>CM062820.1:1567410136-1568768420 GCA_031772625.1 Pinus tabuliformis
CTTACCTCCTTGTTGAGCATTTCAGAATCTGCATCAAAGTTCCTTGCTTTAGTTTGTGAGCTAGATTCACCTTTAATAGTTTCATGAAAACCAAGACTAGATTTGATCTTAGAATATCTCTGACTACTAATAATGTCATCCAAATCTTACTACTATCTTGAAATCGTAAAAGTTTATCCTTTTCTTCTAATTTACCTAGTATGATATTTACCTCAACTTGATATTGCTCTTCCCTTTCAAGATATTGCTTCTTCATGATTTATTTAGCCTTTCTTCGTTCTTCGACTTGTTGCCTTAATTTTAGAATCTCATTTTCTTGTTCTTCATATGCTTGAGGTAGTTCTTCATTCTTCTTATTTGAATTTTCAAGATCTACTTTTAGAGAGGTGATCTCTACTTCAAGAATTTCATTGTAACTGGGTCTATCTTTAAGTCTCTTGATTGTTGAACTCTTTTCATTTACTTCATTTCTTAATGATGTCATTTCATCCTGTAGTTTTTGACATTGATCCCCCTTTTCCTTGTACTGCTTCCTTACTTTGTTTCCTTCCTCCAACTGAGATTTTAATCTGCTAACTTCTTCTTTGAAGGCACACTCGCTTTTGTTAAATAGATCTTGTTGATCTCTAATTTTATCTGTGAGTCTTTTAACTTTTGCCTCTATATTTCTTTCACTATCACATTCAATATCTTCAACATTGCATGAAGAGAGAAAAGAATGACGAGAAGACCAAAAATTTGTACTTGATACTTCTTTTGCTTGTTCATCTTCAATCTAAGGTGATTCTAAATCTGAATACTTGCTTCCTCGTGATGGCTAATTGTCTCTCCTATTGTCATTGTTCCTTTGAGATGTCTTGTTCTTCTGAGGCACTTTCTTCTTTAGCTTCTTTCCCATTATTTCTACAGATCTCCTTCAAGCAATCAAGCTTCTCCCGAACGACCTTCTCTAATACCAACTGTTGGGAATAATATTGTTATTGTCGTCTATGTCTTCTTCTAATATAAGAAAAACCTTATTACAATCTTTTACTCGTGTATACCCATACTAGTACGCAGGCACCCGCGTGAAGAAGGCTACAACCTTCTCTCATTCTCCAGGTTCTACTGCAAGGGAGCTAGAACTGCCTAGCTCTTGAAGTAGCCGATATGTTTACTAGTACATAGGTGCCACCCTACAGAAGGCTACAACCTTATCTCTTCCTCTAGGACCATGTTTCATAAATTTTCAGACTCGATACTCTTGGTACACAACAACACAATATGAAAGCCATGTTTCATCAAATTTTCACACTAGACCCATAGGCAACATTGAAGCTAAAAATCAATCATGACTGAAATACAACCAATCACTGGAAACCCATCAACACTGACGCAAATCAAAATCAAGCAATCTGAACATTCACAACATTGTCACTAGAACACAGTCACCAAAACACAAAGCAAAACAGACAACTCTGCATCAACAACTAGAACCAACTGCAACTTCAAACATCATATCTCATAATGTATACACTACTTTTAAGTACAGAACGGACATGTATACGTGCCTTCACCAAGGCGAACTAGCATATATGTATGCAAATACTAACTAAAAACTTTACAGTTATTCGAGACTTGAGTCATACATAGATCTTAACATTTAGAGAATAAAACATGATGTAGCATTCACATCTAGATTATCCATGATCAGACCACATAATGATAATACATTTGAGGTCTTATGATCCTGATCTATCACCACATCTCATCCATCATCAACTACTTAGGTTCATACTTAGTTGAGATTAAGCAAAGCACTAGAAACCCATAACATGCATATTTTCTCTTCATAAGATATTCATTACTTCAACACTTAGCCTTTTGATCTTCTCCTTCTTATATACTTAGATCTTTTGTCAATACCTAGGACCAAAACATTGATTTTCCACCCCATACAGGTGTTTCCTTCTCTAAAAGTGCATGCATACGTATACGCTCCTTTTGTTCTGTTAACCCGCATGTGTATGATGTTTGGACAAAGTAAACCAACGTATACTTCTTAAACCATTCTCTTTCTTCAATCTCTAGATTCTCATCTATAATCCTTGTTAACCTATTGCAGTGTGAACTGCTATCATTCATCATATATGTGAGTTGCCATCAAGGACAACACATGTATCATAATGCCAACAAGATGGTAAGAGCACATTGTTATGACAAATCTACCATGGTCTCACAAAGATGACCTTAAACTAAAGAAATGTATATAGAGGTAGGGCATTGGGGGCAACTTGATCTCTTTATGCTATAAATTTGGTATGTTGTCTATCATATATCAATGAACTCACTCAAAAATGTTATAGATTGGCTTTATGTTTTAATTCTTTTTCAATTTTCTAATAGTAGGGTTCAATATCCAATAGAAGGATTAGTTTAAGGTACTATTGTATTTGGGTTGTTGAGGAGGTGTGGAGGACAAAAACCCTTTATGGAGAATTAAACTATTTGAAAGAGAGTGAAGTTTTACCTAGCCTAACACAATTTTGATGATAACACCTTAATAGTGGGTAGATCCAATTGCTACCTCTAACCTCACCTCAACCTAATCATTAAAAATGAAGAAGTTTGTATTCCACATCTATGATCTCATATTAATGTGCTTAGATGGCTAGGTTGTTAATGATGTTAGTAAAATTACTGTTATTTCTACCATCAGAAGAATGTTTATAGTGTTTGGTTTAGGGTTTTAGATATTGTGTTTTGGTATTTTTAATATTCGCATTCGTAATCCGCTTATTGCGTTTAGTGATTGGGTATTATTGGATTGATTGCATTTGATTTGAATCAGATCTGAGCACAAGGTATTGTGTTTATAATGGCCTGTTTTGTAGGATATAATACAGTTTTAGGTTTATGAGAATTCAAGGGCTTAGTGGTAGAGTCAGAGACCAGGCAATTAAATTGAGAACAGTTATGTTCAGTGCATGTTTATCATTTCACTGTCAAAACATGAGTGTTCTGCTCAATTTCTATCCTTGCTCTCTCGGAATACAGGTTTGAAAAGGGGCGTAAAAAGCTGTAGACTTAGATGGTTAAACTGCCTAAGGCCGAATGTAAAAGGTACACTTTACAATTAACCAACCTCAGAGTTTCAGAGGTACAAAGATAAACAACGGTTTATTCATGTGCAAAATATTTTTATAGTTATTGATAGGAACATAACGCTTTGTGCAGCTGGTCTATGATAGCAGCCCAGTTGCCAACGAGAACAGATAATGATATCAAAAACCACTGGAACACAAGAATAAAGAAGAAACTTCTCGGTAAGCACAAGGATCATAGACTTGTTGAAGTAACACAAGAAAGCAACGAAGTGTAGAGCTCTGCTACGTCAGAGGCCATTGCGAGCCCAAACATCTATCGGCCACTGCAAGTTCAGCATATGAATATCGATATGGATGTTCCCTATTCTAACTTCTACCCTAGAATAATCTCTCAGAGGTTCGAGGGAAAATTGTGGTTCAAGAATTAGTGTATCCGGTGTAAGTTCGGAAGCAGCCACATTTGCCCTAAATTTGCAGCAAGATCAAGAAATGTCTCAGGAAGTTGCTCCAACGGCTTGAAGGAACTGTGGTTGGTCGTCATTCAAACAACGTGAATATGATCAGTAACAGCTCCCCAATGCAGGCATCCAACCGCATTAGCTCCTCGCAAATACAATATGTCAACGCTCAGAATTAATATAGGTCGGATGCTGCAAGCCAGATTTACTGTGAGAATTCAGCCTCTCCCCTGCTTCCATTTGCAAGGCATGTATTGGAAAATAAAATTAAACTAGAATATCCATGAGCAACATTCGTTGAGAATAATAATTTATAGTTTTTCCCTGCATCCCCCTCACCCAAAGGGGCAAACTATAATGAATCAGGGTTGATGAATATCTTTAAATCTATGTCATAAGGTTAGTCGAACTTTAACTTTGAGGTTCTCTAGGTTACTCTAACATCATCTAACTTTTTGTAGTTTCCATCTTCTTAATAACATTTTTGATGTTTTCCCTACCATTTTTTATATTTACTTATGTTGATTTTTTATTATTTTTATCTTATAATTCACTTCAAATTAATATATATATATACCAACCTAACTGCTAACCTGATCAGAAACTCACAACTGGGAAACATATGGATTCTCAACAGAATTCAATGATCTGTTATTTTACAACAATGACTCACAACTACAGCACTGAGAGGCTTGCAATTGTCAATTAAAACTTCTAATGTTGCATACTCATGATGGGGAAGTGTAAAGAAAACATTTTGAAGATTAATTCAATAATGGAGCTATTTGAATATTTTAATCGTAGTGTCTGCCTCTCCACTGTGAGTATATATTCTTTAATAGATTTGTTAAAATTAAACGAAGCATGAGATATTCTCAAATCGATTTTTTTAAATATAACGAAGGAACGACGTTGATAGTCCAGGACTGCGTGGTATGACAATTGATGCAGACGGCTCTTTTTCAGATCCAGGTGTCAGCCATGAACTTGCCATGACGCAATGACGCCGATTGTTTCATTGTTGCCGCAGATTCATACCAAGCTATGATGCAAAAAGTCTACTTAGGATTCTTGGACGCCTAAGCTGGACAGAACGAAGGTCGAAAGGAACCTGGGAAAGTTGGATGCAACTTTTTTAATGTGAAAGAAGTCATGATGGGGATCTTTTTAATTCGTGACACGCAAGTGTTGCTTTTCATATCCTTTTCTCAAGTAGGTTGAATTTGGGTAAGAGGTTAGTTTCAACGATGCTTTTGTCAAGTAGGTTGAATTTGGGTGAGAGGTTAGTTTAAACGATGCTTTCATCAGGAGGCTTAGTCAAGGTCCCCACCTCCGGATGTTATTACCGAGAGGTTTAGTCAAGCCTCCTGCTCCCTGGATATTGTTATGAGGAGGTTTAGTCAAATTCAGTGGGACAGCTTTTATCGCTCGTCGTTAGATTTCATTTTCCATTCGTCCCTCTGAAATTTAAACTAGTGATTTGAAGGACACTACACTTTGCTTACCATTTAAAAACTGAACTCATTCTTTTTTCAAACCTTTGATTTTCAGTGCTAAAACAATATTGTGATTTAAATGACTTAGAAATTTAGATGGGTTTAAAGTAAGTATGATAAGGACTGGTCATAAATCTCAGGTGTGGTTTGAAAGTGTAAAATTATGAGATATAGGTTGACATTATTTTGGCATTTGGGCGTTAAATATGAAGGAAGCATTATCTGCAGAAGGTATGCCCATAACATTGAAGAGTTGATACGGTAAACCCCTCTCTGCTTAGAAAGGAATATGATAGGAAAGTTTAGGAAGCGAAGGTTCCAATTAGTTTTTTTTATAGAAATTATAGAGGTTTATTTTCTTTTACTTACCATTTATTATTTTTATTCTTTTCTAAGATAATGTTAATGTGATTTGCATTTTTGTTATAAATTTGACATATTAGTTAAATTTAGTATTTAATCCATGTTTTTAATATATTTTTTAAATTATTAATTAATGAAGATTTTCTGAAAATAATATTTGGTAGAAGCTTTTCGAACCAGCTAGTGTGGTTCATCTTGAGGACAAGATGAAGAGACAAATCTCACAGGAAGGTTAAATAGGAAAATAGGCTAAATTTGACCCAGGAGGAAAATTTATAATGTTTATTAATATATTTAAACAATTTATTTATCTATTATTATAATTTAATCCAAGTGCTATATTTGACTAGGGTAGGGAATTCTAATTTGTTTATTTATTTACTTAATTAACTAATTTATTTATGCATTATTTTATTGTTATTGAATAATTGTCTATTTGATAATGGTTTGGAAAAATAAGGATTAAAAATAATAACTAATGATAAGGAATAAATAAATACTAACACTAAAAAAAATTAAAATAAATAAATAAATGAATCAATCCATCAATAAATCAATAAAAGGAATATATAAATAAATATTAAGAGTAAAAAAAATAAAAATAGATAAATAAATAAATTTTTAACAAGGGAATAAAAAAGAGAGAAAGTGTTCATTAAAAAAATAAAACTAATTAATTAATTATTTAATTATTTAATTTTAACGAGGGAATAAAAATAAAAGAGAAAGTGTTAAAAAAATAAAAAATAATATATATATATATATATATATATGTATATATATATATATATATATATATATATATATATATATATATAATAATAATAATAATAATAATAGCGATAAATAAATGAATACTAATAATAAATGCATAAATAAAATAAAAATTAATTAGTAAGTAAACAAACTCACTAATACTCTCTAATAATGAAAGGAAGGATAAATAGGGGGACTAGAACATGAAAAATACTAAACAAAGAGAAAAAAACTAGGAGGAGAGGGCGGGAATCCAAGAGCTACTAATCTTCGAGTTGTCATCACTATTAATATTATTGGAAGACCTCTCAATTTCAATGGTTTCACTAAACTTACAGTGATAAAAATGAGAGATCTTTGTGATGACCTTAGCCTCCTCAATGCATATATGATAATTGGCCTTTGTTGCATGTTCCGCCAAAGCAGAAGATTTGATCCTCCCATGCTTCATATCAACAGCGTGTTCCTTAATGCTTTGGTTGATAGACCGACCTGTTTTTCCAATGTATGAGGTACAACATGAACACGGGATAACATAAACACCTTTCAAATCCTTAGGGTTCACTCAGTCTTTAACGAACCTTAAGGAGCTCATAATGGTGTTGAGGGGTCTAAAGGTTGAGGAAACATTATGCTTCTTCAGGATTCTCACAATCTTGTTAGTTGTCCCTTGGATGAAGGGGAGGTGAACTCATGCAAGACGATCAGTAGTGTCAGTCTTAACCTTAGGACTTTTCCTAGCTTTGAGGAAAGCTTTGACACCCTATTGCCTACTATAACCATTCTGGACAAAGACATTAAGGAGATGGGACATTAAATGTTAGAGGCTATTAAGATAATATTTAAGATTCATATATAAGAAATGCTCAAGGTATTTTGATGAGAATTTGGTCTTTGTAACTTATTGAGCTTTATAGTCGAGTATGTGGTAGATGTGAGGTATAAATGCTTAACATTTAACATTTAACAAATTTAATCTATTGTTCCAGTATTGGGGTAGATATGTAAGTGTAAATTTTAACATTTAACATAAAAATTTAACATTTATACATACCCTCTATAACTTAGTATGGGGTAGATGTCAAGTGTAAATGCCTAACTTTTAGCATTTATACAGGGCAGATGTAAGTGCAAATGTTTAACATTTAGCATTTATACCCACGCTCAATTAAAAAAAACACATAGAATGTAATAAACAAAAATTTAAAAGTAATAAATAAAAAAATTAAATGTAATATAACCTAGGATTCATAAAGTAAAAAAAAAGTAATATTTTATAACAATATGGCACGATCCTTAACATGGATATTATTAATATGTTAATATTATTAACAAATTTAATCTATTGTCAGAGTATTGGGGTAGATCTCTAGGTGTAAATTTTTAATATTTAACATAACATTTTAACATTTATACGCCCACTCTATAGCTCAATAGCATTTATACGCACGCTCTATTAAAAAACACATTAAAAGTAAGAAACAAAAAGTTAAAAGTAATAAATAAAAAATTAAAAGTAATATAAACTATGACTCATAAAGTAAATAAAGTAATATTTTATAACAATATGATATGATTCTTCACCATGGATATTCGCCCGAGTTTAATGTAGAAATTATTAACAACTTAATAGGCTTTGTTACAATAAAATGGCTTATTAATACAACATGCCCAAAAAACATAACTTATGTGAGAAATCAAAATATTTTATAAATATTTTATTTTAATTTGTTTTTATAACATTTTTTTTAATTAAATCTAAAATGAAACGGGTTATAATTACTTTTGGGATATATCTAAGCCCTCTATCCACACAACTACTAAAAGTATTCACATAGAAATTAAATCAAAGTTTAAAAAAAAAGAATGATAATACTTTTATATATAAAGATGTGAAATTTATATAATATAAATAATATTATTAAGAATCAACATATATCCATCTTAACTAAGGATCCAAGCAATGAGAGCAAGCATGTTGACTAACAATAATAGAGGAAAGATTGTACATGATTGTTTTAAGTTTTTCATTGTTGTATTTTCTTTGACATGATTGATCCAAAATATAGGTTTAATATTTTACAACCAATTGAGTTTGTTTTGATTTAGATACTTTCTTAGACACAATATAATGCAATCGAATTTAAGAAATAGAGTGGGGGGGAGAGAGCGAGGGAGGGAGATAGGTACAATGCTAGAGGGGGAAGAGAGAGAGAGAGAGAGAGAAAGTGAAAGAGAGAGAGAGCGATGAGGGGAGAGAGAGAGGGAGAGAGAGGAAGGAAGACAGAGAGAAGGAGAGAGGGAGAAGGAGAGAGGGGGAGACAAAGAGATGGAGTTCAAGGGGCATATAGACAGAGGAAATAATAAGGACATATAGTGATATAGGTGGAGAGAGAGGGAGTGACAAGGAAGAGATGAGCAGAGAGTAAGGGAGACATGGGATGAAATAACAAAGAGAAGAGGAGAGGAGAGAGATAGAGAGAAAAGGGGAAGAGAGAGATAGGAAGAGAAAGAGATGGAGGGGAGACAGGGAGGGAGATAGTGACAAAGTTAGAGGGAGGAGAGAGAGAGTGATTGGGGGAGAGACATAGGGAGGTGGGAGAGAATGATAGAGAGAAGAAGGAAGAGAGAGAAAAATAAGACAGAGGAAAGGGAGAGAGGGGAAGAGAGAAGGAGTGAAGGAGAAAGACATAGAGAGAGAAAGGTGGAGAAATAAAGAGGGAGTGACAACGGAAGGATGGATAGGGAGTGAGGGAGGGAGGAGAGTGGGAGGGAAGAGAGAGAGAGGGAGAGAGAGAGGGAGAGAGAGAGAGAGATATGGAGTGTATTCTTGGTGGGTGAGATAGAGAGAGGGAATAAGAAAGATACACCTAGATATAACTATAGATATTATATAGTATTATATAACTAGCCTAGATCTATATTAACACCGATTTATAATACATCGAGAGGGATTAAATCTCTGGATGTGAAAACCTCTTTTTTGAGTTAAAAAAATTTAGTAAATCTTTGAACCTCGAGAGATTTGATCTGTCTCATTGCTTGATAGATCCACTGTTAAGATGGATCTACCATTGTTTTATGAATGATATGATATTATGTGGTTGGGATTAATACTATTGAGGGTGAATCTAATTATCTAATGCCAATAATATACTTTGACAATTTTGTGTTAATGTGATTTGTGCTTTTGTTATAAATTTAAGATATTACTTATTTTCAAATTTTAAATGTAGTAGTTGGTCTATGTTTTCAATATATGTTTTAAATGTTAATGGTTGTTATGAAAATATTTGAGATTCATATGTAGTCAATGTTCAAGATATCTTGATGGGAATTTGGCCCTTACAACTTATTTTATGAATGAAATTAGTATATTATTATGTAGCTGGGATTGAGGGTGAATGTATGTATCTAAGGACAACAATATACTTTTATATTTTTGCAAGGAATAATATATGTATGTATACACTGTATGATGATTCCTAAAAATCCATATACCAATCCTACATTGAACTAGAAATAATAAAAGAGTGTAACTCATTATTGTACACATTAAAATTTAGGTTTTTGTTTAAATATATAACTTTTAATATGCTTCACTATGAATAAGGAATTCAATAACAGTTCTTTCAATAACAGAGCTTGAAATTTCCATATTCAATGTATAGACTATGTTCTTGTTATAGTTACATTCTACGATATTTTTTATGAAAAGGTACATGGATGCAACACATATTTTGTTTTTGTTCTTCCTAGACATGAATATAATAGCTCTCAATGGGAGGTTTTAATCTTCTTCACTTGGAGTTTTATTCCAAACTTCTTCTTAACATCTAGAAGATGATTAAATTTTCAACATTTCCTTGTTGACACAAAATTATTTTCAAGTTAATAATAGTGAAAAGGGTTGTCAATTAGGATCTTTACATAATTTCTTCTCAATATAAAAAATTGTCCTTGTCGCAAATATAAAGTAAGAATTATTAATTGGTGGTTGAAAGAGAAATTGTTATTTTTTCTTAAATTCCTCATCCAAACAATTATTAGAATTATTATTTGGTGGTTGAAAGTGAAAATGTTATTTTCAGGAAATTTCTAACAAAAAAAAATTGTTTGCACAAAGAAAATAACTCCTTTGAAGATCATCTCATTAATTTAAAGAACCAAATCTCAAGCTATTTTAAATGATCTCACAAACATTAACACTTAAATAAACATGTGAGTATTGATATAAGTACTTATTGCATAGATCATTTAATATAAAGTGGTGTGAGTACCATACTTCGAAGAATTTGTAGGGAGACCTATTTACATGTTGAATTCTTTCTTACTTTCATATTTTGGTAATTATTTCCTTATCATCAATAATTACACACTTAAAAGTTATTTGCCTTAATGTTTTTATGCGATTGAGTAAGCATTATAAGATTCATATAAGATATTTATTAATGTTTCATTATAATTGAGGGCCCTTATATATATACATAGTAGGGGTGTATTTTCATTAATAGACATGTATTTTTGAAATGACATTTCTTTTTTTCATTGTTAATTGATTATTGATTATTTTTTTCTATATATTATATTATATATAATACGATATATAAATAGATATTGAAATACATAATATAATATATATTATACATTATTTTCCATAATGGAATACCCTCTACTGTTATATGAAACATAAACACTCCCTATTAGGGAGGAAGGTATTCTTCCATGATGTTCTCCTCTTGTAGTCACAATCACACGCAACCACTTCACATGGTATCAGTATGACTGTCACCATAGTCTCAAGAGTATGCTGTAAGTATCTATGATGTTTCTCCTCTCCTAGTAGTCCCAATCACACCTAGTCACTTCACATGGTGTAGGTAAGACTTGTATCACGCTACTCATCGCTCCCTTAGTCATTTCACATGATTGATATGGGAAACCCTTTGATACAGGGAGACTATCTACTCATTGTAGGAGAAACATCACAACTCCCTCTCAATGAGGGTGGACATTCTACATCATGTCAAGCTTGTCTCTAAAATATTCAAGCTTCACTTTAGACAAAGGTTTAGTGAGAATGCCTACTATCTAGTTATCTGTTGATAGGTATCAAAGTTCCACTTCTCCTATATGTTCCATATCTTGGATGAAATGGTATTTTTTCTCTATATGCTTTGACTTATCATGAAATAGTGGATTCTCTAAAAGCTTCACACAATTTGATTATCATACTGTATCAAAGTTATCTCTAACTCTGAATCAAATAACCTCAATAGCAATTTCGAAAGCCACACTACTTCATGGTTTGCATTACTTACGCTTATGTATTACATCTCTATTGTACTGAGTACCATTGACAACTGTTTTTTGTTAAACCATGAGATCATACTAATTTGAAACATAAGTGACATCCTAATTTTTTTCCCTATCTATTGTAGTCCTTGCCCAATCAAAGTCTATATAACCTTGTAACTTTAATTCACCATCCAAGATATATCTAAGTCTATATGTAATTGGACCATGTAGGTACCTCAATGCATGCTTTGTTGCTAACAAATGTACATGTTTAGGCTCAACCATGTATTGTCTCAATGTGTTCACTGCAAAGTAGATATCCACCTTGGTATTAACCAGGTACATCAAGAATCTGATAAATTTTCTATACATCTTGGTATCAATCAAATATGAAGGAGAGTCACTCAAGAAATTTAGATTCGTAACCATAGAAGTGGTCATGGAGTTAATGTCTATCATCCTGAATCTTTGGAGGACCTCAACAATAGACTTCCCTTGGCTAAGGAAAATGTCATATGGTCTCTATAACACTCCTAATCCCAATAAATAGAGCATTAAACCAAGATCCTCCATTTCAGACATTGAAGTGAGCTCCTTCTTGCACCCATCTATCACCTTCCTATCCCTTGTAAGAAATGAGTCATATTCATATAGTACCAATATCAAGGAGAAACCATATTGAATTTTGTAGTAAAATTTTAGATCTACAATAATCTTGGTAAACCCTAATCTCATCAAATAATTGTTCATTCTAACATGCCATTCCTTAGGTGCATACTTAAGCTTGTACAAAGATTTCTTCAATTTACAAACATAGGACTCCTTCCCATGGATCACAAAACCTTGTGGCTACTCTCTGTACACTTCTTATTCAATTACACAATTAAGGAATGTAGTGTTTACATACATTTGGTGTAACTTAGAAATTTTAACAGAAGAAATAGAGATTATAGATCTCATAGAAGTCTAACTGGCTATTGGATAAATGCTTGATCTTATAGATCGATTTTGAAGTCACCACTAACTTCCCTTCTACTCTCATAGCCATATCCCACATATAATTTTTTATGATGGATTGGTACTCTTCCATCTAGAATCGTTCAACACTTGCATTTTTGTGGCTTCCTTATAAGTGGAAGGTTTTGAATCCATTATCTTACTCATTACTACCACATAGTTCAAAGGTTTGTGTGATCTCTTGCTCTCTCTAAAAGAGCCTCTACGATTTGTATGGCTTTTTTCTTCCTCGAATGTGTTTCAGATCCATACTGGTATCTTCTTGATGATTGTAACCTCTTTGGGTGGATTTACTGGTATCTCTAGATCTACTATCTCATCATGATATTCTGGGATATCTTCTTCTAGAGTAGATTTAATCATCATTGTATCCTTGGGAACGTCTTTCTCTTCTCTATATTTCCTAAAATTTGCTTCTTCATCAAAGGTGGCATCACTCATGATCTCAATCTTGCTCTATTGGGATATGTATATTTTATAATCCTTTGAAGTATCATTGTATCCAGTGAATTTTCACTTCTTTCACAAAGGCTCTAGCTTCATTCTCTTTTCCTTGAGAATGTGTATGTACACTACGAAAGTAAATATCCTCAAGTGGTTGAATTTTGGTTTCTTCCCAGTGAATACTTCTTCTGGTGACTTGTTCCTCAATATCTTATGAGGATTTTTATTCTGAACATATATAGTTGTTATAGATTCTTCTACGATAGATATTTGAGTAAATTATGCTCATGGATCATTGCTTTATTTTCTTCTAATATTGATATGTTCTTTCTCTCTGTAACCCCATTTTGTTGGGGGTTGCACGGAGTTACGAGCTCCCTCTTAATCCCTTCTTCTCTGCAAAATTCTTTTGTTAAATTGGCAACTAGGGCCAAACTCCATGTGGGTTAGCTTATTTCTGGCAGCTGATATTTTTATTGGATCCCTCTCGTCGAGAGGTGTAGGATTGATCCAAAGATCATCCGAGTCCGATAAGTATTTATGGAGATATGAATTTATTTTGTTTATGTAATTATTACCAAGTTGACCAGCTCTTATGTAGGCTCTAGAAGCCCAACCGACGTGTCTATTCATCATCCTCATTGTGGTATAAATATATGAGGATTTGATATCATTTACACACTCATTCTTGAGTGATCTCTTCCTCTCCACGTCTTGGGTTTTGGGAGGAATGAGACACCAAGAGTGATACGCTAGTCTTCAAGTGATGCCCTGATGCCCTAGCTGTTGTATGTTGCCCTAAGCCACAATCAACGTGAGAATATACTCATGGAAGAGTCGCATTCATAGCGCTAGTCATCAAGACCTACATGCAGATTATGAAGACATCTACACACTGGTCAGATTATGAAATACGCTGATCATGAAGACCAACAAAATTTCGTTTGCCTCTGAAATTTCGCATATAGGAGCAGAGCCGCAGTAGGGTTTGACTGCACCTTGTTTCGGTTTTAGGTGCAGTTATTATCTCGGCTGTATGGAGCAGTAATGACTTCGATGAGGATGCAACAGTGAGGCAAGTTCTAGGCTAAATACATTCTCAAATTGCAGGTGCAAATCTCGGATAGATGGACCAGAGAAGATCTCAGATGAGGATGCAGTTTTGGCATGAAGTCTGGGCTAATCATATTCACGGCCTAATAGAGATCATAGTGATCCTGAAGATACTGTCTCAGTCTCGGCATATAATCTCGTTGAAGAGAATTTCAATGATGATTGTGTCTACTGCAATCTAAGTAGTGGCAATCAAATCAAGAGCTGCAGTCTCGGTATACTCAAAGGGAGCAGTGATGGATCTACTCTCTCGGATCAACGAAGGTCATGTTGAATGTTATCTCTATTTCATATATATTACTGTCTCAGCATAACCACATTAATGAAGTATGTTTCGGTGATGACATTGATTCTCGGCATCCCTGAAAAAGGAGATATACCATATCAATAGTTTCCATTGTATTCGGATCTAGTGATCTCGACATGAATATGATCTCAGAAGCAGTCACAATGACAAGGATCACAAGAAGTAGTAACATGATTATTATAGTTTAAGTATAATTAAAGAAGCAGTACAGTGAAGTGTTGTCATGGTATTTATGGTGCAGAGATCCTAAGGGCAACCATGGCGGAACAATGATACACTAAATGATATTGCAACAACAATGAAGTTCTTGGTGATGCAATGATGTTAAAGGAGCAGCAAGATGATGATCTCAGCAGTGCTCAAGAAAGAGGATTGATGTCTTGGTCTTTGAGGATGTATAAAAGTGACAAGGGTTGCATAGTCTCAACAAATATATAGTGATGACAAAGATATATTGCAACAGTCCACATAATGATGACTTCAATAATAACTGTCTTAGTGCATCAATGACAGCATAGATATCACAATGAGTGGAACACGTTGATATGAAGCTAGAGTGAAGATCTTCGTAATAATGGCTCCAATGGTGCTGAAATAAGGAGGATCTCAGCAGCGATGAAAAAGAGGATTAGAGATCTGTTATATGGATCTCTGTGACATGCAGTAGTGACTTGGAGTACAGCATGATGTATGGGCAGCATAGTGATGAGATCATGAGCAGCATGATGATACATGCTACAGGGTAAGGTGAAACAAATGAATGAAATGGATAGAAGCCATCATCTTGAGAATCAGTTGAAGAAAAATGTCTTCAACTGATCTCATCATTATACGAAATGATCTAATGCTAGATCTAGATAAGTCAAAGCGTTGACTTATGTTGTAAATGTATTATCTCTCTCTCTCTCTTTCTCTGTTGAACTTTGAAGAAAATAAAAGAAGAATTGAACAAGGGTTTCCCCACGCATTGTGGGGTTTGTCCCTGGCTTGCGCCATATCTTGTGTCCTCTTGTCTTGGCTTGTCTTTTGCATATTATATTTGTGTTCTATCTGCAGTTTATCGTAATGCTGATGTGATTGCTAACTGTGAAAATTTAAATAAATTGCTCTAGCATAGAACATACCAAAAATTAACATCTTTGGAGTCATTTGAGGTTTATTTACCTCTATTATTTGACCTCAAAACATTAATTTTTCTTCCATAGAGATTTATTACTAAAGCTTTTAATTCTGGAAATTTATTGATAACTTCATCTTTTGCTTTTAAGAAATAGATGCATGATTTGTGTGAGAAATCATAAATAAAAGTGGCATACCATAAAAAGTTACATAGAGATAGTACAATCATTTGTTCACATATATATATCAATGTATAATGTTCAAGATTCCCTTAGATCTATTGTCACTGCTTGGAAAACTTCCCTTGGCATTCTTGTTAAGTGCACAACCTTTGCATACTCCATCATGCTCTACCTACAAATCTAGTAGAACCATGACCATTTTTCTCAAAGATAGCAAGGATCTGTAGTTGAGGTGAGCAAGTATTTGGTGTCATGGCTCACTAAAGCTAATACTATGTTGTAAAAGAACTTGCGTCCATTATCTCTTTAATTTATAGAATCACCCCTCTCATACACAAACTAGATCAGTTGAATCTATACTTGAACCCTTAATCCATAAAATGACATTGCCATCAACAAAATCTACTCTAAAGACTCAATCTTCTAAAGTAGAGATAGAGAGAAAATTCTTCTTTAAGCCTTGTACAATCAATACATTTTTTTTTTTGAAATGGAGTTACCTAAATCAAGTTGGTAGGATGTTTCTCCTACTGCTTTTACTACATGATTTGAATCATCTCCAAGTTACACTTGAAGAGATGAACTCTTTTTTTTCAAACATGTAAGAGAATTTCCAAACGTAATCATGTGCTTGGAAGCACCACTCTCTACTTGCCAAATATTGCTTCTTGGCGTGATGGTGCCTGTGAGAGTTGTGAGAAAGACATACTCTTCATCTTTTGTCTCCCTTGTCTTTTTTTCTAAGATGTGGACTCCTCCATATTTGTTGCATGTGCATGATGTTTTCATTTTCCTTTCCCTTGAGAAACCCGGTAAGAAAAAGTTCCCAACCTCTAACAAATGAAAGAACTAATCTTAGATACATCCTTCTTGTCATATGGAACTAATCTTCTATTTTTATTTAGATTCTTCTTTCTTCTTTCTTTTGTTTTCTTCACATGGGTAGCAAGAGATTTATTTTCTTCATCATTTGTCTTTTGTTCCTTGGATATCAATCTTGCTTTTTCTTCAACACAATGTACCCATAGATTATCAAATTTAGGTAATTAACTTCTAGCAAAAATTCCTTACACAAATGCATCCCAAAAAGAAGGAAAAAATTTTAGAGTCGTAATCACAAGCTCTGCATCTTCCACTAAATCTCCAATAGTTGCTAGATAATCCTTAATTTGGGAAATCCTCATGAAGTATGTTCAAAGTAAATATTATTTTTTCATCATCACATTTCTAAGTCAATGCCTTAGAGTTAGCTTCATGCTTGTGTATTTTATTTCATATAATATAGATAAGTCAAAACATTCCCTTTGTTGTCATTAATTCTGATACATGAGGAATTAAGTGGTCATTAATTGAATCTAACAAGATCCTCTTAGCCTTGATCACATTCTTCTTATGTTTTTCCTGGGCCTCTTCCTCTTCGGATCTAGGGGTTATTCCTTGACATAATCCAAGGCTTGATTCTCCTCTAGAATGAGAAGTATTCTACACCTCGATGATCTAAATTTTTGTACTCCATCTAGCCTATCTTATACCCTGAGATTGGACACCATGTTGTAAATGGAAAATTAAATTAGCTTATTTTTAGCTATGGATCAATGTTTGTATTAACATGCACTTCACTTTAATAAAGCTTTTTTTTCTATTTTATATGGTAGGAAATACCATGGGCCAATGGTTTACAAAAACCATGGACCTATAAACCGCCAACTGTAAAACAACATTATGAAATGATATTTAAAATTATATCTCATCTAGTAAAATAAGTTTTATGGATTGGTAAAAAATTAGTTTACTAAGTTGTTTTTGCAAATACCATGGGATATTTACCACTGCTATGATACCATGTTGATTTCTTTCTTATTTAGAGACCTTCATAATTATTTCCTTATGTTTAATAATTACACACTTGAAAAATTTCAACCTTAATTTCATTTTTACAATTGAGTAAACATTATTAGATTGATATAATATATATGATATATTGAATGATGTATAATATAATGTAAGGCCCTAATATGTATATATGTTGTAAGTGTGTTTTTTCATTATACAATGTATATATAATACATTGCTTTCTAGAGAGGAACATCTTCCACTACTATATAAAACATCAAAATTGCAATCAATATGTGGATAGACTAGCCACACTCATTCATTTGGTCCTATCAATAACAACTATTTTTTCAACCAAGTGTGGGGAATAATCATTCTCCCAAACAAGATTTCAATCAATACAATTATAAATCCACTGATCCCTCAATCAATAGCTTATGTTATCTTCTATTCATCTCTTTCTTTTGAAACCCATTCTCTAAAGAAAAACCCCCAAGGATTAAGATTCTCCAAACAAAATATTCCTTCAATGCCTCCTCAATATCTATTAAAAATTTATCTTTTGAATCTGTCCACAAAAAAATACCCATGCATATATCCACCTTACATTAATCAATGATATACTATATTTAATATTCTATCTATTAATCAACCTTTTATTTATTCAACTTTTCCCTCCATTCCATTGTACTAGTTTCTCTCCCTTTTAAATTCAACTTATTTATTATTATTATTATTATTGCAAAATACCGCTTAATTTTTTTTAAAGCTAAGTATAAGGTTAATTAAAATTATCAAGTATATACATCATCATTTCAAATAACTTGCTTTTGAAGTGAATTTTAACCATCATATACCCATGTTAGTCCCCAATATATCAGGTGCTAAGAAGAATCAAATCTCTTTTGGTGCAGACCTGTTTTAAAGTGCAAAGCTTGAAGAGAAATTTCCACCTCAAGGGATTCGATCCCTTTTGGTGATTGATATATCGAGAGTTAACATGGATCTATGTTGTTTATAGACACACACACACACACACACACACCATGTGTGCCATGTGTTAATGCCATGTTAAGCCTAAAAGGAATGTGTGTGTGTGTGTGACTAAGGAATTACACATCTATTTTATCTTGATAAACAGACTAATAAAATGATTTAGTCATTATCAAAAGGAAATATATGTTCATTTATATATTATGTGCATAGTCTCTCTCTCTCTCTCTCTCTATGATGCTAGCATTGAATCTTTTATTTTATTTTTAATCATATTAAATGTCAAATCCATATTAAGCATTAAAGGAATAAAATATATCACTCATACCATGAATTAGAAAGCACATGAATATAATAACAAATCCCTCTCTCTCTCTCTCTATTGGCTATGTGGGGCCTGACCCAGGTTCAGCAGTGAGTATAGCCAAGAATATCCTCGTACTACTAGCCCTTTCGACAACAGTCTGCAGAGCGCAGACTAAGGTCTCACCCAAAGTAGTATGGGAGGGTGTTGGAACCAGGTTTCCACACCCTATGGATGTCTTGATGAGGGTTTTGGAGGTTCGCGATCCCAACATGCATGTTGCGCTACCCCGTGCAGCTTTCTATCCTTCACAACCCATGTGCACCTTAGAGAATACAATATTATTTCGATCTGATCCTTACTGTGTTATCATATTAGTGCTTATCTTAGTTTGTGCAGGCCCAATGTTCTTTATTATTTATTCAACTTTCAGATGAGCGTGCGTATTCAAAAACAATATCAATGAATAAAGATAACTAGAACATAGAAATATAGATCTACAAAAAGACTCACAACATTCTGAATCAAGCTTATCTTTAGTAATACTCAAGTTCAATTACAAGACTGACTCCGCCCTACAGACTCAATTGTAGGGGTCCGCGCACTCAGTTGCGGACTCTACTAGGCCTCTGTGCAGTCAGCTGCAGAGCCTCTACCTATCACTACAACCCAATACACTTCAGATTCACTTCTATCTTTTAACCATGCCTTCGCATCTATCTATTACTAGTCAAAACTAAGACCCTCTTTACACTCAGAGCCTTGCTGTATTTATACAATCCCATTGTCCGCAAACCATGCGTAGGCTGACACACTTTCCATTAAATTACATTATCTTAGGGTAGACAGCCCTAGACTCTTGCGCTCCGCGTCCAAATTTCGCGGGGTCTTTACATTAATCTTGACCAAAATTCAGGCTTCAAGCCCCAAAAACATGCTATGGGGCGATCCGTTGCCAAACAGGCCCCCAACACAATCATCGTGACTTGTCCTGAGTCACTCTGTTGGTGTCACAATCTTTGCGAAGTCCATGCAGTAAGTCTCGTGCAGCTTGGGTGTCCACAGCACACTGTTCTGCTGCCTGTTGTACTTGTTGCACGCGTATCTCAGAACTTTCGTGAGCAAGGTCACATTTCTATCCAACCGTATAAAGTTCTTTCATTTGTGGCAGTTTCCCTTCAATGGTAGTTGTGATTGTGAATGCTTCATCGATCCATGGCTGGATGCGTGCCTTAAGCAGGGCTTCCTTTTGGTGTGCGACACCTAATCAGTCCTTCAATGCCCTTGCCTGCTGTAGTCTGGCAAGTCGTTGAGCAAGGGTAATCGTTTGTACGGTGCCTTAGACATTGTCGTACTCCTGCTGCAACTCGCACGCCTCTTTCTCTAAGCGTTGTAGGTTTGGGTATTCCTGAAGTTGCATAAGTATGGTTAGTGCTTGCTCCAACATCCCGGTGCACCCTTGTGTCGCCTGGACAATTTGTTCCAAACCCATCTGGATAGTGTGGGTTCACTACTCTCTAACTTCTAGGGGTGTGGAGGGTTGTGCCTTCGATCACAACTCGACGATTTGTAGCTTCAGCTCCAACTGAACCTTTGTTATTTCCTCGCAGGTCTTGCAGACTCCGGTTGCTAATCTATGGTCCCGCTCTGCTGCTGCTAGCACTACCGGCATGACAAACTCTTGAATGCTCCTGCATGCATCCTCTATGGCCTGTTCCAATCCGCTAGCGTACGCAACCAACTCATCCCTCTGGATGCTGAGCCGGTCCATGTTGATTTTCTACTCATGTAGGACCTAGATTGCTAAGCCTTCCTAGGCATAGAGTTCAGCGACAACCCCATCCTACAGCTGGTACAACATTTTGCATGGCAAGGAAACCAAGTTCAAGCTAACGCCTTTCACGCTGCTCATTGCAATGTGGTCGTCCTCGCTTGCTACTACTAACGCGCCTTCGGGTAAGATGAAGGTGTTACCCATACGGGCACGCAGGAGCTGTTCGGCCTCAGCGGTTCCTGCTGCGACATAGTAGGCCATTGTGCCTGTTTGGGGGTGATGTACCCATAAACATTGTAGTTGTACACTGAGTGCCACCAACATAGTGTTCTGCTCCATCCACAATCCCTAGAGCGCGTCCTCCACGACTTCCTAAATCATTTTGTTGATATGCAATAGATCACCTTCTCTGAGTGTGATGGGGTTGATTCACATCTTCGTGGCTTTCCCTTTCTTCCTAGGGGTGTTTTCTCTAGGTCGCATGGCCGCTTGGGTTGTGTTGATGTTGTACTGGGGTCCGTGTGGTCCTCCTCCCTCTCTATATCCCCAGTTTATTGCCCTGAGGACATCTCCTGGCCTTCCTCAGCCTCCCTGGTTGGCGCTGTTGTGGTCTCTACTATCTGTGCTGCTTCTGCTGCATTGGGTGCCTTCTCCTATGTGGCTGCTTCTTGTTCCTAGTGCTTCCTCTCAACCAGCTGCACGAGTCATAGCTTGGTGTACTTCTTTCATTGCTGAGCTACGATCTTCTCCATTTCAGCCAAGTTTGGGGCATGCCACTCTAGAGGCCATGACTCCATCACAGCGAAGATCTCATCATCTATTTCAACGAACGAAAGCTTCACCCATTTTCATGCTGGATCGTTACACACCAGGATATATAGGTTATGCATATCCTCCTTTAATTTTTTGCACCTTGCAGGCTGTTATGAACAGTAGGGAACAAACGCGGCCTGCAGTTGATCCATGTTCGAATGCTCGCCTTCATGAACACCTAGAACACCTTTATCTCGTGAATCCTGTTTGCATCTTTTGTATCCCATATCAAGGTGTAACTCGTGGCTTCAGGCAGGTCACCCTTAGTAGTGGGAAACTGGCTGTCCACCGGCAGCTCCCCTGCAACCAACAGGATGGATAAAAGCAAACACGCATAGTGGAAGGTCTTACCCTGCTCCTGGGCCTCCGTGCAGTTCATCAAGAACTCGTCACAGAGGAACTGCGGCTAGTTTAACTGGACTCCCTCTCCACATTGCTCTACCAATGCAATCACAGACATTGGTACTTCGTCAACACGACATTTCCTCATTAGCTTGCCAGCTAGCAGCTAGGTGGCTATGCGAACCCCTCAGTCTTGAATACTTGGTATTGCGTACCCCCGCTTTCTCTTTTCTTTTTTATACTTGGCCTTTATAGCTTCTACGAAGGCCAAGTCGCTAGTTTCTCCTGCTATGGCCGCGGGGTCCATTCCTGTACAGGGAAGCCAACGGATCCTATGAATAAGCTCTGCCATGATAGGAATAGGCTCCTCTAGCCATAAGTACCCATCATGCACTAGCCAAAGCAGTTGCTTGATGACAAAGATCATGATTGGTGCCCAGTGAAAGTGTGGAATCCATAGTAGGTGGAGTAGCCCGACCTCCTCCACACCGTGCAGCCATTTCTGTGGATTTAGCACTGTAACTTACCCCTCCTTGCTTTGTTTCATGAGTTGGCTGGTCTCCAAATGTGGGAACTTCTCGCTGTCTGCGAGGTCCTAATCTTTAAATTTGATCTTAGGTACTCGTCCTAATGGTCGACCTTCAAATCTTATACCATTAGGGAGGAGCGGGGTCTGGAGTGCACTCTTCACATCGTGCAGGTCCTTCAGTACCTTGGCTTTCCCCTTCCACGAGGGGATGTAAGGAGGTAACTTTGTCTTGGAATGATTTCGGGAGACATCCTTCACCTCATCGTCTTGCACCTCAATTTGTGCAATCAGGGACTGCGAGTCTTCCTCCTCCTCTGTTGTTTTAATGGTGATAGCTTTTCCCTTCTCCGCCATTGACAATTTGCCAAACCGTGGGTTTCTTGGGGATACACAGACTGGCCCCATAATTTGCTTATCTTTCTGTGGTCGCAGTGCGTGTGGTGATTTTTGAACTTTTGGCACAAATGCCACCTCTCTAGGCTCCTCATGGGCCATACGGGGTTTCGCAGTAACCTCGGTGAATCACTCTCTTTTTCTAGTAGTTGTCATTGTGTCTACACTTGACGATGGTAAGAGTACGCGGTGCTCAATTCTTTGTACTTGCTCAATTCTCAAACAACCAACTGTTGCCTTGGAGCTAGCCCTAGGGGTTTTATAGTGTCCTTTGAATTTGAATTCGACCCTTCCCCCCACTTTTGCATCATTAAGACCTTCTTGGCGACAAATCGTCCCAAATCGCGTTCTTAAATCATGTCTTAATTGCCCACCACCCACTCCTTTTTTCCTTAAATTGGACCTCTTGTCATGAACAATGAGACCAATGGTCACCTCCCGGCCTACCCGCGCAACCCCTTATGCATGGTCGTGACCCCTGTAACGTCCCAATCCTATGTGCAACCTCCGTCTCATGCATCTCCCATAATGATTCTTTTGTAGTCCCACGCTATCTTTCAACTGCTTGGAGTGCTAACACTGTGCTTTCTATGGATAGTCAGGTGGTCACACCACCAGTGCGAGGCTTCAATTTACCTACCACCCTGGTCCACAGGCACCCCTTAGTTACCCTCGTGTCCATCATGTTAGAAAATTATATATGACAGAGCAATGGAACACATAAAATATTGTAGAAATATAAACACAGAAAACATATAAAACAAGAGAGACACAAATATATGTGGTTCAACCAGTTTGGGCTACATCCATGGAGAAACAACCGGTCCTTCTTTTATTATATTATCCAGCACACTGAAGAGATACAACCTACAACAGATTCGTTGTAACTCCCTCTTCGCTTTCAATCTCCTCTCTCTTCCTCACTCAGAATGCAGATCTACATAGACACAATACAATTCCCTCATATATAGCGAAGGGTTGCCTTCTAGGGCAAAAAAACCCTAAATTAAACATAACTTCTACCATCAAATCTTTGCCTAATGAACGACCCAAATTGACTATGAAATTGCAACATTTTACAAGGCAATTTTACATCTATTCTTAGCTTTGGGGGCATTGCCCCCGAAACCCCCTGCCAGGGGGGGGGGGGGGGGTCCCAAAAGGTCGCATTCGCGCCCCCTATACCTCCCCTGCAACAAATATTTTATGGGCGATGTTGCCGCCCCATTTCGATCTAGGGTCTAATGGGGTGATACATTTGAATGTAGAAGATAATTAGGCTCCACACCCAACAATCTCCCACTTGGAGATTGATTATAACAACTCCATCGCTGCTTCATTTGCTAGACAATGACTCCACTTTCGACCTGGTTTTTTCTCATTTTCTTCATCATACTTGAGGACCCATTGAAACTAAGTAGATTCTCAATTTCTCCCTAGTTACAACTTTTGTTAACATATATGCAGGATTCTGGATAGTGTGTATCTTTTCCAGCTTTAACTGTCCATCTTCCAATGTTGACCGTATGAAACGGTACTTGAGCCGTATATGTTTATTCTTAGAATGAAATGCAAAGTTCTTTGCAAGATGTCTGGCACTTTGGCTATAATTGTATAACTTGTCCAACTACTGCTTCTTACCCAATTCATCAAGAAACCTTTGTAACCAAATCATTTCTTTACTAGCCTCTATAGCAGCAACATACTCTGCTTTTGTTGTTGAGAGTGCAACAACACTTTTCAGTTTTGAGACCCAACTTACAGTTCTTCCACCTATAGTAAATACATATCGTGTAGTGATCTTCCTGTTATCTCTATCACCTGCCATGTCTAGATCAACATATCCTTGCAGAGCAATGTTTGAACCACCAAATCATAATGCTTGATTTGTGGTACCTCTCAAATACCTAAGAATCCACTTCACCGCCATCCAATGTTCCTTTCTAGGATTGTTCATGTACCTGCTTACAACTCCCACTGCATGTGCAATATCAGGCCTTGTGTAGACCATTGCATACATTAAGCTTCCAACTACTGATGCATATGGAACTTTAGACATATGATCCATTTCTTCCTGAGTCTTGGGACACACCTCCTTACTTAATTTGAAATGGCTATCCAAAGTTATACTAACTATTTTTGCATTCTACATATTAAACCTTTTCAACACCTTTTCTATGTACTCAATCTGAGACAATGTTAATTTGAGATTTTTCCTGTCTCTAGTTATTCTCATACAAAAGATTTGTTTTGCAACGCTCAAATCCTTCATTGCAAATGAGTTTGCCAATTTCCTTTTGAGCACATTTATTTCCTGCATGTTAGAACTTGCAACAAGCATGTCATCTACATACAATAAAAATATAATATAGCTGCCATCATTTTGCCTTTTGAGATAAACATAATGATCAGAGTGACATCTAGCATAACCTTGTTCAGACATAAACCTGTCAAATTTTAGATACCACTGCCTTGGAGCCTGTTTTAAGCCATACACGCTCTTCTTCAACTTGCACACTAGTTTCTTCTTCCCTTTTACCTCATATCCTTGTGGTTGCTGCATATATATCTTCCTCGAAATCCCCATGGAGAAAGGTTGTCTTTACATCTAACTACTCAAGATGCAAATCTTCAGCTGCTACTAGACTTAAAATAGTTTGATTGAAGTCATTTTAACAACAGGACAAAATATTTCATCAAAATGAATACCTTTCTTCTGTGCAAACCCTTTCACCACAAGTCTAACTTTTGTACCTTTGTTTTACTCCATCTTCTTCCTTCAACCTATAAAAAAATTTATTTTGTAATTTTGTTTTACCTGTAGGCAACCTGACTAAGTCCAAAGTCTGGTTATGTGCTAAGGAGTCCATCTCTTCTTTCATGGCTTGCTCCCACTTCTTCCTGGCTTCTACCTGCACTGCTTTTTCATAACATTCTGGTTCACCAGAATCAGTCAATAATACATAACATAGTGAAGGAGAGTATCGCACAAGGGGTCTACTAACCCAGTAGATCTTCTAACACCACTTTTAGGTGTTTGAAGTTCTTTTTGCTGCTATGGTTGTTGTTCTGGCTATTGATCATTATGATTTTCAGGCACTGTCACTTTTTCTATAATGTCTTCAAGCACTGTGTATTCTCTGTTTTCTTTTTCCTTTTTCTTTCATTGCAACTAATCCTTATACAAAGCCTTTTCATTGAATATGACATCTCTGCTCGTAATGATTTTATATTTTTCATAATGATAAAAAGCGATAACTGAAATCATTAACACCATATCCAATAAAGGTACATTTCTTTGATTTCGCCTCAAGCTTTGTTCTATTTTCTTTGTTAATGTGGACAAAGGCTTCACAACCAAAAGTCTTTAAAAAAGAGTAGTTTATCTTTTTACCTGTCCATGCCTCCTCTAGAATACCACCATCCAAGGAACTTGAAGGCCCTCTGTTTATTAGATAAACAACAGTATCTACAGCATCTGCCCAAAATTGTGAAGGCCATCTTGCATGCAATCTCATGCACCTTGCATGCTCCATGATTGTCCTGTTCATCCTTTCTGACACACTATTTTCTTGTGGTGTTCCTGGAACTGTCTTCTCTCTGGGAATTCCATTCTTAGAACAGTACCTATCAAACTCTTTGTTGCAATATTCACCTCCATTGTCTGATATGAGACACTTCAACCTTTTTCCTGTCTCATTTTCAACCAGAGCTTTCCATTTCTTGAAAGTATCAAATACATCAGATTTATTTTGAATACAATAAATCCAAGTTTTTCTAGTTGCATTACCAATAAAAGTAACATAATAACGAGAGCCACCAAGGGATGATAGCTGAGTAGGTCCCCATACATCTGTATGCACAAGCTCTAATTTTTCGCTCTCCTTTTCTTTCCCAACTCTAAGGAAACTAAATCTCTTCTAGTTTCCATAAACACAATTCTCACAGAATTTTAAATCAACATGCTTCAAACATGGAAATAAATTTCTTGAGTGAAGAATTTGCATCCCCTTCTCACTCATGTGTTGAAGCCTATGATGCCACAATGATGTATCTTCTCCTGTAGAAATTAAAGCATTAACAAAATTAGAAATACGATTGCATAAAGACAATGTACCAACCTTTCCTCCTTTCACTATTACTAGGGATCCTTTAGTGACCTTCCAGGTTTTAACTGTGAAAGTAGTTACGCAACTTTCACCTCCCAACTACCCTATTGAAATTAGGTTTTTCTTTAGATTTGAAGCATGCCTTACCTCCTTCAATATCCACTAATTTCCATTTTGTTGTTTTATGAAAACTGTACCCATTCCAATGATTTTACAGGGTTTATCATCACCCAATCAAACCTGGCCAAAATCTCCTTGAACATAATAATAAAAATATTTCCTATTACATGTGGCATGGAATGAGGCCCGTGAACCTACCACCTAGGCATCAATAAGACTTTCTAATGAAAGAATCAAAGCATCTTGCAACACATCACATGTTACATTCGCTTCATGCTTAGTTTCTTATTGCGCGTCTCCTTCTTTTCCCTTCCGAGACTTGCAGTATTTCTTTAGGTGTCCTTTCTTCCTGCATTTCTAGCACACTATCCCTGATTTGGACTTGGATTTTCCTTTCCATGACTTACTGTGGTATCCTGGGCTCTTTCCTCTTTCCATTTTTCTTCTATTAGTACCTGCAGTTAAAGCATTACCTGATGTCTCACCAGAGCTTTTTCGTTACATTTCTTCACTAAGGATTGCACCGACAACATCATCAAACTTTAAAGTACTAGTTCCAGAAGAAGAGTTACTAATGGCCATAACTAAACCATTCTAGCTTTCTGGAAATGAGCACAAAAATACCAGAGCCCTAACTTCATCATCAAAAGTTACCCCTACAGAACTTAACTCACTTGTAACTGTATTAAAATCATTTAAATGATGAGTAATAGAACCACCTTCTGACATCTTCATATTAAATAAACGCTTCATAACAAATACCTTATTTGAGGCCAATGTAGACATTAAACCCTCTGATGTCATTTCCTTTGAAATGTTAAACACTACCGACGCCGCTAGGCACAGCCATATTTTTCCAAGTGCCTTTCTGTCGACAATACCCCATTCATTGTCTATCATACTCGTCGGCTTCTTTGCATTGCCGCTCAATGGTAGGTACAGATCTCCGTGATACAGATAATCTTCCATCTGCATCTTCCACAGCCGGCAGTTTTGGTCGTTGAATTTTTCGACCCTAAACATACCATCTCCCGCCTTTGCTCCCACTTGAAATAGGAACCCTTCTCTCCTGTGAGTTTATTAGCCAAACACACCTTCGGCTCTGATACCAGTTGTTAGAAAATTATATATTATAGAGAAATGGAACACATAAAATATTGCAGAAATATAAACACAAAAAACGCATAAAACAAGAGAGACACAGATATACATGGTTCACCCAGTTTGGGCTATGTCGACGGAGAAACAACTAGTCCTTCTTTTATTATATTATCCAGCAAACTGAAGAGGTACAACCTACAACAGATCCGCTGTAACTCCCTCTTCACTCTCAATCTCCTCTCTCTTCCTCACGCAGAATATAGATCTAGATATATGCAATACAACTACCTCATATATAGTGAGGGGTTACCTTGTAGGGCCAAAAACATTAAATTAAACATAACTTTTGCCGTCAAATGTCCACGTAATGAACGACCCAAATTTACTACGAAATTACAACATTTTACAAGGCAATTTTACATCTATTCTTAGCTTCTGGGGTGTTGTCCCTGAAAGCCCCAGTCAAGGGGGGCTCCCAAAAAGTCGCAGTCGCGCCCCCATAGACCCACACTATAGCGAATATTTTACGGGTGGCGTTGCCACCCCATTTCGAACTGGGGTCTAATGCGGCGATGCCTTTGAATATAGAAGATAATCAGGCTCCACACCCAACACGTAAGTGCATCATGTTCTTCCTTGTATGGTGCGCTCGTCTGTTCCCTTTGTTTAGGAAGGTGCGGTCGCAGCCATGGTATCATGGTCATAAATTCTTCTACTGCAATAGTATGGTTGGCTGTACCTTGTCCCATCATGCTTAGTTTATTGGCGTAGCATGCTTGTGTGACTTTTGTTTCTAGTTTGTTGATCTCTTCATCCAATATCATGCTTTTATTTCTTAGCCATATCCAATCTTCTTCGAGTTTGCGAAGTTTCAAGTTCCCTCGTTGGATGACTTCCTGTAACTGCATAATTCCTTTATTCAAGTCCTCGTGTATGGTCCCAGTTGTGGGAGCTATTGCATGGGGATTCTTCTCTGCTCGTATGGTTTCGTCTCTTCTTGTTAGTGTTGGGGTCATTTCTGTGCTCCAGTTTTTTCTTATGGCCCTATAAGCCCATTGAACCACTAGTACGCATAGGTTCTAGTCAGTTCATCTCACGTGGTGAAATCTGTTCATGATTTTGCATAGCTTTTTGAATGCTCTGATGTGGAATATTTTTGGTGTGTGTCGCTTTTCCTGCTGCAGCGTCTGGTTCTGATTTTCGATCCTTGGTCTGGGATGTGCTTGCACAGAACATATCTGCACCCATCGACATAGGTGGGTACGCAAGTTGCTTCGTCCTGGCTACCTAGCTCTCATTTGATCCCGGGGGCTTCCAAACCATAAGCACATCTGTCTTCTACATTCGTGCGAGTTTACAATGGTCTCCTGATGTCTACTCCACCATCGTGCGGGTGTTGCATGCAGTGCCCATTCAAGTGCACTGTACCACTATTGTTTTGGCACTATGCTTTCAAATTTGTTCAGGAATTCATCCACTGCCATTAATCCATCATATGTTGGCAATTCCCTTGCCTCTATCATCAAGCAATGTACTAATCCAATCATCATATTGCAATTTAGCATTGTCACTTCATGCAACCGGTTCTGCCAGCATTCTACTTCTTCATCTGAATCCGAAGTACAGGAGTTGTCGTGCTCCCACGAGATTCTCCCATCTGCAGTCAAGTTCACGCAATCCTAGTCTCACGCCATTATCTAGTAAATACAATCCAGCTCATCGTCGGTTTCATCGTCGTGCACCGGTTCAGTGTAGCATGCTCCTTCGGTTGGGTCTAGCGGAACTACTACACGTAGGGATTTTTCTCAAATATTATCATCTGCTTCTTTAGGTTGATGACTCCATTCTTATTAGTGGCCCAGTCTATTCCTAGCAATGCAGGGTAAGGTTTGTTGTCATCGACAATCTCTATTACTTCAAAGTCTGTCTGTGTGCCCACACCTTCGATATCAACTGCTACCCCTTGCAACCTCCCCATGGGAAAAATATTTTGTTGGTTTTCCATTCATAATTGAATAGAGGATCAGTGTAACGTAGGCCTGCCCATACGTTCCCATGTTTGCTTCGGTAATACATTTGCATCTGAACCCAGTCCTAGGATTACCTGATCCATTTAATACTCACCAATCTACGTCGTCAATTTCATTTCCCTCCTAGTGCGCAATGCATTCTTTCCCAATTTTTGGACTACGAGCGATTCCCCTGACCCTGCACACCTGGTGACCAACTCCTATAGTCCCTTAACTGCCTTATTGTCGCACAACAATTTCATGCATGTCTCTAAAATGGTAGTAAGCATAGAAGGATCCATCCTTGGCTCTGCTTAATCCTTACTACCTGAAGTGGAGGACTCTGTGAAGCTCTTCTTAGCTTCCATGAATGTCTCCTTTGTGCGTTCTAAGTAAAACTCAGGTTCCTTTGTAGGAGCCTTGTGAACCGATGTATCTTCCTTTGGTTGCTTCCCCTTATCCTCCCCTTTGGTCATACCGCTTCTAAGCACCATGTTCACATTTAGTTCTTCTTCGTGTGGTTTAGACGTCATCATTTGGATATTCTGAGTTGGAGGAGGCTGGAGTACCCCTTTCTCGTGCATCTATGTGATCAATATGGGACAATCTCCTGCTTCATGATCGAACTTTTCATAGTATGAACAAGATATTCTCGTCAGGTTGGTACAATCGTAGGTGTAATGCCCTGGTCCTCCACAATTGTAGCAAAGTAACTGTCCACGGTCCCTTCCTTGTCCCATTTCTCCTCATCCTCGACCTCGCCCCTGAAATCTAGCACGCACCATCCCTGTCACTAGGTCGAGGGCTAACGTTTCTGTCTGTATCCTATATGTTGGTGTCTGGTCCACCATTAACTTGTAATTGCGACAAGTGTGCTCTTCATGCCCTACTGACCTGCAAAAATTACAAAATAACTGCTGAGGAGTTTGCGTATGAAACAAATGACAATTATCCATCGTGTGTTTTCCTCCTCTCTGACAGATCGCGCATCATAACGTGGGTGTCACACTTGGCCATGCCTGTGCCTCCGGTCTCAATGGCATTGGCCCCCATCCTGCCAAGTAGTTCGTGAATACTGGGTCGTGGTCCCTGTCATGGCCTTGGCTTTCACATTTTACGCACCATAATTCCTCGAGCACCTCTGGCCATGGTGCCCTATCCTGCTTCAAGCTCTGCATTTCCGGGAAGTGATTCTGTAGTTGCACGTGGATTTGTTGAACTCCCAGTCATGGATCTTCTATCGGTGTCTCATGCAACCTCATTACCATTTCCAACACTTCAGCCTTGGTAGAAGTTTCTGTTGTGACAGCAACATCTTGAGGTGTGGTTTTAGAGATGACACAAACCATGTGTAATGCTGTGCATCCGTGAGCATCATATTAGCCTCATAGATCAGACTCTTCAGTCACTGATGTAGATCTGAGGGGGTCTTGCCTTGAAGCATCATGATCTCCTTAAACTTGATGATTGACTGTGTCTCTGATTTCGGTCGGCTAAATTCTCTGTTCAACGCATTCTCGATCTCTTCTATCCCTGCATTTGGGTGGTCATTAGAGTGATTGATATACCATGTCAACGTGTGATCTTGCAGCGCGCTCACTAATGTAGCCTCTTAATGTTGTCATCCATGACCCCTTGCGCTTCCCACACTTCTCTTACCACAAACCAGAACTGGTCTGATGCTCATTCCCTACTCCTGTAAATATGGGTAGCTTGATCGCACTCGCCATACTGAGTTGCGGGGTTGTTGGGGGTGGAGTGGGTGGAGATGGAGGTAAAGGAGGCAGTGGCGTGGGCGGAGGGGGTAACTTCGGAATGCGATGTCTTATCAAACTGACTGCACTACTTGGAGAGACCTGAGCGAGCTCCTCCTCTCTTTCTTGTGAAGGTGAAATTAAGGGACTATTTCCTAGTTCCCCACTACCTTTGTAGATCTTTCCACTTCGCGTCATTCCAAACATTAATGTATTCTCATAACCAACTTTTCACATAACAACATCTTATTCCAAGTATTCAGAAATTTAATGTACTTACCTCACAGTCCTTTGAGAAAACATCGTTATTCTTTGTTGTAGCTCACAGTCGTGTCTACCGCAAACTCAGTGATAAATCCCCCTATTAGCAGATCGAGCAAATGGTCCACAACTTGTGCGATCTTATCTTATGATGCCTCTAGTCTACGCACTAATTTCAGAGTCCAAACTATTGGTTGTTCAAGCTTACACCTTCCTTAGCTGTTAGCTAACCTTGTGATCCACTCATACAGTTCGAAAGGAAAGGATGGAAAGATGATCTCGTGGATTTCTGTATACATGTAGAGATCTAGCCACCTTTTCTCAGATACCTTCGGAGTTCTATTTTCCTGTGTCACGAACTCGTGAATCTTCTTGTCCAACCACTCTTCAATTTCCTTCCTTGTTGTGTTCAAGTGGCATGACATCCAACATCCCTTAGGCAAATCCTGGTCCCGACAACATAACCATTTGTTGGCTACGTGGGGCCTGACCCAGGTTCAACAGTGAGTTTAGCCAAGAAAATCCCTATACTACTGGGCCCTTCAGCAACAGTCTGCAGAGTGCAGACTGAGGTCTAACCCAAAGTAGTATGGGAGGGTGCTGGAACCAAGTTTCCACACCCTAGGGATGTCTTGATGACAGTTATGGAGGTTCGCGATCACAACTTGCGCACCATGCTACCCCGTGCAACTTTCTATCCCTGACAACCCATGTGCACCTTAGAGAATACAATATTATTTCAATCCAATCCTTACTATGTTATCATATTAGTGCTTAACTTAGTTTGTGTGGGCCCAACGGTCTTTATTATTTATTCAACTTTTAGATTAGCGCGCGTATTTGAAAACCATATCAATGCATAAAGATAACTAGAACATAGAATTATAGATCTACAAAAAGACACACAATATTCTGAATCAATCTTATCTTTAGTAATACTCAAGTTCAGTTATAGACCTAACTCCGCTCTATGCACTCAACTGCGGACTCTACTGGGCCTCTGCGCACTTAGCTGCAAAGCCTCTACCTATCACTAACCATGCATTCGCATCTATCTATTACTTGTTAAAACTAACACCCTCTTTACACTTAGAGCCTTGCTATATTTATACAATCCCATGGTCCGTGGACCATGGGTAGGCTGACACACTTCACATTAAATTACATTATATTAGGGCAGACAACCCTAGACTCTTTTTCTTCGCGCCTGAATTTCGCGGGGTCTTTACATTGCACTTGACTGAAATTCGGGCTTCAAGCCCCAAAAACATGCTATGGGGGGATCTGCTACCCAAAACTCTCATATTTTTTTTCCTAGAAAAATAAACTTATATTTATAGAAGAGTTAAAATATACATTATCATATTAGTTCAAAAATATTGATCAAATCCTTAAATTATTTGGTATGATCATTCCTAGAAAGAAACATAGATTTCTTTAGTCATTCATACAAGTGATATAGATAAAAATGCATAGCTATTGTCTCCTATCCATCATATTACCTCATAAATTCTAAAGGAACACAATGGAAGTTGTAAACCTTCCTTAGATAAGGTGTTTTATTTCATGTTCAACTTGTAGAAAATATGATTCACTAAATACCATTCCATCTTCCCTAATTCATTGATGATATTGTGTTCAAGATAAGGGAAATCAAGTATTTCCTTTCTTTCAACTCAATCTATCACCAATTTCAAATCTCTCACAATTTCTAATATTTTTTTTGATCTGCCACATATAAGAGCATCCATAAGTTTGTAAAATTTTCGTTTGTGTTCATTCCTAGTCCACCGTAGTAGTGAATCCACATTTGGTGGTTTTGATGAATATATATGACAATGCCCACACCACATCTAGAAGGATATCCATGATTATCCCAATCAAACAAGGCCTAAGGAATTTTCTAGATAAGACGAGGCTTAACTAATACTCTTTCATTATTTCTTTTAGAAGTGTTCCTGAAATTTTTACATATGCCCACAATTATTCTCATTACAACCTAAATAGGAATATAACAATCCTAGAAGATAGATTGATTGTAAGCCCACTAGATCAAGTTTGAAAAAGAAATACGAAGAACAAGGTGGTCTATAAATTTGACATCATCCACCCATTCTTTCACATAATCTGAAAGAGTGTCCTTGTTCCAACTTGAAAAAACATGTTTAAAAAGATTTTTGATCAACAACGAAAAATGAATTGTATATCTTCATGAAATAAAGATGTGTGAGGTCATTTCATCCTAGACTTTACACAATGAAAATCTATTTGGGCCAAACCATCCATGCTTCACGGTGGATTTTAGCCACTTTCCGAAGCTAAACTGTTGTCATTTAGGGAAAGCCAAAGAGTGATTTTAGATTTCATTGATATGTTTTGTTTCCATAGAAAATACCACCTTTACTTCCTTTCACTTACGAAATCCAATTCCATCTTTGAAGAATAGTCGAACTTAGTTGTGTACTCAACAAACATAGTGTTATTTCAACATGCTAGAATGTCATAACTTTCTAGATCTAGGTGAATAAGAGAGGGTATGGAAAAATTGATATAACTACTCCATTCAATAGCAAGATACCATTGAAGCCCCAATTTAATATTTTATAGCCATTCCTGATGTTGTCTTTCCACAATACATGAGTCTACATTAGAATATTAGAATCTCTAATTCTACCAATCCAAAGATCACAAAATACTACTTTGCATAGAGGAATATAAACAATATTAAATCAACATATTCACAAATATACACAACTTTTTACAAATTTTAACTGCCCAAGTTTGTTATATTAACAAATTGTAATAGAATGGTATATGATTCTTGTACTAAGGATAATGGCCCTCATACATTGACTAATACAAATATATACAAAAAGGGTTTGGCATCATTCATTGGATAACAAATATACCTTTAAAAAGATACAAACTAACCTAATTTATGATGGTGGCCACCCACAACCCTTTCAGTCCACGTACCCTGAAAACATCTTTCTGGTCCTTTGACTTTAATCTACAACAACTCTAACCTACCTCCATTAATGAGACAACTCTATTAGGTGACTAAATAGAACTCCAGTTTCTATGTAGCTGATCATTATTCCTTCAATGCATAAATACATCAATACTCATGCTAAGTTGTTTACAACTCACCTTTTGAGAAACTCTCAACTGTCGACGAGTGCTCCTCAGCTCTTTGGGACTTGTTTCCCACTAGTTGTGTTAAATATCACACTACTCTATTCTTATTCAATTACATTAGCTAAATTCAATTCCTCAATTACTAATCTTTCTACAATAATTAGTATTTTCTATAATACTAATTGAAGATATAATAGTAAAGGAGACAATTAACACATCAACAAAAGACACCAAATTTTCGGTTAATGACTAGGTAAAAAACCATTGTGGGGTGAACTCTTTGAAATTATTCTTCTATTATATTGTCATAAAATGTTTAAAAAGGTGTAAAATGACCCAATATGAAATAACCTTACAAAAATTAACCCAACAGCATTCAAAATTATACTCCCATCATCAATATTGATCATAGGCAAGATTTCCTACTTGCAGTCAATTGCAATCAAATACAGTCAAATATCAAATTGTAACCCTAGATTCCAATTGCATGGAGGAAGAGGTAAGTGTGCAGTTGAGAGATTCCAATTGGACGGATGAGTCTACATTCCTACTGTTGTAAGAAAATTTTTCCTTTGTCCTGCTTGTAGTTGGAAACAAAAACCCTAATCACACGTGTGAGCTTCGAACCCTACAATTTCAAACCTGTATGAACCAATCTTCATTACCCAGCCTCTAACCTATGCGAACCAATCAATGAAGAAGGGAAAAAGAGGATTCTTGGTGATGTACAAATGAGCTTGATTTCACTTATATTTATAGGCTTCCAAGGGTGTCCGTTTCGCTATTAGGGTTGGCATATCTTTTTGTGCACATGTGGGAGTTTCTTCAAAAATACACAATCTCTTGCCTAAATTCGGTGCCTCAATAGTAAAATTTGGTCCTATATAAAAGAGGAATTTAGTAGCATGATTAGAATTTTTCAGTGAGCTACCAAATTAATACTCCCTCTTAGCTAGGGAGAAATTCCAATTGCATCATGTGATAATCGTATGTATTCTATCGTCATACCGTATTCCATCTCTACTCAACTCTATCTACTAAAACATTCTCAAATCTAAAGAAGAATAATTGTGAGGGAGCCTTAGGTACCAACCTCTCATTACAGTAAGGAAGGTCCTATTGGACACTCTCACCTCATGTCATATCGTAGGAGACGAAACATCTTCCACCCTGTGTCGAGTAATAAGAGTAATAATGTAGGGCAGAAAATATCTTACACCCTATGTCGATTAATACAATATCTCATCCATCCTACCTCTCCCTATTCTAGTAGAACACATACATCATAATCATCTTGGGTGAGATGCCCGACTTACCAAATGTAAGGATCAAAAACCCTCAATTTCTCTCTCAACCCATTAGCCAAATGAGCAATGATAATCTCAACAAGCCTAACTTGTGGGTGTGATGCCAACTAGGTTATACTCGACATAGACTAAGATAGGGGGGCAACCTCTTCAACCCTATGGGCAAGAGATAGGGATGATACCATATTATCCATAGATCCCTTAACCTTATGAGCCCTCCATCTCAATTCCCACCCTAGGAGGTCATAGTAGGGGGGAAGAGTCGGCTAAATGTTCTCAATTAGTGATGCCCCTTATTAGGAGGGGTCACATCCATTAGTTGAAGTTTTTCTTTAGAGGCCAAGAACTTCCCTTTCAACAAATCCTTAGTGAGACTATCTGCAATCTACTCAGATATTGATATATGATGGAGTCAAATGCATCCTCTTTGCACCATGTATTGAATGTAATCATATCAGATCTCTATGTGCTTGGACTTGTCATGAAATACAATATTCTATGCAAATCAGATCCCACTCTTATCTTCTCAGTGAATCATTGTAGTGTCTGGGGCCTAGTCAAATATCTCTCCAAAGCGCTTCCTCATGGGAAATTTCTTCGTAGCTAACTGTTGGGCCCTATTTTTGTACCCATTTTTCACATCTTATTTCATTGTTTTTACTCTCATTTCCCTACTTTACCATTTTTGTACTTTAAAACCACTACACACTAGCTAAACTTATCTACTTTACAGTGGAGGTAAGATTTTCTACTAAGGGTTATTTTTGTATGCCCTTAATTGGTTTAAGTAGATGATAAATTTACCTATAACTCTTGAATTAAGTTAACTAATATTTAAAAGGACTCGTAGACATTTCAACTTCATGGAAAGGTCAACAAACACTCCAGAACACAGTCCAACACATCGCTCAATTGTTAGATAATTATATTTTACAGAGAAATGGAATACATAAAATATTGTAGAAATATAAACATAGAAAATACATAAAACAAGAGAGACACAGATATATGTGGTTCACCCAATTTGGGCTATGACCATAGAGAAAAAGCTAGTCCTTCCTTTATATTATCCAGCCAAATGAAGAGATACAACCTACAACCAATCCATTGTAATTTCCTCTTTCCTCTCACACAACCTCGTCTCTCTTTCCCGCTCAGAATACACATATCTCTAGCCGCAATACAATTCCCTCATATATAGTGAGGGGTTTCATTCTAGGGAAAAAACCCTAAATTAAACATTGATTCTATCGTTAGATCATCTTCCTAATGAATGACTCAGATTCACTGCAAAATTAAAATATTTTATAAGGAAATTTTGCATCTATTTTTATCTGCGAGGGCACTGCCCCATAACCCCTCCTACGATGGGGCTCATAAAAATGCCATCACCCCCACATGTACCCCGTTGATAGTAATTAAAAAACGGGTGGAATTTTTGTCCCATTATGAACTAGGATCCAACGCAAAGATACCTCTTAATAAAGAAGATAATCAGGCTCCACACCCAACAATCTCCCACTTGGAGACTGATGATAGAAACTCCACCACTGCTTCATTTTCTAGACAATGACACCACTTTGGACGTCACTATTTCTGATCTTCATCATCATACTTGAAGACCTATTGAAACTGAGAAGAATCTCAGTTTATCCCTAATTTGAATGTTGCGAAAACTTGTTAATGCTATGCAATCCCCCTCATCAGTATTTAAAATATGTTTTTAGGATCCTCTCAAATTAACCAAAATGTGAAGGATTAGGTATCAAGTGTTTTACTGTCTTTTATGAGAAATTCATGAGGTTAATTAGTTGTTTAAAACACATATACAACAATTAAAATGCAGAGAAGAAAAACACAACCAACTATTAACACAAAGTTGATAAAGGAGTTCACCCCTCCTAGGCTACATCTCCTTGGACCTACTTCAATGGCTAGGACATCTTTCAATTAATGTTCAATTCTATTATTAAATGCACATCTAGTGCTCCAATGTCTTTGAAACCTGCTCCATTAGATTCAGAAGACCCACAAAACCAAAAAATGCCTTTCCAAGATATGCAATTGGACTTCAGTTGATCTAGGCTTGACCTCCTCTCTTGATTTCCCTAGGCTTCCTTAAACTTCAACGTATAAAAATCACATACAGAAGTGCCTTTATGCCTTTGCAATATATTCCATTGTGTTCATAACATCCAAATCATTCAGGAATGACTCTTTATAAGCCAAAATTGGTCAAGAAAAACCAGAGTTATGGCTTCTTCAATTTTTCCTAGAACTGGAGAAACTCCAGTTAACTCCACCAAATTTGGAGTTAGTTTTGGATTTAATTCCCTCACCAAAAGATCTGTCAACTAAATCCCACTTTAATTAAGGATACGCAAAGATTATTTACCACTAGAATGCAGTTAAACCTGTTATCACTCCAAGAAACTCTCCTAGGTTGTAGCGCGGAGATGCCTGGTGACATATAATCTTCAATATTGTTCTCTGAACTATTGAAATAAATGATGGTTTGGATCAAGTTAGATAACCATTTCAGCTCTGTTTTCACTCAAGGCATGCATGAACTCTCTCATCAATACAAGGCTTTAGACCACTAATGCTCAATAATTTACAAATTCAATGGATATATAGAGAATACTGACTATAGTAGTAGATTGCATACATAAACATAAACCAATGGCTAGCTACAGGCAGCAAAAGAGAATACTAATTGTGCTGGCATATGCATATATGAACACATATGGATGGCTAGCTACAAGCAACAAAGAAGCTTGCAAATCTAATTTATCAAAGCATAGATAAGATGACAGTTATTTGGCGTTAGACACAAAGAAAACATGAAAAAACTATTCAAGTGCAAGCATAGAACAACAAAGGGAATGGAAATTGAACATATAATGGCAAAAGAAGCTTACATTGCTAGAATGAAGATGAGAATCTTGAAGAAACAGAGGAGGAATAATCTCCAGAAGTTCAAACACTATTACATCTTACTTTTAGCTCTCTATAGCCTGTTTACAATGATCTTGAGCTCTAAGAGGCTCAGAGTCTTAATCTGCTTGATATGCATTGTTAACTTATTTGATACCCTCTAGGAAAGCATGGGATCAAATTTTTCTACTTCTGATAGCATAGTAACTACTTTCAGATATTCTTGGTAGCTTGTTGTGCTGTCTGGGAGTTTTCCTGTGCCAGAGATGCTCCATGATGTTTGTTTGATTAGTTTTTTCTAGGCTATTGATGCACTATGCTTCTTCTTAACCTCTACGATGGTTTGGGGAGGAGCTGCATGTGCTGTGGCCCTTTCAATGATTTAACAATGCATGCTTCTGTTATAACAGAACAATGTTGCCCTATGGTTGACCTCTGTTGAAAACAATGCATATTTCTTTTTTAAATAGAAAACATAGCCATCACTGATAAATCCCACCTTCTCTATCTATTTTGGACTTCAAAAGTCCTAAAATATGTTTTAATTATCCATCAGGTATGCCCTTGTCACCATCGCAAATCACATTTGGCCTAGCCTATGAATTTCCCTGATATAATGAAATATGTGAAAACAATGAAAAATGAATGAAAAAATGGCTTTGGTGGACTTCAGATATCATATATTCCACTTGCTGGACCCTTTCAGGTCTGGGGCTCATCGCAATTGCTGTTGGCAAATGCTACCTTCGTATTTTCATTATACAACGAAATTACATGAAATAGATTAAAATTTGGGCTTTTGCGGACTTGAAAATATATATATATTGCTTCACGAAACCCATCAGGTTCGGGTTCCATCACTATCACACTGCCCCTATTTCCCTTTGTATTTTGTTATATAATGAAATACACGGAAAATGCATTAAAAACCGCTTTGGTACAGACTTCAAACTTTACGAATTCTCATATATGCTAGGGTTGGGTCTGGGTATCGAGTCGCCCATATGTATGTGCATAGGCCACATCCCTTGGTATAGCACCTATGTGATGTCAGAAATTCAATAAATCGCAATCTTGAGTTGTTTACTCGCTCGACCTTTATATATATAATATATGCTCACCGTCGATGTAACCTGTCGATCCGGTCATCGGCAATAACTGATTCACGGTGTCTTGCACTTAACTTTAAACTGTCCCTTCTGCTCAGCTGATTGTGATTAGCTTATTAGATCTGGGCCATTGATCAGCCAGATCTGACGGTTGCTGTTCACTCCTTAGTGTAAGCCTATGATTGTGGGGTTTTCATGGTTTTTCAGACATTTTTTCCTCCCGATAGTTCCTTTCGGCCCTTCCAACGGTTTTCCTCTTGTGCTGATTTTGATCATTGGATGATCTTTGAGAAAAAATTGAAGATTTCAAGAGCATTAATGGATCCATTAGCATGATTTTAAGCAACTTTGGAGACTCTAAGAGCCTACATTAATCCATTTTTGGCCTTTTGCTAGCAAGGCTAACACTAGCTCCTTCTGGGGATGAAATCCTCCCTGTGAGGTTTCAAAGATCACAAATCAATGCCTTTCATGAAAAAAAAAAGTCAAATGGTCCGTCTAGTGTTCCATTGGGCATGGAGTCTATTTTGTAATGAAATAAAAACTGGAAAAACATATTTACAATGACAAGGCTTTAAAGCCTTAAATTAAATAAAGTTTCAAGAACCGCCCATTTATTGGGTTACCAAAAGTATCCCCACCTTCAAGACTATGCAGAATGAATGTATTGTTCTGCTGAATTTGATTGATGATAAACGGACGTGTCCACAAGGAGTCAAACTTGCTGTGATTACCTTTCTTTTCCTTAAATGCATCCCATTTAAGCACCCAATCACCAACTTGGAATTTGTCCACTTTTTCCTTCCTGTCAAAGGTTTCTCTGATTTTCTTCTAATGAGCTTTTGACTTCTCAACCAGCTGCTCTCTGATCTGTTGTAGTTCAACCAAGTTATTCATTCTTCTTACCATGTCATTCTCTTCATCTCGTTCTTCTTGCAAGAACTTAGCCACAGGGAGAATCAGATGGATGGGGAAAACATCATCAGAGCCATAAACTAGTTTGAATGGAGAATTCACTATGGAATTTTTTATGGTAACTCTATCAGCCCATAGTGCAAACTTGAACTTGGAATCCCAGCTCTTTTTGTTGTCCTCTAATAGTTTTTTGATTACCCTTACTAGACTCTTGTTAGATGATTCTGCCAAGCCATTTCCTTCAGGATAATATGAGGTAGAATGCACCTCTTGAATGCCCATGGATTTAGTCATGTCCACCAATTCTTTTTCCTTAAAAGCTGCTACATTATCAGTGACTAGTTTGGTTGGGCAACCAAATCTAGTGAAAATATTCTCATTCAAGAAATTTATGCAAACTTGATGATTGGCATTCTTAGTGGGTATAGCCTCAATCCACTTGGTGAAATAATCAGTGGCTACTAAGATCCATTTATGTTGGACACTGGAATGTGGGTCGATCTCACCTATAAAGTCCAAGCCCCACTGCTAGAAGGGACCATTGACATGTATTGGCTTTAACAGTAGAGATTTTAGATGTTGTCTTCCTGCAAACCTCTGACACTTGTCACAAGCTTTTAGAAAAGAAAACACATCAAAGAACAGAGTAGGCCAATCATATCCAGCCCTCAAGATTTTGTGAGCTGTGGTTTTCTAATAATGATGCCCTCCACAGATGCTAGAATGGAACTAGTGCATGACTTCCACAGATTGTTGTTTATCTAGACATCAAGAGGATTCTTGATGGGTCTTTCCAATAAAGCAGATTTTTATTAATGAAGAATTTGGTTGATCCAAGTTTAGTGGCACGAGCTTGATTTGCGCTAAGCCTTGCAAGGACTTCTAGCTTACTATGTTGTAATACCATTCACATGTGGCTAGATTTTCAGCCAAAGACTGATTTTTCTTTTGCTCTTCTACTACTCCCTCTGTCTGCTCATCGTCTAAATTTAGACCCGTGGAATTCATCCCTAAGAAGCTGCAATTTTCTTCAGCCATAAGTTTAGCCAAGCCCTCGCCTTTGACAAGCTTAGTGGGTTTCACCTCTATGTTAAACTCTATGAATTTTGCAATCCATTTAGCTTTCTTTCCATCAATATCTGGCTGAGTTAAGACATATTTTATTGAGGCTGAAGGTACATATGCAACTACTTTGGAATGCAGATTATAAATTATGAATGCCTTTAAAGATTTTATGAAAGCATAAGCTTGTTTTTCAATAAGGTCATACCTTAGTTCAACATCCTTAAAGTTTTGCTGAAAAAGGCCATAGAGTCTATGCCTTCATCATTTTTCTACAATAGAACTATTGCAAGTGTATCATAAGAGGCAAAAGAGAAGATACAAAACTCCTTAGTATAATTTGGGTTGATTAGAGTCGGAGCTTCCATGATAGCTTGCTTGATGGCTTCAAAAGAGCTTCTTGAAGAATCTATCAATTTTATTTCAAATCCTATCTTCAGCATGGAAATGATGTGCTTTACAAGCTCTACAAAATTTAGAATGAACCTCCTTACGAAGTTAATCTTAACCAGGAAGGATTGAATGCCCCTTTTTGACCTTGGGATGGACACTGTCTAAATGGCTTTAACCCTTACTAGATCAATCTTCACACCTTCAACAGAAACAATATGTCCGAGAAGTTTTGTTTCTTCTCGAGTAAACTGTGACTTCTTTCGGTTCACTGAAATTTCAAATTGTTTGCACTTTAGGAAGACCTTCTTCAAATGTTGTAAATGGTCTTTGTCACTGCTAGAAAATATTGTTATGTCATCAAGATAAATAAGGAAAAACATGTCCTCTCCAACAAAGGCTATTCCCATGGCCCTTTGAAAAGTAGCCCCAACATTCATCAGCCCGAAAGGCATCTTGGAGTAGATGAAAGTGCCCTAAGGAGTAGTGAAGGCAGTCTTTTCCTTGTCTTCAGGATGTACAAAAATCTCATTGCAACCTAAAAATCCATCTAAGAAAGACATCATGACTATAGCCCCTGAAACTCTTTGCAACAAGTGTTCCATCTTAGTCAGGGGGTAGTTATCTTTTTTAGAGAACTTGTTCATATTTCTGAAGTCAACATAAAGCTTGATTTCTCCATTTTTCTTTCTCACTGCCACAAGGTTAGCTATCTATTTTGAATACCTTAGAGGAACTATATTTTTGGCATCCAACAACTTCATGATATCTTTCTCAACCAAAGGCAATAAGAGAGGGATGATAGGTCTTAAATTCTGCTTAAAAGAGGTAGTTTTCTTTTACAGTGGGATCTTATGTTGAACGATGTTTGTATCATAGGTTTTAATACCACTATATTCCTAGGAAAAAATATCAGCGAATTGCTTCATGAGGGCGCAATATTTGGAATTCTGGGTAGAAGACAAATAAGTGGACAGATTGGTGAATTTCAGATGGGCTGGGCTCCCTATATTATGTTTACAGACAACAGACTCATTTTCTGTTTTGGCTGGCTTATAAGGCACATTGTTATGATTGAAAAGCTTCTCTAGAGGCACCAATACTTTTGGTATGTGATTATTAGGAAACTGCATGACGCTTCCTCGTCCAATCTCACTTTTTAGCTTGGACTGGCTGCATTCTTCCATGGTTTCACTTTCTTGGTCGATGCGTGTTTCAACAAATTCCTCAATGACTTGTAAAAACCTGTTAAATTCCTCATCGTCTTCAAAAACTCTCCAATACTTGACATTGTCAAGCAGAGATGGTTTGCATTTTACCTAAACTTCATATGTCAATTTAGGAGACAAAGGAGGAATAAACATTCTAGTAGAGATAGCAAGGGAGTTGGCATGTTGGTTATTCATTCTTGGAATATAAGAAATACTGAAATCATTAAAAGAATCCTTGAGCTTCCATACCTCATCTCTATATGCTTTCAGCCTTGGACGCTTTGTTTCAAACACTTTATTTACCTGCTGAATGATGAGGTCTACATCTCCAAACACTTTCAAGGATTTGATACACATTTCCTTAGAAGCGCTTAAGCCTAGAATCAAAGCTTGGTACTCTGCTATGTTGTCTGTGACCTGAAAAGTTAATTTGAAAGATAAATGAATATATTCTTGTGCTCAGGACACAAGGACTACACCTAACCCTGTAGCTTTTTAGAGCAAGCTCCGTCGAAGAACAAGTCCCAAATCTCTGGGCCTTCTTCTTCAGCGATTTGGAAAACTGGTTTTTTAAGTTATGTGGAGGCCAACACAGATTCTTCAATATGAAGAATACATGCTCAAAAATCAATGTCAACAACATATATGGGATGATCAGTAGGGTTCTTCTCATCGCTGATGATATAAGCCAACAGCGCCTCTCTGTATAATCTCTTGCTCTCACCTCCAAAACGTGGGAGATTAGCATAGCACAGATCATTTTATAATGATCTTCCTAATCTCTTGATCCGACCTCTTGAAATAAGCATGCCAAACTTGGGAGGTACATCTACTACCACAATATCCATGATCATGATTTTCATAAGCAGCTAAGACAAAGTGATGGCTAGGTCCTTGATTAATCCTAGACATTTCACTTTTCTAGAGTCAAAAGAAAACAGGTCATGATAAGGCTTAGTGATGTGAAGACCCAACTCATCCATGAAAACCTTGGGCATTAGATTATGGCTGGCTCCAGTGTCCAAAAGGCAGTTGTGAAGGATTTCTTCATGAATGGTCAGAGAGATATAGAATGATGGGGAGCTATCTTCAAAATTTTCAATCATTGGGCTGAGAATAAATAATTGGCTTGTCATCTTGTAGATTTACATGGTCAGTGGAGGCTTGGATGGCTTTAGGCTCAAGGGCCTCAAGGATGGATCTTTTGAAGGACTCATTCTTCACTAGCTCAATCAGAGGCATAGGTATTCTTAGCTTTTTAATTTCTGATTGAAAACTGAAAGGAGAAGGAGACTTGTCAAGGCCTCTTACCTCATGAGCTGGAGCTTTGAGGACGATGGGATCAACTGCAAGTTGTTTTTTCTTATTAGTTTGTTGTACTGCAAGGACAACATCTCTTTGAACAAGAGTTTCCTTGGCATTATTTATCTTTGACCTCAGATTATATCTTTGTTGATCTATAGTTTGTAGAATAGTTTTACCATCCCATTCTTGGCTGATCTGGTCATTACATAATGAATTTTTGTAGGCAGCTGATGTCAAAAAGAAAGCATTTCCCTTGTCTTCCAGATAATGGATCTCATCATATTCTTCAAACTACTCTTCTTCCATGACTGCATTCTGAAAAGGAGCCTTCACCCTTTGGTCTTCATTTGCATCTTTTTCTCTTTTCAAAATCTGAAATTTCTCATTAGTTCTTCTATATGGATTTAGATTTGGACTTCTAGGAGCAAAGGTATTAGGCACTCTTCCTTTCCCCGGGTGCTACTCAACCTTCAATTTTGAGATTTCAGAGACTAATGACTCGATCATTTTGGTCATTTTATATATCTTAGGATTAGAGGATGATGAAGACTCGCCCCTCTGTCTTCTTCTATCAACATTTCCCTTGATCTTCTCTATAGCCATGATGTGTGATTCCTCTTCCAAGGTTGCATCTTGCATGTCAGCTAAAGTAGCACATCACCTCTCTCTCAACAGTATATAGAAGTCAAAATCAAAAGAACTAGCATGGGTGAGTTTAGCAGAGGTAGTAGTGGATTTTACTTCAGCTGGTACCTTGTTGTACATACAGTTAAGCCTCTAATTTAAATTAGACAACAACTCACCATTTTCCTTATTTAAGTACCCAAACTCAGTGTGGTAGTAGAGGAGATCCTTCTTATCCCACCAATGCTTTAGGAATGCATCATCTAAAGCTTTGATATCTACTATAGATCTTGGGGTTAGCTCTCTGAACCATTTTTTAGCCTCTCCATCTAGGCTTTCGACAAAGACTCTCATCCACACATCATCTTCACTAATGTCCATATTATAAACATAGCTATAGAATGATTCAAGATGTTCTTCAGTAATAACACCTTCAGTCCCAGTGAACTTAGTCCTATATTTCTGATATTCTTGAGTAGGCATCGCATTCAAAGGATTCGGCAATATTAGAGGTCCATACCTAGCAGCTATGATTCTTTCCATTTTGGTAGGTGCTTGTGGACCTGGCATAGCTGTGGTGGCTAAAAGAGTACTGGCAGTCTGAATGATAGAGGACTGAGGAGTGATTGATAAGACTAAAGGAGTATGATGGATAGGAGGTGAGGTTTCCTTTGGGCTTACAACAAAAGGAGAACCTAAAGAATAAGGAGATTTATGAATCTCTGATAGTTTTTCTTCACTGCTAGCTTTAGATGCTATACTCTCAACATGTATTTGTTCTATTACAAGCCTTTCTTGAAGCGATATAGAAGATTGTTTAGGTTTACCTGATCCTGATGCTCCTTTCTGTAATTACTTTCGCTCTTTGATGATTTTTTTAGGGTCAGGTCTTGGGTCAACTTGTAGCTTCTGAGGATTTCTCTGAGTGCTCCTCACAAATTGAGCAAGAACTATAAGCTGGAGTCGCCAAGATTTTTGGCCTTGAGTAGAGTCGCCAGATAGATGATTATAACCAAAAAAGTGCCTATACTTTGTCTATCATCAAATTTGGATCTATGTCGTCTCCCAGGGAAGCTGAGCTTCAATTTTCTCTCCCTGAAAATGACACCAATTATGTTATCACTCCAAGAAACTCTCCTAGGTTGTAGCTGAAAGGTGCCTGGTAACATATAATCTTCAATATTGTTCTCTAAAATATTGTAATAAATGATGGTTTGGATCAAGTTAGATAACCATTTCAGCTCTGTTTTCACTCAAGGCATGCATGAACTCTCTCACCAATACAAGGATTTATACCACTAATGCTCAATATTTTTTAATTCAATGGATAGATTGAGAATACTAACTATACCATCAGATTACATACATAAACATAAATCAATGGCTAGCTACAGGCAACAAAAGAGACTACTGACTATATTGGGAGATGCATATATGACCATATATTGATGGCTAGCTATAGGCAGCAACGAAGCCTGCAAATCTAATTTATCAAGGCATAGATAAGATGACAGTTATATGGCCTTAGACACAAAGAAAAAATGAACAAATTGTTCAAGTGCAAGCATCGAACAACAAAGGGAATGGACATTGAACATATAATGGCAAAAGAAGCTTATATTGCTGGAATGAAGATGAGAAGCTTGAAGAAACAAAGGAGGAATAATCTCCAGAAGTTGAACCAATATTACATATTACTTTCAGCTTTTTATATCATGTTTACAATGCTCCTCAGCTCTAAGAGGCTTGGAGCCTTAATTTTCCTGATATGCATTGTTAACTGATTTGATTCCCTCTAGGCAAGCATGGGATTGAAGTTTTCTACTTCTGACAGTAGAGTAACTGCTTTTAGATAATTTTGGTAGCTTGTTGTGCTGTCTGGGAGTTCTCCTGTGCCAAAGATGCTACATGATGTTTGTTTGATGAGCTACGCTAGGCTATTGATGCACTGTGCTTCCTCTCGACCTTTATGTCAGTTTCGGGAGGAGTTGCGCGTGCTGTCGCCCTTTCAATAATTTAACAATGCGTGCTTTTGTTATAGTAGAATAGTGTTGCCCTATGGTGGACCTCTATTGAAAACAATGTATATTTCTGTTTTAAACAGAAAACATAGCCATCACTGATAAATCCCACCTTCTCTATGTATATTGGACTTCAAAAGTCCTAAAATATGGTTTAATTATCCATCAGGTCTACCCTCAACGACATCACAAATCACATTTGGTGTGGCCTGTGAATTTCCCTTATATAATGAAATATGCGAAAAGAATGAAAAATGCATGAAAAAATCGCTTTGGTAGACTTCAGATATCATCATCGCAATTGCTGCTAGCTAATGATCACTTTGCATTTTCGTTATACAACGAAAATACATGAAACATATTAAAATTTGGGCTTTCGTGGAATTAAAAATATATATATATTTTGCTTCACGAAACCCATCGGGTCCAGTTTCCATCACTATCACACTACCCGTGTTTGCCTTTGTATTTCATTATATAACGAAGTACACGGAAAATGCTTTAAAGACAACTTTGGCACAAACTTCAAACTTTATGAATTCTCATATATACTGCGGTCAGGTCCAGGTATCAGGTCACCCATATGTATGTGCATAGGCCCCATCCCTTGGTATAGCGTCGATGCGATGTCAGCGATGTGATAAATAGCAATTGTGAGTCGTTCACTACCTGGGCCTATATATATATATATATATATATATATATATATATATATATATATATATATATATATATATATATATATATATATATATATATATATATATATATATATATATATATATATATATATAACATATGCTCCTAACCAATGTGACCCGCTGATTTGATCATCAGCAATCATTGATTAGCGGTGTCATGTGCTCGACTTTAAATTCTCCCTTCTGCTCAGCCAATTGCGATTAGCAACTTAGGTTGAGGCCATTGATCAACCAGATCTAATAGCTGTTGTTCATTCCTCAGTTTAAGCATGCGATTATGGGTTTTTCATTATTTTTCAAGAATTTTTGCCTCTCGATGGTGTATTTCCACCCTTCCAAGGGCTGTCCTCTTGCACTGATTTTGATCATTGGATGTACTTTGAGAAAAATTTGAAGATTTCAAGAGCTTTAATGGATCCATTAGCATGCTTTTAAGCAACTTTGGAGACTCTAAGAGCCTATATGGATCCATTTTTGGGCCCTTTGCCAGAGAGGCTAACAAAACCCATTTAATCCACATGGTTAGCATTAGCACTAGCCTCCAATTATGTAGCTGGTCACGTGGTGGTTAAGGTTAGAAATTAATGGTAATGGTTTAACTCAAAACTTCCACATTTTACATTTAAATGCAACATGCACTCCCCATATGTTAAGTCACAATTTGTGGTATGATGGTAAATCTCAACACTTGTATGGGCGGTGCCATGAGTTCAACTCCCCGACCTGCCCATAAAATTTTAAATGACCTTTGAGAGGGCACATGGCGACCTCCATGCTTGCCATGTGTTATCCTCTCATTGGTCCACCAAAATTTTCTTTGACCAAACTGATGCTGACACATGTCAAAATGTGATTGAGCCACCTGTGGGAATATTCCAATTAATATTCTTTTTGTTGATTGGGTTGTACGAGTGCCTAGTCAACATCCTAGCCACAATGCTTTGCCTGTTTGATAGAACTGATAGTAGGCTCCATATTTCTCATAAAAACATCATTTTGAGTGAAACGAGTTGCATTGGGATCATATGCCAAGATGGACACATTCATTCAAGTTTTGATTGATTCCATGTACTTCTATTTTAGAGAAAAAAATTTCCCCTAATCCAGATTCCAATCACCCCTTTCCACTGACAGGATTTTGGACCCACAAAAGTTGGTTATCTGATGAAAGCTGAATACTCTCCTCCTTCCCAATTTCTTTCAATTTATTCTTCTTGGAAAAATGTCCATGACAACCACTTGCATTACTGACATGACTCGCCTTGCAATTGAATTTGTGCTTCAACCAATGTTCTCCTTTTGTTGATGACCCATTCCAACACTTGTTGTATGCTTGTTGATTAAACACCCTGCTATACCAAAGCAATCCCTCGGTGCTTGCAAAGCTGACTGATATCCTTCTCACTAAGAATCATGTTCCTCCTTTTGTAACACATACATTCGATGCAAGCTTCTCCTTGGAAACCACTTTTTCACGTTAAGCCCATATGAGTGAACTATAGCAATGAGTTCCAATATCGGTAATAACAAGAAAAGAAATGACCATTATTTTACATCCACGGTTCCAAATTCCACATCTGAAATAATGCATTCACCATCTCTTTTGCTTCTTGGTGTCAACACATCAAATCGCATTGTAGACCATTTCATATTTTACAAGGGCTACCATTTTTTTTAGCATTTTTGTCCACTTTCGCTTCTTGATTCCATCATCCTTTAGTATTCACATGCTTCTCATGTCATAATTTGAGAATGAAGGCTAATCATGAGCCTCTTGCTCAAGCATGTAGCTTCCAAAATCTTGTGACATCTTGTCACAAGAAACACCATTAGCCTTGAAAAGCACTCATGTAAGAATATAACTTGATGACCTGTTCCTTTTGCTTCTTCAAAGTAACAAATTTCACATCATGTGAAAATCTCCATGTACTCTTACATCTTGGTGTATAAACCATATGGGGTTTTAGTTGATGGTTTACTAAAAAAGCATTGATAAAACATTCTTCTTCAAACAACTGACTTTCAAATCAAGCAAAAGCATGTACAACAACTTGACGATTTACAACAAGAATTCCACATTCCCATGAAACAATTTGTCATATCTCCCTTTCATCTTCGGATAAAACATCAACTCTTCCAAGTCGATATAACATACAAGTAACAATCAATCGACCACACAAGATGACACTCATGCATGTGAAAATGATCAACATTCTCAAGTTGACAACATACATGTTAACAAAGCAGTCAACAAACAAAAGTCAATCACTCATTTATGTACAAGCACAATGAAACTATAAAAAATCTCACTATTCACACACACAAACTCTCATGCATGTATAACCATTCTCAACTCTCTCAAAAGTACAAGAACCCCATTGGTATGTACGATTACTTAAAGAGATGAAAGAACCAAATTTTCTGCAATATAGTGAGTCAACATACTCCACTTTTGAACACCTTCTTAGAGTAAATGTGCAAGTTCAAGAATGCAATATGCATGCAAGTTTATAGTTGCAAATTGCCATCTTTGATGCATCTAAGTGAGTCAACATAACTCTACTTTTCCAACATGTTGCTTCATATACTATGCAGAATACTTTCAGGAGAAAATATATGCATCCAAATAACAAGGAAATGCATCAATAAGGCAATATTTGCATCAATTATCAAAAGAAATGCAAGGCCTTAATTTGTTAAGAAATCTAACCATCTCTTTTCAAACCATTTCAATGGTGCTTCTTTCAGATACACTTCATCATGTGTATCATCCTCACCCACATCAATTATGGAATCCTCTTTTCCATTCTTGCCAAAATCTCTCTCCACCTTCTTCAAATTTCGTGGATAACTTGTTGGATGCAAAGTCCAACACTTGTCTACAAGATGACCCTACTTATGGCAATGACTGCAAAATAATTTCATCTTCTTTTCAACATGGTTTTCATTATTCAATGGACCTTTGGCTTTATGTCTCTTTTGTTTTGAAGGTTTCGTTTGTATGGCTATCCTCTTCCAACCCCTCGAAACAATATGTTTATGGAAACCACAAAAGGAACATGTAAATTTTCTCCAAATGTTATGTGAATATTTACCATGTTTATCATAATCAAATGAAACTTGATTAAAGGAATATTTATGCCTTGCACATTCGCCTTCATCACATTCTTGAGGAGGTGAATTTTATGAGGTAGTGGCTTTCTTTGGAATACCAAGAATGGTTTCAATGACCTTAGAGCTTTTGACATCCTCTTGTTTTCCATTTCCACTAGTTGCATGCTTGTAAGCATCTTCTTGAAAAGTGGGTATAAAATTTTTGCATTCCTCATCAACAAAAACATCAGAAGCTTGAGGTAATGAACATGTGATGGAATTCCTTCTTAGAACACCTTCATATGCTTCCTTGGCTTTGGGTGATTATCCATTATGTTGTCCATAACCAAGACCCAAATACTTGGGCCTTTCCTCGATGACAATTGGCTCAACTATGCCTTCTGCATGTTTGCCTAACCCTTTACCTTCATAGCCCAGCTTCATCAATATATTGGACCCTATTCCCCTACCGTGGTTTTAAAAAGCACCAAAACATTCATTTTGAGAGGAAATTGACGATAAACTTGAATTTCATACCACATTTTCATGCACATGCTTGGCTACATTTTCCTTGGTTACATGTAGTTGAATCTCCATCTCATGCATCTTTTCAACAAGCTCTTGATTCTCCTCCTTCATAGCCACCAACTCCTCTTGTGTTGGGTGTGGAGCCTGATTATCTTCTATAGTACCGACATATTGGACCCCAGTTCAAAATGGGGCGGCAACGCTGCCCGTAAAATAATCGCTGCCGTGGGGGGCGGCAGTGACTTTTGGGAGCCCCCCCCTGGCGGGGGGTTTCGGGGGCAACGCCCCCGAAGCTAAAAACAACTGTAAAATTGCCTTGTAAAAGTATAGTAATTTCTAGTCAATCTGGGCCGTTCATTAGGCAGATGATCTGACGGTAGAACTTATGTTTAGTTTAGGGTTTTTTTCCCTAGAAGGCAACCCCTCCCTTTATATGAGGGCATTGTATTTGAGGCTGATATATAGATGTGTATTCGGTGAGCGAGAAACATAGAGATGAGACTGTGAGAGAAAACAGAGGATATTACAGCGGTTTTGCTGTAGGTTGTATCTCTTCATTTTGCTGGATAATAGAAAGGAAGGACTGGCTGTTCGAGGTGGACGTAGCCCAAACTGGGTGAACCACGTATTTCTGTGTCTCTCTTGTTTTGTGCATTTTCTGTGTTTATATTTTTGCAATATTTTATGTGTTCCATTGTTCCGTAATATATAATTTTCTAACAACTGGTATCAGAGCCGAAGGTCTATTTGGATGATAAACTCGCAGGAAAGAAGGGTTCCTGGTTCGAGTGGGAGCAATGGCGGAAGATGGTAAGTTTAGGGTCGAGAAATTTAACGGCCAAAACTTCTCACTATGGAAGATGCAGATGGAAGATTATCTGTATCAGAAAGATCTATACCTACCATTGGGCGGAAAAACAAAGATGCCGACGGGTATGAAAGACGAAGAATGGAACCTTCTCGATAGAAAGTCACTCGGAACGATACGGTTGTGCCTTGCTGCGTCAGTCGCCTTCAACATTTCGAAGGAAACCATGATAGAGGGTTTGATGCAGACGTTGTCGAAACTATATGAAAAACCCTCAGCCTCAAACAAGGTATTTCTTATGAAACAGTTATTTAACATGAATATGTCGGAAGGTGGATCTGTTGCAAACCATTTAAATGATTTTAATACAGTTACAAGTCAGTTAAGTTCTGTAGGGGTAAACTTTGATGATGAAGCTAGAGCTCTGTTATTCTTGTGCTCATTACCAGAAAGTTGGAATGGTTTGGTAATGGCCATTAGTAACTCCGTTTCTGGATCTAGTACTTTAAAGTTTGATGATGTTGTCGGTGCTATCCTTAGCGAGGAAATGCGACGGAAAAGCTCCGGTGAGACATCGGGAAATGCTTTGAGTGCAGAGTCTAGAGGAAGAAAAATGGAAAGAGGAAAGAGCTCAGGATATCGCAGTAAATCAAGGAAAGGCAGATCCAAGTCCAGATCGGGGATAGTGTGCTCGAAATGTGGAAAGAAAGGACACCTAAAGAAAGACTGTAGATCTCGAAAGGGAAAAGAAGGAGATGCACAGCAAGAAAACAATCATGAAGCAAATGTGACAGGTGAGGTGTTACAAGATGCTTTGATTCTTTCTTTCGAAAATATTACTGATTCCTGGGTGGTAGATTCAGGGGCTTCATTCCATGCCACACCTGATAAGAAATACTTTCATGACTATGTTCAAGGAGATTTTGGACAAGTTCGTCTAGGTGATGATAAACCCTGTAAAATCGTTGGAATGGGTAAGGTTCTTGTAAAAGAGCAGAATGGAAACCAATGGCTATTAAAGGAGGTAAGGCATGTTCCAGATCTAAAGAAAAATCTGATTTCAACAGGGTAGTTAGGCGGTGAAGGTTGTGTGACAACTTTCACAGATAAAGCTTGGAAGGTCACTAAAGGAGCCCTGGTAATAGAAAAAGGCGAAAAGGTTGGTACATTGTATTTATGCAATGGTATTTCTAACTCTGTTAATGCTTTAACTTCCAGAGGAGCAGATGCAGCATTATGGCATCATAGGCTCAGACACATGAGTGAAAAGGGGATGAAGATTCTTCACTCAAGGAATTTGTTGCCGGGTTTGAAGAATGTTGATTTGGACTTCTGTGAGAACTGCATTTATGGAAAACAGAAGAGAGTCAGATTTCTCAGAGTTGGGAAAGAAAAGAAGAACGAAAAATTAGAGCTTGTGCATACAGACGTATGGGGACCTGCTCAGGTATCATCTCTCAGTGGCTCTCGTTATTATGTTATCTTTATTGATGATGCAACTAGAAAAACTTGGATTTATTGTATTAAGAATAAATCTGATGTATTTGATACTTTCAAGAAATGGAAAGCTTTGGTTGAGATTGAGACAGGAAGGAAATTGAAGTGTCTTAGATCAGACAATGGAGGTGAATATTGCAGCAAAGAATTTGATAGGTACTGTTGAGAGCATGGAATTCGCAGAGAGAAGACAGTTCCAAGAACACCACAAGAAAATGGTGTGTCAGAAAGGATGAACAGAACAATCATGGAGCGTGCAAGGTGCATGAGATTGCATGCAGGATTGCCTTTACAGTTTTGGGCAGATGCTGTAGATACTGCTGTTTATTTAATAAACAGAGGACCTTCAAGTTCCTTGGATGGTGGTGTTCCAGAGGAAGCATGGACAGGGAAAAAGATAAACTACTCTATTTTAAAACCTTTTGGTTGTGAGGCCTTTGTCCATATCGATAAAGAAAATAGAACAAAACTTGAGGCAAAGTCAAAGAAATGTACCTTTATTGGATATGGTGTTAATGATTTTGGTTATCGCTTATATGATTATGAAAATCACAAAATCATTAGGAGCAGAGATGTAATATTCAATGAAAAGGTCTTGTATAAGAATCAGTTGCAGGAAAAGAAACAAGAAAAAGAAAACAAGGAATACGCAGTTCTTGATGAAATTACTGAAAAAGTAAAGGTGCCTAAAAATAATAATAATCAACAACCACAACATCAGCAACCATCACAACAAAAACAGGCACCCCAAAGACCTGAAAGTGGTGTTAGAAGATCTACCAGGACAAGTAGACCTCCTGAACGATACTCTCCTTCATTATATTATTTATTGTTGACTGATTCTGGTGAACCTGAATGTTATGAAGAAGCAATGCAGGTTGAAAGCAAGAAGAAGTGGGAGGTAGCCATGGAAGAAGAGATGGACTCCTTAATGCATAACCAGACTTGGGATTTAGTCAGGTTGCCTACAGGAAAAACTACATTGAAGAATAAATGGGTTTACAGGCTGAAGGAAGAAGATGGAGGAAAGAAAAGGTACAAAGCTAGACTTGTGGTGAAGGGGTTTGCACAGAAGAAAGATATTGAATTTGATGAAATATTTTCTCCTGTTGTTAAAATGACTTCAATCAAAACTATTTTAAGTCTTGTAGCAGCTGAAGATTTGCATCTTGAGCAGTTAGATGTAAAGACAACCTTTCTCCATGGGGATTTGGAGGAAGAGATATATATGCAGCAGCCACAAGGATATGAGGTGCAAGGGAAGGAGAAACTTGTGTGCAGGTTGAAGAAGAGCTTGTATGGTTTAAAACAAGCTCCAAGGCAGTGGTATCTAAAATTTGACAAGTTTATGTCTGAACAAGGTTATACTAGATGTCACTCTGATCATTGTGTTTATCTGAAAAAGCAAAATGATGGCAGCTATATTATATTGTTATTGTATGTAGATGACATGCTTGTTGCAGGATCTAACATGTAGGAAATAAATGTGCTCAAAAGAAAATTGACAAATTCATTTGCAATGAAGGATTTGGGTGCTGCAAAACAAATCCTTGGTATGAGAATAACTAGAGACAGGAAAAATAGAAAATTATCATTGTCTCAGAATGAGTACATACGAAAGGTGTTGAAAAGATTTAACATACAAAATGAAAAACCAGTTAGTACACCTTTTGCTAGCCATTTCAAACTTAGCAAAGAAATGTGCCCAAAGACCCAAGAAGACATGGATTATATGTCTAAAGTTCCATATGCATCAGCAGTTGGAAGTTTAATGTATGCAATGGTCTGCACAAGGCCTGATATTGCACATGCAGTGGGAGTTGTAAGCAGGTACATGAACAATCCAGGAAAGGAACATTGGATGGTAGTGAAATGGATTCTCAGATATTTGAGAGGTACCACAAATCAGGCATTATGCTTTGGTGGTTCAAACATATCCCTACAAGGATATGTTGATGCAGATATGGCAGGTGACAGAGATAATAGGAGGAGCACTACAGGATATGTATTTACTGTCGCAGGAATAGCTGTCAGTTGGGTTTCAAAAATCCAAAGTGTTGTTGCACTTTCAACAACAGAAGCAGAGTATGTTGCTGCTACAGAGGCTAGTAAAGAAATGATTTGGTTACAAAGGTTTATGGGTGAATTGGGTAAGGAGCATGATATGGGAACATTATACAGTGATAGTCAAAGTGCCATTCATCTTGCAAAGAACTCAGCATTTCATTCCAGGACAAAACACATACAGCTCAAGTACCATTTCATACGATCAGTGTTGGAAGATGGAGAGTTGAAGCTGGAAAAGATACACACTAGCCAGAACCCTGCAGATATGCTAACAAAAGTTGTAACCAGGGAGAAACTGAGAATATGCTCAGTTTCAGTTGGTCTTCGAGAATGACGATGAAGATGAGAAACAGCCAGGTCCAAAGAGGAGTCATTGTCCAGCAAATGGAGCAATGGTGGAGTTGCTACAATCAGTCTCCAAGTGGGAGATTGTTGCGTGTGGAGCCTGATTATCTTCTATAGTACCGACATATTGGACCCCAATTCACAATGGGGCGGCAACGCCGCCCGTAAAATAATCGCTGCCGTGGGGGGTCCAGGGGGGGCGGCAGTGACTTTTGGGAGCCCCCCCCTGGCGGGGGGTTTCGGGGGCAGCGCCCCCGAAGCTAAAAATTGCTGTAAAATTGCCTTGTAAAAGTATAGTAATTTCTAGTCAATCTGGGCCGTTCATTAGGCTGATGATCTGACGGTAGAACTTATGTTTAGTTTAGGGTTTTTTGCCCTAGAAGGCAACCCCTCTCTTTATATGAGGGCATTGTATTTGAGGCTGATATATAGATGTGTATTCGGTGAGCGAGAAACATAGAGGTGAGACTGTGAGAGAAAACAAAGGATATTACAGCGGTTTTGCTGTAGGTTGTATCTCTTCATTTTGCTGGATAATAGAAAGGAAGGACTGGCTGTTCGAGGTGGACGTAGCCCAAACTGGGTGAACCACGTATATCTGTGTCTCTCTTGTTTTGTGCATTTTCTGTGTTTATATTTCTGCAATATTTTATGTGTTCCATTGTTCCGTAATATATAATTTTCTAACATCTTGAGGTATAGTGTTCTCCTTCCTATCTTCATACAACTCTTGCACCATATCTCTCATGATGATAAACTCTTTCAACATCTCTTCATCAAAGAGTCTTTCTAAGGAAGATGGATTAGAAACATCACTTGCTGAAGTTTCCATCACATAGAATTGCACACAGTTAAATTCTCCTTGCACAAATACAGAACCAATAGCTAATTTTCTAGCTAACCTTGGAAAAACATCTCAGGGATAAAATGAGATAACAGTGCTATGATACCAACTTGATTTGAATGTTGGGCAAGCTTGTTAATGCTATGCAATCTCCCTTATCAATATTTAAAATATGTATTTAGGGTCGTCTCAAATTAACCAAAATGTGAAGGATTATGTGTCAAGTGTTTAATGTATTTTATGAGAAATTCATGTGGTTAATTAATTGTTTAAAAACACATATACAACAGGTAAAATGCAGAGGATTAAACCACAACAAACACACAACACAAATATGATAGAGGAGTTCACCCCTCCTGGGCTACATCTCCTTTGACATGCTTCAATGGTTATGCCCTCCTTATATTAATGGTAAATTCTCTTATTACATGCACCTACAATGTTCCAATGACTTTCCAACCCACGCATTGGATTCAGAAGACCCAAAAACTGCAAAAATGACTTTCAAAGATCTGCAATTGGACTTCAACTGATCTACGCTTGACCTCCTCTCCTGGTGGCCCTAAGATTTCTTAAACTTCAATGTAGCAAAATCATGTACAAAATTTCCTTTCTACCTCTGCAACCTATTGCATTGTGTTTAGAGCATCCAAATCATCTAGGAATGACTCTTTCTGAGCCAAAATTGGTCGAAAACTGCCAAAAGTTATGGCTTCTTCAGTTTTTCCTAGGAAAGCTCCATAAAATTGAAGAAACTCCAGTTAACTCGACAAAATTTGTAGTTAGTTTAGATTTAGTAGCCCCACCAAATAAATCCTACTCTAATTAAGGATTATAAATGATTAATTACCACTAAACTGCAGTTAAAGCCATTTAATTCACGTGTTTAGCGTAGAGCTGGCCTCTGGTTATGTAGCTGGTCACATGGTGGTTAAGGTTAGTGGTTAATGCTAATGATTTACTTCCAAACTGCCACATTTAACATTTAAATACAACATTTTCTCCCCATCTATTAAGTCACAACATGTGGTATGGTGGTAAAGGTTGGGGATTGTATCGGCGAGGTTGCGAGCTCGACTCCCTGGCTTTCCCATAAGATTTTAAATGAGCTTTGAGAGGGCATGTGGTGGCTTCTAGACTTGCCACTTGTCAACCTCTCATTGGTCCACCCAAATGTTCTTTGACCAATATGACGCTGACACTTGTCAAAATGCGATTGACCCACCTGTGGGAACATTCCAAGAATGTTCCAAGGAATATTCCCTAGAATATTATTTTTGCTCACTGGGCTATATGGATGCCTAGCCAGCATCTGAGTGACAAAATTTTGCATGTTTCACAAAACAGATAACAGGCTCTATCTTTCTCATACGAGCTCCATTTTGAGTCAAACAAGTTGCATTAGGATTGCATCTTCAAGGCAGATGTTGTCATTGAGGTTTTCATCAATTCCGAGCACTTTTTCTTTGTTACAAAATTTTTTCCCCTAATCCAAATTTCGATCACTCCTTAGTTCCAAATTTTGTTAACATATCTGCAAAATTTTGGCTAATGTGTATCTTTTCCAGCTTCAACTATCCATATTCCAACATTGATTGTAGGAAATGTTACTTGGGTTGTATATGTTTACTCTTACAATGAAATGTTGAGTTATTTGTAAGATTAATGGCACTCAGGCTATCACTGTATAACCTGCCCAACTCCTGCTTCTTACCCAATTCATCTAGAGAACTTTGTAACCAAATAATTTCTTTACTAGCCTCTGTAGTAGCAACATACTCTTCTTCCATCCTTGAGAGTGCAACAACACTCTACAATTTTGAAGCCCAAATGACAGTTGTTCCACCAATAGTAAACACATACCCTTTGGCGCTTGTTTTGTTATCTCTATCACCTACCACATATGCATCAACATATCCCTGCAGAGCAATGTTTGAACCACCAAATCATAATGCTTGATTTGTGCTAACTCTCAAATACCTGAGAGTCCACTTCACTACCATCCAATGTTCTTTCCCTGGATTGTTGATGTACCTGTTTACAACTACCATTTCATGTGTTATATCAGGACTTATGCAGACCATTTGCATACGTTAAGCTTCCAACTACTGATTGATATGAAACTTTAGACATATAAGACATCTCTTCCTGACTCTTGGGACACATATCCTTAGTTTGAAATGACTAGCCAAAGGTGCAGGAACTGGTTTTCCATTTTGCATATCAAATATTTTCAACACCTTTTGTATGTACTCACACGGAGACAATGTTAATTTGTGATTTTTACCGTGTCTAGTTATTCTCAGACCAAGGATTTGTTTTGCAGCACCCAAATCCTTCATTACAAATGAATTTTCCAATTTTCCTTTGAGCACATTTATTTCTGTCATGTTAGGACCTGCAACAAGCATGTCATCTACATAAAATAACAATATAATATAGCTGCCATCGTTTTTCCTTTTGATATAAACACAATGATCAGAGTGACATCTACTATAGCCTTGTTCATACATACACCTATAAGATTTTAGATACCACTGCCTTGGAGCGTGTTTTAAGCCATACAAGATCTTCTTCAACCTGCACACTAGTTTATCCTTCCTTTTGACCTAATATCCTTTTGGTTGTTACATACAGATCTCTTCCTCTAAATCCCAATGGAGAAAGGTCGTCTTTACACTAGCTACTCAAGATGCAAATCTTTTGCAGCTACTAGACTTAAAATAGTTCTGATTGAAGTCATTTTAACAACAAGAGAAGGTATCTCATCAAAGTCTATACCTTTTTTCTATGCAAAACCCCTTCACCACAAGTCTACCATTATACCTTTCTATGTCTCCATATTCTTCCTTCAACCTATAAGCCCATTTATTATCTAATTCTATTTTACCTGCAAGCAACCTGACTAAGTCCCAAGTTTGGTTATGTACCAAGGACTCCATTTCTTCTTTCATGGATAGCTCCCACTTCTTTCTAGTTTCTACTTGCACTGATTGTTCATAACATTCTGGTTCACCAAAATCATTCAACAATACATAATACAATGAAGGAGAGTATTGTTCAAGGGGTCTACTTATCCTAGTAGATATTCTAACACCACTTTCAAGTGATTGAGATGCCTGTTTCTGTTGTGGTTGTTGTTGTTGTTCTGGATGTTGATCATTTTGAATTTTGGGCACATATAATTTTTTTTTTAAACTCATAAAGGATTGTGTATTATCTGTTTTCTTTTCCCGTTCCTTTTCCTCCATCTGATCCTTATACAAAACCTTTTCATTGAATATGAGATATTTGCTCCTAATGATTTTTTTCTTTTCATAATCATAAAAGCGATAACCAAAATCATTAACACCATCTCCAATAAAGATACATTTCTTTGATTTTTCCTCAAGCTTTGTTATATTTTCTTTCTTGATGTGGACAAAGGCTTCACAACCAAAAGTCTTTAAAAATGACTAGTCTACCTTGTTTCCTGTCCATGCCTCCTTTGGAATGCCACCATCCAAGGAACTTGAAGGCCCTCTCTTTATCACATAAAAAACAATATCTACAACATCTACCCAAAATTGTAAAGGGAATCTTGAATGAAATATCATAGACCTTGCACGCTCCATGATTTTCTTGTTCATCCTTTCTGACACACTATTTTCTTGCGGTGTTCCTAGAACTGTCTCCTCTTTGCAAATTCCATGCTCTAAACAATACTTATCAAACTCTTTGCTGCAATATTCTCCTCCATTGTCTGATATGAGACACTTCAACCTTTTTCAAGTCACATTCTCAACAAAACCGTTCCATTTATTGAAAGTATCAAATACAGATCAGATTTATTTTGAATACAATAAATCTAGGTTTTTCTAGTTTCATCATAAAAAAAGTAACATAATATCGAGATCCACTAAGAGATGATACCTGAGCATGTCCCCATACATCTGTGTGCACAAGCTCTAATTTTTCACTCTTCTTGTCTTTCCCAACTCTAAGGAATCTGTCTCTCTTTTGTTTTCCATAAATACAATTCTCATAAAATTCTAAACCAACAAGCTTCAAACCTGGTAGAAAATTAATTGAGTGAAGAATCTCCATCCCCTTCTGACTCATGTTCCCGAGCCTATGCTACCACAATGTTGTATATGCTCTTGTAGAGGTTAAATCATTAACAGAATTAGAAATACCATTGCATAAATACAATGTACCAACCTTTTCTCGTTTTTCTATTACCAGGGCTCCTTTAGTGACCTTCTAGGTTTTATCTCTAAAAGTAGTTACACAACCTTCACCTCTGAATTTCCATATTGAAATTAGATTTTTCTTTAGATATGGAACATGACTTACCTCCTGAAATAGACATTCTTTTACATTCTATTTTTTTATGAAAACTTTACCCATTCCAATGATTTTATAAGGTTTATCATCAGCGAAATGAACCTGTCTGAAATCTCCTTGAACATAATCATGAAAATATTTCCTATCAGGTGTGCCATGGAATGAGGCTCCTAAATCTATCACCTATGAATCAACAGTATTTTCTAAAGAAAGAATCAAAGCATCTTGCAACACATCACTTGTCACATTTTCTTCATGATTGTTTTCTTGTTGCGCGTCTCCTTCTTTTCCCTTCCAAGACTTACAATGTTTCTTCAAGTGTCCTTTCTTCTTGCATTTCCAGCAAATTATCCCCGATCTGGACTTAGATCTTCCTTTCCTTGAATTACTGTGATATCCTAAGCTCTTTCCTCTTTCCACTTTTCTTCCCCTAGTCTCTGTAGTCAAAGCATTACCTCATGTCTTACCAGAGCTTTTTCGTTGCATTTCCTCCCTAAGGATTTCACTGGCAACATAATCAAACTTTAAAGTACTAGATCTAGAGATAGAGTTACTAATGATTGGAACCAAGACATTCCAAATTTCTCAAAATGAGTACATAAATAATACAGACCTAAATTCATCATCAAAAGTTACCCGTATAGATCTTAATTGACTAGTAACCGTATTAAATTCATTTAAATGATCAGCAACAAATCCACCTTCTGACATCTTCATATTAAATAAACGCTTCATAAGGAATACCTTATTTTAGGTCGAGTTTTTTTCATATTATTTGTATAATGGCAACATTAAACCCTCTATTGTTGTTTCCTTTCAAATACTAAAGGCTACCGACGCAGCTACGCATAGCCATACTATTCCAAGTGCCTTACTGTCAAGAATACCCCATTATATGTCTATCATTCTCATTGGATTCTTTCCCTTTCTGATCAATGGTTGGTACATATCTTTCTGATTCAGATAATCTTCCATCTGCATCTTCCAATGTTTGCAGTTTCTGCCATTAAATATTTCCACCCTAAACCTACCATCTTTCACCATTTCTCCCACTTGAACCAAGAATCCTTCTCTCCTTTGAGTTTACCATCTAGATAGACCTTCATCTCTAATACCAGTTGTTAGAAAATTATATATTACAAACCAATGGAACACATAAAATATTGTAGAAATATAAACACAAAAAATAGAAAAATCAAGAGAGACATAGATATAAGTGGTTCAACCAATTTTGGCTACGTCCACTGAGAAACAACCAATCATTCCTTTATATTGTCTAGTAAAATGAAGAGATACAACCTACAGTCGATCCGATGTAATTTCTTCTTTCCTCTCACACAATCTCCACTCTCTCTCTCGCCCCGCGAAGGGGGGGGCTCATAAAATCATTTTCGTCCCCACCTGGGGCCCCCTGATGGTAATTAAACAATGCCACCCTATTACAAACTAGGGTCCAACGCGGTGATACCTCTAAATAAAGAAGATAATTAGGCTCCAAATGCAACACCAACAATGCATGAGGAAGACATTTTTGGACCCAGTATTTTGTACTTAGTTTTGTACCTCATTCAATACTCTACTTAGAAGTGGGCACCGAGTCAACCTTTGGCATCCCAGAATATGCCTCCTTATTTTGAAACATAAAATTAGTTTTATCGATAGCGCTGTGATCGACATAAGTCTGTTTTCAATCTCTGCGAAGCTATATGGAGATTTCACCTGGCTTAACTTAGTTGTGATTTTATATTTTTACTTTTCTCAGTCAATCAGTTGTAACCATTTTTCATTAGTTGACCTCTTTAAAAAGCCTAATGTTTTCTATGTAAATGTTACACATAAATAGCTTTGTATAAGCAGATATACGCTCAGTCCGAACTTGTGATCATGGCACAATGTCTTAATTATGTTATGTTAAGATCGAACTTCTGAACTGATGTTTTATTGAAACTTTCATATAATTATTGTCTCGTCTTCTATTTTCATGTAATTGTTATGTCTTTTGATTAATAAGGTATTGAATTAGCTTAATACTTGATATGGGTAGTGGCAAGGGCCCACCACGACCTAGAAGATAGTCCTATAACCATTGTAGTGTTTAGGAAGTGTATTTTCTTCAGTAAATAGATTCACATTTCTTTTTTTTTGCTAAGAAAGAGTAGGACCTTCTATTCATTAATAATATACAATAATTACAACAATCCACCAGGGGTGTCGATCCGAAGAGGGATATGAAATCCCACCTGAAAGCTGGCAAAACTGCCACCTTCTAAAAATCCAAAAAAGCTAAATAGGACTGAACAAAAGGGAGACGAGAAGTGGAACCAAAATTTAGAACTAAACTAAAGTCAATAGAAAAGGTTGAGCTGGCACTGAATTTGCCGCCAAACAGGCACCTGAACCATAGATCTACACCATTGAACCAACATACTTAATGCAATGGTGAAGGACTAATTCACGATGACTAGAAGCACAACTTTTACCCAGCTCGTCCACCAACTAGTACGTTCTTTCCCAGCTATCGATCCGATGTGGGAGATACAACGGCCAACAATCATATCGGACTGACCAAAGTGGCCGAACAATAGCTCCCGATCAGGGCGGTTTTTAAACTGACCCCCCCTCCACGTGTTGCGCTGTCGATGTGCTCGCTTAAAAAAGAGAAAAACTATATTCCGTCCATGAGGCTCGGGATCACCAGAAAACGATTCCCCACCTGGTATTCTAAAGCCCGAAGGAAAACTTATGGTGATGCGGCCGCCATGGTTGTCCGCCTTTGAGATTGTCCTTCCAGGACCATGGGAAGAATAGTTTCCACCAAAACTGCCCCACCCCTCATAATCAGATCCAGCCGATTGTCTACAAGATGGAAAGTTCGACTCACCTGGGATCTGAATCATGGTCCCTTCTTTGAAACATGACTCTGTCTTCTTCTGCTTACTCATGGCAGATCATTTTTATCCTACTGAGAGGCCACACTAGCCAGTTCAGCATAGTCCTGTTTTGTGTGTTGGTAACCCCTTGATTGGCTAGAAGATCGGCCATTTTATTCGCTGATCTCAAAACATGTTTAAAACTAACAGTATGAATACTATGGAGTTGAGTTTGAATCCATTGCAGGCCCTGTATTAGTCTCCAATTCTTAGAAACCTTTCTTTGTTTGGAACCCCAACTAATCCTTTTGACCAAGTTGATTATAAGCTCAGAATCTGCCTCAACTATCACATTTTGTCGATCTTCCTGCTTCAGGAGATCAAGACATTGTTACATGGCAATAAATTATGCCATGTTATTGGTTTCTCTCCCTAAATGACTATGGAAGATGCAAAGGACATTTCCTTTCTCGTCCCTTAACACCCCTCCATACCCAGCGGTGCCCGGGTTTCCTTTCGAAGCTCCATCAATGTTGAATTTCAAAAAACCCTTGGGGGGAGGATGCCAATTGAGGGGAAGTTTTTCCTTACCAATCCCTACGGAGTAAGGTCCTTCAAACCTAAATCACATAGCATTCTTAGATCAACTGCAGAGGGAGGTTTCTAAGGAATATTTCTCACAATGGTGCCAACAATATCTTTGAGTTGTTTTAAGATCATCTCAAAAATGTGTTAGGGTGGCCTTTTTTCATTCTTGAAGACTCTGTTATTCCTTTCTTTCCAGACATTCCAAATGATGAAACTTGGAAAGATGGCCCAAACTGAGCCAAGAACTTCGTTCTCTGAGAAGTTTTTTTCTCCATTTGTTTAGGGTATTGATGATATTTCCTTTGTCTCTGTCAGTCTGGTAGAAAATGGTGGCAAAAGAGTCCCACAAACTAGAGGTGAAAATGTAGTTATTGAGAAGGTGTTCCATCCTTTCCTCTTGAGCCTCACAGAGCTGACATATGGAAGGCCCCTGCATACCCCTCTTCTAAATGTTATCCCAGGTTAGAATTTTCCTATGCTGAACCAGCCACATGAAATGTTTGATTTTCATCCAGCCTTGTTGTCTCCATAGTTCCAACCAAATCGTGTTCAGGTCTTGCGTATTCAGGTTAAGGAGAATGAGTTTTGCTTCCCGTTCCAATAATGATAGCGCTCGGATAGATCTTTCTAATGAGCTATTGTACACGTCAAACAGAGATCATATGCCAAAGTTACGACACCGAGAAGTTGATGTACCAATTTACCCCCAATCGGGGCCCATAGTTTGGCGTTTCATCTCCTAGGGTTAGGTTTTGGAATGTTAAGGGTTTTCCATTGTTTCTCAACAATAAATAGGCCTTCGAGCCTCATTGTAACACAGTTCAGAGGCATGTAGCCATCACATCTCTTCTCAGAGATAAGCTACCATCGCCCTAACTGGTTTATTTCCATTTCTGGTTGTAAGCATATTTCAGTATTTTTCCATTAATGAAATGAAGTATTATTTCCACTGCATCTTTGTGTATATGGTTATCTCTGTAATTTGTTGCGTTCCTGTTTAAATCTGGATCAGTGGTATCAAAGCGGTCTGCTTTTTCTCTGTTTTTCTTTGCATGTCCCCAACAAGGTCGGGATATAAGGAGTTAGGGCTTGAACTGGTTGAACCTTTGCAAGACCAGCCTCGCAAATCCCGACGGCCTCCCATGGCGGACGAGAAGAAAGACGAGGGGGCAGGAGATCCCATCAAAATCTTGCTCGAAGAATCCCTCGAGCGACAACGGAACACGATGATGGACAGCTCTGCCCAGATCCTTCAGCGGCTACCCAGAAGCAACGCATCGGCTTCCAGTAGATACTCTGGAAATGCCACACCCTTTAAGGTACAAGTTAATTTTGAAATCCCCATATTCGAGGGTCAGATAGATGCAGATGCCGTAGATAAATGGTTAAATCTGCTAGAGGGTTATTTTTCTGTTCATGAATTTTCGAGTCGGGAAAAGATTGTTTTTGCTCTTCTCAAAGCAGCCCCCCACGTCAAGGACTGGTGGGAAACCTACTGCGAGCAGAAGGATGAAAGTACTGGCTCACTATTTTTAGCCACACCCACCTGGGATTCGTTCCGGGATGCCATCAAGGAGCAGTACTACCCTGTCGGAAGCTATGAAGATGAATACATAAAGTGGACCATGCTGCGGCAGGGAAGGGACCAAGACGTGTTGGAGTTCACCAATCTTTTCCATACCCTTCGCACAAAGTTGGGTATCAAGGATTCGGAGCAACATTTGATACTCAAATACCGTGGCTACCTGCACAACTACATCCAGGAAGAAATACAATTCCTAAACATCCCCTCGCTCGGCGCAGCATACCGATATGCCGTCAAGGTCGAGCAGAGGTTTAAACAAAAGAAGCGAGACTTTGGATCTGCGAATCCAAAGCAGGGGAAAGGTGCCCCTAAACCACAGAACAAAGGACAAAGCCAAGGCGGGACAGCCCAAGACAAACAGCCGAAGCCGCAAGCAAAGAACAGCGCCGCGAAGCCGAGAAAGGACACTGGAAAATGGTGCGAGTTCCATAAGAGCTCCACTCACAACACAAGTGAGTGTCGGGCCAAGCAGTCATTGGTGGCTGAGCTAAAGGTTTCAGAATCAGATGCATGTTCCGACTCTGAGTCAGAACCCGATAAGGGGTATGAAAAATGGAAGTAGATCATTGATGCGGATCCCATTGCCACTGTTGCTACTGCAAAGATCCAGAAAAATGAACCCGAAGATCCAGAGGAGGAGGAGCATCTCTTCCACTCCTAGATGTGGGTAAAGGGCTCCCTGATACAGTTCATTGTTGATAGCGGGAGTCAAAAGAACCTCATTTCGGCAGAGGTCGTGAAGTGGTTGGGCTTACTGACCACAGCACATCCACAACCATACACCATTGGGTGGCTTCACCAAGGACGAGATCTTCGCGTGAGCCAGCAGTGTCGCCTTCCATACAACATCAAGCCCTTCACGGATGAGGTATTGTGTGACATTGCTCCCCTTGAAGTTTGTGATGTATTACTAGGACAACCATACTTGTGGAAGCAACATGCGGTGTATGAATCAAGGCCCCGTGCTATTATTATTACATTGGGAAATAAGATGTTCAGGATACTAGAGGTAGCACCACCTGCCGCCATCTCTTTGATTACTGCAAAACAATGCAGTAAGATCATTTCCAAAACTAGGAAATTTGTTTTCCTGATGATACGCCCTCAAGGAAAGAAGACAGTGGTCGCGGCCTCCAAACGGGGTCCCTCTGCACGACAACTACAGATGGACAAGGTTGTGGAGGACTACGAGGACATCTTCACCTCCCCGGCAGGGGTTCCTCTGCACTGTCAAGTCAAGCACTCCATCGATCTGACCCCAGGTGCGCCGCTACCCAATGGACCAATTTATCGGCGCTCCGTTTTGGAGAACGATGAAATTAAGAGGCAGATTCAGGAGCTCCTACAGAAAGGTCACATTCATCCGAGTTCATCACCCTGTGGGAGCCCGATCGTGTTGGTACAGAAGAAGGATGGGACGTGGAGACTCTGTATTGACTATCGGGCGCTGAACAAGATCACTGTCCGTAATAGGTACCCGATCCCGCGGATTGATGACCTCCTAGACCAACTAAAGGGGGCAAAATATTTCAGCAAGATCGATCTGAAGTTAGGATATCACCAGGTACCAATCGAACCCTCCGATGTGTGGAAGACTGCCTTCAAATCCAAGGAGGGCCTCTTCGAATGGTTGGTCATGCCTTTCGGATTGACGAATGCTCCTGCAACCTTTATGAGGCTAATGGATGACATCTTGCGGCCATTCACCAACTCCTTTGTAGTAGTATACTTGGATGACATTCTGATCTTCAGCCAGAGTTGGGAAGAGCACCTCCACCACATCCGACAGGTTCTCCAAACACTACGGCAACACAAGCTATGTGCCAATTTGGAGAAATGCACTTTTGGCATGACCTAGGTTCAGTATCTGGGATACATCATTGATGAACAGGGGGTGCATGTCAATCCGGCCAAGATCCAAGTCATTCGGGATTGGCCCTCTCCAACCACTCTAACAGAGCTTCGCAGCTTTCTAGGTCTTGCCAACTTCTACCGCAGGTTTGTGTTGGGGTTTTCTCATATTTCTTGGCCCTTGAATCAAGTCACCAAGGGCGGGGCGAAAGCAAAATTCTTTTGTTCTGAATCTCAACAGAAGGCATTCAGGGAATTGAAGGATCGCCTCTGCACGGCACCAGTGTTCGCGTTACCAGATTTACAACAACCATTTGAGGTCGAGACAGATGCCTCTGACTATGCTATTGAGGCAGTCCTTACTCAACATGGACATCCAGTGGAATATCACAGTGAAACACTTTCAGACACAGTCCGGAAGTACCCCACTTATGATAAAGATATGTATTCCATTGTACAGGCCTACCGACAATGGAAGCATTACATTTTCGGGAAGGAAACGGTCATCCACACAGACCACCGACCTCTGCAGTTCATACAGACCTAAGGGAAATTGCAGAATGATCGTCATCAGAAGTGGTCTACATACCTGCAACAGTTTCACTTGAATATCAAGTATAAAAAGGGCAGCACCAATAATGCTGCAGATTGCCTCAGTCGGCCACCGATCGTGGCGCTAACCACCGTGCTCAACTCTTGTGGGCACGAGACTGCTGATTGGCCACTTCTCTACAAAAGCAACCCAGAATTCGGCCGCACATACTAGACACTCTTGGAGGGTCGGCATGTTGCAGATTTTCACCTCCAGGACGCCCTATTATGCCACCTCGGTCACCTCTGTCTTCCTTCAAGCGAGCGTGCCAAGATGATTTGGGAAGCACACTACAGTCGGGTTGCTGGGCATTTCGGGGTCGAGAAAACAGTGGTAGTACTGCAAAATTATTTCTATTGGCCGAATCTTCGACAGGATGTTGGGAAGTACATCCGATCATGTACTGCCTGTGCCATTGCCAAACCGACCATTAAGAAGCACAGCCTCTATACCCCGTTGCCTACCCCTAGTCGACCTTGGGAATCCATTTCCATGGATTACATGTCAGGCCTTCCTTCCACTAAGCATGGAAATGACTGTGTTTTTGTGGTCGTCGACAAGTTCTCGAAGATGGCCATTATGATGGCCTGCAAGAGGAATATCACAGCAGAAGCCACTGCTAAACTCTTCTTTGAACGAGTGTGGGTGCACTTTGGGATCCCACAGTCTATCATCTCAGATCAGGACATTCGGTTTCTCAGCACATTTTGGTCCAGTCTCTGGTCAATGCTGGACACCAAACTCACGAAGTCCACAGCCTTCCATCCTCAAACTGTTGGCCAGACAGAGGTTGTCAACAGGATGATTGTGCACATTCTGCGCATGTATAACTCAAAGCATCCACGCACATGGGACGAGAGCCTCCCCTATGTTCAGCACAGCTACAACCAAGCTCTTCACAGCTCCACTGGCCATAGCCCTTTTCAGGTGGGTTTGGGATTCCAGCCACTATGCCCCATTGATGTGGCCATGCCCCTTGCAGCTACTCACATGAATTCAGCTCATGTCCAGTCCGAAATAGATAAGGCCACTAGCTTCATTGAGCGCATCCAACATATTCGCCAGCAGGTCCATGACATTCTTGAGAAATCAAATGCCAAGTACAAGCAGCGACATGATCAACACCAGGTGCTACACAAGTTTTAGGTGGGCGACAAAGTCTGGTTGCATTTGCAAAAGGAACGCCTTACTAGAGCCTATCGGAAATTGAGACCACTCCGATATGGTCCTTACACCATTACTAAGGCTATGGGAGACAATGCATTTGAGCTCAGCATTCCCCCATTCCTTGTCCTACACCCAGTGTTCAATGTGGACCGCCTTCGGCCATACTTTCCACCATTGATAGACACATCCGACATTGCAAAACAACTCAAACCCACATAATTAAATCCAGATTGCAGGAACAAGCTGCAACTGATCGGATCATGGAAACACAGATCAAGAACACTCGCCAACAGAATATCCAACTGTATCGAGTTGTCAAAGCAGGCCAACTCCTTTAGTAGGGCAAGTGGCTCACCAGGGAACAAGTTCAGCAGAAGTTTCCTCATCTCATGGAGGAGCTCAACGCAATGGGGACCACTGCTTCCTAAGGGGGGAGGAATGATCCAGGTGGATATTGGTGGCCACCTGCCAAGTACACCTGGACCCCCACCATTGTCTTTCTCAGCATTTTCAGTTTCCTTAATTGTAGCACAACTTACTATTTTTAGCAGTTTTTCGGGTCTTGAACTTCCGGAGCCGTTTTGAGGCCCTAAACGACGTTTTTTGGGGAATCCAGGGGCAACATGGGGACCGATGTTGCCCATTCCAACAATGATAGTGCTCGGATAGATCTTTCTAATGAGCTATTGTACGCGTCAAACGGAGATCATATGCCAAAGTTACGACCCCGGGAAGTTGATGTACCAATTTACCCCCAAACGGGGTCCACAGTTTGGCGTTTCATCTCCTAGGGTTAGGTTTTGGAAGGTTAAGGGTTTTCCATTGTTTCTCAACAATAAATATGCCTTCGAGCCTAATTGTAACACAGTTCAGAGGCATGTAGCCATCACATCTCTTCTCAGAGATAAGCTACCATCGCCCTAGCTGGTTTATTTCCATTTCTGGTTGTAAGCATATTTCAGTATTTTTCCATTAATGAAATGAAGTATTATTTCCACTGCATCTTTGTGTATATGGTTATCTCTATAATTTGTTGCGTTCCTGTTTAAATCCGGATCAGGACTCCCTTTGAAAGCCCAAAATTTTGGAAATATTTCTTTGAATAGCAATGTGAGTATTAAAGAAAAAAATATTAGATTTGGAGAGATTGACTTCCATAACTAAAGCCATAGCAAAGTTTCTCAGGATTTGCCTATAAGCTAGACCTTCTTTGACTCAGGGGATGCCCTACAGCATAGTATCATCAAAAAATTGTTGATGAGTTAAGGCTTGGCCATCTTCAGAAATTTGGGTACCTTTGACCTCTCCAACTAATTTAGCATGCTTGATTTCTCGACCCAATCCTTCCATCATAAGTATGAAGAGAAAGGGAGAGAGTGGATCTCCCTGCTGAAGGCCTCTGGAAGGAATAAAAGTCTTTGATGTGGAACCATTGACAAGGATGGAAAAACTGGTGGAAGTAACTTGGGCCATTACCCATCTGATCCAGTTATGATCAAACCCAAAAGCTGTTAGAAAGTTTCTGATATAGTACCAATTTAGCTTATCATAGGATTTTGCTATGTCTAATTGCATGATCATTCCTGCTTCCTATTGACTATCAAAGAGTGAACGACCTCATGAGCTTGAATGATGTTATCAAGGATTTGTCTTCCTTCCACATATCCAGACTGTTCCACCAAAACCAAGGTGGGAAGGAGGGGTTCGAGTATATTGGCCACCACTTTAGAGATACTCTTGTAGACTACATTACATCAAGTGATGGGTCTAAATCTATCAAGAGTTTGAGCACTTCCTATTTAGGGATGAGGGATATGAAAGTGGTATTAAGAGCCTTCAAAATAGTATTGTCCCTCCTAGAGTCTTCCACTACGTCCAGAATGTCCTACTTTATTGTGTCCCAACAAGCTTTGAAGAAATCCACATTAAACCCATCTGGGCCTGGTGCTTTACTATTTTGTATTTCTTTAAGGACCTCACTGACCACCTCTTCCGATACTGGTCTATTGAGGTTGAAGTTGTCCTCTCTAGAAACCATCTTTGTTATATGTTTTGAAATAATCCTGATGTATTGATCTCTATCTCAGTTGGTTTCTTGAGCAATACCCCGGAAGTGCTGGACCAATACTTCTTCTATTTCTTCATGAGAGTTGACCAGGTTGCCTTGCTTGTCCTTAATCGAAGAAATTCTATTGTGGGCTCTATTTTCCATAGTGGATCTATGGAAGAGTTTAGTATTACATTCTCATTCTTTTAGCCATTGAACTCTAGGTTTTTACCTCCAGAATATTTCCTCTTTTTTACATAAGCTTTCCCATTCTCGATGATATAGAGTTGCCTGATCATTTTTATCTTTATCAAAACCCTCCAAGATGAGGTTTTGGTTGAGCTCCTGCATTTTCCCTTCCACCATTTTTTTAGCTTCAAAAATATTACCAAATTCTAGCTTGTTCCACTCCTTGAGTATTTTTTGAAGAAGGTACATTCTTGTGCCCTGAATATTCAGATCTTCAGCCCACCATTTGGTGATGTTGTTGCAAAAATATGGGTGTGAGAGCCAGATGTTTTCAAATCTGAAAGGTCGATTCCTAGGTGTACCAATGCCTTGAATTTCCAGAAGCACTAGCCAATGATCCGATCCTCCAAAGGGGAGAACTCTTGCAACTATATCCTTATTCTGGATCATTAGCTCTTCTGAGATTATGAATCTGTCTAATTTGGATGCCACCTGAGAAGCTCCTCCTCTTTTATTGTTCCAAGTATAGGTACCATTGTTCATTATAGTATCCACTAGCTTCATGTTGTCTATGAAGGATTGAAAAGCACAAGAGTCCTTGTTCAAAGTTCTGGTACCCCCTTTTTTCTCCGACAGTGATTTAATCATGTTGAAATCACCCCCTAAGATCCAAGGGATTCTTGCATGTCTTTCTCTAAGCTCCTGCAGGGAGTCTAGAAGCTTGAGTTTTCCATCCAATCTTTGGGGGTCGTACACATTTGTGACAAGATATACTTCTTTGTCTCCCACAGGTTGAAAGACCACGGAAAGATAGTTTCTAGATGCCTCCGCATCTATGACATCAATTTTGTGGGGGTTCCATAGAGTGAGAATTCCTCCTGCTGTATTCTCTGCTTTGACCTCCAGAAACTCAAATTTATTGAGCCATTTATTGTGAATCTCTCTTATTTTTTGCATGGAACATTTTGTTTCCTGGATGAATATCACATCCGAAGCTGCTTGTTTCATCCTATTGCTAAGTAATCATTGTTTTCTTCTACTTCCTAGACCTCTTATATTCCATGAAGTGAACTTCATTATTAAAGATTTGTAAAGGAGTAGCTGGATAGGTCTTTCATCTTACCTGAGTCTATCATTATATTTCCACATTCCATCAACTGTTCGTTTTTCTTTTTCCGGCCTTGTTTCTTTCCTGGGATTCTTGGTGCTAACCCTAGTGTGGTCTTCATGGCTTTCGCCCCTTTGCTACCCTGTCTAACATTTTTTCCCTACTTTTCCAGCCCTTTGGTCTGCATTTTCCATAAAAATAGCTGTTGAACTCTATGGAACTCTTCTGGAGGCAATGAATCCACTCCCTCCATGGTTCCTTGTTTTAGGAATCCTTCTAGATCTAGGTTTTATTTTTCAAGAATCTCCTATAGTTCATTGTCCTTCGTTTCCATCTCACTTTGGGTCATTTCTTCGTCCAGCTCCAATTCTATGTCACTTATTATTTCCCTTTTCTGCTTACTGTTATTTTGGATTTTCTCATCCTGTAATGCATTCCCCTCCTCCATTGGTTTGTCTCTCTCACCCTGATCTGCTTCTAGTATACCATCCTCCTCTTCTAGGGTTTGAAACCTGTTTTGACTGGCTCGTTTCTTTTCTGATTGAAGTTTATTCGATCAGTTTTTGCTTCCCTTTCCTTTCTGGACTACCTTTTCAAAGCTTTCAGAATCTTTAATGGTGTTTTCTTTTCCCTTGTTTTCTGTTTTGCTGAGAGGTAATTCTCTAAATAGGTGCCCATGCTCATGGAATTTACGACATCTGAATGGGATATGCTCATAATCCACTGTTTTCACCCATTCTTCATCATACACTTCCAAGATAGCTCATCCAACAAAGCTTCAGAAAGGTCCATTTCCACACATATTCTAGCAAAGGATGTGTATTTGCCTCTTCTTGTTGCCTTAGAGGCTTTAACAAAGCGTCCTATCTTATTTCCTATGGAAGCTAGGGATTCCAGCTGCCAGTAATCCAGGAGTAGAGAGTAGAGTTTGACCCACACTAGTACTCTGGTAAAAGTTTCTCATTCTGGAATGAAATTCATAACCCATGGTCTCATGTATAAGCCTGTTGCTACATAAAAGTAGGGCCCTCCTTCAAACACTCTGTCCTTATCCTCAATATTTGCAAAAACAACTGTAAAGAATCCCTTTGACCCCAGATGTAGTTCTATGCTTCCTTTTGGTTTCCAGTGGTATTTAATCCACATTTGTAAAGCTTTTTCAGTGGGCCATAGGCCCATGAATTTACAAATGATTGGATAAGTCTGCATGTGTTCCCTATGTGCCTGGAGAGCTGGATTAGAGAAAACCACTATGGGCATGATTGTAGTTTTGGGCTTACATGGTCCCTTGTTTGCTTTGTCTTTTGTCCCTTGTTCCTTGTCCTCTTCCTTGTTTTCTGTAGTGTTATTGTTCTCCCTCGTTTTGGAGCCCTTCTGCTCCTATTATTTGTTTCTTTGCCTTGCATCTGAAGGACCTCTTCTTTGTTTCTTTGTTTTTACCTCTGCTAGTTATTGCTTGTTCCGTCCTTCCATGGAGAACAAATCTGTGAACCTGTAACCCTAGCTCGAACTTCGTCTAACCAGTCGTTGCTCGCTGAACCCAAGTAAAAGCATTATTAACCGGGAAGGAACTTATGATCGCCAGCATAAATAGATTCACATTTCATTCCCAAATGATTTTGTTAAATAGTTATGAGAATTTTACTACTTCATTTCGTACATAAGTTATTAATCTGTTGTCATAAATATGGAAAAGAAAAACAAGTATATTACCGTTGAGTCTTTTCAAGCTGAGGGACATCGTTATGAATGTCTCTTGTACATGATCAATTTCATGATTACACTTTTATAGTCATGAAAGGTCAGAAAATAGAGCTTTCCAATTTGAAACGAATTCTTAAGAGAAGCAATTTTTGTGTTTCAAATTTAATCTCTTATTTTAAACTGAAATGTGTCTTCATTGTTTATGATCATATATGTATACCAGTGACACGAGGCTCATATAGCATTGTACTATGCATGGAATGTCCATAATCAATAGAGACAAAGTGTTATTTGTTAATGTAGGTTGTGTGTTAACATCTTAGGAATTGTATGGCATTTACAACATAGTCATTTCGATTTCCTGTGTGATATTTATTTGAATTATAGTGTAACCATTATTTGAATAGATAATTGGTTACTTTCTCCTTTTCATAGAAATTTCTTTACTTAGATCAAAGTTTTATGTAGTTATTTAAATTAGTTATGAATTAGAAGAGTATAGATTCTTCCCTTTTGAATGTTGAGTAGTTTGAATCAAGTAGCACATAGGGATTAAGTTGAGTTATCATTGAATTTCCTTTGATTCATGAAACACCAGGGATAATCCTATGTAATGGTTTGGAAAATGTTTACTCTTGATTTGATTTGAAACATGGCTAGTAATAGTTGTATGTCTTGTTTTTCAATGAGTTTTTGACTCATAGTAAAGAAATATAATAGTGATTTAAAGTTTTGAAAAGAGCATTGATTTAATTACGTTGTAATAGTGTTCTTCACTTCATCTTTTCTGATTATGATTATTAGATATAGATATTGAAAATTCCGTACTTAATTTCATTCTAATCTGTTTAGAACCTGTCAGGCCAGGGTAACTCCAAAATGGGTAGAAGAAAACTGACTGATTATTTCATTAGATAACTATTGTTTATATACATAAAATGGGACGGATCAGTTCATCTTCTTGATGACTGTTCACATTCCAGTTTACCCAACCGTTGAAGATTAGGTGTGAACATTCCCCCCCTTAATCTCAAGGGATGTTGGTGAGTCCAAGCATTATTCTGAATCTTTCAAGCTTTTCTCTTCCAAGCGCTTTGGTGAAGATGTCTGCAATTTGCTCATTTGTGGAACAATGACGGAGATGGATTGTTTTGGCCTCAACATGATGTCGGATCAGATGATATTTTGTATTGATGTGCTTAGTACGATCATGGAACTTTGGGTTCTTGGCCAACTTTATTGTAGAGGTGTTATCAATCATGAGTGGAGTTGATTGTACTTGTTTTACCTGCAAATCTTCAAGAACTTTCCTGAGCCACACAATTTCTTTCGTTGCTTCAGCTGCTGCCACGTATTCTGCTTCTGTTGTGGAATCTACTGGAACTGATTGTTTGCATGATCTCCAGGAGACAGCTCCTGATCCAAGACTCATAGCATATCCTGAAGTAGATACCCCAGTTTCTTTGTCTCCATCGAAGTCTGAATCAGAATATCCAATCAAGCTGAAGTCGTCCACCTGTGTATACTTGATTCCAAGGTCTTGAGTTCCCTTCAAGTACCTTAGAACTCTTTTTGCAGCAGACCAATGTCCGTCACAAGGCTTTTGCATAAACCTGGAGAGGATTCCAACATCAAATGAAATGTCTGGTCTGGTAGTAGTGAGGTAGATGAGACTTCCTACAAGCTGTCTATACTTTGCTGCATCCTTAAATTCCTTTCCTTCAATAGATGTGAGCTTCAAGTTTTGTTCCATTGGAGTAGAAAGAGGATTGCACTCTGTCATGCCAAATCTGTTTAACAAATCTCCAATGTATTTCTTTTGAGAAAGAAATATGGATTTTGGATGTTGGGTTACTTCAATGACAAGATAGTAATGAACATAGCCCAAACCAGTCATTTCAAAACTTTTTCCTAATTCTTTCTTTATGGATGCAATATATCTTTCATTGTTCCCTGTCATTAAAAGATCATCTACATATACCACAAGATATACAACTTTTTTGCCAACTTTCTTGACAAATAAAGTTGCATCATCAAGATCAAAATGTTTGAAGTCGAGTTTCAGAAGATGCTCAGTTAGTTTTTCATATTGGGCTCATGGTGCTTGTTTGAGGCCATACAAGGACTTCACAAGTTTGCATACTTTGTGTTCATGTCCTTTCACAGCAAATCCTTCAGGCTGGGACACAAAAACATTCTCTTTTAGATCTCCATTCAAGAATGCAGTTTTTACATCCATTTGATGGACTTTCCAACCGTTCTGAGCAGCTAGTGCAAAGAGTGTTCGGATGGTGGCCCATTTTGCTGTGGGGGCAAAAGTTTCCTCATAATCGACCCCTTCCTTCTGTGCAAAACCTTTTGCCACAAGCCTAGCTTTGTGCTTGTCAAGTGAGCCATCAGCTTTGTACTTGTTCTTGTAGACCCACTTGCAGCCAATTGGTTTGGTTCCAAATGGAGGATCAACCAGCTTCCAAGTGCCATTCTTTATGAGGGCATCATACTCCTTGTGCATCGCTTCTTTCCATTCATCATGAGAAGCAGCTTCTTTGAAGGAAGTTGGTTCAAAATCTATAGACAAGTTCAATTCACAATCATAAGTAACATCCATATCAACAGGTGAATTAGAGTTATCTACATCACCTCCATCTTGTCGGTTTGTATTTCTGGTTCCTGTTTTTCCAATTTCATCAGGATGAACACTTTCAAGTGACTTTGTCAGCCACTTTGGGGGACCTTTCTGAGATGGTCCAGGCTGCTCTGTTGATTGAGTTGGGGCTGAATCAAGATTGAGTCTCCCAATTCTATCAATTACATCACTTAAAGGATCATCCGGTGTTGGAGTTTCATGCAAGGGAGATTTTTCATCAGAAGAAGATTCCACATGTTGATCTAGTATAGGAATCCCCCCTTCAGGATGTGGAATCTGATTATCAAACTCTTGAAATGATTTCGTTTTTGTGAATCTATCCAAGTGATCAAGTTGCCGCTCAACAACATTGTCAGATTTGGATGATTCAAGAAAAATGACATCTCTAGTTACAACAAACTTTTTATTTACTTCATCATAGAGATGGTATGATTTAGAGGTGTTTGAATACCCCAGGAAGATACACTTATGACTTTTAGCACCAAGTTTGTTTCTATGTACCTTTGGTATTAAAGCATAACAGGTGGAACCAAAAATCCTGAGATGTTTTACCGAAGGAAAATGTCCATACCACAATTCATAAGGAGTCTTGTTTCTTATAGCACTAGATGGACATCTATTCTTTATATATGCAGCACATAGAACAGCATCAGCCCAAAACATTATCTTTACGTTTTTGAAGAAAAGCATGGATCGTACCATATTCAAAATTGTTCTATTCATTCTTTCTGCTACACCATTCTGTTGGGGATTATAAGGTACAGCTGTTTGATGTTTGATCCCATGTTGGCGAAGATAGTTTTCAAATTCATTTGATGTATATTCTTTTCCATTATCAGTGCGAATAGACCCAATATGATATTGTGCATCATTTTCAATCTACTTATGAAAATTCTTGAATGTTTGAAAAGCATCAGATTTGTTCTTCAATAAATAAACCCAACACATTCTGGTGTAATCATCAATAAATGTCATGATATATTTATTTCCATTTGCAGAAGGAACATGCATTGGACCACATAAATCTGAATGAATGAGTTCAAGCTTCCTATGTGCTCTTGAATGTGAGTCATGAAAAGACTGTTTGCTATGCTTTCCTAGAATGCAAGCATCACATTGCTTATGTTTTCTAGGAATTGTAGGCAAACCAGCAACACCATTTTTCTTTAATAAGTGGAGATTGTCATAGTTTAAATGTCCAAATCTAGCATGCCATAATAAACTTGATGGAAGTGTACCTTCTTCATGATGAGAAATATATGAGAAATGTTGTGCATGAGCAGAGGTTCCTTGCAGATTAATAAGTCTTTCTTCTTCTATTCCCCTCATGACAAGTGAGTGATCAGATGCCTTTCTTACCTCAAGCTTTCCATCAAACATATGAATGGAGTGACCTTGCTGGCAGATGTGGACCAAGGAAAACAAGTTTCTCTTGAGTTGTGGGAGATATAGAACATGATCCAGAAGAAAGTCGGGAAGACCAGGCAGTTTAAGCCTGATTGTGCCAAGCCCTGATGGCTTGATTTTTGACTGATCTACAAAGTATACTGCTCCATCAACATTATCAGTGAGACCTTCAAAAAAATCTCTCCTATGAGTCATATGACAGGTTGCTCCTGAATCAAGCAACCAATCATTTTTCGAAGAAGCAAGTGAAGCATTAAACAAATCTTCATTTACTCCAATGTTACATTGTGCCTCAATATAGTGAGCGGATTCAGGTGCTTTACCTTTGTCTGTGTCATCAGTTTTACCTTTCTGCTGATTTCTTCTCTTCTCAATTTTGTCCCATGGTAGGTTGCATGTAGAAGCATCATGTGATCCATTTCGTTTGCAGCGAATGCAATGCAGATCTGCTTTTTCTGCTTGAGAATGTCTGCCCCCCTGCCTCTGAAGTATCTTCCTCTTCCTCTTCGTCCACCTCTTCCTCTTGTAGAATCTTGAGCAGGATGCTTTTCTTTATGAGCAAGGCAAACAGTCTCTTAAGAAGATTCAGGGACTGTCTTCTTTCCAAAGGCTTTCTCTCTTTCAGCAAACTTTTTCACAAGAGAGTCAAAGGTTATATCTTTAAGATTTCCATTTGCTTGTAATGACTCAAGATAATTGGAGTAGGTAGGATAGAGTGCTTTGAGAAAGGCAATAAGAGGGATATCCAGCTCAACCTTAGTGGATTTAATATCATGCATTATAGACTTTACTTCAGATGTAAGAGCAAGAGGATCATTATTTTTCAGTTCAAGAGTGAAGAGTTTAATCATGAGCTGAACAACTTCAAGTGCAGAATGTGAATCATAGAGTTCTTTCAGGTTTTGTAAAGCTTCAAAGGAAGTGGAATAAGATGAAATATGACGACTTACTTCTTCATTTATAGATGCTACGATCAATGCATAGGCTTTGTTGTTCTTGTTTTCCCAAATGACAAGTTCTTTATTTGATGTGGGCTGCATAGGGTCTTTGTCTTCTTCTCCGACACACACTCCTTTCCACAACTCATTGTAGATGAGGGTGTGTTTTACCATCTGAGACCATTCAGAATAGTTCTCCTTGCCAGTGAGAACTATTCCGACCATAGAGATGATTGAATGCATTCTGTAAAAAATTACTTCTGCTAAAAAAAATCCTTACGTTACAGCCTTCAAATCCCTCTAATATTTTGCTAAAAGCATCAGCATTTCATTGTACATATCACTACAATACTACTACGTTTTGAAAAATGCGCAATGGATCACTTCAATATATCACTTCATTCTATTAATATATCACTTCAATATATCAATACTACAAATGCTTTGCTATATAAGACATTCTGGAAACACCGCAATATTTTGAATGATATACAAACGCTTTGAATTATTTAAACTGTGTAATATCATGAAGTCAACAAACTGCTCAACACTATACCAAAACCGCCATCATAAATATATATTGAAGTTAAAATCAACAGCACAACATTATACCAGAACCGCCATACTGAAGTTAAAATCATCTCTCTTGTCATATATCGACATTCTCAAACTTAAGGGACAAGTTATACCTCCTCGCAGAAGACAAATGCAAAGCCTTTTCATGCGGAGTCTCTGCCTTGTCGAGTGCTAAAGTCCAGGCGAAATTGGTATGGCAACGGTCTCACATCTCAGTCTTGGGATACCACGGTTCAGCAACCCACATGCTTTAGCTTAGATTGAGCCTCGCTTAAACAAGGCCTGCTCCGCCAGCTTCGACATGTAGACGGTCTTGCTCTCCATATCCTCCTACTGTGATCCACTGAGATTTCCAATCGGAACATGCACTAGAACCACTGTTGAAAGAAGCAAATCCTCTGGATCGTCGACCTCCGGAGGTTTCGTACCCAGAACATTCACTGCCAGATTCCTCTTTATATGCCCCGCACTTGAAACAACTGGAGCAAGAGTGTATTAGAGACAATGTACGAAGATGCTGTGTCCGATTGGGATAGGCTTTCTTCAGATGTAGATATGATGGATGCCAACGCCGAGGGCGAGGCAGATGATTTTGAGGATATGCCGCTAAATAATCAATGCGCCACTTCTGGAGTGGAAATCTGGTGATTGGATTTGTGGTAGGTCAGGATGTAATGAGCATAACTTCGCCCAGTAGAATGGAATGCTTCAGGTGAAGTGCTCCAAGGGAGTTGAGAATTGAACGGTAATCGAGAGGCGGTTGCAGAGATTGAAGCTGTTCAGGAAGCTTTCAAAAGAAGCTCTGAGTCGGGCGATTTGTGGAGCAAGGAAGTATTAACCAGAGAGGCAGTGGGATTCAACGTAATGGTAGCAACGTATACGGTGTGGAGAGGCAGCGAAAATGATCAAAAATTGTGTGGAGAGGCAGCGAAAAAGGGGTATAACTAATGCAACCAGTCAAGGTATAACCGACACATTCATGCGCAGAGAATCAACATCATTGAGACGCAGGACAGAGGCGCTCAGGACACAGGATCGCTCAGGACAGAGCAGGGCTCAGGACAGAGGAGCGCTCAGGATAGAGATAAGGGAGTTACAAGGAATCTGGGACCTGCGCTCTGATACCATGTCAGGCCAGGGTAACTCCAAAATGGGAAGAAGAAAACTGACTGATTATTTCATTAGATAACTATTGTTTATATACATAAAATGGGACGGATCAGTTCATCTTCTTGATGACTGTTCACGTTCCAGTTTACCCAACCGTTGAAGATTAGGTGTGAACAGAACCTAAATCGAAATGCAATGTAACTCAAAGTTTATGAACTTTGGCTGAAAATATAGAATAGGGGAGTTAACGACATATAAAATCCCTAACACATTTTGCACAATTGTCGAGGAGTTACAAATGGTTCGAGTAACATTTGCTTTATATTTTATGTGTGGTGAGGATTTTGCAAGACAGTCATAGGGCGAAGAGTCTGGGGTAAGACATGAGTGAAGATCCATGCATCAACTATGGTGGTGTTGCTCCAAAGTCTCATTGTCTTTGGTGAATTCTTGCAGCGTTTTATTTTTATTATGCGCAAAAGTAAAGGTAGACCTAGGGATAGTAAGGATGGATTTATTTTCGGCAAAAAATCATTTTCAAAATTATTTGGTGCCACAAAATCACCCCCAACTAATCTAGATGATTTTTATGTAGGTATCATAGAGGAGGGAGAAATCTCCACCAGCAAGGTGGGATAAAAAAAAGGAATAGCTCATCAAAAGGACGAAGAACAACCTCAAAGTATACCACAACAAAGACAAGATGCCTTCAGAACTACTGTAGGTACATAATTGGTGGTAATATCACAAGTGGAATCTACAACAGGAGGACCTAAAAGGGATTTGTGACGTGCTTATATTGGGCTCAATTCAGTGGAATCCTCTTCCACCAGAACAATTATACCAAAGCTTACTTATGAACATGTAGTAAATATGGCCAACAACGAAGAGAGAAACAAGAAAAATAGGGAAAACCACATTAGAGGTAATGACAATATCCATATCAAAGGAGATAATGTTTGAAGATATGGACCAAGAGGAGGACTTGAGGAACAAGAACAATATGTAGAAACTACCTTCGTATTTCATATTCTCGAAATCACTAGAAATACCAATATGAAGAATATACCCCTGTCATGTCTTCCACTTTTCTCAGCACATCCTCTAAAGATCCTAATTCATTCTTGTTTGAATTGGATATTCTTTCTAGAAGCTATAATTATTATGATGATGCACGCAAGCTAAAAATATTATCTTTCACCTAAAATACTCAGCCCTAAGATGGTTCATGAGCTTGGGAGAGCACACCATTTAATCATGGGATGACATGAAGTTAGTCTTCCTTAAGAAATATCAAGACTATTCTAAAAGGGGAGATGTTAATGATATCTTTAGGATACAATAGATGGAGGATGAAAGTTTAGAGGAATACCTAGAGAGGTTCCTTTATAACTATAAAAAATCATGAGTGGGTAACATTGATTAGATAACCTTTAGGACTATCTTTTTGAAGGGGTTAATGGAAGCGTGCATTGAAACAATAAATCTTCTAAGCTACAGAAATATCTATAAAAAAACCTTTTCCTGAAATAGTTGAGTTACGTAGAACCTATTCGACAAGTCAAGCTATGGTAGGAAAAATGATCTAGGATAGCTCAAGGGATTATGTGACTAGAAACATGAAATTAGTACAAGGTGGTGTCAGTAGAGTTGAGTTGGGGAATCTTGTAGAAAATTTTAAAACATATATCCTAATCACCATTAGAAACAAGCTATATCCTCTAAAAATTAAAAAGAAACGAGAAGGATAAAAATCTTCCTTGGCAGTTTTATGTCCTAAATGGAGGCGTACGCATGTTGAAGACATTGTCCGAACAATTTTGCAGAGGGGTGTGGGATTTATACATGGGATCATGGCACTAATCAATGCCTATTGATCCAGGTGGATCTTAAAAAAGTACCAATGGCATATAAAACGCTCAAAACACAAAGCGATAGAATCCAGATAAACTTATCATCAAATCGAAGTGCTCCTGGCCCTAATTACAATGGTGTGAATGATGCTAAAATCTGAATTCATATGAAGAAGTTAGAGCAATTCAAATATAAAGTTTGAGTTGTCCATATGGCATGAGAAGATGGTGTGGCAAGACTCTTTAGTGAATGGAGAAGCTCCAAGTGGCAGGTTTCCATTGGTCCTATATATCGTATACCGTAGAAGTCAGAGGTCACGACTTAAGAAAATCTGTCCCCAACACTACCGGGTGCAATTGTGATATCGCAATCATAGATCAGAGACAGTAGGAGTGAAAGAACTGACCCAGGGTGCAATTCAGGTTGCGATGTGATATATCGGCCACAGACAATGTGATGAAGTTATCGGCCCTAGAAGTTGTGATATGTGATAATCACAATCATAGAGATGGCTTGTGATTTTCGATATCACAATTGCACATTGCAAAAGGTAAAGAATCAACCCCTAGAGTAGTCGCATGTGTAACAAATTTGGAAATGCCGATTGTGATTTTTCAATAGGGCTCCGGATGTGATACATATTATACTGTAGCTTATAATTGGCGACGGGTCTGCCCTTATTGCCTTTTTCTCATCGCTCAATGTAAAAGGAACACCTTTGTCCACTGGGTTTAGAGAAGTGCCAATTCTTCAGATTGTCCGCCAATTCAAGACTTAAAAAAAATAGTTTGTTTGGACTGTTCGATGGATGTTTTTATATGCCTGGAGGTTCATTACCTACATCCTATTCAAAGCTCAGGAATCTCTATTGGAAATACCCACCTACTTATATTTATCATCTATTTGGATCTCCCTAGGTTTTGAGGGATTTGCCTCCATCTTATTTAAAGGAACACCCATGTCAGAGAAAGGGGAGAGAATAACATGATTAAATCAGAATTGAATGTGCCGTTGAACTTGAGCCTAGTAGTAGGTCAGGACCTCACCTTGAGCAACAAGGATGTCACGAGAAGTTGCAAAAGGCTCGATTATCAAAATTATGTGTTTGGATAAACATTTTTGTACGATGTTTCTCTAGGAGTTTAGTGTTATTATCAGTTTCTGAAGCTGGGCTCTTCATTATTTTTCCATCTTCCATCTTGGAGGTATAAGGATTTTAAAGAATGTTTCTTGTACTTTTATTTCTTTTTATGCCACTTAATGAATGAATGCCTCCCCACTATTGAGCAGGGCCGAGAGACGTAGTCCAAATTGCATGAACTTCATAATAAAATCATTTTGTCATGTTTTTCATCTTCTTTCTGTTATTTGCGCATTATTTATGTGCTTTTAAGTTCCATGGTTAATTATCTATGTTATATGTACTTCTGATGCATCTATAAGTAAAAGATCCTGGATCAAGTGGTATCAGAGTAGGTCATTGTAAATGTGAATTGAAGGAGTTTATGCTAACCCAGAACCAGTTGCGAAAAGTAGAAGGAATGCTTAAGTCCTATGATCTTCAAGTAGGAAATCCACAATGAAGAAAAAACATGGCCATTGAAGAAGCTCATTGGGAATATGAACCAAATTTTCGTAAGGTATTCTACAATATGGCAGAGAAAGTGGACAAAATATTTTTAGAGTATGTAAAGGCCCTCCAACACGAGAAGAAATATGTAGATGATCACAGATCGACACATCATGGAGATGGTGGAGAATATCCCCCTCCTTAGTCGTCTTCAAGTGATATTTCTCATCACTCGAATCGCGATTCCAGGCCTACCTCTAAGAAACCTTTCCTTAAACTAGATGTAAAGTTTGACTTGCCTATGTATGTTGGAGAGTATAATGAAAAAATGCTCAATGATCTGATTAGGTAGGTTGAGGTCTACTACTGGATCCAACAGATCGAAGAAGATGAGGCGAAGATCCATTTGGAATCCCTTCGACTGAGTGGCACTAATCTTGTTTGGTGGGATAGAAGATTGCAAGACAACCCACCAATCTTGTTTGGTGGGATAGAAGATTGCAATACAACAAAACAATGGGTAACCTTTTTTCCTCATGGTCAAATTTTGTTTCTACATTGAAGAATCAGTTTTACCCTCTGGGATATAAACAAAAAACATTAATGGAATGGAAACACCTAAAGAAAAGAAAGTTTCAAAATGTGCAAAACTTCACAGAATAATTTAGGAAACAAGCATTGAATTTGAGCATTCCATTAGATTCACCAGAGATTGTAACTAAGTATATCAGTTCCTTACATAGTTACATACGACATTCATTATTATTGTTCGAGCCTGCCACTATTGATGAGGCTAGTATGAAGGCCATGCATCTTGAGAATAGTGGGACGCATGAACAAAATCACCACCCAAAAAGAGCCGCAACTACCAAGAGAAGAGGAGCAAAGTACTCTTGTACACATTGTGAGAAAGAGGGACACCATGAAGAGAATTACTGGAAATTGCACCCTGAGCTCAGGCCTAGGAGGAATGATAGAAGGGAGAGGTAGAAGACAACTGCCACCCTGCAATAGGATCACGACACTAAATCAGAGGAAGACGAGAAAGTCACAGTTGTGGGATTTACCCAAGGTAAACCAATTAACCTCAGGTTAGATTCTGGTGATGAAATGAATATCACAACTCTTGGGATTGCAATGGATAGACCCATCGATCTGGGTTCTGACTCGGGTGATGAAATAAAGGTCTCAATAGATATTGTACCAAAGGTGAAAGGGGATCCCAATTTAGCATGGCTCTAGGAACTTGAGGAGATCAACCAAACAATTCAAGTATAAAATACTTAACTAATGAGACTACTACATGAAGTCAAGAAGGAGAGACAAAGGTTGCTACACTAGTTGCAAGCCAAGGACGAAGCCTTGGAAAAGTTGCAGCATAACTACCTTGAGGTAAAAAGTTAATTTTCAGCTTCATGTACCTTTCCTGATGATGATTTTGTTGTTTTTGAAAAACATACTACAGGTATTAGATCCAAATTGTTGAAGAAAATGGGGTATCAGGGGAAGGGAATTGACAGTAATGGCTAGGGCATCATAAACCCCATCAAAGTGGAGGAATTACCTCATCATGCAGGACTTGGGTATGTCAAGAAGGAAGTTAGGGAATGCTCCAAAACAAACAGCGACGTATTAATGATAGATGATGAGGGAACATCACCACATTTGAGTGACAGTGAGGGATCCATAAACCCGTATTAGAGGCACATCAAGGGAAATCGCTCCAAGATGATTTAGAAAGACTAGAGTATAAAGAGCCACGATAGTCACTACAATGAGGTAGCACACCAGGGAACCACGTACAATATGTTACGTGCCGTGAAACTATCGATAAAAAACCCAATGTGTGAAAATGATCAAGAAACAAATCCATCACATTCATGGAAATATTCTTTATTAAGTAAACTGTGGTTTTTTTAGATATAGTAGCTTGTTATGGCCACGATTTGTAAATCATGCACTGCAAGTAAATGTAAAAGTGATGATATGTTTCCCATCACTTCAAAACCTAATGATGATGTTTGTGACCTTTTCTTACGAATAGTTGAGGTATCAGTTTTTATCATGTAATCCTTGACCTAAGAGTGTGTGCTATAAACTCTTCGCAAGTGAGGGGTCATTGATTCATATACGATTTGTATATGATTCCAAAGGATATATCATTTTTTGCATGCAGGCGGTTGAAAGTGTAGATTGGCGAGGATGCAGCCAGTGTGCTAGATGTGTTAATGTTTTTACATTCATTTGGCCTTTAAAAGGAATGCATTCGAGTAAAGCTTGATGGATGGAGAAAGAGAAAGCGAGGGAGAAATTTCCTCACTTGCGAATTCAATTAAAGGGATTTTGGTATTCCAAAAGCTCTTAGTGGGGAGGATTGATCCAGTTGGATCTTTAGAAAGTACCAGTGGCATGTAAAAGGCTCAAAACTCAAAGTTGAAAAACCTGGATAAAATTATCATTAGATCGAAGTGCTCATCGCCCTAATTCGAATAGTACAAATGACACTCAAATCCAAATTCATATGAAGATGTTAGAGCAAGTCAAAGATCATGTTTGACTTGTCCAGATGGCAGGAGAAGATGACATGTCAAGTCTCTTCAATGAACGGGGAAGCAGCAAGTGGTAGGTTTTCATTGGTCCTATATATCAGATATCGTAGAAGTGAGAGGTTGGGGACTAATAAAATCCCTCCCCCCAGCACTGCTGGGTGCGATTACGATATCACAATCATAGATCAGAGGTTGGAGGAGTTAAAGAATCAACCTCAGGAGAAACTAAGGTTGCGATACGATATATTGGCACTGGCATATGCAATGAAGTTATCGGTCCCAACAATTGTGATATGTGATAATCACAATCATAGAGTTGGGTTGCGATTTGCGATATCACAATTGCACATTGCAAAAGATAAAGAATCGATCCTTGAAGCAATCGCATGTGTAACAGCTTTGGAAACTTTGATTGTGATTTTTTTATTTAGATCCAATGTGATATATAATATACTATTGTTTATAATTATTGATAGGTCCACCCTTATTTCCTTTTGCTCATTGCTTCATGTAGAAGGCACACCTCTATCTGTTGGGTTTGGAGAAGCACTGATTCTTTGGATTGTCCATTGATTCAAGATTTAAAACAAACGGTATGTTTGGATTGTTTGATGGAGGTTTTTGTATGATCTGAGGTTTGTTACCTACATTCTATTCATGACCCAGGAATATTTGTTGGAAATGCTCGCCTGCTTAAATATAGCATCTATTTCGAACTACCCGAGTTTTTAGGGATTTTCCGCCACCTTATTGAAAGGACCACTTGTGTCAGAGAAAGGGGAGAGAATGGACCGATTAACTCAAAATTGATTGTGTAGCACACCCTGAGCTTGGCAGCAAGCAGGGACCTTTGCCTCAAGCAACAGGGACGTTCCGAGAAGTTGCAGAAGGCATCATTATCCATATTGGCTATTTTGATATGTTAGGTTCCTATACCAATAGGTTTCATTTTTCATGATTGACTATGGAAGTGAAAAATATGGTCACCTTTTCATGCTGCAAAGGTTCCATATTTTGTAAACAAAAGAAGAAAATTAAAAAATGGAAAGAGGGTATGCCCTAAAAGAATAATCAAAGGGCAAGAAAAATGAATTGGTCAAAGAAAATAATAAAAATGAACCCCAAACCAAAATACAAGGAAAGTGGCCAGACAAAATGCCACTACTATCTTGTTTGAAAGTTCACAATGCGCAAATATTGTTGCTTATCACACTTGATGGATGGCCCAACAGTTCTATCTAGATCTTTACATATTTAAATTTGTTGTTGTAGAATAGACAAAGAATATATGTCCAAACAGCTCAAGATTTGCAGATGAGTAGATAGATAGAGAAAATAAGGAGCCCAACTGCTTAGTCTGGGCCCTTGGAAGAGATAAGGGTAGATTTAGATAGGAGGGAAGTCAAAAGAAAAGAGTTATATCGGGGTTTGCAAGTTCAAACGCACCTAATCAAAATGAAGAAAAAATGATAGGTGTATTTGGTTGGGTAGGTAGTTTGAGGTTGTAGAAGCAAGGTTGTGATCTTTTTGCCTTGTCAAGAAGGACTCGTCTCATCAATGACACAAGTACCATGACAGTTGTTGGACTGCAGAACAATGGAAGCATGACTAACTCCCCTTTCATTCCCCCAGAAATCACTTACTGACATCCCCTCAAGGACCTTGGGATCTGCCCAATAGTCCTGCTTCACTTCATTCTATGAGAAATACTAAGTTAAACTCTGAGTTTACTTAGTGAAAAGAAGCCACATTTCTTGTGTAAAAATCATCATTCCATACTCCTTTCATTTCCCTATGCCTAAATTTTACTCTATAAACTTAGCATTCACACATGCAGTTTCATTCCACAAAGCCATATTAACATTTAACTTTATTGTTTAGCTCCCTAAATCATTTTCCCACCCCTATTCTACAAAAAACTATATAAAAACCCAAAAAATATAAATATCCCTTCCCTTGGCAATTATAGCCATATAATATAGTTTTCGGGAAATATTAAGTCCATCCGGGACTTTATATTAACCCTTTCGCATTCATTAAACCGTCGGGGTTTAGTTAACACCCGGTTGAATAAACAAACTACGCTCAAACCACCCACCTAAGCCATATGTTAACCCCACCGTGCGTTTTATATTTGGAATTGGTTTAACGTCAGGTTAAAATAATAAAACACAGGCGCCTGAACACACCACATAAACCCATATACAAAAATTTTATGCCCCCAAAACATTATTAACGTTGATATAAATATGCGGGGCCCCTACCATAACCACCTGTCATCTATATTACCCGACGACTGTCCGATCTTGCACCCAACATCCAACGGCTGGCAGCAAATATCGTATGCCCTGATCCGCTGAAAATTAGCATCCGGCGGATGGGCGGTATTGCTGTTGTAACCCCGCCACACGTCAATCTCCCGACGTGATCGGAGCCCCTCCCTGAAAAACCACCCTGGGGCAAAGGCTGTGCAGGGAAAATCGCTTACCGCCCGCCACCTGCCCCCTGACATTAGGCCCACGTCACCCGGTGACGTTGCGTCCACTTCACTCACCGCTGCTCTGTACCACTGCCACATCACCTGCTGACATCACCGCCCCACCAACATCTCGTCCGCCACGTCACCATACACATCAAATGCCACATCATCTTCCGTACCCACTATGTGCCAAAATACGTCATGATAACATAATCCCCGAAAAGTGCCAAAAGCGCTAAAATGTCCAAAATTCATTAAAAAGTCGTGAAAACAACTATTTTGTTTATTTTCTATTATGCGCCGACGAAGAACGTGCATGCGGTTTTATGAACAATCTACCACCAAACGTGCACAGTCTATCACCCTGCCAATTTGGCTCCATAGCTCAACCCTGCAGCTCGACTTGTACCTGCTAATTGCCCTCTGCACCATCAAAAATAGGTATTTACCCATTGTTGACCCATAAACCCTGTTTTTTCAAAATTTAGCCATTAAAATTGACTGAGGAGTTATAATTCATAGATAATTGCACTCCTACCTGTGCATGACTGCCTGTTAATATACTATGTGAGCCATTGTTCAGAAAACAAACCAGCAAACGTGCCCTCCTCTGCAAACTGGCCATTAAAACGGACTTTGAGCCCATTTCCGCTGGCAGTTTCCCCAAACTGTCCATGCATTAAGGCCCTTTGTCAAAATCCTCTGCAAAATTTCACTTGTTTGGTTAAAAATCAATCCCATTCCCTCTGCAGTTTACTCACATAGCCTATGAGTCTAGCGAACTCATTCAAAAAACCTATCTAAATTCTACAAATTTGTTGTTTTACCATAAACGTTACACAGTGAGGCCATATCTATATCAAAGTCTAGTCTGCCAGCTCCCTTACAAAGCTCCAGAGGCAGTTTTCACTGTTCAATTGTTACACCAATCCAAATTCCAGATTACAGACACAGAGCATTCAAGATGGCCACTCCAGCAGCCTTGAACATCACTCCTCTCAATGCACCTCACAAGGAACTTGAAGCATTACCTTTGGCTGATAGGGACCACTTAATTCAAGATTTGGTTGGTGAGAGAAACCACTTGCAGACCTTCTGTCAGCTGAGGAACAGTTATTTGAACAACAATGACATTTATGGCATTTGGGAATCAAACTTTCCCATCTACTTCCTCCCTTCTGTCAATGCCTTCCCTGAAATTATTCGCCTCTGCTGTCAAAACTATGACCCAACTCAAACAGCAGTCAAGTCTCCATCTGGGACCACCCTCTTCCAAATAATTTTTGACCCAATCAACCAAATGCTAAACTTCAAGCAAACTCAGCTTCTCGTCCCTTTTTCTATGAAATTCCTGGTTGATGAAGGTCCTAGACTCTCCAGCTCAGAGATAACCAAAATTGCCAAAACATTCATGAGAGCAGACCGCCAGCCTACAGGGCCACCTCCTTTTCTCTATGTATGTTTCAATGAAGTGGGCAAACTACTAGTAGATATGATATCTTATGTACTGGGCTTCAAGACAAGTGAGCATATTGATGATACTGTATTGGTCTTGCTGTCAGCATTTACTCCAGGATAGCCCCCTGTTGTCAAATACAACTATGCCAAATTTATTTCCAATAAGATACATGACCAACTGTTTAAACTGGATACGGATGGAGTCTTCAAATATTCATCCTATATCTATCATTTGTTCATGTATTATCAGCCAGACTACTTCTAATGCCCCATCAAAAGATTGGACTCTAAAGGAGAAAAGAGGTATGTGGTTTTTTGGACCTCAGTCTTTCATGAAGTCCAGAACTCCCCCTACTCTTACTGTGAGTTCATTGACCTGTTTGTCTATCTAGTCTCTTGTCTCCTAATGAGAACTCCTCCTTCTAGTCTATCCTATGACGTGCATAAAATATTGCAGCTTTCATAGAACTACAAAATAGGTGACTGGTACTTTTACCAGAATCACACTATCATTAGGATATATGGCTGTGAGCTCTGTCCCTACACGCTGCCAAGATATGTACCAATGAGACTATTTGCCTTGGAGTATTACAGGCAACTCATCAATTCAGATTTAACTCATTTTCATAGTGCCAAGAAAAAGGCTCGCTTGAAATTCAAAGACCAACTAGGCCCCTTTGTCATGAACAAAAAGGAAGGGTGGCAAGATGCTGACCAAATATTGGGGGAGAAACTCAAGTTAAAGAGGAATTTTTGGTGGGTCCCTTATGACCGAGATGGCTTTATCAATGCCAGAAAAATAAAATATAGGCTGTCAGCCTATGAATATTGTAAAATCCCATAGATTGAACAATTTTCTAATCAAGATGAGTGGGTGGAAGGGACTCTAGTTGAAGAGTTCACCCAAGAAGAAATAATGGAGCAAAATGTAAAATATTTGGAAAAGACTCTTGACTTGGATTCTTTTGAGCAGGTAACATTCAAACTGCCACAACAAGTCGGAGAAGGCACATCAACTGCTGCAGCTTTACAAGCTGCCCAAGAAAGGACTACACTAGCAACAGGTACAACAAAAGGCAAGGAGGTAATGGATGCAGAGCAAGAAACAGTGACAGAACAGCCTACTACCTCAAAGGAGCAGAGTCAAGGGCAAGCTCCTCCACTGCATATAGAGGCACCACGGGTGCCAGCTTTACAGACTCCTCTTAGTGAGGAAAGAGGTAAGAAGTGGGACATGGAAGAGACCACACCTCCAAGTGGGTCAACACAACCACCAGAAGCCAAAATATAGAGAGTTGATCCTCAAGTTGAGGAGGAAATTAGTGAAGAAGTCATAGAGAGTCCCAGGAGGGGAATAGAAACTAGCCAGCAAACACCTACTAGCTCATTCCAGCAAGAGCAAGAGAGGCAGCATGGTATGGAGCTGTCTTCCTGAAGGCAGAAAAGCAAGCAACCACCTGGTATTAAAGGAACTTTCATGGAAATCAAGGCTCAAAATGAGTTGTTAAGAGTATAGTTGTATGATCAATTCCTGAAGACAACACCCTCCAAATAGTAGAGATTAATGGAAGCTTATGACTTTAAGGAGGAGAAAATGATTCTAAGTCATTTGAAGCCTAAGATACCACAGCCCCAGACAGCTGCAGATTATATAAAGACAAACTTAGAGGTCCTCTCCAAGGACATACACCCGATGGACCAAGTTGAGCTGCACGAGCAGACAGGTGAGATGGTCTATGCTACTCTAGCAGATTAGGAAATGATGGCCCATCAACTAAAGGAATCATTGAAAAATACAAACACTCAATTGGATTTGGAGAGAATGTCTTCCTCGGCCAAAGATAACAGAATAAAGTCATTGGCAGAAATCATTGTGGAACTAGGACATGATCCTAAGAAGGATGCCAAAGGCATTCAGGCCCTCATAAAGAAAAAAGAAGAAGATATTGCTACACTGAGAAAGCAATTGAGGCTGCCTGCAACTATGCACCCTCAAACAACAGAACTTCTACAAGAGAAGGAAGGTGAAGATATGATGGATCTGCTGATGAAGATGAACCAAAGGATAATTCAAACGGAGCAAGAGTAGGAGAAAGCATTGCAAGGCAAGCAGGGAGAGTCGACCTCCCAGCCACCTGAAACAGCTCCAACTGTGGCCACTGTTCCTCCCACAATAGTAGTAGCAATCCCTCCTATTATCCCAGCATCCACAGAAGCTACATCAACTACAAATGCTATAGCAGCAACAACAAAAAGAACACCAGAATCTAGCATGAGTATGGAAGAAATGATGAAAGCAGTAAAAGAGCTAGAAGTTTAGGTGACAGAGGTGAAAGAGGCCAAAGAAAAGTTAGCCAAGCTGGAGGCAAGCTATGACAAGTCCAATATGACAATGGCTAAGAAACAAAGGGAGATAAAAGCCATGGACAACAAAATAAAAGCCTTAGAGAAGGATCTTACTTTAGACAAGACTCTAACTGAAATCAAGAAGATTTTGTGGCCCAAAATTGGCCAGTCAATCACTGCCCAATGGCAATCAATTCAGACCATACATCAACAAATAGAATTGATAGGCTTAGCTCAATTTGAAACTCAAAGGGCCATAACATCATTGGGAAATATGGTTGAGCAAGCCAATAGAATGATTCAGTTCCTGAACACTCATACCAAAGAACAGTTGGCAGCATTAGATATCAGCAGTAGGATAGATACTATTCTGACAGTGAAAAAGGTGGTGACCCTGAGAAATTTTGTCCAAACTCTAGAAAGAAAGTGCCAGGAAATGCAGGCAGAAATAAATGACTTCAAGCTAAAAATGGCAGCATTGCAAAGAAAATAATTCTCAAGTACATTAGAAGAAACAGGGCCCTCTGCACAGAGTCTCTCTGACAAGTTAGAAAATCTGTTCTACATTGAACATGAGATAAATCACCTGTTTGAGGTTCAGCCCAACTTTTATAGATATACTGAAGCTGATGAAACACTGATTAAAATACAAAGACATCAGCTGCCTACAGAGGATTGGTGGTAGGCAATGCTGGAAATTCTGCCCAGGTAATTTGATTTCTGTCCCATTTTGAGTCAGCGATAGGTCAGCAACTCCACATATGCAGGCCACTTTCCAAAGTGTAAAAAAACAATAGAAAGAGGAATTCATATTGAAACTGCAGCTTATTAAAGACAAGACCAAGCATCGAGGACAGAAAAACAACAAAACAACAAACATAGGAACACAAAGTAAAGACGCAGCTCCAGCCATCTCAATCAGTCAAAAAAGTCAAAAAGTCTCTGACAGACTAGACTACCAGCACACCAACATTTACTATGTCATTTATTTCTCTTATTTACTTCTTTTTGAAGAGTTGGTGAAGAAAGTTATTGCATGAAGACTTATCTACAAGATATTTTGTATATCATTTTTGTATAAATACCTCCCCATAGAATGTATTTGGGGTTGGTGATTTTCTCTCTGGACTGCGCTGTAAATTCTGAGACTGTTTTAATACAAAAGTTGTTGAAGTTCACTGTTGCTGACCGTCTAGATGTGGATTTGATGTTCTAGGACTTGCTACAGAATTCCTGTGTCATTCCATGGATCAATAAGTTATTCTAAATTGTGTTTTATGTTTTCTGTGTTTGCAAATTTCATATATGTTCCATAGTCTTGGTAATAGAGAAGAAGAATAGCCCAGGATTTGTTTAAATGCACCCTGTGTTCATTCTCTGCTATTAATTGTGTTTTCTTCAGAATTGGTCATAAATATGAATTCTTAATTGCTCATGTTTGCACTTATTCCTTCATTTTGAATACTATTTAGGAATTCTTAAATTTCTCTTGGATAATATTCAAGCACCTTCCCTCTGCTAGGATGATCAAGGATCCTTGACTGCCCTTCATCCACTGGCCTCCATTTCATCAATTCCAGATTTGAAAATTGTTCCAAGACTGCCTATCTTGCTCTGTAGCATTACCATTTACCCAAAAAACACTTTCAGCAATACATCATAATTGACTCCATTGCCCAATAGTATAGATTGTTCTGGACTTGCATTCCAACTCTGCTTGAAATCACCATCCAAAAAACTTAAAACAAAACCCTGTGGATCGTAACTAGCCTAAAATACTCTAAAAACAAATTTAAATTACAAAGAGAGAGCCCTCTCTGGTTGCAGGTAGGCTAGAACCTGCAGCTAAAAGATTGGTTAGTGGTTACCTCAGCCGTATTCCCTTTAGGAGGCAAGGAAAAACTTGAGTGATGACATCTTTGGTGACTCCACTGGGGAAATCTGAATGACCATTTGTAACTGCTGTCTATTTTCTAAAGCTACAGATGGAGCCTGAAGTTAGCCAGGTAGCCTTTAAAACTGTATTTGCTCTGCATTTACAGGAGTAAGTAAAAGTTCCTTCAGTCAATGTCCAGTATAGTTTTAGGCTTTTAACAGTTGTTCCAAAGATTTGATCAGTTTCCCTATTTCCACATATTCAAAGGAAAGCCCAAAGCCTCCTATATTTCAAAGAAACCCATATTGTGAAAAACTGTGATCTTAAAACATTCCCGAAAAATACCAAAAAACAAGTTTAGAAGCTGGCTCCAAAGAAGAAAACCCGGTACACCAGGTCAAACCCTGACCCAGATCCTCCAGCTATTTTTGAAAATCCCAATTTAATTCCTAAGACCCTTAGGAAACAAGGAACTCAAGAAAATTCTGCTGATTCAAACCTTCAAACAGTGCAGCAGAACTGTATCCAAACTCCTGCTAAAGCGTCAGTCTGTCCTCACATTACTCTTGCTTCTCCTAGTTCTTCATCCACCTCTCAAAGCACCTTCTCCGCACCTCCATCCACTGCACAAATTTCCACTACAGTCCTTGTTGTTTCAGCTGTCCCGTTTCTCCCTATTGCCCCATTTATCCCGGTAAATATGGCAAACCGTTATGCTCCTCTTCAGTTGCCTAGAAATCCAGCGGCTATGCCACAGGATTATCAGAGCAAAATCACATATTTTGATGGTATTGTCTCCTATACAGCCCAACAACACACTGAGAAAATGCAAGATTATTTTGAGAATTATGAAATAGACGATGATGATGTGAGAATGAAGATTTTTGTCCAAAGTCTAACTGGTGATGTAAGGATTTTGTTTAGAGCACTTGCTGCAAATTCCATAGCTGATTCAGAAGCTCTTTATCAATTCTTCTTAAATAGATGGGAAAAGAAGAAAGACCCCTTACACATCCTGACAGAATATGACAATTTGAAAAGAGGCCCACAAGAAACTGTCCAAGACTATTGTGCTAGGTTCAACAATGTTTACAATGCTATTCCTCAAAACCTTAGACCTCCACCTAATTTAGCTTTGATCAAATTCCCTGATGGATTTGATTCTGACATGGCATACAAACTAAGGGAAAGAGCCCCTCCAAGCTTAGCTGACATACAAAATATAGCTATTAGTGTGGAGGCAAACCTGATTGCTAAACGAAATCGGGCAAGAGCTAAAAGAAGGACAACTTTCAAAGAAGAACCTTCAGCATTTGAACAAAAACTGGACGCAATCATCAAAGGTATGGATAGACTTAGGGATAGGGTGGAAACTATTGAAAGGAAATCATCATGGGAAGGTCAACCAAGTAACACTGCAAGAAACCCAAACTTTAGAAAAAATCAAAACCCAAATGTTGGGAGGGTTGGCCCTGACTAGAACATCAGACCTCCATTTCAAGAGAACTATGTCGAAGCCTCAACCTCTAGTGAGCTAATAGAGGACACCCAAATCAACCTAATGGGGTTAAACAGTGAGCAACAAATTTTTCTAACACAAGATGACCAAGAAGCTCACAATTTCAACCAATTTCAAACCAAATTCGGAGATTCATTTGATTTTAGGGAAGGTTATGATGCAACAGTCTATGAGGTTCATAAACAGTACAAACGAAGAAGCAGAACCATAGATGTGCTTGAACCTGCGAAGCTGAAGGATACCAAGCAGCCAAAGAAAACAAAGGATAAAGCTATTCTGATAGAACCCTCCACTAAAACAGACCCAGACCCAAAGGAAGTCAGTGTGGAAGACATATCAGACCTACAGCCCTCAAAGAATCAACCATACACATCCCATTCTTCAAAAGAAAATCTAAACTATTCTCCTGAAAATAATTTCAAATTAGATGTACCTCAAAACAACACTCATAATCAAGAGAAGATCACCAAAAATCCAGCTGAAAAGGAAAATTTGGTTGTCCACAACACAAAAATGCAGATAGAAAAACCTTTTGACTTAGAAACAGAAATAGGTAAGCTGAAATTAGCTTTTCCTCTCTCTGAATTGGCCAAACATGAAGTTTACAGGCAGCAAATCAATAGGTCACTGCAGATACCAGAGAACAGGGATGAAGTCAATGTTCTAGATGATCAACCAGAACTGATTTTTGGTCCTAAAGTCAATGGTAAAATGGTAGATGTAGGGGTTCCTCCATTCTATGTGAGCTTAAACATTCATGACAAGGTGCTGCCTAATGTTATGTTTGATTCGGGAGTTTCCCATAATCTAATGCCTAAATCTATGATGGAGAAACCAGATCTAGACATAACAAGGCCCTACAAAGACTTGTTCTCATTTGATTCCAGCCAGGTCAGGTGTTTAGGCCTAATCAAAGATCTTTGTGTATCCTTGGTCCAATATCCAGCCAGGACAATCTTGATGGATGTGGTGGTGGCTGACATTCCACCTAAGTACGGTATGCTTTTGTCCAGATCTTTGGGTGAAAAACTCCAAGGGTCTCTGCAGCTAGACATGTCCTATGCCACTATTTCAGTCTTTGGACAGCCAAAGAGATTATACCGTGAAACATTAATGAAATATGTGGTTAGAAGTCAAGAAAAACCCCAAAACTTCCCCATCTATTCTATGCATTCCGTTATGGATTCATTCATTTTATATAATGATGGGATGTGTTCCAAAACTGATATCAAATTCCTAGAAACAACACAAATAGAAAGCATGAATGAACGATCTAGTGCCGAAGATCATAAAATGGTTGATGTGATTAATACAATAAATGAAAATGACATATCATATGAGTTACAAGAGCCAAATTTGCCCACTGAAGAAGCTTCCAAAACTCTTAAGACTAGTCATAACCAAGAAATCTTATGGTACTTGGAGTTTGATGGCTCTGTGAATAAGTTAGGAGCAGGGGCAGGGTTTTGGATACACAACATGCAAAATGACCATGTTGAAGGTCATGCATATAGGTTAAATTTCAGATACACAAACAATATGGCCGAGTATGAAGCCCTGTTGTTAGGACTCAAACTGATCAGAGGTCTAGGGGAAACCAAGGTTTCAATTCTAGGGGATTCAGATCTGATTATACAGCAGATGAAGCGAAATTTTGTGACAAATGATCTTAGGTTTAGAGCTTACAGAGGGGAAGCCATTGAAATACTTAACACCTTCTCAGAAACTCAGCTCACCAAAATCCCTATAAAGCACAATTTACATGCACACAACTTGGAAACTTTTGCCAGCACTTGCAAGCTACCATTTGAACCCAACCACCATTTCACTGCTGAAATCAAACACAGATTTGATGTCCCAGATAATGTCAAAAATTGGTAGGTCTTTGAAAATGATACACAGATAAATAATTTCCTAACTCTGAAAGAGGAATTCTCAGGTATAAACATTGACACATGCACCACTGATGAACTACAACAAATAGACATAAGTGAGCAAAGCATATCAGCTGAAACAACAAATCTGATTTTTCACCCAACAACTTTTGATGACAAGAATTTACAAGAGATGAAGCAAACAGACCTTGATGAAATAACTGAGGTAGAAGTTGAAGTAATTGAACTAAAGGATAATTTTCTACCCACGGTCTTAAATCCTTTAGAGGACATATTCGGTTCAAATTATATTTCAAGAAATCCCAAAATGCAACCACTGAATGCAGAAATTGAGGACTGCAACATTGGAACCATAGAAAATCCCAAAATGATAAAACTCTCCAAGACATTGCCTGTTGATCAGAAGTTGAAATATATTGAGTTGTTTAAGGAGTTCCAAGATGTCTTTGCCTGGAGTTATGAGGACCTCAAGTCCTATGATACTTCAGTCATCCAACACACTATACCTCTGAAAGAGAATCAAAAACCTTTTAAACAAAAGCTTAGAAGGGTGAATCCTGTCCTCCTTCCCCTGATTGAAAAGGAAGTTAAATGAATGTATGAAGCTGGAATCATTGCACCTATCAGGTTCTCAGAATGGATTTCAAATCTAGTGCCTACTAGGAAGAAAACCGGGGAGATAAGACTATGCGTTGACTTGAGAAATTTGAACAAAGTCTCTCTCAAAGACCACTACCCCTTGCCAAAAATGGATCATATCCTACAAAGGGTAGTGGGGGCTTCTAGGATCTCATTGCTAGATGGATTCTTAGGATTCAATCAAATTTTGTTCCACCCGGATGATCAAGACAAAACTGCCTTTACAACACCTTGGGGAACCTTCAAATATGTCAAAATGCCTTTTCGACTCAAGAATGCAGGGGCCACTTTTCAAACAGCAATGGACATAGATTTTGCCAAAGAGATCCATGATTTCTTAGTCATATATCTTGATGATCTCACTGCTTTCTCAAAATCAGACCAAGAACACTTAGAACATTTAAGATAAGTGTTCCTAATTTGCAAAAGATATGGCATATCATTGAACCCAATAAAATCACTGTTTGGCCTAGAAGAAGGTAAACTCCTAGGTCATATAATTTCAAGAGATGGCATTAGGATTGACCCGGATAGAATTCAAGCTATCCTTCAAGTGCCTCATCCAAGAAACATCAAAGAACTACAAGCTTTTTTAGGAAAGATCAATTTCCTAAGAAGGTTCATTCCCAATTTAGCCGAGCTGATAAGACTGTTGAATAATATGCTGAAGAAAGATTCCAAAGTCAAATGGACAATGGAAGCTAAAAAAGCCTTTGAGGACATCAAAACAGCCCTAACAAAAACACCAGTCCTCACAAGTCCCAAATTTGATAGAGATTTCATCATTTTTTCCTTTGCATCTGAGCATACTATTGATGCTGTCCTATTACAAAAAGATGACCAAGGATGTGAGAAGCCCATTGCTTTCTTCAGAAAAGCCCTTAGAGATGCTCCCTTAAAATATCAGATCATGGAAAAGCAAGCTTATGCCCTTGTAAAAGCCATCAAGGATTTCAGAGTTTATATCTTGTACTCACACGTGATAGCCTATGTTCCAAATGTTGTGGTTAAGGATATTTTAACTCAAGAAGGAATTGAAGGTAAAAGGGGCAAATGGATAGCCAATATTTTAGAATATGACATTGAAATCAAGCCTACAAAACTCATAAAGGGATAAGGGTTGGCTAAATTAATGACTGATACCAATTTCCAAGCCCTTGACATAAATGAACTGGATAACAGACAGGAGATGGCAACTCCACAGAAAAATCAAGCCTTTTTACAATCACCTTGGTATGCTGACATATGTTTTGTATTGTTAAACCTGCAAGCTCCTCCAGGTTTGCCCAGGACTAAAAAGAGATTCTTGAAAATGAAGGCATCAAAGTTTTGTATTGTAGACAATGTCTTATTTTGGAAAAATTATGAAGGTATTTTGCTTAACTTCCTAACATTGGATGAAACTGACAAAGTCCTCAAGGAATTTCATGCATGAGATTGTGGAGGACATTTGTATTGGAAATCAACAGCTGATAAAATCCTAAGGGCTAGATTTTATTGGCCCTTCTTGTTTGCTGACGTAGAAAAGTTTGTAGTTTCATGCCATAAATGCCACATTTTTGAAGGCAAGAGAAAGCTGTTACCTTTACCCCTCAAACCTATTTCAACTGAAAGACCATTTCAATAATGGGGTCTAGACTTCATTGGTGAAATTCATCCTTCCTCTTCTAGCCAACATAAGTGGAGTTTGGCTGTCGCAGACTATTTTACCAAAGGGATAGAAGCCATCCCTTGTAGGCAAGCTAATGACTCTGTCATCATGCAATTCTTAGAAACGAACATCTTGTCTAGATTTGGTTGTTCAGAAAATATTATTACAGACAATGTTGCTGCATTCAAATCCAAAAGAATGATCAACTTTTGCCATAAGTACCACATTACCTTGGGCCACTCCACAACATATTACCCTCAAGGTAATGGCCTAGCTGAGTCATCCAACAAAAGCCTCATCAACATCATCAAAAAGGTCTTGGAGGAGAATAAAAAGAATTGGCATTAAAAACTTGTGAATGCACTATGGGCAAACAGACTGACCACCAAGAGATCTATTGGTAGAAGTCCATATGAATTGGTTTATGGAATGGAGGCAAGATTCCCGTCATCTTTGGGAATCCCTGTGATCAAGTTGCTGCAAGAAATACAAGCAGATCCTAATGATATTCAGAGAAGGATCAATCAAACTATTCACTTGCAGTAGACAAGAGAAGAAGTATATTAGAGAACCCAGGTTCAACAAGATAAACTCAAGAAGATCTTTGACAAAAGAACAAAAGCTGAAGATTTCTTCATAGGAAACAAAGTGCTGAGATGGGATTCTAGAAGAGAGGATAAAGAGAAAGATGGGAAATTTGATTTTCTTTGGAAAGGACCATTTATTATTCATACTGTAGAACATAACAACACCTATTTTTTAAAGAGTTTGGATGGTACAAATACTGAGGAAGGCCCAGTCAATGGGCGAATGCTCAAGCATTATTTTGATTCCCTTTGATCAATGCAACACAACTGTATATTGTACATAAATAGTTGTATTTCCATCAGTTTTCATTTACAACAATTAGATAAGAAACAAGATATAAGCACTTAGAGAAACCAGCAAAGACAGAGCTATAATTTTTCACAGATTAGCTCATGAGGAGTGCACACATGCTACAAAGGTTCAGATCATTGGTTTCCAGGAGAAGGAAGTTTTGAACTGCAGTAGCCATCTGAGAATAAGGCCATCTAACCTGCCGTTCTTGGATTTTCACTAGGAAAAGCCATCCCCAAGTGGAGCCACTGTTAGGTTCCTATACCAATAGGTTTCATTTTTCATGATTGACTATGGAAGTGCCAAATATGTTCATCTTTTCATGCTGCAAAGCTTCCATATTTTGTAAACAAATGAAGAAAATTAAAAAATGAAAAGAGGGTATGCCCTAAAAGAATAATCAAAGGGCAAGAAAAATGAATTGGTCAGAGAAAATAATAAAAATGAACCCAAAACCAAAAGACCAGGAAAGTGGCCAGTCAAAATGCCACTACTATCTTGTTTGCAAGTTCACAATGTGCAAATATTTTTGCTTATCACACTTGATGGATGGCCCAACAGTTCAATCTGGATCATTCCATATTTAAATTTGTTGTTGTAGAATAGAGAAAGAATATTTGTCCAAACATTTCAAGCTTGGCAGATGAGTAGATAGATAGAGAAAATAAGGAGCCCAACTTCTTAATCTGGGCCCTTGGAAGAGATAAGGGTAGATTTAGATAGGAGGGCAATCAAAAGAAAAGAGTTATATAAAGGTTTGCAAGTTCAAATGCACCCAATCAAAATGAAGAAAAAATGCTAGGTGTATTTGGCTGGGTAGGTAGTTTGAGGTTGCAGAAGCAAGGTTGTGATCTTTTTTCCTTGTCAAGAAGGACTCCTCTCATCAATGACACAAGTACCATGGTAGTTGTTGGACTGCAGAACAATGGAAGCATGACTAACTCCCCTTTCATTCCCCCAGAAATCACTTACTGACATCCCCTCAAGGACCTTGGGATCTGCTCAATAGTCCTGCTTCACTTCATTCTATGAGAAATACTATGTTAAACTCTAAGTTTACTTAGTGAAAAGAAGCCACATTTCTTGTGTAAAAATCATCATTTCATACTCCTTTCATTTCCCTATTCCTAAATTTTACTCTATAAACTTAGCATTCACTCATGCAGTTTCATTCCACAAAGTCATATTAACATTTAACTTTATTGTTTAGCTCCCTAAATCATTTTCCCACCCCTATTCTACAAAAAACTATATAAAAACCCAAAAAATCTAAATATCCCTTCCCTTGGCAATTATAGCCATATAATATAGTTTTCGGGAAATATTAAGTCCATCCGGGACTTTATATTAACCCTTCCGTGTTCATTAAACCGTCGGGGTTTATTTAACACCCGGTTGAATAAACAAACCGCGCTCAAACCACCCACCTAAGCCATATGTTAACCCCCCCCCCCCGCGCGTTTTATATTTGGGATTGGTTTAACGTCTGGTTAAACTAATAACCGCAGGCGCCTGAACACACCACATAAACCCATATACCAAAGTTTTATGCCCCCAAAACATTATTAACGTTGATATAAATATGTGGGGCCCCTACCATAACCACCTGCCATCTATATTACCCGACGACCGTCCGATCCTGCGCCCAACATCCAACGGCTGGCGGCAAATATCGCATGCCCTGATCCACCGAAGGTTAGCGTCCGGGGGATGGGTGGTATTGCTGCTGTACCCCTGCCACGCGTCAATCTCCCGGCGTGATCGGAGCCCCTCCCTGCAAAACCACCCTGGGGCAAAGGCGGTGCGGGGAAAACCGCTTACCGCCCGCCACCTGCCCCCTGACGTCAGGCCCACGTCACCCGGTGACGTCGCGTCCACTTCACCCGCCGCTGCTCTGTACCACTGCCACATCACCTGCTGACATCACCGCCCTGCCAACGTGTCATCCGCCACGTCACCATACACGTCAACTACCACATCATCTTCCATACCCGCTACATGCCAAAATACGTCATGATGACGTCATCCCTGAAAAGCGCCAAAAGCGCTAAAATGTCCAAAATTCATTAAAAAGTCGTGAAAACGACTATTTTGTTTATTTTCTATTGTGCGCCGATGAAGAATGTGCATGCGGTTTTATGAACAATTTGCCACCAAACGTGCACAGTCTATAACCCTGCGAATTTGGCTCCATAGCTTGACCCCGCAGCTCTATTTGTACCTGCTAATTGCCCTCTGTGCCATCAAAAATAGGTATTTACCCATTGTTGACACATAAACCCTGGTTTTTCAAAAATTCACCATTAAAATTGACTGAGGAGCTAGAATTCACATAGAATTGCACTCCTACCTATGCATGACCGCCTGTTAATATACTATGTGAGCCACTGTTTAAAAAAGAAACCAACAAACGTGCCCTCCTCTACAAACTGGCCATTAAAACGGACTTTGAGCCCATTTCCGCCGGCATTTTCCCCAAACTGCCCATGCATTGAGGGCCTTTGTCAAAATCCTCTGCAAAATTTCGCTACTTTGGTTAAAAATCAATCCCATTACCTTTGCAATTTACTCATAGGGCCTATGAGTCCAGCGAACTCATTCCAAAAACCTATCTAAATTCTGCAAATTTGCTATTTTACCATAAACTTTACACAGTGAGGCCATATCTATATCAAACTTTAGTTTGCCAGCTCCCTTACAAAGCTCCAGAGGCAGTTTCCACTGTTCAATTGCTACACCAATCCTAATTCTAGATTACAGACACAGAGCATTCAAAATGGCCACTCCAGCAACCTTGAACATCACTCCTCTCAATGCACCTCACAAGGAACTGGAAGCATTACCTTTGGCTGATAGGGACCACTTAATTCAAGATTTGGTTGGCGAGAGAAACCACTTGCAGACCTTCTGTAAGCTGAGGAACAATTATTTGAAAAACAGTGACATTTATGGCATTTGGGAATCAAACTTGCCCATCTACTTCCTCCCTTCTGTCAATGTCTTCCCTGAATTTTTTTGCCTCTACTGTGAAAACTATGACCCAACTCAAAGAGCAGTCAAGTCTCCATCTGGGAGCACCCTCTTCCATATAACTCCTGACTCAATCAACCAAATGCTAAACTTCAAGCAAACTCAACTTCTAGTCCCTTTTTCTATGAAATTCCTGCTTGATGAAGGTCCTAGACTCTCTGGCTCAGAGATAACCAGAATTTCCAAAACATTCATCAGGGCAGACGACCAGCCTATAGGGCCACCTCCTTTTCTCTATGTATGTTTTAATGAAGTGGGAAAACTACTAGTAGATATGATATCTTATGTACTGGGCTTCAAGACAAGTGAGCATATTGATGATACTATATTGGTCTTGCTGTCAGCATTTACTCCAGGACAACCCCCTGCTGTCAAATACAACTATGCCAAATTTATTGCCAATAAGATACATGACCAACTGTTGAAACTAGATAGGGAGGGAGTCTTCAAATATTCATCCTATATCTATCATTTGTTCATGTATTATCAACCAGACTACTTCCAATGCCCCATCAAAAGATTGGACTCTAAAGGAGAAAAGAGGTCTGTGATTTTCTGGACCTCAGTCTTTCATGAAGTCCAGAACTCCCCCTACTCTTACTGTGAGTTCATTGACCTGTTTGTCTATCTAGTCTCTTGTCTCCTAATGAGAACTCCTCCTGCTAGGCTATCCTATGACATGCAGAAAATATTGTAGCTTTCAAAGAACTACAAAATAGGTGATTGGTACTTTTACCAGAATCACACTATCATTAGGTTATATGGCTGTGACCTCTGTCCCTACACGCTACCAAGATATGTACCAATGAGACTGTTTGCCTTGGAGTATTATAGGTAGCTCATCAATTCAGATTTAACTCATTTTCATAGTGCCAAGAAAAAGGCTCGCCTGAGATTCAAAGACCAACTAGGCCCCTTTGTCATGAACAAAAAGGAAGGGTGGCAAGATGTTGACCAAATATTGGGGGAGAAACTCAAGTTAAAGAGGAGTTTTTGGTGGGTCCCTTATGACCCAGATGGCTTTATCAATGCCAGAAAAATAAAATATAGGCCGTCAGCAATGAACATTGTAAAATCCCACAGATTGAACAATTTGCTAAACAAGATGATTGGGTGCAAGGGACTCTAGTTGAAGAGTTCATCCTAGAAGAAATAATGGAGCAAAATGTAAAAGATTTGGAAAAGACTCTTGACTTGGATTCTTTTGAGCAGGTAACATTCAAACTGCCACAACAAGTCGGAGAAGGCACATCAACTGTTGCAGCTTCACAAGCTGCCCAAGAAAGGACTACACCAGCAACAGGTACAACAAAAGGCAAGGAGGTAATTGATGGAGAGCAAGAAACAATGATAGAACAGCCTACTACCTCAAAGGAGCAGAGTCAAGGGAAAGCCCCTCCACTGCAGACAGAGGCACCATAGGTGCCAACTTTATAGACTCCTCTTAATGAGGAAAGAGGTAAGAAGCGGGATAGGGAAGAGACCACACCTCCAAGTGGGTCAACGCAGCGACCAAAAGCCAAAAGACAGAGAGTTGATCCTCAAGTTGAGGAGGAAATTAGTGAAGAATTCATAGAGAGTCCCAGGAGGGGAAGAGAAACTAGCCAGCAAACATCTACTAGCTCATTCCAGCAAGAGTAAGAGAGGCGGCATGGTATGGACGTGTATTCCTCAAGGCAGCAAAGAAAGCAACTACCTGGTATTAAAGGAACTTTGATGGAAATCAAGGCTCAAAATGAGTTGTTAAGAGTACAACTATATGATCAATTCCTCAAGACAACACCCTCCAAACAACAGAGATTAATGGTAGCTTATGAATTTAAGGAGCAGAAAATGATTCTAAGTCATTTGAAGCCTAAGATACCACAGCCTCAGACAGCTGCACATTATATAAAGACAAACTTATAGGTCCTCTCCAAGGACATACACCCAATGGACCAAATTGAGTTGCACAAGCAGACAGGTGAGATGGTCTATGCTACTCTAGCAGACAAGGCAATGCTGGCCCATCAACTAAAGGAATCATTGAAAAATACAAACACTCAATTGGATTTGGAGAGAATGTCTTCCTCGGCCAAAGATAACAGAATAAAGTCATTGGACGAAATCATTGTGGAACTAGGGCATGATCCTAAGAAGGATGCCAAAGGCATCCAGGCCCTCATAAAGAAAAAAGGAGAAGATATTGCTGCACTGAGAAAGCAATTGAGGTTGCCTGCAACTATGCACCCTCAAACAACAAAACTTTTACAAGAGAAGGAAGGTGAAGATATGATGGATCTGCTGATGAAGATGAACCAAAGGATAATTCAAATGGAGCAAGAGTTGGAGAAAGCATTGCAAGGCAAGCAGGGAGAGTCAACCTCCCAGCCACCTAAGACATCTCCAACTATGGCCACTGTTCCTCCCGTAGTAGCAGCACCAATCCCTCCTGTTATCCCAGCATCCACAACAGTAGCACCAGAATCTAGCATGAGTATGGAAGAAATGATGAAAGCAGTCAAAGAGCTAGAAGTTCAGGTGACAGAGGTGAAAGAGGCCAAAGAAAAGTTGGCCAAGCTGGAGGCAAGCTATGACAAGTCCAAGATGACAGTGGCTGAGAAACAAAGGGAGATAAAAGCCTTGGACAATAAAATAAAAGCCTTAGAGAAGGAGCTTACTTTAGACAAGACTCTAACTGAAATCAAGAAGATATTGTGGGCCAAAATTGGCCAGTCAATCACTGACCAATGGCAATCAATTCAAACCATACATGAACAAATGGAATTGATAGGCTTAGCTCAATTTGAAACTCAAAGGGCCAGAGCATCATTGGGAAATATGGTTGAGCAAGCCAATAGAATGATTCAGCTCCTGAACACTCATACCAAAGAGCAGTTGGCAGTGTTAGATATCAGGAACATGATAAATACTATTCTGATAGTGAAAAAGGTGCTGACCCTGAGAAATATTGTGCAAACTCTAGAAAGAAAGTGCCAAGAAATGCAGACAGAAATAAATGACTTCAAGCTAAAAATGGCAGCATTGCAAAGCAGAGGGTTGCCCAGCCTATTGATCAGTAGCGCCAGACTATCGACCCGTGAACAATATACTACCAAGATAAATAACTATGTTTCTAATCAAATTACAGCATCCTCAAGTACCTGAGAAGAAACATGGCCTCCCTTTGGACAGAGTTTCTATGACAAGTTAGAAAATCTGTTCTACATTGAACATGAGATAAATCACCTGTTTGAGGTTCAGCCCAACTTTTATAGATATACTGAAGCTGCTGAAACCCTGATTAAAATACAAAGACATCAGCTACCTACAAAGCATTGGTGGCAGGTAATGCTGGAAATTCTGCCCAGGTAATTAGATTTCTGTCCCATTTTGAGTCAGCTATAGGTCAACAACTCCACATACACAGGCCACTTGCCAAAGTGTAAAAAAATAGCAGAAAGAGGAAGTCATATTGAAACTGCAGCTTATTAAAGGCAAGATCGAGCACCGAGGACAGCATAACAGCAAAACAACAGACATAGGAACACAAAGTAAAGATGCAACTCCAGCCGTCTCACTGAGTCAAAAATGTCAAAAAGTCTCTGACAGACAAAACCGCTAGCACACCAACATTTACTGTTTCATTTATTTCTCTTATTTCCTTCTTTTTGAAGAGTTGGTGAAGAAAGTTATTGCATGAAGACTTATCTAAAAGATATTTTGTATATCATTTTTGTATAAATACCTCCCCATAGAATGTATTTGGGGTTGGTGATTTTCTCTCTGGATTGCGTTGTAAATTCTGAGACTATTTTAATACAAAAGTTGTTGGAGTTCACTGTTGCTGACCATCTGGATGTGGATTTGATGTTCTAGGACCTGCTACAGAATTCCTGTGTCATTCTATGGATCAATAAGTTATTCTAAACTGTGTTTTATGTTTTCTGTGTTTGCAAATTTCATATATGTTCCATAATCTTGGTAATAGAGAAGAAGAGTAGCTCAGGATTTGTTTAAATGAACCCTGTGTTCAATCTCTACTATTAATTGTGTTTTCTTCAGAATTGGTCATAAATATGAATTCTTAATTGCTCATGTTTGCACTTATTCCTTCATTTTGAATACTACTTAGGAATTCTTAAATTGCTCCTGGATAATATTCAAGCACCTTCCCTCTGCTAGCATGATCAAGGATCCTTGACTGCCCTTCATCCACTGGCCTCCATTTCATCAATTCCAGATTTGAAAATTGTTCCAAGACTGCCTATCTTGCTCTGTAGCATTACCATTTACCCAAAAAACACTTTCAGCAGTACACCATCATTGACTCCATTGCCTAATAGTATAGACAGTTTTGGACTTGCATCCCAGCTCTACCTGTAATCACCATCCAACAAACTTAAAACAAAACCTTGTGCATCATAACTAGCCTAAAATACTCCAAAAAAAAAGTCAAATTACAAAGAGAGAGCCCTCTCTGGTTGCAGGTAGGCTAGAACCTGCAGCTAAAAGATTGGGTAGTTGTTACCTCGGCCGTATTCCCTTCAGGAGGCAGGGAACAACCTGAGTGATGACATGATAAGCATTTTTGCACGATTTTTCGCCAAGATTTCAGTGGTACTGTCTATTCCTGAAGTTGGGCTCTCCATTCGTTTTCCATCTTCCATCTTGGAGATATAAAGATTGTAAATATTTTTTCTTGCATTTTCATCTCTTTTTATGTGACTTAATGAATGTAGGCCTCCCCACTATTCAGCAGGGTCGGTAGATGTAGTCCAAATTCGACAAACTCTATAATCAAATCATTGTGTCATGGTTTTCATGTTCTTCTGGTTATTTCAACATTATTTATGTTCTTCCAACTTCCATGGTTAATTAGCTCTGTTATATTTGCTTCTGATGCATTTGTAAGTAAATGATCCTGGATCACCCATCCCTTGTTAGACTATAATATATTTACAAAGCAGGGGCTACGACTATTGAGTTTCATGAAACAATAAAAAATCATCATGGAGAGGGCTGGATGATAATGATCAAGATCCTAATGAAATTTGTTGACCAAAATTAGTCGTGCAATTCTCAACTACCCTATCCTTCATGGCCTACTCAATGAAGTCAAAATTCTCCTTGGAACCAAGGGTGGAGAGGAAGTTCTTATGGGAACACATTTCAGACTGAAAGCCAAGCGTACCCCCAGTACCAATGTACACCTTGCATGCCTTATACACATTATATGATTCAATTTTAGGAATGATACAATTTTAGGAATGATATAATTCATCCTATTATCAACAACCTTCAATGTGACTAACACCTCCAGCACAACAACCCTTGCCTTTACCTCAAAGTTCTAATTCACCTTTACAACAAGTGAAGAAATGACTCAACGCTTCTCGCCCAACTCAGCTACTTGCACAACCAATTTTCAATCCTAATGATAGACCTCCTCAACATGTACAAAATATTGAGTTGCAAACTTTTCCCACATATGTTATTACTTATTTTCCTTTTAGCAAAATTAAATTAGGGTCAAGAAAAACATTTCATAAAAACAAACTTCAATTATTCAAAATGAGCAGCCCCATGAAGAACCCAAAAATAAAATTTATAAACAAACAAAAAATGAGAAAAATAGTGAACTAAAAGAATCACAAGAATAAACTAGGGAGCCTCCTTATCTAGAGAGATTTCTCGAAAAGAAAAATGAAGCTCCCATGGAATACGACTTGGAATCTGAATTGAGGAATGTCTTGATAAAAAATGTTTTGTTGAAATCTATTAAAGATATTCCAATTTATACGAAGATCATTAAGGATATTTGCATCAAAAATCCAAGAAGAAAGAGAAGTGAAAATCATAATATTAAAGTAATTAGCCAAATGACATAAATGATATCTAGTTTACCACCAAAATATAATGATACACGGAACCCTATGGTAACCATAGAAATCAATTGAACTCTTTTGGCCATAACTCTAGTAGACTTGAGGGCAGCCATCAATGCCATGACTATTGATACCGCGACATTATTACAATTGAAAGAAGTAAGGCGTACACCCATAGTGTTGGAGTTGGAAAATTAGTCGATGATTAAACCTTTGGGGATCCTAGAAGACATAGTGGTAACAATAGCTTCCTGCGAATACCAAATTGATTTAATTTTAATTTCCACAAATACTTCTAAACCCGAGCATCCAATAGTTTTAGGGTGACCTTGGCTAGCAACTGTTGATTTTGTTATTAGGTGCAAAAATGGGGAAATTACTATTTCTAATTGGTCACAAAATCAGACATTGACTATTTTTCCATCTTCCTAATTAGCCACTGAAGTACCTCTTTGGTTGGAGAATCCATATGGGGAAGAAGATTGTCTGCCCCCCTTATTAACTCTAGAAGAATCAAGAGGACTTCAAGAACAATCTGAAGAGTATGTTATACAACAATTCTTTTCTGATATTAATTGCATTAATTATCTTGTTTCTTTTAATGGCTCCCATCACGTTTTTAGTAGTGAATTTTAAGAAAATTGTCACCCTATTATGTTTTCATCATTTACTATTGTAGCCTTGGAAGAAAGCAACGAAGAAAGCGATCAACCTGTTCAAATTAGCATTGGAAAAGAGTTGTACATTGGTACATAATTAAGTACAGAACATAAAAAACAAGTAAAAAAATATGGTTCAAAAATAGTCATGAGCATTTGCTTGGGATTATTTAGACATGAAAGGTATTCATCTTCATATGTGTACACATCACATTTACAGTAATGAAGAAGTTAGGCCTCTTAGGAAGCCAAAAAGATGAATGAATCCAGCTCTAAAAGAAATTGTTAAAGCTGAATTATAAAACATTTTAAGTGTGAATTTGATATATCCTATCTCTGATAGTAAATGGATATCTCCCTTCATCATAGTTCCTAAGAAAAATGGGAAATGATGGATTTTTTTTTACTCTAAACTGTTGAAGAAAGCTACCTTAAAGGACTATTTTCCTTTACCTTTTATTGATCAAATGCTTGATACATAGTCAGGGAAAAAGTACTTCCCTTTTCTGGATGGGTATAGTAGCTATAATCAGATTCAAATAGCCCCAAAAGACCAAGAGAATACTACTTTTACCTGTATTTGTGGCACATGTGGTTATCAAGTTCTTCCTTTTGGTCTGTGCAACACTTGAGCTACCATTCAAAGAGTTGTTTTAGTTATTTTGTTGATTTGATACATGACTATCTGGAAGTCCATATTGATGACTTCATAGTGTATGGTTTAGCAAGCTTTTAAGAACTTAGAAAAAGTTTTGATTTTTTGTCCAAAAGCTCATTTGGACCTTAGTAATATTAAATGTAAATCATTTAGACTAAGAGAATTATTTTGGGACATTATGTGTCATAAGAAGGGATAAACGTTGAGCCTACAAAAATTGAGGCAATATCACATATTCTGGTTCCAATGTCACAAAAAGAGGTAAGATTCTTTTCACGACATGCAGGGTACCATAGGAGATTTCTTGAAAATTTTATTAAAATTGCAATGTCTACGTTTAAATTTCTTAATAAAGATGCTGAGTTTTTATTTCATAGTCAAGAACCGAAGCACAAATTGTCTACTGATTCAGTGTTGAGATGACCTAATTGGTCTCTCCATTTTCATATTTGTATTGATGAATCAGACACCACCGTTGGAGCTATGTTGGGAGAAAGGAAGAATCACTTTCCTTATGTCATTTACTTTGTTATCAAAAATCTCTCACTTGCAGAGCTAAATTATATAGTTACTGAAAAGGAATTAGTAACAGTAGTCCATGCTATCAACAAACTTAGGCACTCGATTACTAGTTATGAAACTTGTATCCATACTTTTCACTCTACTATTAGGTTCCTTATTAATAATCCCATTACTAATGAAAGAATTATGAGATGGTTACTTCTGTTACATGAATTTAATATCAATATGATTCACAGATCTGGACGAGGTAATTTGGCTGCAAATTTCTTATCCAAAATTAACATTTCTCAAGATAGAACTTCAGTACCAGTTCTGAAGGATTTTTCATATTAAAATTTATTTTTTGTCTCGACACATACTCAGTTTTCTGATGTGGCTAACTATCTCGTGTCAGGCAAGTTGCCACAAAATATTTCCACCAGGGAAAAAATTAATAATGTGAAGTGAAGTCCAAACTATTCTTGGATAGAGGGAGACTTGTACCGTATAGGACCTGATTTAGTCATGAGAAGATGTGTGCAGGAATATAAGTTGTACGATTTCTTGAGAGATTTCCACAGTGAACCCTGTGGAGGTGTTTAAGGCTTGAAAGTGGGAGGGTGAATCGACAGTGATACAATTATTAAAATTTTTCATATTCTTAAAACATTTAGAAACATATAAAAAAATAGCAACATGAAATAACACATAAGAATCTAAACAATCTAACACATGAGACACCAATATTTTTGGTGGAAACCCTCAAGGGGAGCATAGCCACCCTATTATTATGTTACTTCTGTTCTTTTATTAATTCTTCAATCACTTTATTCTACATCATTTAGCTAGCCCCTACTAGCTAGGATGCCCTACTTTCATATGCAACTATTTGTTGGAAACTACAGGTGAGGAAGCCCATACTCCCTATACAACTATTTTTTGGCCACTACTAGCTAGGAAACCCCTTCTCTGCCCCTACTCCCTGTAAAAATTCACTGGAGACTACCAACTAGGAAGTCCCTACTGTTTGTACAATTGTTTGCTAACTACTGCCAGCTAGGAAGCCTCTACTCCATGTCACATTTTGTTGGCCACTACCATATAGGAAGTGCCAACTCCCTATCTTGCCAAGCCACAACTTGATAGACACCCCAACCTCCTCAAAATCTATGGGGCGCCCTTTCATGAATTTTGAAACTAGGCTCCAAACAAATAATATCTCAGACCATCACACATACATCAAACACTTCAATAGAAAACTCTACTCACAAACATCTCAATGACAAACTCACTCTCAAACTCAATACAAAATCTCATTGCAATCAAATCTTCTCTGCATACTCAAGAAACATACCATTATCTCATTCTAGCAATGACATCAGTAACACTCTCACTCATCAAGTGACTCAACCAATTGGAATATAAATAACTTATCCATATAGAACTAACCTCAACAATACAAAACATCAATATCAACAATAAGCACTGCAAAACAATGTCATTCATACAAGAAATACTCTTCTATTCAAACAATCTCATCATATGAAAATTGTGCACATAATACTCTACTATACACAATGAATCACACTCTAGCACCATTCCCATGCTCTGTCCCTACAACATCCCTGTTAGAAAAATACAACAAAATAGTTACAATAGCATATGTCACCATTGTATTGTCAAAGCCTTTGACCAACATCCTCAGACACTTCATGCACACTACATATCAATCGCACTCTAACATTGTCAATGTGCACAGGTATATAATATATGCACGTTGTCTATCCACTCATGATCGATCTACTATAGGTGATCTATCACATCATTTATCATATCCATGTACGTAGGTATAACTGTTTGGTCAGATCAATCTTTGATAAATTCACTCCATACTCAGACATCAATCTCACACAAAATTCTAACCAAACTATGATCACTCCATTACGCAGGTCATAAAATACATGCTTTTTTCATAAGATTTTACACTATAGGGATATCCTTCAGATCACTTACACTACACTATATCTCTGGGTGATCATTACCGCATTTATAACTTTTCAATGCACACACAAATATTTCCATCGATCTCAACCATTACATCATGTGCATTGTTTAATCAAAACTCACATGATATGACTTTGCAATGTGCATCCTATTACAACATAAATAACAATTTCACCAATGTTCTAGCGACCATATCAGTGGATAACATGGGCCAAATCAATCCATTCATTCTCAACCCAATCGAACACTTGACCCATGACTAGATAATTAACTATCTCATTCTATATCATCCTAAATGACTATATCAATGCTAGTAAAAAAACAATCCATCGAAAAATGTGTTCTAACCTTAAATACCAAAACAAACATAACTTGATCACTTCATTACCATGGGAATTTCATATGGTCTAAGCCCAAGGTATTTCTAGCACAACTATAGGAGATTGACATGGTCTCTGAACTGTAAGACTACAGTAGGTGTCATGCTCTACACGTGGCAATATGGAAGCACTAAGGAAGTGCCACTAGGTGACTATATGAAGCCCACAATAGTCTTTTTTGAGTTGCAAAAATTTAAGCTTCTCTGCTCAAATGAGCTTCCAACTTCCTATCTCATCTATAGAGCCTTCAACTAATTTCAAGCACCTGCAATAGCGCTAGAATAAATAATTCTAACCAACCGTAATCAACAACTCATGTGAATGCATGTCCTTATTGGTAGAGTAAAAGAGCATGCCATTGAATTGAAAATTGCTGTGTTCTATGTATTTCTATCATTTCATTGTCAAAATTTGAGTGTTTTGCTAAATTTCTATCCCTTCTCTCCTTGAATATATGTTTAAAAAGGTGTGGAAAAAGTTGTAGAATTAGATGGTTAAACTACGTAAGGCTGAATATAAAGCATGAAGGATGCTAAGAAGAAGAAGATAATATCATTTATAGCCTTTATCCCACTATCAAAAATAGGTACAATTTATAGGAAACCAACCTAAGAGTTTCAAAGATACAAAGATAAACAATTAATCTTCATTCATGAGAAAAATGCTTTTATAATTATTGATTGGAACACAACACTTATTGCCTTCTTTGTGTAGGTCGTCTATGATTGTAACCTAGTTTCCACAGAGAATGGATAATGATATAAAAAACAACTAGAACACATGGCTAAAGAAGCAACTTCTTGAGAAACACAAGGATTATCGAACCCAGAGACTTATTGTGGTAAAAAAAGATAGAAATGAAGAGCAAAGCTATGTAACATCAAATGTCATTACAAAGACAAATATCTATGGGCCACTGCAATATCAACATCTAAATATCGATATGGTTGTTCCTTATTCTAACATTTTCCCTAGAGAAATCTCTCAGAAGTTCGAGAAAAATGTTTATTTAAGAATTACTAGATCAAATATAAGTTAGGAGCCAACCACTTTTCCCATCAATTTGAAACAAGCAATTAACAAATAAAACGAAAAGATATGGTAAATGAATCACATACCTCTTTGGTTAGAGCACCTAAGGTGACGAAAGAATGATTCTCATTTCATTAATCAAATCAGCCAAAATTACACGTATTTAAGTGATTACAATCTATTTAGATATATCATAACCAGCTCCTAGGAAATAGGATCTATGACCTAAATATAAGCACAATCTAAACAACTTGCTAAATTCTTTCTCCATTATTTCCCAGTCTCCCCCTTAATGGAGAAAGTATTTAATTCCACAGCTAACATCTCCCTAGAGAACTCAAATTTTATCTTCCCAAGAGGCTTAGTCAAAATATCAACAATATTTTCACAAGTATTACAATATTCAAGAAAAAGATCTTTTGATTCTATCTTATCTATAACAAAATGAAATTGAGCATCAACATGGTTAATTCTTGCATGGTAAACAGGATTATTCTTCAACATGATTGAGATCTATTTATCACATTTTGTGCCTATAGACTTTTCTTTTTCTCCATCATCTTGAATAACTCTCCTCAACCAAATAACTTCACAAGTTTCCACACACAAAGATTTATACTCTACCTCAATAGATGACAAAGATATAATAGGTTTCTTCTTACTACTCCATGAAACAATCTCAGATCCAATGCGAAAAGCATAACTTGTAGTAGATCTCCTATCATCATAATTACCGATGTGAATATGAGTAACCTGAAATCTTGACATCAAATGAATTAGTATACTTAAGATGTAAATCAGTTGTTCCTTTAGGATACCTGACTACATATTTTGTTTCTCCCCAACGGCTTTCTAGAGGTATCGCCATAAATTGACTTAACACACTAACACAGTCTGTTATATCAGGTCTAGTTGTACAAATATAATTCAAGCTTCCCATTAGTTGGCTATACATTGTACCAAAAACCTCCTTTGAGCCATCATCACTGTGAATTTTCACATTCTATTTCATTGGAATAAAGACATCTTTACACTTATCCATTCTAAACTTCTCAAAGCAATTTTCTAACATACTTGCCTTGAGAAATAATGTTCTGACTAGAATCTCTCCAAAATTCAATACCTATATAATAATGTAACGTACCAAGATCTTTCATCTCAAATAATTATGACATCTACACCTTAATTCCATCAATTAATTTAACTGACTTTATTGTAATAATTAAATCATCATCATACAAATAAATTACTACAACTAGCCCCTTCGAATAAAATTTGGTACACAATTTTTTATCACTTTGACTCCTCATAAACCATGTTGAAGAAATAAGGGATCTATCTTTCCATACCATGACCTGGGTGCCTACTTCAAGCCATATAAATATTTGTTTAATCTGCAAACTAAATGTTCTTGCCCCTTTTACACAAACCCTTCAAGTTCTTTTCAATACACCTCCTCCTTTAAATCATCATTCAGAAAAGAAGAATTTAAATCTAATTGGTGAATATTCCGATGTTACTTTGTAGCTAATGCAATTAACAATCTAATAGTGTTTAGCTTATATATGGGTGAAAATGCTTCTACATAATCAATGCCCTCTTTTTGTGAGAACCATTTTTCCACCAATGTACCCTTGTATTTATCTGTACTTCCATCTACATTAAAATTGGGTTTGTACAACCATTTAAATACTATGGGATTTTTACCTTTAGGTAGTTTAGTCAACTCTAATGTTTTAATTTTCATTATTGAGACATATTCTCCCTTCGTTCCATACTTCCACACTTCATGTTCACTAGATTCATTAAAGTCCATGGGTTCTATGAAATTAAAAACACTACTCATCAAGGCATAGTCCTTATAGCCTTTAGGTAGGAAAATGATCCTTGAAGATCTCTTTGTAAATCCACTATCTTAATATCTGATATCTAAAGGTCGTTTTCCATCTCTACGTGAGCTCTTCTTGGAAACTAGGACAATAATAAGAGGGGAGTGAATCAATATTGTGGGAATTTTTAAAATTAATAACTTGCTTTTACTTTGTGAAAGAGTATTGAAACACCATTAAATAATTCATTAATTCATAAGCATAATAGGAATCAACTCTTTCAATGGAACACACACAGAATAAGTAAATTTTCAGAACCATTGTTCAATTGATTCATAAGGTAAGCTACAACTTCTTGTTGCAATTCTCTGGCTACAACCAGATTGAAGCTACAAGTCTCTTATTGATCAGCTACAACTAAATGGAGCTGCAACCCCAAGTTTTTTCCAGCACCCATTGGAAGAAAAACCAACTTCTGGTTCGCAAGATACAACTTCCTTTGACGCTCACTCCATCTTTCATCCATTTTCATACTAGAAACAATGAATGTCTTCTGTGCTTTCAAAAATCAATTAAATTCCTCAATCACTAACACCTTCAATAATCTCTCATCATTGAGAAACACTAGTAGTAATCCAACTCAATGACACCATATCTCATCTCTTTTCTGTATTCATTGTAAACACTTAGCTCAAGCCTATTTATAAAGAATTTTTTTCTTCTTTTTCTTTTGATTGTTGCATGCATTCTTATTTTTTTCCTCTGTCTTGTTCATTTCAATCCTTCGACTATGTTCACCAACTTATTGACCTTCAACAACATTTACACTGATTCCTCTCACTTATTTAAAAATTATTTCCTTTTTCAAATTTTAGGAGTGCTTTCTCTATTTTTACCTATAGTTAACTTTGGCTTAAGTGCCAAATTTACTACCAAAACTAACAATTCCACCATTTTGAGCCTAAACCTATTTCGATCTAGCATTTTTCTTCTATTTCGCCATAAAACCAGGTTTCTGTGACCGCTAGTCAAGGCTATTAGGTGTTAAGTTGCTTCCTTCCCTACGTGGGCTTAATTCCTTTCATAAAAGGCTTCCCGCCATTGGTCTTGTTTCTACGTGAAACAACCAAAGGAGAGGTCGTGGTGCTAAAGTCAAAGCTCCCAAGACTAATAATTTTTTTTGTGTCTGTTTGTACATCCATCGAGCACCAAGTCTATTCTACATGAAATGACCAAGGGTTAGGGGTTAGCCCATAGCCCTTCTATCGTGACACATTTCCTCTATTGCACCCTTTAGAAACCGTTGGGGTCTCTCGTATGGGATGAGTTCTCCTATAGGGACCACCTAGGCTCATTCTCATTTATTTCTTCTTCTACCAATCTGTCAATGACAATGTATCCCTTCACCCGCTACCTGACACTTTTGCATGTTAACCACTAACAACTTGTTGGGCTCCAACCAATGGGATGATGTCATGCTAATGTCACATGTGACACATGTAAACCTATGATTCATCCATTTGTTGGGCCATTGAAAAGATATGTTTTATCGTCATATTAGCTTTATTAATTATTCCTTTTTATATGATTATCTTCATTTTAGAAAATAATTTAGAAGAAACAATTGTAGAAGATGGATAAAATCTATCATTAACGAATTATGTGATTTTGGGCATGAAAGATAAATTTCACTATTTTTATATGAAACAATATGAATTGAACGATTGTTGCTCAAACGATGGAACAATAGTGAACAAGAAAAGAAGAAGGATAATGTTTCGCTCATGGAGGCTAGAGGAAGACCAGGGGAATCGATTTTATGTTGTAATAAAATGTCATTTCCGGTTGCAAAATCCCGAGGATCTCTTCATCTTGAGGATTCGCTCCTATCGGGTTGTCTCTCATATGGTATATAAAGCCGACAGGTGAAATAGAGTAGGCTAGCTAGGAATTGGGAGATTGTAACTTTCACTTTGACACATAGTATTCTCACTACGGTGATGTTGTATCTTTATTTAGTTTAATGAGAAAGACATGTTTTACTTCTAATCACATTCTGAGTGTCTTTCGGTAGTGACTTTTGGAGACTCTAGGCCCAGTCGCTAGGGGATTTACTGTTGTGTTTCTGCCATACTTATTTCTTTTTACTCTTGAAATTGTTTATTCATGGTATTTCATGAAACTAGAGTTATTATGATTGTTGTGAGTATTTACCTTTATGATTTGCCTTTATCATTCAACGTAGATTCTATATCTTGCTATGTTTACATATGTGTGTTAGTCTTTGATGAATTTATTAGATTAGTTTAAGTATTTTGTTGGTGTTCCTTTTGAGTAGTGTTATCAGAGATCTTGAGTTCATAGTTCTCGCTTTTAGTTAAAAGCTTGAATAGTTTCTTCTTGTTTATTTGATGTAGTTTTCCTTCTTGCTAAATGAATTAGTGTTGATACTAGTTAATAAATCTGCTAAGAGAGATTACTTTCGCATACTTGCATTCAAGTTCAGTTTTCTGCACAATAGCTTAAAATAGATTTGAAAATTATTTAACCTTTGCCTTCATATTTATTATGGATCGAACTTCGATAATTAAATATTAATTATTGCAACGATTTGAAATCAATTCATTCTAAATTGACCTCTCAATTTACTTTCATAGACAATGTTGAATATTCTTGAAATAAACAAACTTACCCTAGTTTGATAGTTAATGTAGGTATTAAGGTTGCTCTTAATAGTCATCTTAGTGCACCAACATTTTGGCGTCATTTCTGGGGAGAGTGTTTCAAAGTGATTTCTTTTTATTTTTCTTGTTGTAAAAAAATTGGGTATTACAAATGGGAGGTAAGAACCTGCATAACCAGCAAGTAAAGCGCTTTCTCAGCAGCTTGCATTTCAACAAATTCGTAGAGGCTAAATAGGAGTAGGGATTTTTATGAATGACTAAGAATAAAAAGGTAGAGAAAGATCAAAACCCCCCACCCAAATCCACAAAACCCAATGGATCATCGAACCTTGGAAGTAAACTTTTATAGATGAAATCGTAAGAAAAGCATAATCTCAAGCATCAGTAGGACCCCCGGACTATATCTAGAAAAATACCTATCGTAATTCCTCAAGAAGTAGGCTCACCATCTCCAGCCTACGCTAAGATTCATAGCCAAACCAGAGGATGTGAACAGAGATTTCAGGTTACCAAAAATTTACATTCTAATCCTTCAAAAGAGGGAAAATCATGCAATTTAAGAGAAGGAGAGGGAGAAACCAGCGAAGCTACTGAGGTAGAGCCACAGTCGCTTGAAGTAGGATCATCTGTGATACTAGATCTAGGCAGTGCTATAAAACCACATTGGATTGAAAATATTCCACTTACTCAAATAGCATCCCCTGAAGTCCCTAAAGGATATTGGCACATTTTTGACCAAACGGTGAATCAACCACCTCAAGGTTATACCTCAACGATGGAATATCACATAGTCGATACAATAGCTAATGCCTTGATGACCACAGAGGATCCGGATGCCCTCTTATTCGAGTTTGATGTCCCATGGAAAGGATATGTTTACTCCACCGATCCTCAAAAATTGAATTTGTTCCCTTCTATGCTTAAAGGAGAAGCTTTGTTGTGGTTTATGGGTTTGGGTGGGCACACTATTAACTCTTTGGATGACATGAAAACTTCTTTTCTCACGAAATATGTAGATTACTGTAGGACTAGGGAATTAAAAGATGAAATCTTTAAAATGTCTGTGAAGGATAATGAAACTCTAGAGGAATATGTTGAATGGTTTCAATACAATTTGTAGAGATCCCCTCACATGAAATTACGAAAAGAAGTCCTGAAAGGAATCTTAACAAAACGAATGAAAGAAGAATGCACAAAAGCTTTAAATCTGATGGGGAATGTAGACATTTCTCGAGATGATTATGATGCAATTGTTCGATTGTGTATCAGGTGTTCGTGAGGTAGCACATGCACCGAGTGAGGGAGCCGAGATTCTATTACTAGAGGAAGAAAATGCCTAATGGATGCGTGACAAGAATAGAAATTGGTAACATCTTGGAGGACATCAAGACAAACATCTTAGGCACATTGACTACACAATTAGATGTCTTGTAGGCCAAACAAAAAAAAGCCTTAGTAGAAAATAATTTGGCCTTTTTTCCCACGCTGTCAGTAGAAGCACAACAAACAAGAGTGTCCATTAGATATGGTCCAGACATGCGCTATCTGCACCAAGGACCATGCCACCGAGCAGTGTCCCTCACTTCCATGGCTGAAAGCATTTTTGAAGGAAGTAAAAGAAGAGACAGAACCATTTTACTTAATGAACTAGCGTTGAAAATGGCAAGGCCATCCCATAGGTATGTCACAAGATCGATCTCAGTTCCTTCCTTCTTCGCCATTTAATTAGGAGTAGAATTTCAGAACAACGTGGCAAGGTCAATCACCTTTCTCGACTTGGCAGTCCCAACCATTTCCTATGTCACCTTGGCCAACTCAGTCCTTTCCAAGTAATGCTTGGCCAAATTCTCCTTTTCCTACTCCTTTTTGGCAAAATAATCCATATCCATCCTAGTGGCATGCCTCTACTACACAAAAAACGAACTAGTCTTCGAATTGGCAGCGACCTCTAGGGATAACCAGTTCACCTACGGGGAAAGGTGCTCAACCTCAACCTACATTATCATCCCCATATCCATTATAGCAAAATCCTCAACCCCTTCTGTGTCCCCAACTACTAGCTCAACCAAATCCAAAACTCAATAATGGACTGGTTCAACTGATACAAATTGTTGAAAACTCAAACCTTGAGACCGAACAAAAATAATGCAAAAAACTTAGGTTGAGGTTAGGACACATTATCACTTTTGAGGAGGACAAAGACCATCCACAAAATGAGTTAGAAACGTCACCTGTAACTACACCTTCGACTGTGACTCATACAGAAATAAAACAAGGAGAAGACATAGTCGAATAGAAAGAACTTGAAAAACTCATAATTACTTCTTCCTTGTTCCCTGAAAGATTAACAATACATAAACCAATTATTTATCAAGACTTTGATCTCTTAGGGGAACTTTATAATCTATGCATTAAAATTCCTCTCCTCTAGGCCATCCAAGATATTCGTATTTATGGTAAAACGATTAAAGAACTGTGTGTGAAAAAGCCTGTGAGGAAAACAAAAGCTTCACCAACTATCCATATCGTAGGGGCCTCGTCTGATTTTCTTTTGGGTGGGGAAACACTGATAAAATATGATTATATAGGGAATCCCATAGTTACTATCCAAATATATGGCCACTCCTTTCTGAACAGAGTAGTTGAGTTGGGCACAACCATTCACATCTTAACCACTGAAACTTTTGAGATATTTGGTATCACAAATCTCGAACCAACCACCTTCCTAGAGTTCGCTGATCATTCGTTAGTAAGACCAGAGGGAAGTTTATAAGACATTATGGTTTTTGTTGATTCATGGGAGTACATAGTGGATTTTCTAGTTATCAACCCAAAAATTCTATTAGATGAGCACCCTTTAATATTGGGCCAACCATAGTTAGCAATAGCCGATTCTTATGTAGGTTTCCATATGGGCGACATGACCATTTCTAAGGGAGGCTTTGTAAAGAACCCCATTTTCTATCCACCTGCTAAACCAAGTCTGCCCATTGTAAAGATAGATAAACAACCACCCACATACCTGGAAGAAAGTATTCGTTCACCACTTACAGGAGGAGAGGCACTTGAGTTCAAGAATCAGACTGAAGACGATGTAATTAATATCTTTATTAATCATCCAACCACTATGAATAATGTTAAATGTTAAATGTTAAAATCTATTCTTGACAATGAAGTCTTGGAGGACCCTTTGAAAGATACTGATGATCAACATATCCCAACAACTGTCGTTCATAATAGTAAGCTTGTTTAAATTGAACCAAGAAATATTTTAAACATCAATGATAGTTTGGATAGTGACCAACAAGAAAAGCTCATTCAATTTATGAAAAAATATAAAATGGCTTTTGCTTGGGACTACCCAAACATGAAGGGCATAGACCCACAATTATGTATGCATCTTATCTACACAGGAAAGGATGCTCGTCCTATCCTACAATCTCAATGGAGACTAAATCCACATCTCAAAGATATTGTAAAAGAAGAACTACAGAAGTTGTTCAACATGAATTTTGTTTATCCCATTTCAGATAGTAAGTGGGTCTCTCCACTGGTAGTTGTTCCCAATAAAAATGAGAAGTGGCGCATCTATGTGGATTATAGGAAATTGAAAAAAGCCATGCAGAAATATCACTTCCCTCTTCCATTCATTGATCAAGTCCTTGATACACTAGTAGGAAAACAAATATTTTCCTATCTTGATGGATTCATTGACTATAATAAGATCCAAATCGCCCCTGAAGACCAGGACAAAACCACCTTTACCTGCCCATGGGGTACGTTTTCTGACAGAGTGTTACCATTTGGTTTATGCAATGCCCCAAGTGCATTTTAAAAGGCCATATTTAGTATTTTTGTTGATCTGAGAAATGAGGGACTTCAAGTTTATATGGATGACTTCACCTTGTATGGGGATGAATTTGACGAAGTGCTATAGACATTAGAGATGGTTTTGGAATGATGCATCGCCACAAGGCTATGTTTAAGTAGTGTAAAGTGTCACATGGTGATGACAGAAGGCATAATCGTAGGACACTACATTTCTACGACTGGGATACAGGTAGATCTAGTGAGGATAGATGTAATTATCCTACTACCTACACCCTGTATTCAGATGAAGGTATGTAGCTTCCTTGGATATGAAGGTTATGATTACAAGATCATAAATAATTTTTCACAAATTGCTATGCCTTTGTATGCTTTAATGGGAAATGTTGAATTTAAATGATCTGATAAATGTGATGTTGCTTTTACAGATTTGAAGAAATTAGTTTCGACAACACTGGTATTGCACGGTGCCAACTGGGAGCTACCCTTTCATATCTCTATCGATATGTTATATGCGGCAATAGGAATTGTCCTCAGCCAAGAGGAGGACATAAAGCCTTATACTATTTACTTTATCAACAAAACTATCACTGCTGTTGAACATAATTATACATTAATAGAAAAGGAATGTTTAGCTATTTTTTATGCCATAAATAAATTTAGACATTATATAACTAGCTATAAATTTTTTCTATGTACTAATCATTCTACCATTGGATATTTAGTTAACAGACCAATTATGAATGGACAAGTGACTCGTTAGTTGTTACTTTTGCAGGAGTTTGATATCACCATTAAAGACCGGGCAGGGAAGGAAAACCCAGTTGCAGATTTTCTATCTTGAGTTCCAAACATAAATGATCCGCTGGCAATGGATGACCTATTTCCATACGAACATTTGTTTTCCATAGCAATTAGAATGCCATGGTATGTAGATGTAGGAAACTATTTTGTGGTAGGTAAGCTTCGCAGAAACTTGACAGCAAGGGAAAGGAAGCAGATTTTCCATCATAGTACCTAATTTTCTTGGATCAGTGGATACCATTTTCATACAGGGTTTGATATGTGCATACGTAGATTGATGAGCCCCAATTTTTGGTACAATTTGGGCTCATTTGGCCTACTTGCTCTGCTCAAACCATTCATTTTTTATTGCTTATGCATTCATTTCTTGGTTTATTCATGTTGTTTGTAGGAAGAAGGGTAGGCATTCTATCTACGTGACTGATACATGATGATTTCAGGTTTTTGGCATTAAAAGGGAGCAAAGACCACAAAAAAGGAGACAAGGAGACAATGAGGTGGCACTGCTGGTTTTTAGGAGAGGATGTCCACAGTCTTGGGGACCTTCCTCGTGATTCCCACCATAGCTCCGAGCTCCAACCAATCTCCCCACCGATCTTAGAGGCAGCCAACTGTTCTACAGGAACAGCGGTTACAACTGTTCTACAGGAACAACAGTTACAACTGTCCTACAGGATCAGCAGTTTAACCTTCAGTTGGACACCCGAGCTCCACAAATCAAGGACACCTGTTGGATGATCATTTTGCATAAATACTGAGGCCGTAGCCTTGGATAGAAGCTTTTTGAACTTTGGTATTGCTCTTGTAATTTGGAAGTACGAGCTACAGCTCGGTGTTTGTTCCTTTTGTAAGCCAGTTTTGGCATGACATCAGATTTTCGTTTATGACTAAAGGCAGCAGATTTTGATCTCATTCTGAGTTTCTAAGGGAGCTATAGCTCTCAGGTTAGGGCCCAACCTAAGAGCAATAGATCTCCTCGGTGTTGTAATGTTGTTTGCATTTCGTTCCAGCACTTTGAGTTTTTATTTTAACATGCAATTCGAATTTACAGTCTATTAATTTAGTCTTCTTCATGAGATTGAATAGGATTAGTTCATGGTGAATTTGCTTTCAGTTGCTTAGATTCGATAGGAGGATAGTTATAATTTATTGGAGCTCCATAATAATGTTGTTAAAGCTCACTGCCATCTCTACTAGGGATTGGGGTGCAGTCCATAACCAACCACCAAAAAGAAACGCAGTTCTTCTCACTTCCATGCAAGCTGCAACATAGTCACTTTCGTTGAAGATCCATCCATGCACTTTTGATATTGAAGCATACTTCTACATTCCACTTCCATGCACGAGTTTCTTTTCATGGTTTTCCATTGCTGATCATAGGTTTAATGGCACAGTTAACATAGGTTGATGAATTCTCGTTTTGGTGCATAAGTCATTTGTTTCATTTACGCTGCTCCATATCATTCCACTTCCTTCTTCTTCTTCTTGAACTCTCCTCAAGCCACCCACTCAGCCTCTGTCCAGCTCATTTACCCTCCAACTCATCCATTATTCACTTAGCTCCATCTACTTAAACTTTCGTTGATCCCATCCTTCCAGCCATCAACCCATTGCATGTACTCTTCCTCCATCTGATTCCTCTGCTCCTGAGCCATCACCAGTTCCATATCCATCTCACCTATCCTCCCACACCACTCCAACACTTCACCATCTCCCAAAACTTTCTCGGTCAAACATCCTATAGAATTGCACAGACTTCTTGTAGAAATCCCTGAGTTTCCTGTAGGATCCCCTGCAGACTTCCTGTAGAAGCCTGCAAACTCGGTTGCTGAGCATCCAAACGTGGTAGACTTCTATGGACTGATGCTGGAGACCCTCTGGGACCTCCCTTAGCCATCCTGACCTTGCCCATTCTTTCCTTCCATTCCAACCGCTCCTGCACAACCAAACCCTAATCAAAAGCATCATCACAATAAATCCAACCACTTAATGAAAAAATACAAAAACATGTATTTTCAGATGCAAGTAGCTTAGATGCATGTATTTCAGTTCACTACAAGTAATGGCATTCTTGGTAGTGGTTTCATTCACAGTTTTGCATAGTTAGGGTCTAGCTAGTCAAAATAGGGTTTACTAGGGTTTTCATGCTTTATTGGCTTTCAGTTTCTTTCTGCAAATAGACTAGTCTCCTATTGAGTTAGCTTTCGTCCATCATTCATAAAGCTTCTTCTATGAGCATGTAGAAGTTGGCTTGAGCCCTAGCGGACTTGTGCCAGCTGACCAAGTGACAGCTGCGACAAGAGCTAGTACTTGTGCATACAACACCGTCGCTTCCAAGTTTGTACGAACTACCGGGTTGATAAAATTAGAGATAGGAAGCTCCAGGAATTGTAGCATTATTGCTACAATACTGGAGCCCACCATCTTTTTGGCGCCGTTGCCGGGGAAGCGTCAGAGTATTAGTAATTGTTGCTTTTCTTCTACTTTCTTACTCTTGCCTTCTGCTAAGTAGTTTACTTCATTTCCATTCTGAAAAAAGTAGCATAGACATTTCCTGCTTTCATAGATTAGCATTTCCTGCTTTCATAGATTAGCATTTCCTGCTTTCATAGAATAGCATTTCCTTTCTGCAAGTGTAGACTAGCATTTCCATTCTTGCAATTTCATTTGAGCAAAGTAGAATAGTTCTTTCCTGCTTTCAGTTTAATTCTGCATCTTTCATAGTTAGTTGTAGATCAATCTGTCTCAGTTTTGCAGGTACCAAAAGAAAAGCAAAGCAAAAACAATCAAAAGAAAAAGAAAGTCTTTTCCATTTCATGCCTCGTAGGAACCGATACAGATCAGGCAAATTCCTACCAAACACCCCCACCACATCACTGAGTCACCCTTCTCTCTTCTTTGGTGACAGTGACCCAGAGGAACCTATAGGTGAACATCCTGAGATATCCAAAGATCCTATAGTAGAAGAAGAGTTAGAGACCACTCCATCTGAAGCTATGGCTGACAATAGAAGAGACGATGAGAGAATAGAAGGTGCCTTCCCCATCCGAGAGACCAATGGAGAGATGAAAATGAAGAACATTAGCCCCTCCGCCTTACCTCACTTCCATGGGCTGACCACTGAAGATCCGGATACCTTCCTGTTTGAGTTTGATGTCCTTTGTAGAACCTATGACTATACTGAAGATGAGCAAAAGTTGAAACTTTTCCCTTCCACTCTTAAGGATGCAGCACTACGCTGGTTCATGGGCTTACCTGGGAATAGTATCACCACTTGGGCTCAGATGCAGCAAGCTCTCAACACCAAGTACCAGGATTACTGTAGGTCCAAGGAAACAAAGGGGGAAATCTTTCAGATGACCATGGGAAATGATGAGTCCTTAGAGGATTATGAGGAGAGGTTCCAACTAAGCTATAAGCGGGCCAGGTGCACACTTGACCCTAAATCCCTCAAGTTGGTCCCGCTCTGAGGAGTCCCTGAAGACCTCTTAGATACCCTTCACATGTTAGCTGGGGGGGACATTTACCAACTGCCTTATGAGGACATCAAGACTGTGTTTAGAAACCACTCCAGGGCAGCTCGGAAACGAGGTAGACGAAACCACCTCTCAACTAGTGTCCCTTTCTCCAAACATGAGCTTGCAAATCAATTAGAACATCTTAAGAGTGAGGTGAGATAGACCATTTCCATGCAGCTTGACACATTCAGGATTCAGCAAAAGAAAGAAGAAGCTGAGAGAGCCTTGGCTATCTTCTGCCCTAGGTGCACAAGGAGACACCCTAAGAACGAATGTCCATTGCATTCGGTTGAAGTGTGTTTCGTTTGTGAGGAGGACCATCCCACAAATCAGTGTCCAACCTTACCTGGGTTTAAAGCCATGTACCAAGGGGCAGAAGCTCCCACTAAACCTCTCTATTACCTCAACCAAAGGAGGCCACAGGGATCTAGACCTTATCAGCAGGGGATGCAAGGGGAATCTCAAGCTTATTACAGCCCCAACCAATCGACTCCTATGCCTTCCTGGGGTCCCCCTGCTCATCCTTCATGGTCCATGCCTCCTCCATGGTCTTATCCACCTCAGTACCCCACTCAACCTACTTCTCATTCATATCACTCACATGCCCAGCCACAACCTCAGTGGAATGCACCTCAGTCGGGGTGGAGGCCCCAATACAACACTCCTCCTGCCATCTTGCCTCCACCACCAGTTCAACCTCAGCCATTACCTCCTGCTCCTCCAAGGCAACCTCAAATGCCTGCTCAACCGAACCCGAACCCCAACAATAGACAGGCCTAGCAGGTATACACTGGGGAAACCTCATGCCCTACCTATGCTGTGGAGATCCAGGAGATCAATCTTTGATCTGGAAAGACTCTACCAGATCGCCAACCTCCTCCCCCAGAGGATGAGGAAGATAAACAGGAAAGTGAACCGAAGGTTATTCCACCCTTTCCTGAGAGACTAACAGCCACCACACAACCCAACCCAGAGGAGGATGAGCTTCTGGGTGAGCTCAAGCAGTTGTGTGTAAAAATACCACTTCTCCAAGCCATTAAGGATGTGCCAATATACAACAAACTGGTTAAGGATAAGTGTTTCAAACACTCAGGCAGACGGAAGAAAGATGCCTCAACTATCAATGTCATAGGACAACTATCTGACCTTATGTTAGGACAAGTCATCTGCCCAAAGTACCTAGATCCTGGAAGTCAGATGTTCACATCAATGGCACCATTATACCTCACACCTTGATTGATCTGGGAGCTGCCATTAATGTGATGACCAGGGATACCATGCTTAAGCTTAATCTTCAGGGTTCCTTGAGGAAGACCTCGACAGTACTGCAATTAGCAGATCGCTCCACCGTGACTCCCGAAGGGATTGTGGAGGATGTCTTGGTCTCTATTGACTCTTGGGAATACCCTGCAGACTTCCTGGTTCTGCAACCAAAGGCCAAGCTTACTGGATATCCTCTCATCTTGGCAAGGCCTTGGTTAGCTACTGCAGATGCTTACATAAGTTGTCGTGCAGGAAACATGACCATCAAAAATGGTCCCATGTCCAAGCAACTAGTCCTATACCCTCCTGCCCAACCCTCCTTAGAGCATGACTTACCACTCTGGTTGGAAGAAGGAGAGGAAGACGAGGTGTACTCAGCACCTTTGTGCACCTTAGATACCACTAGAAGAGACCCCCCAACCGAGGATGACTTGATCGAGACCTTGATCCAGAATCCACCTTCCAGTGCACTACCCTTAGAGAAATTGGTGGAGGATGCCCAAGCTAGCACCTTAGTGGATCTTTGTACAACCAACCCTATTACTCCCATAGTCAAGAATGTGCAGTTCGGCCCTGAGAAAGCATTGAAGATCAGCTCCTCCCTATCTCCTTCCCAGGAAAAGGAGCTGTGTAGTCTGTTGGCAAACCACCTAGATGCTTTTGCTTGGAGCTATAAGGAAATGAAAGGAGTCCATCCTTCGGTCTGTACCCATCATATATACATCAAAGAGGATTGTAAACCGGTTAGGCAACCTCAGAGGAGAATGAATCCAGCCCTTAAGGACATTGTCAAGGAAGAATTGCAAAAACTGTTGGATGCCGGGTTCATCTACCCCATCTCAGATAGTGAATGGGTGTCCCCTCTAGTGTTGGTTCCCAAGAAAAATGGGAAATGGAGAATCTGTGTGGACTACCGAGAATTGAACAAAGCTACCAAGAAGGACCATTTCCCTCTACCTTTCATAGATCAAGTGTTGAATGGACTGGCAGGAAAGAAGTTCTTCTCTTTCCTGGATGGGTTTAGCGGGTACAACCAAATCCAAATCAGCCCGGAAGACCAAGATAAGACCACCTTCACTTGTCCTTCGGGTACCTTTGCCTATCGAGTCCTTCCCTTTGGGCTATGCAATGCTCCTGCTACCTTCCAGAGAGCTGTCTTGAGCATCTTCTCGGAGCTGGTCCATGATGCAGTAGAAATCTATATGGATGACTTTACTCCTTATGGGGCCAACTTCCGAGAAGCATTGTCCAACCTGGGAAAAGTCCTAACCAAATGCACCGAGATGAACTTGTCCCTTAGTCCTAAAAAATGTGAATTCCTAATGACTGAAGGGACCGTGCTAGGCCATACCATTTCTTGCCAAGGGTTGCAGGTGGATCCTAACAAAATTGCTCTCATCAAGAGGGTTCCACCTCCCCAAAAGGTAAGGGATGTCCGGAGTTTCTTGGGATTAGCAGGATACTACCAGAGATTCATTAAAGATTTCAGCAAGCTAGCCTCGCCATTGTTTGGCCTGTTGGCAAAAGATGTGGAGTTTAATTGGACTGACGATTGTCAGAGGGCTTTAAATGAATTGAAGGACAAGTTGGTGTCAGCCCCAATCCTGAGAGGTCCAAACTGGGCCCTACCTTTCCACATCCACACTGATGCCTCGAACAAAGCCATAGGTGCATCTTTAGGACAAGTTGAGCAAAAACTTCCATATGCCATTTACTTTGTTAGCAAAAACTTGTCCAAAGCTGAGCTGAATTACACTGTAACCGAGAAAGAATTCTTGGCTGTGGTCCATGCATTGAACAAGTTCCGACATTATATTACTGGTTACCAGACCTTTGTACATACTAACCATGCTGCTATTAGATATTTAATGAATAAACCGGATGTGAATGCTCGTATTATTAGATGGTTACTTTTATTACAACAGTTTGATTTGACCATTGTTGACAAACCAGGTAGAGAAAATGTTGTTGCTGACTTTTTATCTAGATTGGATTTGTCTGCAGATGAGGATGGAATAGTGGATGACCAGATGCCCGATGAACATCTGTTTGCTATTTCAGTACTCTCTCCATGGTTTGCTGATATATCAAACTATCTTGTTTCAGCACAGTTCCCTCCACACCTATCTTCCAGAGAGAAGAGCAGAATCATCAGAAAATGTGCCTCATTTACTTGGATCGGGGGCAATCGGTTCAAGCTTGTCCCCGATCAGATCTTAACGTGTTGTGTAACGGAGGAGGAAGTCTTTGATATCCTCCTCACTTGTCATGATGGGTTGTGGAGGACATTTTGCAGCAAAGAGAACTGCCTTCAAAATCCTGCAAGCAGGCTACTATTGGCCCACACTTCATCAAGATGTCAGAAGATATGTCAGTCAGTGTGACCAATGCCAAAGAATGGGGAAACCAACCCAAAGGGATGAGATGCCTCTCCAACCTCAAGTGACTCTTGAGCCACTTGAGAAGTGGGGCATGGACTTTGTGGGCCCAATCAACCCCTCTTCGAGGCAAAGGACTTACATCATTGTGTGTACTGACTATTTGACAAAGTGGGCCGAGACCAAAGCAATCAAAGCAGCAACAGAAGAAAAGGTGGCCGAGTTCCTAAGAGAAAACATCTTCTATAAGTTTGGCTATCCAAGAGAGCTGGTCACCGATCAAGGGAGCCAGTTCACCTCCAACCTGGTTGAAGATCTACTAGCTCATCACAAGATCAAGCATAGGACTTCCACCCCTTATCACCCGCAAGAAAATGGGCAGGTGGAAGTCACCAATAGAGCATTAGAAGGGATCTTGACTAAGGTGGTGAGCAGCAGCAGAAAGGACTGGGCAGATCGCCTGGTTGAAGCCACTTGGGCTTACAACACCACTTGGAAGACCACCACCGGCTTCACACCGTATGAGATGGTCTATGGGAAGAAAGCTTTGTTGTCCATTGAGTTTGAGTACAACACTTTGAGGATGGCAGCTCAGCTGGACCTAGATCTCAGCCATGCACAACAAGAAAGGCTACTGCAGCTGAATGGCCTGGATGAGCACAGAATGCAGGCCCTCCTTCACTCAGAGGTGGTTCAACTTCAGAGAAAGGTGTGGCATGACCAACATCTCCATGACAAGCAATTTCAGCCGGGAGATTGGGCTTTGTTGTATGACTCCATATACAAAGACTTCAAGGGGAAGCTGAGAACCAGATGGCTAGGACCATATGCAGTGGAGAAATGCCATGACAATGGATCTGTCCTCATTCGAACCATTGATGAGGAAGCCATTCCCATGCTTGTCAATGGGCATCGATTGAAGATCTACAGGAGACCTCTCTTAAGACAAGAGTTCATCAAAACTATGGAGAAATCTGTATTGGTCCTAGAGAGGGGTTCTGCCTCTGCTTTTGGCATACCCTGAGGGATATATAAAATAAAATAAAATAAAATAAAATAAAATAAAAAATAATAATAAATATCCTTGGGTGAAAACCTCTATGAGGCGCCCAAGGCAGGTGGTAGGGGTGAAAACCTCATTGACGCGCCCCTATTGTCTTTCAAAAAAAAAAAAAGAGAAAAGGTTTGAAAAAGATCCTTGAGTGAAAACCTCTCTGAGGCGCTCAGGGAAGATGGCACGGGTGAAAACCTCTTTGAGGCGCCCCTGTTATCTTTCAAAAAAAAAAAAAAAAAAAAACAATAAGCAAAATATGGTAAAATTGCATGCAGGTTGTAGATGTTCTATGGAGGAGAGGAAGCCCTTCAACTCAAAGCCAAGGGTCCTTATCATGCTATCAAGAGACCTCACCAGCACCTCCTCCAAGGGTACTCATGTTTTTTCAAGGTATGTGCAATTTTATCATGGTTTGAGTCCTCTACAGGAAGATGCAGTCTCTCTACAGGAAGATGCAGTCTTTCTACAGGAAGATGCAGTCTTTCTACAGGAAGGCGTGGATTTTCTACAGGAAGATGTAGTTTTTCTACAGGAAGGCCGAACTTTCTACAGGAAGCTCTGTGTTCTACAGGAAACTTCTTGTAGAAGTTTGGGACGGCCCAGAATTCATCTTAAAAGGAGATTTAGCGACTACGGATTGGTTTGGATGCATGAAAGCCTCTGTTGGCACCTTTGCACATCACTGTCACCTTGCTCCACCATCCTTGTAGACATGCAACCGAGTCCCTGCACCAACAAAGCAGATCGAGGAGTTCTCGCGGGAAAAGCCATTTTCAAAGTAAACAAATGCTGGGATTTCATACCGCAGGCATCAGAAGCTCTGGGAACGTGATTGAAAGGCCAGATCCTCCGTCGTGCAACATGCACCCAAGGAGGAAGAACTGTTGCGAGACACCTCGCGGGAATCCTGTAACAGTTCAACCTGCTCGAGTGGACACCATTCACAGCACCGCCATCTGCAATAAAAACGCGGGCGCATGCAACCCAAGCATCCACTCCATCGTCGGCAGCCTATAACCACGAGCCTCCGGGTCTGTGTAAGTTCGCATGCAACAGGTAGATCCACTCACCATCGTCCAAGAACTGGAAAAATCATGTGCAGCCACACAGGTAAGTGTCTCAACCCTTCCTTCCATCAAATCGCATGAATTTTACTTTGAAATTGTTTGCACAACGTAAAATTGAATGGTTGAGTGGCCGTATGGCCAGTCGACTGGCCACGTCGGCTAGTTAAAGTGTAATTGGATGTTTGGGTGGCGGCCACGACAAAGAGAATGAACGGCACGCACGTGAGAACACTCCCGTCAGAAGCATGAGTTTAACAAGAAAAGGCGGCGGAAAATCTGTTGGAATGGATGCGGCAGCAAGTGAATACGTAGGCGAATGATGGATGACGTCGCCCAATGGTCCGGCGGGGACAGCTCATCCCCCGCGCCACGGATTGCGCCAATTCAAAATCTAATTGGCTAGATCATGCACATGCATTTATCAACCACCACTTCAAACTCGGGTGGCTATTCTGATCTCCTCTGCACTTTGATACGCCGAGCTGTTGGCTACCAGAACGCCGGTGAAGCACACCTCGAGCGCGGGCCAACTACAGTCCTCCCCGAGAATTGCGCACAGTTTCTATAGGAACGCAGTTCTACAGGAACGCAGTTCTGCAGGAACGCAGTCTCTACAGGAACGTAGTCTTCTACAGGGAAGCGGGTGCCTCACGAAAAAGGTGGCCAATTAAAGAGGTAACCCTGAACTCTTCATGCAACTGGTTAGTAAGAGTGGCAAGACCATCGTCTACAGTCTGGTCATAAAGATATTGGTGGAATTGTTGTTTGTTGTGCCTATGTTGTCGTTCTACAGGATGTCAGTATAAGTAGACTGTGTTGAATTTTGTGGATTATGTGCATGCTCTGTCTTAATAGACCAAATCTCTTTTGCATTTGCCACCCTTAATTAAAACAACTGTGTTCATCATGCCGGGTGGGTTTATAAGACGGGAACCCACTGATTCAACCAAATTAAGGGAAAACCCGGCAGTGGTAGAGCTCTTCACCAGAGCACAATGGATGCCTTTTTGTGATAAGATGCAGGGCTACGATGATGAAGTGGCTGAAGAATTCTTGCAGGCTCTGAAGCCTAAATCCCAGACACTGGCCACAGTGAACTTCAGAGGTCTAAGCCTCAAGCTCACCCCGGAACATATCAGTCGGATCACAGAACTTCCTATGGGTTTGTCGTGGGATAAGGAAGAAAGGAAGCTGAGCCAGCAGGCAAAGAAAGAATTCTTTCCACCTGAGGAAGAATTCTCGGAGGACAAAAATGGGGTGCGAAGAACGAGCCTGTTGCCACCATGGAATGAAGTCAGTTTGCAAATCATGAAATATATCACTTGTGAAGGCCGTTTCAGCATCGTGTATGCATATCACTTTCGGCTGCTCACTGAATTGAGGCACCGAATTGATCTTCCTGTAGAACAAAAAATGAGCATTCCTTATTACCTACTGCAGTCTCTAATGGAGTGTGCCACAAAGCTGAAAGAGGGCATACCAGATCAGATAGCCCACCATGGGTTGATCAAGCTTCTTGTGGAGGATGCACTGCATTCATATAAGGTTCCCCTCTCATGGGAATCTTTCCGGAATTTAACAAAAGATGGAGACATTAAAATGTTGATCGAAGAAACGGGCTCCTCCAGCAGCGAGGAACAAGAAGCAGTGGCCGAGGAACAGAGAGAAGAAGGCCAGAAGACCCCGACCACAGTACAGAAGAGAGAACAAAGGAAGAAGCATGAGGAAAAGGAGGACAAAGAAAAAGGTGGCACACCTATCTTGTCAGCAAGAGAAAAGAGGAAGAAGAGCAGAATGGACAAGGCTGAGGTGGCCCACGTCGGCCCAAGTACCTCAACAGCACCGGCAACCAAAGCAAAAAGAAAAACTCAGGCGGGCAAGCAAGCAGAGGTGGAGACACCTGTGTCTACAGGAAAGCAGAAACAGGCTTCTACAGGAAGCCCGAAAACAAAAACAAAGGCTTCTACAGGAAGCCCGAAAACAAAAACAAAGGCTTCTACAGGAAGCCCGAAAATCATTGAGAAAAAGGCTTCTACAGGAAGCCCAAAAACAAAGACAAAGGCTTCTACAGGAAGCCCAAAAACGGAGACAAAGGCTTCTACAGGAAGCCCGAAAGTGCAGAAACAGGCTTCTACAGGAAGCCCGAAGACAGAGACAAGGGCTTCTACAAGAAGCCCGCAATTGGAAAAAGGGCCTTCTACAGGAAGACCGAAAGTCATTGAGAAATAGGCTCCTACAGGAAGCCTGAAGACAGAAAAAGGGCCTTCTACAGGAAGCCCGAAGACTACCAAAGTAGGGACTTCTACAGGAAGCCCGGGAGTGGCTAAAGCCGGGTCTTCTACAGGAAGCCCAAAATCGGGAAAGAAAGAATCTTCTACAGGAGGCCTGGAAGTGGGCAAAGCAGGGTCTTCTACAGGAAGCCCGAAATCTGAAAAGGAGGGGCCCTCTACAAGGAGCTCTGAGAGAGCAAAACGCAAGAAAGAGAATGTTGGTATTCTAGAAAAGGAGGCAGCAGCGGTGCTGGCCGCCCTCAGTACACCTCCAAAGCAGAAGGAGAAGAGAGAGAGGGAGACCCCTCTACCATCTGAAGCAAGGAGAAGCAAGAGGATAACCACGAGCAAGCCACAGCCTCCACCCAGCAGCCAAACCATTCTAGGGGATGTCCCTACCTCGCCCAGTGCAAGAACCCCCTCTAAAACATCAGCCACCCCCGAGAAGGGAAGCCCAAAAATAACTTCCTGGACATGAAAAATAGGCCAATCGCCTTCCGAAGCCCGGCTCAAGGAAATGGGGAAGGGGGAAGAAGCACCACCTTCATCACCACCAGGGGCAGCAAAGGCAGGGCCACCAAAAATAGGAAAGGAAGCAGCGCCACCCTCGGCAGAAAAGGCAGGGCCACCAAAAACAGGAAAGGAAAAGCATGATCCGGGCTCTAGTTCTCGGCCAAAGACGAGGAGCCAGAGCAAAGTTGCTCAAGGATGAGCAAATAGTTTAGCTGGGGGGTGATGATGAGCCCCAATTTTTGGTACAATTTGGGCTCATTTGGCCTACTTGCTCTGCTCAAACCATTCATTTTTTATTGCTTATGCATTCATTTCTTGGTTTATTCGTGTTTTTTGTAGGAAGAAGGGTAGGCATTCTATCTCCGTGACTGATACATGATGATTTCAGGTTTTTGGCATTAAAAGGGAACAAAGACCACGAAAAAGGAGACAAGGAGACAATGAGGTGGCACTGCTGGTTTTTAGGAGAGGATGTCCACAGTCTTGGGAACCTTCCTCGTCATTCCCACCATAGCTCCGAGCTCCAACCAATCTCCCCACCAAGCTTAGAGGCAGCCAACTGTTCTACAGGAACAGCAGTTACAACTGTTCTACAGGAACAACAGTTACAACTGTCCTACAGGATCAGCAGTTTAACCTTCAGTTGGACACCCGAGCTCCACAAATCAAGGACACCTGTTGGATGATCATTTTGCATAAATAATGAGGCCATAGCCTTGGATAGAAGCTTTTTGAACTTTGGTATTGCTCTTGTAATTTGGAAGTACGAGCTACAGCTCGGTGTTTGTTCCTTTTGTAAGCCAGTTTTGGCATGACATCAGATTTTCGTTTATGAATAAAGGCAGGCGGATTTTGACCTCATTCTGAGTTTCTAAGGGATCTATAGCTCTCAGGTTAGGGCCCAACCTGAGAGCAATAGATCTCCTCGGTGTTGTAATGTTGTTTGCATTTCGTTCCAGCACTTTGAGTTTCTATTTTAACATGCAATTCGAATTTACAGTCTGTTAATTTAGTCTTTTTCATGAGATTGAATAGGATTAGTTCATGGTGAATTTGCTTTCAGTTGCTTAGATTCGATAGGAGGATAGTTATAATTTATTGGAGCTCCAGAAAAAGGTTGTTAAAGCTCACTGCCATCTCTGCTAGGGATTGGGGTGCAGTCCATAACCAACCACCAAAAAGAAACGCAGTTCTTCTCACTTCCATGCAAGCTGCAACATAGTCATTTTCGTTGAAGATCCATCCATGCACTTTTGATATTGAAGCATACTTCTACATTCCACTTCCATGCACGAGTTTCTTTTCACGGTTTTCCATTGCTGATCATAGGTTTAATGGCATAGTTAACATAGGTTGATGAATTCTCGTTTTGGTGCATAAGTCATTTGTTTCATTTACGCTGCTCCATATCATTCCACTTCCTTCTTCTTCTTCTTGAACTCTCCTCAAGCCACCCACTCGGCCTCTGTCCAGCTCATTTACCCTCCAACTCATCCATTATTCACTTAGCTCCATCTACTTAAACTTTCGTTGATCCCATCCTTCCAGCCATCAACCCATTGCATGCACTCTTCCTCCATCTGATTCCTCTGCTCCTGAGCCATCACCAGTTCCATCTCCATCTCACCTATCCTCCCACACCACTCCAACACTTCACCATCTCCCAAAACTTTCTCGGTCAAACATCCTGTAGAATTGCACAGACTTCCTGTAGAAATCCCTGAGTTTCCTGTAGGATCCCCTGCAGACTTCCTGTAGAAGCCTGAAAACTCGGTTGCTGAGCATCCGAACGTGGTAGACTTCTGTGGACTGATGCTGGAGACCCTCTGGGACCTCCCTTAGCCATCCTGGCCTTGCCCATGCTTTCCTTCCATTCCAACCGCTCCTGCACAACCAAACCCTAATCAAAAGCATCATCACAATAAATCCAACCACTTAATGAAAAAATACAAAAACATGTCTTTTCAGATGCAAGTAGCTTAGATGCATGTATTTCAGTTCACTGCAAGTAATGGCATTCTTGGTAGTGGTTTCATTCACAATTTTGCATAGTTAGGGTCTAGCTAGTCAAATTAGGGTTTACTAGGGTTTTCATGCTTTATTGGCTTTCAGTTTCTTTCTGTAAATAGACTAGTCTCCTATTGAGTTAGCTTTCGTCCATCATTCATAAAGCTTCTTCTGTGAGCATATAGAAGTTGGCTTGAGCCCTAGCGGACTTGTGCCAGCTGACCAAGTGACAGCTGCGACAAGAGCTAGTACTTGTGCATACAGCAACGTCGCTTCCAAGTTTGTACGAACTACCGGGTTGATAAAATTAGAGATAGGAAGCTCCAGGAGTTGTAGCATTATTGCTACAATACTGGAGCCCACCACAGATCCATTCATGAAGATGGAATCTATGACATCCTGAAGGCTTTCCATGATTAGCCTTGCAAAGGACACTTCGCAGATCACAGAACTGGGCATGAGGCATAGAGATGCGATATTATTGGCCGACCATTTTTAAAGGCGCTAAGAAATGTGTCTAGACTTGTGATAGTTTCTAGAGGATGGGATGTCCTGGTTAATTTGACGAAATGCTATTGTAGCCCAATTTGTAATAAAACCTTTTGAACGATGGGCATTGGATTTTTTTGGCCCATTTCATCTACCATCAAACCAAAAGGCCTACATATTGGTTGCTATAGACTATGTAACAATGTGGGTAGAAATAGTAGCTTTGCCAAGAGCTACGGAAGAAGCTGTAATTAATTTTCTTTCCGAGTTATTTATGCAGTACAGTTTACCTAGGGAAGTTATAATAGATGGAGGGGGACAATTTGTAGGACATAATATTACAGCTACTCTATGAAACCACCACATCACACATAGAGTCACTTCCCCGTATCACCCGCATGTGAATGGGCAATTTGAAAAAACTAATAAGGTCATCGAAGAAATTTTGACTAAGACAATTTTGACACATCCACGGGACTGGGCTGATAGAGGTATTGTGGGCCTATCACACAACTTGGTGAAATATTACTAAATGTTCTTCGCACCAAATTTTATTTGGAAAATAACCCATATTTCCTATTTAATTTGAAATAAAGACTCTTAAAACAACCTAGGAAGTGGGTCTGGATCTGACGGAGGCGAAACTAAACAACTTCAACAAATAAATGAATTGGATAAAGCTCACCTACTTGATCTACAATGCACCAGAATTATCTACCAGCAAAGGCTTAAGTGGCTTGAGGACCTTATTAAAAGGAAGATGTTTCAGAAAGGAGATTGGGTGCTCCTCTATGATTCCATATTTGAATACTTTCCGAGTAAGCTACAAACAAGGTCACCTGGCTTATATGAAATTCAAGAGGTGCACAACAATGGCACTCTGACTCTGACCATCATTGATGAGTCTAGCTATTCTTTCCAGGTGAATCGACATCAGGTAGGTCTTTATCACAAACTAGTCACTAAAGAGTCCTTTTGACAACAGGTACGTGATGATCCTACTATGGAAATTTTAGCTGTGGGAAGTAATGACCTGACAACTTTACTTTCATGAAAACCTATCTCTCTTCAACTATAAATAATGTATATAGTTTTTCTTATAGTTCGGTGTAATTTATTTTAGATAGGAATCACTATGTAAATATGGGGATTTCTCTTGTTTTTTGGTGTGTTCAATAATCGTTATTCAATCAATTGAGCAATTGTTGTTCATTCAATTAGAAAATTGTTGCTCTATGGAATGAACAGCTCTGGTTTCTTTTTGCTGTGTTTTTTGTTCAGTCAATTGAAAAGTTGTTGTTCGGTAGAACTAACAACTCTGATTTATTTTTTGGTGTGTTGTTGTTGAATCAATTGAACATTTTTTTTTCCAGTCAATTGAACCGCTGTTGTTCGGTAGAATGAATAGCTCTGATTTATTTTTGGTGTATTTCTATTCAATCAATTGAATAGTTCCTGTTCATTGAATTGAACAGCTATTGTTTAGTAGAACGAGCAACTCTGATTTCTTTTTCGTGTGATGACGTTCAATTAATTGAATAGTTGTTGTTTAGTTAATTGAACAACTGTTGTTCGGTAGAACGAAAACCTCTGATTTACTTTTGGTGTCTTTGTTTTTCAATAAATATAATGTTTGTTTTTCATTCAATTGAACAACTCATATTCGGTAGAACAAACAACTCTGATTTCTTTTTATTGTGATTAATAATTGATGCTCCAATAAGCCCACAATTGTCGTTCAATTTTAATCAAGCATCCATTCTTCTCTCCCATTTTTTCCTATCAAAACCATCTTTTTAGATTCGGAATTTGTACCCAAGATAAAGGAAAAATAATAATATTAATACCATTATGACTTTTAAAACCTTTGATGGTTATCTTTGTTCTGAAACTGAGCTGGTTCGTCTATATAATGACTGGATGAATATCTTTCCTTTGGACATATCATAAAATGATTCACTATCTTAATACCATGTTGGTTTATCTTTCACACTTTCAATTGATAATTCCCTTTGGTATGGTGATATAGGGATAAAATCATAACTTTCATTGGCATTTTTTTTTACTTCTCACACCATCCCTAATTCTTAATAAGTAAATGAGCCTCCCTCACTTTACAATAAAAATATGGAAATATGAAAATACAATACAAATCTTCTTGAAGAGGATAGGGTGTCTAATTACGAGCAAGCATACCATGATCATAAGGATGTAACAAGTGACATTCCATTATGGCTACCACACCAGGGTAATGGCCTTCTAGACAGTCAAAACTATTAGAAGGACAAGAGGTCTCATCACAAGCCATCTTGATCACTTTTTTATATCTTGGTGAAAGGCACTGTGATTATCTAGTTACCATGCTAACATAGTGGTCTCTTTATAACAATAAAAATACCATCTAAATACTAAATGGAGGATTTTGGCTCATTTTTTGGTTAAAAAGCAACCCTTTCAAGGCTATGAACGCCTGTTGGCACTAGTGGCCCTGCTTGTGGTATTGAAGTTATATGTTACATTGTTAATTATCATTTATCCTATTACTTCCTACTGATTCATTTCTAAAGGTCAATTTACCATTTGAGCATTGTTTATGACTATATTAACCAATATGCATGGTCGACTATACTTTTATATGAATTATGTCAATATTGTCCAATCAATCGATACCAGTAGTGATTATCATCTATCACCGGTCATGCTTTCATCATATTTTTCCACCTAAGGAAACATATCTTTGCATAATGATCAATTCTTTGTTTTATGCCTTTTGCGGTCATTTCCCATCTTCATGACTTGTACTACTCTGGTCTTTTTTTTCATATTTATGCCACTCTGACTATTGTCCTACTACAATTATGAAACCCTAACATCCTTTTCCTTTTTCCCATGGCCATGGACATGCTTTTCTGATTCGAGGGGGAAGGTATGCATTATGGATAAAATGCGTAATAATTATCAACTTGCACCAAATACTGTTGATGTGACAAACACCATCATTTCCTTTTAATAACAACTTCAAAGAAATGTCGTTTCTCTTTTAATAACAACTTTAAAGTTTTGCATATGGTTTATTGCGTTGTTCCAAATAGATAAATTGTGAGAAAGCACATGCAAAAGTGCAAAGTTGGCCTATTGAGACACAACAACAATGGGAGGAAAAGCTATCAGCAGTGAACCTGCAGTACTCCTGGTAAAAGAACTGGCTCACAAAATTCTTGAGCATGTCATCTGGCTCTAGTACCTAGCCAAATTACAGGGATTCCATAATGAAATAACACTTGAATTCATGCAAAATCTATAGGATGGATGCACGACAGTTAAGGGAAAAATATAATAGTTTTTGAAGCAGTTATAGCTAAGGTCTCTGGACTTCCAGTAGAAGGAAAACAATGGAATGATAAGAATGTTCTCCTGTATGTCACAATTGCGGTATTCTAAGACCAAGATGAACAATTGGTACGCAAAGGCAAAGGGATTCAACCCACATCTTTAAAGGAGCCATGGAAGGAATTGTCGACCATTGTTGAGAGGTACATCATTTGTGATGGACGTCAAGATGTGGTAAAACCTCGACAACTCAAATTGTTATCCATTCTTAAGAAAAAAATTATGGTTAATTTTCCATTCTTTTTAAATTCCTTATTGCATGACATTGCTAGTCAGGTTAGGAAGGCTAAAGACCCACATTCTTTCATCAACCATCATGGTCTGATTAATTTAATCATTATTCATGTATTGACCCAGTAGCAATTAACTTGGGATAACTTTGTAAATCCTGCCTTAACCCAACTAGAATAAAACTCAAATGCACAGATAGGTATAGATGTTAGAAACATTGATAACGCAAATATTGAACAGAAAAGAGTAAAGGTAACAGGTACAAAAAAGGAAAGAAAAAGAAGGAATCCTTCTTCGACCTCTGGCCCAATGAAACGTAAGCATTCTGCAAGGATAAAATCAGAACAATTCACCCTAATTCCGAGAAAAGAAGCAGGGCCATCTCATATGCCCTCTCTAAGCCCGCAAGATGATTTTATACAAGAATATGAGGAAGAAATGGCTTGAGTATTGGATAATATGGGTACATATCATGAAGAAATGGATCCATTTGGAAAATCTGTGGGAAAAAAATCATTCCCTTAGCCAGTCCACCTGTGCCATCAGTTCTACCCATTCTGAAACGTTGCCATCTACTAATAATTTGGAGGATCGGAGGGAATCAGTTCCCTCTATGAATGAGTCCCCTGAGAAAGAAGCCCATGCAAAAGAAACCCTTGAGGACAAAACTCAACGAAGAGATATTGTTCCACTGGAGCCCCCTGAGAAAGAAACCCATGCAGAAGAAACCCTTGAGGATGAAAATCAGTTAGGATATATTGTTCCATTAGAGTCCACTGAGAAAGAGGTCAATGCAAAAGAAACCCTTGAGGACAAGAACCAATTAGGAGATAATGTTACATTGGAATCCCCTTAGAAAGAAGCCCATGCATAAGAAGACCTTGAAGACAAAAATCAATCAGGAGATACTGTTCAATTGGAACATAACCCTGATATTGGAATAGCTCCTCATGAACTTGAAATAAACACAACTATGCTATCTCCAACAGGAATCCCCACGAAGAAGAAAAATTCGTACAAGGCCATATTAAGGAAGTTGATTAAGAAATACAGGAAATTGAATAAAATAGTCAAACAATTGAGAGAATGGTTAAAAGAAGCAGATAAGGCTAGGAAACCGAAAGTGGAATTAAAAACTATGGGGACCCAAACATAACAATTTCCTTTGGAGGATATTGAGATTCATACTGAAAGTCCTTGTGCTTATGAAATGGAGACCCAAACGGACTTTCATGCCACATATGTTGATGTTCAAACTGATTTTGAGGAGAATGCACAGGTAGATTGTTGTACGCCCCAATAAACAACCAAAGATGTTGTTCAAACTAATTCACTGATAACACACGATAATGAAACTCAGAGAGAGGAAACGCCTCACTATGTTCCTTTGGTAAGACAAGCTGTTATCCTAAAATTGCAGAATGAATTAACAAAGACCCAGCATGAGTTGGCTCAACACAAGAAAGAAGTAGTACCCTTATAGATACATCAAGAGTTGTGGAAGAAATTCAATGAACTTACTGCGGCAGAAGATCAGACCTTTGCGAGCTTCAAAGTTGAGTAAAATAAATTAGAGAAAGCACAAGCCCAGCTTCAAAAGGCCATGGAATAAATTGAAACCATTTATTCTCTTTACTCTGATACTTTGTCTTGCTGGTCACCTACCACTAATTATGCAAGAATGTAAACTTTGAAACGGGAACTGATACTATTACCTATATTGTAGAGATAGAAAAATGGTGTCCCGATTTTGAAAAGGGGCGATGCAGAACACCCATATTTTTTTTAGAGCATAGTTTTTGGCACTTTAAATTTTTTTATCTACATTATGTTTTAGAATGTTAGTGATTTGCATGCTGATATAAAAAAGTGGTGATTCTACATCCAGCCCTTTTTTTAAAAGACCTATTTTTTGACTTTAAATTTTCTAATGTATGAAATATAAATAATTATTTTATAAATTTAACAATTTTTGACACTCTAAATTTTTTTCATGTATTAAGTGTGGATATTTTTTGTAAATGTTACATTTTTTACACTTTAAAATTCTTTATTGTCAATTTTTTTTTTACATAAAAAATTGAAAATATAAAAATATATATAAAAAGGAGAAAAAAAAAATTATGTCATAAACCATAAAAAAATTTGGAATTTTTTTTTTTTTTTAAACTATAGAAGTAAGTAACTAAAAATAGAAAAATTAAGAAAAGCATTAACAAAAAACAAGAAGGAAAAAAAAAATAAAAATAAAACACATTAGATTAAAAAAATTATAGAAAATTAAAAAAAAATCCAATAAAAATATAAAAAACTATTAAAATCAAGATTAAAAACATAAAAAAACCAAAATATACTAAAATTAAAAAGAAAAAAAAACAATTAAAATTAAAAAAATATATATATTTAAAAAAAAAAAAAAAAAAACTAAAAATATTTTAAATTTTAAAAAATATATATATTTTGGAATTTTTTTAAAAACCATTTAAAAATGAAAAAACATATATTTTCAATTTTTTAAAAATAAAACACATTAAAAACATTAAAAACCATATATTTACGATTTAAATGTTAAAAAACATATATGTACGCAGCCTCACCGCCTAGTGTCGCGCCTTCACGAGTGGTAGAGCGGTGGCTATCCAATTCTCGGAATCGAATAGCCACCCCCACGGGTGGCCGAGCGTTAGCTATCCAATTGTTAGAATCGAATAGCCACTCCCACGAGTGGCCAGGCAGTGGCTATCCGCTTCTTGGAATCAGATAACCACCATCTGGTCGCCCGTCGGGATGGCTATTTGATTCTTGGAATCAGATAGCCACCGCTCGATTGCCCTTGGGGTGTCAATCTGATTCTCGGAATTGGATAGCCACTGCAAGGCCGTCATGGGGATCGAATAGCCACCGTAGGGCTGTCATGGGGGTGGCTATCTAGTTCTCAGAATCGGATAGCCACTCTACGATGACCGAAGACTATCTGATTCTCGCAATCAGATAGCCACCACCCGACACCCATGGGGGTGGCTGTTCGATTCTTGGAATCAGATAGCCACTACAGGGCTGCCCATGGGGGTGACTATCCATTTCTTGGAATCAGATAGCCACCACCCGATGGCCCATGGGCATGTCTATTTGATTCTTGGAATGAGGTAGCCACTGCCCGGTCGCCCGTGGGGGCGATTATACAATTCTTGGAATCGGATAGCCAACCCCATAGGGGGCCGGGCGATGGCTATCCAATTCCAAGAATCAGATAGCCATGGCTCGACCTCTAGTAAGGATGGCTATCCAATTCTCGGAACCGGATAGCCATCGCCAACAGCCCATGGGGGTAGCTATCTGATTCTCAAAATTAAATAGCCACCTCTTGGCCACCTGTGGGGGTGCCTATCCAATTCTCAGAATCAGATAGCCACCCCCATCGGTGGCGGGGCAGTGGCTATCCGATTTCAAGAATCAGATAGCCACCCCCACGGGTGGTTGGGTGGTGGCTATTCAATTCCGAGAATCGGATAGCCACCGTATGGCTACTCGTGAGGGCACGAGCCTAGGCGGTAGTGCTACACGCAGCTCTGCTGCCTAGGACTGTGTCCCCATGGATGGTCAGGCGGCTGCGCTGCATGCAGCTCCACTGCCCAGGGCCGCACCCAAATGGACGGCTGGGTGGTGGTCGATAAAATTATGTTTTTTTAAATAAAAAATAAATTTGGTTAAATATGTTAATTGTATTTTTTTTTTAATATTCGTAATATATATATATATATATATATATATTACATATTTTAAATGTTATGAGAAGATTTTTCAGCGTAAATCACATTATGATATAATTGTCAATGCGTTTCGAACCAACGAGTGTGTTTCATCATCAGGAAAAATTGAATAATCAGATCATGGCTTCATGTTAAATAGGGAGAGCAGATCTTCCAACAGCTAAGCTTGACTAGGAAATGGCTATATGGACCTCGACTAACGACTATATTTGACCATGTAATAGCTAACTTTGACCAACGAGTTAGACTCGACTATGGACCAAAATTCTATTTAATATTATTTTAATTATAATAATTTTATTTATTTAATGAATTAATATCTATTATTAAAATATATTCAGGTTTCTTAAGTGTTAAAATAATAATTTTATGAATATTATATTTATATATATATATATATATATATATATATATATATATATATATATATATATATATATATATATACTAAACTTGTAGTAAGAATAGTTTTAGGTAATACTAAAGAAACTATATTTATGTTAAAAAGTAGTATTACCTAAAATTATTCTTACTACAGGTTTAGTAAAAATAAAAAAGAAAATTATAATATTCATAAAATTATTATTTTAACACTTAAGAGCCCTAAATATGTTATAATAATAGATATTAATTCATTGAATAAATAAAATTATTATAATTAAAATAATATTAAATAGAATTTTCGTCCATATCCTTAATCGAGTCGAGTCCGACTCGCTGGCAAAAGTTAGCCATTACATTGTCAAATATAGTCGTTAGTCCAGGCCCATATAGCCGTTTCCTAGTCCAACATAGCTGTTGGAAGATCTTCTCTTCCTATTTAACATGCAACCATGATCTGATTATTCAATTTGTCTTGACGATGAACCACACTCTTTGCTTCGAAACACATTGACAATTATACCATAATATGATTTACGCTGAAAAATCTTCTCATAACTGATATGGTGAGAAAAATATATGAGGAGGGAAGGAAGAGCATCATAGTTAGAGAGCAGTTGAATTTTGTGGAGGAAGAGAAGCAGATGCTTTCTGGCAAATTGCAGGAAATGGAGAGGCAACTTCATATTGCAAATATGAACCTGAAAAGGATGCATGAGTTGAAGTCACAACTCTTGGTTGCCAAAGAAGCCTTGGCCAAGTATCAGGTTGAAGAAGAGGCAAACCATTCGTGTTTGTCTTCAAATTCTTCTAAGAATGCTTATATTGGTTCTTTTGAAAAACATACCAGAGGCATAGGTTCCAATCTAATGTCCAAGATGGGCTATGAAGGAAAAGGATTGGGCAGACATGCACAAGGTATTATTGAGCCAATAATGGCTGAGGAAAGGCCTAAGTATTTGGGTCTTGGCTATGGATAGTCTTATGGAGAGAGTTCCAAAGCTGCCATGAAGGCCATTGAAACAGTTCCAAAAAGGAGTTTCGTTGCAGGTCCTCTACCTCAGAAGTGTGAGGATTGTATTCAAGAGGAATGTAATAGCTCAAAACATCATTCGCAAGGTGCAGGTGTTTAGAAGCACACACTTGAACCAAAGAGTTGTGGAAACTCTGACAACCTTGAAGAAAGTGATGGTGTTCCAAAGGGAGCCACTTCTTCATTTGCTTCACCTCCTCATGAAGGCAATAAAGGTGAAAGAGGTAGGTATAAATCTACTTCTAAACACATTCCTTTTGATTTTGTAAAGCATGGAAAAAGAATTGCATGTTCCTTTTGTGGTTTGGATAACCATTATGTTTCTAGATATTGGAAGAGGATGGCCACATACAGGAAACTTTTGAAGGAAATGAAGCAAGCAGCCAAAGGTCCACAGGACAAGGTAAATCATGTTGTCAAAAGGATGCACATGTGTTGCACTTATTGCCATAAGCAAGGGCATCTTGCTGAAAGGTATTGGACTTTTTATCCAGCATTGCTTCCACTGAAGCTGAAGGAGAAGGTGGGAAAAGAAAATGGCAGGGATGGAAATAAAGATTCCGTGATTGATGTGTTTTAGGATGATTCACTTATTGATGCCAATGTGTAAACAAAGAAGGGACCTTTGAAATGGATTGGTAAGAAATGGTTAGAATTCTTATCCAATTAAGACTACATGTCTATTGATATATCTGTTTGCATTTCTTTGTGGAATAAATGCAAGTTGCAAGATCTTACCAAAATGGTAAATGGAAATAAGTTGAGTAGGAAACTCCCTTTATTGCTGCAATAGTATGCTCATTTCAGCTTCAAAAGTACAATGTACTTAAGCAAAAGTTGAAAGATGGAATGCATGCATGAGCATGAGATGCATGTGATGTTGGCTTGGGAGAAGAAAACATGGTCTCCAAAATGGAGATAATGATGAAGTGTTTCATATTTTGGAAAAGAGTCCTAAAGGTATTTCTCCTACATGCTTGACTTGAAGAGCCATTTGTTGTAAAGGCATGTTTTATTGGCTGGTTATCTAGTCAATCATTTGTATGTAGATATAAGACTTGGAAGGGTTCACAAGACATGAAATTTGTGTCTTTGTTGAAGCTGGAGTTAGTCCATCCATTTCTTGTCTATATGCCTACTGTTATTAAAAGTTTCTGTTGGCAGCTTTTCAAACAGATACAATTGCAAGTGTTGTGGAGCAGATGTACTTCACATTCATTTGAGCCACCTTGGATCAAGGATCAAGGAAAAGAAGTTCGAACTACCTTTTCTAAACTTCACAGTAGAAGTTCTGCATGAAGTCAAGGAGGAAAATCATTCTTCCTGAGACGACCAACCCATCCAAGCAGGGAAGTGGTCATATATTTTTGTTCAGAGGCACTATGCAAAGGCAAGTGTAGGGAGGCTGAAAGAAGAGGGTGTTGTTACTCTCATTTATTGCTCAGATCAGTATATCAGCCTTTTGGTGGACCAAAAGTTCTTTTAGTGGGACGGAGTGATCCAAAATGGATCTTGAAACTCTCTAAGTCTTCATGAACTCTCTAGAATTTATGCCAAAGATTAAAAATATTGTGAAGATCAAGCTAATCAGAGGAATCCTCATGACAGTTGCTAACTGCGATCAACATGAATCAACAAGGGCCATCGATCGAGCACGTAGAGCGGGGGACCATGGTAACGTGCGTTGTCACAAATTAGCAAAGTCAATGATGGTTTGAGTCAACGAGGGAGGAATATGATATGTGATTAGCATATCGTGGGGCAAACCCCTCGAAGAAGGAGACCCACATGTGCCCGGACCCGAAAAATCATGAAATGCAGCGGAAAGTGTTTTGGTTCCATCCGAGGTGAGATTTCACAGACAACCGGTAAGATATCAGAAGGGCTTCGAGCATGTAAGCAATTTATACTGAGTCCCACCCGATGCCACATAGCGAGTGACACGCATCCGGTGGAAGAGAGAGAAAAGCGCTCACATAGGACGGGTAAACATCGAGCAAGTTATTTGCCTGATATATGTGATGACCATAGGATTTGGAGGGTCCAGATACCCAGCAGAGATGCGACCCAATGGATGACCAGATTTGAGGAAGTTATAAAGCAAATTGTGTGGGATTTTGAAGTCCGACGTGGACGATGAATTGGAAGAGATTCGTGTTTCATGGGAATTCTGGGAGTAAATGGAAATAACGATTGTTTCAAATGATCGAGTGTTTCTAGTGAACCTGACACGCTCATGTGTTAAAGGAATAGGTGACCACCTTCCTATAAGGCATTATGCAGTTACTATAACCATTAAAATAAGGGATTTGAACGGACGGAGGTAGGGAACTAGAAAGTCGAGAAGCGGAAACGAACAGTTAGGAAGCAGATTGGCTTTAAAGCCATAGACTGACAGAGAGGAGAAGGAGTAGCCCAGGAAGCAGTAAGAAGACCTGCAAGCAGAGAAGCCAGAGCCAAGCCGACTTGAAGAAGAAAAGGTAGCAAGGGAGCCAGGGTTAAGACAAAGATAGAGAGAGTACTCCAGAGAGTCTGTGTACTCCAGAGAGACTTGGGAGATGCAAGTATAGTCCTACTTTGTATCTGTTGTGTGAGACTCAAATTGAACTCACTGTAATAGGCAAAGCCATTAGAGGTTGGAGGCAGAGCCGTAAAGCCAGAGAGCTCTAATAGACTTCTAAAGAGCCACGAGGCTGTAGTGAAGTTGCATAACAACAGGAGATCAAAATGATCGAGTTGTGGCCAGTTTTCTAAGGTTTTTCAGAAACAGTGGGAGTTCCAAAGGCAAATGCAAAATTATGAGGGAGTCAGAGAAGTGAGAAGCTCAAAAAGCTCAGAGCATTGACTGAAGGAGTCAAGTCCAAAGAAGCCTAGAATTGTCTGCAGAACAAGGACAGCAAGGGGTAAGATGGCATTCTAAGCCCATTGGTTCAGTTGTAAACCAATGGAGTTAAGTATAGCACTGGTAAAAAGAATTGAAGCCATAATCCCAGAGAGCCTATTCAATTTGATTAGAGCTCAAGAAGACGTAGCCCAAGATATCAGGGTGAACTCCATATTATATTGTTGTCTTATGGGTTTGTTGAATTGCTGCTTTATTTATTGTTATTTGTGTTTCACATCAGCATAAGCATATGAACATAAGCACTCAACAGTCAAAAGCAAATACAAGCATACACCTATATTTTCAAGCATTTCTTAATTCCGCATTGGTTAATTATTAAGACTTGGGAAAACTTAAAGCTTTGGAAGTGGGAGGGGTTCTTGTAAGTTAGACAAGAAGCCTAAGAGCCCCATTTTCAGATCATATGGATCACAGAAGTTGAAATTGAACAATTTTAAATGTTATTTTAAAAAAAATCAAAAATATATTTAGTTTTTTATTTTTTTTTTTTTTTTTTTTTAATATTAAACATTTATTTTTTTTATCTTTTTTAAATCGAAATTTTAAATCAATGTCAAATCCAAATTTTAAATTTTAAATTATTTAATATAAAATTTGAAATGTTTTTTTTTTTTTTTAAATAAAAAATATACTGCTTTTTTTTTTTAAATTTTAAATGTTATTAATTTTTATTTTTAATTTGAAAATATGTATATTAGAGAAAGTTTTTCGGCGTAAATCACATGATATTTCATTTGTCGATGCGTTTTGAACCAAACAGTGTGGTTCATCGTCAGGACAAGTTGAAGAATCTTGAATCAGATCTAGGCTGCATGTTAAATAGTCAGAGCAGAACATCCAATAACTATATTTGACCAGGCAACGACTATATTGAACTTGTAGGCTAGACTGGCTAATGATTATATCTGACTGGGAAATGACTAGTTGGACTGGACTAAGGGACAGGGATAGGAGAGCATAACTATATTTAATCAAAAATTAATCAATAGGAATTAATCACATATATTTAAGTAAGATAAATAATTATTTAGTTAGTTAATTGAAAGTTAGTTAAGTATCAAATAAAACTATGTAATATATTAAATAAATAAATAAGTTAAAGTTACAGATTTAAATAATTGTTAAATTACTAGTAAGTTAGTTTTACTATTATTAAATTAAAAGGGGTTTAAATTTATATATAATTAAATATTTAATGGGGAGTTAGTTTAAAACATATGTAAATAGGCTAAAATGTTTAATTAACATCAATTAAAAAGGTTTACACTAAATACACATAAAAGTTATATAATTAAAATTTCATATTTATAGAAGGATTGAGAACGGAGGGCAAGCAGCAAGGGTTTCAAAAAGTAGCAGAGGTTGATCCTAATGGAGGGTCACAGGGGAGGGAGCTCCACTCCCTCCTATAAGGAAGCCATAGCCAGCAGAGGTAAGGCACAACTGGTAAATGTCAGAGGATCTGCGGAGGAAGGGAAAAGGAATAACGAAAAGCAGACAGATGGGACCAAGACCAAGGAAAACAATAGCACAAAGGACAAGGAGGAAGAAGACAAAAGTCAGGGAACAAGAGACAAAAAAAAAAAGGGACCTTGCAGACCCAAAGTAGAGATCACTCCCAGAGTAGCGTTAAATGATCCTGCTCTACAGGCACACAGGGAACACATGGGGACTTACGCTATCATCTGTAGCTTCATGGGATTATCGCCCACTGAAAAAGCTTTATAGATGTGGATCAAATATCACTGGAAACCCAAAGGGAGCATCGATGTACATCTTGGGTCAAAGGGATTCTTCACCATGGTGTTTACAAACATCGAAGATAAAGACAGAGTATTCAAAGGAGTACCCTACTTTTATGCAGCAGCCAGTCTCTATATGCGGCCCTGCATGATGAACTTTTTCCCAGAGTGGGAGACTATCACTTCGGTTCCAGTTTGGGTAAGGCAATATTCTCTACCTCTTGATTACTGGCAAACTAAATCGCTAGCTACCATAGGCAATAAACTAGGTCATTTTGTCAAAGCTTCTGAAGCCACAAGAAGGGGGAAATATACTTCCTTTGCAAGGATATGTGTGGAAATGGATCTATTAGGAGCTCTTTCGGATGAAGTTATCTTGGAAGTTTTTGATGAGGAATGGGTGCAAACAGTGGACTATGAGCATATACCATTCAGATGTCGTAGATGCCACAAACATGGACACTTATTCAGAGATTGCCCTCTTAGTAAAGAAGACAACAAGAGCAAAGCTAATACTATGAAGGACACATAAAGCTTTCATAAAGTGGTAAGTAGAGGAAAAGGAGGTAAAAAAGGTCCAAAGCTACATCATAATGAGGGACAAAAGGTCAGTCAGAACAAGTTTCAAGTACTGGAAGAGAATGAAGAAATTACAAAAGAAGACCAATCTATGGAGGAAGGTCCTAATGAAAAGGAGAAAGAAGAAGACAACAACCAAACACAAGATATTGGTAATTAAAAAGAGATTATGATGAGTGAAGCAGAACTAGAGATGGATCAAGAAATGACCCATAGTGAAATAGATCTGGAGGACCATGAGCTACAGGAAATTCTTGACAAGGAACACCTAGATCTGGAAGGGTTCTTGATGGAGGGAACCATGGGAGGGATACATTCATTGCCTCAAGAAGAATGCAACAGAATACAACAGTTGTTCTTATGGAAAAATCAGGAGAGGGGGTTGGATAAAGGAAAAACCATGGAGAAGCAAGAGTGCAGTGCTGTGAAAACTATGAAATCAACTCCAGAATTAGCTACTAGAAATCCAAGAAAGAGGAGGGGCAGGAAAAAGAAGAATGAGCTCTTGATGGAGTGTGGAAAGCTAATGATAGATTCGTGTAAGATGAAAGACCTAAGTAGTTACTCCTTTACAAATCTTTAATAATAAAGTTCACATCTTGGAATATCAGAGGTCTAAGTAGTAAAAGAAAACAAAGAATTCTTAGTAATAGAATGAAACAAAAATTCCAGATATAATATTCATCTAGGAAACGAAATTCTCCATTCAGAAATTAAAAAAAATCCATAGCAAATGGCCCAGTAGATTTGAGTTTCTAGAAGTTAAAGTAGAGAACACAGCGGGGGGCATACTCACTCTTTGGAACCCCCAAAAAGTTAGCATAATAGATGCGGAGGCATCAAGGAATTATTTATCAATAGTTATTCAACCAGTGGGGGTTTCAGATACCTTCCTCGTCACAAATGTTTATGGCCCTCAAAGAATAGATGATAAACTCAGATTTCTAGACTCCCTTGTGGATCTCAGGAACAAACATGCAGGAATACCTTGGGTCATGGGAGGGGATTTTAACATGATTAAATCTCTTTCGGAAAAAAGAGGAGGTACCAAAGCACTAAGTAAAGACTCCTTTGCTTTCCAAACCTTCATAGATAATATGAAACTGGTTGACTCAGAAACAAACAATGGCCTTTTTACTTGGAACAAAAAAAGTGGAGGTGAGGCACTTCCATACATAAAGAAATAACAGCAAGAGTTCTCCCCTTTGTAGGCTCAGATCACTAGCCGATTCAACTAGAGATCAAGGGTATAGATTCTCCCAGGAATAGACCCTTCAGATTTGAGAATATCTGGCTCTCCCACCCAGATTTCATCAACAATATTGAAAAATGGTGGTTAGAAGATTTGCAGATCCAAGGAACAAAAATGTTCCTCCTCCATAAAAGACTAAAGCACATTAAGCTCAGGCTCAAAGAATGGAACAAGAATGATTTTGGTAACATTTTTGTGGACAAAAAATCAGTGGAAATCAAAATTCAGGAACTCAACCAGGCACTGATCATAGATGGCTTTGACAAAGTCAAAAGTGATCAAGCTGATAAACACCATCAAGAATGGGAGAATTTATGCAAACAAGAGGAAATATTTTGGAGACAAAAGTCTAGAGTTCAATGGCTCAAAGAAGGAGAACGTAATACTAGATTTTTCCATAGATCCACCATGGCTAATAGAGCACACAATAGAATCTCTTCGATAAAGGATGAGGATGGGGAGCTTTTGATCTCTCATAAGGATATCGAAGCTGTGTTTGTCCAGCATTTCTGAGGCATCACTCGGGAAAACAATTCAGACAGAGAGAAATGCATCAGGGAAGTTACAAGACATATCCCTAAGCTGGTGTCTAGAGAGGACAATTTTAACCTAAATAGACCAGTAACTGAAGAGGAGGTCAGTGAGGTTCTCAAAGATATGCAGAATGGAAAAGCACTAGGCCCGGATGGTTTCAATGTGGATTTTTTTAAAGCCTGCTGGAATATTGTCAAACATGATATTTTGAATGTAGTGGAGGATTCTAGGAGAAACAAAACTATTCTAAAAGCCCTCAATACCTCCTTCATTTCCCTAATCCTCAAATAGGACACAACTCAAACTAGTGATAAGTACAAACCCATAGCTTTATGCAATGTGGTATACAAGATAATATCCAAGGTAGTGGCTAAAAGACTCAAACCTCTACTTCCTTCTTTAGTTTTAGGGGAACAATCAAGTTATGTGGAAGGCAGACAAATTCTAAATAACATTATTCAAGCCCACGAGGTGGTTCACACGCTAACTAGCAAGAGGCAGGCTGGAATGATCATGCAATTGGATATTGCCAAAGTGTATGACAAGGTGAATTGGATTTACATCAAGAAGGTTCTTACTGCTTTTGGTTTCGATCACAACTGGGTCAGATGGGTTATGGCTCTAGTGACTTCTTCCAGCTTTTCAATTTTGGTGAATGGCTCTCCCTTAGAGATCTTTATTCCTTCTAGAGGCCTCAGGTAGGGAGACCCACTCTCTCCCTTTCTCTTCATCCTTATGATGGAAGGACTTGGTCGGTCCATTAAGCATGCCAAGGTCACGGGCAAGATTAAGGGCCTTCAATTAACTGAGAATGGTCAGGCACTAACTCACCAACAATTTGTAGATGATACCATGTTGCAGGGAATCCCTACAGTCAAAGAAGCTTCAACCTACAAAAAAATCCTGAATGACTTTGCCATGGCTACAGGTATGGAAGTTAATCTATGTAAATAAAAAATCTTCTTCTTAAATACTAACATTGCTATTCAGAGAAATATCTCCAGAATTCTGGGCTTTCAAAGGGATTCCCTCCCTCCAAAGTATCTGGGAGTTTCTCTCACAGCGACACCAATGCAAAAAAGTATCTAGGAACCTATGCTTAATAAGATGTAGGACAAAATCAAAAAATCGACCCTCAAATCTTTGAACCTGGCTGGCAGGTTGGTTCTCACAAAGGATATTATTCAATCAATCCCTATTTTCATGTTATCAACCTTCCCGGCTCCCAAAGGAGTCTTACAACAATTCAGGAATACCCAAAGAGACTTCCTTTGGGGTAAGGAGGAAAAAAGGAAGAAATGGGCTCATACATCTTGAATAAAGCCTGGGAAACATAAAGGGCTCATACATCTCGAATAAAGCCTGGGAAAGAAGAAGCCTAGTACAAAATAATAGTTTTTGGGAAATCAGAGCAGGGGATCTAGCACTCTTCTGGGAGGAAAAATGGCAACAAGAACAAACACTGTTAAAAGAGGTCTTTTTGAGCCTCAAGCAGGAAACAGATTCCCAAGGATTAAACAAAGTAAAGGATTTCTAGGATCTTTCTCATAACTCGAGAAAGTGGAGAAGCTGGAGAAACATTGACTACAAAGATGACAACCCCATTAAAATAAAAGCAGAGGCACTTATGAGAATGTTGAAACAAATGATGATCTTGGTAACAAAGGGGTGGGACTAGTTAATATGGGGCAACAATAAAGAGGACACCTTTAATCCTAAGGAAGCAAAAGATATTCTCCTTGACCTAGATTCCTATGTTCCAGATAAGACCTGGCTGCTCCTTTGGAGGCACCAAGGGTGGATGAAGATCAAGCTTTTCATGTGGTTGGTACATCATAAGAAAATCTTGACTTGGGACAATATTAGGAAGAGGGGTGTTATGGGGCCTTCTAGATGCCAGCTATGTGAAGCTCAAGAGGAGACAATGGAGCATATTCTCAATAGTTGCACTTACACCTCCTGGTTGTGGGATTCTTTCGCTACCATTTTTCAACAGACAGATAGAGATAGAGGAAGTATCATCAATACCCTAAACAAGTGGAGAAGAAACTTTATGGAGCATGAGTTCCTTAATTTGGCTTGGGCCTTTACGCCAAGCTTCATTATCTGGAATGTTTGGAAAGAAAGGAACAAAATAATTTTCAAGGATGAAAAGACTATCCCTCATCGCCTGTTTGAACTGATCTTGAAATAGCTTAAGGAGACAGTTAGCACCACAGTTTGCAATCACCCCAAGAATCCCCCATGAGAGTCTAAGTTGAGAACTCTCAGGAAACTGGGATTACAAGGGGTTATTCCCCAAGGCTTAAATAGGAAGAAAATAACAATGGAAACAGAGAAGAATTTTTGGCATGCTCCACGAAAAGGATATCTAAAATACAACATTGATGGTGCTTCAAAAGGCAACCCGAGAACAACCGATTTTGGAGGGGTGTTAAGAGATGAAGAAGGAGGCATTATCTTTATCTTCCACACCATTTAGGAAGAGTCACCAACAATATGGCTGAATTAATGGCTTTCGAGAAATGCCTAGAGTTTCTGAAGCAGGACCATGGCTCAAATGTCATCATAGAAGCAGACTCAGAGATAACCATAAACTCTGTGAAAAGAATCAGTTGTGGAACTGGGCCGGAGAAAGTCTCAAATCACTGGAGACTAATCCAGGTTTACCAAAGAATTCAAAGACATCTCCAGGGACTTCGAACTGTTAGTTTCAACCATGTTCGACGAAAAGCCAATAAACTAGTAGATATCCTGGCCAACCAAGGTGTGAACAATTCAGAATGCAGGATTGCGATGAAGTGGCAGGAGATGCCTCAGAGCAGATTAAAAGCTCTCTGCGACGAGCAAGCGGTTGAGGACAGAGAAGTATTTTGAAACCGTGCCAGGGTGATAGGCACGGAATGAATTTTTCTCAGCAAGATTGACCACAGTCTTTCAGTATGTACTTTGGAGGAGGGCAAGCAAAGATAGGCCTCAAAACACCCCGGTGTAAGTTGACCGGTTTCCTCAGTTTTTCGGACGGTAACATGGTGGGTCGAATCACAGTAAGCCACAGTCTCTGGTTCCAGTTCCGAAGAAAGAATGCACGGGAAGGGAGGTTTGTTTTTACTGGCAGTGGTAATATCCCCGCATTCCACTTTCGGGAAGGAAAACCGCGCCCAAGACGGTTTTCAGGCGATCACATGGCTCTTGAGTGGAAAATGGTTTTGGGGATTTGGAAGTGATTCCATTCGGCTTCCAACACGTGGCAGGGGGGTGGAATCGAATACCTCCCTCCATCACACACTAATGTTTGGTCATCTTAGGTTGTGTGATATTGCTCCTGGCCATTGGATCCCGCCGCCTGGATCTATGGTCAGGAATGACTGGGTTGTTTTGTGGGGCCAGGTCGTTTTTCTCCACTAGTCTTGTCGGGGTGTTTTTTCCCGCTACTACTTGTTTGAGTGAAAAGCTAGGATGATGGTAACTGTTGTAGATTTTCCAGAAGTTGGGTGAGTGGGAGTTTCCGGAGTTTTCCTTGTGGTTGGGGGATCATTTTGCCCAACATAGTGTGTAATTTGAGGGTTTGGTGACAACTGGTGTAGGGCTGGGGGTCTTGTCTTCGATAGGATGCCCTTTTTTTCCTGAGTCCATGAAGATGGACGGTTCATTGTATATTATGTAACATTAATTTTGGATTAATGAAATAGAAGGAACGTCTCTTGCTTCAGCGAAAGAAAAAAATTTCATATTTATTTAAAATTAAATATTTAGTTAATTAATTGTAAGTTAGTTTTATATTTAATTAAAGAGGTTAATAAAAATTAAAAATATAATTGTAAGTTAGTATTGTTATATTTATTACCATAACCACTAAATATTGTTAGATCTATTAATTGATCTTATTAATAAAACTACTAAAATAAATTAATTTAAGTTTTATATAATAAGAATAATTCTTTTATATTTTAATTTTTTAATAAATTATTAGGAATTTCTCATTACTTCATAATATTTATAATTTTTAACACTATAACTATAAATTAATAAGCTATAAAACATATTATCATTTTAATTTAAGCCTAAATGTAGATTGAATTTCAATATCAAAATAATTATTTCTCTTTTTTTATAATTAAGTTAATTTTTGTATATAAATAATTGTTTAAAATAAATTTAAATTATAAAGCCATCTATTTGGAACAAAAAAATGCTATTTAAATATCTCATACTGTATAAACTAACCCACTCGAAGAGGATTATCAAGTAAGAATACCAAAGAGGATCAAAGAACTATGAAAAAAGAGAGCAGGCTAAAGGATAACAAGGGGAAACTTTCTTTATAAGAAAACTAGAACAAGCTATTAAAAGAGGGAGGGGAGGAAGTGAAGGACATGACTAGGAACCGAGGGTTGGGACACAACAACTGTTGATCTTCCAACTGTCGTCTCTATTGGGATTGCTAGGCCTTTTTTCAATCTCAAGGGTTTCCCTAAATTTTTAGTGATGGAACTACGAAACTCTAGCAATAACATTGGCCTCCTCAATACAAACATGATGTTTGGTCTTCTCCGCATGCTCTGCTAGTGCAGAAGACTTGGTTCTCCTATGCTTAAGGTCAGATGCATGCTCATTAATCCTGTGATTAATGGAGCATCCAGTATCACCAATATAGGGGGTCCCACAAGAACAAGGAATAGTATAGACAACCTTCATGTCCTTAGGGTCGATAGGATCCTTCCCTGATCGAAGGGACTTATGAATGGTGTTAAGGGGTCTTAAGGTTGACGGAACATTATGTTTCTTAAGAATCCTCACAATCTTATCAGTGGTCCCTTGCACAAATGGTAGATGGACCCCTCGGACCCGTTCTTTAGGTTCTCTTTTAATTATCGAATTTTTGGAAGCTTTCAGGAAAGCCTTCTCACCCATGTATCTACTATAACTGTTTATTTAGTTTAAACAATTATTTATATACAAAATTTAAAATAATAATAAAAAAGAAAAATAATTATTTTGATATTAAAATTCAATCCACATTTAAGCTTAAATTAAAATGATAATTTTTTTTTAGTGTGGTTCATGAACACCTTGGTCAGTGAGTGGTTACTAGGTCCATGGAAAAGCCTGGGCTAATCGGCCCTCAGCCTACTGGCTAGACCTAACCCCAAGGGCTTCGGGAAAATCGACCTTGTGACCTCCCGATGGTGAGACACGGTTTTTGACCATCTGGGCTAACTAAATTAAAATGATAATATATTTTATTGCTTACTAATTTATAGTTATAGCGTTCAAAATTATAAATATTAGAAAGTGATGAGAAATTCCTAATAATTATAAGAAGAATTTCGGTGTAAATCACATATAGAAAGACCTTTGTCGACGCGTTCAGAACCAACTAGTGTCGTTCATCGTCAGGACAAGTTGAAGAAACAGATCCAGTCTAGCATGTTAAATAGTCTAAGCAGAGACTCCAATGGCTACAAAAGATTAATGGCTAATTTTTGACTCTAGGACCGAGGTCAAATTTTCATTTATTAATTTATTATTATTATTATTATTTATTATTTTATTTATGGAACAAAGTTATATTAGGTAAAAATAAATAAAATAAATTAATGGTTAGTTTTTTTTTAAAAATCATTTATTTCTTTAAATTATTACTTTTATATATAGATATATATTTTAATTAAAATAATAATATTCGGTTGATAAGAAAAGGTTAGGATTAATAAAATTATATAAATAAATACCAGGTTAGTATAAAAAGTTAATTTATTCGTTTATTAAATTATTCATTAATTATTATTTATTAATTATTATTGTTATTATTATTATTATTATTATTATTATTATTATTATTATTTATTTTATTTCTGGAACTAAGTTAAATTAGGTATAAATAAATAAAACAAATTAATGGTCAGTTTTTTAAAAATAATTCATTTATTTATTTAAATTATTAATTATATCTATATATATATATATATATATATATATATATATATATATATATATATATATATATATATATATATATTAATTAAAATAATAATATTAGGTTGTTAAGAGAAAATTAGGATTAATAAAAATAAATACCATACTTATGATGGTTAGTTTAAAAAGTTAATTTATTTGTTTATTAGATTATTTATTAATTATATATCTATATATATATATATATATATATATATATATATAATAATATTAGGATGTTCATAAAAATAAATAAATAACATAGAAGAGAATTGGTAGGATCTTGATTCACTGCTGGCGTAGAGACGGAGCCGAGGATGAACCCTAGACTTTTCTCTACCGCCTCCCCTGTTTCGGCCGCCGCCTGGCCCCTGCTCAGCACTGTTGCAGCCGATGAGGCGAGTTCAAAACTGGAATCGCAGGTATCTGATCTCCTTTCTGGCATGCATGATTACATATATTTCCTGAGAGCTCCCCCCCATCTTCTCGTCGCCGATCTGGTTGCTGGGGCAGTCCATTCTTGGTCCTCCTATAATGCATCCAGATATACCCTTATGCTCTGGAAAATGAACCCTACAGACGCCGGTTCATTTCTTGATCGTTGCTTTCTAGAGAAAGGAGCAGCGACGACGGGATCAGGGTTTGATCAGAAGGCGTCTGGATCCAAGACTGGCCGCGTTGTCCTCTGTAGCAGCAGTCAAGGCAAAGAGCTGTACTATCTAGCCGTAGCTGAGGAGCTTGAACTCGAGCTGGGGCTTCGATCTTCACCCACGGCCGCCCAGGTCATTACGGCTATCCTTCACGCAAAGCTGCCCAGCGTTCAGGACAGTCGCAGCAAGAAAAGCTCAAAGCCCTCTTGCCTTCACAGAAAATATGAACTTGCCATCAGGGTCTCAGCCAGTCAGAAAACTGTATGCTTTGGCCACGAACCAGAGCAGTTGACCCCATCACACGCATGGTCTCCATATGGATCTGGAGCAAACAATGGCTCTCCAAAAGGCAGTTGCAGCCTCGGATCTGTCAACGATTGGCGAGATCCGGTCATCCAATAGGCAGAACGGGCCATGCTCTGGCCAGATCCAGAGATCTGTACTCTTGGCATGAGTTCAAAGCCAGAATCTGACTCCTTTCAGATTCAAATCTCTCAGCCTTCAGGCAGCACCATCATGCAATGGGTTAGCCCTGCAGATCTGGTGCAGGATCTCAAAATGAAGCTAGAGCGCAGATTGGGGATTCCATCAAGCATTCTGCGACTTCTCTATCAAGGTAAATAGCTTGAAGACCCTCTTCCTCTCTTTTCTTACGGCATTTCCAGGAATAGCTTGGTGGTGGTGACCCTTCGTTTAAGAGGAGGTGCAGCAAGGCAATCTTCCTCTACCCGTCCTTTCTCATACAAAGATGCTGTCCACTCTGAGAATCCCAATCCTCCGGAAGCCCCTAAATCCAAGGTCTTCTTGGTTGACAAGAACGAAGAAGTTCCCTCTGTCGAACTCATTCATGAAGAACTGGCTTCCCAACTTCAAGATTTTGCTGAAAGAGCCATCATTTGCAGATTTAATGGACTGTGGCCGCGTTCTCAGGATCTCTATGCATGGATCCATGCAAACTGGACTCATCACTGTAAGATCTTTTTCTATTCGAAAGGCTATTTCATTGTCCTATTTGACAACAGTAAGCACTATGATAAGGCATTAGAAGAGGGCCCTTGGTTCATGGGAAATGCAGGGTTATTCTTGATTCCCTGGTTCCCAGATTTCGATCCAGCCACTGCAGTCATTACCAAGACTCCGGTATGGATTCGGCTTCCAAATTTTCCTGCCCACCTATGGAGTACCCGTGTCTTCAGAGTTATAGAAGACACCCTGGGCAGCTTCCTCAGTGGCGATATGTGGCGGGAAGCTAAAGGTCTCTACTAATATGCAAGAATGTGCGCGATGTTAGACCTGAGCAAAGGTCTTCCAGAACAAATCAACCTTAAAATAAATGACTTTGTTTGGACCCAAACTCTGGACTACGAGAACACTGCTTTTCGGTGCTGCCATTGCCACCAATCTGGGCATTTGCACAATACATGCCCATCTCGCCCGGCAAAAAAGAACAAAGCCAATGCCTCCAAGCCCAAGCCCAAGCATTGGACTCCTTGCTCTCCTCCTCCAGTGGTGGATCCTGGTTCCTCTAGCTCTGAAGATGAAGACAACGATGAAGAATTAGAACAGGCCCCTCATACCGTGGCCCCCTCATCCGATGGTCTGGCGCCTACCTCTGACGCAGCCAATGCTCAGAAATGTGTCCATTCGTCCTCCTCTTCGGATTCAGAAAAAGAGGGCTTCCCCAAGGTGGGATCCCCGGTGGAGGATCCCAATATTCAAGTTGTACTCGCTCATCCACCACCAAATGGTTGGGTGGAAGTCAAAAAACGAAAAGGGAAAAAGCTTCGTGTTGAAGCCTCCACCCTCTCAGGGTAGTTTACCATGCTTCTTTCAGCTTCTAGTGACTTGTTGTAGCTCCTTGCTTGTTTAGCTCCTTTTCCGGAACCGAGGTTGATAGTTCTATCATTTCCGGTTGCCGGTTTCTTGCATCTTTGGGATGTATCCTATTGTACAATATTTTTACTTAATAGATTTAGTCTTAATCGAGAAAAAAAAATAAATAAATAAATAACATAATTTTAATGGTTGGTATAAAAAGGTAATATACTTGTAAATTATTTATTAATTAAAAATAAAAAGTTTAACATATATATATATATATATATATATATATATATATATATATATATATATATATATATAAATATAAATATAAATAAAAAAAAAAAAGAATAATAATACTAATAATAATAGTAATAATAAAACATACTAATAATATATATATATATATATATATATATATATAGATTAGTTAAGATTATATTTACTAATATCAATTAGGAAAAAAATCAAACGGGAAGAGCGACATAGAAACAAAGAAGGCGAAGGACTGGAAAAAAGTCCAATAGAAAACGAAAGATCAAGGAGGGAAAGGAAGAAAGGAAGGCACCTGGGGGAACGACGAAAGCGCAAAAGATAAAAAGGGGGGGGGGGAAGGGGAAGAAACACTAAGACGAAAGGGCAAGGATCCAACATCTACTGATTTTCCAGCCATCATCTCTGTTGAGATTGTTAGCCCTTCTTTCAATTTCAATAGCTTCCCTGAATTTACGATGATGGAACTGAGCAACTTTGGCAACAACCTTGGCCTCCTCTATACAGACTTGATGCTTGGTCTTATCCACATGCTCTGCTAATGCTAAAGACTTGGTTCTCCCATGTCTCAGGTCAGCTGCATGTTTGCAAATTCTCTGATGGATGAAGGGCCCTGTTTCCCCGATATAGGGTGTCCCACAAGAACAAGGGATCAAATACACACCCTTCATGTCCTTAGGGTCAACAAGATCTTTCACCGATCGGAGGGAATTACGAATGGTGGTAAGGGGCCTGAAGGTTGAGGGAATATCAAACCTCCTAAGGATCCGAACCATCTTGTCCGTGGTTCCCTGGACATAGGGAAGATGGACACCTAGTCGGCGCTCCTTTGGTTCTTTCTTAATTAACGCATTTCTAGAGGCTTTAAGGAAAGCCTTCCGACCAAGGCACCTACTATATCCATTCTCCACAAATACATCAAGGAGATGGGATATAGTAGGCGCTTTGGTCGAAAGGCTTTCCTTAAAGCCTCTAGAAATGCGTTAATTAAGAAAGAACCAAAGGAGCACCGACTAGGTGTCCATCTTCCCTATGTCCAGGGAACCACGAACAAGATTGCTCAGATCCTTAGGAGGTTTGATATTCCCTCAACCTTCAGGCCCCTCACCACCATTCGTAATTCCCTCCAATCGCTGAAAGATCTTGTTGACCCTAAAGACATGAAGGGTGTGTATTTCATCCCTTGTTCTTCTGGGACACCCTATATCGAGGAAATAGGGCGCTCCATCCATCAGAGAATTTGCGAACATGCAGCTGACCTGAGACATGGGAGAACCAAGTCTTCAGCATTAGTAGAGCATGTGGATAAGACCAAGCATCAAGTCTATATAGAGGAGGCCAAGGTTGTTTCCAAAGTTGCTCAGTTCCATCATCGTAAATTCAGGGAAGCTATTGAAATTGAAAGAAGGCCTAACAATCTCAACGGAGATGACAGCTGGAAAATTAGTAGATGTTGGATCCCTGCCCTTTTGTCTTAGTGTTTCTTCCCCTTCCCCCCCCCCCCCTTTTATCTTTTGCGCTTTCGTCGTTCCCCCTGGTGCCTTCCTTTCTTCCTTTTCCTCCTTGATCTTTCGTTTTCTATTGGATTTTTTCCAGTCGTTCGCCTTCTTTGTTTCTATGTCGCACTTCCCGTTTGATTTTTTTTCCTAATTGATATTAGTAAATATAATCTTAACTAATATATATAGGTATATATATATATATATATATATATATATATATATATATATATATATATATATATATATATATATATAATTAATAATTTGAATAAATAAATGAATTATTTTTAAAAAACTAACCATTAATTTGTTTTATTTATTTGTACCTAATTTAACTTAGTTCCATAAATAAAATAATAAATAATAATAACAATAATAATAATTAGTAAATAATAATTAATGAATAATTTAATAAACAAATAAATTAACTTTTTATACTAACCTCTTGTTTATTTATATAGTTTTATTAATCCTAACCTTTTCTTATCAACCGAATATTATTATTTTAATTAATTAATATATATATATATATATATATATATGATGATGATGATGATGATGGTGTTTAACGTCCGCTGAGACCAAACAATGATCTATCGGACCTAAATAAACAAATTATTTATTTTGATTTAAGATTTTATTCCTATGGTCAAAAAGCTTGCAGAGAAGCCTCTCGAGCTCACCATAATTTTGACATTGTAAAAGGCTAGGAAGGACAGTATTGTAACAAAGATTGTGAAATTGAGATCTAATGTGGTTGTATGAAGGGCACTCTAAGAGGAAGTGGTTTTCATCCTCGATGCTCCTATTCTCACAAATATGGCAGATCCTTTCCATCCATGGCGTTTTAGGAACTGCCCAACGACCTGTTTCACTATGGAGCTCATGAGAATTCGTTCTAATCTTTGTTATATTAATTTTCTTCTTTGAGCTAGTTAAAATAGAGAGATACTTTTGATCTTCAAGGGTGGGGTTGATGACCTTATTATAATAACTTAATTTTATTTTAGACGCTAAATCTTTCTCACACCACAATTTTTCTTTGAACTTAGAAGTAACAATATATTTAATGTTATTTATGTTTTGCAAAGCATCATTCTCATTGATCTCCCAATAGTTTAACCAGGCCCTTGTGTCTTTATGCCATCCTCGGTTGAGCCTTAGGTGGTTTTGGCTGGAATTTAAAGCTAGCTTAGGAAGTCTATGATCGTCTATGTTATTGAGTTTGTGCTTGTAGAACAGAAACCTAAGCATAGCTAGGCTCTCAATAGGGGAAAGACCTGCTTCTATAAGGAGAATAAGATAGGGTGTATTAATTTTAATTTTCAGATTATAAGTTATAAAACGCTTCTGGATTTGCTCAATCTTTCTCCATGATTCTCTGCAGATGCTGCAACCCCAAACCTCACAGCCATATAAGATAACAAGAGTGACTAAAGTTTCAAAGAGGAACTTCTTTTTATCCCACATTACGAGGTTTGCTGTTTTACAATTATTTTCAATACCAAAATAAGCTTTCCACCCCCATTGATACTTTTCTCAATGCTATGATTCCAGTTGAGCTTGTGATGGATATAAATTCCCAGGTACTTGTAAGAATACACATCCTCCAAGTTATTATTGTCATACATAAAATTAGCATAAGTGTCCTTCTTGGATTTGATAATCATAACTTTTGTTTTGTCAGTGTTAACAGTCATACCCATGGTAGAGTAGAAATCCTTAAGAAGCTTGAGTTGCTTATCAAGATCAGAAGGGAACCTTGCCAAAAGAATAATATCATCAGCATAGAGAAGAAGGATAACGACTATCCCAGCTAAGATCGTGCCATCACATCCTGATTCTTCTAAATAGCCTTCGAGCTTATCGATGTAAATGCCAAATAGGGTAGGGGAGAGTGGACAACCTTGTTTAACACCGATGTTACACTTAATATCTTTCGACCACCCCTCATTGCTCTTTAGTTTGGCAATTACATTCTCGTATAACCTTATAGCAGCAGCTCTCAACTCAAGAGGAACCTTTAGCTCTTCTAACCTATTCCAAAGGTTGTATCTAGGAACTGTATCGAAAGCCTTTCTAAAGTCTACAAAGCAACAAAATAAATTAGATTTATCATTACGACATTCCTCCGCAATGATCCTAAGGGTAACAAGGTGGTCTGTTGTTGAGTGATGCCTTCTGAAACCTGCTTGGCCTTTAGCCCGCTTACCTTCACTTTCAAGCCATATGCTTAACCATTTTTCCAGGATACTACCATACAACTTGGCTAAGAGAGGGCTGATCATAATTGTCCGATAATTAGAGGGGTTGTTTGTATCTCCACTTTTAAAAATAGGGATAATGAGGCTCTCAGTCCAAGGTTTAGGGAACCCATGCTTAACTGCTTGATTGAAAAGCTTGTGGATGTGGGGGATGAGGATAGGACCTCCAATTTTTAAGATTTCCACCTGGTAACCTTCAATGTCCTTAGCTTTGCCATTAGCAAGGCGATTAACCCCAAACTTAATGTCTTCTAAAGAGAAAACTTCTTTTGTTGTGAGCAGGGTTTCCAAATTATCCATGACATTTGGAGATTCATAAAGCTTTTTAAGATAAGAATTCCAATCGTGAAGAGCAATTTTATTATTATCCTTAGTCCTCCTAGTCAGAATCTGCCTCCAAAATTTCTTAGGAGCTACCTTAGAGAGGTGTAAGAGATTCTCCTGTCTTTGACGAATGTACTACCTCTTTTTCCTTTTAATTAGGGCTTTGTATATTTTTATCTTGTCCATTTTAAGAGAACCATCAACAGCTTCCTTAATTGCTCTCCTTGTACTTTTACAATCTTTGTCATACCATGGATTGGTTTTGCTATTTCTTTTATTATTTGAGACTTCAATTGAGAACTTGTTAATAGAATATGAGAGAATTGTAGTAAAATTATGATATAGGTCTTCTATGTTGTCTATACTAGATAAAGGAAGAAAATTAGTTTTTAATTAATTTAGAAAGAGATCCTTTTTATTTCTATCAAATATTAAGTTCTTTTGGCTGTAAGTATTATTTTCTATGGGAACTCTATGCATGACAAAATTGAGTGTTATAAGTAAAGGCCTATGATCAAAGTTAGGTTCGTGGTCGTTTAAGATGTCAAAATTTACCATTTCGTTGTATAATGGGAGATCGGAAATAACGTAGTCTACCACGCTGCTACCAAGTCCATGGATGCAGGTCATCTTGCTGGAATTGGGCCACTTCTTTAGACCGTTGCAAATTATGAGATCCTGAGCACTACAGAGCTTGACTAGCTCTGACCCAAACAAATTTTCCCCGAGGTCTTCAGAGCTCCTTTTGTACCTACTAGCCAGGGTAGGGTCTTCATCTAACCAAAGAGGATTAGGGTTGGAATGATTGCTTAGAATAATAGCTTGGTTGTTTGAAGTTCGAGCATTAAAGTCACCTATTAAAAGGATATTACCGTCGTTCCTTAGGCTAGAAATATCATTCTCTAAACTATTGTAAGGGTTAGTTTTATCTAGATTCTTCTTCTTATAGAAGTTAGAATTAATGGGGGGAAAATAACATATTGCTATGTAGGACTTTTTATTATTAATTTCTCTGATCTCTATCCAACTAAATTGGTTGTAAGGGTCGTTTTTATAAATCCTAACATAGGGGGAGATGTTCTTCTTAATGTAACAAGCTATTCCCCCAATGCCTCTACGGGAGGATCGCTTGTTCAACGCAGACCATAACGTAAAACCATCTATGTTAGGGACCTTAGATTCTTCGTGCTCCCAAGTTTCAACAAGCAAAACAATATCAACATCATTTGAAATCCAACTTAGCTTGGGGCCTTTGTTCCATGGGAAGCCCCGACAGTTCCAAGAAAGGATTCGAAGCATGTTTAATTGCTATCGATTACTATCTTTTTGGTTTCTATCTTGAATAAAGGCTTTTCTATTTCTGATTATTGCCCATTTTCCTTCCTTTCTAGCTTCTTTTACCTTTTGAACCTCCTTTCTTAATTATGCTTGATCTTCTGGAATGAGATCTTCATTTATGAATATTCTTGTTCCTTTTAGACTTGAGGTTTTACTAAGTATGTTGTGCTTATGATCAGTAGAGCTCACCTTTATGCGGATTAATCTTCCTTTATTCTCGGTTAATTTCCCCAACCTTGTTGCTTCTATGAGACACACTGTTTCAATTTGTAATCTATTATGTAATTCTGTCTGGACTAAGGCTAAAGTATCCTCATCTTCTTCCTCTTTTAAACCGAAGATTATAAGGTTCAAGGCCCTTTTGTTACGTTCGTGGTCTAATTCTATTAATTTTTTCATTTCATCTTTAATTGGTTTAATATCTAACTTATCTACCACATTATTTAGGGTGAGGCGGCTATTAACTTTTTCTTCTAATTCTTTAATCATGTCTTTCATTTTAAGACCCTCTAAAGTATCAGCGTCTCCTTGCTGGGATGGTTGGTTAGTATCTTGGTTTTGTTTTTCTATAACCTGCAATCTAGTCTCCATTGCCTCCATTTTATTCTCCAGTAGTTCTATTTTATTTTCTATTTGTTTTTGGATCGTGTTTTCAAGAGATGCAAATTTATTTTCCAGCACGGCTTCTAACTCTTTTTGTAACTTGGCTTCTCTTTCTTCTCTACGTTTCTCTAAAGACTCTATATACTCATAGAGGCCTTGTAGAGTAACTGTGCTAGGTCTGCCCTTGGTAATCTTTGGTAACTGTGGTGAAATATTCATACTTGAAATTATATGAGCAAATATGTATTAGAAAAGAAAAAGATAAGGAATGTGTGCACCTGATATCAGCGAACCTGACTGCAGATCGCCTGTGCGAGCCAAGATCACCAAGCTTTGGATTTATATATGCGAGCTTCAAAACCAAGATCACCGAATGCGTTTATAAATGCGAGCCCCAGAACCAAGATCACCGAGTGCTAGGATTATATATGCGAGCCAAGATCACCGAATGCGAGGGTTTATATATATTTCAAAAACTGGAGCCTTAGAACCGGAGCGAGGATATAGATCACCGAGCTTTGGATTTATATATGCCAAAATCACCGGATGCGAGGATTTATATGTATTTCAAAAACCGGAGCCTTAGAAACCGGAGCGTTTATATATAGATCACCATGTGTATATGCGAGCCTCAGAAACCGGAGCGTTTATATATGCGAAGATTTATATGTGAAGATTTATATATCCGCATTGTTTATATAACCAAACCCGTTATGCGATCACTGTTTATATAAACGAACCACAGAAGAGAACCGTTCAATATATATCCACACTGTTTATTATTATCCGAGCATATAACCGAGCCCGAAAAGATCTGCACTGTTTATATGCGAAGATTTATATAACCAAACCCTGTTATATGCGAAGATTTATATATCCGAGCACTGTTTATATAACCGAACCCTCTTATATGCGAAGATTTATATATCCGCACTGTTTATTATTATCCAGGCATATAACCGAACCCGTTATGCGATCACTGTTTATATAACCGAACCGCAGAAGAGAACCGTTCAATATATATCCGCACTGTTTATTATTATCCGAGCATATAACCGAGCCCGAAATGATCCACACTGTTTATATGCGAAGATTTATATAACCGAACCCCGTTATATGCGATGATTTATATATCCGAGCACTGTTTATATAACCGAACCCTGTTATATGCGAAGATTTATATATCTGAGCAGTGTTTATATAACCAAACCGCAGAAGAGAACCGTTCAATATATATCCGCACTATTTATATGCGAAGATTTATATAACCGAACCCTATTATATGCGAATATTTATATATCCGAGCACTGTTTATATAACCGAACCCTGTTATATGCGCAGATTTATATATCTGCACTGTTTATTATTATCCGAGAATATAACCGAACCCGTTATATGCGAAGATTTATATATCCGAGCACTGTTTATGATTATCCGGGCATATATATATATATTTATAAGTAATAATTTAAAGAAATAAACCATTAATTTATTTTATTTATTTTTACCTAATTTAACTTGGTTCCATAAATAAAATAATAAATAAAAATAATAATATTAAATTAATAAATGAAAATTTGACCTCGGTCTTAGAGTCAAAAATTAGCCGTTAATCTTTTGTAGCCATTGGAGTCTCTGCTTAGACTATTTAACATGCTAGACTAGATTTGTTTCTCCAACTTGTCGTGACGATGAACCACACTAGTTGGTTCGAAACACGTCGAAAAAGGTCTTTCTATATGTGATTTACACCGAAATTCTTCTTATAACTATGATGGATCACAGAAGCCCCAATTTTACAATTCCTAATAATTTATTCAAAAATTAAAGTATAAAAGAATTATTCTTATCATATAAAACTTAAATTAATTTATTTTAATAACTTTATTAATAAGATCGATTAATAGATCTAACAACAATTAGTGGTTACGGTAATAAATATAATAATACTAACTTACAATTAGTTTTTTAATTTTTATTAACCTCTTTAATTAAATATAAAACTAACTTACAGTTAATTAACTAAATATTTAAATTTAAGTAAATATGAAATATTTAATTATATAACTTTTATGTGTATTTAATGTGAACCTTTTTAATTGATGTTAATTAAATATGTTACCTTATTTACATATGTTTTAAACTAACTTCCAATTAACTATTTAATTATATATAAATTTAAACCCCTTTTAATTTAATAATAGAAAAACTAACATACTAGTGATTTAATAATTATTTAAATCTGTAACTTTAACTTATTTATTTATTTAATATATTACCTAGTTTTATTTGATACTTAACTAACTTTCAATTAACTAACTAAATATTTATTTCTATTACTTAAATATATGTGATTAATTCCTATTGATTAATTTTTAATTAAATATAGTTCTTCTCTCCTATCCCTATCCCTTAGTCGAGTTCGACTAGCTGTTTCCCAGTCAAATATAGTTGTTAGCCGGTCTAGCCTACCAGTTCAATATAGTTGTTGCCTGGTCAAATATAGTTGTTGGATGTTCTGATCTGACTATTTAACATGCAACCTAGATCTCATTCTTCAACTTGTCCTCGCGATGAACCACACCAGTTGGTTCGAAACACGTCAACAAATGAAATATCATGTGACTTACACCAAAATATGTTTTTTCATAAACCGAATATGGATCACAAAAGCTTCAATTCAGCAATATGTATATTTTTAATTTTAAAAATATATATATCATTTTTTTTTTAAAATATTTTTTTCTTATTAATTTTTTAATTTCTTAATTGTGATATTTTATAGGTTAATTTTGTTTTTTTGTTTTTAACATTTTTATCATTGAATTTTTTTTTTTAATATATATTCTTATTTCTGTTTTGCTATTTTTTTTAAACTTTTTTTTTCTCTGTTTTAATTTTTAATTCTATGTTTTCATTATTATTTTGAAATTTTAATGTTTTTCGAAGTTATAATAAAATATTTTACACCATTACTTCAAAATGTTGAAAATTTACTCTAGAAACAAAAAGGCATTATTGCAGCATCAACGCTTTTCGTTGTGAGGTTGGTTTTTGCACAACTTTTGCACATAGAAATTTAGTTTGACTGGTATTTTTTAAAAAATTTGAAAATCGACCTAAAAAAAGCCATGTTTCAGTATCAACACTTTTCATTTTGAGGGTGTTTTTTGCACAATTTTTGCACAAAAAATTCGGTTTCACTGCCATTTTTAAAACATGTTCAAAATTGACCCTAGAAAAAAAGCCATCGTTCCAGTATACACGCTTTTCATTTTTAGCACTGTTTTTCATGTTTTTTCATGGTTTTTTGGCTAGAGTTCCAGTTTTCAGTTTATAATTTTCATTTCAAAGTTTACATTGTTATGCATTATTCTTATTGGGAAGGTAACTATTACTGAAAGTTAAATCTATCACGGCTGGTAAGCCAACATAATTCAAGACCACTTTAGAATTCGTCAAATGTTTTAAGGAACAAAATGAGCAAGTACAACGCCTTCTCTGCGAATTATAGTAGCACATTTTTTTCTTGGAGGATGAACTGGATAGTAATCCTAGCCCCTTCATTGAGGACATTCAATTTCAAGCTTTCCTCTCTTTTGCTACCAATCAGGTTGAATGGGCTAAAGCCTCTAACATTTTTTAGAAAAGGGAACATGGTATAGATTTATGGGTCAGAGGAGAACCCACAAAACCCTTACATATTTATGTCCAACATAAAAGGTTTATGCAACAAGAGGGAGTCGTGGCTAAATTGGGACCACTCCATAAATATGTTATATGGCCATGAAGAGAATAGTTTTAGGACATTAAGGAGGAAGCTTTGTTGGTAGCAAGGCAAAGATGGGAAGCTTCCACTAACAATATAAAAAACCGGGAGCCATTTGGGTACAGAAACCTTAAAGATGCTGCTACTCGCCTAAACATGTACAACAATATGGTCCTACGCATGGGTCCTACATGGATGGGATGTCGTTACAGATGTCCTCTTATTTCGTACCCCCCTGAAGGGTATTATTGTGACTATGATTTTCCAGATTACCGTATAAACCAGGCTTTTGCAATACTTGAACAAGAAAATGGTTTTAGGCTATATAAAGAAGAAGTTCATCTTGCCTATTCTTTGACACAACTACACCCCAACCATCTTATTGCAAGAGGAAATGCAAAAACGTAAGCAGGGGAGTATGTTGGGTCATGGAAAATGTATGTTTTATCCTCATATTAGTTTAATTAATCAATCATTTTTATATGATTATCTTCATTTTAGAAAAGAATTTAGAAGAAACGATTGTAGAAGGTCGATAAAACCAATCATTAATGAATTGTATGATTTTGGGTATGAAAGCTAACTTTCGGTATTTTTATATGTAGGAATATGAATTAAACGATTGTTGCTCAAATGGTGGAACAACAACGACCAAGAAAAGAAAAAGGACAATGTTTCGCTCATGAAGGCTAGTGGAAGACTGGGTGAATTGAGTTTATTTTGCAATAAAATCTGATTTTCAGTTGCAAAATCCTCAGGATCTCCTGATCCTTAGGATTTTCTCCTGTCTTTTTGTCTCTCATAGGTTATATAAAGCCGATAGGCAAAATTGAATAGGCTAGCTAGGAATTAGGAGATTGTAACTTTCATTCTCACATAAAGTATTCTCAATACGGTGATGTTGTATCTTTATTATTGAGTTTAATGTGAAAGACCATGTTTTACTTGTAATCACACTATGAGTGTCTTTCGGCAGTGACTTCTAGTGACTCTGGGCCCGATCTCAAGGGGATTTACTATTTTGATTGTGCCATACTTATTTCTTTTTACTCTTGCAAATGTTTATTCCTGTTATTTCATGAAATTATAATTATTCTGATTGTTGTGAGTATTGATCTTTACGATTTTCCTTTATCATTCAACATAGATTCTAGATCTTGCTATGTTTACATTTGTGTGTTAGTCTTTTATTATTTTATAAGATTAGTTTAAGTATTTGATTGGTGTTCCTTTTGAGTAGTGTTATTAGAGATATTGAGTTCACATTTTTTTCTTTCAGTTAAAAGCTTGAATAGTTTCTTGTTCTTTATTTGTTGTAGTTTTCCTTCTTGCTGAATGAATTATTGTCGATATTAGCTAATAGATCTGCTAAGAGTGATTGCTTTTGCATACTTGCATTCAGATTCAGTTTTTCACAAAATAGATTAAAACATATTTGAAAATGATTCAAGGTTTTCCTTCAGATTTGTTTTCGATTGAACTTCAAGAATTAGCTATTAATTATTGCAACGATTTAAAATCATTTCATTCTGAATTAACCTATAAATTCAATTACATGGACAATTCTGAACACTCTTGAAATAAATTGACTTACCTTTGTTTGATAAATAATGTAGGTATTAAGGTTTCTTTTAATAGTCATCTTAGTGCAACAACACCATGTGTCAACCATAAATGGGCCTTTTGTGTACCCAAAAATTACAAATATGACTATCACATGTCATGCTCTGATTAGTTGGTACCGCGGTCATCATCCTATATCATCTAGGCCAACCAAATTATGCTACTTTTCCTCTATTATAGGGGAGAGAGAAAGGGTCCCGAGACCTTATTTTTCGCCAGATATCTTGAACATTTCTTTTGTTTTACTTCAAGCTCTTCCAGGCCAACTATCCTTCACTTTCACATTTGCTAAACCTTTAGCTAACCCTCAACATTCTAATATGCCAATCTAGGGGCCTTCACTCGCTTCCCATTAGATGGCACTTTTCTACCATGTCCCAGCATCCACCGCCTAGTGAAAGGCTTCTGCATGTTGTTTTCCAAACTTCAGGGTGCACTTGTCAAGGTAATACTATTAGGATGGTGTCATACCACTCAATTCATCATGGTACTAAGACTTCTATACCATTACTTTACCTCTCGGGTAACTTTGCTGGGCCAGGATATTAGGTGGGATCATTCCATGCTAATGGAAATGCTTCCTGTGACTATGTTGTTGGGCACATTTACACAAATCTCTATTGTTCCTCTTTGCCAACCTTTTCTACCAGGTTTGGCACTTTTGTTAACTTTGGCAAGGTGTCAAAGGCTCACCCAACCACCTTTTAACTCTATTATTTTTGACTTGGGGTCACCAAACTTTGACTCGCTGTATCTCTAGATTGAGGAGGCCATTTTCAATAATCCACATATGAAATGAAATATTTTCAGAGCTCCTTCCATCTAAGTGGGTTTCACCTACTTCGAAGATGATCTGCTTCTCCAAAACTGGCTCTAAAGTCTTTGCACATTCTGCTGCAATTTTTCCATGTTTCTCCTTAGGTGTGCTTCCTCAGACTTTCTTCGACACCTGCGCTAACTATATACATCAATGACCACTTTGTTGCACCATAACCTTGTTACAATCAATGATAGCATATTTTAACAATCTTTCTCTTTGGCATTGATGGAGACATCAAAATGAAACAAAACATCCTTAGAAAAATATAAACAAATCGTTTATGTACTTCTTCCCCTAAGATACACTTCTCTTGTCCTTAATGGTTTCTATTTCTGTTGGTATTGTTGTCATGCTTGATCTAGTTTTATTTCATTCTTTTTGTTTGATCCATATTCATCTCTCCCCCTTTGAAATCAATGGAAAAGACACCATTATGCTCCCCCTATCACTATACTCCATTTTTCAACGATCTTTCTTTGTTATTTTGATAATGTGGACATAGAAGCTACACCTTTATATGTTGGAAAAAACAGCAAATCCCTTTCTCCCTCTTAAAGGAAGAGATAGGGGAGCGAGGCAAGATGAAAAACTCTTAATATTTGCTAAAATACTCAAATTATTCTCTAGAAGGTGGCTTAATGAGTATATCAACAACTTGTTCTTTTGTAATAACATACTCCATCTCCATAATATGAGCTACAACTTGCTCTCTCAAGAAATAATACTTGATGGCGATATGCTTTGTTTTGGAGTGAAGAAATGGTGTCTTTGTTATGCTAATTACACTTATGTTGTCACAAACAATGGGAACAGGTTGATCATAAAACACTTGTACATCTTGCAAAATTTTCTTTATCCACAAAATTTGAGTACAACAAGAAGTTGCTCCAATATATTATGCTTTAGCTCTAGATAAGGAATCACAAGATTTCTTCTTGCTCAATGAGGAGACCATACTTTCTCCAATCAAGAAGGCATAACCACTTCTCATTTTTCTATCATCCATTACCTGCCCAATCAACATCAATATAATTAGTGACTGAAAAATATTTACCTGTAGGGTACCACAGTCCATAGTTCATTGTTACTATGTGATATATAAGAATCCTTTTGGCTACTAATATATGTCTTTCTACATGAGATTCTTCATATAATCGAGCTATAATAACGACCTGCATGATGTCTGGTCTTGAGGTTGTCAAGTATTAGAAGTTTCCAATGATGGATCTATATAAAGTCTAGTCCACTGTTACATATTCATCCATCTTTCTAAGCTTCCAACATATCACCATTGGATTGCTCACTAAAGAAAATTCTTCCATGCTAAATTTCTTTAGCACTTCTTTGAGATACTTTCTTTGAGAGATAAAAATTCCAATGGGGGTCTGCACAATCTGCAATCCAAGAAACTATGAAGTCTCTCCAAGCATGGACATCTTGAACTTGACCTTCATATCAACTACAAATTCATTGGTCAACAAATTTGAATCACTAGTAAAGATGATATCATCAACATATATAACCATTACAATCAGTTTAGTTTTTCTTATTCTGACATATAAGTAGCTATCAGTTGCATCTCTTTTGAATCCACACTTGAGCAGGTAGTTGTCTAGCTTGGAATACCAAGCTCTAGGGGCTTGCTTGATTCCATACAAAGATTTCTTAAGTTTTCAAACATAATCTTGTTTCTATGTGAGTTGGAAGCCTTATGGATGCTCTTTGTAAACTTCCTCCTATAGCTATCCATTGAGAAAAATAGATTTAACATCCATCTGATAGATTTCCAATTTCTTAAAAAAATGATATGCCAAAAACATTATTTTTTCTTGTAATCTAGCAATAGGAGCAAAGGCTTCATCAAAGTCTAGTCCCTCTATTTGAGCCTAGCCTTTGTATACCAATCTAGCCTTTTTTCTTACCACTTCTCCACGATCATTCAATTTATTCCTAAAAGCCCACTTTTTGCCAATGGCATTCCTATTAGCAAGTTTTGGAACAAGTCCCAAGTATGATTTTTCTCTATTTGGTCCAATTCTTCATTCATTGCTTTTAACCAATATTTAGTTTTTACTGGCTTGTACAATATCCTTTTATTCCTCCATGGATAGCAAAGAAACATGTGCTTGCATAGGGGGATTTAGTAGTTTCGTTCTTTTTTGCACACTAGTATTTATTTCACCAACAATCTTATAAGCTAGGTGGTGTTTTTGTACGTACCTTGAGGGATATTTGTCTTGAGGACTGGAGGGTTATTCATTGTATTCTTATATAGAAGGATCAACATATTCTTCACTAATGATTGCTCATTCCTTAGCACTAGATTTTACTAAATGTTTCTCTTCTTGCTCAACGCATTCATCCACCTTTAAATCAATGTAGTAAATGATCCTCTTAGTGTTTTTTTCATAGAATTTGTATCCTTTGTTGTTGTGTGAGTATCCTAGAAAAATACCTTCATCTTCTCTTGCGTTGAAGTTGCCAAGTTTCTCATCATTTCCCTTGATGTAGCATTTTCTACCATAAAGTGTTTCACTGTTCCAGGTTTTCCATTCCACAAGTCATAAGAATTTTTGTCATTGTTTGCTCTAAAATGAGGTTTCTTTAGGATAACCATTTTCATGTGAATAGATTCTACCCAAAATATCTAATGAACATTCCTTCATTCATCACAGCTTTGCCTAATTGTTGCAGTGATTTTTTTGCTCTTTCTGATACATCATTTCATTGGGGACTTTGTGCTATTGTAAACTATATTTTAATGCCAATTTTTTTACATAATTGATCAAATTCTTTTGAAGTGACCTAACCTCCGTTGCCTAACATTATGCTTTTTATTTTGGCTTTGAACTCTTTGAAATTCCCAAAAACTTCAAACTTTCATCTGAGGAAGGAAACCTAAATCATGCTACTGAAATCATGAACTATTAGCATAAAATAGAATTTACCTGTGGGTGGCTCCATCCTGGATGGTCCACATAGATGCATGTGTACTAGCTGCAATGGCTTTGATGATTAATTGTCTTTTTCCTTGAATGGGACTCGAGCATTCTTTCCTAATTGGAAATATTTACAAATTGTATTCTCTGGTTTTGAAAGCTTGGGAAACCCTTTACAACATTTTTATTTCTAAGATTGACTATCTAATCAAAGTTTATATTTCCAAGTTTTTTATGCCATAACAAACTCTCATCGATCTATGTCAAGAAACACTTCTTTGTATTCTCCTTAAGCACATAAACATTATTATTTGTTCTCACAACTTCAACAACTATCTCAACGGTGCCTGTAGACTTGATTTGATAGTTTTTATCTTTAAAGATCACATCATAGCCTTGATCACACATCTGAGATATAGTAAGAAAGTTATGCTTCAACCCATAAACATATAAATAATTATTGACTTTAACTTTTCCATTTGATAGATTGTTCAATTATGTTTCCTATAGAATTGTTGCCCAAAGTCACATTACCATTGTCAACTGGTTTCCAACTCAAAAAATTCCTTATATCTCGGAACATGCACCTGGTACAACCATTGTCCACATACCAATCACTCCCTTCACTCTATGCATATAACACAATATCACATTGCTCTAGTTTCTCCTTTTCTTTCTAGACCTTGGGTTTTTTTTCTCAAAATTCACAATTACTGGCTCTGTCTTCTTCTCCTTTAGCTTACAATTGATTGTTATATGTTGAAAATTTTGACAGTTAAAACATTGCACTAGATAATTTAGACGAGCAAATTATTAATATACCTATGTCTACCTTGTCTCTATTGAAATCTCCTTCTATATCTAAGTTCCTTGTACAAAAGATTGACTCTATAATTTGCTGCTCTGTGACCATAATTTGTGCATGTCAAATGGTAACCTGGGGAAATAACATTGTACCCAGAAGATTGTCTTCTGCATTGAACTAAATTTTGGGCAATTTGATTTTCTTGGCCAACGTTCTTCTTTTTCCACTACTTATTTTTCTTTGGTTGTGTAATTTTGTTTTGATGTTGGGCAGTCCCTTTTGGAACAAAGGTAATGGCCTTTATACCTTTTAATTCAGCTATTGGACTGGACTCTACCCCAATTCCAATACCACTATGATCTTTAGATGCACACTGAGCCTCTAATATTTCATCCAAATCTTCAGTCCATTTTCCAAATTTTTTGTTGAAATTGAGTTATGTTTTAACCTTCTGCAACTACTTCTTCAACAAAAGAATTTATCCTTCCAACATTTTACATTCTTTATTATTTTCACTGAGCTCTTTGTTCAGAGAATCATGGGTCTTCTACCTTTTTCTATTTTCAAGAGAAATGGCTCAACAACCTCAACCTTTTCATTTATCAAATATTCCTTCTTGGTTTTGTTTTTTTTCTCAACCTCTTATTTCCTTAAGTTCACTTACAAGTTCTCCTTCAAGATCAACTTCTCCCTCTTCATCATCAAAATTAATAGCCTCGACTTGCATATTTTCTATGGTCACCATCATAAACTCTTTAGGGATATCATCATTTTTTCCTCATCTAAGGATTGGCTAGGTTGACTTTCCAAGGAGCTCTCTTCTTGAACGTAGAACCCTATATTCTTAGCCTTCTTCTATCCTTTTGAAATTTCTTAAATTTATCTTTAGGATCATAGTTTTTATTCTTATTTTCATTATAGTTTGATGCATAATGACCAAATTTTCCATAATTAAAACATTTAAATGGTAACTTTCCCTCATACTTGCCCAATACTTGCTTGAGATTTCTCAAAAAGTTGGCCCTTTCTTCATCAGACTCACAACATGACTCTTCCTTGCACTTGTTTTCTACTTTGAAGACTGATTCTTTGGTTGCACACTTGCCTTTTGAAATTCTCATCTCATAGGAAGTGAGTATACCAAGTTGTTGATCTAGAGTGATAGTTCTAATATTGGTCATTTCTTTAAGGGTTGATAACTTGGGATTAAACCTCTAAGGAACATATCTTAAAACATTTTAAACTATGACAACTTCATCTAGTTGCTAATGATGCCCTCTTATGGTCTTCACAACTTCGTCAACTCTTAAAAAATGCTTTGCAATATCTTCATCATCATGCATGCTTAAATATTCAAATTGCATCCTATGACCTTAGAGTTTAGCTTTCTTTACCTTGTTGTCTCCTTCATAGTAGTTGCTCATCTTATCCCAGAGAGATTTGGCAGATGTGCATTACATTAATTTGATAAGCTCTAATTCATGTAGGACAGGAAGCAAAGCATTCATTGCTTTAGCATTACATGTGGAATCCAACTTCTAACCTTTGGTAACCATTGATAGAGGTCTTTGGTATGCTTCTTCCACATAATCCCACACATCAACTCAAAGTGATTGAATGTAGGTATTCATCCTCACTTTCCAAAACACATAGTTTGTTCCATTGAACATAGGTTCCAAGTTGGTATAACATCCTTCTTGGTTTGCTATAGTCCTTGATCTCTCTTCTAGCTATTAAATTGATTTGAAGTAAACTACTATGATACAAATTGTTGGAAACTAGGACAATACTGAGAGGGGCGGTGAATCAATATTGTAGGAATTTTAAAAATTAACAACTTTCTTTTACTTTGTGAAAGAATATTGAAACACCATTAAATACTTCAGTAATTCATAAGCATAATAGGAATCAACTATCTCAATGGAACACACAGAATAAGTAAATTTTTGGAACTATTGTTCAATTCATTCATAAGGAAAGCTACAACTTGTTGTTAAAATTCTCTCACGACAAGCAGCAGGAAGCTACAACTCCCTGACTTATTAGCTACAACTGAATGGAGCTACAACCCCAATTACTTTCCAGTACCCACTACAAGGAGCACCAACCCCTAAACTGCAAGATACAACTTGCTTTGGCACTCACTCGTTCATATTTCATTCATTTTCATACTAGAAACAATGAATACCTTCTATGGTTTCAAAAAAAACTAAATTCCTCAATCTCCAACATCTTCAACAATCTATTATCATAGAAAAACACTAGCAACAATACAACTCGATCACACAAGATCTCGTCTCTTCTCTCTATTCATTGCAAACATTTTTCTCAAGCTTATTTATAAAGAATTTTTGATTTGATATTTCTGGCTTATTTTTCTTTTGATTGTTGCATGCATTCTTATTTTTTTCCTTTGTCCTATTAATTTTAGTCCTCTGGATGTGTTCACCAAGTTATCAACATTCAACAACTTTTTTCTGCAAGCTAGACTGAGTTATTTCACAAATTTTAGCAATTCTCACCTTTTACAGGTTTAATCAATGTTTGTGTTGTTTTTACCTGTAGTTAACTTTGAATTAACTGAAAAAATTACTACCAAAACTAATAGTTCCACCATTCTGACCCTAATCCCCTTTCACTCTAGCCCTTTCCTTCTTTTTTACCATAAAACAAGTTTTCTGCGACCACTAGCCAAGGTTCTTAGGCGCTAAGCCCCTTTCTGCCATGCACAAGCTTAATTCCCTTTGTAAATGGATTCATGCCATTGATCTTGTTTCTACGCAAAATGGACAAAGGTGAGGTCTTTGCGATAAAGCCAAAGATCTCAAACTCAACACCTTTTATTTTTGCCTCTCTATACATCCACCACGTCCTGGGCCTATTATACACGAAATGAACAAGGATCAAGTCTTAGCCTATAGCCCTTCTATCTCAACACATTACCTCTGTTGCACCATTTATAAACTTTCGAGGTATCTCCTATGAGATGAGAAGTCTTATGGGGACCACCTGGCCTCATTCTCATTTGTTACACCTTTAGCCAATTTGCAATGAAACATGTCCCAACAACCGCTTCCCCACAATTTCGCTTGTACACAACTAACAACCCATTGGGCTCCAACCAGTGGGATGATGTCATGTTGATGTCACCTATGCTATGTGTTGGCCTATCATTGACCCACGTGTCAACCAAAAATGGGCATTTTGGGTACTCGAAAATGCCAAATATGATTGCCACATGTCATGCTCTAGTTGGCTAGTTCTAACATCATCAACCTGTGTCGTCTGGGCCAAACAAATTTGGCTACCTGTCCTCTGTGAGAGAGTAGAGAGAAAGGGTCCCAAGGCCTTGGTTTTTCACCAAATTTTTTTAAGGGTTCGTGGCCAATTATTCTATTTCTCTTCAATATCCTCCCGGTGGACTCTCCTTTGCTTGCAACTTAGCTAAATCTCTGGGTTAGTCCTTAGCGAGATGAACTACCAATGTGTGGGCCTTCCCATAGTTCGCATTGGATGGCACTTTGCTACCGTTTCCCCGTATCCATCGTCTGGTGAAAGGCTTTTGTACATTGCTTGCTAACCTCTGAGGTGCACCCGCCAAGGTATGACTATGAGGATGTCGTCGTCCCTCTCCATTCATCTCGACGTTATGACTTTTGTGTCATTACTATATCACGAGGGTAACTTCGTGGGGCCAAGATGACATGTAGACTCCTCCTACAATAATAGAAAGGCTTTTCATTGTTGCACTTTTGGCCACGTCTGCCAGGTCCTCTGTTTGTCTACTCCGCCAAACATTTCTGTTAGGTTTGGCACTTGTTCCTACTCTGGCTAGGTGCCAGAGGCTCACCCAATCACCTTTTAACTCTAATATCTTTGACTTGGGGCCACTAAACTTTGATTGGTTTTATCTTTGGATCCGGGAGGTCGTTTTCAATCTTCCACATATCACTTCAAAGAATTTTTAGAGTTTGTTGCATCTAAGTGGGTTTCACTTACTTTTGAGATGATCTACTACACTGAAAATGGCTCCAAATTCTTTACACCATTTTGCTACCATGTTGCTCCTTCAATTTTCGACCTTTTGTGAACATGTGCCACCTATTTACATGAATGACTACTTTTTTCCATCACCATTTTGCCACCAATAACAACATATTTCAACAACTCTGACAGCTACTAGTATCCATATTACTAGATTATTCCTCATTTTGTTTCTCTTTATATTTAGCTTCTTCTCTAGTGTCTTCAACTACAGGAAGTATGTGCTACCTGCTATAGTTGTTTTTCATGTTTTCTTCATCTGCATGCTCATGGAAAATTACATCTCTTCTTGCAAAAACATTGTGAGTAGAAGGGTCAAACATTTTATAATATTTAAATTATGAACAATATCTTACAAAAATACATTTGATGGATTTAGCATCAAGCTTCTTTCTATTCCCGTTGCAATATGTGCAAAGGCTTTGCACCCAAATACCCTCAAATAATGAACTGTCGGTTTAAAACCACACAAGGCTTCGGATGGAGTATTGAGATCAAGGTACCTTATTGGACTTATGTTATTTAAATAAATAGGATGGCCTCAACACAAAAGTAATTTGAGATATTCTTATGTTTAATCATACTCCAGGAACATTCCACCAATGTTCTACATTTCCTTTCTATAACACCATTCTATTGTGCAGTGTAGGGTACTATAAGTTGTTGCACTATTCCATGATCCTCATAGTAGTCAATGAAGTTCCCCAACCTAAACCCTCCTCCTTGATCTGAATGGAGGATTTTTATGAACTTCCTTGTCTCCTTCTCTACCATGTTTTTGAATTATTTAAAGTACTAAAAAACATTACTCTTTCTCCTAAGGAAGTACACCCAAGTGTACCTTGTGAAATCATGAATAAACAACGTAAAATAATAAGCACCTCATAGGGATCTAACCTACGTAGGTACACAAACCTAAGAATGCACGAGTTCTAATACGTCTCTTCTTCTCCTATCGAGATTATAGGGGAATTCATCTTTGTGCATTTTTCCTAAAGCACAACCTTCACAAGCAACATATTCATTCTTTAACATAGGGAGTCATTCAACCATTCCTTGTTTCTACAAAAATAATAAATCATGAAAATTTATATGACCATACCTGAGGTGCCAAAGACTTTCTATTGACACAATTGTAGAAGGCACTATTTGATTAGTCTTGCTAGTGACATCAAGTTTGTACAAGAATCCAACTCTAACTCCTAAAGAAATAGGTTTGTAGTGATCCAGCAAGTCCTTTACTAGGCACTGTGTTTTGAAGAATTCAACCTTAATATTCTGATCTATAATTGTGGACACAGAGATCATATTTTTCTTGATGGCGAGAACATACATAACATTATGAATTTCACTACCATTTGGTAAAGTCACTAGAATATCACCATATGCCTTCATCTGATGTGGACGATCATCTGCAAGATAAATGTTGCCACCATTGGTTATTTCCTTGAAGTTCTCATACTGGTTATTGTCATGTGCATTGAGGCTCCACAATCCAGAAACCACGCATGGACATCATTGTTTTTGCAGACAGCTTAACATTAGAGAAGCAACTTAAGATTCTTAAGATCATAATTAAGGTATTCTCCTTCAAAGTGTCATGAATGTATTTTTTGTTTATGCCTAGCTTCATCACTTTTCTTATTGTAACAATCTCTGGCAACATGCCCAGTTCTACCAAAGTAATAACATCTAATTTTAGAATCATTTCTACCAGGTAACATGCAGCGGCATAACTTGATTTGGCTATGGAGATGTCTTTCTCTGAAATAGATTTCCACCTTTACTTCCTTCTCCGGGTTACCCTGGGAAGAATTTCGTCTTTGCCAAAAGTGTTAAGTCTATATCGCCACTATCTACAGCAAATGCTCAAAAGTGTGAGCCAATGACGCTACCTTCACACACATAGGTCCACTGTTGTATCGATTTTTTTCATGAGCAAAACAAATGCAACGACAATAAAAAAAAACGGTAGCAACCAACCAGTAGACTCAATACATCAATTCTAAGACACTCAAACTCTCCTAACGCTCTAATGCCAAATTAACAAATAGAAAAACACGGTTTGGTAAGAGCATCTTAATAAAAATCAATTAAAATTACACGTACGTAAGTTATTATATTCAGTTTAGAGAGATCAGAACCAACTATTAGGAAATAGAATCTAGGACCCAAATATAAGCACAATCTAAACTACTTACTCAATTCTTTCTCCATTATTTCCAAGTAAGTACACCTTGACCATGGAATCTCAGATCATAATTGTTGTCTCGAAGTTTCTCCAACGCCTTGAAGGAACTGTGGTTGGTCGTCATTCAAACAACATGACTATGATCAATAACAGCTCCCCAATGCAGGCATCCAACTGCATTATCTCCTCACAAATACAGCATGTGAACTCTCAGAATCAATATAGCTCGGATGCTGCAAGCCAGATTTACAATGAGGCATCAGCCTCTCGGGTACTTCCATATGCAAGGCATGTATTGGAAAGAAAATCAAACGAGAACAGGCATCAGCAACATCCATCAAAAATAATAATTTACAGTTTTCGTTCATTGGTTCTGCAGATTCAGTACGAGCTATGATGCAACAAGTGCGCTTAGGTTCCTTGGACGCCTGACCTGGAGAAAGTGAAGTACTAGGAAATTTCCAGTTCTCGGAAAGCAGTCATCGTGGGCATTTCTTTTTAGTTCCTCACATGCAATTGTTGTTTTCCTTATAGACAGTGAAATTGTTGTTGAATTTAGAGAAATCTAGTGGAATGGTGTTAAATTCTCATAGGTAGATTTCATTCTCCATTCCTCTCAATGAAATTTGAATTAATATTACAAAATATGGACATTAATTTGTACATAAATCAATGAATATCATCTGAAATAAAATTTATAATATAGGGAAAACATTTTATTCACCTTTTCGAAATTGAAACCATTTTTCTAAATTTATATTATAAAATTAATGTAAAACTTGACATCCTAGGTTTGCTCAAACTTCTAAATTTTCAGGATTAAAAGCTTATTATGATTTATATTAGATAGGAATCTAGACGTGTTGGATATAATTTGAAAACGTAGAATTATGAGATATAGATTGACATAATTTTGGCACTTAGTATAATGTAAATATTACATGTATAAATGGACGCCCATAACATGTAAGATGTTATATCGTAAGTCCCTCTTTTTGTCAGAATAGAAATTTATAGGAAACTTTAGCGAGGGGAAGCTAGATTTATTTATTTTTATTTGTTTATAATGAAAATAGAGGTTTATTTTCTTTTCTTTACGGTTTATTATTTTTTATAAAATATTTTTTGTTTTTTCAATAACCTTGAAAAGATAATGTTGGTTTGATTTTTCTTTTAGATCTGAGATATCATTTGTTTTAAAAGTTAGGTTTTAACATCTAATTCATGTTTTCAGTATCTATTTTAATAGTTAGGTTTTAATATTTAAATGATGTTTTCAATATATGTTTTAATGTAATGGTGGTTAATGTCTATTTTTAAAATTCAATGCTCATAAAATTTGATGGAAATTTGGTTCTTCCAATTTAATTTATGAATAGAATGAGTATATTATATAATTTATATTGATATCGTTGAAGGTATTATTGAAGGTGAATGTATATATATAAAGATACACCAATACATTTTGACAATTTTGTAAAGTATAATGTATATATATTCTATATGATAATTCTTTGAGCTTTATAGAACCACAAATAATAAGAAGACATAACTCATTATAGTACACATAAATATATAGATTTTTAGTTGAAGATATAATACTCAATGTGCTTCACTATGAATAAGGATCTAAATAACAATGCATGCAATTGCCATATTCAATGTATACAATATGACCTTGTTGTAGCTAAATTCAATAATATTTGTTGTGAAAAAGTGCAAGGATGCATCAAATATTTTGGGTTCTTACTAGACAAGAATATAATAACCTTCTACATTTGGAGTTGTATTCCAAACATCTTCTTAACATCCAAAAGAGGACTCAATACACCTCCAAACATTTTCTTGACATCTAGAAGAGGACTCAATTTTCAACATTGCCTTGTTAACAATTTCTTTTTTCAAATTAATAATAGTAAAAAAGATCGTCCATAAATGTATTTATGTACTTTCCTTTTTTTTAAATTTTCAAATATTATGGGAATTTTCCAAACTCTCTAATAAGAATTATTGATTGGGAGTGGAAAGTGAAATTGTTATTATTTGGAAATTGCTCACATTTATAGAAAGGTATTAACTTTTATGAAGATAATCTCATTAATGTAAAAATCAAAACTAAAATGCAATTTAAATGAGCTCACCAACATTAACTATTAATAAGCATGCATGCATTAACATCATTACTTATTGCATACATCATTTGAAAAAATGTGATGTGAGAATGATACCACAAATATTTTTGGGAAGAGGAATACTTACAAGCAATGTCTGGATAGACTAGTAACACTCATACACTTGGTACTATCAATTATAACTTTTTATTCATCCAAACATGGGGATGAGACCCTTATGAACCAACCTTTCAATGGTTACAATTAGAAATCCACTTAGCTCTCAATTAATAATTTACGCTATTTTCTATTCATCTCTTTCCTCTAAAACCTAAGCTCTAAAGAAAAAACCCCGGGTTAAAATGCTCCCAAAAAAGGTTCCTTGACATCTCCTTAATATAAAGTAAATAGGCATTTTTTAAATGGATCCATGCACAAATCCCCATGATTATCACCTCTAGTCCTTAAAAAATTAACCCTTATATTAAATATTGTAGCTTTCAATCAACCATTTTTTCATTTAGTTCTCTTAATTTCATTTTAGTAATTTATCTAGATTTTAAATTTTATTATTATTATTATTATTATTATTATTTATTTTTGACAATAAGGTAGTATTAATTCAAAATATGAGCAATCTATATACTCTATTCTTTTAAATAGCTTCATCATGAAGTTAGCTTCAATAACATATATCTATATTAACTCCAAATATATTAAGGGTGAGGGGAATCAAATAGATTTAGGTACACACTTCTTTTAGAGTGCAAAACTTGAAAAAAAGTTTGCACCTTGAGAGATTTGATCCTTCTCTATGTATATATACACACACACATACATGCTATGCATATCAAGTGTGGCATGTGTCATCTCCATGGCAAGCATGGAAAGAATATATTCCTTAAAAGGAATTTAAATTTCCCCTCCTATCTTGAATTACAAAGCACATCAATGGAATACCAAATCAATCTCTCTGTCTCCCTCATATTGAAATTTCTTACTTAACATACATATTTAAATATTTCGTTTATAACACACAATGAAAGTATTTTTGTTACCAATATTTTTTAGATGTCCCACATCTCTTTAGCAATAGAAACTCAAAATATAATTTTAATTGTTTTCTTAAATTTAATCATTTTGTATATACGATAATAGAATGTTGCATTGCAAAACATTAATAACATTAAAAATATTGTTACTTATGAGTTCGAAGAAAAAATTCGGTATGAGAAAGATTTAGAAGATATAGCCAAGATTAGAATGAACTCTCATGAGCTCCATAGTGAAATGGGTCATTGGGAAGTTCCTAAAACACCATGGATGGAAAGGTGCCATCTCTGTGAGAATACAAACATCGAGGATGAAAATCACTTCCTCTTAGAGTGCCCCACGTACAACCACATTAGATCTTAGTTTCAAAATCTTTGTTGCAACACTCACCTTCCTAGCCCCTTTTATGTTGTCAAAATTACAGTGAGCTCCGGAGGCTTCTCTCCCATCTTTTTAAGCATAGGAATAAAATCTTAAATCAAACTAAATGATTCATTTCTTTAGGTCTGATAGACCAAAGTTTGGTATGAGTGGACGTTAACCACAACCATCATTATCATCATCATATAAATTTATGCTAGTTAATATGCATAGTAAAATATTTTATTTATGCCCCACATTAAAATATTATTTTGTTTGTAATATGATTTTTTTAAATAACACATCTTGAGTAAATAGAAAATGAATGATACATCTTCTCACTAAATTATAATATCAATTATATTTTTAGATGTTACATGTTAATTTTACATTGACAAATGAAAGAATTACACACAGTTATAAAGAATTTACAAACTTTTTACTTTTACTTTATCTTTATATATTGATGAAAAATTAAGATAGAAATAGAAGTATTTTATTTTTGCTGCATATTGATATTATTTTTTAATTTGTTAATGTAAGTATTATTTTATTACTTTTAAATACAAGATTATTACAAGATTATTAGAAAATATGTCTTTATACTAACTATAGAGAACCTCTAAATATAATTATATCCCTATACTAACTATAGAGCACTTCTAAATATAATTAAGTATTTTATTTTTTATTTTATAGTTAAAAATAAGAAATATTTATATTAATAAAAATTGTAACTAAACCTCAGTACAAGATCACAAAAATTATTAGCCTTTTATATACCAAGCATAAAATTCTTGAAATTCTTAAATCCACAAAGACTGGATCCCTATATTTTATACCTGACTAGATTCTTACAGGGTGTTGACTTAATAAAATACAAGATGTTTGCATAGTGCTGACATAATAAAATGGAATATGATTGCATAGTTAATTTAAGTTTTAAACGCTACTTGAGGGGATTTTTCTTCTAACTACTATTATCCATGCTTGTTTTTATATTCCGACCAAATACTTACGATTCCTATCATTCCCTATTAACATTAAAATAGAGGATCTACTTGTTATTAGAATATCCTCTTGTTCTCCTATCATGTCTTTTTTAATTTACCAACTCACTATCATATTCAACATAATTCAATCCACATATTCAGGTCAAACACGTCCAACATACTGGCCTAATTGACCTCTTTCTATTTAGGGGTATGATACCTTTGACTATAAATTAATTTAGCAAGTTGAAGGACACTCTATCCATAGTTCAGTTGATGCCATCCTCCGTTGACATGACATTGGTGCATTTGAAGTCATGAACAAGTAGCACATCAATATTAGAATTGCAGATTTTAAAATATTTTAAATTTTAATAAATATGAGTGAAAGTAAACTATTTTATTTTCAAAATATTTGAAATGATGAGCAAATGTCACCTTATAACTCTCAAAACAGATAAAATTGCTACATCTCTTGGCAGGTGACCGATATGTCAAAGTATTGTATGTATTGAAGGCCCTGGGTATCTCAACAAACTGGTCTTGAAACTAAAAGCCTATTTGTAGATATAGGTTCTAAATCACGGCGCTTGTAGATATACAGACTGGACATACAACATACGTGCTCGGAGGAGGTATTTTTCCCATCATGTAACACTCGTCAGCAATATCACCACCAGCATTTGCATGCAATAAGACACAAGAAGAGTGCCACCTACGACTCTAAATGTTTTCCACATAGGTAAGGCCAGCTGGTTGCCCTGAACAGTATTAATATATATTTAAAGGGAACATGAGATTCATTCTATACCGCCTAGCTACATCCATCTCAAATGTGATATTAGCCTATATAACGAATTAGGCACACATCAAGGAAATTTAGAATTAGTCTAAATCTAAGTGATTGTACGTTGTAACTACCGGAGCCAAAACAGACCGTACTCTATGGTCAATTGCTAACTTTGTGTGGAAACATGTATTTTCCTTGTACTATTTCATTGTTCTAAAATATGGAGTAGCAAGCACTCCTATTATTTCTTGCCGGTGTATTATCAAGAAACGTTATGTTTTATTTGTTGGGGGCAGCGAGGTTGATTCTGCACACAATGTTCTTTCTTTTTTTGGTTTGGTCTGCAACCCTTGCTTTAGATTCAAGGTTTGAGTGCCCTTTGGATCCGTATAGATGGTCGTTGGTTCAGGCATGCATGCGCTCCTTATAACAAGCCCAAGTTGCAAACATAAGCCCGACAAGAAACATGGTATGGTAATGATGAAAGTGTTAATGTTCAAATGATTTATGTGCAACTTTTAGCATTAAAATAAAATTTGGTTATGATCTGGCTCGATTTAAATGAAAATTAGTTACAAAAATATTTTGTTGTGATTCTTAAGTATAAACTACTTGAGCATATTGTTACTCACCAAAATTGGATGGCTCCATAGGAGAATTGTTTTCCTAGTCATTTCTATTAGCTGATAGCAACCATGGAGAGCCACGTAGTAGGTGGTGTGATGTGCCATTCATATCCTGCATTAATCATATGTCCCCTTGCCCATTTGTGAAGATCACATTTTGGAATGTGGGTTTGTCATCAAAAGGTACTTAATTGATTTTTTATTCGGCTATTTATGATTGTTTGTATTTTGGGCAATTGGCATGGATTGTGGGTTGACTTCCAAGAAAGGTGGTCCTAGGCATAGCCTTGTTCCCTCACCTTAAATGGGAGGTTAATCTTCTATGGTAGTACAACGAGACTGCCTCTAATGGATTATTACTTTAGAAAGGGGCACTACTTGATAATCAATGATTGAGATAGTGTGTTTCATCTAGCCCTTTTCCGTACTTATCACTGTACTCCATAAATTACTAGCACTTATTCCACCTTTTTTCATTGGGTCCTGTTGTTGTCACTACGACAATGACCGTCCAAAATTTATGCCTAATCTCATTTTGGAGACTATATGAACTATTGTTCCAACCTGCCCAGTGTTGTCACGATGTTTGCTTGACTATCCTTGTGTTATCCCTAAGTGTCGCCTCCTCAGATGTCAACTTTTTCTAAGTATCACCACCTTATCTTTAGGATCGTTTGCGCCATCTTATCTAGAGATAGGAAAATGCCTAGTTTTATCAACTTGGTAACTAACTTTGTGCACTCCAAGATCACATTTACTACTGATTAAAGAAAAAAATCAATTTTCGCAAAAATTCACCTTCTTTATATCACACAAAAAATCACTTCATCATTAAGCCCATTAATTTGTTATGCAGAAGTATTTCATATAAAAATCCTTCTTCACTTGCTATGAATTTTAGAACATGCACCTATTATAACTATTATCAATCACATAGATACACCAGACAATTTGTGAACATAATGAAAATTCCTTTCATTAATAAAATCATTTCCATACAATTAGAGAACAGTTACAAAACTATTCATTCCTTCGTTGGCGTGATCTGACATTAATTTGGCCATTAGCTTTACCTGTAGGCTTACATCGACCAAATACTACTTTTGAAGAAAAATATACTTTCCTAGATCCCTAAATCACTCCATGGTTTATTCCCTAAAGCTCTCATGATTTATTCCATAAATCTCTCATGGTTTTCAAAGAAACTTTGCTTTTTAATTATGGAAAACATATTTCCTATCCATAGCTTTTCTAAAACTATTCTACAATAATTCAATGAAAACAAGAATTATTACAATTAAGGAATTATAATTCCTTTACAATATTGAAACCCCTTTTGGAGATTTTCTTAAAAAATATTAATGGCTTCGAAGCTCTAATGCTCCTGCATAAGACTCCCAAGGTATAAAAAAATCATGACCTCATGGTCATGTGTCATTAATGCTTGAATCCCCTTAGATCTAAAACTTTGTACTGTGACTAATCACTTGCTTCTTGATGTTGTTGCGCTACTTTTGTTATCATTATCTTCTTTAACCTTCCAAGTTTCCAAACTTTATGTTGTACCTGTCAACTGTCTTTGTTGATGCACTCTTGTATAGTCATTTTCCTCCTATAGTTGACTGATCTTCTTACATCACTGTGCAATTTCTCATGCACTTTCATCATTAGTTTTATAGACATATTTGGGCACTTCAACCCCAATCTTATATGTCAATAAACTAGGGCTCTTTAACACATAAAAGTTTTGTTTCATACCCTAAAAGATCATGGTCAACTGATTACATCATCTTCCAAAAGTTCCACCAGAAAAACCATACAGAACTGGACTAAACTGGACCATACTAACTGCTCCACTATCAAGGTGCGATGCATACTGACTTCTACACTAGCTAGGTGCGATGCATACTGATGAGACCTTCTGTAGGGTGCGATGAGCGAGGACGGACAAATGTCCGAGACAATTTGCTAAGTGGATGCTCATGGAATCTTCTAGAAACTTCTCGTATGACACTTGTCTCTCTGAATTCGCCTAGGGATGAGTAAGAGATCCAAGAAATCTCCAAGTGGAACCAAATGTAACAAGTGGAATGACACTAATCAAAACCGAGAGATGACTCACACCCTTGCACACATCTATAAATGGATCCATCATCTAAGAGATCTTGAGGTTGGAATATTGGGAATTGCAAGGAAGTGCTGATAGTTTGTATTTGAGAAAGAGCATTGTGCTGTTGGGTGATCTTGCTATTTCTTGAGTCGAAGAGGGCTTTGATGCTGGGAGGATGATGTTGGATTAGACAACTCGGTTTTAATTCTCCCTTCTATTTTAATAAAGTTCTTCGAGTTTTCTTCAATATAAATGTGCAATTGTGAATGTTGTTATTTGTGAATGCCCTTATATGTTCATTATATTTCTGATCTATAATGATTATGATATAATAGATCAATATGCTTTGATGGTTGTTTGTTACTGTGTTTCTACAGCTACTCTCCAAGGGGGATAAGTACAGAGGGGAATTGCAAGCTCTGTCAAGGGGGAGAGAGATCAAGAAAGGAGTTAAGTGGAAGATCCAGGTTGGTTCCTTTGTCTTTCACTTATCTATTATACTTAGAAGAAATCACGAATTTCTTTAAACTATTGTTTCTAGGGTAGCTTCCAAACCTAGAGGGATAATCACTCGAAGAGACACCAGTTTTCCCATAAACAAATTGGTGACTCCATTGGGGAACAAATAGATGTTTGTCTGTTGCTATTGTTTGTTTTATAAACTATAGAAAAAGCTTGAAGTCAGCCAGGTAGCCTTCGAACTGCTCTTTCTCTGCAATCGCATAGTAGATGAATGTTGCTCCAGTCAATCTCTGGTTTAGTTTATGAATTAAAAATTTGACTTACAAACATTCGAGATGCCCTTTTTCCAGCTCAGTAACCTCTCAAGATCATTTCTTAGTACTTTTCTCTTTACTGTCCATCACATCTCAGCTTAACTCACTAAAATCAGCTACAAATTTGAGCCAAAACCCACTTCAGTTGCACTCCCTGGCCCATCGCAGTCTCTTTCACTGTCTACTAGTATGCATCACACCTCCTGAGTCTAAAAAGTGTGATGCATCCCTATTTCTGTGAAGCCTAGGTGTGATGATCGATTGAACATGTTCCCATTGTTAAGATTTGGGGTTTTTTTCCTTGTTTTCAGCTCTGTTTAGTTGTTTTGTTGCTTATGAACAGTGCCTCATTACTAAGGCTTGCTTGCATCACATAGATCAGCCTCCATTGATTAGGATTAGTAAATGTTTTTATGTATTTGTCCATCATTTACAATCCTTTGTCGAAAAGTTGTTTAAATCAATTTGCACTTTGGTAAAAAAGTGTCGTAACTGTCGTTTTGTGTCAAAAAGAGAAGTGTCATTGAGTCTTCCTTCCCTGGATAGTCAATTGAACTTTTTGTCATGTATTTGATTTGATTTGTTGATATTTGAAGTGTCGAAAGCATTTTCTATTAGAAATTGAAAAGTGTCATTTAGTATTCCTTTCTATTTTGAAAAAGAAATTGTTGAAAATCTCAGTTTGAAAGAAATATTTCAGATCTTTGTTGCATTTAGTCTCTTTTTGATATTTTTCACACTAAAGAGAACGAAAAACAAATAATTGCATTTTCATTTGCATCTAGTTTTTGTGCCAAAAATGATTCAGGAAAATGAACTAGTGTGTGCTCTTTGCTCTTTGTTTGAAAGAAGTCATAATCTTCTTTCCCTAGCAGCTAGAATTTTCATTGATCAAAATAAACAACAATTGTTTATCATTGTAGATTGCATTTTTAGGAATTTCAAATCAACATCACGTGTTGAAACAGTGAAAGGCAAACTTTAAACAAGATCAACTCAAAAAAAATTTAAATGAACTTAACAACGTTTTGGAACTTAGCACAACACATCTAGAGGTCTAGGCTAGAGATGTGTTTCGGCGTTGTAAAAACTAGTCACTGTCGTTCTCATTGAAGGTTGTGTGATTCCTCCTCCTTGATACAACAAGTGCTAGCACAGACTTGTGCTCCCCATACCATTGAGTATATATTGGGAGGCCACAATAGGCTTATATCCTTTATCCATAGGAAGCTGAGTCTGCTACCCTATCAATCAGAATGCATTGAACACAACATTTGGGAAGATTGACTATCGTACATAGGTCCTTGGTAATTTCTCTTTAATTTATTACCAAGGTGTATTTTGTAGTTTTGCGATTGGTTTGGAAATCCCTCTGTCTAGATTTCCAGAGTAGTCTTTTTTGTTCCTTTTCAACTCTTTAAAAGAAAAGGTCCATCTGAGCACTTGTCACTTCAAGCTCATTAAAAATCGAAGGGGACTAGAGTCATCTTTAGCTTTTTATTGACTCTTAAAAACTGAAAAAGCAAAGTTTTGTCAAAGCGTCATTAAAATTTATTAATTCGGGATAACATAGTTTTCCCCTTAATTTTGATTTGATAAAGTAATCCACAATTGTCGAAGAAAGTCAACCAAAATCCCGTCGTTCGTGGAGACTAGTGAGTCAACCGTCTTTGACCCTAGAAATGAAAACATTCTAGGAAAGACGGTCTCGTTTAATTGATTCCAATTCATTTGGTTTATTTGAAACTTTTGTTTCAACATCGTCAAAGACTACAGTTACTCCGGTCATTTTTGGTACATCTGCCTTTAGAAAAGACGTTCCGTAGTTACAATAGGACATTATAACTGATCCTAATGTAATGGTAGACACTTCTATAGCTGCAACAACTCCATCTGGAGTTGATCCAGAGACTAAAGTTCACTTACCTGAACATCTGGAAGTTGAGTTCCAGAATTCAGAAGGTGTCAGCCCTCCAATATCTATCACTAGAGAAGCTATATCTTCTTCAGCCCCAGAAATATTTTATGGACTTGACTGTCTACCCCTTCCTCCTGGTCTGATTGCTATAGAGGAGATAGTAGAGGATCCTCCAACCAGTACCCCATTACATTTTGGAACTGGGATTTATTTGTATCCTTCTACTCCTGAGTTTGGTTCTTTTAATCATCCTTCATTGCAAGTTCCTGTCGAATCACTAGGAAATCATTTGGATAGACTAAACATGTCTGAGCAACCATCAACATCTAGTACTGTATCACCTGATACAACTACGGTAGAACTTCCTACTGCCATTCCGACAATGTTTGCTCGTATACCATCAGTTCCAGCTAGTGATCAACCACTAGCGGGAATCATTTCAAGGTTGCTTCACTAACATGGTGTTCTCCTATTTATTCATCTAGAGTCTCATATGGTATATATTATGCTGAAACTCAGCAAGAATATCTGACATGCTTGTATCAATTTGGGCAGACCAGTGTTCAAAGACCGATATATCCTTCAAACACTTGATTGCTGCCATATGGAGGGCAGTATGCTTTTTCTTTGTTCCCTCCTGGGGAACAACCATATGAGAGTTTACAGCAAAATTCAGGTCAAAGCAGAATTACATCTAGTGGCTGGGTACCAATACTACCACAGCAACCAAGGGTTTTATATTCAATGCAACTAATCCAACCTGTGTCAAATATTCCCACTACACCCGCTATTGTGACTGTGTCATACGTACAAGCACTGCCTATTGTGTCTCAACCTCAAGTCTCTCAGGTTACAATACAACAACCTCTTGTCTCTACGATGCAATCACAACCTCATGTTAATGCTTCCTTACCTGGAACGACTCAGGCTCAAACGAGTATTATCACTCCGCATCTTGGTCAATCTTCTAGTATTGGGCAACAGCAAACGGTCCAACAACCATGGCTAGTACAATACGAACAACCGCAATTCTAGCAAACCCAACCTCAGTTCGGGCTTAGTCAATATCAAACCTACCGAGGTCTCGAGAAACAAGGCTTTGTAGGTAATGGACAACCGAATTTTCAAAACATTTATCAACAACCACACTATACTGATTATGTCCAACAACCTTATCAAAGTTGCCAGCATCAGATACATTATGCTAGTATGCAAAGACCTACTGCTCAGGCGATTCCATCTTATCCTGGGTATGCTTCACCTAACCTGAATCAATAGTTACCTTTTGTAGCAACTTTAGAACTACTATATTTGAATCGTCTGACTAATGATCCAATTGCATACGCCCCTTGGTGGCCAACGATTCCTCATAAACTTCCCTACTATATTCCTAAATTCAATGGAAATCTAGGTGAAGATCCATCGAATCACGTAATGACTTTTCATTTGTGGTGCTCATCTAACACCCTGAATGATGATTTGATTAGGCTTCGCCTTTTTTAGAGAGCGCTCACTAGTCCAGCAACAAAATGGTATATTGAATTGCCTAGAGCTTCGTTCGATAACTTCAGCACCCTTGCCACTACTTTTCTAACCCACTTCCAGTTACCCATAAGGTATGAAACGGGAATAGAACTCCTTACCAAATTTAAACAGACCATGGCCACTCACATGTCTAATCATATTCATGAGTGGCGACGTCGTCGTCGAATGGTAAAAACATATTTTCCTGATTAGCTTTTAGCTGAGAACTTTATTAAGTCCTTATTGCCTTCTATAACTGAGGACGTGGTGAAAGCAAGATTTGTCATTGAAGATCAAGTCATTGCTCATTCCCAATATGATCCGGATTCAAATAGGAACGCAACAAATTACAGAGATAACCATATACACAAAGATGCAGCGGAAATAATACTTGATTTCATTAATGGAAAATACTGAAATATGCTTACAACCAGAAATGTAAATAAACCAGCTAGGGCAATGGTAGCTTATCTCTGAGAAGAGATGTGATGGCTACATGCCTCTGAACTGTGTTACAATGAGGCTCGAAGGCCTATTTATTGTTGAGAAACAATGAAAAACCCTTAACATTCCAAATCCTAACCCTAGGAGATGAAACGCCAAACTGTGGGCCCCGTTTGGGGTAAATTGGTACATCAACTTCCCGGGGTCGTAACTTTGGCATATGATCTCCGTTTGATGCATACAATAGCTCGTTAGAAAGATCTATCCGATTACTACCATTGTTGGAAGTTCAGAATGGACCATGTTGCCCCCGGATTCCCCAAAAAACGTCGTTTAGGGCCTGAAAACGGCTCCGGAAGTCCAGGACCCGAAAAACTGCTAAAAATAGTAAGTTGTGCTACAATTAAGGAAACTGAAAATGCTGAGAAAGACAATGGTGGGGGTCCAGGTGGACTTGGCAGGTGGCCACCAATATCCACCTGGATCATTCCTCCCCCCTTAGGAAGTAATGGTCCCCATTGCGTTGAGCTCCTCCGTGAGATGAGGAAACTTTTGCTGAACCTGTTCCCTGGTGAGCCACTTGCCCTGCTGAAGGAGTTGGCCGGCTTTGACAACTCGATACAGTTGGATATTCTGTTGGCGAATGTTCTTGATCTGTGTGTCCATGATCCGATTAGTTGCAGCTTGTTCCATGCAATCTGGATTTAATTCTGTGGGTTTGAGCTGTTCTGCAATGTTGGATGTGTCTAGCAATGGTGGAAAGTATGGCCGAAGGCGGTCCACATTGAACATTGGGTGCAGGACAAGGAATGGGGGAATGCTGAGCTCAAATTCATTGTCTCCCATAGCCTTATTAATGGTGTAAGGACCATATCAGAGTGGTCTCAATTTCTGATAGGCTCCAGTAAGGCGTTCCTTTTGCAAATGCAACCAGACTTTGTCGCCCACCTGAAACTTGTGTGGCACCCGATGTTGATCATGTCGCTGCTTGTACTTGGCATTTGATTTCTCAAGAATGTCATGGACCTACTGGAAAATATGTTGGATGCGCTCAATGAAGCTGGTGGCCTTATCTGTTTCGGACTGGACATGATTTGAATTCATGTGAGTAGCTGCAAGTGGCATGGCCACATCAATGGGGCATAGTGGCTGGAATCCCAAACCCACCTGAAAAGGCCTATGGCCAGTGGAGCTGTGAAGAGCTCAGTTGTAGCTGTGCTGAACATAGGGGAGGGTCTCGTCCCATGTGAGTGGATGCTTTGAGTTATACATGCGCAGAATGTGCATAATCATCCTATTGACCACCTCTGTCTGGCCATTAGTTTGAGGATGGAAGGCTGTGGACTTCGTGAGTTTGGTGTCCACCATTGACCAAAGACTGGACCAAAATGCGCTGAGAAACCGACTGTCCCGATCTGAGATGATAGACTGTGGGATCCCAAAGTGCACCCACACTCGTTCAAAGAAGAGTTTAGCAGTGGCTTCTGCTGTGATATTCTTCTTGCAGGCCACCATAATGGCCATCTTCGAGAACCTGTCGACAACCACAAAAACACAGTCATTTCCATGCTTAGTGGAAGGAAGGCCTGACATGTAATCCATGGAGATGGATTCCCAAGGTCGACTAGGGGTAGGCAACGGGGTATAGAGGCCATGCTTCTTAATGGTCGGTTTGGCAATGGCACAGGCAGTACATGATTTTGATGTACTTCCCGACATCCTGTCGAAGATTCGGCCAATAGAAATAATTTTGCAGTACTGCCATTGTTTTCTCGACCCCGAAATGCCCAGCAGCCCGACTGTAGTGTGCTTCCCAAATCATCTTGGCACGCTCGCTTGAAGGAATACAAAGGGGACCGAGGTGGCATAATAGGGCATCCTGGAGGTGAAAATCTGCAACACGCCGACCCTCCAAGAGTGTCTGGTATGTGTGGCCGAATTCTGGGTCGCTTTTGTAGAGAAGTGGCCAATCAGAAGTCTCCTGCCCACAAGAGTTGAGCATGGTGGTTAACGCCACGATCGGTGGTCGACTGAGGCAATCTGCAGCATTATTGGTGCTGCCCTTCTTATACCTGATATTCAAGTGGAACTGTTGCAGGTATGTAGACAACTTCTGATGGCGATCATTCTGCAATTTCCCTTGGGTCTGTATGAACTGCAGGGGTCGGTGGTCTGTGTGGATGACCGTTTCTTTCCAAAAAATGTAATGCTTCCATTGTCGACAGGCTTGTACAATGGAATACATCTCTTTATCATAAGTGGGGTACTTCCGGACTGTGTCTGAAAGTGTTTCACTGTGATATGCCACTGGATGTCCATGTTGAGTAAGGACTGCCCCAATAGCATAGTCAGAGGCATCTATCTCGACCTCAAATGGTTGCTGTAAATCTGGTAACGCGAGCACTAGTGTCATGCAGAGGCGATCCTTCAACTCCATGAATGCCTTCTGTTGAGATTCAGACCAAAAGAACTTTTCTTTCGCCCCTCTCTTGGTGACCTGACTCAAAGGCCAAGAAATATGAGAAAACCCCAACACAAACCTGCGGTAGAATTTGGCAAGACCTAGAAAGCTGCGGAGCTCTGTTAGAGTGGTTGGAGAGGGCCAATCCCGAATGACTTGGATCTTGGCTGGATCATCATGCACCCCCTGTTCATCAATGATGTATCCCAGATACTGAACCTGGGTCATGCCAGAAGTGCATTTCTCCAAATTGGCACATAGCTTGTGTTGCCGCAGTGTTTGGAGAACCTGTCGGATGTCGTGGAGGTGCTCTTCCCAACTCTGGCTGAAGATCAGAATGTCATCCAAGTATACTACTACAAAGGAGTTGGTGAATGGCCGCAAGATGTCATCCATTAGCCTCATAAAGGTTGCAGGAGCATTCGTCAATCTGAAAGGCATGACCAACCATTCGAAGAGGCCCTCCTTGGATTTGAAGGCAGTCTTCCACACATCAGAGGGTTCGATTGGTACCTGGTGATATCCTGACTTCAGATCAATCTTGCTGAAATATTTCGGCCCCTTTAGTTGGTCTAGGAGGTCATCAATCCGCAGGATCGGGTACCTATTACGGACAGTGATCTTGTTCAGCGCCCGATAGTCAATACAGAGTCTCCACGTCCCATCCTTCTTCTGTACCAACACGATCGGGCTCCCACAGGGCAATGAACTCAGACGGATGTGACCTTTCTACAGGAGCTCCTGAATCTGCCTCTTGATTTCATTGTTCTCCAGAACGGAGCGCCGATAAATTGGTCCATTGGGTAGCGGCGCACCTGGGGTCAGTTCAATGGAGTGCTTGACTTGACAGTGCAGAGGAACCCCTGCCAGGGAGGTGAAGATGTCCTCGTACTCCTCCACAATCTTGTCCATCTGTAGTTGTCGTGCCGAGGGACCCTGTCTGGAGGCCGCGGCCACTGTCTTCTTCTTTCCTTGAGGGCGTATCATCAGGAAAACAAATTTCCTGGTTTTGGAAATGATCTTACTGCATTGTTTTGCAGTAATCAAAGAGATGGCGGTAGTTGGTGCCATCTCTGGTATCGTGAACAACTTATTTCCCAATGTAATAATAACAGCACGGGGCCTTGATTCATACACAGCATGTCGCTTCCACAAGTATGGTTGTCCTAGTAATACATCACAAACTTCAAGGGGAGCAATGTCACACAGTACCTCATCCATGAAGGGCTTGATGTTGTATGGAAGGCGACACTGCTGGCTCACGCAAAGATCTTGTCCTTGGTGAAGCCACCCAATGGTGTATGGTTGTGGATGTGCTGTGGTCGGTAAGCCCAACCGCTTCACGACCTCTGCCGAAATGAGGTTCTTTTGACTCCCGCTATCAACAATGAACTGTATCGGGGAGCCCTTTACCCACATCTAAGAGTGGAAGAGACGCTCCTCCTCCTCTGGATCTTCAGGTTCATTTTTCTGGATCTTTGCGGTAGCAACAGTGGCGCTGGGATCCGCATCAATGATTTGCTTCCCTTTTTCATACCCCTTATCGAGTTCTGACTCAGAGTTGGAACATGCATCTGATTCTGAAACCTTTAGCTTAGCCACCAATGACTGCTTGGCCCTACACTCACTTGTGTTGTGAGTGGAGCTCTTATGGAACTCGCACCATTTTCCAGTGTCCTTTCTCGGCTTCGCGGCGCTGTTCTTTGCTTGCAGTTTCGGCTGGTTGTCTTGGGCTGTCCCGCCTTGGCTTTGGCCTTTGTTCTATGGTTTCGGGGCACATTTCCCCTGCTTTGGATTCACAGATCCAAAGTCTCGCTTCTTTTGTTTAAACTTCTGCTCGACCTTGACGGCATATCGGTATGCTACGCCGAGCGAGGGGATGTTTAGGAATTGTATTTCTTCCTGGATGTACTTGTGCAGGTAGCCACAGTATTTGAGTATCAAATGTTGCTCTGAATCCTTGATACCCAACTTTGTGTGAAGGGTATGGAAAAGATTGGTGAACTCCGGCACGTCTTGGTCCCTTCCCTGCCGCAGCGTGGTCCACTTTATGTATTCATCCTCATAGCTTCCAACAGGGTAGTACTGCTCCTTGACGGCATCTCGAAACGAATCCCAGGTGGGTGCGGCTGAAAATAGTGAGCTAGTACTTTCATCCTTCTGCTCGCAGTAGGTTTCCCACCAGTCCTTGACGTGGGGGGCTGCTTTGAGGGGAGCAAAAACAATCTTTTCCCGACTCGAAAATTCATGAACAGAAAAATAACCCTCTAGCAGATTTAACCGTTTATCTACGGCATCTGCGTCTATCTGACCCTCGAATATGGGGATTTCAAAATTAACTTGTACCTTAAAGGGTGTGGCATTTCCAGAGTAGCTGCTGGAAGTCGATGCGTTGCTTCTGGGTAGCTGCTGAAGGATCTGGGCAAATCTGTCCATCATCGCATTCCGTTGTCGCTCGAGGGCTTCTTCGAGCAAGATTTTGATGGGATATCCTGCCCCCTCGTCTTTCTTCTCATCGCCATGGGAGGCCGTCGGGATTTGCGAGGCTGGTCTTGCAAAGGTTCAACCAGTTCAAGCCCTAACTCCTTATATCCCGACCTTGTTGGGGACATGCAAAGAAAAACAGAGAAAAAGCAGACCGCTCTGATACCACTGATCCGGATTCAAATAGGAATGCAACAAATTACAGAGATAACCATATACACAAAGATGCAGCGGAAATAATACTTCATTTCATTAATGGAAAATACTGAAATATGCTTACAACCAGAAATGGAAATAAACCAGCTAGGGCGATGGTAGCTTATCTCTGAGAAGAGATGTGATGGCTACATGCCTTTGAACTGTGTTACAATGAGGCTTGAAGGCCTATTTAATGTTGAGAAACAATGAAAAACCCTTAACATTCCAAAACCTAACCCTAGGAGATGAAACGCCAAACTGTGGGTCCCGTTTGGGGTAAATTGGTACATCAACTTCCCGGGGTCGTAACTTTGGCATATGATCTCCGTTTGATGCATACAATAGCTCGTTAGAATGATCTATCTGAGTACTACCATTGTTGGAATGGGCAACATCGGTCCATTCCCTGGACCCATGTTTCCCCCGGATTCCCCAAAAAACGTCGTTTAGGGCCTGAAAACGGCTCCGGAAGTTCAGGACCCGAAAAACTGCTAAAAATAGTAAGTTGTGCTACAATTAAGGAAACTGAAAACGCTGAGAAAGACAATGGTGGGGGTCCAGGTGGACTTGGCAGGTGGCCACCAATATCCACCTGGATCACAATATCTAGACTTGACCTATACTCAGTATATCACATTCTACGACAAAATTCCTGATGCTCCTAGACCAGAATTTTTTGTTCCACCCCCTCTTAAATCAAACAGGGACTCTCATGTTGATGATGGTGTGATCAGTACCTCAAGCACGCAAACCACAAAGGCTCCATCTAAGAAAGCCCTCGCAATTTCTAGTCAAAAAGCAAATGACAAACCTCTTGCCTCAAAGATTAATGCCATGTCATCTGACAAGGGAAAAAATCCAAAGCAACCAGGGGGCAAGAAGAAAGGGAAAACTAATAAGAAGAAACATGAGAATTCAACTCCTGAAAAACCTTCTGAAAAACCTATTGGGAAAAAAAGTCTCACAATCCATGCTACATATGCAACGACGAGCATTGGGTGAAAGATTGTCCACATCGAGCTAGGTTACGAATTTTTTAAAGACTTCAAATACCTCAATAGCGTTGATTGATCCGTTTCCAAAACTAGAAACCAATCTGGTTGCTATCGATCAAGCTTTCCCATCCCAGGTTCTTATGCTATCCATCTCAAAACAGGAAAATGGTGCTTCGATAGTGACAAGGAATAAAGGTTATGGGAATCCATCATCGTCAAATAAACAGACTATAGATCAACCTGGCAGTTTGACAACAACTTCGCCAGAAGTTGTTCCACCCATTATTCTCGAATTAACTATAAAGCCACCAAATGGATTCATACGTAAATCGACATTTAATCCTCGTATAGTGGAGGATCTGGCTCAATCGCCATCCACTATGGTGACACTTGAGGTACTGCAGAATTTCCCCTCCCAAAAGCAAGCTTTGTCATCAGCAATAGGTGGGATTGATCCAGCGGATTCCAATCTTGCGGCCTTTAATCATAAAGGATATACACCTCAGTTACCGGCCCAACTTGCTTTCCTTATACAGGTGAAAGCCCTCAATAAAATTTTTCATCGAGCAATCATTGATGAGGGTACATCTACCTATATTATGTCAATGAGTTGCTAGAAAACTTTAGGTTCACCACCCTTATCGCGATCATCTACGACATTAAAGGCATTCGATGGAAGAACATACACGCCGTATGGGATTTTAAGTAACTTGCAAGTTTAACTGGGGGGAAAAATAGTAGAGATTGAATTAGAGGTCATTGATGGAAACCTTGATTACAATATCTTACTAGGAAGGTCCTGGATTTATGCTTTGGCTGCCATTGTGTCTACATATTTTAGAAAGAGTGCATTTCCCTTCCAAGGCGGAATTACAATCATTGACCAACTAGCCTTTTTTCCCAACAGTTCAGAAGCTACTGTAAGCATTCCATTGATTCATGGAAACTCTAAATCACTTCAAAATGTTGGAGTAGGTCTCCTAAAATACCCTTCCTTAATGGGTACATTTCCCCTCCCGCCTCCACCTGGACTTGCGGAAGTGGCCATAGTGGAAACCTATCATACGATTTATTCTACATCATCTAAGGTTAAGAAGAACTCTTACCATTTTGATAGTGTGGATCACTATGAAATATTGCCCCCAAGCCCCATAGAATCTTTGTAGCAATCAATTTTTTGGGCCTGGGCGGCAAACCCAAATTAGCACTCAATGAGTGTTTGGATAGATAGGTCTCTAGAGTATGGTATCTCTTCTGATCCTTGGTCTCGTATACATTCTATAGATGAAGGAATCATCATTCAATGATGATAGGAGAGACGTCGTGGGAAGATTAACACCATCGATCCCACCTTCAAGATAACAATGAATATTATTCAAGCAACCTTAATCATCCTTCAGTTTTTTACTTTTTTATCAAATAATGTAAATACAGTGGATTTCGAGCGAAATCTGTCCAATATTGAAGAAACTATTGCAATTAATATCTCGACCAAACCTAATGTTTTAGAGAATATTCACGTTGGTAAATCTTGTTCTCCAATGGAACTGGAAATTTATTGGACTCTTTTTCACGAATTCAGAGATGTCTTTGCATGGTCATATGAAGAAATGCCAGGCATTGACTCGAGAATTGTTGAACATGAAATTAAGATGTATCCAGATGTCAAACCAGTACGACAACGGCTTCGACTTGTCCATCCGAAGAAAGCCGCTGCCATTAAGGCAGAAGTTGAAAAACTTTTACATGTTGGTTTCATTTACCCTGTTCCTCTTACTGATTAGGTGTCGAACATTGTTCCTGTAATGAAAAAACAAGGAACAATTAGAGTGTGCATCGATTATAGGGATGTAAATCAAGCATGTTTGAAGGACAACTATCCTACACCCTTCATTGACCAGATAATTGATGAGTGTGTCAGATGTGAAATATTTTCATTCATGGATGGATTTTCTAGATACAATCGAATCAATATCCAACCACAGGACAAGTTGAAGACTGCATTTGTATGTCTTTGGGAACATTCACGTATCATAAATTACCTTTCGATTTGAAGAACATAGCGATAAATTTTCAAAGGGCAATGAACTATGCCTTCCATGACATCAAACACATCGTTCAACCGTATCTCGACGATCTACCAGCTCATTCATGAAAGCAAACTGATCATCCACAACATTTGAGAGCCATATTTCTACGTTGCCGACACTACAAGATACGACTCAATCTGCACAAGTGTGTGTTTTTTGTTGGTTCTGGTCAACTACTTTGTTTTCTATTTTCTAAGGACGAAATTTGACTCGACCCATTTAAGGTTCAAGCTCATTAAAAAATGAACCCACCTCCACCGAGCATAGTTTCTGCAAGGTTCAAGCTCATTAAAAAATGAACCCACCTCCACTGAGCATAGTTTCCACAAGGTTCAAGCTCATTAAAAAATGAACCCGCCTCCAACTGAGCATAGTTTCCGCAAGGCTCAAGCTCATTAAAAAATGAACCTGCCTCCAGTGAGCATAGTTTCCGCAAGGTTTGAGCTCATTAGAAAACGAACCCGCCTCCACCGAGCGTAGTTTCTACAAGGTTCAAGCTCATTAAAAAATGAACCCGCCTCCATTAAATAACCTCTGTGATTGCCATGCTATCAACGTTTTGAGCCTTAGTTGTGTACCGCCCATCACCTCCATTGTTTTGGCCAATCATATGCTTCCACCTGGCTGTTTACCCTTTTGAGGAACATCTATGATGAGTGGTTTTATTAGTCAACCTCTTCACATCACCATGTTTTGAGAAGTTCCAAACCGAATCAGAACCAGTTGCTACCCTAGACACCACTCATTCCTAAAAAATGAGCCTTCTTTAAACCATTTCCAGACTCATTAAATATGAAAATATTGTTCAGAAATTCTCCTTTCCAGCTCGTTAAAGTGATGGGAAATTCCATCACTCCTGTAGATTTTAATATTTTTCGGGCCTGAGGGATTATCTCACGAAAAAGTTCGAGCGCTTATCTTTTTCGGCTCATTAAAGTGACCGAAAAGTCATCCCTTTTGTATTATTTTAATCTTTTTCGAACCGAAGGGATTATGCTATGAAAAAGAACTTCTAGAGTTTCCTTTACATCCCTCTTCAATCTCTTTAAACATGAAAAGGACCGAGATATCCTTGTCGTTAAACTCGTTAAAACAATAGTGACAAACGCATCCTAGATGAGACATAGTTTCCCTTCTATCCTTTTTCAAACTCTTTAAACATGAAAAATACCGAGTTATCTTTGTCGTTAAACTCGTTAAAAGAATCGTGACAAAATTGTCCACCCAGACAAGAACGAGTTTCACTGTCGCTAGACTTGCTAAAACATAGCGACAAGTTTTCCTGAAGGTCAAATTATAAAACAAGCATATGTTATCCTCCTTAGGCTTGACAAAAATAAAGAGGTACTGGTCAGCACTGACTGGGGAAAAAGGGAAGAAAAATTGAAAACTTTATGGTAGCATGTTGCTCTGGAACATGACACTTTCACTCCATCACCATGATTGAGTCAGGTTGGGTTATTCCGTTCACCGATCATTTCGCCATTGGTCTTTCACACCATCATTTTCAGGTGTTAACGCTCCCAATCCATCTTACTATCGCCGATATATTCAAGAGAAGTCACTTAGTCGAGAATTCACCATCCAATTAATGTCTCATCCACTGCAATACCTTCAACCTCCATTTTTCATGATCACCATTCCTGAACCTTGTGTCGTCGATCATTATCACCTCCAAAAAATCATTTGCTTCGTTTCATGTCGTAGATGTCGGATACATTAAAGCCCTGCTATGACGGGTCAAATCTTGTTGACATCAGCTCATTATCCAAGAAGTCAACTTAGAAACAACCCTTTCAGTACTTTGAAGCTTGCATGCCTCAATGGCAAGTTTCTCACTTCCAGTGGTAGGTTGACATCAATGGCCTTCGACCGTAAGATTTTGCGTGGTGTTCGACATCAGATCATATATTCACACCACATGAAGTGTACTGTAGTACCTTGAGGGTCATTATCATTATCAGTGATTCCTTTCATGTCTATTAAGAGCTTACATTATTGGCTGGTAATCAGGCGATGTCTTTCCATGTTCGACTTTAGAAAATCTTTTCACATGGATCAACTTGTACATTGGGTGAGGATTCAATGAGTTTGAAGACCCCAGATCTGGTTTCATCCATCCGGGCTACAATTTATTTAGGGATATAAAGACATCAAATGTACACGGAAGCTACACAGATGGTCATTTAAGCCAGGGAAGATGACTCTACATATGAAGAATCACCAGTCTGCAACTACAGATGATTATCTGTTCTATTTATACGAAATGAATTTATAAAGTTGAGCATGGGAATGCCTGCCTCAGCTAGATCATAAAAATTATATTATGACAATGTATTGTATTGTATCTTATACAGGTCACCTTCCAGTTTCGAAACCTCGGATCCTCCTGTTAAAGCATTTCACCTGACATCAAAGATTTACAAATTCATGCTTTAGGGGGAAACTATTATAGACATATTTGGTCACTTCAAACCCAATCTTATATGTCGATAAACTATGGCTCTTTAACCGCTAAAAGTGTTGTTTCATACCATAAAAGATCATCGTCAACTGATTACATCATTCTCTAAAAGTTCCACCTGAAAAACCATCCAGAACTGGCCTAAACTGGACCATACTGACTGCTCCACTATCAGGGTGCGATGCATACTGACTTCTACACTAGCCAGGTGTGATGCATACTGATGAGGCCTTCTGTAGGGTGTGATGAGCGAGGATGGACAAATGTCCGAGACAGTTTGCTAAGTGGATGCTCATGGAATCTTCTAGAAACTTCTTGTATGACACTTGCCTCTTTGAATTCGCCCAGGGATGAGTAAGAGATCCAAGAAATATCCAAGTGGAACCAAATGTAACAAGTGGAATGACACTAATCAAAACCCAAAGATGACTCACACCCTCGCACACATCTATAAATGGATCCATCATCTAAGAGATCTGGAGGCTAGAATATTGTGAATTGCAAGGAAGTGCTGATAGTTTGTATTTGAGAAAGAGAATTGTATTGTTGGGTGATCTTGCTATTTCTTAAGGTGAAGAGGGCTTTCATGTTGGGAGGATGATGCTGGATCAGACAACTGGGTTCTAATTCTCCCATCTATTCTAATAAAGTTCTTCAAGTTTTCTTCCATGTAAATGTGCAATTGTGAATGTTATTATTTGTTAATGCCATTATATGTTCATTATACTTCAGATTTTGTAATGATTATGATATAATAGGTCAAGATGCTTTGACGTTTCTTTGTTACTGTCTTTCTACAGATACTCTCCAAGTGGGATAAGTACAGAGAGGAGTTGGAAGATCTGTCAAGGGGGAGAGAGATCAAGAAAGGAGTTAAGTGGAAGATCTAGGTTGGTTCCTTTGTCTTTGTCTTATCTATTATACACAGAAGAAATCACGAATTGCTTTAAACTATTGTTTCTAGGGTAGCTGCCAAACCTAGAGGGCTAGTCGCTTGAAAAGACACTAGTTTTCCTAGAAACAGTTAGTATTCTCATATTGTCAATTTCCATGTCCAAATTTTGATCTTTCTAGTACATGTTACTATCACTAATGAGTTGTAATTAAACCTCTGAATTTAAAATTTTTATGACCTCAATGGTTATTTCATTGTTTTCATAAATTATTTTCTCACACACTTCATCTTCATGCATCTTTTTCATGATGTTTAAGACACTTGAATGTATTCTCCCTTGCTTCTTCACAACTAATAGACTATTTTATTCTCAAAAATTATCAATTTTGACATCAACTTTATTATTGTCTTCGAAGAAAATTCCCTGCTTTATATCTTCTTGCTTAAAATGAAATAAAATTTCATTTTTATGAGACAAACTTTTCCCACTTTCCATCATCTTGTATTCTTTTATCTTCACCAATTGTCCTTTGCCATCACCTCCCTTTACATCTATGGTTGTAATCTCAAGTCCTTTCAACTATCTTTCCAACAATTTTATTTCCTCCTCAATTTTCATAAGCATTGAATTTGAATATTGCTATATCATCTACTTGATCCTTCTATTATCTCTCTGCATAACCCCACATTCTCTTATTCATTACACTAACATGTTCCTATAATTGTGCACAGTCAACTACATTTATCGATTGTGTATAATTTCCACTCTGATTACCTGCATGGAAAAATGTTGTCTTATCTTCTTTCATAATAGAAATTTTCTTTTGTTCTTCTCTTATGTCTTTTGAAAGAATATACCCACTTTGTATGACATTTTAAATGATTGTCCCATTTCATCAACACCTGCAACCATACACAAATCATTAGTTTTAAAATCACAAGACTCTACTGTTATAGACATTTTTGTGCCTTACAGCATGGAGCATGAAATGTGAATAATCTGAGGGATCCAAAGTCCCTAAACATGTTGTTCCTACCCCTAGAGGAACAAGGTCAGCAAACCACAGCACTACAGATCAGTTCTCCACTGAAAAACACTCAAAAACAGGTCAATTTTGGATCAAAGCAGCTGCTCCACTAAGCATCTGCGCTGAATGTCAAAAGCTCTATGGTGTACCTACGCTGCATAGCAAGTGCAACAAAGGCTACCTGCGCTGGGTGTACTTTGACATGTGGAGGAATATTTCTCAATGTGCCAGTGCCCAGGAAGCTTCCAAAATGACACTTGGATCAGAAGATTCGCCTAATGATGAGTAAAGAGGTTCTAAAACTCCAAGTGGAAGGTAGAAACTCCAAGTGGACTCAAGGACTGAAGAACAACTGGAGTTGAAGAGGACAACAAGTCACACATCAAGCTGACTTATCTTCACTCCAAAACTCTATATAAGGATCTCATCCCATGGGATCTGGAGGCCGGAATTTTGTGCAAAGAATTGCTGTTGGTTTACAGTTGTGAGTATTGGGTGGTTGCTTGAGGGAGGTGAAGAGGAGATTTCTTTCCGTCGGGAAGGTGATGCTGGATTGGACCTCTCACGGTTGTATCACCGCCTGAACCTTACTTCCTTATATTAATAAAGCATTTGAGGTTCTTCTATTTGCATGTGTTTCTATGGTGTATTGTCTTACTTCCGTATTTGATTTATGCTAATCCTTGAATCAATTATGAATGCATGCTTCTTGTAGTTTCCTTTTCTTGTCTTGTTCGCAGGATCTCGTGTAGCTGGGCCCGTGAGAAGACTTGGAGCTGGGAGCGAGCGGCAAATAGAGGAGATTGGATCGACCATTTGGGCAAGACATCGGTAAGTGGATCTCTTCCTTTCATCTCTTGCATGTCATAAAGAAGTAACTTTAGATAGCTTTGCTTCAGCTGTTGCTAAGGAACTATCACCCTTAGAGTGGGATAGGGTCATTCCGCGTTGGATACTTTTCCCCACAACAGACTGGAGACTCCACTGGGGATCGTGTCTTGTTGGTAGCTTGTGTTTCTTGCTATTCATTTCCTAAACAAAGGGAGTACCGAATCGAACTGCATTCGAATCCTTCGAATGCAAAGTAGAGGGCAGCTACTCTAGCTCAGTGCTGGGAATGTTTATGATTTGAAGAGCTGATCCACAAGGACTCTTTTTAGCTCTTTGTGATAGTGTTCATCTTCCTTAATCATCCTCTAGTGTATACTTGGCTGATAGCCTCTGATTTGGCCAAAAACCATTGATTTTTGAGCAAACTGTGACCCGGAATCTGAGAGAGACGAGAGTTGTCTCTTCAGTGCAGCTGCAGCAAAGGCTACCTGCGTTGCAATGCAGGTCCCGAAGGGGCTACCTGCGCTGCATGTCAGATTGACAGTGCAGTACCTGCGCTGATCCAGTTTTGCCTTGTGCAACTGGGGTTCCCTACTGTCTGTTGCCCAGTTTTCAATATTGTTTTTGCAGCCTGTTGTCAACTTGTATACCCAGCTGAAACTACCTTTCCTTGCCTTCATTCTGCCTCAGTTGTATGAAGAAACCGTGATTGTTCTTATTTTATTTCTTGCTTTCATTCACAGTTTCCCATAGCGAAAGTGAACTAGTCTTGCTGTGACCTCTTGGATCTAGGCCTGTAAGAAAGTGTCGTTGTGATTCTAAGAGCTAGTTTATTACTGTTCATAGCTGCTTGAACATTTTCTTTCGTTATATGGTTCGAATTTCAGTATTTCTTGTGTTGAAACGAGTGAATGTTAAGGTGTTCTTTTGATTATTGGACAAAAAACTTGTTTTCTTTCACTTGAAATTGAATTCGAAATTATACAACAGCTTTCTTTTTGTAATACATCAACATTAAGGAAGAAGAAAAGAAATACTTGCATTGTGCATGTGAATTTTGACAGTTTGCATGTCGATTTAGGAAAAGTGCATCAGTGTGTGCTCTATGATCTGTTTGAAAAGATGATGTCTTTCTTTTCCCTCAGTAGTTAAGATTTTCATAAGTTGAAAGAATTGAAAAAGCTTGCTTATCATTCTTAGACTGCATTTAGGAGTTGTATCATACATCACGTGGTGATCCATAAAGGCAAATTGCTAAGCAAGATCAACCTAAAAAGAACTAAATTTATCTAACAACGCTTTGAAACATAACAAAACATAGTAGAGGTCTAGGTAGAGACGTGTTCCGACGTCGTTAAACATAGTGACCGTCGATCTCTACGAAGGTGAGTGATTCCTCCTGAGGGACGATAGCGCTAATACGGACTTGTGACCCCGCGTACCGTCGCGTATATTGGGGGACCCCTATAGGAACAAAGCCTTTATCCATAGGAAGCCGTGTCGGCCGCCCTACTGATCGCGATGCAGTGAACACAGCATTCACGAAGATCGACCACTCGTACCGTAAAACGTATTCTGTGGTTTCGCGAAAGGTTTGGCACACCCTCTGCCTAGAACTCCAGAGTAGTTTCTTTTGGCCTTTTTCAAACTCTATAACTGAAAAAGTCCATCCGAGCATTTGTCACTTCGGGATCGTTAATACATCGAAGGAGACTAGAGTCATCTTTAGCTTTTTCTCGACTCTTAAAACATGAAAAAGAAAGTTATGTCTTAAAAAGCGTCTAAAATTAATCCAATTCGAAAACATATTTTTACCCTGTGCATTGTTGGTTGATCAAGTAATCCGCAACCGTGGAAGAAATTCAATCGATGAACCGTTGTTCGCGGAGGCATACGAGTCAACCGTCTTTGTCTCCGGAATCGAAAACAACCCGGGCAAAGCGATCTCGTTCAACTGGTTCCAAATCTCCTGTCAAAGTTAGAACAAGCGTTCCGATGACATCTGAGGTTCCAGTTACTCCAAAAATTTCTGGAAACCCTGCTCCTATTGAAGAAGTTCAACAGCCCCAGAAGGACAGTAACACTGATCCTAGTCTGAGAGAAAATACTTGTGTTACTGAATCAGTTCCATCAGTGATCGGTTCAGAGAGTCTTGCTCCTCAAACAACTGTCGCTGTCGAAACAACCCCTTCTTCGGCACCAGAAATATTCTACGGACCTGACGGTCTTCCTCTTCCACCCGGTCTGATCGCAATAGAAGAAATTGTAGAAGATCCGCAAGCAACTACTCCAACACATTTTGGAGCAGGGATCACTCTACTTCCTACTGCATCAGAAGCTAGCCTATCACCCAGAGAAGTTCCTGAAGAATCACTAGGCAATCTACTGGATAGACTCAAAATGTCTGAACAACCGTCAACATCTAGGACTGTGCCAAATGACACAGCGACAGCAGAACTTCCTGCAGTTATTCCGACAATGTTTGCCGGCATACCATCTGTCCCTAACTCTCAACAGCTGGAGGGGGTCCCTTCGGGGGCCATGACAACAGTATGGTCTGTTCCTGTTTGTTCTCCCGGGATAATACCCGGTAACTCCTATGTTGGAACTCAACAAATTGATCCTTTCGGAAATCAGTTTGGGCAATCCGGTCCTCGAGGTGTAATAAATCCTCTCGGTTCCGGACCACCACCGTATGGGGGGCAATATGCTTTTTCATTACCCCCTCTAGGAGGTTACCCATACGGGAGCTCACAACCATACTCAGGTTATACTGGAATAATTACAAGTGGTTGGATGCCTATGCTACCCCAGCAACCAAGAGTTGTGTATTTTATGCAACAACAGATGCCTGTGACAAACATCCCGACGACACCAGCAATTGTGACTGTGTCGCAAGTTCAAACAATACCTGTTGCATGTCAACCTCAGTTTTCTCAGGTTGTAATGCAACAACCCTTTGACCTTGCAACCCAACCACAATCGCCGACTAGCGGGGCGACACAAGCACAAACGGGTACCCTTACCCCTCATCTTGGCCCAGTGGTAAGCATCGCACAACAACCAATGGTATCACAACCATGGTTGGTGCAGTATCAACAACCGCAGTTCCAGCAAGTGTACCAAGGTACCGAGCAACAGATTTTTGCAAACAATGGACAACCGTACCTACAATACGGTCAAAACCAACCACTTTACAGTGGGGTAGTCCACCAACCGTATCAATCATACCAGCATCAAATACATTATGCCGGTATGCAAAGACCAACTACTTAGGCGATCCCTTCGTATCCTGGGTACGCTTCGCCTAATCTGAGTCAACAGCTGCCATTCGTGGCAACTCTAGAGTTACCCGATCTACATCGGTTGACAAACGATCCGATTGCTTATGCCCCTTGGTGGCCAGCGATTCCTCACAAACTTCCCTCCGACATTCCTAAATTCAATGGAAATCCAGGTGAAGACCCGTCGAATCACGTCATGACCTTTCATCTATGGTGTTCATCGAACACTCTGAACGATGATTCGATAAGACTTCGCCTCTTCCAAAGGACATTGACAGGTCCGGCGGCTAAATGGTATATAGAATTGCCAAGAACCTCTTTCGACAATTTCAGCTCCTTAGCCACGACTTTCCTAACCCATTTTCAATTACCTATCAGGTATGGAACAGGAACCGAGATACTGACCAACTTCAAACAGACGACAGCTACTCACATATCTGATCACATACATGAGTGGCGTCGCCATCGTAGGATGGTGAAAACATACGTTCCTGATCAGCTATTAGCCGAATGGTTTATAAAGTCATTACTTCCGGCTATAACGGAAGATGTGGCCAAGGGGGGGGTCGTAACAGAGGAGCAAGTGATTTCTCGTGCTCAATATTTAGACTTGGTATATACTCAGTCTGGCACGCTCTACGACAAAATACCTGATGCCCCCAGACCTGAATTTTCAATTCCTCCCCCTCCTAAATCGAATATTGACTCTCATGCCGGAGATGGCGTGATTAGCACTGCAAGCGCGAAGTCGAAAAAGGCTTCACCTCAGAAAGCCCGTAAGACTTCAAATCGAAATGCCCATGAAGAGATTCTTGCTTCGGAAGTAAATGCCATATCAGCAGATAAAGGCAAAGAAACCAATCAACCAGGAAGCAAGAAGAAGCAAAACAAAGGGAAGAAGAAGCAACAGGATGATCCGTCACCTTAAAAAACTTCTTCAAACCCTCCTGAGAAAGGGAAAAAGAAATGGCCTTGTATGATATGTGACGAAGATCACAAGATAACAGATTGTCCATACAAAGCTGAGCTCAAGAGATTCTTTAAAAGTCCAAAGAACCCAGCTGTGTTGACAGATCCATTTCCCAATCCAGGTCAAAATATGGTTGATAGTGGAAATGCTTCCCCGTCGCAAGTGCTGATGTTATCAATCTCCAAGCAGCAAAATGATGCTTTGATTTCGACAAGGAACAAAGATTACGGGAATCCGCAACTATCAAACGAAAAAGGTAAAGATCAACCTAGTAGTTCGACAACAACTTCGACAGAAGTTGTCCCACCCATAATGCCAGAATTAACGATAAAACCACCTAAGGGTGTAGTACACAAGTCGACTTTTAATCCTCGTGCCAGAGTGGCGCAGCATTATAACATAGTAGAAGATTTGGCTCAATCGCCATCCGCTATGTCGACTCTAGAAGTACTACAAAATTGTCCATCCCAAAGGCAGGCATTGTTATCGGCAATAGGAGGGGTTGATCCTAAGGATTCCAATCTTGTGTCCTTTGATCACAAAGGGTATGACCCTCAGTTACCAGCTCAACTAGCTTTCCTTATTCAAGTGAAGGCCCTCAACAAAACTGTTCACAGAACAATTATTGACGAGGGGGCATCTACATGTATTATGTCGATGAGCTGCTGGAAAACGCTAGGGTCGCCAACCTTGTCGAGATCTTCGACAACACTAAAGGCTTTCGACGGTAGGACATATACCCCTTACGGTATTCTAAGTAACTTGAAGGTTGAACTAGGTGGAAAAACAGTAGAGATTGATGTTGAAGTCATAGATGGAAATCTGGATTACAACATCCTATTGGGAAGACCATGGATCTATGCCATGGCAGCTGTCGTGTCGACTTATTTTAGGAAGATCGCATTCCCATTTGAAGGAGGGATTACGGTCGTCGACCAACAGAACTTCCTCCTTAATGGTTCACAAGTTACGGGAAGCATTCCCATGATCCATGAAAGCGACCATTCAATTCAAGATATAGGAGTAGGCCTGTTGAAAGACCCCACGATGATGGGGACTTTCTCACTACCAAATCATATGTACATAGGAAATGTACCATTGGTGGCTACCTGCAACATGATATCTTCCACGAAGGTCGCAAAAGACAAAGTCATCATGGATCGGGCAATGGTCTTGCACCCGAGCCCAATCGAAATATTGTAGCAATCAATGTTTCAGGCATGGGAGGCGAGCCCAAATCAATGCTCGTCAAGCGTTTGGGTAGATAGGTCAGGAGAATGTGGTACCCCTTTGGATCCTTGGTCACGAGTGCATGCAAGTGACGAAGGAATCCTGCAATCAATGTGGATTGAGGGGGCACCATGGGATGATAACCACCATCATTCCCTTCCTAAGGAAGATACTCAAGGCGACCTGTATCACCCCTCAGTATTTGATTTCCTAACGAATACTGTAAATACGGTGGACTCCGAGAGAAACCTATCCAATATAGAAGAAACTATAGCCATAAATATCTCAACCAAAACAGACATTGTAGAGAATATTTACGTCGGCAAAGGTTGTTCCCCTTCAGAACAAGAAATATATAAAGCTCTTTTCCGCGAATTTAGAGATGTCTTTGCCTGGTCATATGATGAAATGCCAGGCATTGACTCGAGTATCGTTGAACACGAAATTAAGATGTATCCTGATGTCAAATCAGTAAGACAGCGGCTTCAACAGGTACACCCCAAGAAGGCCGCTGCCATTAAAGCGGAAGTTGAGAAACTTCTCCATGCTGGTTTCATCTACTCGGTTCCTCTAACCGATTGGGTATCGAATATTGTCCCTGTTATGAAAAAACAAGGAACAATACGAGTGTGTGTCGATTATAGGGATGTAAATCAAGCCTTTCCAAAGGACAACTACCCTACACCCTTCATCGACCAGATAATTGATGAATGCGCCGGATGTGAAATCTTTTCGTTTATGGACGGATTTTCTGGGTATAATCAAATTAATATCCGCCCACAGGACCAGTCAAAGACTGCATTTATTTGTCCGTGGGGCACATTCGCTTATCGAAAATTACCCTTTGGTTTAAAGAACGCAGGGGCGACGTTTCAGAGAGCAATGAATTATGATTTCCATGACATCAAGAACATCGTTCAACCTTATCTCGACGATCTTCCGGCTCATTCGCAAAAGCGGACTGATCATCTGCAACATTTAAGAGCGATATTTCTACGATGCCGACACTACAAGATAAGGCTCAATCTGCACAAATGTGTGTTTTGCGTCGGTTCTGGTCGTTTACTTGGCTTTATAGTCTCCAAGGATGGGATTCGTCTCGACCCTTGCAAGGCGCAGGCAATCATTAATTTGCCTCCACCTTCGAACTTGCTTCAGATTCAGAAACTCCAAGGGAAAGCAAACTTTCTGAGGAGGTTCATTCCAAATTACGTAGAACTTGCTAAAGGTTATACCCGTCTCCTGAAAAAGGATGTACCTTTCGTCTGGGACCAGGTTGCACAAGCTTCCTTTGATGCTTTGAAAGAAGCGCTAGTCAAGGCATCATTAATGTACGCCCCAGACTATCTAAGGGAATTTAACCTGTATCTGGCTACAGCAGATACGACCATAGCAATGGTTTTAGTTCAAGAAGCCGATGGAATTGAACAACCTATATATTATTTAAGTAAAAACTTAAATGATACAGAAAGTAAATATTCTCATGTTGAAAAGCTAGCACTTGATGTTGTTCAAGCGATACAAAGATTTCGGCATTATGTCCTCTTCAGGAAGACCACCGTATTGTCAGAATGCAACCCCATGACTTATATACTGTCGCGATAGTTACTTGGGGGAAAATATTCAAAGTGGATAGCTATCCTTCAAGAGTTTGATCTGGAATTTGTGAAATCCAAATCAAAGAAAGCTTTAGTTTTCACAGAATTATTATGTGATCTCCCATCATCGTCCAACGATGAAACGTCCAAAGAATCGATCGTGGACGAAAGTTTGTTTCTGATATCGGCAAGTGATGAGTGGTATGGAGATATAATAGTTTATCTCCAAACCCAAAAGTTTCGGCCAGACACCTCTCACTCAGAACAAAAACGCATTCGATACCAAGCAAAAGACCACATGATCGTCGGTGATACGCTTTACTGTCGTGGTGTCGATACGGTTCTGAGAAGGTGCCTCACCCATGAGGAGGCCGAAAAAACCCTGAATGAATGTCATTCAGGCACCTGTGGGGGGCATCAATCTGGATATGCTACAGCACAAAGAATCTTACGAGCAGGATACTTCTGGCCAACCATGTTCAAAGATTGCATAAACGCAGTTAGAAGTTGCCATGCATGTCAGATTTTTAATAGCAAAACCAGAAGACCCCCCGCTCCTTTACAGCCAATAATAGTTGTGGGGCCTTTCGCCAAGTGGGGCATCGATTTCATGCAATGTAACCCCACCTTGACTGGGGGGCATGGGTATATTATAGTCGCAGTTGACTATTTTATCAAATGGGCCGAGGCGATGCCTACATTGGATAACACTGGTGAAACAGCAGCCCTATTCTTTTTTAATCATGTAGTCGCCAGATTCGGCATACCACAGGCCATAGTAACAGATCATGGATCGCATTTTTACAATCACATGATGGTTGAATTAACTGCCAAACTAGGATTGTCTCACGACAGCTCTACCCCATACTATCCGCAAGCTAACGGACAGGTTGAAGCGATCAACAAGGTCCTGAAGCGCATGCTGCAAAGGATGGTGGGGGTTCACAAAAGAAGATGGCATTTGATCCTGTACTCGGCTTTGTTGTCCTACCGAACATCGGTAAGGAATGCCACTGGGTTCACACCGTTTCAACTGGTGTATGGCCTAGAGGCGATCCTACCAATCCAGTGTGAAATTTCGTCCCTTAAACTCGCAATTGATCTCCTCCCCGGAACCTCGGAAGAAGAAGCTCGTTTCTTGGAATTAATCCAGTTGGATGAAACCCGTCGTGATGCCGCCTTGGCCAATGAATCCCACAAGAAACGAGTCAAAGCGCAGTTCGACAAAAATGTCAAACCCCGTGTCTTCTCGGAAGGTGATTTGGTCTTGCTTTATGACCAAGAATCCGATAAATTGGGAGCTGGAAAATTCAAGTCCTTATGGATGGGCCCTTATATTGTTAAAAGTGTGTTAGCAAAAGGAGCCTACGAGTTGGTAGATTATGACGGGATTCCACTGGCGCAACCCCGCAACGGGTTGTACCTTAAGCGTTACTATGCCTAATAGTAACCTGTATGCTTTTGTTACATTTTTGTTTTCGTTAGAGCGTTTGTTTCGGTTTAAGTAATCCGCCTTTTTTACACTTATTGCAGATGTCAAATCCATTGGAACCGTGGGTTGGATATGCCGACGGAGCGAGTCGTAGTTCGAGGAACCTATCCTCTGCAGCATGGGCCATTTTTGACCCAAGCGGCGAGTTAGTGAGTTTCAGGGGGGTATGTATTGGTCAATCAACAAATGATATCGCTGAGTATAGCGCTTTGATAGAGCTCCTCTCTGATGCCATCACCCATGGCATACGCCGGCTAGTCGTCAGGCTAGACTCATAGCTCGTGGTACTACAGCTCAATGGTACCTACTCTGTCCGAAATCCAGCTATTTATCGTAGGTTCCTAAGAGTTAAAATCTTGGAAAGACAGTTTGATTTTATCCAATATCAACACATTTCCATAAACTTAAACACATTAACCGACTCATTAGCAAACTATGTGTTAGATAGACATTTGCAAAATTGATAAAAAGAGAAGAATCATCGATGTTTCATACATGGATCACATAAAAACTGGAATAAACCCCGAAAATCAAAAATATATATAACTGTTTACGGTTTACATATAATGTTCTGTAATCAAGACAAAATCGGTCATACGACCCCAAAACTCAAAAATGGCTGGGGGGCACCCTAGCCTAGTGATGCTCATGATAACATGCCACGGCCTGTGCGATCATGCGCAGAAGACGATACCATCGTCTAGGAACACCAGCAGTATGTCGCTGCAATTGTAGAGGCAACTCATCGATCCGTACATCCGGAATCCCAAGGGTAAGACCCTCGACCTATTCCTGCACAGCTGCAAGAGTCTCGGCCAAGTCAAGGTCACGGAGAATAGCTCTCCCAGGAGCCTCCCCTGCTGGGGCAGTGGCTGGAGCTCTCGGACGAACTGCTGGACGGACGGGACCAACATCTGCATGCACACATGAGTTTGATTAGAGTCTTGATAGAGTAAAGCACAAGGACATTATAAATAAAAAATAGTAAACAGTGATAAGGTCAAGATTTTACCAAGATCACCCCACTGCTCACCATCCGGTAGCACCAAATCCGGATCACCTCGGAAATCCATGCCAATATATGGATGCTCAGAAAAAGCCATATCCTGACGCTCGAACCACCTAAGGAAGGCATCAGTAAAAGTAATCTGAGATTGACCTGCATGTCTGGACATGTGGTCAACCCACCTCTGCATGTGTGGCTCAGTAGGAGATGGCAAGTCGAGAATAATATACTGAGGTTGCATCAAGGGTATCTTCTCCAAAGCGAAGGCAGTCAAAACTGAACCGAAGCCAAAATTCTTCAGTTTCCCGTCCTTTACTTTGGTCAACTGGTTTTTCATCTGAACCAGTACTGCATCACACCAGTTAAAAACTTTCGGCTGAAGACACTCCAGGGAGTGCTGCACATAAGACCTGTTGGCAACATGAGGGGATGCGCTGCCGGCCATCCTACAAATCATGTACAGAATAGACCTGAGAGACCTGTCAGTGATATCACGGATAGAAACCTTGCCGTCTCTGCTCGGCTGGGATCCCTCCCTACAATACTGACGGATATAATCTTTCACGGAATCGCTCCCTCGGGCCGAACCGGACAAGGAAATGGGGGCACCCCGCCTTGACAACCCAGTCAAGAAGTAAATGTCCACTATGGTCAAAGGGATGGACTTGCCCCTAATCTGGAACACTTGGTTAATAGGATCCCAAGCATCAAGCAGGTACTACAGTAAACGTATCTGTGCCCTCATGCTGGATATGCGGAAGAATTTTAGCAAGCCACAGTTCCGCAACGCGCTCACGGTAACAGGATCATGGAGGACAATCATGTCCTCCTCTTCATGCTCTCGTTCTCGCCACGTAAGAGTCATTCTGCTCCAATAAACTCTGCAAAACAAACAAGAGGAGGAGTAAGATCCCTGACTGAGTAAAGAAAATGGCAAAAATCTCATGAAAAATTGTGCAACCAAGATGTTTTCTGCGCCCAACGTAGGTAGGGAAGGGTCTCACCTGCGTTGGGAGACAAACTGCCTTTGAAAATGAGAACCCCCAACGCAGGTTTCGATATGGGGCACCTGCGCTGATGGCAGAGCGCCCTAGAGAAACCCCAGGGGCTCATGGGGGCAGGAAAACAAGCATAAAACTGAGAAATAAGACCATGAAAAGATAGAGCTAGGGTTTAGCTCCTACCTGGTGGAAACGGCGCTGAAAATCGTCCACAGAATCTCCCGAAATCAGCTGGTGAAAAATCAAGAGGAAGAGGCACCTCCAAGGCTCCAACAAACCAAATGCACATGAAATGGTAAAATGAGAGGTAAAAACATCTTTTAATTGCTTTTACGTAGTTCAAAGTGAAATATTAGTATTTTTACTTCATGTTATCCGTTTCTAACAAGTTTGTTGCAGCAATTGATGAAACAGTACTATCTCTGGAAAAGAAAAACTAGTCATGGTAAAATATGAATTTGACCTTATCAAACGAGCAGTTTTGGAAAAGTTCATGCTCGTTAAAAAATAAACGCAAGATCCGAGCAGTTTTAACGCGGACTTCATGCTCGTTAAAAAATAAACATAAGCATGTGAGCAAGCTTCCCCCAGAGTTCAAGCTCATCAAGAAAAAATGAACCGGTAAATAACCATTTGAGACCGTAAATTCATCATCCATAAAAGCCTTGGTCGTGTTTGTGCACTGTCACCTCCACTTTTCATTTGGCTGATCATTCACATCCACTTGATTGTTTACCTATTTTGAGGAACAGCTGCGAAGAGTGATTTCACCTAGCCATCCTTGTGACACTGCCGTGATTGGAAAATTCCAACCTGTACCTGGAATCTGCTGCTATCCCTGTTTATCACTCGTTCCTCAAAATACGAGTCTTCTTTGAGCTCTTTTCACTGACTCGTAAAATATGAAAAGTTTGCCGAGTTTTGGCCTTCCAGCTCGTTAAAAGGACCGGAAGAGCTATCCCTGCTCTAGATTTTAATCTTTTTGGACCTGAGGGATTATTGCACAAAAAGATCGAGCGCTTGTCTAGTTCGGCTCGATAAAGATATCGAACATTCATCCCTTCTGTATTGTTTTATACTTTTTCGGACTTAAGGGATTAGATGACGAAAAAGGACCCCTGGAGTCCACTTTATGTACCCTTTTCAGACTCTCTAAAGATGAAAAGGACCGAGTTGTCTTTGTCGCTGGGGTCGTTAAAAATATTAGATAGCGACAAACTTGTCTTTAGACGAGAACGAGTTTCCCTATCGTTAAGCTCGTTAAAACATAGCGATGGGCTTCCCCGAAGGGCAGGTTATAGAACAAGCATATGTTATCCTCCTCAAGCTTGACAAAAATAAAGAGGTACTGGTCAGAAATGACTGGGGAAAAATTGGGAAGAACCTCAAAGCTTAATGGTAGCAAGTCGCTCTTGAACATGAAACTTTTGCCTCCGTAAGTATCGGGTTGGGTTATTATCATTCACCGGTCCCTTCACCATGGTCTTGCCATACCATCCATACATGGGGTAATGCTACCGATCCATCACATCAATGTCGTTATATGTTCAAGAGATGTCATTCAGAAAGTGTCAACCGGGTCCCATCCACTACCATACATCATCTTTCATCCTTCCATGACCGCCACCCTGAATCATATTTCACAGATCGTTTTCACCATCATCACTAGCTCCGTTCCGTGTCACTGATGTGGGATTCATTAAGGCCCTCCTTTGACGGATCACTTCTTGTCGACATCAGCTCACTGTCCAAGAAGTTGATCTAGGAACACCCCCTCAGTACTTTGAAGCTTGCATGCCTCAATGGCAAGTTTCTCACTTCCGGCGATAGGTATACATTAATGACCTTCAACCAGGAGACTTTGCGTGGTGTTCGACGTCAGATCCTATATTCACGCCACGTGAATTGTGCTGCAGTACCTTGAGGGTCATCATCATTATCGGTTATTCCTCTCGCGCTTGTTAACAGTCTACATTATTGACTGGTAATCAAGCGATGTCTTTCCATGTTCGACTTCAAGAAATTCTCACATGGATCGACTTGTACTAGAGTGAAGATCGGACAAGTTTGAAGACCCTGGATCTAGTTTCATCCATCTGGGCTGTGATATATATTCAGGAGATACAAACATAGACATGTGCAGCAGATGATCCTCCTACTAAAAGGATGATAATTAAAAGCAGAGAATTATCAGTCTATTATCAGACGATCATCTGTTTATGTACAACAAATGTATTTATAAAGCTGAGCATGGGAAATGCCCGCATCAGCTAGATCATGAAAAGAAAGTATGAAAATATAATGTATTGTATTGTATTTTGTTACAGGTCACCTCCCGACGATTGAATGAACTTCAGATCCTCCTAATAAAGCATTTCACCCGATAAACGACCTCATACTTTAGGGGGCAACTGTTATAGACATTTTTGTGCCTTACAGCATGGAGCATGAAATGTCAATAATCTGAGGGATCCAAAGTCCCTAAACATGTTGTTCCTACCCCTAGAGGAACAAGGTCAGCAAACCACAGCACTACAGATCAGTTCTCCACTGAAAAACACTCAAAAACAGGTCAATTTTGGATCAAAGTAGCTGCTCCACTAAGCATCTGCGCTGAATGTCAAAAGCTCTATGGTGTACCTGTGCTGCATAGCAAGTGCAACAAAGGCTACCTGCGCTGGGCGTACTTTGACATGTGGAGGAATCTTTTCTCAATGTGCCAGTGCCCAGGAAGCTTCCAAAATGACACTTGGATCAGAAGATTCGCCTAATGATGAGTAAAGAGGTTCTAAAACTCCAAGTGGAAGGTAGAAACTCCGAGTGGACTCAAGGACTGAAGAACAACTGGAGTTGAAGAGGACAACAAGTCACACATCAAGCTGACTTATCTTCACTCCAAAACTCTATATAAGGATCTCATCCCATGGGATCTGGAGGCCGGAATTTTGTGCAAAGAATTGCTATTGGTTTACAGTTGTGAGTATTGGGTGATTGCTTGAGGGAGGTGAAGAGGAGATTTCTTTCCGTTGGGAAGGTGATGCTGGATTGGACCTCTCACGGTTGTATCACCGCCTGAACCTTACTTCCTTATATTAATAAAGCATTTGAGGTTCTTCTATTCGCATGTGTTTCAATGGTGTATTGTCTTACTTGCGTATTTGATTTATGCTAATCCTTGAATCAATTATGAATGCATGCTTCTTGTAGTTTCCTTTTCTTGTCTTGTTCGCAGGATCTCGTGTAGCTGGGCCCGTGAGAAGACTTGGAGCTGGGAGCGAGCGACAAATAGAGGAGATTGGATCGACCATTTGCACAAGACATCGGTAAGTGGATCTCTTCCTTTCATCTCTTGCATGTCATAAAGAAGTAACTTTAGATAGCTTTGCTTCAGCTATTGCTAAGGAACTATCACCCTTAGAGTGGGATAGGGTCATTCCGTGTTGGATACTTTTCCCCACAACATCTATGGTCTCATTTGATGACTCAATGATCAGTTCTTAATACTACTCTCAACCTTGCACATAGTTCAGAAGATATGTTGTAGATTTATTCTCATCATCCTCATCACTATCCTCACAAAGCAATGGTCCCTGGGCTAGTTCAAAAATGCACACATTCATCTTGGCTTCCTTGACTTCTTCACTCCTTCACTAAATACTCAATATATCTTTCAGCTTTACCTGCAACCTATGCCACTTCATCTTTTCCAGTAGAACCTACCCATACCTATGGTCTTCAACATCTTGTTTTAGTATCTCCATAAGTGCATTCAATCATGGCTTGATCTCAATCATCTCATTCTCAAATTCCTCATCCCTGATATTCCTCATGCCAGCTACTTTGGCATTTTATTTTATCTGATTGTCACTTCCCACTGAACCCTTGACATGAATATCGATATTCATTGCCAATTCCTTCTTTCATGAACTCTCCTTTTCCACTTGTGAGCTGAAATCTAGCCAACACCTCACCAAGCTATCTCCCCTAAACTTGGTGAATCGTTCACTTCACTTGAACCTTCTTTCTGAGCACTCCTTGATCTCTTCGCTATTGCATATCACTTACAGAAAACTTATAATTTTCATCTTCCACTTTTACAATTCCTCTTAATAATAGGTTTTCTCACAATTATTCCTCTTAAGATCTCTACATGCTCCCTCTTCCTCTATCACAACTACACTTGTTGTAATGGTTTATTTCTGCACATTAATTAATTGTCAAACAAAATACAAGACCATCAAATCTCAGTAGATCTGGTCTTCCATCCTTTGCATAAGCTCTTATGTGCTATGTTCCTACAACAAAAAAGCTTTTCAGTCAGATTTATATTTCCCAAAGAACATATCCTTGCTCTAATACCACTTGGTGTAGGAAAAAATGAATTTTGCTAGAAATTCAACTTCTCTAGATCACACAACAAATCACTTTATCATCAAGCCCATTAATTTTTCATGCATAAGTATTTCATATAAAAATCCTACTTCACTTACTGTGAATTCTAGAGCATGCACATATTATAATTGTTATCAATCACATAGATACACTAAATAATTTTTGAACATAATGAAAGTTCCTTTCATTAACAAAATCACTTCCATACAATTACTGAACAATTACAAAATTATTCGTTCCTCTCCTGGCTTGATCTCACATTCATTTAGCCATTAGCTTTTCCCTTAGGCTTACATTGATTAAATGATGATTTTGGAGAAAAATACACTTTCCTAGATCCCTAAATTACTCCCTAATTTATTCACTAATGCTATCATGCTTTATTCCATAAATCTCTTAGGAATTTCAAGGAAACTTTTCTTTTTCATTATGGAAAACATATTTCCTATGCATAGCTTTTCTAACACCAGTCTATGAAAATTAAATGAAAATAAGAATAATTACAATTAAGGATTATAATTCCTTTACAATATTGAAACTCCTTTTGGAGCTTTTCTTCAAAAATCCTGATGGATTGGATTATCTAATGCTCCTTAATCAACCACACTCAAATAAAGTGCACTACTTTAAGTTGAGTAACTACACCTTAGTGGAGAACACTCCTTCAACTCAGTGAGTGTGCCCTCTAGTTGAGAACGCTCCTTCGGCTCAAGAATTTCACCCTCTTCATCCTCATGTGTCCACTTTCCTTGTTGCATGTGGGCATTCTTCTAGAAAATAGGAGCCCACTTCACTTCATGTAACCAACTCGCTCATCTATTAACAAGCGGCGAATTTGCATGGCTTCCTTTTTCATGTAATCTCTTTATAATCAACTTAGCTAATCATTTCTTTCAAACAATAATTCTTAAATGTGCTAAGAGCACCTCTGTAAATCAAGGAGCTCTTCATCGATCTTCGTTTGAAGTTCTTTCTTTCATGTCGATTCTTTTGCTTTCCTTTGATTTTTTTTTTTTTGCAATGTTTCTTTCTTTTCTAGTGTTTCAACTCTTTTTAGTTTCTTTGCTAGTGTTTTAGTCCATTCTTTCTAGTACAAGTGTCAATTTGTTGTCAATATTAGTTTTCTTGTGACTCTTCACATTCCACGACCTTTCAACTTCTGGTCATGATTGTGATATATCCTTTAAGTAATTTCATGCCTTTCTTCTTAGCATTACAATGCTTCTATATTGATTGTTGGTCTTTCGTAGATGATTCCAGGCCAATTCAAGAAAGAGCACACTCCTAGAAATGAAGGCCTTGTTGTTAGAAAATTATGCCCAAAAAGAAATTGTTCCTTCAAAGCGCACTCTTGAGATACAAGCCCTCATTATTCTCAGAAAGTACACCCTCCTTGAGTGCATGGTGCATCCTGAAGCAACATCATGTCTCTTCATCCTTCGACTATGCACCCTATGCCCGCCTAGCTCCTCTTGAGGTCACACCCCATTGGGAAGGCTCAAGATTGATCCTTTGTTCATTCATATTGTGCCTTGCACCCTCTCTATCCTCATTGACTGCATAGCTCACTCAAAACTAATAGTGAGTCTCCTTCAGGACTTCAGCTTGTGCCCTATGCCCTTCATCCGTCTCTGTCCATTCCTTTGAGAATTTAAGGAAACCATGAAGCCTCATGTGAGGCTGGACCTCTCATTGTTTCTTTGAAATGCACCTTCCTTTGTCTTGATGTTGTTTTCATCCCCAAAAAATGACCTTGTCCTATCTTTGATAGGCTTATGCTCTTAGCTACACTTGATAACTCTTTAAACATGATCCATTGAGTTATTTTTTGTAATATATAAAGGATTTCTTAAAGCTACTATTTATCGCCATGAGTGTGCTTCCACGTGTAGGTGTTCTAGCTACTAGCCTCATTACTCTCTCATCATATATTGGAATGATTCCTCCCACTACCCATTGAGTGGCCTCAATAGAATTTTCAAATGAAATCACTTAAGATGTAGTGGAAGTTGTAAATCCTACCATTACTATCATTACAAACACATAATGTTTTATAGACAAATCTTCTGAGCTCATGCGGAATGATATTAAAGACACATTCATGCAAGAGCAATTCCTTAAGGATTTGGAAGACAAGGAATTCTACATCAACATTAGGAGGTCGAGGATAGATAGGATTGCATGTAGTTTCCTAGTGATTCCATGTGTAGAGGAAATTGAATGGATCCAATCACATGTGCATAATTCAAATCTTGTTCTTTGCAATGGAAGTGGTGGTGAGCTTGCCACCTACTATCGATAGGACATGCATACTTATTACAAGATTTTGAAACCCACAGAATATGCCAACAATGGATTCTATAATAGATGGTCTAATCACAATATAAGTGAAATCATCAAATCCTAGTGTTGAGAGCCTACCAAATTCTAACATCACCTAAGCATAGTTTGCTCGACTAGGATTTTGAAGGAGCTATACTAATATGTTATTTGTATGTGTTGTAGGATGCATGGGTAGAATAACATAGAAGTATTTGAAGAGAATTTCATATTCATATTCAACTTGGTTGTTAGTCGAGGAAAAATATTTAATTGGGCATACATACTTTATTTTGAATAGCAATGACATGTTTTCTTAGCCAAACCAGCTCCAAGAGAAAGTTGAGCACCAGAGTTATATATTTTATCATGTCTATAAGATAGGATCTATCCCTAGTATTCATTCTGAGGGATGTATTGGAACTAGACTCCACAAGAGAAGTTTTGAGCCTACTCCCATTGCAGGGTGTTTTCAACACTAGATTTTTATATGCCAGCATATCTATTAGATGGGATCTATGACCAGTATGCAATCCCAGGGATGTATTGGAGCTGGACTAACCAAGAAAAGTTTTCATTCTACTTCCATTGCAAGGTTTTTTCAGAGTTAAATTTTAGAGGAGCATATAACATATTGGAAGAGCATTTATCTGTAGTCATATTTCAGATGATTTATGACATCTATAACACCCTCGTGTAAAATCTACCCAAGCAACTGGCTAGTCGGGGTACATATGTGATAAGAGGCCACTATGATATGACTTGATATCCTAATTCACGTTAGGGAAGTGGAATCGATGGAAACACACTATATAAACATTCAACATCAACATTAGGAACCTTAGGAACCAATCCAACCTTTCTACCAATCATCCCCTAGGTCCTACTTAGCTTGTAGACATATTGACATCTAGACACTCGTATGCCATTGGCATGCCAACATCCATGGACTTCTGGATGCTCTTAAAGACCTGCAAGCCAGCATCCAAGGACTCTTTTTCTCAGTTTTGTGAGTTCGTCCCCAAAATTTGAGCCATTTTTCAAGCCCAGAGCCCAGGTTACTTCCCTGAATTGAATAAAATATTCATAACAGTAAATAACAAGGAAATGATAGTGTATATGCAATGACTTGAATGACAACTTGACTAGATCCCTACTAGCCATGACATGCATTTTGTCAAACATATCATCAATATGTAATCTACAGGTGCAAATAACATATCTAAGCATAGGGATCTCATACTTAGCTGAGAATCACTAAGAGACATTGAAGTCTCAACATGTTAACTTTCATTTCATCCATCAAGTCATATATACATTGATCATTCATTTACAAGTAAAAGCATGATGAGATCCATACATAGATACTGTCATAAAACACATATATAACCAACATAATAGAAGCAGAAATACCAATGAAATGACAACCATATAAATCATATATAATCTATTATAATACTCATAGAAATACAAGGATAAACAACCTCATATTAATGATGCAAAATCCAAACCCAGGATGGGACTTCTCCATTCCGCCCAGTCTAGAATGGCTAAGCCAAATCTCTCTTCAGCTATTCACCCCCATGCCATATTCCAAGCATCAATGTCGGATGTCATAGAACACATCAATCCAAAACCATCTAGGGCTTCTAGAGGCCAGCCACCTCAACCCATTAAACAATGATTCCACCTCACAGTTAGAAATCACAAATCCATCATCACATTGGTCTCTATCGTAACCATCTAGGGCTAGAGAGCATTTGTTCCAACCAAGGCTCCAGGACTACTAACTCTATCCACAACTGTCATCAGGCTCTAGAGAGTTTGTCCAACCAAGGCTCCACGACTAGTAACTCAACCCACCATGGGCTACAGAGCATTTTTCAAACCAAGGCTATGGGACTAGTAACTCAACCCAAGCTATTATAGGGCTACATAGCATTTTTCGAACCAAGGCTCCAAGAACTAGTAACTCAAACCAAGCTAAGGAAACATGAGAACCAACCAAAAAAAAACAAGGAAATAAACCCACAATCTCCATGGCTATCCATGAAATGGTAAGGCTAAGAAATCCACTGCCAATCCAAGAAATCCTTTATGAAAGTGATAGATCATGACCAATAATCCATATGCATATGTCATGCATGCCAAAACTAGTGAGGAAACATACATGAAACTCAGTACCTACAAGAAAATATCATTGTAGCTGTTGATCCTAATATCCTCTCGCACTTTCCTACTCCTACTTTTCCTTCTTGCCCCAAAATCCAAGTATGCCACACCCTCCAAGAGTGCTCCAAGAAAACTCTAAGCATCCAAGAGTATGAGAGAGAGAGAAAAGAATGAGAGAGCTCCAAAACTGAACTAACAAAAGGTTACCAAGTAATCCTCAGAAGCCTGTTTATGAATGACACCTCTATTTTCTTCATTTTCCATTATTTTCCTTCATTTTCACCCTCACATACAACTTGTGACCTTTCACCTCCCTTTTCTCCTAATTTTCATTATTTTAATAAATAAATGTGCCAAAACTGCCATTTTTCCTTTCCAAAGCCTTATGCCTTGCCTTTTCCAATTTCCTACACTGTTAATAACCAATTGAACACACACACTAGGATGTCATGCCCAACATTCAGCTTGGAATAAGTATCCCATCAACTGTGGTTATTATTTTTCCTTTATCAAATTTTATTACATGCAATTTTCACCAAGGGGGGGAACACCAACTTTGGTGTTCAACAACACCTATAACCACAAGATTGCTATAAGAAAAACATAATGTCGATGAAGCTTTATAACTTAGCTTATTGGAGTATTTACAATGATCAACCTGCCGAGAAGAAAACCAACATGAAAACATAGCAAAAATAACATCATAATGACATGACACCCATACCGCTTATTTGAGATTTATAACATATCTCATGGTGGTATTTACATCCATGTACATATGTATGTATACCAAAACATTATCAAAGCATGTATCGAAATATATACTAAATAAATTTACCAAAACATCATACCCAAAACCGCTTTTCCTCAATCGGCAAAAAAGGAAGGATACATAGCTTGCATTTGATCTGCCATCTCTCATGTAGATTCCTCAGGCCTAAAGTGCTTCCATTGCACTTTAACTTGCTCAATTGCTTGGTTTCAGAGCATGAGCACCTTTTTCTGAAATATAAATTGAGGCTCCATTTGGAATTTTTCATGTGGTTCCACCTGCAATATAGACCAGTCAACCACATGATCAACATCTCTAACATACTTCTTAAGCAATGAAATATGTAAAAAATCATGGAATTTCACTGTCATAGGCATTTCTTGTTGATAGGCTACTGGTCCAATCCTCTCAATGGTACTGAAGGGTCCACAAAACCATGGTGCCATCTTGGCACATGATCCAATTTGTAAGGAGATCTTCTTTATTTTGATGTGCAAGTACGTATGTTCCCCAACCTGGGACTCTTGGAATAACCTTTTCTGATCTGGATATATATTCTACCTATCCTCTGCTACCTTGAAATTATTCTTGATTAGCTACATTTCTTGTTCCATGTCTGCCAACATGTCCATTCGAATCAACACCCTAATAACTGGGTCACTCCAACTTATGGTATTATTGCAACTCTGACCATACAATTCCTAAAAAAAACTCATCTAAGTGGTTCCTAATAACCATTTTTGTATGTGAATTCAACCAAGGGAAGATACTCCTCCCACTTCTCTCGTTTATGCATCACATACATCCTCAACATGTCCTCAACTATCCTGTTGACCCCCTATGTTTATCCATCTGTCTGCAGATGATAAGTTGTATTGAAGGCAAACTCTATGCCCAAAACCACAAATAACTCCTTCCAAAACTTGGAGGGGAACTTTTCATACCTATCTGACAAAAAATTTTCAGAACAACATGTAGTCTGACCACATCTCTGATGAATACCTATGCTAGATCACTAGCTGAGAACGTTGACTTCACTGGAATGAAGTGTGCAACCTTTGTCAACCATTCCACAAAAACCATGATGGAATCATGCTATCCCATTGCACTCGACAAACCTATGATGAAGTCCATGGAAATGACTTCCCATTTCCACTTTGGAGTCACAATCGGTCATAGCAATCCACCTCGATGTTTACACGCTATATTCATAAACTGACAATCAAAACACATAGCCACAAACTCCACTACATCCCACTTTAGGTTTTTCCAATAATAAAATTTCATCAGTGTTTTCAGTGTCTTTTGATAACCTAGGTGACCTTAATATGGTTTTGCATGAAACTCTCTCAAGATCACCTTCTTGAGCTCACTAATTTCCGTACATATATCTTGTCTCTAAATCTGACCACTACCTGTACCGTCACCTGTATCATCACCTGTCCTACCACTACTTGTACCTGTACTTGTACCATCACCTAAGTTGTACCTATACTCTACTGCAACTTGTGCATAATCTCCATATATATAACATCCCACTAACCTGCCTGCAAGATCCTATCCTGTAAATTTTTCCCATAGGAGCTCATAGTTGCTAAGTGATTTACTTGTATCTACCTACTAAGAGCATCTACCACTCTTTTCTCTTTGCCTTTGATGTACCTGATCTCAAAATTGAACACACTAATTGTATCCAACCATTGACTACCATTCAGATTTGGTTTTTTCAAATATATACTGCATACCACTGTGATCACTCATCAATGTAGACCTCCTACCTAGAAGACAGTGTCTCCGCATCTTCAACACATGTGGGATAATTGTGCTCATGCTCATTTAGTTTTTACAACTCATAGAATACCACTTTTCCATCCTCCATAAGGAATCCACCAAGTCCCTTCTTGCAAATTTTTTTGCATACCATAAACTCTATGTCTGTATCTGCAATATTTAACACTGGTGCATGTGTCAACAACTGCTTGAACTACTCAAAACTATCCTCAACCTTCTTTTTCCTTTAAAACTTGTTACCTTTCCTCTCTAATGAGGTGATAGGATAAGAAATCTATGAGAAGTTCCCGATGAACCTCCTATAATATCCTTCCAAACCCATAAAATATATCACATTATCTAGATTCTTAGGAGCAACCCACTCCATGATGGCCCTTATCAAGACATGCCCAAGGAAGTATACCTTGGTCTGAAAGAAAGTACACTTCCTGAGCTTAACATACAACTGATGATCTCTCAACAATCCCAATAGTGTCACTAAATGATTGGCATGCTCGTCCTTATTTTTAGAATATACCAATATATCATCAATGAAAAGAATAACAAACTTATCCAAATATGGACAAAACACACTATTCATCAAGAACATAAAGGTAGTTGGAGCATAAGTTAAGCCAAATGGAACTACAACAAACTCATAATGCCTATACCTGGTCCAAAACATTGTCCTCTAAATATCATATCAATCTTCAGGGACACTAGTTATGCCTTCAACTAATTGAACAAGTCATAAATCCTTGACAACAGATACCTATTCTTAATGGTCAATTTGTTCAACTTCCTGCAGTCAATGCATAATCTGAGAGTTCCATCTTTCTAATTCACAAAAAATACCGGTGTGCCCCATGGTGATGGAAACTGTGTAATGTTGTCAGGAAATACATCCTTGAACTATTGTAAAACTGGGTACCTTCTCAACACATATTCATGCTCAACTTCCTTACCCTTGTCACTAGAAATATGCAGTACAAATAACACACACCCTTTCCTGAAACTACGCCTTTCTTGTATAATTGTCACCATCCTAATTGATGTGGCTTTCTTCTTTCCTTGCAAGACTCTTGGTTCCCCATTGTCATCCAAGCACTCAATAGGTTTTTCATAACAATATACCTTGGTTCTATGAAGATACAACCAATCCATGCCAAACAACATACTATATGATCCAAATGGTAATACGTTCAAATGTGCTGTGGTAAGGAAACCATTCAAATCAAATGTATAATATCTTATGCAATGATGAACTGACTTCTTTGTACCTATAGCCAACTACACTAACCAATATTATGCATGTAATTCCTTAGTGAAACAACAATTATCCATAAAGTCACGACTAACATAGCTATAATTAGATCTAGGGTCTATCAAACTAGAAATAAGATAATCACAAACCTTACCGTCCATCTCAATGATAGATGCCTGATGGTCTTCCTTTTTTTATCCAATGTTGCATACATACAAGGAACGCTCTAACCAATATCCACAATAGTTTGTGCATCCTATGCACTATATATCTGAGGGCTACCACCCTAATAATATGGACAATCTCTCCTTCGATGATCACCTCCATAAGTCCAACAATGCACATGATCCTCATTCAGCTCCTCAGATCGATGTCTCCATGCTCTATTTGATGCATTGAACTTCTTAAATGGCACAACATTTGCTTTATTATTTGTACCATGAGGCTTTGCTCGTTTCTTTTCCCATTTTCCTTTATTCCTTTCATTACTTTTTCATTCTAGCTTAGTCTTAGATATGTGCTTCGATTTTCATAGAAATGCCTTAAATCTCGAATGGCCTCCTCCAATGATCTAGGCTCATTGAACTCAATCATGTCTTTGAATGCAACCAGTAACCCATTAATGAACCTCTGAATCTTGGCATTTTCCTCTGTGAGATAAGGCGCGGACCTCCTTAACTCCAATAACTTGCTAGTTTACTCATCATTTATCATCGATCCCATCTTTAGCTCATAGAATTATTTTTCCCTGTCATTAAAGTGTCTCTTAGAAAAATACTTCTTCTTGACTAGCCACTCAAACTCACTCCAACTCAAATCTTCCTCATGAATACAGTTGACATTCTTTACCTCTTCCCACCAATTTTTCACTTTACCTTTGAGAGTGAAGGTAGATACTTTGGATTTCATGTTGTCTAAATAGTAATGCAACCTGAAGAACTTCCTCATGCCAATCAAACATCCCTTTGCATCCTGTGATTTCTTCATCTCTCCATCAAATGTAGGTGCCTTTTCTTTCTTAAAATAATATGGCAAGTATCCCCTATCAATCCTCCTATAAGGATGATAACAATGACAATCATAGTTCCTATTTGAACCAAAACCCAAATTATAAATGTGTTTATCCCTTCTCCTCTCTGGATTATCCAACAATCTATCCTCTCTAACCATGTCATCACTATCCGACTTGTTACCACCATATGACCTACTACCATATGCCCCATTAGTTTTTTCCTCATGATCATAGATGGTTTGATGTGGTCCCTATCACTACAAATCTGACAAAACTTGAAGTATCACTGCATTTATCTCTGTTTATTTCTCTTGTGCCTGCATGATTTTGTCATTATTTTCCTTACAACTCCTTATTTCTTCCTTTAAGCTTCTTAGTGTAGATGCCAAATTGGAAAAGTTCCTAACATGATACTACTCATTTGATTCATAGGGAGAGTCTTTGTAGTCTACAATCTTGCTATCCATTTAAAGTTTCTTCCTTCAAGGTATATCATATCAGCTAAAACAAATCACAATAAACCAATGTAACTTAGTATAGCTCAGGGAGAATACCCTGTTTGCAAGATCAAGAAATCAGCATGATAAATGTATAACATAATCATGACAACATATAGAAATATAACATGTAATCATATAACCATGCAACCATCATTCTAGCTAGGGTCCCTTCATCAATACATGACCTCATCCACAATGCATACCACAACATCATCCATTACTAAAACCACTACATCACTATAAACTTGACCACATGCAAACAATAACATGCATAAGAGATACATAACCAACCATACACATGCATAAACACATTTACTGTGAATAATACTTGTAACCAAAGCTATAAGAATGGTACATGTAACCAAACATAAAGGAATGCAACCAAACATATGAGAATGTAACAAAGCGACATATAACAACATGTAAGTGACATATAACAACCTGTAACTAGTCATACACTCCACAATAAAAACATCAAGTTCCTCATGACGACATCACTAAAAGCATGATGAACATTATGAAAATGGAACAAGCACATAGAATGCTAGTGTAATAGAGACACATGCAACTAACATGAATGCATGACAAGCACACATCCCATCGAGTCCGAAGGGTGAACCACACTCTCATGCACCTTTGGAAAACCCTGCTCCGACATCTACCTAAGCAACTAGCCAGCCAGGGTAAACATGCGAAGACAAGCCACTATGATATGACTTGACCTCCTCAGTCATGTCAAGGAAGTGGAACTGACAAAACACATCATACAAACATTCAACATCAGCATTAAGACCCTCCAGAACCAATCTAACCTTTCTGCCAATTACCCCTTGGGTCCCATTCATATTTTGGACATATTGACCTCTAGATGCTATATTGCTATGTGCATTACAGTTTCCAGGGACATCTCGATGCTCTCATAGGCCTGCAACCCAACATATAGGGACTCCTTTTTTCAATGTTGTTTCAACGTCCCTGAGATCTAAGCCAGTTTTTCAAGCCCAAAGCCTAAGTCATTGACTAGAATTGAATCACATATTTAGAACAGTAAAGTAACAAGGAAATGACAATGTAGATGCGATTATTTAAATGAGACCTTGGTTGGACCCTTACTAGCCATGACTGGATTTTCATCAAATATACCATGAATATGTAATCTACAAGTGTAAATAACAGATTTGCACATAGGGGTATCATACATAGCTGAGAATGACTAAGAGACATTGATACCTCAACATGCTAACTGCCATTTCATCCATTACGTCATATATACATTCATCTTTCATTTACATGTAAAAACATGATGAGATCCATACACAAATACTATCATAAAACACATATATAACCAACATAATAGCAACATAAATAAAATTGAAATGAAAACCATATAAACCACATATAATCCAATATAACATTCATATAAATACAAGGAGAAATAACCTCATATTGATGATGCAAAATACAAACCTGGGATGGGACATCCATGTTCCACGCAGCCATACAATAGCTAAACCAAATCACTCTTCATCCATTCACCTCCATGCCATATTCCAAGCATGAGTTTCAGATATCATAGAACACATCAATCTAAAACCATCATCAGATTGGTCATTATCCCAACTATCGAGGGCTATAGATAATTTGTTCCAACCAAAGCTCCAAGACTAGTAACTCCACCCACAAATGTTGTCGGGCTCCAGAGAGTTTGTCCAACCAAGGCTCGAGGAATAGTAACTTAACCCACCAAGGGCTCGAGAGTGTTTGTCTAACTAAGGCTACGGAACTAGTAACTCAACCAATTTGTTACAGGGCTCCAGAGCATTTTTCGAACCAAGGCTCCAAGAACTAGTAACTCAACCCAAGCTAAGGAAACATGAGAAGCACCAAAAAAAAAGGAAATAAACCCACAATATCCATGGATATCCAAGAAATGGCATGGCTAGGGGTTCCTCTTTCAATCTAGGAAATCCTCCATTCCAGTGACATATCATGAGAAATAATCCACATGCATATGCCATGCATGCCAAAATTATTCAGGAAACATACAAGCATATCGGTAACCGCAAGAAAAGCCCAATATAGATGTTGATCTTGATGTCCTCTTGCACTTTCCTTCTCCTGCTTTGCCTTCTTGCTAAAAAATCCAAGTATGCCACACCGTCCAAGAGTGCTCCAAGAAAACTCTAAGTATCCAAGAGTATTAGAGAGAGAGAAGAATGAGAGAGCACCAAAACTGAACTAACCAAAGGCTACCAACTGATCCTCAAAAACCTTTTTATGAATGAGGCCTCTATTTTCTTCATTTTCCTCCTCACATACAACCCGTGACCTTTCACCTCCCTTTTCTCCTAATTTTCATTATTTTAATAAATAAATGTGCCAAAATGCCATTTTTCTTTTCCAAAAACCTTAGCCATTTCCTTTGCCAATTTCCTTAGCCATTAATAACCAAATGAAAAGCCACACTAGGATGTCTTGCCCAATATTTAGTTTGGAATAAGTGTCCCATCAACCGTGATAATTATTTTTCGTTTATTAACTTTTATTACATGGAATTTTCACCAAGGTTGTTACAAGATCAACCCTCCTTGCATGATCAATCAAGTGAAGGAGGCATTGTATGATATCACATATTGGTTTGCTGCACTAGATGGCACATATAGTAGATTATTTGGATGCCAGACTTATCCTAATGTTATGCCACAATACGTAACTAATAAGTCATTTTTGCAAATAGTCACCTATCAGTTGAATAATGGATTTTCAGCACAACTTCATAGGAGGAAGAAGGATCCTTGGCTCACTCTCCCTTTGAGGATCAGAATGTATGAGTTGAAGAGCCTTAATGCAGAAAATATTGAAATAAAAGAACTTAAGAACCTCCACTGTGGTGTTATAAGCTTTCATCGATATGATACTAGGAAATTCTGTAGGGAACATTGTGACAGGATAACACATGGGAATATGTACAAATGGCTATTGCAAAAGATGGGAAGGTGAAGAATTGGTACAACAAATTAAGGAAGCCGCGCCTAGGAGTTGAAGTTGGTCCCTCCCAAGTTCCACAAACTCAGGATGTACAGATATAAGAGCCACCACAGGTAATAAATATTCGGCCAAGCACTACAAATACTAGGAAAAGGATCAAGCATGATCCAACATCAGAAAGTAGTAGAAAGTGGAAAGTTGATCCATTGAATAAACAAGTTATTGAGGATGACTAGGGGAAGATAAAACAGTAGGAAAGTATGGAGGAAGAGGAAGAGGAGAAGAGGACGTAGGATGAATTTCTTATCAAGAAACAAGAAGACGAAGAAGAAATAAGGAGAATATAAGAATAATGACAAAGGCACCCACAAGAGGAGCAACTAGAACAGAGACTTGAAGAAGAAAATAATACATGGGAAATAGAAGCAAAATTAGAAGAAGATGATCCCATCAAGCCCATTGATGATGAACCAAGTTCTCCTCTAAAACCTCCTCTTACAGGTGGCCATCTCCCATTTGATGAAATGGGAATCACACCTCCACCAGAGGATAGGTTCATAGACCTATGTAATGTTACGTTTGATTAGTTGAATAAAAGGATCATGCAAGAAAGATTAAGATTCTTCTCGAATGATCCCCAGAATGCAGTCTTTGCATCCATGGATAAGGTGATAACTTCAAACACTAGGAGGAATCCCTGGGAAATTATGGGAGCTAATGTTGTTAAGCAAGGCCGCCCCTCAAAAATAAAATGGTTAGTACAACTTGAGGATTCAATAGTCCATTTTTGAATAGGATGTGATGAGACAAAATTTGAAGGAACAATCATTTAAAAGAATATCACCAGTGGTCAATCCTTCTCAAAATACACAAAGTAAGTGTAGAAATGCAAATGCTTATAAGAACTCTTCCTCTAGCAACAAAATAATTTCATCACTCCAGTAGTGTCAAACAAAGCTACTCCTATAGAGACTTCGGTACTTCCTCCTTAAAGTGAAACAATTGTTTATAACATAGTTAAAGATTTGAAGAGAGCTCCAGCCAATATTTCCATCTTTGAGCTTGCGAAGAAAGGAAACTAGCATGAACTACTTGTCCAAGCCTTTTCACAACCTTCACCAGGTGATAAAAATTTTTCCTCTCAAAAGGTGTTTGGTAGGTCTTCTCATTCCCTTGAATCTGTAGTTAATGTTGTAACATTAGATGATCCCACCAGTTTCCCTCTATTTCTATTAACCTTTCGAAATTCTAATTACAATGTACATAATTATTTAGTCGATTTGGGTGCATCTGTGAATGTAATGTCATTATCAATTACTAAGAAAATGATTGCTAAATAGGACAAAACCAATGCAAAAATAATTCAACTGGAAAAATATCTAGTCCAAGCTATTGGTGAACTCAGTAATGTTATTATTTTACTATCATACGATCATTGAGTACACCAATATATAAATATTTTAATTATGGACATATCTAAATCCTATGGTGTAATCCTGAGTAGAGATTGGTCTAGTAAACTACAATGGTATTTTTCTATAGATTGGTCAAATTTATGGCTTCCATATAAGGGAAGAAACAACCAGATTTGAGTGGAAAGTGAAGCATACATTAAATAAACTATGAAACCACTTAAAGGATATAATGAACCTACTTCCTTTTCTAATTTAATATTTGGAAATTGTTTCTTGGAAACTGATCATGGGTGTTATCAAGCACAACCATCACCTGTCCCACCAGATACACAGTTAGATCTCCTTCCTTGTTCTCCAACTGGTGCAAATGAATCTTGTAATGTAGAAGTGCATAGTAGTAGTAATGATAGTATATGAAGAAAATTTTTAGCTAAAAATATTTGGACTTTATACTTTGATGGTCTCAAGATGCAAGATGGCTCTGGATTCGGTTGCATACTTATAGACCCACACAATAAAAAGTATATCCTTTCATGTCATTTGAAGTTCAAGTGTACAAATAATATTGTCGAGTATGAAGTGCTCATACTTGGGCTAAATAAATGCATCGATCTAAAGGTAGATTTTCTCAAGGTAATTGGTGACTCAGAACTGGTTCCTCGGCAGGTAGGTGATACTATCCACCATGTCTCACAAAATATTAAAAACTAATAGAAGGAGGTGTGGTGATTAATTAATTATTTTAATGTTTTTAATATTATTTTTGTTCCCAATATTAGAAATGTTGCAGGAGATACATTAGAGAATGCAGTCACTAGGAAGTCACCATTGAGAAATGGTTTTCATATTGAGATTATATATAAACCATTTGTGCCTAATGATGTCACTAATTTTTTTGTTCTCGATGATGACCAACAGATACTGCATTTCATGGCTAGTGCGAACATTCTCAAAGATGTTTCAATAGGAGAGGATGTTGGCATTAATGTTGTGATGCAATGTTTATGGTTGGCATTGATGTCAACATGATAGCATAAGTTGTTGGTACCATGTCATGCAGAGGTGGTTTGTGCATTCATTTCAGACCTTAGTTCAGTGGTTGCAGATGATGGTGTAGGTATTTGTCTTGTATGTCGATTCCTTGGCAGGATGTGTATCTTGTTGGCTTAGGAGGTCCTTAGCCAGGTTCAGAGTTAGTTGCACCAACCAAAAAATCCCTATACTGCTAGATCTTTCAGCAACAACCCACATAGCACATGCTATAGTCTCACCTGAAGCAGTATTGGGGGATGCAAGAACCGTGTTTCTGCATCTGGAGATTAGTGTGATGTCTTCCAGTGCCTTAGATCTTCTTCCACGTAGATCTATAGACTTCTAGGGCTCACTACTGTAACTAAGTTAAATCTTCCTTCAGACCTTCGCGCGGGTACAAAATTAGTCCTTGCAGACCCTAGACAATTAATTCACCTACTTTTGCACACCAAAAGGTAACCCTAGATAGGAGTTCATGTAGATCTACTTAATTCATCAGAAAACATAAGATAAATACCTTCTGACCTCACAAAAGTGGATATACATTCATTTCATATATTATTAAGACAGATTCAATGAATTCACATAGCATTCATTCAATATTTCAGAAAACATATCAGTAATCGACAACATATAACATAAAAAGATTCAATGGAAATACTCAGTCATTCTTCAAAATGTTGTCTTTATTGATCTTCAATTCATCGATTACGGACTCTTCTTACTCTGTGCAGACAGTTGCAGGGGTCTCTGCACTCAGCTACAGACTTTACCCAGGGTTCCTATGCGCTCAGCTGCAGGAGACTTCCCTTCTCTACTTAAGCACAGGAAGCAGAGCCTTCCTACCTTAGCACTTACCCAAGACAAAAAAATCTCTTTGATGTACCCAATTCTCTATCCAAATTTATCTCTAAGACTCACTAAGACTCAACTCTTTATAGCTTTTATAATACAATACCATGGCCCGCGACACATGAGTGAGTCTTCAAAATGAACCAAAAACAAGGGGCTAAGTCCCCTTTGACTCCTACCTATCTATGCACTTTGCATCCATTTTTCGTGAATACTTTACATATTTTACAAATTTCTTTACAAAAATTGACTATGTTAATTGAATTCTACCCCTAGGGACCCCATCCCAATAGGCCCCCAACACAAAGATCATGACTCACCCTCGAGTCACTCGACTAGTTGTTCAACTTTTTGGCAGAGTTCATTGAATTCCTTGGTAAATGAGAGAAGATCCATGGTACTCTATTTTGCTACTTGTTGTACCTTATGGACCAGTTTCTCCTTGGTTGGCCCCTCTACTACAAGTTGCCTAGTCCTTCGGGCCTGTTGCATGGCCTTCGGCTTCTCATGAATTTTCAGTGAAAGTTTAGTGGCTTCCTCTGTCCAGGGCTGATGCTGGTGTCGTAGTAAGGACTATCTTTTCTCCAACCCTTGGATTTGTATCAACTTTGCCTTGCCTCCCTGTAAGTGCGCGAAGCGTTGGACTAGTGTCAACATCTGCACTACCGTATCGATCTCATCATATTTTTGTTGTGCTTCCCTGATCTCTGTATTCAACTATTACAAGGTAGGATCCTCCCGTAGTCTATCCCATAGGCCCCTTTCCTGACTGAATAGTTGATTGCAACCCTAAACTACGACATGTAGTTGGTTCATGGACTCTTTTAGAGTTGTGCCCCTTTGTTCCTGAACTTCTGGTGGTGTGATCAGTTGCGACTTCAACTCTAGCTCAACTATTTTCATTCAAAAAATCGAAGTTCACCTTATCGACGTTCTGCTTTGAAGCACACACTGTAGCAGCCAATTTCCTCACTTTGGATGAGGCCTCTACATCCTATGGAATATGCAACTCAGGCATTGATTTATAGGACTACTCAATTTTTGTTACCAGGTTCTCGTGTTGTGTCTACAATTCCTCCTAATCCTTCAATGCCTAAGTTTCCTCTATGAAAGGATGCTCGTTGTTGACTTTAAACTCATGGATGACGGTGAGTGTACGCTGTTCTTGGATCTTTAATTCATCTGAGAGCCCTTGATGTAGCACATGAAGGGTCTGGAATAGCAACACGACATGATTTAGTCCCATGCCCTTCATTATGTTAAGCACAACACGATCTTGATCTGATTCCATATAGACTGACCCCTCTGGCAAAGAAAATACTCTGATATCCAGAGTTCGTTCAATCTCCTTCAGTTGCACCTCTATATGCTTCATTGGTGACATTTGCACCTGCACTGGCTTCTTATTTTTTTCTTTCGCGTCTGACTGCTTGGCTTTCATGGTTGGCTACTTCTCTTTCATGACAGTTTGTTTTGGCCTAAGCGACCTCGGAATTTTGGGCACAACAGGTGTAACCTCCGTAGTAGATACTTTAGGACCTTGTGCATCAGACACAAAAACTTAAAAATTGACAGCCTCAGTGGGGTTATAAGAAGTCATCTTCTCAATGAATCTCTCTCAAGCTATTGCAAATAGTTCGTAAAGGAAGTGCACATCACAAATTCTTCCTAGAACGCTCCATTCATATGTGTCAGCTAGCAAAAGGCTGTAGCAATTCTTAGAATGAAAAGTGTTCTTTGTTGGACCAACATGTGTAATTGATAATAGGATTTGAATTCAAATCCAACCATTCCCCCAAAATGCAAATGATAAAGGTTGATTTGGCGGCATATCTTAAAATATCTTCGCCTTAATTGCCACCTCCCCAGTCATTTTAACCGTTTTTCAACCATCAAATCATTAATAGTAACGTCGATGGTCATTTTCTTGCTAGGCCACCTAGCACCCTCCTCCATGTCATAACGTCTTGAGTATAAGTGCACCCTTAGCAATTTTCACTCATCCTAGTTGTTGCCTTGTCCTCCAAATCGGGAAGTATATTCTATAGTACCACGCTCCCTTTCAACTACTTGAAATACTAAGACTGTCCTATTGCCATAAGACTCTTCCCAGAAAAGGTTCACCATTCAACTTCACGAGCTGAACTACATCACCCTCTATAATTTCCTTGAAAATATAGGGTCCTAACCAATGCATTTGAAATTTACCCAAAAATTTAGTGAAGTTGCTATCATATAACAACACGGGATCATTTACCTGAAGGTGTGAAGCTTGATATGGCGATCATGCCATGATTTTTTGTGTCCCTTCTATACTTGGTGGAATCCTACCAAAAATCAGTCTTCCTCTAATTCCATTAGCTGCGCGATCCGTTCCTCCAAAGCCTCACGATCTGCCATATTTTTCAAAGCCACAATGTGTAGGCTAGGCACAATGAACTCCATAGGCATCACTGCTTCAACCCCATAGACCAATATGAACGATGTTTGTCCTGTCAGCGTCTTACAAGTTGTCCTATAGGCCTATAGCATTGTGGGTACATGCACATCCCATTCATTCCGTTGTGAATTACATACCTTTGTCAATGTGTTCTCCAAGATTTTGTTAAAATCCTTAACTATCCCATTTTCCTATGGGTGATATGGTGTACTCTTCTAATCATAGACCTGGAATTCATATGTGAACATGCTAATTTCTTCATTTAGAAAATGGGTACCCCTATCACTCATCAAAACTTTTGGGCATAAAAACCTTGTTAAGACATGCTCAAACAAGAATTTTTCTATCGTATCCCCTATATAGTCCTTTAATGGCTGCTTCCGCCCATCGGGTTAAATATTCCGTCGCAATGATAATGTAGCACGCACCCATTTTCTTTCCAAGTGGCTGAATTTTTCCAATAAAGTCGATCACCCATTTCTCAAAGAACTATAAAGATACCTTAGGATGTAGCAATAGTTAATCCCTTTGCAACAGTCTGCTAGTTCATTGACATGCCTCGCACACCTTACATGATCGTTTGGAATCTTTGTGCAATGTTGGCCACCATAATCCTGCGTGAAAGATCTTCTGCACGGTTTCTTTCACTGCATAATGGCCTCCCACAACTCCCCCATGAGATTCAGTTAGAATACTATCATGTTCAAAATCTGGAACATATCTTTGCAATATTTCATCTACCCCCATTTTGTACAATTTTCCCCCAATGACTGAAAAATCAGTTGCGCAAACTACTAATTCTTTCTTCTACTGATTTATACATCCTTCAGGTGCCATTAATGTAGTTAAGAAGTGAAAAATTTCAGTAAAATGATCATCAGCGATACGTACTGCAAAGAGTTGCACAGCTGGCAACCCTTCCTCTAAATTACTGGGCTCTTCACCTGTTTCAATTCTTGACAGATTGTTAGGTCCCACATTCAACCTTCCCACCTTCACAATTACTTCAAAATCATACTCCTGAAATAATAAAAACCACCTGCAAACCTTCCCTACGAACATAGGCTTGTTAACCAGGTACTTTAATGCAGAATGATCTATATACATCTTGAAATGTCCTCCTAACATATAGTGCCTAAATTTTTGCAGCGCATAGACCATATCCAACCCCTCGCACTCTATCATTGAATAATTTTTCTCATCTTTTGGTAACTTCCAACATACTAATGTTATAGGATTGTCTAGCTTGCCTTTACCTACGTACGTTATTACTGCACTTAACACAATGCAAGGAGCATCCACATGTACATGAAATTCCTTTCTCCAATAAGGAAATATGAGGATGGGCGTAGTGACCATATTTTCCTTTAACACATCCAAGTTGCAAGGACATTCTTCATCCGAACAGATGTTGGGTTGTGTTATATTCTTTCCACGACTAACCTATGTAGTGAACCATGGGTTATAGGGGCGGCGGAGCCCCCCCTTCATTGCACCGATTGTGTAGCAAGGAGGTCAGAGGGGGGCGACAGCCCCCCCTGTCTAGTGGGTTTGAGCGGGGGTGGCTAGCCTCCTTGTACGAGGCCTCGGTAAAAGTTTTTTTTGACCCTATATTAGGTTGGGCGAACCTACCTATGGTCTTCAGTCCATCCTATTGGATGCGATGGTTTTCAGTCCATGGTATTGGATTGTTCAACATGTATAAATATGTATTATAGCATTGAAAGGAACAATAAGGAAAAAACAAGCTGGTAGTCTCGATTTTGGGATCCTGGGGAAAATCTCTGTGTATATGTGTTATATGTGTTATTCTCTCGCATTGTTTATTTTCTGTGTTTTAGAATTCGTATGCAGGTAATTTCTATATGGGGTTAAAACCTACATTTGGTATCAGAGGTGTTTTGGCTTCAAGGGGACACCATTGTTGCTGAGGGGTTTCGCTCGAGCCTGTCGTAGACCCTGTTCAGTGGGAGATCTGCGAGATCGATTCTAGTGGTGAAAGAAGATGGTGAGTAGTGAAAGATAGAGATCGAGAAATTTAATGGTCAGATTTTTGAGTTGTGGAAACTCAAGATGGAGGATCTGTTGGTGGATAAAGATTAGTGGATTGCGGTAGATCCAGGCACTAAACCAACGGGAGTGTCTGATGAAGAAACGAAGACGTTGGATCGGAAGGTAAAGAGCGCAATACGATTGTGTCTCTCAGATTCACTTTTGTTGAATGTATCCGGGGAAGCTACGACGAAGGTTTTGTGGCACAAGTTAGGGACTTTGTGCCAATCTAAGTCTCTGGTGAATAAATTTTTCCTATGGAAAAAGTTGTATAACCTGAGGATGAAAGATGGAGACTTGGTGATAGAGCATATGAACGCGTTTAATACTATGGTAAGTCAGTTATCATCTATTGGTATCAAAATTTTAGATGAAGATAAGTGCATTAGTTTTTTGTGTTCTCTACCAGATTCGTGGGATAGTCTAGTTATTGCAATAGGTAGCAATGCAACTGCCTTGCAGTTTGATGAAATAGTGTTAGCCTTGCTGACGGAGGAGATGAGATGGAAAAATATGGAGAGCTAGAATGGTGATGTCTTGTCTATACGAGGATGGTCCCAGAACAAAAACAAAAATAAGTCATCGAGTGGGAGATCTAATTGAAGAGGGAGATCTAAATATCTAGGAAGATTTGTAAAGGTGATGTGCTGGAAATGAGGAAAGGAAGGGCACTCAAAAGGGACTGTAAATCTAAAGCTCCTAATAAAGGAAAGGGATCTGATGATGCTCCTTCTGTAGAGGTGTAAACCACCTCAGATGAAGGTAGGGATGTGTACATGGCTTGTTCAAGTAGACGTGTAGATCATGAGGCATGGTTGATTGAATCAGGTGCATCCTTTCACTTCACTCCCCATAGAGAGTGGTTCTACGCGTATGTGAAATACGATGGTGGTGATGTCTTCTTAGGGGATGATAGGAAGACTAGAATCATTGGTCGCAGGAAATTAAAGTAGAAGTTGCAAGGTGGAAGAGTTAGAACACTTTCGAGTGTTCTGAATATTCTTACATTGGCCAGAAATCTGATTTCTGTAACCAAGTTGGATGATGCTGGTGTAAAAACAGTGTTCAAGAAGGATACCTGCAAGATGGTTTGGGGAACACTGGTATTGTTGCGACGAGTTTGAATTGGAACTTTGTACAAGCTACAAGGTAGCACTATTGTTGATGGGTGCAACAGTTTTGTGGTTCCTAAAAGTGGAGGTAAAAATCTAGTTGTCTCTAGAGAGTAGAACATGTTGTGGCATCAAAGGCTTCGACATATTGGAGAGAAGAGCCTACGAATATTTCATGATAAAGGTATGGTAGAAGGTATGAGTAATAGCTCTCTAGAATTTGATTTTTGTGAAAATTGTGTATATGGGAAGCAGAATCAGGTGACTTTCCCCTCTCGTGGTAAGAGTGTGAAACATATATTAGAGCTTGTGCATAGTGATGTGTTTGGACTTGTGAAGGTTCCATCACTAGGTAAGTCTATGTACTATGTATCATTTATAGATGACTTCTCAAGGAATACATGGATATATTTCCTTAAGAAGAATTCTGAAGTCTTTGATAGGTTTAAAGAATTTAAGGCTCTGGTGAAAAACCAGACAGAGAAGAAGATAAAGGCACTGAGGACAGATAATGGTGGAGAGTTTTGCAGTAAGGAATTTGAAGAATTATGTAAGAAGTGTGGTATAGCACGGCAAAAGACTACTCCGTATTCACCTCAGCAAAATGGATTTGTAGAAAGAATGAACAAGATGTTGATGGAAAGGGCAAGAATCATGCTCAGTGGTGTCGGGTTAGGACAAGAATTGTAGGCAGAGGCGGTGGAGACACCATGTTATCTAGTTAACAGATCACCTTTATCAACATTGGAGGATAAGACTCCACAAGAGGTATGGATTAGTAAGAAACCCTCTCTTTCACATCTGATGGTATTTGGGTGTGATGCATATGTACATGTTCCAAAGGAGAAATGAACCAAGTTGGATAGTAAATCTGAAAAGTGCATCTTTATTGGGTATAAGGATGGTTTCAAGGGGTATAAGCTTTGGAACCCAGCAACAAGGAAGGTTGTGTACAGTCAAGATGTGGTGTTCAGAGAGGTGAAAGATGTTATTAACCATGAAGTCCAACCAAAGGAACCTGAGAAGATAGAGTTTGAGCTTAAGGAGGAAGAATCAGACTCTACAACAGAGGAGGAATAAGAAGATGAAGAGCCACAAACTCCGGGTGTGAGAAGATCAGTTCGAGAAAGAAGGCAGCTAGAAAGGCATAGTCCATCTATTTTCTATTCAAAATTTTCTTTATCTATTACTGACGATCATCCCAGAACTGTGAAGTAAGTAGTAGATTCAGAGGATGAAAAGCTCTGGAAATAGGCCATGGTTGATGAAATGGAATCTTTGCACAAAAATGAGGCTTGGGATCTGGTGAAGTCGCCGGCTGGAAGGAAACCCATTGGTAACAAATGGGTGTTCAAGAAGAAGACAAATGTATAAGGAAAGGTGGAGAAATACAAATGTCGATTGGTAGAAAATGGTTATTCCCAGTTGCCAGTAATTGATTTTGGTGATATTTTTTCTCCTGTTGCCAAGGTAACTTCTATTAGGTTACTTTTATCTGTTGCCGCTGCTTTTGATTTTTAGGTAGAATAGATGGATGTGAAGACAACATTTCTTCATGGGGATCGGGAAGAGAAGATCTACATGAAGCAACCTAAAGGCTTTGCAGTGAAGGGTAAGAAAGAATTGGCATGCAAGTTAAATAAGTCTCTATATGGGTTAAAAAAGTCACCAAGGATGTGGTATCAAAAAATTTATACATTTATACAGGAACTTGGCTTCACCAGAAGTAAAGTAGGTCATTGTGTGTATTTTAAATTAATTGGTGACCATTATCTGGTCTTGTATGTGGATGATATGTTGTTGCTTGGAAATGACAAAGAAATTATCCAGGATTTGAAGACCCAATTGTCCTCCAAATTCGACATGAAAGATCTTGGTGTTGCAAACTATATTTTGTGCATGGAAATTAAAAGAGATCATGTAAGGAGGAAGCTCTGGTTAAACCAAAGGAAGTATGTTGAGACAATACTACAGAGGTTTAATATGCAAGATAGTAAACCGATGAAGGCCCCTATTCCTGTACGTGTGAAGTTATCTACTGAACAGTGTCCCAAGGCACAACAAGAGGAAGAGGATATGTCCCTCGTTCCATATGCAAGTGAAGTCGGTAGCCTGATGTATGAAATGGTTTGTACTAGACCAGACATTGCACATGTAGTTGGGGTATTGAGCAGGTTTATGTCAAAACTAGGGAAGGAGCACTAGACAATAATGAAGCAGGTTTTAAGGTATTTGAGTGGCACCAGTGATTATGGTTTGTGCAACCAAGGAAGACCAAGATTGGATAGAGTGTTGGATATTGATGGCTTTTTGATGCAAACTAGGTTGGAGATATGGATCAAGGAAGATGTACAAGTGGGTATGTGTTTCACCGATTTGGAGGTGCAGTTAGTCGGATGAGTAAGAAACAATCTGTAGTGGCACTATCAACTACAGAGTCAGAATACATGGCAGCCACTCATGCAAGAAACAAAGCAGTTTGGTTGTAGAAATTTTGTTCAAGTATGGGGTTAGTACAGGGAGCTATAAGGATAGACTGTGACAACCAAAGTGCAATTTTCTTGGAAAAGAGCCCTCCTTATCATTCAAAGACAAAGCACATTGATGTTTAGTATCACTTTGTGAGGGATGTGATAAAGGACAAAAAGGTGTTGCTGGTAAAGTTGGACACTTTGAAGAATACTATAGATGCATTGAAAAAATCTGTGAGCTCTGAGAGGTTCTCTTGTTGTAGAGAAAAAATGGGCGTTTCAGGGTTGGAAAAATGACTAAGCTCTCCTGTGGCCCCCTGTGGAAAGAGAACAACAAGTGGGCGAATGTTGGGTTGTGTTATATTCATTCCATGACTAACCTGCGTAGTGAACTGGGGGGTTAGAGGGGGGGGCGAATACCCCCCTTGATTGCGCCGATTGTGCAGTGGGGGGGTCACAGGGGGGGCGACATCCCCGCTGTTTGAGAGGTTTGAGGGCGGTGGGTAGCCCACCTCTACGGGGTTCAGGGCAGCGACCCGGGATTTTTTTTTTTGACCCTATATTAGGTTGGGTGAACCTACCTATGGTTTTGAGTCCATGGTATTAGACGCGATGGTTTTTGGTCTATGGTATTAGATGCTTCAGGATGTATAAATATGTATTATAACATTGAAAGGAACAATAAAGAAAAATCAAGCTAGTAGTCCTGGTTTTGAGATCCATGGGAAAATCTTTGTGTATATGTGTTTTATGTGATATGCTCTCGCATTGTTTACTTTCTGTGTTTTAGAATTCGTATGCAGGTAATTTTTGTACGAGGTTAAAACCTACAACAGAATGTCACATATTTCTTTAGCAGTTTTCTCATGGGCGCAATAATTTGAGCATAAGCATTAATAAATTTTCTATAGTATCTCATGTATCCTAGTGTCACGCATAGCTTCTTTATGTTCCGATGGGACTCAAAGTTCACAATCGCCACAATATTTGTAGGTTCCATCATCAATCCTTGCTTACACACAACATGACACAACAAGATCCCAAAAGGAACATAGAATACACATTTTTTCAAATTCAGTGCTATCTGGTATTTCAAACAAATATCCAACATAAGGTGCAGAGTTGCTACATGGCACTTCACCAAGCCAAACACAGTCGAGTCATCGAAGTATACTTCCTAAAATTTATGAATGAATTCTTTGAACACTGCTCTGACTACACGGGAAAATATTGCAGGTGCATTCTTCAATCCAAACAGCATAACAGTGTACTAAAATCAACCCCATTTTGTTGTGAAGGTGGTTTTTCTCCTATCCTCTGGGGAAATCTTAATTTGATGATAACCAGAAATCCCATCAGTAAAGGAATAGGAATCATGCCCTCCTACATTTTCTAACACTTCATCTATAAACGACGTTGTAAATGGATCATGAACACATGCATCATTAAGCTTCCACAGATCCACGCAGATCCTTATTTCTCCCTTTTGTTTCCTCTCTTAGACTACCATCGAGCTCAACCAATCAGACTCTTCAATAGGTTCTATAATTCTTGTATCCAACATTTTATCCATCTCTTGGCAAACCTTTTCCTTATACTTTTAATTAAGGCAATAAGGCCTCTGTATAATAGATTTCACATCCAACTTCAATGTGATCCTCATAATGCCCCAATAACCAAATATTCCCTTTAAATCAGAAACCTTAGTGGGGAAGAGATCCTGGTATTTGTGAAGTAGTTCAACAACCTTGTCGATCATAGCATTCCCCCAATAGTCTCCAATATTTGCGCACTTCATTTTGTCTTCAGTACCAATGTTTACCTACCTAGTTTTCGAAGGTGCAGAGATGTATGGGTTCTGTACTTGCGGTCCCTCTACTTCGTGATGCCCTTCTGTCTCCGAAATATTGATATTTCTCATATCTTCTTCCTCCTCTTCAGCAGTCACAATATAGCATTCCAATGCATTGTGTAGTTGGGTGCTCCAATCCCATTAGGTCTATTCCATAGGGTCCTTCAGTGTCCTGAAGATAACTACTTTAACTTCTTCAAGCGCTTCATCGATGCTTGAAAATCCATCCTCGCAGCTGAAAGTCAATAAGAATACCTCCTTCAATACATCCCACTTTGTAGTGCCATGGCAGAGCTCTGTTTTGAGGTACCATTTCATCGAGATTGTATCCAAGGTATGACAAAATATATGTACCCCCTCTGGTTGTGGTTCTGTCCCCCACGACTTAGTCCACTTTTCCAAGTGATCATGCGTATCATGCTTCCAATTATACTTCTCAATGATTCTTGTATTAGCATGCCCAAAGCGTAACTTCATTGTCTAGCTGTAATCTCGCCATCCAGCAAAACTATCCTTATGCGTACCCTACCATCGTCCTGGCGTAGTGCATAGCACACAACACCAATTCCAATGCCTGAAAATAGAGGTCTTCAGGGAATTCACACTCAATTTCATCTAGAAACATATTTACATAAGTCAAACCATCATAATAAGGTAACTTTCTTACTTGCGATGAAACAAAATGTAGTGACTTCGTCATCATATTGCATCGCAATGTAGATACTTCATGCAAGTGGTTTTGCCAATGCTCTAGTTCTTCAACTTAGTCAGAAGTGCAGGAACAATCCTAGTCCCATGTGATCCATCCATCCACCATTGGATTGATCCAATCCTGATCTTGTGCTATTATCTGGTAGATTAGATCCAGCTCATCGTCACTTTCTACATAATTGCAGACTAGTTCAGTATAACGTGACCCTTCCGCAGGATTTAGTGGCACTATAACCCTTATCGACTTTATTTCAAACTACATTATCATATTCTTCAAATTAATGACCCCATTCATGTCAATAGGCTAGTAGATTCCTAGGAAAGTGTGGTAGGGATTACTTTCATCAACAATTTCGATAACTTCAAAGTCTACCAGTGCACTCACACCTTCATTATAAACTGTTACTCCATATAATCGTCCCATGGGGATGATTTTCTGCTAATTCACCATCTCGAGCTAAATCAGATACCAGTGTAGTGTAGGTATCCCCATCCTTTCACATGTCTGTTTCAGTAGAATCTTCACATCAGACCCCAGATCCAAAATGACCCGATCCATTTCATAATCACCTATCTACACTATTAGACACGTCTCACGTCGTATTCGCGCCTTATGCTTACCAATATTTCTAACTTTGTGCTACTTTGAAGGAGTATTTTCCTTATTGGCGCACTTGTCTGTTAAGTCCTGTAATCCTCCCACAACTTCTCTGTCATGCAATAACTTAATGCAGGTCTCCAAAAATGTAGTGAGTATGGATGGGTCAACCTCTTGTGTCATACTAGTTTATGGTGTCTTTTCCTAGCTTCTTCAGGTGGAGGCCTCAGAGAAGATCTTCTTTTCCTCCATGAATGTTTCCTTAGTGAGATAAAGGTCAAAGGAGGATTCTTTCTTAGGAGCATTGCATACCCATCTGTCTTATTCATGTTGCTTACCCTTATATGGGCCCATTGTCATACCGCTTTAGAGTACAATATTAATGTTCTAATCTTCCTCATGGGGCTCAACCCTCATTATTTGTAAATTCTGTGAAGGTTGTTGAGGCTGCATTTTCTTCCCTTGCATCTTCGCTATAAGCAATATACATTCCTCTATGGCATCGTCGAATTGTCTACATTATTTACATGAAGGGTGTGTAGGATTTGGACAGTCTCACGGAATGTGCCCTGGTTGTTTGCAGTTGTAGCTGATGTTGGATTAGTGGGGCTTGACCAATGTTCAAAAGTGATTTAGGAAAGCAAATCTCAGTACAACTGGTCCTTTCAGCAATAGTTCGCGGAACATGGACTGAGGTCTCACCCGAAGTAGTGGGAGGGTGCTGGAACCAGGTTTCCACACCCAGCGGATGTTTGATATGTGGTGACAGGGACACGATTCCCCTATGCCTGTGTTGTGCGAAGGTTTACAGTGCATTGTTCTGTCGTTTGTTGGATCTACTCTACTCTTTCTACCGAATGCTCGCTTTCAGGGGCAAATCCCTGTCTTAAAACATGCATCACCTTCACTTGTGTGAGCTTTCATTCAATATCGACAGTAATATGGAAAGCCTCGTCAATCCAAGGCTAGATGCATGCTTTAACTATTGCCTCTTTCTGTCATGTGGCATCCACCTATTCCTTCAATGCCTTCTCCTGCTATAGCTTTGCTAGCCGCTGGGTTAGGACAAGTGTCTGTGTCATTCCACGCACACCGTCATACTGTACTTGAAGCTCCCACGCCTCTGTTTCAAAGCACTGTATGGTGGGGTCCTCGTATAAGGAAGTGGGGACTGTGAAGGATTCTTCCAACATACCCATATAGGTCTGCACTGCCTGTCCTATTTCCTCCAGCCCTTTTTGGATAGCGTTAGCGTGCTGCTCCCTAACTTTCGGGGGTGTGGATGACTGCACCTTTAATCATAGTTTAGCAATCTAAAGGTTGAGGTCCAGCTGGATCCTTGTTGCTTCCTCCTCTGCCTTATAGAATCCACTGGCCAATTTTTGAATCTGCACTCCTATTGTTAGGTCTGGGGCGTGGCGACATGCTTCCTTGACTATCTGCTCCAGCTACTAATTCTGTGCCAGTGCTTCATCACGTTGTAGGCTAAGCTGCTCGATGTTGATTCATTGTTCACTGAGCATTTTCACTGCACGTCCTTCCCTATCGTGGAGTTATGGTGTTGCTCCATCCTGCAGTTGGTATAATATATCTCGTAGGAGGATAGCCAAGTTTAGGTGAAGTCCCTTGATCTGGCCCACCGCACCTCTATCCTCTAGGCTATCTGTGGTTAGGTCACCTTCTAGCAGCATGATGGTGTTAGCCATTTTGTCTCGCAACAACTACTCTATTGCCGATGTACCCATGGCACTGTAGGTAATGACCGTTCCTTCTTGTGGGGGCCACTCCTGAAGTCCCTGCAATTGTGCTCTAAGGGCCCCAAACACAGTTTTCTACTCCGTCGTTGCTTCCTAGAGCACTTCCCTGGTGACCTCGCGAACGATTTCACCAATGTCATATAGGTCACCATCTGTCAGTGTAATAGGCTCCCCATCTAGTTTGGAAGCCTTGGTCTTCTTTCTAGGCCCTGTTTGTTTCATACCACTTAGTGGTGTAGATGTCATGCTTGGGTCCGCGCCTTCTGTGATGTCATATGTCCCTTGTCTCATGCTTAGGTCCGGGCCTCTTTATTCCTATGTCGCAGTGGCCCCAGTTCCTAGTGCTACTGCTTTTTTTTCTGCGGTGGCCTTCCCTGCCTCGCGGGAAGCCCTTACCTCCTTGGCGAACTGCTTGTTTCGCTTCTATTGTGCCAACAGCTTGGTGGCATCCTTTTGTCTTTGTATCACTATTTCATCGTGCCCTGCCAGATGTGTGGTGCACCATTCGGGTGGCCATGAGTCGGGCACCATGAAAACAACATCATCAATTGCGATGAAGGGGAGTTTGGTCCATTTTTGCTCCAGATCCTTCTGTGCCCTGATATACACATTGTGCATATCTGCCTTAAATTCTGCAAAGCTCTATAGACTATCGTATACCATGGGGGATAGGTGCGGCATTTTCTTGATCCACATCTGGACGCTTGACTCCATGAGTATCCAGAAGATCTTGGTCTCGCAGATTCGCGTGGCGTCCTTTGTCACCCAGAGCGATGCGTATTTTGCTGCCTCTAGCAAGTCCGGTTCAAGAGGAGGAAATTGACTATCCTCAGGCAATTCCCCTGCAACCAACTGTTGGGCCTTAGTTTTGGTCTTATTTTGCTTTATGAAACTTACCTAACCATCTATTTATCATCCATTTTCACTCCATTCATTCCATTTTAATGAATATTTGATGTCCAATCAGGTATTTAGCTTTAATTTGTCAATTTCTAAAGTTTTTATAAAAGTTTGATTTTAAGTGCAATTTTGGCAATTTCAGAAATTCCCGTAATCACTTCATGGTTGATATGGATGCAGGCCACTTCAGCACGAATGGGATACATGAATGGAAAGCTTGGGAACTAGGACCAAGCCACCTATGCTTGGTTCCAACAGAACGAGCTTTATTATGCCTATTTGGAGCTAGTCAATCATGACTAGTCATCCAGAAATCCCATCTAAATAGGGCAGTTTTGAGATTCCATGATATTGGTCATATTTCTTGGGATGAGGGTAGTGAATTCGACTTGGATAGATGGATTAGAGTAGCTGGGTTTGTTAGAGTGAATGTAGATCAGTTTTTTTCATGAGACTCCTTATTTAAGAGCCACAACTTTGATGGCTCATACATTGACTTATTATACTTTTAAGCTGTAATACTTTTGGTTTGAAGACTTAATTTGAAGACTTGTGCTATTCCCATTTTTCTACTCAATGCTATGGATGTGTGACTGATCTAAGCTTCTGATATCATCTTTCAAAGTGTGCAAGGCAAGGGTGGAGGGCCCCCACTCCAAGCTAAGTACACTTCCATGTTAAACTAGTTTTATTTTCATTGCAATTTGGTTGATTGTAGTATTAGTTTTTCAAAGCCTTATTTCAGATTGCTTTATGGCTTATGCATAGTGATTGATTTCATTTGTTAATATTTTATTCATCACTTTATTGAGTTGGAAAACAGATGTTCAAGTTGGGCATCCCTTCTACTAAATGATGAATCAAAACTAGTTTCTTTTATTTACATGCAAGCAGTTTTATTTCCATTTAGATTTAGATATTGAGATGAATGAATTATGATGGAATATCTTATGTGTCTCTTAAGTTAAGAGCTTATTTCATTTATAATTTATGCATCTTGAGCTTTTGGTTTCAATCTCTAATTCATTAAGTAATAATTGAGGTGAAGGTGGACTTCTTGAGGTCAAGAACCCTTTCAATGTTTTTCTCTTTTTGAGCTGATTGAATTAGAGTTATAAGATGTATTTTCTTTAGCTTTTGAATAATTTATCTTTCAAGGTTTGTTTATATCAGATATTCAAAAATAGTGAACTTGCCTCAAAGCATAAACAACCCGGATTGATAATAAATAATTGTGTTAGTTTAGGAACATAAATTAGCCCAACATTTTTGCGCTGTTGTCGGGGAGGCAAAAATCGGCATAGTCAGTAGAAAGATAAAAAAATTCAAAATCATAAAAACATTAGTTACATTCCATTTTAGATATGTTTCTTTACGCCCAGATATAGAGATCCTCAAGGTAGATTTATTAAAAACCCCCCAACAATAGAAATAGGATCATCTCACACTCCTGTTACTGGTAATCCAATAATTGAAGAGTTGATAGAAAAGCAAAGAACTGGCCAAAGATTAACCTTGATTGAAAGGCAAACTTTGTTAGCTTGGGAAGCAAAGCAAAAATTCTCAACTTCCGGAAAACAAAAAGAGAAGGGAAAACAAATTGTTTTTCCATCCATCGATCCTCCTATCTTCCCACAACTTGAAAGTCCACTTGAAATTGAAATAACTCAAACAATGGCAGAAGAGGGACATGGATCCATTCATCTTAATCCTGAACAACAAAGAGCTAAAAATGAAAGACAACAAAGAGAATGGAGAAGGAAGAGAGAGGAAGAGGCAAAACAAGAAAATGATAGGAAGCTAGAAAACGACCGGAAAAGAAAAGAATATGGACTTGACCAAGAATCTACTTTCGGTTTTCCGATAATAGATACAAGTGAAATACTGGGAGAAGAAGTAAAAATGAAAAAACTTCCACCTTCTGTGTTGCCAAACTTCTATGGAATGTCTACAGAAGATCCTGATTCATTCTTGTTTGAATTTGATATCTTATGTAGAACATATGGCTATACTGATGATGTTCATAAGCTTCGTCTTTTTCCTGCAACATTAAAAGCAGCAGCTTTAAAATGGTTTATGGGTTTAGGAGAACAAACAATAGCCTCCTGGGATGATATGCGAACTGTCTTCCTTAAGAAATATCAACCTTATTGTAGATCTAGAGATTCAAAGGAAGATGTGTTTAGAATGACACAACAAGAAGATGAAAATCTAGATGAATATTTAGAAAGATTCGCATATAATCTTTAGAAGTCTAAACAACATTCTCTAAATCAAGAAACTATTCGAACAATCTTCCTCAAAGGCATAAGAGATGAATACCTTGACATTTTGAATGTGATGGGTAAAGGAGATATTTCAAACCTTCCATTCGATGAAATTGTCGAGTTATGTCAGAAATATTCTAGAGGAAGATCAAAAACCGGAAGAAGGGAAGTGAGTTCTAAAGCAGCAAAGTCAGCTACAGGAGGGATAGCAAGAGCTGAAATAGGAAGTCTATTGGAAAATTTCAAAACAGATATTTTGAGTACATTAGGGACACAAGTGGATGTGCTAAAGGCAAACAAGAAGAAAGAAGAACAAGAACAAGCCTTAGCAATATTTTGTTCAAAATGTAAAAAGAAACATCCTTTGAGAGACTTTCCTTTGGATAGTATTCAAGTGTGTGGTCTTTGTACATGCAATCATTCCACAGAGAATTGTGTAACATTGAAAGACTTACAAATGAACTCAATGGAAGAAGTTCTAGGAACAAAAGGTTTCTATTATGTTGCACCATGAAGACCATGGCCACCTAGAATGCCTCAACCAAATCAGCCACAATTCCCTCAGCAAAATTATGCTTATCCACCTTATAATCCTTGGACCCCTCCAATGCCATGGCAAGCTTGGCCTCCACAACAATATCCACAACAACCTGCACAAGGTTGGAGGGGATATGGTTATGGAAACCAACAACCTCAACAATATCAAGAGCATTACCAGCAACAATATCAACAGCCATTTTCATACCCACCATATCCACCATCCATGTCGTTTCCACAACAAAATTCTGCATATCCATTCCAACAGCAGAATCCACCACCATTGTTGACACAACCACAACAGTTACAGTTACCTTCAAATCAACCCAGACCAATGCAATTGCCAGCCCAACCGGTGGCCAATCCAAATAACAAAGTGGACAAATTTGCATACACTGTAGAGGAAGCAACATGTTATCATACATATTCAATTCTTCCTCTTGATGATGTCCATCTAAGGTCTGGAAAAGTACTTAAGAAGGATTCTCCTCCAATTATAGAAGAACCAACTGAACAAGGAGAATCATCTGAAACATCACAAACTAAGGTACAAAATCAAAAAGGAACAAATGTTACAACACAAACACCACCTTATCCTGAAAGGTTGGTAGAGCAACAAAATCAAAATCAAATAACCCTTCCTAAATTTGATATCTTAGATGAGTTAAAAAATGCATATGTTAAGATTCCTTTGTTAAAAGCCATTAAAGAAATACCAATATACGCAAAAACAATAAAGGAATTGTGCATTCGAAAAGAAAGAAAGGAAAAGGATCCTACAAAAATCCAAGTCATTGGTAAATTAGCAAGTCTCATGTCTACTCAAACCATAGTAGAAAAATATATTGATCCTGGTATCCCAATGGTTACCATATCAATAAATAATTTCTCTGTACCAAATACATTAATAGACTTGGGAGCAGCTATAAACGTAATGACAATGGAGACAATGAAAACTTTGCAATTAAACAACATTAGATCAACTTCAACAGTCTTAGAATTAGCATATAGATCTAAAGTTGTTTCTGAAGGAATGTTAGAAGATATCATAGTCTCCTTGGATTCATGGGAGTATCCTGTTGACTTCTTGATCTTGCAACCAAAGACAAACTTGGGAGGACATCCTTTGATTTTAGGCAGACCATGGTTAGCCACTGTTGATGCCTTCATAGGATGCAGATCTGGAAGTATGATAATTTCACATGGAGATGAAAGGAAACATATCACTCTTTATTCACCTGCACAAGCCACTTCTTTAGAATCAATACTTGAAACTCAGGAAAAGCAACAGACAAAAGCAGTTTTAAGTATCAATCAATTCTTTGATTTTAGAGAAGAAGAAGAGAATGAAGATTTGATGGACCTTTTTATCTCAGAACCAAGTATTTCAGAGCAGCTTAGGAAAGCTCAATATGAAGCTGCAAATGAACTTCTGAATCAATGTTTTCAGGAAACATGTACTGTTCAAACTTTGCAGAATTCTTTGGTAGACATCTTTCCTGTAAACATAGTTATCAACCCAACAATCAAAACAATTGAGGTACATCCTGGAAAACATTTAGATATTGGAAACCAGCTGCAATCAAAACAAGAACAAGAGGTAATTGCATTACTACAAAAATACTCAAAAGCATTTGCCTGGGATTATACTAATATGCAAGGAATCCATCCTAGCACATGTATCCACCACATCTATATAGATGATAAACTTAAACCTGCTAGACAACCTCAAAGATGAATGAATCCTATGATGAAAGAAATAGTGAAAGAGGAACTGCAAAAATTGTTAAATGTTGGATTCATCTATCCTATTTCAGATAGTCAATGGGTTTCACCACTGGTTGTTGTACCAAAGAAAAATGGAAAGTGGAGGGTATGTGTAGACTATCGAGAGTTAAACAGAGCTACATTAAAAGATCATTTTCCTCTACCATTCATTCACTAGGTGTTAGACTCTTTGGCTGGAAAGAAATACTTCTCTTTCTTGGATGGGTTTAGCGGGTACAACCAGATTAGAATAGCAACAGAAGACCAAGACAAGACTACATTTACTTGCCCATGGGGAACCTATGCATATAATGTTTTGCCATTTGGTTTATGCAATGCACCTGCAACTTTTCAAAGAGCAGTGCTTGCGATATTTGTTGATCTAGTCCATGAGTGTGTAGAGGTTTATATGGATGACTTCACAGTTTATGGAAATACATGTGATGATTGTCTCAATAATCTTGAAAAACTCTTGAAGAGATGTATCGAAACAAATCTGTCATTAAGTAACAAAAAATGCTATATGATGTTGACAGAGGGTATAGTTCTGGGACACCATATTTCCGGTTCCGGAATTAAGGTGGATCCAGCCAAAATCCAAGTCCTAGTTCACCTGATGCCACCTACAACACAAAAGGAGGTAAGAAGTTTCTTGGGCTATGCGGGCTATTATAGACGATTCATTGAAAACTTTAGTAAAATAGCTCAACCCCTGTTTAAACTATTAGCACGAGATGTTGAATTTCAATGGAAAAATAGCTGTCAAAATGCTTTTCAAATTCTAAAAGACAAGCTGTCAGTGGCACCCATACTTCGAGGGCCAAACTGGTCTTTGTCATTCCATATTTCCACTGACGCATCAGATACTGCGATAGGTGCCTCTCTTGGACAAAAAGAAAACTTGTTCCATTATGCAATATACTTTATAAGTAAGAATCTAACACCTGCAGAAATGAACTACACAGTCATAGAAAAAGAGATGTTAGCCGTCATACATGCAGTAAATAAATTCAGGCATTATATAACACGATATCAAGTTTTTATTCACATAGATCATTCAGTAATAAAATACTTGATGAATAAACCCATCACCAATGGATGAATTACAAGATGGCTCCTGTTATTGCAAGAATTTAATATCACAATACAAGACCGGCCAGGCAAAGAGAATCAAGTGGCTGACTTTCTGTCCCACATACAATCACCTGACGACCCAAATCTAGTTATAGACAAATTTCCAGATGAACATCTGTTTGCCATAACAGTAAAGACACCTTGGTTTGCAGATATTGCAAATTATTTGTCATCTGGAAAATTTCCAACTCAATTCACTAGCAAGCAAAGAAAGAAAATTGTTAGAGAAAGTTAAAGGTATAGCTGGGTGAATGGTGATTTATTTTATACTGGTTCAGATCTAATGATTAGAAAATGTGTGCGTGAAGATGAAATATTAGACATTGTCAGAGCATGTCATGATGAACCATGTGGTGGTCATTTTGCAGATAAACGAATAGCATATAAGGTGCTGCAATTGGGCTATTACTGGCCATCCGTCTTCCGAGATTCTAAGGCATATGTCAAGCAATGTGACAGTTGCCAAAGAATAGGGAGACCAATATTGTTAGATGAGATGCCGCTCAAGCCACAGGTTCTTATTGAGCCATTTGAGCAGTGGGCACTTGACTTTGTTGGACCCATTAATCCACCATCAAATGGAAAAAGGTACATTCTAGTATGTATGGACTATGTAACCAAATGGGCAGAAGCCAAAGCAGTGAGCAGAGCAACAGAAGATACTGAGGTCACCTTCCTTTTTGAAGAAATTTTTGTGAGATATGGAGTACCTAGACAAATTGTAACAGGTCAAGGAACACAATTTACATCAAAGTTAGTACGGGATCTGACAGAGAAATACAAGATAAAACACAGAAAGTCTACACCATATCACCCTCAAGCAAATGGTCAGGTAGAATCCACAAATAAGGTCCTAGAAAATATCATGATTAAGCCAGTGTAGCTGAATAGAAAAGATTGGTCTGAAAAGTTAAAGGATGCACTATGGGCCTACATAATCACATGGAAAAATACAATTGGTTTTAGTCCATACCAGTTGGTCTATAGGAAAGAAGCCTTATTGCCTGTTGAATTTCAGATACAAACATATAGACTAGCAGCTGAATTGGGAATGGACCTGACCGAAGCACAACAATAGAGGATCATGGAATTGAATCAATTGGATGAGCATCGTCAACAAGCTATAGAACATACTACATTGGTGCAACAACAAAGAATGAAGTGGCACGACAGATACATCAAAACAAAGACATTTCACAAGGGAGTCTGGGCCTTACTTTTTGACTCCAAATTCAAAGACTTTAAAGCAAAGTTTACAACACACTAGCTAGGCCCATATGAAATTGAAGAAATCTTTGACAATGGAGCAGTAAAGATCAAGACAATTGACCAGGACCCCACCTCATTTGTTGTAAATGGACATAGGCTGAAAGTTTATCATCAGCCTATCAGTAAAGAAGCATTCATGAAACAACTGGTAGAAGAAACAGGACTGGAAATCATGGCTCAGCCATCTTCCAATTTGGAAAATGAATAAAAATATAAAAAATATAAAAATATATAAAAATAAATATAAAAATAAATAAAAATGTATATAGAAAAAAAAAACATAAAAAATAATTTGTTTGCTGGTGAAAACCAGGCAACTGGCACCATGCAAACACGAATTCATAGGGGAAAACCAAGGTAACCTGGACTCTATGAATTCTATATTCTTGTTCTATTGTTCTCACACAATTTCAATGCAGGGCCTTTCCACAATTGACTTGAGGACAAGTCAAACCTTCAGCAAGGGAGAGTATTGTAGCAAGCTTTTAGCTGGAACAGCTAAGGTATTGTATTGTCCACACAGGAACCTGAAGCAAACTTGTTGCAGCAGAACCTGAAGGGACTTGAGCTGAGAAATTATTACAGAGGGACCTGAAGCAAACTTGTTGCAGCAGAACCAGATCAAAGGCAACACAACATTCCAGAAGCATTGCAGAGGGACATGAGACGAGACATTATTACAAAGGGACCTGAACAATTCAAGAAATGGAGCATGGTGAACAAGGAGAAGTAATAAAAGTCTACTTTTCATCCATCTACAACATTTTGATTTCATTCCACCTGTACAAACAACATTCAAGGGAGTATATTCATAGCCATTTTGTGCTTGAAATTCAATTTTTTTTTAGGAACTTTTAGTTTTTGATCTAATTGAAGTTAGTATCTGAGGATATTCATTAACATTCATTCCTTATATATATCCCAAATTCCCTATACATATTCCATTTCATTCATATACATTCCCTATACATCTTCTTATAACCCTAGGTATTTTCTTTAAAAGCAAAAGACCAAGCTAGGACAACTCTTTTCACCTGCACATAAACTCAGAGCATTAGAAATGGTTATAATTTTAAATATGACCCCAATGGTCATTTTAAAATTATAAAATTATGTTATAAAAATTATGCGCTATATGGAAATCGAAAATCATTAACATATATATCATAGTTTATGAATGCGCTAAAGTCATTTCCCAAATGCGCATAAGCTACATGGTATAAGGTATATATAAATCAAATGTGCATATCAAATGGAATATAACATAGCTACAAAAGGGTCGAGGGTTATCATATCAAAGTATACGGGTTGCAATGGAATGATACATGGTGGAGGCCGTAAGTATTAAAACATGACAGCGGGAGAATGGTATTCAAACAAAAATCATTGCAACCAACGATCATTACACCATAAGCGGAGAATGGTTATACGATGGGTATAATGACAAAGCAATTGCAATGTGTCAAAATGATAAACACCATACAGCACACAGGTATGACTGCACACGATGTCATGACGGTGTATTATCTATGCAGGGACCGTGCGTACAAAACCACGACTTGGCCAATCCTTATGACACAGTCGGGCGACTGGTCAATAGGACAGCCATGCAAGCCACGAAATTCAAAACAACTCAATGGATATACAAGGGCCTATACAGCCCGAAACGGTAATGAACTGACCGAGCCATTGCACCGATTAAAACAACAATCCACCATCGTTTAACCCATAATCTTCATCGCCCATAAGCTCAGAGAAATGGTGTTGCAACTGTAGCTTTGTGAAAAGAGAAGTGAATCAAGTTGAGAGAAATTTAAAGAAAAAAGCATCTCGGGTTTAACGTGCAGAGATAATGGATTCTCAGGGATTCATTAAGGTAAGATGTTGGTCATTTTAAAAGCTCGGCACAATAAATCAGTGATTTAAACTTTCAGTCATTTATGATAACAGTTGTTTGTTTGCCACCAGTCAAACTGAAACGGGTAAATCAAATTTGGAGCGCCAATATACCTCCAGGTGCTCGGTGATCCAAGGTAAGCCGAAATCATAGCCCCAACTCGGTGATTTGATGCATAAATAGTGGGATAAATCCTTAGTGGATCAGGTTTCATTTAAATACGAAGGATTTGCATGGTCAACACGTAAGTTTTGGTAAATGAATGTGGAGTTGTATGCTGCTGCACCGTGTCAATAATAAGCCCATAAACTAAGGAAACACAATGCAGTGTTATGGCGGTGTATGTTAATAAGGAGTGTTGTAGAATGCGCCAATTTAAAAACAAATGACATGCATTCATGCCCTTGCTGCGCGCTTGTGCACTGTGATTTCCATTGGTTTGTGCCATTTACATCAGAACAGAGGATTGAAATACGTGGGGACTGGTTGCATAAACGCTGTGTGTAGTCCTGAGTGAAGTTTTGACTGCAAAACCACATGAAAATTTAGTTGATGCCGATGATTTGTATTGTCCTGTGTCTTGAGGCCGAGAGCCTTTTTCAAAGATTTTGAAGCCGAGAACTGTTGTTGAAAGGCCAAGAATTGTATTCTGCATTTTTTAAAAATTTGTCATTTGTTTATAGGCCGTGAGCATGATGTTATTTATTTTTAGAGGCTGAGCGCATGTGAATAGCCCTCTAGCTCATAGCTCTATTGATTAAGGTCATGTGCAATATTGTTAGGATATTCCGACACATAGGATATAGTTATGTTCAACTTGGTCTAGTGTAGAGTTAGGTATAGAGTTAGGTAAAGTGTGTTTCTTTACCGTTATACATTTTGTAACTTACAATCCGACGGTCACGATATGTAGTGATCCGACGGTTCATTCTCTCCTCGGTATTACCGACACTTGATCCATGGCTTGACACCTGATTGGTCCATGAGTTCTATTTAAAGTGCATGGAGGGTCATTGTTCGGGTAATCCGTGCATGAGAGAAGCTTATGTAAATTTTCATTCTTTGATTAATAAATTGCCTGTAGTACCCACGTTGGGACAGGCCGTGGACTGTTTCCCTCTTTGAGGGTTTTAACCACGTCAAAAATACTGGTGTATTGATCTGTGATCTGGTTGTGAGCGGTGTCCTTTTGGTATTCTTTCTGAGGAACTTACCCTGTAAATTCCTACATGGTATCAGAGCTATTTGAGGGCCGCGTCCGTTGGTGATCCAAATCTGAAGCCGGTAGAACTGCATGCGGCTGTCGTTTCCTAGATCTGTTGTTTTTGACTGCTTTCGGGCCGAGAGGACTGCTCTGTTGCATTCGGAGCATCTGTTCCAGTGAAGAACCCCTTTCGTTTCATGCGAAAAGGTTTCCGGTAGCCCCAGCTGCGTCATTTTTCAGATCGGGAGGTATACAGTGGTTTTTGCAGTTTACTGTTATTTTCTCTCTGCTTATTTCGGTTTCGATTTATTTAACCCTTTTTTTAACCAGATCTATACCTTTCATTTCTGCGTATGCTCTTTGCCTTGCGACTCTGTGCGATCTGGGCAAATCAGAAACAGAAAGGAAGGATTTTTCTCATGCGTATGCTCTTTTCCCTGCACCTTAGTGTGATCTCGGAAAATCAGAAACATTGAAAAAAATATTTAGTTTTCTGGCTAAAGCTAACTTTGAGATTTTTTTTTAAATTTCTAGTTTTTTGGCTAAAGCTAACTTCGAGCCGCAAGGTTCATTTTTCTTTGCATATTCGTGTTGGGTTTTGTGTTTTGTGTTTTGTAGGGAAAAAGAGCTTTCTCAAGGCAAGCATGCAAACCAAGGCCCCCCCCCCTCTCTCTCTCTCTCTCTCTCTCTCAAATTTTTTGTATAGATCAATTGGTTCAAAGCTATTTTAAGAGAGTAGAGGTCTTGGGTTCAAGTCTTCATTTTGTGGGGGCGGATTTTTTCATTCCTGCACATTCGCGCACTTTGCCGGCAACGTCAACAATTTTTTTTCAAAAAGCCATAACTTCTTCATCCGGAAGCCTTTTTCAGAGCCGTTTTTTTTAAAACCGCCTATTTTTTCGAGATCTATCCATTGGAATACTTACTTTCAGCATCTTCAGCTTCAGTTTTAAAAAAAAAAAAAATGGAAAGTCCATGCCAAGTCATTCTTGACAGCACTAACTACTTCCAATGGGTAGCCTACATGGAAGATTTACTTAGAAGTAAAGGTCTCTTCAGAATAGCCACAGACCAAGAGAAGAAACCAAAAGATGAAGACAAGGCTGCAAAATGGGAAAATAGACAAGATCAAGCACGTGGTTTGATAAGGATGTCTATTTCTCCTGATCTTAGATTCCATATTGCAGAACTTGAGACTCCTCATGAAGCATTGGAAAAACTCGCTAAAGTTTTTGGGATTAAAAATGAAATTAGAGCCCATCAACTTGAAAACGAGTTGCTTACTTTGGATCCTAATAATTTTTCTTGCATTGAAGATTTCTTGTTCAAATTCAAGACCCTTAGATATCTCTTGGAAGGTGTTAAAGTTAAGAAAGAAGATGGTAACCTTATTTATTCCATCCTTACTAAGTTGGGACTAGCCTACTCTGTATTTGTTTCCACTTTCCATTCTACAAGGGAAGCTTTCATTTGTCAAGGAAAAGACTACAAGGCCCCTTCCTTTGACTCCTTTTGTGATTCCTTAATAAGAGAACAAGAAACACTCTTACACCTTGGTCTTCTTAATCTTGGAAACTCTTCCACGAAAGCGTTAGCCACCTAGCAGCAACCAAATTCAAAGAATCCTAAGAAGTCATATCCTCAAAAGAATGGTCCTCATAAGACCAATAAAAACAAATGGAAGAAGACTGATAGACATTGTAACTTTTGTAATCGAGATGGCCACTTAGAATCTAAATGCTTTAAGAAGATGGAAGCCTTGGAAGCCGCAATGAGGAAACATAACATCCATGTGGAGCCTACTTCAACTTCAACTTCCGGAATGGCACTTTCTGCATGTCGTTGTCAATCATCTCAGTCTGGTTATGCATTAAATGTATCTTCTTCTTCTCCTTCTCATGAGTGGCTCATTGATTCTGGAGCCTCCTATCACATGGCCAAAAACCAAGCCATGTTTTCTTCTTTAAATGATTGTAACACCAAAAATATATATGTTGGTGATGATAGATCTCTTAATGTTGTAGGGACTGGAACTGTTCATCTAGACAATGGTCAGTTTAATGATGTACTATGTGTTCCAACCTTATCCTGCAACCTTCTATCTGTATATCAGATAACTCATTCAAGTGAAGGTAAAATTGTTGAATTTTCACCTCATGATGTTGTAATCAAGGATCTAAAAGATCCTAAACAGATTCTAGCTACTGGTCTTGCTGATGATTCCACAAGGTTGTATAAGTTTCACAACTTTGGGTCATCAAATCTTCCCTCGGTATTTGTTGCTCATAATGATGAAGTGAGCAAACTTTGGCATGAGCGATTTGGTCACTTAAACTATCGCTCCCTTCAGCATCTATGTAAAGAAAATATGGTGACAGGTTTTCCTATGGTATCTTGCAGAGATGGTGTTTGTTACGGATGTATACTCGAAAAACATCATCGGGACAGTTTTGACAAATGTGCCTCTTGGCACGCCTCAGCCCCTTTACAGCTTGTGCACAGTGATTTATGTGGTCCACTTCCTGTTGCTTCATTCTCTGGCTGCAAGTATTTCTTAACTTTCATTGATGATTTCTCCAGACGCACTTGGGTATACTTCTTAAAACTCAAGAGCGAAGTATTTAACACATTTTTGGCCTTCAAAGCCTTTGTTGAAAAACAATCTGGACATCAAATTCTTAAGCTAAGAACTGATAATGGTGGAGAATATGTTAAAAACACATTCATCAACTTTTGCACCGAAAATGGAATTCAAATGCAACATACTGTTCCATACACTCCACAACAAAATGGTGTAGCTGAAAGGAAAAATCGCACCTTAAAGGAAATGGCTAATTGTATGCTGCAATCTAAAGGACTCAGTCTTAGTTTTTGGGCCGAAGCAATTGATTGTGCAAATTATATAATCAATCGCACTCCTACTAAGGTTCTAGAGAATATCACTCCAGAAGAAGCTTGGAGTTCCATTAAACCAGATGTAAGTCACTTCCGTGTTTTTGGAAGTGAAGCATGGGCCCATATTCCAGATGAAAAGCATAAAGCTTTAGAACCTAAGAGTGAGAAATGTACTTTTGTTGGATATTCTGAAGATGTAAAAGGTTATAGACTTATTCCATTTAAGTCCAAAAATGTTATCATTAGAAGAGATGTAAAATTTGATGAAAATAAATCGGCCTGCGAGCCTAGTCCGGCGGATGTGCCACCTCTTCCTATCTCTTCTACTTTTGAAAACATTTCTTCTTCAGATGATGAAAGTGAGGATGATAATCCTCCCCCACCTTCTCAGGATCCTCAACTTCCAAGATGGGTCCGTGCTACTCGGGATGCAGCAGGTGATCTTGCCGGTGATCCTACAGATCAGCGCCGTACACGTTCTCAATTTGAAAGAGCCTCTTCTTTACTGGCTCAAGCTCCAGTAAATCATGATCCTGACACTTTTGCAGAAGCTTCAGGCCATCCACATTGGGAAGCAGCTATGAATGAAGAATATCATTCATTGTTGACAAATGATACATGGGATCTTGTTCCTCTACCAAAGGGACACAAACTTGTTCGATGTAAATGGGTTTACAGAACCAAGTATGGACCAGATGGGAAAGTTGATAAACATAAAGCTCGTCTTGTTGCTAAGGGCTTTTCACAGGTTGAAGGCATTGACTACACTAAAACCTTCTCCCCTGTTGCCAAAATGAACTCTATCCGCCTTGTTCTTTCCCTCGCTGCCTCTTTAAAATGGGAAGTCCATCAGATGGATGTTAAATCTGCCTTCTTGCATGGGGACTTGCAGGAAGAAATCTATATGGAACAACCCATTGGCTTCATACAAACAGACTCTAGCCTTGTTTGTCGACTTAAGAAATCCCTTTATGGTCTCAAGCAAGCTCCTCAGGCTTGGTATGCCAAAATGGATAGCTTTCTTTTAGAATCTGGGTTTTCTAGGTGTCATTCTGACAATACTGTCTACACCAAGAAAGTGGGCAACTCTTATGTCGATGATATTATCCTTACTGGTAGTGATCCCAACCTTATAAACCATGTGAAGTCTAGCCTTAAAAAGAAATTTTAAATGACAGACTTAGGACACTTACACTATTTTCTCGGTCTTCAAGTCTTGCAATCCAAGGAGGGTATTTTCCTTTCCCAGTCCAAGTATGCTTGTGATATTCTTCGTCATTTTCACATGGAAGACTGTAAGCCAGCCCCTTCTCCCTTTCAGTCTGGAGTCAAACTTTCAGTCTCTTGTACTTCTCTTGAAGTTGATGCTACCTTATACCGTCAACTTGTAGGAAAACTCTTGTATTTAACCCATACTCGTCCTGATCTTTCCTTTGATGTTGGCCTTGTTGCTCGTTTTATGCAAAACCCCCGTGAAAGTCATTGGAAAGCAGCCAAAAGAATACTTCATTATGTTCGAGGTACAGTACAGTTTGGGATTCATTACAGTGCCAAAGCAGCTCCTCTATTAGTTGGTTTCACTGATTCTGATTGGGCTGGTGACCCTGATGATCGGAAGTCTACTGCCGGTTATGTCTTCACTCTTGGTTCAGGACCTATTACATGGGATTGTAAGAAACAGGCTGCCATTTCTCTTTCGTCAGCAGAAGCAGAGTATCGTGGTGCCGTGGAAGCTAGTAAGGAAGCCTTGTGGCTTCGTCAGATCCTATCAGAGTTTGGCTTTGAGCAGCAGCATCCAACCACACTTTGGTGTGATAATCAAAGTGCCATTTAGCTATGCAAAGATCCAGTCCGGCATCAGCGCAGCAAACACATTGAACTACACATGCACTTCATCAGAAAGCTCATTCATGACCATGTTCTTGAAGTGAAATATTGTCCAACAGATGATCAGGTTGCAGACATCTTCACAAAGGCTCTCACAGAGGCGAAGTTCACTCAACTTCGATATATGCTTGGAGTACAGGAAGTTGTCACTAAGGGGGGATAGGCTCTAGTGCCTCCTTCCTTCTGCTATTGTGTCATATTTGTAAATCCTTCAATCCTATCCCAAGCTGTTCTTAAGGGGGGATGTTAGGATATTCCGACACATAGGATATAGTTAAGTTCAACTTGGTCTAGTGTACAGTTAGGTATAGAGTTAGGTAAAGTGTGTTTCTTTACCATTGTACATTTTGTAACTTACAATCCGACGGTCACGATATGTAGTGATCCGACGGTTCATTCTCTCCTCGGTATTACCGACACTTGATCCGTGGCTTGACACCCGATTCGTCCATGAGTTCTATTTAAAGCGCATGGAGGGTCATTGTTCGGGTAATCTGTGCATGAGAGAAGCTTATGTAAATTTTCATTCTTTGACTAATAAATTGCCTATAGTACCCACGTTGGGATAGGCCGTGGACTGTTTCCCTCTTTGAGGGTTTTAACCACATCAAAAATACTGGTGTATTGATCTGTGATCTGGTTGTGAGCGGTGTCCTTTTGGTATTCTTTCTGAGGAACTTACCCTGTGAATTCCTACAAATATTTTGCCACATTACACAGTCAAATTTTTTGGGATTAGGCTGAGAGTATTTTTGAATATCTGTTGTTGAGGCCGAGAGCCAAATATATGGGTATTACACAGTTTTTTTTGTTAAAACATAAACAGTCATCAACTATGTGAATTTTGGCAAAAGAAATAAGGATCAGGGGCACGTATAAACATTGTTTGTATGTGTATTTTTGTTTTTAACAAGAAAGGACAGCATATTAACAGGGTATACAGGCATTGATTGTATTGAACAGGGATTCAAAGAGTGCTGTTACAGAAGGCAGAGTCAAACAGAGTTGAGTTGAGTCAGAGGAGGAAGGTAAGCCTCGTTTCTTCCAAAATTTCATTTAAAAAAAAAACAATAGTTATAATTTTTATTGTTAAAATGAAGTTAGTAACAGCAGAGGCCTACACTGATTGGTTTATAGAAACTATGACAAACCGAGTAGAGCCAAGATTTCAGATAGAAAGCTGGGGAAAAGAGACTGTAGAAAAACTTTATCAGTCAGGGATGATAGGTTTTTTACATAAGTTTAATGGCCATTCTGAGGAGATAACCAAAGATTTTATAAATAATTTCAGTCAAGACCAGACTCGAGTAGGAGAAATCATTGTCCCGGTAACCCAAGAATACTTGTCCAAAGCCTTAGATTTGCCAATGAGAGGGGAGAAGTATTACAAAGGTCTACACATCAAGGAGAAAGCGTGGACTTTCTTCCTTGAGAAAAACCGGAAGGGGACATTTGATAGGACAAAAGGGATACCCAGGGAGTGGTTTAATGAACCATGGGGGGAATTGGTCTTGATCATCCAAAAGTTCTTGACTTGTGATCACGCAAGGCACATAAAAAGGACAATGCTAAGCTGATAAAAACAAATGAAAAGTTAAAAGAAGAAGTAGGCACATTGAAAAGGAGAAATGAATTACTTTCCCAGCAAGCATTCAAATGGTTAAAGGACAAAAATATGTGGCAGGCCAAATATGAGAAACAAAAGGTTAAAGCAGCATTGTTCAAGGTAAAGGATGAATCAAGATTTGATTGTTTGGGTAGGGAAACAGCTACAGGTACAGCATCCACTACAGAAGGCAAAGGATCCAAGAGGAGCAAGCAAGCATGGGGACATGCTTGATGATAAGCAAGGGAGAGATGTTGGGCCTTAGTTTTGGTCTTATTTTGCTTTAAGAAACTTACCTAACCATCTATTTATCATCCATTTTCACTCCATTCATTCCATTTTAATGAATATTTGATGTCCAATCAGGTATTTAGCTTTAATTTGTCAATTTCTAAAGTTTTTATAAAAGTTTGATTTTAAGTGCAATTTTGGCAATTTCAGAAATTCCCGTAATCACTTCATGGTTGATATGGATGCAGGCCACTTCAGCATGAATGGGATACATGAATGGAAAGCTTGGGAACTAGGACCAAGCCACCTATGCTTGGTTCCAACAGAACGAGCTTTATTATGCCTATTTGGAGCTAGTCAATCATGACTAGTCATCCAGAAATCCCATCTAAATAGAGCAGTTTTGAGATTCCATGATATTGGTCATATTTCTTGCGATGAGGGTAGTGAATTTGACTTGGATAGATGGATTAGAGTAGCTAGGTTTGTTAGAGTGAATGTAGATCAGTTTGTTTCATGAGACTCCTTATTTAAGAGCCACAACTTTGATGGCTCATACATTGACTTATTATACTTTTATGTTGTAATACTTTTGGTTTGAAGACTTAATTTGAAGACTTGTGCTATTCTCATTTTGCTGCTCAATGCTATGGATGTGTGACTGATCTAAGCTTCTAATATCATCTTTCAAAGTGTGCAAGGCAAGGGTGGAGGGCCCCCACTCCAAGCTAAGTACAATTCTATGTTAAACTAGTTTTATTTTCATTGCAATTTGGTTGATTGTAGTATTAGTTTTTCAAAGCCTTATTTCAGATTGCTTTATGGCTTATGCATAGTGATTGATTTCATTTGTTAATATTTTATTCATCACTTTATTGAGTTGGAAAATAGATGTTCAAGTTGGGCATCCCTTCTACTAAATGATGAATCAAAACTAGTTTCTTTTATTTACATGCAAGCAGTTTTATTTCCATTTAGATTTAGATATTGAGATGAATGAATTATGATGGAATATCTTATGTGTCTCTTAAGTTAAGAGCTTCTTTCATTTATAATTTATGCATCTAGAGCTTTTGGTTTCAATCTCTAATTCATCAAGTAATAATTGAGGTGAAGGTGGACTTCTTGAGGTCAAGAACCCTTTCAATGTTTTTCTCTTTTTGAGCTGATTGAATTAGAGTTATAAGATGTATTTTCTTTAGCTTTTGAATAATTTATCTTTCAAGGTTTGGTTATATCAGATCTTCACAAATAGTGAACTTGCCTCAAAGCATAAACAACCCGGATTGATAATAAATAATTGTGTTAGTTTAGGAACATAAAATATCACAACATTTTGGCACCGTTGCCGGGGAGGCAAAAATCAGCATAGTCAGTAGAAAGATAAAAGAATTCAAAATCACAAAAACATTAGTTACATTCCATTTTAGATATGTTTCTTTATGCCTAGATATAGAGATCCTCAAGGTAGATTTATTAAAAACCCCCCAACAATAGAAATAGGATCATCTCACACTCCTGTTACTGGTAATCCAATAATTGAAGAGTTGATAGAAAAGCAAAGAACTGGCCAAAGATTAACCTTGACTGAAAGGCAAACTTTGTTAGCTTGGGAAGCAAATAAAAAATTCTCAACTTCCGGAAAACAAAAAGAGAAGGGAAAACAAATTGTTTTTCCATCCATCGATCCTCATATCTTCCCACAACTTGAAAGTCCACTTGAAATTGAAATAACTCAAACAATGGCAGAAGAGGGACATGGATCCATTCATCTTAATCCTGAACAACAAAGAGCTGAAAATGAAAGACAACAAAGAGAATGGAGAAGGAAGAGAGAGGAAGAGGCAAAACAAGAAAATGATAGGAAGCTACAAAATGACCGGAAAAGACAAGAAGATGGACTTGACCAAGAATCTACTTTCGGTTTTCCGATAATAGATACAAGTGCAATACTGGGAGAAGGAGTAGAAATGAAAAACATTCCACCTTCTATGTTGCCAAACTTCTATGGAATGTCTACAGAAGATCCTGATTCATTCATCTTTGAATTTGATATCTTATGTAGAACATATGGCTATACTGATGATGTTCATAAGCTTCGTCTTTTTCCTGCAATATTAAAAGCAACAGTTTTAAAATGGTTTATGGGTTTAGGAGAACAAAAAATAGCCTCCTGGGATGATATGCGAACCGTCTTCCTTAAGAAATATCAACCTTATTGTAGATCTAGAGATTCAAAGGAAGATGTGTTTAGAATGACACAACAAGAAGATGAAAATCTAGAAGAATATTTATAAAGATTCGCATATAATCTTCAGAAGTCTAAACAACATTCTCTAAATCAAGAAACTGTTCGCACAATCTTCCTCAAAGGCATAAGAGATGAATACCTTGACATTTTGAATGTGATGGGTAAATGAGATATTTCAAACCTTCCATTCGATGAAATTGTCGAGTTATGTCAGAAATATTCTAGAGGAAGATCAAAAACCGGAAGAAGGGAAGTGAGTTCTAAAGCAGCAAAGTCAGCTGCAGGAAGGATAACAAGAGCTGAAATAGGAAGTCTATTGGAAAATTTCAAAACAGATCTTTTGAGTACATTAGGGACACAAGTGGATGTGCTAAAGGCAAACAAGAAGAAAGAAGAACAAGAACAAGCCTTAGCAATATTTTGTTCAAAATGTAAAAAGAAACATCCTTTGAGAGACTGTCCTTTGGATAATATTCAAGTGTGTGGTCTTTGTACAGGCAATCATTCCACAGAGAATTGTGTAACATTGAAAGACTTACAAATGAACTCAATGGAAGAAGTGCCAGGAACAGAAGGTTTCTATTATGTTGCACCACGAAGACCATGGCCACCTAGAATGCCTCAACCAAATCAGCCACAATTCCCTCAGCAAAATTATGCTTATCCACCTTATAATGCTTGGACCCCTCCAATGCTATGGCAAGCTTGGCCTCCACAACAATATCCACAACAACCTGCACAAGGTTGGAGGGGATATGGTTATGGAAACCAACAACCTCAACAATATCAACAGCATTACCAGCAACAATATCAACAGCCATTTTCATACCCACCATATCCACCATCCATGCCGTTTCCGCAACAAAATTCTGCATATCCATTCCAACAACAGAATCCACCACCATTGTTGACACAACCACAACAGTTACAGATACCTTCAAATCAACCCAGACCAATGCAATTGCCAGCCCAACCGGTGGCCAATCCAAATAACAAAGTGGACAAATCTGCATACACTGTAGAGGAAGTAGCATGTTATCCTACATATTCAATTCTTCCTCTTGATGATGTCCATCTAAGGTCTGGAAAAGTACTTAAGAAGGATTCTCCTCCAATTATAGAAGAACCAACTAAACAAGGAGAATCATCTGAAACATCACAAACTAAGGTACAAAATCAGAAAGGAACAAATGTTACAACACAAACACCACCTTATCCTGAAAGGTTGGTAGAGCAACAAAATGAAAATCAAATAACCCTTCCTGAATTTGATATCTTAGATGAGTTAAAAAATGCATATGTTAAGATTCCTTTGTTAAAAGCCATTAAAGAAATACCAATATACGCAAAAACAATAAAGGAATTGTGCATTCGGAAAGAAAGAAAGAAAAAGGATCCTACAACAATCCAAGTCATTGGTAAATTAGCAAGTCTCGTGTCTACTCAAACCATAGTAGAAAAATATATTGATCCTGGTATCCCAATGGTTACCATATCAATAAATAATTTCTCTATACCAAATACATTAATAGACTTGGGAGCAGCTATAAACGTAATGATAATGGAGACAATGAAAACTTTGCAATTAAACAACATTAGATCAACTTCAACAGTCTTGGAATTAGCAGATAGATCTAAAGTTGTTCCTGAAGGAATGTTAGAAGATATCATAGTCTCCTTGGATTCATGGGAGTATCCTGTTGACTTCTTGATCTTGCAACCAAAGACAAACTTGGGAGGACATCCTTTGATTTTAGGCAGACCATGGTTAGCCACTGTTGATGCCTTCATAGGATGCAGATCTGGAAGTATGATAATTTCACATGGAGATGAAAGGAAACATATCACTCTTTATTCACCTGCGCAAGCCACTTCTTTAGAATCAATACTTGAAACTCAGGAAAAGCAACAGACAAAAGCAGTTTTAAGTATCAATCAATTCTTCGATTTTAGAGAAGAAGAAGAGAATGAAGATTTGATGGACCTTTTTATCTCAGAACCAAGTATTTCAGAGCAGCTTAGGAAAGCTCAATATGAAGCTGCAAATGAACTTCTGAATCAATGTTTTCAGGAAACATGTACTGTTCAAACTTTGCAGAATTCTTTGGTAGACATCTTTCCCGTAAACACAGTTATCAATCCAACAATCAAAACAATTGAGGTACATCCTAGAAAACATTTAAATATTGGAAACCAGCTGCAATCAAAACAAGAACAAGAGGTAATTGCATTACTACAAAAATACTCAAAAGCATTTGCCTGGGATTATACTGATATGCAAGGAATCCATCCTAGCACATGTATCCACCACATCTATAGAGATGATAAACTTAAACCTGTTAGACAACCTCAAAGATGAATCAATCCTATGATGAAAGAAATAGTGAAAGAGGAACTGCAAAAATTGTTAAATGTTGGATTCATCTATCCTATTTCAGATAGTCAATGGGTTTCACCACTGGTTGTTGTACCAAAGAAAAATGGAAAGTGGAGGGTATGTGTAGACTATTGAGAGTTAAACAAAGCTACATTAAAAGATCATTTTCCTCTACCATTCATTGACCAGGTGTTAGACTCTTTGGCTGGAAAGAAATACTTCTCTTTCTTGGATGGGTTTAGCGGGTACAACCAGATTAGAATAGCAACAAAAGACCAAGACAAGACTACATTTACTTGCCCATGGGGAACCTATGCATATAATGTTTTGCCATTTGGTTTATGCAATGCACCTGCAACTTTTCAAAGAGCAGTGCTTGCGATATTTGCTGATCTAGTCCATGAGTGTGTAGAGGTTTATATGGATGACTTCACAGTTTATGGAAATACATATGAAGACTGTCTCAATAATCCTGAAAAAGTCTTGAAGAGATGTATCGAAACAAATCTGTCATTAAGTAACGAAAAATGCTATATGATGTTGACAGAGGGTATAGTTCTGGGACACCATATTTCCGGTTCCGGAATTAAGGTGGATCCAGCCAAAATCCAAGTCCTAGTTAACCTAATGCCACCTACAACACAAAAGGAGGTAAGAAGTTTCTTGGGCTATGCAGGCTATTATAGACGATTCATTGAAAACTTTAGTAAAATAGCTCAACCCCTGTTTAAACTATTAGCACGAGATGTTGAATTTCAATGGACAAATAGCTGTCAAAATGCTTTTCAAATTCTAAAAGACAAGCTGTTAGTGGCACCCATACTTCGAGGGCCAAACTGGTCTTTGCCATTCCATATTTCCACTGACGCATCAAATACTGCGATAGGTGCCTCTCTTGGATAGAAAGAAAACTTGTTCAATTATGCAATATACTTTATAAGTAAGAATCAGACACCTGCAGAAATGAACTACACAGTCACAGAAAAAGAGATGTTAGCCGTCATACATGCAGTAAATAAATTCAGGCATTATCTAACAGGATATCAAGTTTTTATTCACACAGATCATTCAGCAGTAAAATACTTGATGAATAAACCCATCACCAATGGACGAATTACAAGATGGCTCCTGTTATTGCAAGAATTTAATATCACAATACAAGATCAGCCAGGCAAAGAGAATCAAGTGGCTGAATTTCTGTCCCGCATACAATCACCTGACGACCCAAATCTAGTTATAGACAAATTTCGAGATGAACATCTGTTTTCCATAACAGTAAAGACACCTTGGTTTGCAGATATTGCAAATTATTTGTCATCTAGAAATTTTCCAACTCAATTCACTAGCAAGCAAAGAAAGAAAATTGTTAGAGAAAGTTCTAGGTATAGCTGGGTGAATGGTGATTTATTTTATACTGGTTCAGATCTAATGATTAGAAAATGTGTGCGTGAAGATGAAATATTAGACATTGTCAGAGCATGTCATGATGAACCATGTGGTGGTCATTTTGCAGATAAACGAACAGCATATAAGGTGCTGCAATTGGGCTATTACTGGCCATCCGTCTTCCGAGATTATAAGGCATATGTCAAGCAATGTGATAGTTGCCAAAGAATAGGGAGACCAATCATGTCAGATGAGATGCTGCTCAAGCCACAGGTTCTTATTGAGCCATTTGAGCAGTGGGCACTTGACTTTTTTGGACCCATTAATCCACCATCAAATGCAAAAAGGTACATTCTAGTATGTATGGACTATGTAACCAAATGGGTAGAAGCCAAAGCAGTGAGCAGAGCAATAGAAGATACTGTGGTCACCTTCCTTTTTGAAGAAATTCTTGTGAGATATGGAGTACCTAGACAAATTGTAACAGATCAAGGAACACAGTTTATATCAAAGTTAGTACGGGATCTGACAGAGAAATACAAGATAAAGCACAGAAAGTCTACACCATATCACCCTCAAGAAAATGGTCAGGTAGAATCCACAAATAAGGTCCTAGAAAATATCATGACTAAGACAGTGCAGCTGAACATAAAAGATTGGTCTGAAAAGTTAAAGGATGCACTATGGGTCTACAGAATCACATGGAAAAATGCAAATGGTTTTAGTCCATACCAGTTGGTCTATGGGAAAGAAGCCTTATTGCCTATTGAATTTCAGATACAAACATATAGACTTTCCACTACGTCTCCAGAAGGGTAGTAGGGATTGAAGGATCCATTCCTAGCTCTAGTTGATCCTTACTACCTGAAGTGGAGGCCTTCACGAAGCTCTTCTTATTTTCCATGAACATCTCCTTTGTGCACTCTAAGTCAAACTCAGGTTCCTTTACAGGAGAATTGTGAACCCATGTATCTTCTTCTAGCTGCTTACCCTTATCCTCTCCCATGGCCACACCGCTTCCGAGCATCATGTTCACATTTCGGTCTTCCTCGTGTGGTTTAGACCTCATCATTTGGATATTATAAGTCGGAGGAGGTTGACGTACCCATTTTTCACGCATCTGTACCCATTTTTCATGATCAAACTGAGACCAGTATGAATAGGATATCCTCATCGGGTTGGTGTAATCGCAGGCATAGTGCCCTAGTCCTCTGCAATTGTAACAAATTAACTGTTTGTGGCCCCTTCCTGGTCCCATTCCTTCTCGTCCTCGAACTCGCCCTTGAAATCCAGAGCACACCATCCCTGCAGCTGTGTCGAGGGCTCGCATTTCTGTCTACATCTTGTAAGCTGGGCTCCGATCCATCATTAGCTCGTAGCTACAACAAGTGCACTCATCCTGGCCTACCAACCTGCAGAAATTACAAAACAACTGTTGAGGAGTCTATGTATACTTATGCAACAAATGATAATTATCCATCATGTGTTTTCCTCCTATTTGACAGATCGTGCACAATAACACAGGTGCCACGCTTGGCCCTACTTGTGCCTCTGGTCTCAATGGCATTGGCTTGCCTCCTACCAAGTAGTTTGAGAATAATGGATATTGATCCTTGTCATGGCCCTAGCCTTTGCATTTTATGCAGGGTACCTCCCCCCGCGCCTCTAGCCACGGTACCCTATCCTGCTTCAAACTTTGCATTTCCAGGCATAGATTCTGTAGTTTTGTGTGGATTTGTGGAACTCCCAACCCAAGGTCTTGTATCAAGGTCTCATGCAACCTCATTGCCATTTCCAATGCTTCACCCTGGGTGGAAATTTTCTGTTGTGACAACATTTTCGTCAAGTGCGGTGTTAAGGATGCCATAAACCATGCGCAATGTTGGGCATAGTTAGCGTCATATTGACCTCATGGATCATACTCTTTAGCCACTAATCCAGATCTTAGGGGGTCTCGTCTGGAAGCATCATGATCTCTTTAAACCTGATGATTGACTGTGTCTCTGATTTCGGCCGGCTAAATTCTCTCTTCAACATATTTTGGATCTCTACTATCCCTGCATTTGGGTGGTCGTTAGAGTGCTTGATATACCATGTCAATGCACAATCCTCCAGCATGCTTACCAATGTAGTCTTCTTAATATTGGCATCTGTGACACCTTGCACTTCCCATACTACCCTTACCAGAACCAGAACTGGTCCGGATCTTCATTCCCTACCCCTCTAAATACTGGTAGTTTGATCGCATTTGCAATACTAAACTGTGGAGGTGGTCGAGGTGGAGTGGGTGGAGATGGAGGTGAGGGATGTGAAGCGGGTGGCGGCATGGGTGGAGGTGGTAACTGCGGAATACGTTGCCTTATCAAATTGATCGCGCTTCTTGGAGAGACCTTAGCGAGTTCTTCCTTGCTCTCTCATGAAGGTGAAATTAAGGGATTGTTTCCTAAGTCTTCACTGCTTTTGTAGGTCTTCCCGCTCCTTGTTGTCCCAAACATTAATGTATTCTCATGACCCTATTTTCACACAATAGAATCTTAATCCAAGTATTTAAAGACTTAATATACTTACCTCACAACCCTTTTAGGAAGCGTCATTCAACTTCACTGTGGCTCACAATCGTGTCTACTGCGAACTCAGTGATAAATCCCCCTATTATCTGGTCGAGCCAATGGTCCACAACTCACGAAATCTTATCTTCCAATGCCTCTAGTCTGCACACTAATTCTGATGTCCATACTATCGATTGGTTGAGCCTACACCTTCCCCAGCTATCGCTTAACCTCACGATCCACTCATTCATTTCAGAAGGAAAGGATGCAAAGAAAATCTTGTGGGTTTTTGTATACATGTAGCGATCCAGCCACCTTTTCTCAGATACTTGCAGAGTTCTATTTTCATGTGTTCTGAACTCGTGAATCTTCTTGTCCAAACACTCTTCAATTTCCTTCTTTGTTGGGTTCCAATGGCAAGACATCAGACATCCCTTAGGTAGATCTTGTTCCTGGAAATGGAACAATTTGTTGGCTTAGTGGGGCCTGACCTAGGTTCAGAAGTGATTTAGCCAAGTAAATCCCAGTACTACTGGCCCTTTCGGCAATAGTCCGCAGAACGTGGACTGAGGTCTCACCCGAAGTAGTATGGGAGGGTGCTAGAACCAGGTTTCCACACCATGGGGATGTATGATATGTAGTGATAGGGATGCGATTCAACCTTCGCACTTATTAGGTTACGCACACCAGTGAGCTCCTTGTGTCCTATGGTATTGCCTTCGCATAGCTCTAGCCGTAGTGCGACCAGTGTTAATTACCCAAGTCTCCCTTAATTAGGTTTTGTTCGCTAATTACTTAGAAGGTTTTCATACATAAGCATTCATACAAGTGCGTGCATATAAATAAACAGATACCATTAATGCATAACATAAAAATATATATCTATGAAATAGATACACAATATGCCAAATCAACTTAGCTTTATTAATGATACTTTTCATGTTCAGTTCATTACAGACCCGACTCCGCCCTGTGCACTCAGCTGCAGGGGTCTGTGGACTCAGCTGCGGACTCTACTAGGCCTCTATGCACTCAACTGCAGAGCCTCTATCCCCTATAACGACCCAATACACTTCAGATCCACTTCTATCTTCTAACCATGCCTTCACATCTATCTATTACTTTTCTTTCCAAAACTGTCTTTACACTTAGAGCCTCACTCTATTTATACAATCCCATGGTCCATAGACCATGGGTAGGCCGACACAACTTTATATTAAATTACATTATTTTAGGGTAGACAACCCTATGACTCATCCTAGACTCTTGCACTCCGTGCCCGCATTTCACGGGGTCTTTACATTACATTGACAAAAAATCAGGCTTAAAGCCCCAAAAACATGCTATGGGGGGATCCGCTGTCGAGCAGTCGATAATATGACCACAACCTCTATTGGTCCTCCTCCTTGTCCCCATCCTCGGCCTTGAAAACCACCACACGCTCCTCCTATGCCTTGATCTAGGGGCCAAGTCTCTACTTGCATACGGTACGTAGGGGTTCTTTCCATCATTAGCTCATAGCTTCAATAGTGGCACTCATCATGGCCCACATATTTACAGAATTACAGAATAATTGTTGGGGTGTTTGAACGAACTTCTTAAGTAAGTGGCAGTTATCCATTGCATGTTGTTAAGTAACTTTACAAATGGCACACCATGGCACAAACCCCATGCTCGGCCCCACTAGATCTTGTGGCTTCATGGTGACTGCACACCCCCCCTGTAATATGATTTGCACAGACTAGAGAGTGATCTTTATCATGCCCATGGCCCTTGCGCTTCAAACCCCAAACCTTTGTGCATAATTTTGGCTTAGTTTCCCTTTGATTCTTTAAACTCTACAATTATAGGTGCAAGCTCGCTAAATACGATTGAATCTATTGTACCCCTAGGTTCATATCCTGAATAGGTGATGGGTGTAGCCTCATCACAATCTCTAAGGCTTCTACCTATGCTGCTATCTTTTGTTGTGACAGAGCAATTCTTAAGTGCGGCAAAAGTGATCTGATAAACCAGTTGCAATGTTGGGTATCTTAGATTTGCATGTTAGCTTATCTCACATGGCACTTCAACCTCTAATCGAAGTCCCAAGGTGCCTCCTCAACCCTTATCACGATCTCCTTAAATTCAATTACCAACTATGGCTCAGGTTTAGGCTTACTAAACTCCTTGTTCAATTCTGTCTGAGTTTCTGCTAACAATGCATGAGGATTGCTAGTGCAATACTTAATGTACCAGGTTAGCACGCGATCCTGCAAAGCGGTAGCCCACTGCACCTTATTTTTGTTATCATCAGTGATTTGTTGCGTTATCCATGCAAAATTCGCAACAAACCATAACCACTTTGGATCTTCACTTCCTGTGCCCTTCAAGATAGGCATCTTCATGGCATTTTCCATGTTGAATGGTGGTGGTGCAGGTGTAGGTGTTGGTGAAGATTGAATGGATGATGTGTTCTAGGAATACCCTAAGCTATTAGATGAACAATGCTTTGCGACATAGTCTACACTGCCCCTTTGTCGTCACTTGAAGTGGGTTCAATCAATGGGCTATACTCTAGACCTAATTCTTCATGACTTCTCAAGAATCTTCCACTTCGCGTAGTTACGAACATCAAGGTAACAACATTATCTACTTTTCACACAACAACATTTTAATCTAGGTATTCAATGACCTCGGGTACTTACCTCGCGGTCATTTGAGGAATTTCCACTCTACTTCGCTATAGCTAACTGGTGTGCCTACTACAAACTCATTAATAAATCCTTCCAGAATTCGATGAAGCTAGTGATTTCTAGCCTATGTGATATTGTTATCAAATTCCTCTAGTATTTACACCAACTCTTGTGTCCACACTATAGGACTGTCGAGCTTCCACCTTCCTTGATTGTCTTCCAATTTATCTAACCACTCATAAAATTCAATTGGAAAAGTACTAAAGAAAATTTCGTGTACCTCTATATATAGATACCTATTCAACCAATCCTCATTTGACAGGCACATATTACTATTTTCTTGAGCTGCAAACTCATGAATCTTCTGACCTAACAACTTTTCAATTTCTTTCTTAGACAGATTCTAGTGACGCCACATCACACATCTCTTTCAAAAGATCCCAGTCCTTAAAACGAAACAATTTTTTGGCCTAGGGGTTCCTAGCCCAGGTTTAGAGTTAGTTGCGCCAATCAACAAAACCCTACACCACTGGCCCTTTTAGAAACAACCCCCGTGGCATAGGTTGCAGTCTCACCTGAGGCAGTATTGGGGGATGCAAGAACTAAATTTCAGCATCTAGAGACTAGTGTGATGTCTTTTCGTGCCTTAGATCTGCTTTCTTGCAAATTGGTATACTTCTAGGGCTTTCTACTATAACCAACTTAAATTTTCCTTCAAACCTTCGCAAGGGTGATCAGTCCTTGCAGACCCTAAACAGTTGATTCACCTACTTTCATGCTTCAAAAAGCAACCCTAGATAGGATTCACATAGATCTACTTAATTCTTCAGAAAACATAAGAGAAATATCTTCTGATCTTGCGGAAGAGGATAGCCATTGATTTCATATATTATTAATATAGATTCAATGAATTCATGCAGCATTCATTCAATATTTTAGAAAACATATCATTATTCGACAACATATAACATAAACAGATTCGATGGAAATACTCAGTAATTTTTCAAAAACTTATCTTTATGGATGTCCAATTCACCTATTATAGACTCTTCTTACCTTGCACACAAAGCTACAGGGATCTACGCACTCAGCTGCAGACTCTACCCAGGCCTCCTACACACTCAGGTTTAGGAGCCTTCCCTTCTATACTTAGGTGTAAGAAGTAGAGCCTTCCTTCATTATAACTTTCCCAAGACAAGAAAAATTGTGCAATGTACCCAATTCTCTATCCAAATTTATCTCTAAGAATCACTAAGACTCAACTACTTATAGCTTTCCTAATACAGTACCATGGCCCTCGGCTCATGGATTAGTCTCAAAACCAACCAAAAATAAGGGCCTAAGAGCCATTTGAATCCTACCTATATGCGTGCTCCATGTCCATGTTTTGCAGAGACTTTACATATTTTATAAAATTCTTTAAAAAAATGACTAAGTTAATTCAATTCTACCCTTAGGGACCCCATCCCAAGACATCTGCTACACCTACTTGACAGTGATGGAGATTGTCAATTCATGCTTATGTTACTTCATGTTTTTGGATGTTTTTGGAGGATTTTGGTGAGTTTAATGATGTTACAAAGTCATGGGCAAGGTTTTGTCAATGTACCAAGTATCCTCCTAAAGCATGGTTGCACAATTATTTAGAAATCTCTATTTTGGAATGTATATGTTGATTTGGTGAGGGAACTAACACACATAAGTTAGTATTGTTAAGGAAAAGAGTGTATTCCACATGGAGGTTATTTTCTTTACATTCCTTGCTCTTATCTACTATTTTTAGGTTTTTCCGACAGAAGTTTCTTGGTATTTTATGTAAAGGTCAGAAAAGGTCGAGGAACCTCTAGAAGATGATAAAAGTTGAAAATATCAAAAGGATAGTGGAGTAAGTGTCTTGTTTTGGTCAAGATGTATATCTCAATGAAATATGAATCATGTGAACAAGATTTTGGTGAGATCCATCATCAGTAGAATTTATTGATTTAACCATTTCCAGAAATTACAAATATGAGAAGAAAGTTTGCTCATTTGGTTGCTTCTCTTATGTGAGAAAATTTTCATAGTGTTTTGGAGAGCCCATGGTGAGGGGTGTGAATTTTTTGTAGTAGAGTTTGCATGGAGGTATAGTTGTAGAAAGGATAGAAATATGCATGGTTGGAAACTATTTATATGTAGAAGAAATGTGAGAGGGTTGCAAAGGAGTTTGCTAATGCATTTTAGATTGGAGGGGCATAATTAGTATTTGAGTTTTTATATGTTGCTAGTATTATTGTGTTAGATTGGATGTAGTAGTTTCTCATGTTTCTATATGGTAGTTATATATTTCATCATTGAGTTTTTTCATCTAGTTTATTTGCAGAATATGTATTGAGGATATGGTAGTTGAGGATGATGTATGAAAGTGAGAGATGGATATGATTTGAGTGTGTTATAGTGATTTATGTTTTGTATTGAGGTTTTTAATTATGTGTTATGAATATATTGTTGTTGTGATGTTCATATTGAGAAGATTTTGGTTCTAGTTTGAAAATGCATTAAAATTGAACCACATAGAGAAGTGGGGTGGGTGCTCCAAAAAAACAAGTATCGAGAACATATTTCTTCATAACTCCAGTGGGTGTTGGGAAAGGTTTGTTGATAAGATGGGTGTCTATATATTAGTGAGATGGATATTAGAGTTTCTTTTAGATAGTTGTCATATTTGTTTCTCTATGTAATGTTTTTCTTGGTAGATAATATAATATATTGGTCAATGTAACAACAACAAGGGTCGTTTTGACCCAGAGCTTGTTTTCCACCAGATATCCTATGTCCCTATGTGATGTGATGATTTTTGTATCATTGTTCATGTTTATTTCATACGTTATGGCTCTCATCTATTGACTCTAGTTGAAGTTCTAATGCATATTTGTTAAGTGATGAATCGTTTAATATATTGGAGAAAAAGTCATAATATTGTTGAAATTTTTATCACCACTAGTTCACCCCCATCCCTCTTAACAATGATCATGGTTACAATAATTGGTATCAGAGCACAGTTCGTTCTATTGTAGCCTCATCGTAGGAAGGTAGATCATGGGTAACTAGTGAATATTTACAGTAGAAGGAGTTCCTTTTCTACATGGATCAGATTATATGCTTTGGAAGGTGAAATTTGAACCATACCTTTTAACTCTTGATGTGAATATTTTTCTCTCATTTGAATATGGAACGCAATGTGAATTTAATGAGGAAGTTGTTACAGGGAAAAGTGTCTATATAGAACTGCTCTATCCTACTAAGGTGTGACAACTGCCTTAGTAACAAACAGAGAAAAGCCACTTTTTCTTTTCCTTTATGAATTATAGATAGAGAGGAACAGAAAGACCAACCTCTGTCTTGCGCTAATCTCCTGATTTGATCCCTCTCTTCTTTGATAGTATTCAGCTACCTGCTCCCTTGTACGCCCAACTTCACAAAGTACCTGTAAGATCACAGAAGCATAGCACTATACAAAGACATGGATCTATAATCATAAACAATCTAGGATCAGATGTAAATTGACCATACAAATGTAGCAGGCATCAATGACACAAAAGCATGGAGGAAAACTTGAATAGCTTTTATTGGTAAACAAGAAAAGAGCCAAGAGGAGTTACAACCAGTTGTTCTGACCCAGCATCAACCTCCCAGCAAAAAAGCCCCTCTTCACCTCAAACAAATATTAGATCACCCAACAATCTGATGTTTGTCTCAAGAAACCAACAGCAATTCCTTACAATATGCAAAATTCCAGCCTCTGGATCTCTGGGATGAGGGATCCATATATAGATATCTGTAAGGGGGATGAGTCATCTTGTGATTTGATTAGTGTCTTTGCTCTGATAGTTCTTGCTTCCACTTGGAGATTGATGGCCTCTTACTCATCCTTGGTCGAATTCAGTGAGGCAAGTGTCACAGGAGAAGATTCTGGAAGCTTCAATTGCCTCTCCACCTCGCAGAATGACACTGCCATTTGTCATTTCTCGCCCATCGCACCCCACAGAAGGGATTTTTGAAATGCAACACACCCACACAGTGTATTTAGGTGAGTTGCAATGCACTTAGCCAGTGGAGTAGCTGCAATGATCCTGTTTTGACCAATTCTGAGCAGTTTTTCATGGAGAACTTATGGGAGAAGCTGTAATCTGTTGACCTTGTTCCTTTAGGGGTTAGAACAACACTTTTAGGGACTTAGGAGCCCTTGGTTTACGGAAATTTCATGCTTGGGGTTGTAGGGCCCAAAAATGTCTATAACAGTTGCCCCCTAAAGCATGAGGTCGTTAATCTTTTGATGTTGGGTGAAATGCTTTATTATGAGGATCCGAAGTTATTTCAATGCTGGGAGGAGACCTGTAATAAGATATAATACAATACATTATCTTCATAATATTTTCATGATCTAGCTGAGGCGGGCATTCCCATGCTCAGCTTTATAAATTCATTCTCATGTACATAGGACAGACAATCGTCTGAGTGTAGACTGATGATTCTGATAGAACCATCATCCTTTTGATTGGATGATTATCCGTGTAGAAATGATGTACATTTGATGTCTTTATTTTCCCTGAATATATATCGCAACCCGGATGGATGAAACTAGATCCGGGGTCTTCAATCTCGTTCGATCTTCACTCGGAGTACAAGTCGATCCATGTGAGAAATGTTCTGAAGTCGAACATGGAAAGACATCGCTTGATTACCAGCCAATGATGTAAACGGTTAACAAGCGCTAGAGGAATCATCGATAATGATGATGACCCTCAAGGTACTGCAGTAGAATTCATGTGGTGTGAATAAAGGACTTGGCGTCGAACACCACGCAAAATCTTTCGATCGAAGGCCATTGATGTAAACCTGTCACCAGAAGTGAGAAACTTGCCATTGAGGCATGCAAGCTTCAAAGTACTGAATGGGGTGTTCCTAGATCAACTTCTTGGATAATGAGCTGATGTCGACAAGAAGTGATCCATCATAGGAGGGCCTTAATGAATCCCACATCAATGACACGGAACAGGGCAAATGATCTTAATGGAGGTGAAAACGATCTGATGATATCAGGTTCAGGGTGGCGGTCGTGGAAGAATGGAGTATAATGTATCGTAGTGGGTGAGACACAGGTGAATTCTCTGAATGACTTCTCTTGAACATATCGGCAACACTGTTGTGATGGATCGGTAGCATTAACCCCAAATGTAGATGGTATGATGGGACCATGGTGATGTGACTGGTAAATGAAACAACCCAACCCGACTCGGACATGGAGTGGAAGTGTCATGTTCAAGAGCGACTTGCTACCAACAAAGTTTCTTCAAGTTTTCTTCCCAATTTTCCCCAATCATTGCTGACCAGTACCTCTTTATTTTTGTCAAGCTTGAGGAGGATAACATATGCTTGTTCTATAATTCGCCCTTCAGGCAAACCCATCGCTATGTTTTAACGAGCCTAGCGATAGTGAAACTCGTTCTCGTCTATAGACAAGTTTTGTCACTATTACACTTTTAATGAGCTTAACGACAAAGATAACTCGGTCCTTTTCAATTTTAGAGAGTCTGAAAAGGAACATAAAGGCAACTCCAAAATTCGTTTTTCGTCATCTAATCCCTTAAGTCCGAAAAAGTATAAAACAATACAGAAGGAATGAATTTTCGATACTTTTAACGAGCCGAACAAAACAAGCGCTCGATCTTTTTGTGCAATAATCCCTCACGTCCAAAAAGATTAAAATCTAGAGGAGGGATAGCACCTCCTGTCCCTTTAACGAGCTGGAGAGGCCAATGGCTCGACAATCTTTTCATATTTTATGAGTTAGTTGAAAAGACCTTAAAGGAGACTCGTCTTGTGAGGAATGAGTGATAAAATGGGTAGCAGCTGATTCTAGGTAAGGTTTGGAATTTTCTAATCACGACAGTGTCACAAGGATGGCTAGTGTTATAGACATTTTTGTGCCTTACAGCATGAAGCATGAAATGTCCATAATCTAAGGGATCCAAAGTCCCTAAACATGTTGTTCCTACCCCTAGAGGAACAAGGTCAGCAAACCACAGCACTGAATAGCAGTTCTCCACCTGAAAACACTCAAAAACAAGGCAATTCTGGATCATGTCAACTGCTCAACTGAGCATCTGCGCTGAATGTCAACTGATCCATTATCTACCTGCGCTGAATGTCAACTGCAAAGAAGGCTACCTGCACTGGGCGAGTTGGGACATGTGGCACAGTCATTCCTCAAGGTGTCAATGCCCAGGAAGCTTCCAAAATGACACTTGGATCAAGGAATTTGACTGGTGATGAGTAAGAGGGTCTAGATCTCCAAGTGGAAGCAAGAACCTCCAAGTGGACTCAAGAACTAAAGAATAACTGAAGTGGGAGAGGACACTAGTCAGCTCTCAAGCTGACTCATCCTTTCTCCAAAACTCCTATATAAAGAGCTCTCTCATGAGGTCTAAGGAGGCTGGAATCTTGTGAATGTAAGGAAGTGCTGTTGGTTTGAGTTTAGAACTATTGGGTGATTTGCTTTGAAGGAGGTGAAGAGGAGATTTCTTTCTGCTGGGAGGTGATGCTGGATTGGGCCTTTTATGGTTGTATCACTTCCTGAACTTTACTTCTTCCATTAATAAAGCATTTGAGGTTCTTCTATATGCATGTATCTCAATGATGTATTGTTATGCTTGTGTATTTGATTTATTCTAATCCTTGAATCAATTATGAATGTATGATTCTTGTAGTTTCCCTCTCTTACCATTTTGCAGGATCTTGGTGTAGCTGGGCCAATGAAAGAGCAAGGAGCTGGGAGCAAGTAGCAAGGAGAGAAGATTGGATCAACCATTAGCGGAAGACATCGGTTAGTGGATCTCTTTCTCCCCTATTTTACTTTCATAAAGAAGAAATCTTAGATAGCTTTGCTTCGATTGTTGCTGAGGTACTATCACCCTTAGAGTGGGATAGGGTCATTCCATATTGGATACTTTTCCCAACAACAAATTGGCGACTCCGCTGGGGATCGTATCTTGTTGGTTGTTTGTGTTTCTTGCTATTCATTTCCTAAACACAGGGAGTACCGTATCGAACTGCATTTGGATCTTTCAAATGCAAAGTAGAAGGCAGCTACTCTAGCTCAGTTTCTGGGCATGTTTATGATTTGAAGAGCTGATCCAAAAGGACTCTGAACAGCTCTTAGTGATAGTTTTTCATCCTCCTAATTACCCTTTAGTGTGTACTTGATTGATAGCCTTTGATTTGGCCAAAAACTGTGGATTTTTGAGCAATCTGTGACCCGGAAACTGAGAAAAATGAAAGTTTCTCTCTTCATTGCAGGCACTGTGAAGGTAGTCTGCATTTCATCGCAGGTCCCGAAGGGGCTACCTGCGCTGAATGTCAAACTAACAGTGTACTACCTGCGTTGAACCAGTTTTTCCTTGTGCAACTGGGGTTCCCTGCTGTTTATTGCCCTGTTTTCATCCTTGTTTTTGCAGCCTGTTATCAGTCAATGTACCTATCTGAAACCACCTCTCCTTGCCACTATTCCACCTCGGTTGTATAAAGAAACTGTATTTGTTCTTTGTGTATTTCTTACATCATTTCCAGTTTCCCATAACGAAAGTGAACTAGTCTTGCTGTGACCTCTTAGATCTAGACTTGTGATAAGTGTCGTTTTGATCTTAAGAGTTAGTTTGTTTGCTGTTCATAGCTGATTGAGCTTTTTCTTTCGTCATATGGTTTGAATTTATGTATTTCTAGTGTTGAAACAAGTAAATCTTAAGGTGTCTTTTGGTTTTGGACAAAAGCTTGTTTACTTTCACTTGAAATTGAATTCAAAGTTATACAACAGCTTTCTTTTTGTAGTACACCAACATTAAGAAAGAGAAAAGAAATACCCGCATTGTGCATTTGCATTTGATAAGTTTGCATGTTGATTTAGGAAAAAGTGCATTAGTGTGTGCTCTATGATCTGTGTGAAAAGATGATGTCTTTCTTTTCCCTCAGTAGTTAATATTTTCATAAGTCGAAAACATTGAAAAAGCTTGCTTATCATCTTAGACTGCATTTAGGAATTTGTATCAAAACATCTCGTGGTGAACCTTGAAAGGCAAACTTTAAAAAGATCAACTTAAAATATATTGAATGAACCTAACAACGCTTTGAAACATAACGCAAACACATAGAGTTCTAAGCTAGAGACGTGTTTCGGTGTCGTTAAACGTAGTGACTGTCGATCTCGAAGAAGGTGGGTGATTCCTCCTTAGAGTCGGTGGCACTAATACGGACTTGTGCTCCCACGTACCGTCGCGTATATATTGGGAGACCCCTATAGGCATATATCTTTTATCCATAGGAAGCCGTGTCGGCCGCCCTACTGATCGCAATGCAGTGAACACATCATTCACGAAGATCGATCACCCGTACCGTAAAACGTATTCTGTGGTTTTGCGAAAGGTTTGGCACACCCTCTGCCTAGATCTCCAGAGCAGTTTCTTTTGGGCTTTTTCAAACTCTATAACTGAAAAAGTCCACCCGAGAATTTGTCACTTCGGGCTCGTTAAAACATCGAAGGAGACTAGAGTCATCTTTAGCTTTTTCTCGACTCTTAAAAAGTGAAAAAGCAAGTTGTGTCTAAAAGCGTCTAATAAAATTCATTCAATTCGGAAACACAAATTTCCCCTTTTAATATTTTGGTTGATCGAGTAATCCGCAATCATGGAAGAAAGTCAATTGAAACCCTGTCATTCGCGGAGGCTTACGAGTCAACCGTCTTTGTCTCCGGAATCGAAAACAGTACGGACAAAGCGGACTCGTTTAACCGGTTCAAAATCTCCTATAAAAGTTAAAACAAGTGTTCCAACTACATTTGAGGTTCCGGTTACTCCAAACATTTCTGGAAACCCTGCCTCTATAGAAGAAGTTCAACAACCACAGAAGGACAGTAATACTGATCCTAGTCTGGGGGCAAATACTTGTATAACTGAACCAGTTCCATCTGTAACCAGTTCAGAGAGTTTTGTTCCTCAAACAACTGTCACTGTCGAAACAACCACTTCTTCGGCACCAGAAATATTTTACGGACCTGACGGTCTTCCTCTTCCACCGGGTTTGATTGTGATAGAGGAAATTGATGAGGATCCGCAAGCAAGTACTCCAACTCATTTTGGAGTCGGGGTCACTCTATTTCCTTCATCAGAAGTTAATCCACCACAAGTGGAGGTTCCTGTAGAATCGCTAGGCAATCTATTGGATAGACTTAAAATGTATGAACAACCGTCATCATCTAGGACTGTGTCAAATGACACAGCGACAGCAGAAGTCCCTGCCGTCACTCCGACAATGTTTGCCGGCATACCAGCTGTCCCGAGTAGCTCACAACAGCTAGAAGGAGTCCACCAAGGGACTATTTTGACAGTATGGTCTGTTCCAGTTTGTTCATCCAAAGTAATATCCGGCAACTCTTATGTTGAAACTCGCCAAATTGATCCATTTGGAGGTCAATCTGGAAAATCAATCCCCTTGAGTTTCGGATTGGTACCGTATGGGGGGCAGTATGCCCTTTCATTACCCCCTCCACGAGGGTACCCATACGTGAGTTCACAACAGTATTCAGGTTATATTGGAATTGCATCAAGTAGTTGGGTACCTATGCTACCTCAACAACCAAGGGTTGTATATTCTATGCAACAGTGTGTACCTATGACAAACATCCCAACCACACCGGCTATTGTAACAGTGTCACAAGTTCAAGCGATGCCTGTTGCATGTCAACCTTATATTTCTCAGGTTGTAATGCAACAGCCACTTGACCATGGGTCACAACCACAATCGCCAACTGGTGGGACGACACAGGTCCAAACGGGTACAATTACCCCACACCTCGGTCCAACGGTTAGCATAGCACAACAAAACATGGCTTCACAACTATGGTTAGTGCAATACCAACAACCACAATTCCAGCAGGTGTACTAAGGTTCTGAGCAGCAGATCTTTGTGAACAGTGGACAACCGTATATCCAAAACGGCCAAAACCAACAACTTTACGGTGGTCAAGTCCACCAACCGTATCAGTCATACCAACATCAATTACATTATGCTGGTATGCAAAGGCCCACTGCTCAAGTGATTCCATCGTACCCTGGTTATGCTTCACCTAACCTGAATCAACAGTTACCATTCGTGGCGACTTTAGAGTTACCCGATTTACACCGGTTAACCAACGATCCGATTGCTTATGCCCCTTGGTGGCCAGCGATTCCTCATAAACTTCCATCTGACATTCCTAAATTCAATGGAAATCCAGGTGAAGACCCATCGAATCACGTGATGACTTTTCATCTGTGGTGTTCGTCGAACACCCTAAACGACGATTCGATAAGGCTTCGCCTTTTTCAGAGGACATTGACAGGTCTAGCGACTAAATGGTATATTGAATTACCTAGAGCCTCTTTCGACAATTTTAGTTCCCTAGCCACGACTTTCTTAACCCATTTTCAATTACCGATAAGGTATGAAATGGGAACAGAAATATTAACCAACTTCAAGCAGACAACTGCCACCCATATATCTGATCATATACATGAGTGGCGTCGTCGTCGTAGGATGGTGAAAACATACGTTCCCGATCAGTTGTTAGCTGAATGGTTTATAAAGTCGTTACTTCCTACTATAACGGAAGATGTGGCCAAGGGAGGAGTCGTAACGGAGGAGCAAGTTATCGCTCGTGCACAGTATTTGGACTTAGTTTATACTCAGTCTGGCACGCTCTACGACAAAATACCTGACGCTCCTAGACCGGAATTTTCAATTCCTCCTCCTCCTAAATCAAATAGTGACTCTCATGCCGGTGATGGCGTGATTGGCACAGCAAACGCGAAATCGATAAAGGCTTCGTCAAAGAAAGCCCGTAAGAATTCGGATCAAAATGCAAAAGAAGAAATTCTTGCTTCGGAAGTAAATGCCGTATCAGCAGATAAGGGCAAAGAAACCAATCAACCAGGAAGCAAGAAGAATCAAAACAGAGGGAAGAAGAAAGAACAAAGAGAATCATCTCCTAAAAGATCTTCTTCAAACTCTCCTAGGAAAGGAAAACCAAAAATTCCATGTTTTATATGTGACGAGGATCATTGGACAGCAAACTATCCATACAAAGCTGAGCTAAAAAGATTCTTAAAGAATTCACAAACCCCAGCTGTGTTAACTGATCCGTTTCCGAATCCAGGTCAAAATCTGGTTGATAATGGAAGTACTTCCCCGTGCCAGGTGCTAATGTTGTCGACCTCCAAGCAACAGAATGATGCTTTGATTTCGACAAGGAACAAAGATTACAGAAATCTGAAGTTGTCGAATAGCAAGGGAAAAGATCAACCAAGCAGTTCGACGACAACTTCGACAGAAGTTGTGCCACCATTTATTACGGAAAGCACCCCAATGATCCACGGAAGGAATCATTCTCTCCAAAATATCGGAGTAATTTTCCTAAAGGATCCCACTTTAATGGGTACTTTGGCCCTACCACATCCGAGTAATCTAGCGGAAATGGCCACAGTGGAATATGAAACCTTCTATTTCTAATGGATCTAAAACTTCGAGGATAGTTCCTATCTCATGTCAACCTCGTTAAGAAATGAAATAAAGAGTCGAGGATAGTTCCTATCTGTGTCAACCTCATTAAAAAATGAAACGACCCCCTGAAGTCTAGGGGGGCATGCGCCTCGTTTGCATTGTTATGCTGGGGGCATGCAAAATTATTCGAGCAGTTTTAGCATAAAGTTCATGCTCATTAAAAAATAAACGCGAGAATCGAGCAGTTTTAGCATAAAGTTCATGCTCGTTAAAAAATAAACGCAAGATCCGAGCAGTTTTAACGCGGTCTTCATGCTCGTTAAAAAATAAATAAAAGCAGTGAGCAATGTTTCCCCCAGAGTTTAAGCTTATTTTTACATAAAAAATGAACCTATTCCGGTAAATAACCTCTGTGATCGTAAATTTATCAGCCATAAAAAACCTTGGTCATGTTTGCACCTGCCACCTCCACCGTCATTTGGCCGATCGTTCACCTCCATATGATTGTTTACCCATTTTGAGGAACAGCTGCGAAGAGTGATTTCACCTAGCCATCCTTGTGACACTGCCGTGATTGGAAAAATTCCAACTTGTACCTGGAATCTGCTGCTATCCCTGTTTATCACTCGTTCCTCAAAAGACGAGTCTTCTTTGAGCTCTTTTTAACTGACTCGTAAAATATGAAAAGATTGCCGAGTTTTGGCCTTCCAGCTCGTTAAAAGGACCGGAAGAGCTATCCCTCCTCTAGATTTTAATCTTTTTGGACCTGAGGGATTATTGCACAAAAAGGTCGAGCGCTTGTTTTATTCGGCTCATTAAAGTTATCGAAAACTCATCCCTTCTTTATTGTTTTATACTTTTTCGGACTTAAGGGATTAGATGACGAAAAAGGAATTTTGGAGTTAACTTTCTGTACCTTTTCAGACTCTCTAAAAATGAAAAGGACCGAGTTTTCCTTGTCGTTAGACTCGTTAAAATGATTAAATAGCGACAAACTTGTCTTTAGACGAGAACAAGTTTCCCTATCGCTAGGCTCGTTAAAACATAGCGATGGGCTTGCCCGAAGGGCAGGTTATAGAACAAGCATATGTTATCCTCCACAAGCTTGACAAAAATAAAGAGGTACTGGTCAGAAATGACTGGGGAAAAATTGGGAGAAACTCAAAGCTTTAATGGTAGCAAGTCACTCTTGAACATGACACTTTTCGTCCGTATCACATCGGGTTGGGTTGTTTCATTCACCGGTCTCATCACCATGGTCTCGCCAAACCATCCACATTTGGGGCAATGCTACCGATCCATCGCATTAGTGTCGTTATATGTTCAAGAGATGTTGTTCAGAAAGAGTCAACCGTGTCCCATCCACTGCCATACATTATCCTTCATCCATCCATGATCGCCTCCCTGAATCATATGTCACAGATTGTTTTCACCTCCACTAAAATCATTAGCTCCGTTCCGTGTCACTGATGTGGGATTCATTAAGGCCCTCCTTTGACGGATCGCTTCTTGTCGACTTCAGCTCATTATCCAAGAAGTTGATCTAGGAACAACCCCGTCAGTACTTTGAAGCTTGCATGCCTCAATGGCAAGTTTCTCACTTCCAGGGACAGGTATACATCAATGACCTTCGACCGAAATATTTTGCGTGGTGCTCGACGCCAAGTCCTTTATTCACACCACGTGAATTGTACTGCAGTACCTTGAGGGTCATTATCATTATCGGTGATTCCTCTCGCGCTTGTTAACGGTTTACATCATTGACCGGTAATCAAGCGATGTCTTTCCATGTTCGACTTCAGCGCAATTCTCACATGGATCGACTTGTACTTAGAGTGAAGATCGAACGAGTTTGAAGACCCCGTATCTAGTTTCATCCATCCGGGCTGTGATATATATTCAGGAAATATAAAGACATTTGACATGTACATCATTGCAACAGATGATCATCCTACTCAAAGGATGATAATTTCAGCAGAGAATTATCAGTCTATCATCAGACGATCATCTGTTCTATGTACCAAAATGAATTTATAAAGCTGAGCATGGGAATACCCGCCTCAGCTAGATCATGAAAGCAGAATGAAAAATAAAGTATTGTATTTTATTTTATTACAGGTCACCTCTCAGCGATTGAATGAACTTCGGATCCTCCTGATAAAGCATTTCACCCGATAAACGACCTCATACTTTAGGGGGCAACTGTTATAGACATTTTTGTGCCTTACAGCATGAAGCATGAAATTTCCATAATCTAAGGGATCCAAAGTCCCTAAACATGTTGCTCCTACCCCTAGAGGAACAAGGTCAACAAACCACAACACTGAATAGCAGTTCTCCACCTGAAAACACTCAAAAACAAGGCAATTCTGGATCATGTCAACTGCTCAACTGAGCATCTGCGTTGAATGTCAACTGCTCCACTGTCTACCTGCACTGAATGTCAACTGCAAAGAAGGCTACCTGCGCTGAATGTCAACTGCAAAGAAGGCTACCTGCGCTGGGCGAGTTGGGACATGTGGCACAGTCATTCCTCAAGGTGTCAATGCCCAGGAAGCTTCCAAAATGACACTTGGATCAAGGAATTCGACTGGTGATGAGTAAGAGGGTCTAGATCTCCAAGTGGAAGCAAGAACCTCCAAGTGGACTCAAGAACTGAAGAATAACTGAAGTGGGAGAGGACACTAGTCAGCTCTCAAGCTGACTCATCCTTTCTCCAAAACTTCTATATATAGAGCTCTCTCATGAGGTCTAAGGAGGCTGGAATCTTGTGAATGTAAGTAAGTGTTGTTGGTTTGAGGCTAGAACTATTGGGTGATTTGCTTTGAAGGAGGTGAAGAGGAGATTTCTTTCTGCTGGGAGGTGATGCTGGATTGGGCCTTTTATGGTTGTATCACTTCCTGAACTTTACTTCTTCCATTAATAAAGCATTTGAGGTTCTTCTATATGCATGTATCTCAATGATGTATTGTTATGCTTGTGTATTTGATTTATTCTAATCCTTGAATTAATTATGAATGTATGCTTCTTGTAGTTTCCCTCTCTTGCCATTTTGCAGGATCTTGGTGTAGCTGGGCCAGTGAAAGAGCAAGGAGCTGGGAGCAAGCAGCAAGGAGAGAAGATTGGATCAACCATTAGCGGAAGACATCGGTTAGTGGATCTCTTTGTCCCCTATTTTACTTTCATAAAGAAGAAATCTTAGATAGCTTTGCTTCGATTGTTGCTGAGGTACTATCACCCTTAGAGTGGGATAGGGTCATTCTGTATTGGATACTTTTCCCAACAATAGCTAGTGAGATCACTCTTCGCAGATGTTCCTCAAAATGGGTAAACAATCAAATGGGGGGTGAATGATCGGCCAATGAAAAAGTGGAGGTGATGGTGCAAACACGACCAAGGCTTTAATGGTTGAAGTACTACATTCACAATGGTTATTTACCGAGGGAAATAGTTCATTTTTTAATGAGCTTAAACATGGGAGGAAACATTTGCTCATGGCTTATGTTTATTTTTTAACGAGCTTGAACTATGTGCTAAAACTACTCGACACGGGTTTATTTTTTAACGAGCTTGAACCTTGCGGTAACACTGCTCGATTAATCCAGTCGTGTGATAAGAATGTCTCATAAAAACGGCAATTTTTAGAGTTTTTCCCCACATCCTTTCTTTATGCAAGTTAGGAAACGACCAATCCTACGAGTTTAAAGGGTTAGAGGACCTACAAATTTAAAAAATAAATAGTCGCTCTTGGCTTGCAAGCCAAAAGGTTTGCATGCCCCCAGGCATAACATAGAGTTTCAAGGTTACCCCTTCTTTAGTCCGTTAAAAGATTTGTTTTACCAAGAGAGGCCTACCTCTTATAGGGCACCCAAAGATCGTTCTATTCACAGTGCAAAAAAAACACTTCTTCAGCGATGTCTACCGAAATAGACAAAGGTGAGTGAGGGAGGCTACTCCACTCACATAACTTTGACAAGAGAATCTTGTTCTAAAATAACCTCCTCTTCCAATCACGGACAGGAGTACAGACTAGTCATATTCTCTCACGGAAACCTACCCTATAACTGAAGTTTTCCTGCCGAAGCAGACCAGGGTGCATGGCCCCTAGGTTTCAGTCATGTCCCCCCGAATCACTCGCGCTCATCGGGTGGACAGACTGGAGATTGAGATATTTCTTGCGTGAAAAGACCATTTAGGGATGGTATATGACTATTCGCTATGCGTGATCTGGGAAATGAAAGCTGGTCTACGAGCTTGACCACTCTTCCTTCGTGCGGAAAACACATCACTCTAAATAGTGATGAGACAATGGCTCTCCTGCAATAAATATAGTCTCATCCAAGGATTAGATTGTAATCCAGGGGTCCTTGAACTACCATTACATTCATGTGAATGGTTTTCCCTCTCAATGTTATGGGAACATTGGGAAGGATCCCTAACGGTCGACTGGTTCCTTTATCAAAACCTGTTAGATTTCTCATCTCAGGCAAAAGCGATGGCGAACCAAGTGATTTCCAAGTAGTTGAGGAAAGGATACTCACAGAAGCCCCCTCATCTATGATGGTACCAACCATAACCATTCTATATATTTGAATAATGATTCGGAATGGTATACTAGCTGGTAAACGGGGTCTGCCTAGTTGATTCCAGTTGAAGGAGACAACTAGGTTTCTTAGAGGTGGGACCGAATAGACGACCAGGTAAGACTCTGACGAACTTCCTTCCTGCAGTAAAGGAATGGCTAAATTGCCCCCATGTTCGTTGGAGTCTGTGCTTATGAAAAGAATTTGGACGGTGTCATCCTTGTTCTCTTCGGTGACTATATCATCTGAAGACGGAACCTTTGAAGGCAAGACCAGGTCAACTGCCGCCTCGACCTTTTGAATTTTGTCTGGTATGGGTTCAGATGGTTTGTCTTCAATGACAGATGCTTCAGCCAACCACCTGAGCGGGCCAGCCGGATTTTCAACCAGTGACAGACTCGGCAAGAGTTTTTTATATCTAGGAGGAAGTCATAATGGTGAAACCAGACGATCGTCGAAAACTATTTTAGCTTCGTCTAAGAAGGGACAACGGTGGATGGCATGATCTCCTTCGCATAATTTACAAGGAAATCTATATTTTCCTTTTTTTCCTGGGGCTTCACTTTCACTAGTTGACGGTGTGTTTTCAACATGACCATCAAAGGTTGACGACACCAGGTTGTGCAAACGAGGAGACCAATCCCTTAAGATCTGAGGGATGTAAGGACAATATCTGTGATAGTGGTCTCCTTCGCAAATGACACATGGCGATTTAGGCCTGGTCAGTGCAGTGTGTGGATTTTTGCTAGACGACACTCGTTTTCCACCATTCACTTTTGGTTCCTTCTTCTTCTTCTCTTTCTTCTTCTTTTCCTTATTCTCCTTAGGTACTTGAATTTTGGCTTTACCAACCCCATCAAGTGAAGAGGAAGGAGGAGAGGAAGAATTAGAGGAAGTAGAAGGTTGGTGGGTAACTCTGGACTCATCTAGTTGGTGATTCGATTGTTCAGGAATTGTGGTCTTCTAAACGACAGAGGTCGAGAAGAGCCATACAGGCAAACCAATTGTCAGTCCTGGAAGTGACAATGTGGCCATATGGGGCGCACCGACATCTCCCCAAGAGGAGAAGGGACTAGGATTTCCTTCAAGGGGAATTCCTTGGTTGGTGGACTCCATTTTCTCAACCCAAGATCAACATAGGAAAGGGGTAATGAGTATTCCGTTTAAAATAAATTTTAGACGCTTTGACACAACTTGTTTTTTCAATTTTTAAGAGTCCAGAAAAAACAAAAGATGACTCTAGTCTCCTTTGATTTTTAATGAGCCTGAAGTGACAAGTGCTCAAATGGACCTTTTCTATTAAGGAGTCTGAAAAGGAACGAAAGTGACTGCTCTGGAAATCTAGGTAGAGGGATTACCAAACCAATCGCAAAACTGCAGAATACTTTTTACGGTACATCAGTCAATCTTCCTGAATGCTGTGTTCAGTGCATTGCAATCGATAGGGCGGCAGGCACGGCTTCCTATGGATAAAGGATTAAGCCTATTGGGGTCTCCCAAAATATACTCGACGGTACGTGGGAGCACAAGTCCGTACTGGCACTTATCGTCTCAAGGTGGAGGAATCACCCAACCATCAGTGAGAACAACAGTTACCAGGCTTTACGACGCTGGAATACGTCCCTAGCCTAGACTTCTAAATGCTGTGCGTTAAGTTCCAAAGCGTTGTTAGATTCATTGAATTTATTTTAAGTTGATCTTGTTTATGAAGTTTTCCTTTCAGATTCACCACGAGATGTAGATGTAGTTCCTAAAATGCAATCTGAGATGATAAACAAACTTTTTATCTTCTTTGTGCAATGAAAATCCTAGCTACGAGGGAAAAGAAAGACATAGTCTTTTCACAAAGAGCAAAGAGCACACTCTAAATGCACTTTCCTAAATCAAGCCAATCAGACTGTCTATATGCAAATGCACATGCATGTATTTGTTTTCGACTTTCTTAGTATACGAATGCTAAAAAGAAAGTTTATGTACAAATCTGAATTTCTTTTCAAGCGACAAATATCAGCAAGTTTCTTTTCGAAATCAAAAAATGGAGACAATCACAACACTTTACGATTTTGAACTGAATACTTGTTATCGACACTAGAAAATTACAAATTCAGACCAAAAGAAATAGTAACAGGATAATCAACCATCAACAACAATCAAACTCTTTCCTATGATTTAAATCGACACTTGCGACAGTTTCAAATCAAAGGACGATAGTACGATTATGCTACTTTTGCAAAGGAGAACTGTAAATGACTCAACAAACACACAAAAACATCTACAGTTCTTTTGTACAAAGGAGGCAGAATAACAACAAGGAAAAGGGGTTTCAAACAGACATATACTGATCATAGGCAGTAAAATTTAGGAATAGAACTCGAAAAGAATGAATCACAGAAGCCACAACTGCACAGAGCTAGTCTGATCAGCGCACTTGTAACATAGAGAATTTAAAATGCAGCGCATCTTGTCCACTCGGGAAGTGCGCTGAAGTTGAGAATCTCTGAACAGTACCTGCGCTGGGCCAGAAACGAGACTCTGTTCGGGTTCCGAGTCACAGTTTGCAGTTCAGTTCTTGGGTTTTGGCAGAGCAAAAAGCAATCAGTAATGCAACAATCAGGGGTAGATCTAAGGATGATCTAAGAGCTATCACAACGGCAATCAGATAGTTTGTGAATTAGTTGTTTAAATCATAAACAGATCCAGTAGATGGATTGAAGTAGCAATTATCTACTTTGCATTTGTTATGGCAAATGCAGTTCGAATGCTACTTGTAAGTTTATGAAACAGACAACAAAGAATGATAAACAAACAAACTAATTAGTTCCCCTGCGGAGTCTCCATTTTGTTATAGGGAAAAGTGTCTATATAGAACTGCTCTATCCCACTAAGGTCTGACAGCTGCCTTAGAAACAAACAGAGAAAAGCCACTTTCGTTTTTCCTTTATGAATTATAGATAGAGAGGAACAAAAAGACCAACCTCTGTCTTGCACTAATCTCCTGATTTGATCCCTCTCTTCTTTGATAGTCTTTAGCTACCTACGCCCTTGTACGCCCAGCTTCACAAAGTAACTGTAAGATCAGAGAAGCATAGCACTATAAAAAGACGTGGATCTATAATCATAAACAATCTAGGATCAGATGTAAATTGACCATACAAATGTAGCAAGCATCAATGACACACAAGCATGGAGGAAAACTTGAATATCTTTTATTGGTAAACAAGAAAAGAGCCAAGAGGAGTTACAACCAGTTGTTCTGACCCAGCATCAACCTCCTAGCAAAAAAGCCCCTATTCACCTCAAACAAAGCTTAGATCAGCCAACAATCTGATGTTTGTCTCAAGAAACCAACATCAATTCCTTACAATATGCAAAATTCTAACCTCTGGATCTCTGGGATGAGGGATCCATATATAGATATCTGTAAGGGGGATGAGTCACCTTGTGATTTTATTAGTGTCTTCCCTCTGATAGTTCTTGCTTCCACTTGGAGATTGATGGCCTCTTACTCATCCTTGGTCGAATTCAGTGAGGAAAGTGTCACAGGAGAAGATTCTGGAAGCTTCCATTGCCTCTCCACCTCGTGGAATGAAACTGCCATTTGTCATTTCTCGCCCATCACACCCCACAGAAGGGATTTTTGAAATGCAACACACCCACACAGTGTATTTAGGTGATATGCAACGCACTTAGCCAGCGGAGCAGCTGCAATGATCCTGTTTTGACCAATTCTGAGCAGTTTTTCATGGAGAACTTTTGGGAGAAGTTGTAATCTGTTGACCTTGTTCCTTTAGGGGTTAGAACAACACTTGTAGGGACTCAGGAGCCCTTGGTTTATGGACATTTCATGATTGGGGTTGTAGGGCCCAAAAATGTCTATAACAGAAGCCAAGAAGATAATTTTAAAAGGACTATCATATCATGATGTGGCTAAAGTGAGACATTGCATGAATACAAAAGAAGTCATGGACAAGTTACATAGCTTCTATAGAAGAGAAAGGGTTCACGATTCAGAAATTGTTGAAAACCCCCATCGCATTCTCGAAGAGAAAGAGAATGATACAAAGGACTACACATTCATAGCAGTAGTAGATCCAATTTTATCTCAAGAAGATAGTGAGAGTATCCATGAGAGTAATAACATGCAAATCATTGATCTAAAGAGACAACATGAGGAAGTCATAAAGGCAAATGATAATTTTTCAAATCAACTTCAAGACTGGGAAGCCTATTGTGAATGACTAGAAAAAGAATTAGCGTCTTTGAGATGTGAGATTGAAAAGGAAAATAATTAGCTATGCAAGTATCGAAAGTTAGAGAAAAGCACTAGAATTTTGGATGAAATCCTCATCAGTCAAAGATCTTTTCTTATCAAAATTCGATGGGGCTTTGAAGAAGAATTGTGCCTTGTGAAGGAAAATTAGAAATTTGAGGGCATGCATGTAGCAGACAATCACAAGTCCACCACCCTTGAAGTTAATCAAGGACCTAGGAAGCAACATCATTAACAAAAGCCAAAGAAGAAGAGATATTATCAATGGAAGAAAAGAAAATAAGATGACAATCATAACATGTAGCAGTGCATGAAGATTAGGAACAAACCAAGTGTTCATTTTCCAAAAATCAAATCACAAAGTATTGAAATTTATTTTATGGGTATTGTTTTTCTTGCAGTAATTATGGTCATCGTGCTAGAGAATGCATTTCTTTTGCAAGAAGCAATGTTTGTTGGATAACCATGGTTTCAAGTGTGGAAAATATTGTCACAAATCTCTAGCTTGAAGATATGATAGAACCAAGCCAACAAAAAGATAAAACCCACCATTGAAGAGAAAGAAGGTATGGAGGAGAAAATATGAGTTGCAAAGAACTAGCTCTTCAAAGGACCTTAAGGAAGAAAGTTATTTTTTACAAAAATATCTTATACTAAAGGGGAGTAGATATTTATCTTGTGCCCAAGAGGAAATGGCTTCAAGAGAAACCAAACTTGACAAGTTCATGTGATAAAAAGGAGGAAATTTTAGAATCATTCATTTATTTATTCTCAATCCACAAGATCAATTTGAGGCATAGAAGTAGGTCACATGAGTATAGGGGGAGTTCTAAGAGGTTTGATTCATTACATATCATTTTATTTGTTTGTCTCATACTTGATGATGGTTGCAGACCATATTGTGAGAGTATTATTTTTCTATTTATTCACACTAACAAAATTTTATGCAGCAAGTAAAAATTGTTGATGGAGAGATGGCTTATGTTGGGCCGAGGAAAAGGTATGTTTTGTACTCGTAAATAGCCTAATTAAGTTTTTTTCCTCACATGATTATCTTCGTTTTATGGATAAAATAGAGGAAACAACAACAACAGCTGGGTAAATCGATTAGTAACAAATTAGATAAATCTGGGCACAGAAAACTGACTTTCACTATCTTTATATGTAGGGACACAGATTGGATGATTATTGTTCAATTAACAGGACAACAACAACTAGTAAAGGAAAAAATACAACTTCCTGAGCATGGAAGATAGTGAAAGACCAAGAGGACCAATGTAATTTCATGATGAAATCAGATCAAGTGTTGCGAAATCCTCAGGATCCCCCAATCCTGAGGATTTCCTTCTATCTATTTACTTTTTCAAATGTTATATAAAGACATAAGGTGAACTAAATAGTAGTTTTAGGAATTTGCAGATTGTAACTATGCTTTTGGACATATAATACTTTCATCTCTGTGATATTGTAACTATGTTATTGAGTTCAATGAAGAAGGTTGCATTTAACTAATAATCGTATTATGAATATCTAACGTTAGTGACTTCTGGAGACTTTGGGCCTAGTCAATAGAAGATCTACTGCTTCAATTGTGTTATAATCATCTCTGTTTATTCTTCACTATTTATTATTGTTAGTTTGCAAAGTTGGTATCATTCTGATTATTGTGTGGATTGATGATTCTGATTTGCATTTGTTTCTTTATCAAGATTCTTGATCTAGATGTGTGATTATATATGCGTGATGCTCTTTATTGAATTGGTTATTTTAATTCCAAATTGTTTTTCATTCTAAGGTAACACTATCATAGATTTGAAATCTAGAGTGATTGATTTCCATGAGATGTTTATATGGTTATTTTTTGTTCAATTTTCATAGCTTTCCTTTATGTTCACTGAGTTAGTTTCAATACTTGTTAGATTGTCAAGCTTGTTTCTTTCTATTTGCATTCTGATTCAGTTGCTTGGAGAATAGATTAAGTAGCTTTGGAAGTGTGTTATGAATTTCTTTCAGAGGTGTTTGTGTTCAATTTAGAGAAATAGACATTAGCAATTACAACGATTCCAACATAAATTGACCTTTGAATTCACTGCATATATAGTGATGATAGTCTTGAAATAAAAATACTTGCCCTGGGTTGATGATTAATGCGGGTATTAAGATTGCTTGTAATAAGACATATTACTGCACCAACATTTTGGCATCGTTACTAGGGAGAGTGTTTCAAAGTGATTTCCATTTATCTTGCTGTAAAAGAGTTGGGTTTTAAAAATGAGAGGTAAGAACCTACATGGCCCACAAGTAAATTGCTTGCTCATTAGCCCTCTTTTCACCAAAAGCATAGAGGTTAAATAGGAATAGTTTTTTTATGAATGACTAGGAATAAAAAGATAAAAAAGATCAGAACCTCCCACCTAATCCAAAAAACCCAAGGGATCGGTGAGCCTTGGGAGAACAAATTTTATAGAAGAAATAATAAGAAAAGTAGAGTCTCAAGCATCAGTAGGATTCTGAACTGTCTCTGGAAAAACCCCTATTGTAATACCTTAGGTAGCAAGCTCACCATATGTAGCCTGAAGGATCTGAACAGAGTTTTTAGGTTACAAAAAATTTACATTTTGATCCTCTACAAGAGGGAAAATCATGCAACTTAATAGAAGGAGAGGGAGAAACTAGTGGAACTGCTAAGGTACGACCTCAACTGTCTAAACAAGGATCTCCTATGATCCCAGATCTAGGCAATGCTGCAAAACGAACTCAAATTACGAATCCTTTGCTTACTCAAATAGAACCTCGTAAAATCCCTGAGGGATATTGCCACATTTTTGAGAAAATGGAAAATCTATCACCTCAAGGTCAGACCTCGACATTGGAATACCCCGTAGTCGACTAAGTGACCAATGCCCTGATGAAAGCCCTTTTCATGGGATGATCACAGAGGACTTGGATGCCTTCTTATTTGAGTTTGATGTCCAATGTAGATGATACGACTATACCACCGACCCTCAAAAACTAAATTTGTTCCCTTCTAATGTCAAAGGAGCAACTTTGAGGTGGTTCATGGGTATAGGCAGACCTACTATTAACTCTTGGGATGACATGAAAAATTATTTCCTCACAAGATACCAAGACTTTTGCAAGACTAGGGAATTAAAATATGAAATCTTTAAGATGGTTGCAAAGGATAATGAAACTCTAGAAGAATATGTCGAATGGTTTCACTATAATTTGTAGAGATCCCTTCACACCACTTTTCTAAAACAAGTCTTGAGAGCTATTTTAATTAAGGGAATGAAGGAAGAGTGGATAAAAACTCTAAATTTATTGGGTAAAGGAGATATTTCTCAAGAATTTCATGATGAAATCATTCGCTTGTGTATCAGGTGTGCGCGAGGGAGCACACGCACAAGTTCAGGAAGATGAGGTCCTATAACTAGAGGAAGCAAACCACACAGTGGGGGCATAACAAGAATGGAAATAGATAACCTCATGGAAGATTTTAAGACAGATATCCTGGGCACCCTCATAACGCAGCTAGATGTCATGCAGGTTAAACAGAAACAAGCATTAGAAGAACATAATTTGTCCACTTTCTGCCCATGATACTAGAAGAAGCACAACCAACGGGAGTGTCCATTAGACATGGTCCGAAAATACGCCATCAACACCAAGGATCACACCACTGAGCAATGTCCACCACTTCCAAGGCTGAAAGCAGTTTTCAAATAAGCAGAAGAAGAGACAGAAACAATTTACTTAATGAATTAGCATCGATAGTGGCAGGCCATACTTATAGGTATGTTATATACCTAGGGGGGATAATATGGGGTACAAAGGGAGGTACCCAAGGTAATAGTGAAATAATTGGATGGGCCATAGTAATAAATAAGGTGGTTAACCAGTATCATGTAAGGGACCACAAGTAGTTAGTAATAATGTAATGGGCCCATGGTATTAGTTCGATGGTATGAGGGAACAATGCTAATGACCCATGGTATTGTATGTATGAATGTTATATACCTAGGGGGGATAATATGGGGTACAAAGGGAGGTACCCAAGGGAATAATGTAATAATGGGATGGGTCATAGTAATAAATAAGGTGGTTAACCCATATCATGTAAGGGACCACAAGTACTTAGTAATAATGTAATGGGCACATGGTATTAGTTCGATGGTATGAGGGAACCATGGTAATGACCCATGGTATTGTATGTGTGAGGCCTATATAGAGGCTAGAGACTTCACATGGATAGGTGTCAAGGATTACTGTATGAACAGGCATATGGCTTGTGGAGTGTTCTCCTTCCTTAAGGAGTGAATGTATGGTCTTACCCTACCTTAAGGGTTTGATATCAATAAAGTGAAGCATTTCTATATATATTCATATCTTGTAATTTTATTGGGTTTATTTGTATTCTCATATATTTTTGGGTCTGATCTATAACAAGTGGTATCAGATCCATAACAAGTGGTGTCAGAGCACTTTCTTGGGAAAAAGTGGATATTTGTTTTCTTATTTTTTTGCGGGAACTTTCTGGGGCGGTGAGTTTGTAGATTATATATGTACATTTTGGGGGAAAATCTACAAAACATAATTGTAGATCTAGATTATTTGTGAAAATATACCCAATTTCAAAAAAAAAAACGGCCGAATCGGAGTCCGGATGAAGGAGATATTGCTAATCTAAAGATTAGTGGTGTTGCAGACGTTTTTTCGGGGCAGCGAGTTCGTGTCATAGATCTGTATGTTCTGGGGAAAAATATACAAAATCTAATTGCAGATATTGATTCTTTGTGAAAAATACCTGATTTCAAAATAAAAATCAGTTGAATCAGAGTCTGGATGAGGGAGATATTGCTAATTTAAAATCATCTCTTTTTTCATATTTTTTGGTGACGACGGGAGAGTTGTCGTGCAGATATGAAATTCCAGTTCCTGGATCGTGATTTCTATCACATGGGAAGATGCAGAATGGTTGTTCCATTTCCAAAAATAGGTCATAATAGGGATTCTGAGCAATATTGACTGAATTGTGGCCATTTAAATTTTTCGCCATTTTTTTGTGATGGCGGGCCTAGATCAGAAGTTGAGGGACTTGTATAAATTTGATGGCTCTCATCTAGCCAAATGGCTAGCAAAAATGGAGAAATATTTCAAATTGAATTACATCTTTGACGATGTGACTCAGCTGAGTGTGGGAAAAATGTACTTGGACCATGAAAGATGGCAATGGTGGAAGTGTCATAAAAAATGCCATCCAAGGACAACTACTTGGCAGATGTTCACAAAATCTATTTGTGACCACTTTGACAATAAATCTAATATTGTGGGTCCTCTTACTAAGCTCACACAGACTGACACACCCTAGCAAAGATTTTATTTGTACATGAAAGAAGGAAACCAAGAAACCTAAAGGCTTACTTTCTGCTAGTATCTCCTTATTGCAGGTTCATGGATTGATTCAGAAGGAGAAGATCGTTGTGTCTATAAATCCTAGTTGCAAGCATAATTTTATCAATGTTAATTTGACAACAAAATTGCAAATTCTAGCCAAAAACATTGAAAACACATAGGTTGATGATGAGGATGTTCAAGTTTATAAGGATTTAAAGAATTTTATGGATAAGTATGTGTTGCGTGGTGATTTTTATACTTCAGATATGGATAAAATGGATGTTGTATTGGGATACCCTTGGATGGAATCTCTCGGTACTATCAATATTAATGTGCAAAAGAAATTCCTGAAGCTTTGGTATAGAAAGAAGAAAATTACATTACAGGATATTTCCATCAATACATAGGTAGAGTACATGGAGGCTGAAGTAGAAGATGTTCCAGGGACTGACATATTAGATGATGAGCCAATGATGATCAATAATCAAACACAAACAGAGGCTAAAGCAGAAAGGGCTACAGGTGTTGATACATCAGATGAGGGCTCAGTGGTTGAAGTAATATTGGAAGATAAGACACCACAGTAGGCACCACAACATGTACCAGATAACATTCAGGCTCCAGTAAGGGGTGAATTAGAGAAGAAGACATCGTGGGTTAAAAATTCGACATATCATCACCCACGTCACCCTGCAAGACAACAACCAACAAGATGGCAACCAATTAACCACAAGGACAAAAACCCCCATAGGACAAATAGAGAAGAGCGAAGATCCACCTACTACACATCAACACCAAAGAGCGGCCATAGTCAACTTCCATCTCAAGCGAGCGAGGCACCAACGAGATTGAGGGTTCACCTTTCTGTTGGATGGCTAGATGCACGTGCATGGTACCGGTGGACTACACTTTTCAGTAGATCTTATTATTTGTGTTCTTGCCATGTTTCGGGGAAGAAACATGCTAAGGGGGGTGGAATGTTATATACCTAGGGGGGATAATATGGGGTACAAAGGGAGGTACCCAAGGGAATAATGTAATAATCGGATGGGTCATAGTAATAAATAAGGTGGTTAACCCGTATCATGTAAGGGACCACATGTAATTAGTAATAATGTAATGGACCCATTGTATTAGTGCGATGGTATGAGGGAACCATGGTAATGACCCATGGTATTGTATGTATGAGGCCTATATAGAGGCTAGAGACTCCTCATGGAGAGGTGTCAAGGATTATTGTATGAATAGGCATCTGGCTTGTGGAGTGTTCTCCTTACTTAAGGAGTGAATGTATGGTGTTACCCTACCTTAAGGGTTTGATATCAATAGAGACGATGGATGGACCATAAGTAAAAGCTGGACTCCTATCCTATCACCCAATTCGACCCCACCGATCCATAACCTTCCTCTAATTAACCTAGAACAAACTTAAAAAGTTCTAAAATATTAGAATTCAAATAATTAAAATTAAAATAAGTATAATATTCACAACTAAAATTAGTAATTAAGTGAAATAAATGTAATTAAAATAATTAGAATTAAAATAATTAAAATTAAATAATCAATTAAAATAATTATAAAATTAATCAAAATAAATATATTTAAAGATCAATACAAATTCAATTGATATAACCATGATCACAATCAAACATAAAAAAAAAAAAATTTACTCTAATTAATATTAAACATAATTAAAATTAAGGATTTACTATAACAAATAATGAGAATAATAAGTAATAAATACATTAAAAAATCATAATAATAATTAATAATAATAAAATAAATAAAGTATAATTAAAACAAATAATTAATAAAATTAAACAATCAAAATAATTAATGAAATAAGATAATCAAAATAAATAATTAATGAGAATAATTAAAAGAAGTGTAATTAAGGATTAATACTAATTCAATTCATATAACCATAATTACAATAAAAGCATAAAAATTTATTCTAATTATTTGACATAATTAAAACTAATACCAAAAAAAAAATAAAAAATGAATTAACTATAATAAATAATTAGAATAAATATAATCTGTAAATAAATTTAAACAAATAGGATTAGAATAATGAAAATCAAGAATTCATTAAAAGAAATTTAATTAAAAAGAATTAAAATAAATAATTAAAAAAATTGAATAATTAAAAATAATCAATATAAATAATTAATTAAAATAATCAAAATTAAATAATTAATTTAGATAATTACGAAATTAATCAAAATAATATAACCATAAACCTAAAAAAAGAATAATAAAAAAAAAATTAATTAGTTGATTTATAAAACCCTATATTTCACAAATACAATCAAAATTAACAAAATATGATAAAACAAGTAAAATTATCACTATCAACTAACATCTCACACATATCTATTTATTGAAAAAAATGAGATTAGTCTTTCAACAATTTTTCACATCCTGATGATGAACCATCATTGCTGGTTCAAAACGTTGACTATAAACAAACTGAATGCGATGTATCCGGAAGATATGCTACAAAATTTATTGGGTTTATTTGTATTCTCATATATTTTTGGGTTTGATCTATAACAAGTGGTATCAGAGCTATAACAAGGTATGTCACAAGACACATCCCAGTTCTTTCCTTCTTCACCATTTAATGAGCAACATAACCCTTGGGCAGCATGGGAAGGTCAGTCACCCTACTCGAACTGGAAATCCTATCCATTCCCTAAGTCGCCTTGGCCAACGCAGCCCTTTCTGAGTAATGGCTAGCCAAATTATCCTTTTACTCCTATTTGAAAATGTAATCCATATCCATCCCAATGGCCTCACTCATTTTCTTAGAATCCAAACTGATGTCTGAATTAGCAATGACCTTTGGGGATATCCAACACACCTATGGGGACATGTCCTCAACCTTAACCTGCATTACCAGTGCCATATCCATTACATGAAAATCCTCATCCACTTCTGCGTCCTCAATTTCTACCTCCACCGAATCTAAATCCAAATAACAGACCAGTTCAATTGTTGCAAATTGCTGAAAGCTCAAACTATGAGATTGAACAAAAGGAATGCAATGAACTTAGATTGAGGTTAGGACATATCATTACCCTTAAGGAAAATAGAGACTAGCCAACAATTGAGTTGGAAACCCCACCTGTACATATACCATCAACTGTAATTGACACAGAAATAAAAAAAGGAGAATACAGAGATCAGCATAAAGATCCTCAGAAACTCATAGTCACTTCTCTACCATTCCTCGAAAGGTTAACAATACCTAAACAAATTGTTTATACAGATTTTGATCTTGTAAGGGAACAAAAAATGTTTGTATTAAAATTCCTCTCCTCCAGGCCATCCAAGATATTCCTATTTATGCTAAAATGATTAAAGAGTTATGTGTAAAGAATACTGTGAGGAAAGAAAAAACTTCACCCAACATTCATGTTGTAGGGACCTTATCTGATTTACTCAGGGGAGGGGAAACTTTGGTAATGTATGAAGATCCTGGGAATCCCATAGTTACATTTCAAATATATGGCCTCTCCTTTCCAAACACACTATTTGATCTGGGTGCAGCCATTAACATATTAACAGCAGAAACCTATGAGACACTCGATATTACAGCTCTAGAACTAACCAACACCCAGCTAGAACTTGTTGATTGTTCGGTGGAAACGCGAGAGGGAAATTTACAAGATATTACAATATCTATTGATTCATGAGAGTATCCTGTAGATTTTCTCATTATAAACCTGAAGAGTGGATTGGATGGGCACCCTCTAATTTTGGTTCGACCTTGGCTGGCAACAGTCGATGCTTACATCGGCTGTTGCAAGGGCAACAGGATCATTGCTAAAGGGGAAGTTGTAAAAAATCTTGTTTTATATCCTCCTATAAAAACAAGTTTTCCCATTGTAAAAATATGTAAACAAATATCCGCATACCTAAAAGAAAGAATTCGGTCACCATTGATAGTAGCAGAGGCACTTGAATTCAAGAATCAGATTGAAGATGATGTTATCAGAAACTTTATCAATCACCGAGCTAATTTGAACAATTCAAAATGTCAAATGTTAAAAGCAATTCTTGATAATGAAGCCTTGGAAGACCTGTTGAAAGATACTGATGATCAGCATATCCACACAACTATTGTTCATAAAAGAAAGCCTCTTGAAATTGAACTAGTCAAGGTTTTAAACATTAATGATATTCTGGACAGCGACCAACAGTAAAAAGTCATTCAGGTCTTGCAAAAATATAAAGGGGCTTTTTCCTGGGACTATCCTGACACAAAGGGCATAGACCCATATTTATGTACACATCATATCTACACTGAAAAATATGTTCATCCTATCCGGCAAGCTCAGTGGAGATTGAATTCGCATCTCAAGGATATTGTAAAAGAAGAGATGCAGAAGTTGTTAGATGTGAATTTCATTTATCCCATTTCAGATAGAAAATGGGTCTCTCCATTGGTAGTTTTCCCCAAGAAAAATGGAAAGTGGCGTATCTATGTGGATTATCGAGAATTGAATAAGGAAACACAGAAAGATCTCTTCCCTCTTCCATTTATTGATAAAGTCATTGATACTCTGGCAATGAAGCAGTTCTTTTCTTTTATAGACGGCTTCAATGGCTACAATCAGATTCAAATCACCCATGAAGACCAAGACAAAAAAACCTTCACCTGTCCATGGGGTACATTCTCTTACAGAGTGCTACCATTTGGTTTATGCAATACCCCAGCTACATTTCAAAGAGTTATACTCAACATTTTTGTTGATTTGATAAATGAAGGACTTGAAGTTTACATGGATTACTTTACCTCGTATGGGGATGACTTTGATCAAGCACTAAAAACATTAGAGAATTTTTTGTAACAATGCATTGCTACCAGGCTGTGTTTAAGGAATGTCAAGTGTCACATGATGATGAAAAAATGCGTAATTGTGGGACATTACATTTCTGCAGCAATGATATAGGTAGATCCAGCAAAAGATATACGTAATTCATTTACTACCTACACCTTGTACTCAGACGAAGGTACATAGCTTCCTTGGATATGTAGGCTATTATCACAGTTTTATAAAAAAAAAATTACAAATTGTTGTGCCTTTATATGCCTTAACTGGACATGTTGACTTTAATCTGACGAATGTGACTCAGCTTTTACAGATTTAAAGAAACTAGTTTCGATGGCACCAATATTACGTGGACCTAAGTGGGAACTTCCCATTCACATGTCCATGGATGCATCACATGCAGCAATAGGCATTGTCCTCGATCAAGAGGAAGACAAAAAACCTTACGCTATATATTATATCAGAAAAAATCTTACTCTTGCTGGACTTAATTATAGAGTAATAGAAAAGGAATTCTTAGTTGTCATTTATGTCGTAAACAAATTTAGACATTATATAACTGGATATAAAGTTTTTTTGTATACTGATCATTCCGCCATCAGGTACTCAGACAACAAACCTATTACAAATGGGTGAGTGACCCGGTGGTTGTTTCTTTTGCAGCAGTTCGATATCACCATCAAAGATTGTCCAGGGAAGGAAAACCCAATCACTGATTTTCTGCCTCGTGTTCCAAAGATAAATGATCCATTGGCAGTGGAAGACAAATTTGTTGTGGTAGTCAAAATGCCATTGTATTTAGATGTAGTAAAATATATCACAGTAGGAAAGATGCCCAGGCAGTTGAAAGCAAGGGAAAGGAAACAGATTGTTCAGCGTTGTGCCTAGTTTTCTTAGATTGGCGGTGTTGGCTAGAGGGGGGATGACCCATGTTCAACGTTAATTATGTTGGGTCATGTTATATTCATTCCACGACTAACCCACGCAGTTAACTGTGGGGTTAGAGGGGGGGAAGAGCCCCCCCTTCATCATGTTGATTGTGCAGTGGGGGGATCAAAGGGGGTTTGAGGGGGTTAGGTAGCCCCCCTCTACAGGGTCTGAGGCAGTGCCCTGGGGAAATTTTTTTTCAACCCTATATTAGGTTGGGCGAACCTACATATGGTTTTTGGGAATGGTTTTAGACGCGATGGTTTTCAGTCCATTGTATTGGATGCTTCGACATGTATAAATATGTATTGTAACATTGAAATGAACATAATGAAAAATCAAGGTGGTAGTCCCAGTTTTCGGATCCACGAGAAAATATCTATGTATATGTGTTTTATGTGTTATGCTCTCGCATTGTTTATTTCCTACGTCTTAGAATTCGCATGCAGGTAATCTCTGTACAGTATTATAACCTACATTTGGTATGAGAGTTGTTTTGGCTTCAAGGGGACACCTTTGTTGCTGAGGGGTTTCTCTCGAGCCTGTGGTAGACCCTGTTCAGTGGGAGATCTACGAGATAAATTCTGGTGGTGAAAGAAGATGGCGAGCAGTGGAAAGATAGAGGTCGAGAAATTTAATGGTCATAGTTTTGAGTTATGGAAACTCAAGATGGAGGATCTGTTCGTGGATAAAGATCATTGGATCGCAGTAGATATCGGTACTAAACCAACGAGAGTGTTCGATGAAGAATGGAAGAAGTTGGATCGGAAGGAAAAGATAATAATACAATTTTGTGTCTCAGATTCAATATTTTTGAATGTATCAGGGGGAGCTACAACAAATGCTCTATGGGACAAGTTAGGGACTTTGTACCAATCTAAGTCTCTGGTGAATAAACTCTTCCTATGGAAAAAACTATATAACCTGATAATGAAAGATGGAGGCTCAGTGATAGAGAATATAAATGCATTTAATATTGTGGTAAGTCAGTTATTGTCTGTTGATATTAAAATTTCAGGTGAAGATAAGTGCATTACTTTGTTGTGTTCTCTACCAAATTCGTGGGATAGTCTGGTTATTGCAATAGGTAGCAATGAAATTGCCTTACGGTTTGATGAAATAGTCTCATCCTTGCTGGCGTAGGATATGTGAGGGAAAAGTATGGAGAGCTGGAATGGTGATGCCTTCTCTGTACAAGAATAGTCCCAGAACAATAACGAAAATAAGTCATTGAGTGGGAGATCTAAATCTAGAGGGAGATCTAAATCTCCAGGAAAACCTGTAAAGGTGGTGTGTTGGAAATGTGGAAAGGAAGGGCACTACAAAAGGGACTATAAATCTAAAGCTCTTGACAAAGGAAAGGGATCTGATCATTCTCCTTTTGGAGAGGCGAAAACCACTTGAGATAAATGTGGGGATGTGTACTTGGCTTCTTTAAGTACACACATAGATCATGAGGCATAGTTGATTGACTTAGGTGCATCCTTTCACTACACTCCCCATGGAGAGTGGTTCTATGAGTATGAGAAATATAATGGTGGTGATGTGTTCTTGGGGGATGAAAAGAAGGCTAAAATCATTGGTCGTGGAAAATTCAAGTTGAAGTTGCAAGGTGGAAGGATTGGAACACTTCTGGGTTTTCTGCATATTCCTACGTTAGCCAGAAATCTGATTTCTGTAAGTAAGTTGGATGATGCAGGTGTAAAAACAATGTTCAAGAAAGATATCTATAAGATGGTTCGGGGACCACCAGTATTGATGTGGGGAGTTCAGATTGGAACTCTATATAAGTTGAAAAGTTGCAATGTTATTGATGGTTGCAATAGTTTTGTGGTTCCTGAAAGTGGAGAACAAAATCTAGTGGTCTCTGGAGAAAATACCATGCTATGGCATCAAATTCTTGGACATATTGGAGAGAAGGGCCTTCAAACACTTCATGGTAAAGGTATGGTAGAAGGTATGACTAATAGCTCTCTGGATTTTGATTTCTATGAAAATTTTGTATATGGGTAGCAGAATAGGGTGAGTTTCCCCTCTGGTGGTAAGACGCCAAATCAAATATTAGAACTTGTGCACAATGATGTGTTTGGACATGTCAAGGTTCCATCACTGGGTAAGTCTGTGTACTATGTATCATTTATAGATGACTTCTCAAGGAATAAATGGATATATTTCCTCAAGAAGAAATATGAAGTCTTTGATGGGTTTAAAGAATTTAAGGCTCTGGTGGAAATCTAGACAGAGAAGAGGATAAAGGTGCCGAGGACAGATAATGGTGGAGAGTTTTGCAGCAAGGAATTTGAAGAATTCTATAAAAAGTGTGGTATAGCACGGTAGAAGACTACTCCATACACAACTGAGAAAAATGGATTTGTAGAAAGAATGAAATAGATGTTGTTGTAAAGGGAAAGAAGCATGCTTAGTGGTGTTGGGGTAGGAGAGGAATTCTGGGCAGAGGTAGTGGAGAAAGCATGTTACCTGGTCAATAGATCACCTTCATCAGCATTGGAGGATAAGACTCTACAAGTGGTATGGACTGGTAAGAAACCCTCTCTTTCACATCTAAGGGTGTTTGGATGTGATGCATATGTACATGTTCTAAAGGAGAAAAGAACAAAGTTGGATAGTAAATCTAAAATGTGCATCTTTATTCAGTATAAGGATGGTTTAAAGGGTTATAAGCTTTGGAACCTAGTAACAAGGAAGATTGTGTACAACCGAGATGTGGTGTTCAGAGAGGTGAAAGATGTTATTAGAAATGAAGTCCCATCAAAGGAACCTGAGAAGATATAGTTTGAGCTTAAGGAGGAAGAATCAAACTATATAACAGAGGAGGAATCAGAAGATGAAGAGCCACAAACTCCAGGTGTGAGAAGATCAGTTCGAGAAAGAAGGGAGTCAGAAAGGTATAGTCCATCTGCTTTCTGTTCAAATTTTGCTTTATCTATTACTGATGATGATCACACAACTATGAAGGAAGTAGTAGATTGAGAGGATGGCAAACTCCGGAAAGAGGCCATGGTTGATGAAATGGTATCTTTGCACAAAAATGAGGCTTGGGATCTGGTGGAGTTACCGGCTGGAAGGAAACCCATTGGCAACAAATGGGTGCTCAAGAAGAAGACAAATGCAGAAGGAAAGGTGGAGAAATACAAGGCTCAGTTGGTAGCGAAAGGTTATTCCTAGGTGCCAGGAATTGATTTTGGTGATACTTTTTCTCCTATTGCCAAGGTAGCCTCTATTAGATTATTGTTATCTGTCACTTCTACTTTTGATTTTGAAGTAGAACAGATGGATGTAAAGGCAATAGTTCTTCATGGGGATCTGGAAGAGGAGATCACATGAAGCATCTTGAAGGCTTTGAGGTTAAGGGTAGGAAAGAACTAGTATGCAAGTTAAAGAAGTCTTTGTATGGGCTAAAACAGTCACCAAGGATGTGGTATCAGAAATTTGATACATTTATATGGGGACTTGGCTTCACCAGAAGCAAAGTAGATCATTGTTTGTATTTTAAATTAATTGGTGACCTTGTTATTTATCTGGTCTTGTATGTCGATGATATTTTTCTCGTTGGAAATGACAAAGAAATTATCAAGGATTTGAAGACTCAATTGTTCTCCAAATTTGACATGAAAAATCTTGGTGCTGCAAAATATATTTTGGGCATGGAAATTAAAAGAGATTGGGCAAAGAGGAAGTTGTAGTTAAACCAAAGGAAGTATGTCGAGACAATATTGCAGAGGTTTATTATGAAGGATAGTAAACTGGTGAAGGTTCGTATTCTTGTAGGTGTAAAGTTATTTGCTAAATAGTTTCCCAAGACACAAGAAGAGGAAGAGGACATGTCTCATGTTCCATATGCAAGTGTAGTCGGTAGCCTAATGTATACAATGGTATGCACTAGACAAGACATTACACACGCAGTGGGAGTATTGAGTAGGTTTATGTCAAAACCAAGGAAGGAGCACTGGACAACAGCGAAGTGGGTTTTCAGGTATTTCCATGGCACTAATGATTATGGCTTGTGCTACCAAGGAAGATGAGGATTGGACAGAGTGTTGGATATTCGTGGCTTTGTTGATGCACTCTGGGCTAGAGATCTGGATTAGAGAAGATCTACAAGTGGGTATGTGTTTAATCTATTTGGAGGTGCAGTTAGTTGGATGAGTAAGAAACAATCTATCGTGGCACTATCAACTACAGAAGTAGAATACATGGGAGCCACTCATGCAAGCAAGGAAGCAGTTTGGCTGCAGAGATTTTGTTCAAGTATGGGGTTAGAATAGGGAGCTATAATGATAGACTGTGACAACCAAAGTGCAATTTTCTTGGCAAATAATCTTGCTTATCATTCAAAGACAAAGCACATTGATGTTCAGTATCACTTTGTGAGGGATATGATAGAAGGCAAAAAGGTGTTTCTGGTAAAGGTGGACACTTTGAAGAACATAGTAGATGCATTGATAGAATCTATGAGCTCTGAGAAGTTCTATTGGTGTGGAGAAAAAATGGGCGTTGCAGGGTTGGATAAATGACTAAGCTCTCCTATGGCCCCCTGTGGAAAGAAAACAACAAGTGGGAGACCTACCTATCGTTTTGTGCATGGTTTTTGCACATGGTTTTGGACGCAATGGTTTTCGGTCCATGGTTTTGGACGTGATGACTTTCGGTCCATGGTATTGGATGCTTCAACATGTGTAAATATGTATTGTAACATTGAAATGAACATAATGAAAAATCAAGCTGGTAGTCCTGGTTTTGGGATCCAGGGGAAAATATCTGTGTATATGTGTTTTATGTGTTATCCTCTCACATTGTTTATTTTCTGTGTTTTAGAATTCGTATGCAGGTAATTTCTGTATGGGGTTAAAACCTACAAATTAGCCAAACAAATCCCTACACTATTGGCCCTTTCGGCATTAACCCGCGGAGCGTGGACTGAAGTCTCACCCGATGGTCGTGATGTCATTTTATTCACTCTATTCCTACCTTCGGGTAGGTCATTTCACTCTAGGGATTACTAGTCGAGCCCTCTATTCTATCTTTTAATACCTCCATGAAAGGGTACGATTTCCCTTCGAGCAACCCTGAACAACGACTTAGGTACTTTCGCGCTGCTATGGCAGTGTAATGTGCAGATTCCTAAACTAGTCCAAGCATCTTATTTATCTTATTACATACTCACAGTTAGCACTGCATAAACATATATTCTTATATGTGTTCAGTTATCCAACATAATCATACACATTCGCGCATGACATAAGAATTATAAAGGAAATTCATACATAAAATGATAAGATGCATTAATCAGAACAAAGACATAGAAATTGTAGAATACTTCTTTTTATTGATATCTTCCAAGTGATTATAGAATCTATTCTCCCTACGCACACAACTGCAGTGGTCCGTGCACTCAGCTACAGACTTCTACCCTAGGCCTATACGAACTCAGCTACATAGCCTCTACCTATGCTACGACCTGAAACTTAGACTTCTTACTTCAGATCTATCACTCTCTTACCTTGTGTGTCTCTCAAGCTACTTAGAGCTTAGCTCTTTTTATACAATCCTATGGTCCATAGACCATGGGTAGATCTCTTATAGCCAACTTTACTTTACAGAACTAAGTGTGGACAACCCTTTTTGACTTATGACACCTTCGCATTGCGCAACCACAAAATCTGGTGTATTTAACATTTTATTACAAAATTTGACTCAAACATGGGCTTTTAGCCCCAGAACTGCCCTTTGGGGGATCTTGTTCCCAATAGGGCCCCAACAAAAACATTGTGAGTCGCCCTCGAGTCACTCAGTAGGCGCAGATATCTTTGTGCAAAGTCCTTCTAGTTCGACACGGATGACCACAACCTCAGCTGTGCATTGAGCTACTACCTGCTTTGCATGTTCCATTGTTTGCTCGGTTACTAGTCTTGCGATGTCAGCCTGAAAATTTTGTTCCCTTGCCTGCAGAGTCACAAGCTTGCCTTTGATATTCCTTGCCACTGCATAAGACTCATCCAGCCAGGGATTTAGTCTCTCCTTGAGAACTACATCCTTGTGTAGCACTACGTCCACCTGTTCCTTTAGCTGCTTGGGCTATTGCAGCTTGGCTAGTATTTTTTTCAATGTGACTGTTCACGTTGTGCCCTTAACCTCATCATAGCATTGTTGTAGTTCGCATGCTTCCCTCTCTAGCATTTATACATTATGGTCCTCCTATAAGCTAGTGAGGACTTCAAATGACTGTTCAAACAATTGTATGTAGTCTGCTACTCCGAGTGTTGTGCATCCCCGCAACCAACTTGCGGATGCGTTCCTCAACTGGTTCCTCCTCCAGAATGGCCAACTCTAGGACCATACTGCATGCCTCCTCAATGACCTACAAGATGTGCTATCTCTGATTGGTCACCTCGATCTAAATTGTGATGAAAACATTTGTTTTTAGGGCCATCCGCTTGTTATTTATTCGCGATTCACTGATCACCTGGAGGGTGCAGTGCTCACAGGCGGTCAGTTCTGCAATTACTTCGTCTTGTAAGAGGTGGAGTGCTTCATGCAGGAGTGCTTCCAGGTTCAACTCAACTCCCTTTAAGGCATTGACAGTGGGCTTGTCAGCCTCATTCTCTGTGGTCAGTACTCCATCAGGCATCACTATTGCACTAGAGGCCTTTGTGCATAGCATATCAATAGCCTTTGGAGTGCCGTTAGCTAGGCTGCTAGACATCGTGCCAGTCTGCAACACGTAGGTCTGAAAGTCCTGCAGCCTTGTCTGGATAACCTCTAAGATGATCTGCTACTGCTAATCAAACTATTCCAGGGTCTCCGTGGTGACATCCCTCACTGTGTCACCGATATCATGTAAATACACGATGTTAATGTGATGGGGTCCATCGAGGTCTTGTTTACCTTTGGTTTCTTCTTGGGCCCTCCTTTCTCCAGCTCTCTTGGGCGCTTGATGTGGACGGACGTTGCCTGAGAGTTCACACTGTGTTTTTCATCTGCCTCCTTCTCGGTCTCAGGTGAAGGTTACCTCGTGCCTTTATCTGAACCTCACTCCGTCCTAGATGTCTGCTTCCCTGTCTACTGCATGGCCTCGCACTCTGCCTGAGCCTTATCAGCAGCCTCATTTTTCCTCTTCTTGTCCAGATGTGTCATCTTAAGCTTGGCCTCCTACTTTTTCTTCTGCACGGCAGACTTGCTTCCACCGACTGCCAAATCTGTTGTAGAGTGCCACTCGACCGGCAATTGGTCAAGTACCGCATCAATGGCATCATCCGTTCCTATATATGGCAAGTCGTACCATTTATATGCAGGGTCATTCCATGTCATGATGGATACTCAATGGAAGTCTATTTTAAACTCCGCGTAGCCCTGTAGGTCAGTGCACACTGTAGGCGACAATCATGGCTTGCCATTGATGGCCATCTGGATGTTCGTTTCCATCAAGATCCAAAAGATCTTGCTATCCCTGACTCGCTTTGCATCCTTGGTCATGCAAAGTGAAGCATACTTTGCTTCTTCTAGGAGATCTGATGCAACCAAAGGGAACTAGCTATCCTCTGGCAGCTCACACGCTACCAGCACAATTGACAGCAAAAGCCACGCATAATGGAACGTCCTGCTGAGCTCTTGTGCTTCACGAAATTTCTCCAAGAACTCTTCACAAAGGTAGTCCGACCAGTTGAACTCGACTCCCTCAGCGCACTAAGCTGCGAGCATGATGACAGGTGCTGACACCTCATCGGTGTGACATTTCCTCATCACCTTCCCTGCTAAGTTCTGTTTTGTTGACTTCACAGTGGGGTCGGAGATACTGGATATAGCGTATCCACGTGACTTCTTCACCAACTTAAATTTTTCCTTCATAGACTTCATTACCACCTTTTCCACCAAATATCATGGCCAGATTCTCTCCTGTATATGGTAGTCACGTTATCCGATGAATGAAGGTATCTGTGATGGCTATTAGCTCATCCAGCCACAAACACCCATCATGCACCAAGCACTGCAGCTGCTTGATGACCAAAACTATTAACAGGGTGTGGTTGTAGTGCGACACGTAGAGCAAGTTGAGAAACCATGATTTTTCTACTCCCTTGAGCCACCTTCGCAGCTCCAATGCGGTCATTCTCGTATTTGTATCAATGATGCAGCGCATCAGCTAGTCATTCCCCAAGTGTGCGAACTTCTCGTGGTTCGCCAAGTCCTAGTCTTCAACTTTCAGTAGTGGAACTAGTGCTAAGTGCAGACCGTCGAACACAATGTTGTCTGACACTAGAGGGGTTTGCAGGGGAGTCTTTCTCTCATCAATGTCCTTTGATATCTTTGTCTTAGGCTTGCGCGGGGAGACATACTCTGACAACTCAGTAATAGAGTCCACACCCTGGGCTTCAACTTCCTCCATTTCAACCCCCACATCCTCTTCAGCCATTGGGATGTCTTTATTGTCTTCCTCCTCTTGTTCTAGGTGTATGGCCTTGCCTTTATCTTATGTTGTTGGTTTTGGTGGGTTTCTCCTTGGCGATGCGTGCACCAGTATAGTAGGTTGCTTGCCCTTCTTATCTTTCATAGTTTATTTGTTGTGGGTTGGCTTCAATCTCAGTGTTCTTGGTGATTTACAGAGTTCAAGGAGCACCTCAGCGACCTCTAAAGTAACTACTTCTGCCTCCATCTCAATTTCCGACACCAATTCTTCTCCTTTGGTATCTACAGCTTCTGTGGGCACCGACATGATTTTCTATATGAACTCTTGTGTCTCCTTTGTCAATGTCTCAAACAATTTACTAGCTATCAAAAGCTGGTAGTGCCCATGATTCATGTGCACCTAAGAGCTCAAACACTCAATTCTCAAAATGGCAAGTGTTTTTCTTTAGACCACTACTTGTAATTTATAGGACTTTTTGAATCCAAATTTGACTATTCCCCCTAAATTCGGTTGATTAATGCCGTATTGGTGGTAGATTTTCAAGTATCTGAGCCATACATTTCGTCTTTAATTCTAGCCACCCACCCCATTTGGCCGCATTTCAACCTGCATGATTTTTCCCTGGGTAGCACACCTCGCTTCACACTGCCGCGAACCCTGTGACACTTCCTTCCTTCATGCAATCATCCAATCGCATAGCTCCGCAACCCAGGCAGTGTAGTTTATAGTTCCAAGCCTCCTTTCAGCTACCTGGAGTGCTAAGACCGTGTTGCCTTCATCCAGCCACATGGCCAGACCACCGGTGTAAGGCTTCAAGTGACTACCATTCACCTTCCCTGGGAAGGGATCCCCATTAAATTTGACTAGTTGCACTGCTCCTCCGTTGGTAATCTCCTTAACGACATAGGGCCCTAACTAGTGCATTCTGAATTTCCCTAGAATTTTATCAAACTTACTGTCATATAACAAAACCAAGTCGTTTAAATTAGAGGTGAGCAGCTTTATATGTCGATCATGCCATGCCTTTTCGCGTTGCTTTTGGACCTGTTGGTGAAATCTAGCTAGAAATCTCTCTTCCTCAAGTTCATCCAACTGTGTGAGCCTTTCTTCCAGGGCTCCATGATCCATCATACCTATGAGCACTGCTATGCGCAGACTAGGTACAATATACTCCATAGGTATTATTGCTTCAACACCATAGACAAGCCTAAAGGGGGTTTTTCCAGTCAACTTCTTGCATGTCATTTGATAAGCCCATGGTATTGCAAGTATGCGTAGGTCGCAATCACTTTCCTGAGCATTAAAAAACTTGGTCAATACATTTTTTAGCACTTTATTGAATGCTTCCACCATCCCGTTAGCCTGCGAGTGATAATGCATGCTCTTCTGGTGATATACCCGAAATTCCTCCATTAGCACACTGATCGTCTCATTCAGAAAGTGCGTACCGTGATAACTCATTAAGATTTTTGGACAACCAAATCACGTTAGTACATGTTCAAAGAGGAAATTTGTAGTTGTCATGCCTTTGCAACCCTTCATAGGCTATGCCTCTGCCCAATGATTCGAATACTCTGTCGCGGTAATAATGTACCTTGCTCCCATCTTTCCTTGGGGCTGAATGGGTCTCACAAAATCTATTTCTCATTTCTCAAACGGTTGCAATGTGATGTGTGGATTTAAAGGGATCTTATCACTCCATAATGGCCTTCTAGTCCTTTGACACACATCACATGCCTTGCAATACACTTTTGAGTCTTGATGGAGGGTTGGTCACCACAAGGCTGCATGTAGAATCTTCTGCATAGTTGATCATCCTACATAATGTTGTCCCGCAGTGCCCCCAATAGAATCTGTAAGGATGCTACTTCTTTCAAAATCAGGTATATATCATCATATTATCTCATTAGACCCCATTTTGTATAGATGCCCAGCTATGATAGAGAAATCTGTTGTGTGCACCACTAGTTCCTTCTTCTGCTGGATAGTGTATCCTTCCAGGGCAGTTCCTGTCATTAGGAAGTGTATTATATCCTCAAAATGACCATCCATGATGCGCTGCAACTATTTGTCCATCAGGCAATCCTTCCTCCAAATTCATGCACTCTTTCCCTATTTTGATACGCGACAAATGGTCTGGTCCCACATTCAGTCATCCAGGCTTCAAAATAACTTCAAAATCATACTCTTGAAACAATAACAACCATCTGTAGATTCTCTGACCCAACAGAGGCTTATTCATCAGGTACTTGAGTGTAGAATGATCTGTGTACATCTTAAAATGGCCTCCCAGGAAGTAGTGACTAAACTTCTAAAGCGCATATACCATAGCTAACCATTCGCGCTTGGTGGTCGAGTAGTTCTTCTCCGCCTCGGATAAACTTCTACTTGCAAATTCTATAAGATTATCCAAGTCTTCTCTTCCAGCCTATGTGAGTACTGCTCCCGGCACTATACATGATGTGTTGACATGTACATGAAACTCCTTTTTCCAGTCGTGGAAGACTAAGATCGGTGTAGTGACCATATTTTATTTCAATACATCCAGGCTCTTCTTACAATCCTCATTCCAAGAGAATATGACATCTTTCTTAAACAATTATTCCATACGCGCATTGATCTGGGCATAGCCTTTGCTAAGCTTTCTATACTATCCTGTATGTCCTAAGGTAGCATGCAGCTGTTTCACACTCCTTTGTGCTTCCAAGTTCAGTATCACCATGATCTTTGCAGGGTATACCATTAGTTCCTATCTGCAAACCCCATGAATCAACAGGGTCCCCAAACACAAAACAAGCACTTCTTCAGATTAAGCGCAATCTGATATATTTGACAGGTATACAGCATTAGGCATAGGATTTCTACATGGCATCTCACTAGCTTGAACACAGTCCAATCATTAAAGTATACTTCTAGGAACTTATGGATAAATTCGTTCAACGCTGCAACAACTACGCACGAGAAGATCGCAAGCACACTCTACAAACCAAATGGCATTACAATGTACTGAAAACAACTCGACTGTTATAGACATATTTGGGCACTGCAACCCCAATCTTATATGTCGATAAACCAAGGGCTCTTTAACCCCTAAAGTGTTGTCTCATACCCAAAGGATCACAGTCAACTAATTACATCATTCCCCAAAAGTTCCACCTATAAAGCCACTCAGAACTAGTCGAAATTGGACCATACTGACTGATCCAATGTCACTGTGTGATGCATATAGAAGAGGCCTCCTATGGGGTGTGATGAGTGAGGATGGAAAAATGTTTGAGATAGTTTACTAAGTGGATGCTCATGGAATCTTCGAAAAACTGCTCCTATGACACTTGCCTCTCTAAATTCACCTAAGGATGAGTAAGAGATCCAAGAAATCTCCAATTGGAACCAAGAACAACAATTGGAATGACACTAATAAAAAACCCAAAGATGACTCACACCCTTGCAGACATCTATAAATGGATACCTCTTCTGAGAGATCTAGAGGCTAGAATTTTGTAATTTGTATGGAAGTGTTGATAGTTTGTCTTTGAGAAAGAGCATTATATTGTTGGGTGATTTTGCTTTTCATGAGGTGAAGAGGGCTTTGATGCCAGGAGGATGATGCTGGATCAAACAGTTGGGTTGTAATTCTCCCTTCTATTTTAATAAAGTTCTTTGAGTTTTCCTCCATACAATCGTGTATTTTTGAATCTTGTTATTGGTGAATGTTATTGTATGTTCAATGTATTTCTGATTCTGCATTGTTTATGATATATTAGATCGAGAAGATTTGATGGTGTTTTCTTACTTTGCTTCTATAGGTATCCTGTAAGTGGGACAAGTAGGAGAGGAGTTGCAAGCTCTATCAAGGGGGAGAAATCAAGCGAGGAGTCAAGCAGAAGATCCAGGTTGGTCCCTTTGTCTCTCTCTCTTATCTATCATAAATAGAGGAAATCACAAATTCCTTTGTTTGTTTGTTTCTAGGATAGCTGCCAATCCTAGTGATCTAGGTGGATGTTGGTGGCCACCCACCTATCACATTTGGACCCCCACAACTGTCTCTTTCAGCTCTTTCAGTTTCCTAAATTGTAGCACAATTTACTATTTTTAGCAGTTTTTCGGGTCCTAAACTTCCGGAGCCGTTTTGAGGCCCTAAACGACGTTTTTTTGGGAATCTAGACAAATGTTGCCTCCCAAAGTGGTAGTACTTGTATAGATCTTTCTAACGAGCTATCGTGCGCGCCAAACAAAGATCGTATGCCAAAGTTACGACCCCGGGAAATTGATGTACCAATTTACCCAAACGGGGACCACAATTTGGCGTTTCATCTTCTAGGGTTAGGTTTTGGAATGTGGAGGGTTTTCCATTGTTTCTCAACAATAAATAGGCCTTTGAGCCTCATTGTAACTCAGTTCAGAGCAGTTCAGAGGCATGTAGCCACCACATCTCTTCTCAGAGATAAGCTACCATCACCCTAGCTGGTTTATTTCCATTTCTGGTTGTAAGCATATTTCAGTATTTTACAGTAATGAAATGAAGTATTATTTCCGCTGCATCTCTGTATTTATGGTTATCACATCTATGTATTTATGGTTATCTCTGTAATCTATTGCGTTCCTGTTTAAATCCGGATCAGTGGTATCAGAGCGGTCTGCTTTTTATCTGTTTTTCTTTGCATGTCCCCAACGAGGTCGGGATATAAGGAGTTAGGGCTTGAACTGGTCGAACCTTTGCAAGACCAGCATCGCAAATTCCGACGGCCTCCCATGGTGGATGAGAAGAAAGACGAGGGGGCAGGAGATCCTATCAAAATCTTGCTCGAAGAAGTGCTCGAGCGGCAAAGGAACGCGATGATGGATAGCTTTGCGCAGATCCTTTAGCGGCTACCCAGAGGCGACGCATCGACTTCAAACAGCGACTCTAGAAATGCCACACCGTTTAAGGTACAAGTTAATTTTGAAATCCGCATCTTTGAGGGTCAAATAGACGCAGATGCCATAGATAAATGGTTAAATCTGCTCGATGGGTATTTTTCTGTTCACGAATTTTCAAGTCGGGAAAAGATTGTTTTCGCTCTTCTCAAAGCAGCCCCCCACGTCAAGGACTGGTGGGAAACCTACTGTGAGCAGAAGGATGAAAGTACAGGCTCATTATTTCCAGCCACACCCACTTGGAATGACTTCCGAGATGCCATGAAGGAGCAGTACTACCCTATTGGAAGCTACGAGGACAAATACATTAAATGGACCACAGTGCGGCAGGGACGAGACCAAGATGTGCCGGAGTTCACAAACATTTTTCATACCCTTCGCACACAGTTGGGTATCAAAGATTCTGAGCTGCATCTGGTACTCAAATACCACGGCTGCCTACACAAATACATCTAGGAAGAGATGGGGTTCTTGAACATCCCCTCACTCGGCACAACATACCGATATGCTGTCAAAATCGAGCAAAAGTTCAAACAGAAGAAGCGAGACTTTGTATCTACAAATCCGAAGCCCAAAGGACAAAGCCAAGGTGGGGTGACCCAAGACAACCCCTCGAAGCCGCAAGAAAAGAACAACACCATGAAGCCAAAGAAGGACACAGGGAAGTGGTGTGAGTTCCACAAGAGTCCCACTCATAACACAAGTGAGTGCCGAACCAAGCAGTCGCTGGTGGCCGAGTTGAAGGCTTCCAAATCAGATGCATGTTCTGACCCTGAGCCAGAACCTGACAAGGAGAATGGCAAAGGGAAGCAGATCATTGATGCGGATCCAAGCGCCACTGTTGCCACTACCAAGATCCAGAAAGATGAGACCGAAAATCCAGAGGAAGGGGAGCGTCTTTTCCACTCACAGATGTGGGTGAAGGGTTCGCCGCTACAATTCATTGTCGACAGTGGCAGCCAAAAGAACCTCATTTCAGCAGAGGTCGCGAAGCGGTTGGGCCTACCGACTACACCACACCCACAACCATACAGTATCGGGTGGCTTCATGAAGGACGAGATCTCAAAGTTCACCAGCAATGCTGCCTTCCCTACAGCATCAAGCCCTTCGCAGACGAGGTATTGTGTGATGTTACACCTCTGCATGTTTGTGATGTATTATTAGGCCAGCCATACTTGTGGAGGCGACATGCTGTGTATGAGTCCAGGCCTCGTGCTGTCATTATTTCTTTGAATAATTCATTATACAGGATACCGAAGGTAGCCCCACCTATCGCCACATCTTTGATTACTACCAAGAAAGGCAGCAAGCTCATATCACAGACCAGGAAATTCATTTGTCTGGTTCACTCCCAAAGTAAGGGGAAGATCGTTACTACATCCATGACCCCTGCAAAGGGTTCCTCCACGCAGTAGCAGCAACAAAGGGATACGGTCATGACAGAACACAGGAACAACTTCTCCTCACCCACAGGGGTACCACACAAGTTTCAGGTGGGCGACAAAGTTTGGTTACAACTGCAGAGAGAACGCCTTACCAGAACCCATCAGAAACTCAGGCAACTCCGACATGGTCCTTACACTAGAACCAAGGCTACGGGCAACAATGCTTTGAAGCATAACATTCCTCCATTCCTTGGCTTGCACCAAGTGTTCAATGTGGACCGTCGTCGACCATGCTTCCCACCATTTCTTGTCACATCAGAGAGTGCAGAACAGCTCACCAAAGACCCAGCTCAGCAGAAGCTTCCTCATCTCAAGGAGGAACTCAACGCAATGGGGACCGTTGCTTCCTAAGGGGAGAGGAATGATCCAGGTGGATGTTGGTGGACACCCACCTATCCCATTTGGACCCCCACAACTGTCTCTTTCAACTCTTTTAGTTTCCTAAATTGTAGCACAATTTACTATTTTTAGCAGTTTTTCGGGTCCTGAACTTCCGGAGCCGTTTTGAGGCCCTAAACGACTTTTTTTTGGGAATCTAGGGCAACATAGGTCCATGGACCGATGTTGCCTCCCAAAGTCATAGTACTCAGATAGATCTTTCTAACGAGCTATCGTGCGCGTCAAACGGAGATCGTATGCCAAAGTTACGACCCCGGGAAATTGATGTACCAGTTTACCCAAACAGGGTCCACAATTTGGCGTTTCATCTTCTAGGGTTAGGTTTTGGAATGTGAAGGGTTTTCCATTATTTCTCAACAATAAATAGGCCTTCGAGCCTCATTGTAACTCAGTTCAGAACAGTTCAGAGGCATGTAGCCACCACATCTCTTCTCAGAGATAAGCTACCATCGCCCTAGCTGGTTTATTTCCATTTCTGGTTGTAAGCATATTTCAATATTTTACAGTAATGAAATGAAGTATTATTTCCACTGCATCTCTGTATTTATGGTTATCACATCTCTGTATTTATGGTTATCTCTGTAATCTATTGCGTTCCTGTTTAAATCCGGATCACCTAGTGGGACTAGCATATCGAAAAGACAATAGTTTTCCCGGAAACAAAATGGCGATTCCACTGGGGATCAAATAGTTTGTTTGTTTCTTGTTGATTTTTTGTTTTATAAACTATAGATGGAGCCTGAAGTTAGCCAGATAGCCTTCGAGCTACTCTTGCTCTGCAATTGCAAAGTAGATGAATGCTGCTTCAGTCAATCTCCGGTTTAGTTTATGATTTGAACATCTGACTTACAAGCATTCTATATGGCCTTTTGGTAGCTCAATAACCTCCCAAGCTCATACCCCTGTAATTTGTTATTTATTGTCCATAATAGGTCAGCTTAACTCACTGAAATCAGCTGCAAATTTGAGCCAAAACCCATCTCAATTGTGCTCCCTGGCCCATCGCACTATCTGTCACTAGAAGCCAGTATGCATCACACTTCCTGAGTGTAGTAGGTGAGATGCATCCCTGTTTCTGTGAAGCATAGGTGCGATGACTGAGTAATCCTATTTCTTTCCTTGAAATTGGGTTTTTTTGTCCTTGTTTTCAGCTCCCTTTAGTTGTTTTGCTGCCTATGAACAATATCTCATTGCTGAAGCCTCCTTGCATTTCATACACTAGCTTCCATTGATTAGGATTAGTAATTTTTTTTATTTATTTGTCCATCATTTACAATACTTTGTCGAAAATTTATTTAAATCGATCTGTCATCTTGGTGCAAAAAGTGTTGTAACTGTCATTTTGTGTCAAAAAAAGGAGTGTCGTAAAGTCTTCCTTTTCTAGATAGTCGATTGAACTTTTTGTCATGTATTTGATTTGATTTGTTGATATTTGAAGTGTCAAAAGCATCTTCTATTTGAAATTGAAAAGTGTTGTTTAAGTCTTCCTTTCATTTTGAAAAAGAAATTGTCGAAATGTTGCTTTGAAGAAAATATTTCAGATCTATACTTAGTTTTCCTTTCTTCATTTCTCACATTAATGGAGCGAAAAAAAAATACATGGATTTGCATTTGCATTTGGACTGTGTGAGAAAAATGATTTAGGAAAAGTGCATTTAGTGTGTGCTCTTTGCTCTTTGTTTGAAAGAATCGTAATCTTCCTTCATTAGTAGCTAGGATTTTCATTGCTAAAAATAAACAATGATTGTTTTGCCATTGTAGATTGCATATTTAGGAATTTTACATCTACATCATGTGGTAAACAATTGAAAGGGAAAATTCTAAGCAAGATCAACTCTAAAAAAAATTTCAATGAACTTAACAATGCTTTGGAACCTAACACAACACATCTATAGGTCTAGGCTAGAGACATGTTCTGGCGTCGTAAAATCTAGTAACTATCGTTTTCATCAAAGGTTGGGTGATTCCTCCTCTTTGATACGACAATTGCTAGCATGGACATGTGCTCCCATACCGTCAAGTATATATTGGGATACCATAATAGGCTTATATCCTTTATCCATAAGAAGCTGTGTCTGTCACCCTATCGATCGCAATGCATTGAACATAGCATTTGGGAAGATTGACTGTTGTACATAAGTCCTTGGTAATTTCTCTTCAATTTATCACCAAGGGGTATTTTGCAGTTTTGCGATTGGTTTGGTAATCCCTCTGTCTCAATTTCAAGAGAAGTCACTTTCGTTGCTTTTTGACTCCTTAAAAGAAAAGGTCCATATGAGCACTTGTCACTTCATTCTCATTAAAAATCGAAGGGGACTAGAGTCATCTTTAGCTTTTTCTCGACTCTTAAAAATTGAAAAAGAAAAGTTGTGTCAAAGTGTCATTATAAATTTATTAAATTTGGAATAACATCCCTGCTTCCTTCGTTGATCTTAGGTTTGAGATAATGTAGTCCACCAATCAAGGAATCCCTCTCGAGGGAAATCCTAGTCCCTTTACTTCTTGTGGAAATATTAGTGCTCCTCATATGGCCACATTGTCTCTGCCAGGTCCGACTATTGGCATGCCATTATGGCTATTCTCAACCTCTGTGGTTCAAAATAACGTGATTCCTCAGCAATCGAATCAGCAACCAGTTAATACTGAAGTTGACCCTTCGCCTCCTTCATTGTTTGTTTCTCCCTCCCCTTCTTCCTCTTCGCTTGGTGAAAATAGTGATACTAGTAACCAAGTAGCTGAGAAGAAGAAGAAAGGGAAGGAGAACGAGAAGAAGAAGTCAGTTAAACAAGGGGGCAACCATGAATCATCTGTGAAAATCTACACACTAAATCTCCAAAATATCGTTTTGTAATTTGCAAAGGAAACAATTTTCATTTGAGATTGTCCTTGCCTTCCGTGGATCTTGAGAGAATGGCCTCCCCGCGACACCATATGGTGTCATCAACCTGTGGTGATCATGTTGACAGCACACCATCAACTAGTGAAAATGAAATTCCCAAATAGAAAGGAAAATTCAAAACTCCATGTGGATTATGTGAAGGGAACCATCACCTTCCCTGTTTTCCTTTCTTGGATGAGACCAAAATAGTCTTGCATAACCATCCTGCTTCACCTCAGTGACTTCCATCTGGATACAAGAAACTCACCTCAAGTCCTTGACTAGTTGAAAATGTGACTGACATAATTCAACCATCAATCAAAGCACCTATCATTGAAAGTGAATCTTTTGAGTCCATACCGGACCAGAGTCAGCAGACCGAGATGGAAGTCGACCCAATGTTGCCTTCAGAAGGTCCACCTTTAGATGATATCATTCCCAAAGAGAGTCAGAATGATACTATTCAAATTCTTTTTGTCACTTCAGAGTTGATGAACTTGGGGGAAATTCGCTCGTTCCTTCACAAGAGAATCCCCCAGTTCCTGTGACTCAAGGGGTTAGTTCAGCCATTTATTTGGTACTCCGTCCAAGCAGTCTAGTTACTTCCTTTGATTGGAATCAACTAGCAAGATCTCGCCTTCCTTCTAATGTACCATTCCAGACCATAGTACATGTTTACAAAATGATCGTGTCTGGAACTATCATAGATGAAGGGGCTTAAGTGAGTATCCTTTCCTCAACTGCTTGGAAAGCACTTGGCTCGCCATTGCTTATGCATGTTACACAAAATCTGTCAGGCTTTAACAAAGGAACCACTCGACCATTAGGGATCCTTCCTAAGTTGCTGATAAGTTTTAGAAGGAAAACCGTTCACCTGCACGTGATGGTAGTCCAAGGACCGTTAGATTACATTATACTCCTTGGATGCAACTATGTTTACAACATGGAAGCTATTGTCTCAACGCTATTTCGAGTGATGTTTTTCCCACATGAAAGCAACATTGTCCAGCTTATTGACCAGCTTTCATTTCCTGGCTCAAGCATAGCTCCGAGTCGATCGTCATCCTTAAATGCTCTTTTTGCATCAAGAGTGTCTCTTCAACCTTCATTCCATCCACCTAATTACCGCGAGTAGTTTGGTGAATGTAACAAAGCTTAGGGGGCATGCACCCTTGTCTATTTTGTCGACGAACCTAGCTATAGAGATAAGTTTCCCTGTAGGTTATGTGATCGGTCTGGATGACCTTTCACCTTTGTCTATTTGGTAGATGAAGTGGAGGAAGTTTTTTGTTTGTTCTGCGAACGAAACTGTCTTGCTTAACCACGGTAAGTTTCCATATGGTTACTGAAGACTCTTTTTTCATCATGCTAGGGGCATGCAAACCTTTTTATGCAAGCTAAAAACTACCATTTTCACTTTTTATATTTTTAGATTTTATAGCTTTGTAGTTTTTTAACTCCTTAGGTTAGGTGATTGGTCCAACACGCCATTCACCTTCGTCTATTCTGTGGATGAAGCAAAGGAAGGGTTTTCTCTAAACTACTGATGAAACCATCCTACATAACCTCAGTAGTTCCTTAGCTTTTTAGTTTTTTTCTAGCTTTGTAGTTTGGTCGTTTCTAGCCTAGATGAAAAGGAAAATGAGCAATGTTTCTGTAAGGTTCAAGCTCGTTAAGAAATAAACCTGCCAACTAAGCACATGTTCCCACAGAGTTCAAGCTCGTTAAAAAATGAACCCAACTCTGGTAAATAACCTTTGGGATTGCCGTTATATCAGCCTTTTGAACCTTGTTTGTGATCCTTCCATCACCTCCATCATTTTGGCCAATCATATGTTTCCACTTGATAGTTTACCATTTTGAGGAACAGCTACGATGAGTGGTCCTGTTAGCCACCCTCTTCACATCACCATGTTTTGAGAAGTTCCAAGATTACCCGGAACGAGTTGCTACCCTAAACACCACTCATTCCTCAAAAATGAATCTCCTTTAAACAGTTTTTAGATTCGCTAAATATGAAAAGATTGTCGAGCTATTGTCCTCTCTAGCTCGCTAAAGTGATTGGAAGCACCATCCCTCCTATATATTTTAATCTTTTTCGAGCCTGAGGGATTATCTCACAAAAATATCAAGTGCTTGTCTTTTTCGGCTACCTAAAGTGATCGAAAAGTCATCCCTTTTGTATTATCTTAATATTTTTCGGACTTAAGGGATTATGCTATAAAAAAGAACTGTTGGATTTTCCCTTTTGTCCCCTTTCAAACTCTCTAAACATGAAAAGGACTAAGTTATTTTTGTCATTAAACTCATGTAAACAATAGTGACAAACTTGTCCACCCAGACAAGAATGAGTTTCATTGTCATTAGACTCGCTAAAACATAGCGACAGGTTTGTCGGAAGGACAAATTATAGAACAAGCATATGTTATCCTCCTCAAGCTTGACAAAAATAAAGAGGTACCAGTTAGCAATGACTTGGGAAAAAGGGAAAAAAACTTGAAGATTTTTATTTGTAGCAGGTCGCTCTTGAACATGACACTTTCACTCCATCATCATGATTGAGTGAGTTTGGGTTATTCCGTTCACCGGTCATATCACCATTGGTCGTCCATACCATCCATCTTCTAGGGTTAACACTACCAATCCATCTCATTGTCGCTGATATGTTCAAGAGAAGTCATCCAGAGAATTCACCATCTAGTTAATGCCTCATCCACTGCAATACCTTCACCCTCCATTTTTCATGACCGCCATTCCTGAACCTTCTATCATCAGATCGTTTTCACCTCCAGAAAATAATTTGCTTCGTTCCATCTCGTAGAGGAGGAATACATTAAGGCCCTCCTATGACGGGTCACGTCTTGTAGGCATCAACTCATTATCCAAGAAGTTGACTTCGAAACAACCCCTTTATTACTTTGAAGCTTGCATGCCTCCATGGAAAGTTTCTCACTTCCGGCAACAGGTTTACATTAGTGGCCTTCAACCGAAAGATTTTGTGTAGTGTTTGACATCAGATCATATATTCAAACCAAGTGAATTGTACTGTAGTACCTTGAGGGTCATTCTCATTATCGGTGATTCCTCTCACGCCTGTTAACAACTTACATTATTGGCTGGTAATTAGACGATGTCTTTCCATGTTCAACTTCAGGACATCTTTTCACATGGATCGACTTGTACATCAGGCGAAGATTGAAGGAGTTTTAAAGACCCCGGATCTAGTTTCATCCATCTGAGTTGTGATATATTCAGTGATATAAAGACATTAAATGTACACAAAAGCTGCACAGATAGTCATCTAAGCCAGGGAAGATGACTCTTCATATGGGGAATCACTAGTCTGCAACTGTAGATGATTATATGTCCTATGTACATGAAAATTAATTTATAAATCTCAGCCTGGGAATGCCCACCTCAGCTAGATCATGAAAATAATATGATGATGTTGTATTGTATTGTATCTTATATAGGTCACCTTCCAGTTCAAATACCTTGGATCTTCATGATAAATCATTTCGCACAAAATCAAAAGATTTACAACTTCATACTTTATGGGGCAACTGTTATAGACTTATTTGCGCACCGCAACCCCAATCTTATATGTTGATAAACCAAGGGCTATTTAACCCCTAAAAGTGTTATTTCATAGCCTAAAGGATCATGGTAAACTGATTACATCATTTCCCAAAAGTTCCACTTGAAAAAACACTCAGAACTGGACAAAACGGGACCATACTGACTACTACACTGTCAGGGTGTGATGCATACTGAAGAGGCCTTCTGTGCGGTGCAATGAGCGAGGATGGGCAAATGTCCGAGACAATTTTCTAAGTGGATGCTCATGGAATCTTCCAAAAATTTCTCCTATGACACTTGCCTCTCTGAATTCGCCCAAGGATGAGTAAGAGATCCAAGAAATATCCAAGTGGAACCAAGAACAACAAGTGGAATGACACTAATCAAAAACCCAGAGGATACTCACACCCTTGCAGACATCTATAAATGGATTCCTCATCTGAAAGATCTAGAGGCTAGAATTTTGTAATTTGTAAGGAAGTGCTAATAGTTTGTCTTTGAGAAAGAGAATTGTATTGTTGGGTGATTTTGCTTTTCATGAGGTGAAGAGGGCTTTGATGCTGGGAGGACGATGCTGGATCAAATAGCTGGGTTGGAATTCTCCCTTCTATTTTAATAAAGTTCTTTGAGTTTTCCTCCATACAATCATGTCTTTGTGAATCTTGTTATTTGTGAATACTATTGTATGTTTAATGTATTTCTGATTCTGCATTGTTTATGATATATTAGATTTAGATGCTTTGATGGTGTTTTATTACTTTGTTTGTACAGGTATCCTCTAAGCGGGACAAGTAGTAGAGGAGTTGCAAGCTCTATCAAGGGGGAGAGAAATCAAGCAAGGAGTCAAGCGGGAGATCCAGGTTGGTCCCTTTGTCTCTCTCTTATATATCATACATAGAGGAAATTGCAAATTGCGTTGATTGTTTGTTTCTAGGATAGCTTCCAATCCTAGTGGGACTAGCAGATCGAAAAGACACTAGTTTTCCTAGAAACAATGACTTAGTCGCGAAGGTTGTCTTTCTCCTATCCTCTAGTGTGATTTTGATCTAGTGGTACCCCGAGAACCCATCAGTGAAAGAGTATGCTTCCTGGTCACCTACATTTCCCAACACTTCATTAGTGAATCGAGTGGGAAAAAGATCATGTATGCAAGCATCATTCAATTTTCTATGATCCACGCATATCCTTATTTCATCCTTCTACTTCTTTTCCTATACCACCATTAGGCTTACCCAGTCAGATTCTTCCATAGGCTCAATAATACTTGCCGTGAGAATCTTATCTAGCTCTAAGCAGACCTTTTCCTTGTATTTCATATTGAAATGGTAAGGCCTTTACTTAACCGGATTCACGTCAGGTTTCAATGTGATCTTCATCATACCTAGGTCCCCGATTATCCCCTTCAGCTCTGTAAACTTGGTAGGGAATAAATCATGGTATTCTTGGAGATATTCAATGACCTTATCCACCATCGCATCGTCCCAGTAGTCTCCAATCTCCATGAATTTGGGCTTTTCATCCGTACCAACATTCACTAGCTTCGTTTTTAGCGGCGCAGTTATATCCAGATTCTCAACCTATGGTCCTTCAACCTCGCAGTGACCTTCTGTTTCAAGGATGTCAATCTTTCGTGGATCCTCATCCTTTTATTCAGTAGTTACATTATAACATTCTAGTGCGTGACTCAGCTGAGTTGCCAATTCAGGCTGAATCAGGTCTAAAGGATCTTGGATTATCCTAAAGGTTGTTGCTTTCACCTCTTCTAGCGCCTCATCAATACTATCAAAATCGTCTTTATAACTAAATTTCATTATGAATCCTTCACATAGAATATCCCATTCAAATGTACCATGGCAGAGCTTTGTTTCTACATACCAGTTCATTGGGACAATATCCAGTGTGTGACAGAACAAGCTCACCCATTCAGGTTGGGCCTCCTCTCCATAGGCCTGGGCCCATTTGGCCAAGTGCACACGCGGATCATCCTACGCACCATAATTGTCTATCCTTCACATATTTTCCTTCCCAAATCAAGTTCTCATCATTCTCCTACATTCATGCCAATCATCAATTCCTCCCTTGTGCATACCCCACCACCTTGAGGGCATAGCACATGGTGCCCAGTCCATCACCTAGAATCGCTTCTTTTTTGGTGCCTCCCTCTCAAATGCATCTAGAAAAATATCTACATCATTCCAGCCATCATAAGTAGGCATATTTATTACCTTTTATGACACACATTGTAGCGACCGGGTAATCATGTTATAGCTCAATGTAGTTACTTCGTGTAACTGATTCTGCCAGTGCTCTAGTTCTTCATTAGAGTCTGAGGTGCATGAACTCTCATGATCCCATCTAACTCATCCTTCCACTGTTGAATTCACCCAATCTTGGCCTTGCATTATTGTCTTATAGATACAATGCAGATCGTCATCACTCTCATAATCATGGACTAGTTCAGTATAACGCGAACCTTCAGTAGGATCCAGGGGTACTATTACGTGGAGCGATTTCTTTTGAAATATCATCTTTCGCTTCTTTAGGTTGATTACCCTATTCATATCAGTAGCCCAATCAATTCCAAGGAGTAGAGGATAGGGATATGCTATCATCTGTAGAGCTATAAAAAGGGTCTCTTTCACCTCTAATTGTTGGAAATAATACTGAGAGGGGGGGGGTGAATCAGTATTATCAGATCAGTAAAACCTTTTCAATTTCATGCTCAGAAACATATATGCGACTTCAGTTAAGTGAACCCGCGTGTACACGCGACTGTGTCTAAAGCAACTAGCGTATATGCAGAGATCTTATAATTCAGTTAGCTTAATCTTCAGTAAATGCATCAGATCATTATTAAGCATATTAACAGTAAACAGGTGCAGAATAACAGAACAGAACATCACACAAGAGCCACACACATGAACACCGTGATATAAGGTGGAAACCCAATGTGGGTGAAAACCACCTGCTGCAATTCGTCTCTTTCTTCTTTAATAAGAAACTTCTTTTACAATGCACTGGTGCAGTCATTTACCAGCACGCAGGCTGCAACCTGCAGAGGGCTACAACCCTCATAGCTCTTGTACTAGCCGATCCATTTACTAGTACGTAGGTACCAACCCTACAGAAGGCTACAACCTTCACTCGTTTTCCAGCTGCTCCTGGAAGGGAGCTACAACCCCCTTGGCTCTTGTACTGGCTGATATGTTTACCAGTACGTAGGTGCCGGCCTACGATCTTCCCGGGACCACGTTTCATACATTTTCATACTGGATCCATGAAACAATCATCATTGTAGAACAACCTGCATCATCAATCACTGAAACACCCAATTCTGAATCACTGTAACCCTGTCAACAACAACCAGACAACATAACAACAACCAGATCCAACTTCATCTTCAAATATCATACTTCACATTGTATACGCTACTTGGATGAACCCAACCTGCGTGTATACGCTCTTTTACCAAAGCCAACCCGCGTACAGATCTGCAAATTCTAACTTATAACTCTGCAGCTATATCAGACATCAAAACATACCCAGATCATAATAATAAACATGCGTCAGTAGATCTGATCTATCCACAGGCAAACCAGATGAAGATAATCATTCCAAGCCTTGAGATCTCGTTCCATCATTCATCATCCTCCACATGAGTGAAACCTTGGTTCAGATCACCAACCCATAACCAGCACTTGGATCTCACACTTCCTCAGATCTTCATCACTCACACACTCTTGCACCTTGCTTGCATTCATTTGCCTAATGATCTTCTCCTTATATAGCCTTAGGCCCTTTACAATACCACGGTCCAAAACCATAGTAACACAATACCATCAACTTCAAAACTAGGGATCAACACGTCCGTCGAGACGCCATGGTCCAAAACCATAGGCACAACTTCCAAGGACTAACCGCCATGGACCAAAGGTACTTTTCCACATACACGCGCTTTTGCTGAAGCCAACCTGCATGTACACGCGACTTGGGCTTAACGAACCTGCGTGTATGAACTGTCTTGGCCTCCTGTACTCAGATCTGTCCTCTGATTAAGTTGCCATCACCTGTACCAACCTCTGAGTACCTGTACCAACCTCTGAGTGAGTTGCCATCAAGGACAACACTTGAATCATAATGCCAACAATCTCCCCCTTTGGACTTGATGGCAACCACCACACCAAGTCACTCTCCCCCTTTGACATCAAGGGCAAAGGGCGAACCAAGATATCCTCTTCTTTGGTATACCTTCTGCTGTCCATACTCCCCCTGAGTACCTGCTGCAATCTCCAAATGTGCTCCCCCTTTGTGTATGCCAAAGTGTACCAATCTATCCATCCTGCTCTTGCTGAATTGTGCTGTTCATGCTCCCCTTGACTGTAGGCAAGATCTGCAAAAGATGTTCTTTAAGAAGAACAAAGACTTATACACCATAGAAGACCTTCCTATCACCAAAAGACTCAATACATACATTCATCACCCAAACTAGTGGGGATATACCAATATTGACTCATCCACCTAACCATGTGGAGATACATTAAGAGTTTACTCATCATTCATCCCAGGCATAGTGGGGAAACCAACATAGGCCGTTACATGACCTTGACACCATAAAAGAGATATCACAAAAGAGATACATGCTGAAGTTTCTGAATGGGCTCCAAGTTGTATCAATCCATCCATGCTCCCCCTGAGTAGATGCAAGTTCTAGGACCAGCAATTCATTCAAGACCATGACTATCATTCATCATATATGATCTGTACCATCAGCCTGCAATTCCATTCCTTTGATTTAGCTTCATAGACTTTATCAACAACTTCTAACCATAATGCCAACAATGCATTATTTGAAGTATATGCTCCTCCTGAGCCTGTGCCATCTGTAGTTAGATCTGATCATGCATACATCAGTAATAAGCATCAAGATCTCATCATCATCAAGTTAGGATTAAACACTTCTAACATCTTACAAGTATCAAAACATTTCCAAACATCCTCAGCAGACTGTAACTGTTAACCAATAGAGCATATATTGGACTGGATCATATCAGACCCCTTTTCTGAGTCTGTCCCCACTGCTTTTTCAAAAACTGACATATACGCGACTTTGCAGTGTGAAACTCGCGTATATACGCGGCTTTACTTCATGAAACTTGCGTATGAGAATTAGAACACTGAAGTTTTACATCTTCAGCTCCCCCTGAGTCTGTTATGTCTGTGCTGTGCTGAGTACCCTGTGCTGTGCCACATCTTTCTGGCTGAACTTCCTTCTTCTTCCATATCTTCAAGCATGTTGATGATTTCTTCTTATCATGAGCTTTGTTCCTGCAATCCTTTGCTCTATGTCCAAACTTGTTACATGCATAGCATCTTACATGTTTCATATTCCTCCTATAGCAATCAGCAGCTTTGTGGCCAAACATATTGCAAGAAAAGCAATATCCATTAAAGTACCTTGAATGTGATGATCTTTCTGCATGATGGTCTTGAAACCTTCTTCTTCTACATATGGCTGCAACATGTCCAAGATTATGACATACATAACATTCAACATTATTCATGGGAGGGGTAAAAGATTTTCTTTGAGGAGCCTCTTTCCTTGTTTGTTGATGGAGTTGTCCTTTCATCTCCTTGATGAGCCTTTCAAACTTTGCATTAGAGTTTCTTGTCTTACTTTGTGAACCAGATTCACCTTCAATAGACTCATGAAAACCAAGTCCAGTTTTGATAGCAGGGGACCTTTGACTACTAAGAATATCATCCAAGACTTTAGAGCTATCTTGAAATCGTAAAAGCTTATCCTTTTCTTCTAATTTACTTTTCAAGATATTTACCTCAACTTGATGTTGTTCTTCTTTTTCCAGACATTGCTTCTTCAAGGTCTCTTCAGCTTTCCTTCCTTCATCCAACTGATGCCTTAGTTTGAGGATCTCGTTCTCTTGCTCTTTATTCAGCGCTAGCAGCATTTGTCGAATTCTGGATTCACATTCCAACTGATCTTTTAATATGATGATTTCTTCTTTGAGGGCATTCTCCCTTTTGCTAGGTAGATCTATGATTTGATCTGGTGCTTCATTTGCTTGTCCATCTTCAATCTGAGGTGATTCAGGATCTGAGTACTTGCTTCCACTCAATGGCAGGTTGTCATTGTTCCTTTGAGCTGTCTTCTTCTTCTGACGTGCTTTCTTCCCCATTGCTCTACGAATCTCCTTCAAGCGATCAAGCTTCTCTGAAGGACCCGCTCTGATACCAATTGTTGGAAATAATACTGAGAGGGGGGGGTGAATCAGTATTATCAGATCAGTAAAACCTTTTCAATTTCATGCTCAGAAACATATACGCGACTTCAGTTAAGTGAACCCGCATGTACACGCGACTGTGTCTAAAGCAACTAGCGTATATGCAGAGATCTTATAATTCAGTTAGCTTAATCTTCATTAAATGCATCAGATCATTATTAAGCATATTAACAGTAAACAGGTGCAGAATAACAGAACAGAACATCACACAAGAGCCACACACATGAACACCATGATATAAGGTGGAAACCCAATGTGGGTGAAAACCACCTGCTGCAATTCGTCTCTTTCTTCTTTAATAAGAAACTTCTTTTACAATGCACTGGTGCAGTCATTTACCAGCACGCAGGTTGCAACCTGCAGAGGGCTACAACCCTCATAGCTCTTGTACTAGCCGATCCATTTACTAGTACGTAGGTACCAACCCTACAGAAGGCTACAACCTTCACTCGTTTTCCAGCTGCTCCTGGAAGGGAGCTACAACCCCCTTGGCTCTTGTACTGGCTGATATGTTTACCAGTACGTAGGTGCCGGCCTACGATCTTCCCGGGACCACGTTTCATACATTTTCATACTGGATCCATGAAACAATCATCATTGTAGAACAACCTGCATCATCAATCACTGAAACACCCAATTCTGAATCACTGTAACCCTGTCAACAACAACCAGACAACATAACAACAACCAGATCCAACTTCATCTTCAAATATCATACTTCACATTGTATACGCTACTTGGATGAACCCAACCTGCGTGTATACGCTCTTTTACCAAAGCCAACCCGCGTACAGATCTGCAAATTCTAACTTATAACTCTGCAGCTATATCAGACATCAAAACATACCCAGATCATAATAATAAACATGCGTCAGTAGATCTGATCTATCCACAGGCAAACCATATGAAGATAATCATTCCAAGCCTTGAGATCTCGTTCCATCATTCATCATCCTCCACATGAGTGAAACCTTGGTTCAGATCACCAACCCATAACCAGCACTTGGATCTCACACTTCCTCAGATCTTCATCACTCACACACTCTTGCACCTTGCTTGCATTCATTTGCCTAATGATCTTCTCCTTATATAGCCTTAGGCCCTTTACAATACCACGGTCCAAAACCATAGTAACACAATACCATCAACTTCAAAACTAGGGATCAACACGTCCGTCGAGACGCCATGGTCCAAAACCATAGGCACAACTTCCAAGGACTAACCGCCATGGACCAAAGGTACTTTTCCACATACACGCGCTTTTGCTGAAGCCAACCTACGTGTACACGCGACTTGGGCTTAACGAACCTGCGTGTATGAACTGTCTTGGCCTCCTGTACTCAGATCTGTCCTCTGATTAAGTTGCCATCACCTGTACCAACCTCTGAGTACCTGTACCAACCTCTGAGTGAGTTGCCATCAAGGACAACACTTGAATCATAATGCCAACACTAATTACCTCACATTAATATGTCAATCCGAGTGCATTTGGTTATTTCAAAGAGTGACTAAATCTGAGGCTATTTGTCAGAGTAATGCTAGTAGTACAGCGTTCTACAAAAATACAAGAGTAAAATGATGGTTGTCTATAACTAAGTTACTTCAAATGACTAAAGAACACACTCTTAGAGCTAGGAAACTTTATCAGTCAAGGGTTCAACAGCAATAGCCCATCCCTTTGGAAACTGATGAAAAGAAAATTAGAGCATGGACCACGGGTCTGGGAGCGAGGCAGTAAATGCCGAGGCTCACTATAGCCACAGATCGTCTCTCACACCAAATGCGAATAAATGAAACAACAGATAAAAATGGAACATCAAATAAGAAATTGAACAACAAATCTAGAATGGAACAACAATGCTTTAAAATGGAACAACAATTCTGAAATGGAACAACAATCGAATAACTAAACCTTGCGAGCAATAATCAAGCTTTATCCTATCAACTAAAATGCACTCATTGTAATCAAAACTCCAATCTTTAATTCTCCAAGCAAATCACACAACCAACTAATGGAACAACACTAATTACTAATTATGGAACAACATTTGGAAATCATACCCACACAACACCCTTGAAAGGTAATCTGATTTAACACCAATCATCAACAGGAATTACAACTGTGTTTCAAAATGGAATAGCATGAATCCTGAATCATAAAGAACACATCTTTCAGATAACTTCCTTAACATAAATACACAACATAAAAGCTACGTAACAAAATGATAACAATGTTCAATTAAGTCTAATAATATTGAATCAACTCTGAAAGTATTGATGATATAATGCCGAGTCAATATAAATAACCTTAATGAACGAATCTTAACAGAGCATATGATGTAACTTATAAAGCATATCAGATTACCAACTAATGACGATAAGCAAACCACACAGAAATCAAATCGTAGTGATACAGAAGCAAGTGTCCTCCGGGGCCGGGCCCTTAGCCTCAAGGGTACACCGCTTTAAGTTAATCCAGACACATAGATAAGATAATCACAAAGTTTATATTAATGCATTAAACAGAAAGTACAATGAGCCAAGTTCAACGAGACTCGATGATCAAAGTTCAATCTTTAATAGAAATTTACATAAAAGCATAATCCCCCAAAGCTGACTGTGCCATCCCTTTATATAAGGGTGACAGTGGAGATGTCTAAGCAATAAGATAAATAAAGCAGCGATCCCTCAGCATCAAAGATCCTGAGGGATTCACAAAACTGTTAATCCTTAATCACTTCTTTTCTCCTCCACCGCATTGGTGCCTTCTCCTCCTTTTCTGGACCGGTTTGCTTCAACCTGCTTAGCCTCATTTGCACTCGGTCCTTCGTCAAAGGGACAACAATTACCCTGTTCTTGTCTTCTTCTTTGGAACAGCAGCGCCTCGTCTTTACCCTTTCCTACATAGGAGAATGAAAACTATCAACGGTTAAGTCTTGCATACTAATTCCACATATTTTGTCATAATTCTTTATTGTTTTCCACATTCATGATGTAAAATATTCACAAGTCCCACTGAAAAGCCATTGAAATGATCATTAGAAACATACCTTTTTAGTACTCCACACACCCCCCTGCTTACCCTGTTTCATGCCCTCATGAAAATGTTGTAGTTGACATGCAAAGCAGTGAGAGAATAGGCTAGAGAAGGAATCTCATGTGGAGGCCTACAGCCATGGTGAGTGACTAGGTAGTCAAAAAACTGGCCTGTTTTTCCCTCAGGCATCTCATATAGGGCTTGATATCTGGGTGGAGGGTGCCAGATAATTGTACTGCGGAATCTATATCCTAACCAGGATGGCCCTGCCCTCAAAATGCTTTCGCCATAAAGGTTCAAACGGTTGGCAGCTAATTGAAAATTCTCATACTTAAATGGCTCCCTAAGCTGGATGTTTGGATTAGAGATTCGGTACCGGAATTTGGCTGGGTCAATAGCGAAGTCTTTGATAGAAATGAAATATTCTAAACTTTGTCGAATGAGTGCCTCGTGCATGGGTCCTAACGTTTCGATGACACCCGGAGTTCTCATGAGGTTTCTATGTGGTTTCCACAACCGTATTGGGTCCTGTTGTGGTCACCAACAACCCCCCTCTTTGTTTGATATTAGTAATAACATCAAGCAAAGGGGGACCCTTAACCAAAAATCCAAAAAATATTTTTGTTTGCAAAATCTTTTGTATCAACTTCCTAAGAGCTATATCGCGTCGCAAAGGAAAAAGGGGCGCTCTCCCAAAGCGCATAAATACACTGAAAGGGAGCAACGCGAGAACTCATCGCACCGCGTGCATTAAAAGCGCTCAAAAAGGGAAAACCTAAAGAGCCGCCGACGGCCGATATGCAACGTCGCACGTCGCAATGTCGCATAAGCAGCACAAAGTGACAGAGCAAAAACCTTGCGATCTTGCGATATGCGATGTGCGACCATGCAAAGCTGCGACCTGCGATCTATGGTTTGCGACGAATGAGACCATCAATTTCTGCGATACCACTTATTTACATCGCAATCTTCGACGCTGCGATGCAAATCGCAGAAGCCATTCATCGCAGGAATTCCTCGGCATGATCTGTGAGCCCAATATTAGGCGCGCACCTTACGGGAAATTAATGATTGTACGCCTGTGTATCCAAAGATGATTATGTTGTGTTTTTCGAAGAGTCAAGTCATAATGGGTGACATGATTATGCATTCATTAGAACTTAATTGCTTTCATGTCAATCTTTTCTTCTGTCTCTTTTCATTTACATAAACTATAAGTCAGCAACTGATATAAATCTATATGCAGGAAACATCTAAGGAAAAGTGCCAGAGCTAGAAGAACAGAAAGGAGATGACTTCGCAGATGGATACTGCATACAGCAGGGCCGCAGATTCTAGAGTATCACTCAACAAATTCTAATGGAAATAGGCTATCCAGGACTCAAAGTCAAAGGCGCACAAAAGCAAAGCGTTTATGAAAGATCCTGAGTCCCAAATTGGGTAAAGCAAAAAGAAAAACGCTTAAGGGGAAAGACGTCTCAGAAAAGCCTGGAACAAAGAATGGAAACAAGTTTCAATTGAGAAAATCGTTCAGGCAACAAAATCCCCAGCTCATTGAGTCATTCGCACGACCGGAAACCAAAATAGCAACAGCACAATCAGTTTGAAAGAAATCTGAGTTGTACTAAGTATACACGCCGTGAAGACACTCCTCCAGAAGAACACTTTCAAAAATATCTTCTAGTTTGTCAGAAAGAGGTGCTAGCTCTTGTTATTTCTAATTTTCAAGCTCGAACAAAAGGAAAGGACAAGCAGCCGACTCTTTCACGGCAAACAGTGCATCGCTTATAGCACTAAGGAGCAGATACAGAAATGGCTAGAAATTAGATTCAATTTTTAGAAATAAATTTGTTTTAGTAAAAGGGCGGTCATTTGAAGCCATTCCCTAAATTTGCATAATTAAAATTATCCGGTTAGTAGTATTTAACCCTTCTCGTTGCATTGGAGAAGGGTCCGGAAATTTGTCAAAAAACTTGTCCTCAGAACATGCACTTTTGCACCCTCGGAGGGGGTTTTTGATGAATGGACGGATCGAGATTTATTTATGTTTGCATTTTAATACCTGCTACTGATGTTGCACTTCTCTACTCTTAGTAGGCATTAGAAGTAAGTAGAAATAGATCGTTATTGCTTAAGGTCTGTGAGTACAAAATCAGTCATAAATGGTACTTTTATCTCTTGACGAGTTTCTGCTTGCATTCTTAGAGTAATATACAACTGATGTTGTTTATATGTTAATTTATGAATGAGTGGACTACCATTTGGCACTTTTGTACGGTGGAGTCATTGATTTGTGCTTAATACATGAATAACTGATTATGCGATATGCTGTTCACAACTGTTTTGCTTAACTTTTTATCCAGGATGGTTCATATTAATTGATTTATATTCTCATAATAGCTTAATAATCTTCATTACCAGTTATTTTGTGAAATCGTTCTAGATCACATAATGGAAAAAGTTCTATCCCGGGTTAGCGTAGATTAGATGTGTTGTTCTTGATAGATTAAAGTAGTATAAAATTCAGTCTCAGAGTTTAGAATTAAATTAGCTTAGAAATAATTCCAGATTTTCATTATCATATTCTACACACACACATCACCAAACTCTACACACACACACCCCTTTGATCGGGAAGCTGGTCCCGTTATCCCCAGTCGGACCCGCTACACCAAACGGGCAAGGAGCCGCCAACCAGGTTCCCGACCAGGTGGGTATCCCCCTTGTTGTTGACCCGATTTCAGGGCCCTCAACATATTTGGTGCTAGAAGGAGGGCACGAAATATGAATGGCACCTAAAGCAACATCTAAATACCATTCTGAGAGTAATACACCCTCATCAACTCCCTCGACTTCTCCAACACGTTTTAACCTGGAATTTGAAGTCGCTCGAGTATCTACCACTTCTACATATTCGAATATATCAGACCAATCTATCATTGAACCCCCCTGAAATTCAAACTTTGATTCGTAAACTCCAGGGATTCTCTATTTTTAACCAGAAGTCTGATAAATCTAAAAGCATCGTGACTTCGCAGTACAACCCTGCACATCCCCTTACCAGATTGAAGAGTGAAAAATTTTGCATACAACCAAGTGAACTCCCTCTCCCTACCAGGAAAAGAGCAAGGAACACACCACCAGAGTCTGACAGTTAGACTCCTTCATCCACTTCGTCCATATCAACTCCCTCACCGCGAAGTCAACCACCCAGTCTTTCATTCCAACTCACTCACCCATCTTCTACAAACCTTCCTCTTCAAACATCAAAGATCTTAATATCTTCATCTTCTCAGCATCAGGGATCATCTTTTGCACTTCCATTAACTAGCAGCTCAACGATGGCCCAGTCTCCATGGAACAATCCTGGGGCGGTTTTAATGCCTCCACCCCTGAGCCCTATACCGGCCCATCCTGAGAAATGGCTGCCTAAATTCAATCCGGAAGCAGGCATGCTAGCTGAGGAACATATCAATAATTTCATGCTTTCTGTTAATCTCAACGGAGTCACTAACGAAGACGTTGTTGTCCGGATTTTCCCTTATACAATGCAAGGAACAGCCGGGTCATGGTACTTTTCGTTACCTTCCAGATCCATCATAAGCTGGGACATTTTTCAAATTCAGTTCCTCACCAAGTTTGGTGATGACAGATCCATGTCGACATTCATCAATGACCTATCTAATCTTAAGGCTGAGGCTAGAGAACCCATTAAAGGTTTTAACTTACGGTTGAATAAGATCCTCAACAAAATCCCTGCTGCTTCACAACCCAGCGAGGAAGTAAGATGTGAATGGTACATCACGGCTTTACCTCCAAACTTGGTTATCTTCGTAGATAGGGCAAACAAGACCACCTTAGTCGACAACTTGACAGAAGCGTTAGCAGTGGAAAAACGCGTGGTAGCCCTAGAAAAGAGATCTGCTATAGAAGAACACAAACCTAAGAAGATCTCTTTCAAAGAAGACACCAAGAAGAAGCAAACGAAAGACCCTTTCGATTTGGAAGGATTACAAAAAGTGTTGAAAGCCATGTCCAATGAGATGATTGATATTAAGAAACAAGTAGCAAAGACTTCTTGGAAAAAGCCTTTAGGACTTTTAAAAGAAATCCTCCCATGGAGGTAAAACCACCTAGTGTTGTCTCAAACGTTGAATTTGAAGAAGACGAAGAAGAAGAGAATACCACTGAAGGGCAGACCGACGAGGAAGAGGTCGTAGAACTACAAGGAATGTGGGACTTCATCCTCCCACAAGAAGAGGATCAAGAAGCATTTCTTGTTAACACGAGAAGCAAAAATCAACCTGATCCTCCCCTAACTACCCCAAAACAAAAGGGCGCAAACCCTGCAACAAAAGAAAAGGTCGCAACAAAAAAGACAACTACTAAAGCGACCCAGCTTAGCCCAGTCCAATCTGATCAAATGCCTCCATCAAGAACACTAATAGTGTCGGATGAAATGGAATATAACATCATTGATGACTTGAAGAAGACTAGGGCTAATATCACTCTGTATGAATTGAGTAAATTGAAACACCAGCAGAAAATAATGATGAAAGAGTTACACGCTGTGCCTACTACATCTTTACCTACAGTTGTAGCTTCCCATAATCTGGGAATACCTCCAACCAACACGATCAATAAAATTGATCCAAATGACATCGCCTTGATTGGAGGAAGATCAAGATCTCATACTCCTTTTCTTCTCACATATGAAATTTTCAATAAAAACGTGCACAATTGCTTGGTCGATTCTGGTGCTTCAACGAATATTTTACCCAGGTCAATATGTGCCAAATTGAATGTGCAACCTAAAAAATCCGCGGTACGTATAGTTCAACTTGATCGATCCCAAGTCGAAGTGATTGGTGAACTCAATCAGGTGACCATAAGATTGTCGTCTAACCCAAAAGTGTGTCAGGTTATCGACATTCTAGTAGCTGATATCCCTGAGTTCTATGGTTTGATTCTTAGCAGGGATTGGTCGGAAAAACTCCACGGATATTTTTCAACAGATTGGTCACACATGTGGTTACCATACAATGGTAAACCAAATCAGATAAAGGTTGAACGAGAGTTGCACCAAAAATACATAGTGACAGAAATGGAAGGAGAAAATGAAGCCATAACATACAATAGCAGCATTGTAGGCAATTACGCAATAGATTCTTTCCTAGGTAATTTCAATGCTCATATTTCACCATACTTAGAGAATTCAGTTTTATCCCAAGTTGAAAATTTCTCCCAAACTGATGACTCAAAATGTTTTAGTTTTTTAGATAATTCTGTAAATACATCTTTATTTTGGAAAATATATTTTGACGGATCTAAATCTAATGAGGGAGCAGGAGCAGAATGCGTTCTGATTAACCCAGACGGGAACAAGATTATGCTCACATGCAAACTTGAGTTCGATTGCACGAACAACACAATGGAGTACAAAGCCTTGGTTGAAGGCCTATACAAAGCAATCAGATTAAAAATTAAGTATCTTCAAGTCTTTGGAGATTCAGAGATCGTCGTAAAACATGTACGTAACACCATACATTGCCTATCAAGTCATTTAAAGCATTATCAATCATTAGTTCAAGATCTCACTGCACATTTCGTAGCATTCAACATCTCGTCAATTCCAAGAATTCAAAACGTGAGCGCAGACCTGTTAGCTAACGTAGCCTCTAGACTTATCCCTTCTGAAGATTTTAGTCCTGATAGGTTTTCAATAGAATTAATCTTTAAACCATCCATCCCTGACAATATCACCAATTGGAGAGTGTTCAACGACGATCCTGACATCGTAAATTTCCTTACTTCTGAAGGATCCTACTCAAATCAGATAATCGACGAAGACCATCATGACCACCAAATACAACAAAATGGCTCTGACAATGCTATATCGAAATCGGTGGTTAAGTTAGAAGATTTATATGATTTGAAAAGTCGGTTTAAAAGGTCCGCCAATGCTAAACTTTGCAGTTCTACCCTGAACTATGAATTAGTAAACCTAGGGACCGATCAGAAGCCACAAAACATTAACCTAGGTCACGGCCTAGCCCCTGAAGAGAAATCAGCATATATCCGTCTTCTGAGACAATACAAAAACGTTTTTGCCTGGAATTACGATGAGCTAAAGACATACAACACTTCTATCATTCAACATGTTATCCCTATGATTGACAATGAAAAACCTGTCCAACAGAAGCTCAGAAAAATACACCCTAACCTAGAAAATCAGATAAAAACTGAGCTTAATAAGTTGTTGAGAGCCAGAATAATCTTCCCCGTAAGGAATTCTAAATGGGTATCCAATATGGTTCCCGTTAGGAAGAAAAACGGAGACATTAGAATCTGTATCGATTTCCGAAATCTCAACAAAGCCTGTGAGAAAGATAACTTTCCCCTCCCACCTATGGAGCAAATATTACAGGCAGTAGCAGGCTCAGAATTAATGTCATTCCTGGATGGATTTTCAGGATACAATCAAGTACTGGTGCATCTCGATGATCAATTGAAGACTACGTTTCGAACCAAATGGGGCACTTATGCATATCAGAAGATGCCATTTGGTCTGATCAATGCCGGAGCTACCTTTCAGAGAGCCATGGACATCGCGTTTAAAGGGTTAGTCAATAAATCAGTAGTGATTTACCTGGATGATATAACAATGTACTCCAAAAAACGAAACAACCATCTCAAAGATTCGAAGCAAATCTTTCAAAGATGCTTGAGGTATGGGATTTCGCTCAACCCAAAGAAATCTTTCTTTGCATTAAGCGAAGGGAAATTGCTCGGATTCATAGTGTCGAAATCTGGTATTCACATAGAACCCGACAGAATCAAGGAAATTTCCGAAATATCCATACCCCATAACAAGAAATCCATGCAATCCTTCCTTGGACAGATCAATTTTGTCAAAAGATTGTCCCAGATTTTTCACGTATTATTTCTCCCTTACAAAATATGATAAAAAAGAATTCAAATTTCAAATGGGGTCTAGATGAGCACGAAGCGTTCAACTTAATAAAACAAGCTATCATCAATGCTCCATCTTTGGCCACCCGAAATTTTTCGGAATCTTTTATCTTGTACACTTTTGCCTTAGAGAAATCCTATGCCGCGATTTTGACCCAAGCAAATCAAGAGAAAGTGCAAGCCCCAATCGCATTCTTTAGCTCGAACTTACAAGGTGCTGAAATTAATTACTCAGACGTAGAGAAACAAGCATATGTTGTTTTCAAAGCGATCAAATATTTCATACATTTCTTGCTTAAAGCCCACACTAAAGTCGTAGTACCGTTTTCGGCGGTAAGAAACCTTTTGGTGCAGAAAGACGTGGGCGAAAAGAGAGCTAATTGGATTACCGCTTTACAAGAATATGATCTTGAGATCAAACCAGCAAACATTGTAAGAGGTCAAGGCTTCTGCAAGATGTTAGCCGGAGCATCGCAAATCCCAGAGAACTCATCTGAAGAGGTACAAGCGTATGAGGTAAGCCTAAACGATGCTGAATCATCATACGCTGACACCATTTATTTTCTTAAGAACGGGTATGCTCCATCGCGTCTGGATCATACCAAGAAAAGAGCTCTGAGATTAAAAGCTAAACAATACCAGCTCATAAATGATGTCGTGTTTAAAAGGAATTACGATTCTTTGCTTCTTAGGTGTCTTGAGAAAACTGAAGCCGAAAAGGTTTTGCAGGAACTCCACGATGGACCAGCGGGTGGACACTATGCCGGAGATGCGACTGCACATAAAATCTTGCGTGCAGGATATTATTGGCCCACGCTGTTCAAAGACTCGTACAATCACGTAAGGAAATGCCAAGTCTGCCAGACTGCTGCAGGAAAACAAAGGAAACCGTCCATGCCACTACAACCAGTCATCATCGACCAACCATTCAGTCAATGGGGCTTGGACATAATAGGTGAGATCGTTCCTCACTCTTCTAAGCAGCATAAGTATATCCTTATGGCAACTGATTATTTTACCAAATGGGTAGAAGCAGTTCCTCTCAAGACAGTTCATTCTGAAAATATTATTGAATTCATAGATCAATTTATCATCACTAGGTTTGGATTGCCAACAGCATTAATGTTTGATAACGCTTCATATTTTTCTGGAAATACTATGACTGAGTTTGCGCTTAAAAGAGGGTTCAAACTGTAATATTCTCCAAACTACTATCCGCAAGGTCATGGATTGGCTGAGTCAACAAACAAGAACCTAATCAGAATTATCAAAAGAACAGTCGACCAAAACCAAAAGAATTGGCACAAAGCGCTGGTAAATGCTTTATGGGCTGATAAGATCACAAAGAAAGCTTCAATCGGCACTTCTCCCTTTAATTTAGTTTATGGGAGAGAAGTGGTTCTTCCGACTCACCTAGTCATTCCCTCTTTGTCTTTAGTGCAATATATCGATGAAGTATCTACTTCCTCTCTACAATTAAGACAAATGGAAATAATCAAACTAGAAGAACAAAGAGAACAAGCTAGGAAAACCCATGCTCATCACCAAGCGCTAATAAAATCTTCTTTTGACTCAAGCATCATAACCAGAAAAAACTTTCAGATGGGTGATTTAGTTTTCAAATGGGATAAGGCTCATGAAGAAAAGGGCAAACATACGAAATTTCAAAAGTTGTGGCTTGGCCCTTTTCAGATTGTAGAAGTCGTAGGCCCGTCTACATTCGTGTTGCAGGATCTGGCAGGTAGGAGAGATTCTTTACCTGTCAATGGACTAATTCTTAAATTATACTTTCAATAGAAGAGAATTCATCTAATTTTTGTAGGATAGATTTAGTTTTTAGTTTTTATTTTTGTTTTGTTTTTCTCTTTTTATGAATAAAACCCGTTGCAAATGATCATTTCAAAAGGATTCATGAAAGAGCACGCCAATTCTCTATCAGATTTTGATTTCGCTTGTATAAATAGCAAAATTTTTGAAAATCTGAATTTTATTATTGACAAATAGAGTTAACTTCACTTTGATTACGATACTCGTTTCGAGCTCTAAAAAACTTTGACAAAAGCAACCTTTGGTAAAAGAATTGTTTTGTATCAGCACCATGAAAGGTATCATCAATAATAAAATAAGCATTCTCTGCAAAGCTGTTGTTTTCAAAAACTCTATTATTGTCGTCCAGAGCTTTCTTAAGGAAAAACAATGACTTCCTCCCTGCTAAAAGGAAATTACAGCATTCAGAGAAACAATCCAAGGAAAACACTATATCTCAAAGAATAAGAGGTCTCATCACGAGCCGGCTTATCATGATCACAGATATTATAACTTGCTGACTTTGCCAATACTGTCTATCAAAATAGGGCAACGACTTAAGATTGTTGCAATCAAAAGACAAGAGGTCTCATCACGAGCCGGCTTGTTCAGCAAAAGTGTAAATCAAGTGAATGACTGTGTCATAATTTGGCCACCAAACCAAGACATTGTTCTTTAGAGAATTAAAAAAGGAAAAGTGTGTCAAAAAGGATTTTTCTCTGGAATGTTGCGAGTAACCTCAAACAGAAAAAAGGATCATTGCTGGATAACATGGTAACCCTGTCAAGGCTATGGACGCTTGCGGGCAGCAGAGGCTCTACCTACGACAAATGAGCATACTTTTAAGCCAGTACGCAGAGAAGACCTTATTTTATCTTTAATCAAGACCAAGTAATTTCTGATGCGAGTGCAAGAAAAAAAACCTGAGGAAGCAAGCAATTGGGATATAAAAAGGGTTGAGACAAAATATCGTCGATAAGGTGAGGGGTAATCTACTCTATCTGTCCATAACAAAATTTACCCATATAAAAATTTTGTTGTTTCGGAAGTGAACGGTCAATAGAAATGCAGAGATAACTGGTTCTTCACAGTGAATCGCCATTGTTGTGGTCACCAACAACCGTCCTCTTTGTTTGATATTAGTAATAACATCAAGCAAAGGGGGACCCTTAACCAAAAATCCAAAAAATATTTTTGTTTGAAAAATCTTTTGTATCAACTTCCTAAGAGCTATATCGCGTCGCAAAGGAAAAAGGGGCGCTCTCCCAAAGCGCATAAATACACTGAAAGGGAGCGATGCGAGAACTCATCGCACCGCGTGCATTAAAAGCGCTCAAAAAGGGAAAACCTAAAGAAACGCCGACGGCCGATATGCGACGTCGCACGTCGCAATGTCGCATAAGCAGCACAAAGTGACAGAGCGAAAACCTTGCGATCTTGCGATATGCGATGTGCGACCATGCAAAGCTGCGACCTGCGATCTATGGTTTGCGACGAATGAGACCATCAATTTCTGCGATACCACTTATTTACATCGCAATCTTCGACGTTGCGATGCAAATCGTAGAAGCCATTCATCGCAGGCATTCCTCGGCATGATCTGTGAGCCCAATATTAGGCGCGCACCTTACGGGAAATTAATGATTGTACGCCTGTGTATCCAAAGATGATTATGTTGCGTTTTTCGAAGAGTCAAGTCATAATGGGTGACATGATTATGCATTCATTAGAACTTAATTGCTTTCATGTCAATCTTTTCTTCTGTCTCTTTTCATTTACGTAAACTATAAGTCAGCAACTGATATAAATCTATATGCAGGAAACATCTAAGGAAAAGCGCCAGAGCTAGAAGAACAGAGAGGAGATGACTTCGTAGATGGATACCGCATACAGCAGGGCCGCGGATTCCAGAGTATCACTCAACAAATGCTGATGGAATTAGGCTATCCAGGACTCAGAGTAAAAGGCGCACAAAAGCAAAGCGTTTATGAAAGATCCTGAGTCCCAAATTGGGTAAAGCAAAAAGAAAAACGCTTAAGGGGAAAGACGTCTCAGAAAAGCCTGGAACAAAGAATGGAAACAAGTTTCAATTGAGAAAATCATTCAGGCAACAAAATCCCCAGCTCATTGAGTCATTCGCACGGCCGGAAACCAAAATAGCAACAACACAATCAATTTGAAAGAAATTTGAGTTGTACTAAGTATACACGCCGTGAAGACACTCCAGAAGAACACTTTCAAAAATATCTTCTAGTTTGTCAGAAAGAGGTGCCAGCTCTTGTTATTTCTAATTTTCAAGCTCGAACAAAAGGAAAGGACAAGCAGCCGACTCTTTCACGGCAAACAGCGCATCGCTTATAGCACTAAGGAGCAGATACAGAAATGGTTAGAAATTAGATTCAATTTTTAGAAATAAATTTGTTTTAGTAAAAGGGCGGTCATTTGAAGCCGTTCCCTAAATTTGTGTAATTAAAATTAGCCGGTTAGTAGTATTTAACCCTTCTCATTGCATTTGAGAAGGGTCCGGAAATTTGTCAAAAAACTTGTCCTCAGAACATGCACTTTTGCACCCTCGGAGGGGGTTTTTGATGAATGGACGGATCGAGATTTATTTATGTTTGCATTTTAATACCTGCTACTGATGTTGCACTTCTGTACTCTTAGTAGGCATTAGAAGTAAGTAGAAATAGATCGTTATTGCTTAAGTTCTGTGAGTATAAAATCAGTCATAAATGATACTTTTATCTCTTGACGAGTTTCTGCTTGCATTGTTAGAGTAATATACAACTAATGTTGTTTATATGTTAATGTATGAATGAGTGGACTACCATTTGGCACTTTTGTAAGTTGGAGTCATTGATTTGTGCTTAATACATGAATAACTGATTATGCGATATGTTGTTCACAACCGTTTTGCTTAACTTTTTATGCAGGATGGTTCATTTTAATTGATTTATATTCTCATAATAGCTGAATAATCTTCATTACCAGTTATTTTGTGAAATCTTTCTAGATCGCATAATGGAAAAAGTTCTATCCCGGGTTAGCGTAGATTAGATGTGTTGTTCTTGATAGATTAAAGTATTATAAAATTCAGTCTCATAGTTTAGAATTAAATTAGCTTAGAAATAATTCCAGATTTTCATTATCATATTCTACACACACACACATCACCAAACTCTACACACACACACCCCTTAGATCGGGAAGCTGGTCCCGTTATCCCCAGTCGGACCCGCTACACCAAACGGGCAAGGAGCAGCCAACCAGGTTCCCGACCGGGTGGGTATCCCCCTTGTTGTTGACCCGATTTCAGGGCCCTCAACAGGTCCCTAGGCTCAGCCCTTACCCACAAGTCTAGGCCATTTTCCTGCCTCTGGAAAGTGTTATAGGCTTTGAGCCATTTGATCTGATTAACCCCGAATGAGATGAATGCTTGCAATTGAATGTCCCCAACAAAAGAACCAGGGTTCAACTCAATCTCCTAATCTAGCACGAGGTTATGTAGATAAAATTCACATAGAAATCTCTGAACCTTCACCCCATAATGTTTACAACAATATATAAAGTCATTGACAATGTTAATTTGTATCGGGGCACCTGCTTTAACAGCTTTTATTTTTAATTGTAAGTACCGTTCCAATAAAAACAGAGCATAGCTTTTGGCAGGGGCCCTACAGGCTAAAACGTCATTGTATAAAGAACACAAGGTATAGATCTGTTTGATAACAGTATCTAGCCTACGGGTTACCTTTACAACTTTCTCTTGTTCCTTTCACCACCGTTCAAAGGCCTGGATTTCAGATTGGTTGACGTTCCTTAGTTGCTGTTGTAGTTCTTCATACTTCTCGCGAGGAATTGTTTGCTCTCTAAGCCTCTCCATTTCTTGCTGAGCCTGTTTCAATCCCTTGTGCAAGGTCCTCATCTTTGGATCTCTTTTCCATGCATTAGTGGAGGCCGGTAGTTTTACCTGAACTTTCTTATTGCGTTGTTTCGAGTTTATAACCCTTATCACCCCTGAGGGTGGTGCCTTCATTTGAATTTTCTTGTTGTCCATTTCTTTTTTAACACCAATACCAATTTGCTGTTGTTCCTTTTCAAATGGAACAACAGTTTGCCCCTCAGCGTCATTTGGAACAGCAGCTGGACCTTCAGCCTCATTTGGAATAGCAACTAGATCTTCAGCCTCATTTGGAACAGCAGCTAGATCTTTAGCCTCATTTTGAACAATAGCTGGATCTTCAGCAGTGTTTTGATCAGCAGGGCAATTTTTTGCCCTTCGCCTTTTTATCCTACGGATTTTTACTGCAGTGGTCATCTTTTTCTTCCCGGCGGTCTTCCTTACCCTCTGCCTTTCTTTCAGGATCCTGATCTACTGGTGGACTTGGGCTATTATTCTCAATAACCTCTGTTGTTCCTTTCGTAGTTCTCTAATTTCCAATGTTTTATTAGAAGGAACAACAGGCTTTCTGCTACGTTCTGGGCCGTGACTAGTCCCTGGATTTCTCTCCTGGGTGCTTCTTCATTGTTTTTTGCTGGCTGTTCAGGGGTAGGAACCCTAACTGGTTCCGTGACTTCTTTTTCTATCCCTACTTCCTCCAGAATTTCCTCTGGTGCCTTGCGAACAGATTGTTCCCATTCAGTATCTCCTATCTCTTTCTCATCATGAACAGGCAGGTTTCCTTCTTCTGCCTCTTCTGCATGTGATTTTTTGGATGTATCTTCTTCTTGGGTTTTGTCGCGGAGGTATGATGGAGTGGAAGGTTGGCCATACTCACCCATATTGGCCAAGATTGCAGCCAATTCATCTTCTCCCACTGGGTCCTGTGGTGGGCTACCTACCTGTTGTTCCATTTCCTCCTCCTGCCTGGATTGTCCAGCTTCTACCTCATAATGCTCAACTTCGATTTCAGGATGTTCAGCTTCTGTTTCAAGAGGCTCAGCTTCTGTCTCAGGAGGCTCAGCTTCTGTTTCTGAATGCTCAGCTGCTTCTTCATTTTCCTCTTCGGATTGCTCAGCCTCCTCGGCCTCTCCTTCCTTTTCTCCTTTGACTTGTTCTTCTTCTACTTCTGGCCGTGAGGGTTGCTCGTCCTCAATTACCACTGGCTGACTGGTGATTTCCTAGAGTTTTTCTAGCCTTCCTCTTATCCAGGCTAACCAGACTGATTTTCTGCGTTTCTCTGGCTGTTACGGTGTATCAATGTCATGCTTACGCTTTGCTGATACTTGGCCTATTTTTGGTCATTCAGATGTGCTCGCAGCATGTTTTTGTTTTCCTAATTCTCTGCATTTTTCCAGATGTTCTGGTGTACTTGTAGTATGTTTACATTTTGGGGAAGGTGCTGTCGCTCTCCCCTCAATTACTGCAATTAGTTCTTCCCAGCTACTTTGCTGCTGCGTGAGGTTATGACTAACTATTAGTCAGATTAATCCATGGTGGCTGACAACTGACTCTACATGTTGTGCCTTTTTTAGGCTTCGTGCGACGTCATGAAGTAAAGAATTCAAAAGTGCAGGAAGATTTACAGAGCATTTATTCTTTAGAACAGCTAAGATTTTAAGATGTCGTGGCCTTACCATGTCTTTTCTCCCCTCAAAGGTGATGTAGCTTTGTACTGTTCTTGCTAATTCTTCCGAGGTTTCTCCTAGCATTGCCTGCGGAACTCCCTTCCCCTTAATCGTTAAGCTCTCGCCTTTGTCCTGGAAAGTTTCCATGATCATCTATAGTCTTTCCTTCTTTAATGTCCATACAGGTCCGGTGGCTGGTAGTCCCAAGACTTCTGCGATTATATCGTCGGTGACCGCTATTCGTTTCCCCCTCACTGTGGAGTGATCCTCCTGCAGGTTCTGCAGAAATTCCATCGCCACTGTTTCATTGGACTTCTGTAGGCGACTGAGATAAGTCAGCCATCCTGCTCTTTTGAGGATCTCCTGAGCAGCAGCGAAGACTGTCAACTCCTGTGGTTTACTTCGAATTGCTCTACCTCCCATGGTTTCACTATGGATTCTCAATGGAACAACAACTTCTTGTGCTGCTTGAAACACAGAGAGGGTAATAATCATAGGATTTAGAAAAAAACACAGAGTGTGCAACAGAAATGACTTATGAACATCAACTTATGCAGAAAAAAATAGAAATATCATGTCGTTAAACCGTGCCATTTCCTGGTACACTATTTTTCTCGAATAGTGAGCTGACACATAACCCGGGGAATAATGAGGTTAACCTCCCCCCCACAATGCGATAGGCTGCCCCAGCTGTCAAAGAAAGGAGTGGCACCTGATCTGTAACCAAGTCATAAAGGAATAGCCTATGAAAATATGCCATGTTTAGAAAAACAACGGATTACCGAAATCGAGGCGTAAGGTTGGATCGCGTATTACGTAAGAGGCTATTGTGATATGATGTGAGGCCGGGGGATAGGACGTTTGTCGTACTTGCCAAATCTCAAGTGGTCATTGTCACCTCCTTTGCCATGATTGGTGTAATAAATGTTCATGCGATATATAAGTTGGGAAATAATGTATGATTAGTGCCTAGGATATAAGAAACAAAAGAGTATTAGTATCCTACCTATTGGTGTAATCAATGTAACTTCGATACCATTAACAGAGCTCTGCTGTCGACAGGTGTCCATAACCTTGGCAGAGTTGTTTATTTCACCCCTAGAACCATGATCCTTTATGTGCATATTAAGGAATGTAATGTCAATGTGTAGGCCATTATGCTGGCTTGGTAACCAGTTAGCCATAATGCCATTCACGAGGAGGGGGCGAAGAGTGGGCAGGCCGGCTCGTGATGAGACCTCCTGTTCCAAGGTTTGTTTATTTGATATACCTTTTGGACCATATCCCTGGTGTGGTGGCCATAGTGGGAATGCCACTTCACTTCCATCCTCATGATCATGGTAGGCTGGCTCTTGATGAGACCCCCTATCCTGCATTTGACAATTTATAATTCATTTGTTTTTTACTTTCTTTTTTCATAAAGCACTTTTCCTTATATATACACAAAGGGTGGTTCAACACTCCTTAAGAGTAGGAATGGTGGAAGAAGTCTTATCATCTAAATAGGAGGATATAAACCCTTTGCTCTTATTTCTAAACAAAAATCAAAGAGGATTAAAAAGAATGGCATGATAAAGATAACCAATTAGGGAAAAATTAGTAAGGCAATGACAACAAAAGATAAGTCTGTCCTTCTTTCTGTCCTCTTACCAATACATAGCCTTATAAAGATAGCAATTTATAATTTCCTGATTTCAGTATGTTGTGATTTTGTATTCATTGCATAAGTGCATAGCTATCTCTAAAAGACTTTGAAAGATCAGGGGCAAGAAGCATCCTCAAACTTGGATCAGCAAAAGGGATAAGCTGTTTCACAAGGAGAGAAAAGGTATGCTAGAAGTGTTCCTTTTTGAGAGAAGAACAATAAAGGAGAATAGGTCTGAGAAGTGCAAATGCCATTCCATTTGAAAAAGGAACAGCAGAACACACCAATGTCGTTCCTTTTGAAAAAGGAACATAAAAATGCTATCTCTCTTGAAAAACAGTACCACAACACACTCAAAATGACGTTCCTTTTCAAAAAGGAACAACAAAAATCAAAATGATGTTCCTTTTGGAAAAGGAACAACAATACAAGAAAACGCCATTCCTTTGAAAAAGGAATAGCAAAAATCAAGAGCGTTGTTCCTTTTGAAAATGAACAGCAGAAAATTAAAAAGTGTTGTTCCTTTTGAAAAGGAACAACAGAAAAATTAAAAGTGTTGTTCCTTTTGAAAAGGAACAGCAGAAAAATCAAAAGTGTTGTTCCTTTTGAAAAGGAACAGCAGAAAAATCAAAAGTGATATTCCTTTTGAAAAGGAACAGCAGAGGTATCAAAAGTGTTGTTCCTTTTGAAAAGGAACAGTAGAAAAATCCAAAGTGTTGCTCCTTTTGAAAAGGAACAATAGAAAAATCCAAAGTGATGTTCCTTTTGAAAAGGAACAGCAGAAAAATCGAGAAATCAAAAATGTTGTTCCTTTTGAAAAAGGAACAGTAGAAACACGCAAATGCCATCTGTTTCAGGAACGACAAAAATCGAAATCTTTGAGCAAAAGAACACATTTGGTTCAAACATATGTACACAAACGAGTTTGAAGAAAAGAAATTACGTACAAATTGTAAAAAGAAATGAATTCCTTAATGAATTACAGGTGAGGAAGACTTCTCTTCCTCTCCTAAAATCTCCATATCAGTGTCTTTGCGTAGCTGTTGGTAGAAGGATTCCCAAGTGAGTGGTTTACGATAGGGACGAACTCGGTGGCCATTCACTTTGAAGGTATATCTAGAACCGTCAATGGTGATTAAAGTGATGGTTCCATTGTCATGTACCTTCTGGATTTCGTATGGTCCCAACCAATGAGTCTAGAGTTTCCCAGGGAAGTCCTGAAACCGAGAGTCATATAACAAAGCCTAGTCTCCCTCGTGGAAGAATTTGTTTTTGATGAGGGCGTCATGCCATTTAGCACGCTGCTGTTGAATCAATGTTGTATTTTGTAGTCCAGAGAGCCTAATTTCGTCCAATTCATTGATCTGCTGTAATCGATTAATCTGTGCCTCGGTTAGATCTAAGCCAACTTCCTGTGTTGTTCGTAATGTTTGGATTTCAAATTCTATAGGAAAAATGGGTTGTTTTCCAAACACTAGTTGATAAGGTGAGTAACCAATGGTGCTTCTCCATGTTTTTCTATAGGCCCAGAGTGCTTCAGGTAGTCGGGCAACCCAATCACGCCTATGTGATGCAATGGTTTTTGTTAGGATTGATTCTATTACCTTATTGTTGCTTTATACTTGTCCATTCGCCTGTGGGTGATATGGGGTAGTGATTTTGTGCTGGACATGATAATTATTAAGTGTTGCAGCTAATCTATTGCCAGCAAATTGTTGTCCTCCGTCTGTAATTATTTCCCTTGGAAGGCCATAACGTACAAATAGATGTATGAAAGAGTCCTCTATGGCTCTTGGAAATGCTTCTGCTTCAACCCATTTGGTGACATATTCCATTGCCACCAAGATATATGTTCTCTGATTTGATGAGGGGTTGATGGGTCCAACAAAATCAAGAGCCCATCGCTCGAATGGCTCGATGACTAACTGTGGTTTGAGAGGCATCTCGTCAGCTTGACCAGGATGTCCTGCTCGCTGGCAGCTATCACAGGCTTGAACAAATTTCTTTGCATCTCTGAAAATCATGGGCCAATAATATCCTATCTGTAATACTTTGTGTGTAGTTCTATGCTCAGCGAAGTGTCCCCCACATGGTCCGTCATGACAGGTTTTTAGGATGTCAAAGATTTCATCTTTTCGAACACATCTCCTGATATGCATGTCTGCCCCTGTGTGAAACAAATAGCCCCCTATCCAAGAGAATCGAGTACTCTTCTAAACAATCGGTTTTCGTTCATTAGGGGTTAAGTGTTTTGGTAGTTTACCTACTGCAAGGTAATTGGCGACATCAGCATACCAGGGTGTTCGAATGGCAACAACAACCAACTGTTCGTCCAAAAATTGATCTTCAACTGCTGCTGCATCAATTGGCTTTGGCATTCTTGAGAGAAAATCGGCTACAGGATTCTCTTTGTCGGGTCGGTCCTTGATTCTGATATTGAATTCCTGTAATAAGATCAACCATCTAGTTATTCTGGCATTTGTGACAGGCTTATTTGCTAAATATTTTATGGCGGAATGATCCGTATACAAGATAACAGGATAGCCTGTGATATAATGTCTAAATTTATTGACAGCATGTATTACAGCTAGGAATTCATTTTTAGTAACAGTGTAATTTAATTCAGCAGGGGATAAATTTTTGCTGATGTAATAGATAGCGTATGGTTTTTTATCCTCTTCCTACCCAAGGACTGCGCCAATGGTTGTATCTAAGGCATCAGCTGATATCTGAAATGGCAAATCTCAGTTTGGTCCTCGAAGGACTGAGGCTGTGGATACGAGCTTCTTTAAATCCTTGAAAGCACGTTCACATTTTTCTGTCCAAAGAAAATCAACGTTACCAGTTAGTGCATATAAAGGTGCAACAATGTGTGAATAATGTTCTATAAATCGTCTATAATATCCAGAAAATCCAAGAAAGCTGCGTACCTCTGTTTGAGTAGTAGGAGTGCGAATAAGCAAAAGTATTTGGATTTTGGCTGGGTCTACCTGAATGCCGGCTGCTGAAACATAGTGTCCTAAAATAAGTCCTTCAGTCATCATCATGTAACATTTTTTGTGGCTTAAGCAATGTCTGGTAGCTATGCAACGTTGTAGGACTTTTTCTAGGGTATTTAGTGCTGGATCAAAATCATCTCCATAGGGTGTAAAGTCATCCATATATACTTCAAGTCCATCATTTATTAAATCTGCAAAAATGCTAAGGATAGCCCTTTGGAATGTGGCGGGAGCATTACATAGGCCAAAAGGTAGAACTTGGTAGGCAAATGTTCCCCAAGGACAAGTGAAGGTAGTTTTATCCTGGTCTACGAGGGCAATCTGAATCTGATTGTATCCACTGAAGCCATCCAAGAAGGAAAAGAATTTCTTTCCTACCAAAGTATCTAGCACTTGGTCTATGAATGGGAGAGGAAAGTGGTCTTTTTGTGTTGCCTTACTGAGTTCCCTGTAATCCACACAAATTCTCCATTTCCCATTCTTTTTTGGTACCACCACAAGCAGAGAGACCCATTTACTGTCAAAAATAGGATAAATAAAATTAACATCTAAAAGTTTCTGAAGTTCCACTTTTACCACATCCTTTAGATGAGGATTAAGTCTTATTTGCGGTTGACGGACAGGTCTAGCATCGTTTTCTATATAAATGTGGTGTGTACACAATTGTGGGTCGATTCCTTTCATATCAGGGTAATCCCATGCAAATGCTTGTTGATATTTTCTTAACAGATGGATGAGCTTAGTTTCTTGTTCAGATGTGAGGTTGGCATTGATATTTAAAGTTCTTCCTAGTTCAGTTTCCACAATTTTACTATTTGCGACAGAAGTAATAGGTATTGTTTTATCATGTGTGTCTTTCAGAGGATATTCTTCTAATTCATTATCAAATGCTGCTTCTATCATGTGACATTGTGTGCATGATCCGGATTCAGTTGGACTAATGAAGTTGTTAATGGCATCATCTTCTGTTTGATCTTTAAAATCAAGTGCCTCTTGTATAGTCAATGGAGATCTAATGTTATTACTAAGGTATGATACAGGATACTTGTTAGTTTTAATTATTGTGAGACTTGGCTGCGCTGGAGGGTACAGAACCAAATTCTTGATATCAGGTCCTTTGGTTATGGTCATATTTCCTTGCCGGCAACCAATGTAAGCATCGGCGGTGGCAAGCCAAGGCCTACCTAGGATTAGCAGGTGTCCATCAAGTTGGGTTTTTGGATTAATTATCAGGAAATCGGTTGGATATTCCTAGGAATCTACAGAGACCATGACATCATGTAGAGTACCTTCTGCTCTAACCACAGATCGATCGGCCAATTCTAACAAAGTAGAGGTAGGTTCTATAGATGTAATGTCGAGCTTTTGACAGGTAGTGGTTGTTAAAATATTGATTGCAGCGCCTAGATCAACTAAGGCATTAGACAGGGTCTGACTGTAAATTTGAACAGTTACAATTGGATTTCCTGGGTCTTCATATTTAATGGGTGTTTCTTTCCCTGATAATAGATCAAATAAAGTACTGACTACTTGGACTCTTGGATTAGTTGTTATATTCCTCCTTGGTTTTTTTATGCACAATTCTTTAATAGTTTTTGCGTATATAGGAATATCTTGAATGGCTTGGAGGAACGGGATTTTTATATACAAATTTTGTAATTCTTCCAAATGTCAAAGTCAGGATACTGTAAACGTCAAGGTATGGCTAATCGTTCTGGGAACGGAGGAGAGGATGTGGTTGCTTGATTATGAGTCTCCTGCTTATTTACATCCTCTTGTTGCAACTGATGTTCTCTTACTAATTGATCTCCAATATGAACTGTTTTATCTCCCTCATTTTCAATGATACATCCAGATCGTAATTGAAGATCGTTACACTCTCGTAGGTTGGGTCCTATTTCTGGTGATTCTATGATTTGAAGAGATTGGACCGGTCTGTTATTTGGATTGGGGTTGGGTTGGGCTGGGAGTTGCGGTCTCAGATTAGATTGGGGATTTTGTTGTAAAGCTGGCAGAGTAGGTTGAGGGAGCAGAATAGTTCCTACTGGCTGTTGCATCGGTCTTTGCTAGTTTGTCTGCCAGGGTAAACCTTGTGAAGTAGGAGGAGTCCATTGCAGAGGGTATGGGATATTTTTCCAATATGGTGGAGTATAAGGGAAATTCCGCCAACCAGATTAGCTTGGCTGATTCAGCCATGGGTTTGAAGAAGGAAACGATGGTGGTGACCAGTTTGAAAATTGGGGTTGGGGCTGATTTTGCCACATATTATATTGTTGAGCATTATATTGTGGAGGCTGAAAAGAAGAGGTTGGATCTGAAAACATACCAGATTGTCTTGGTTGCCACTGGCGGCGCTGGTTGATCAAATACACCGATTCTGGTTCTTCCTTTGCTTCCTTGTATACTGCTTTTAATCTAGGAAGTGAGGGGCAACTTTCCGTAAGATGATCGTTTGTACAGATGGCACATGTTTGGACTGTATCCAGTGGACACTCCTTATGACTATTTTTTTCTACATCGGCGACAGAAGATTGCCAAATTCTATTCTGCCTCCATCTGCTTTTTCTTGGCCTGCATAATATCAAGTTGTGTAGTTAGTGCCCATAGAATATCAGTTTTAAAATTTTCTAATAAATTTCCAATCTTCACACGCGTTACTCCTTCTGTTGATATTTTATTGTCTCTTGCAAACTGATCATATTTTGCCGGTTTTATACTTGTGCTGCCTCTTGAAGTCATGATGCATAAATCAATAATGTCAGCAAAATTCTCTTGATAAATATCCCCTTTTCCCATGATGTTTAATGTTTCAATCCACTGTTCCTTCATGCCCCTTATCAATGTAGTTTTTAACACATTATCAGGTAAAGGTAGTGATGAATAAGGAGATCTTTGTAAATTGTATTGAAAACGTTCCACATATTCTTCTAATGTTTCGTTCGGTTTGGCTGTCATTTGGAATATTTCATCTTTCAATTCTCTAGACCTACAATAATCCTGATATTTTTTTAAGAAGGATTCTTTCATTTGATCCCAATTGTTGATGACCCCACCACCTAGTCCCATAAGCCATCTTAAAGCAGCCCCCTTTAATGTAGAGGGGAATAATTTTAATTTCTGGGGATCGGTGGTGTAATCATATCCCCTGCACAACACATCAAATTCAAATAAAAATGCGTCCGAATCCTCTAATGTGAGACAGTGAAATGTAGGGATATGTTGAAGAGGGATAGCTTTCATGGGCGCATTTGCTGCAGAATCCACTATAGGATATTTTAATGTAGAGGTTTGAGTATTTGGCTGGTTCTGAGCCATAAGATCGAATATATGCCAATAACCTTCTGGGATATCTAGGAGGGTATTCCTAGGTTGAGAGGGATGGATTTTAGCAGGGATTGTGTGGATTCCTTTATCTGGGATAAGAGGAATACCTGATGTCTGAGGAGATTGGACTCCTTCAACAATGATTTTCACAGTGCTCCCCTTATCTGGGCTGTTTAATGGCCGATCTCTTCCAATGGGAGATTTTGGTTCCTCGGTTTCCCCTGTTTCTCCTTCTCCTTCACAAAAGTTGCTGAAATTACCTTCCTACAATAGTTCTGGAGTAGAATTTTTAGTTTCTTGAAAGTTGGTGGGCTCCAGTATTGTAGCATTAATGCTACAACTCTTGGGGCTTCCTATCTCTAATTTTATCAACCCGGTAGTTCATACAAACTTGGTAGTGACGGTGTTGTATGCACAAGTACTAGCTCTTGTCGCAGCTGTCACTTGGTCTGCTGGCACAAGTCCGCTAGGGCTCAAGCCAACTTCTATATGCTCTTAGAAGAGGATTTCTAAATGATGGACGAAGGCTATCTCAAAGTAAATTAATCTACTTTGTAAAAATGAACTGAAAGCCAACCAAAACATGGAAACCCTAGTAAACCCTAATCTGACTAGCTTAATCTCTATGATACAATGGTGGGAGTGCAAGTGCCTAAGAATGATGCCATTACTGCTAGTGATATGAAATGCATGAACTTAAACTACTTCCATTGAAAAGAACATTGTTTTTGTATTTTTGCTTAAGTGGTTGGAGTGATTACGGTTTTGTTTCTTATTAACGTTTGGCTGTGCAGAGGTGGTGCGAAGGGAGAGAAAGCTTGGGAAAGGTCAGGGGGGCTAGGAGAGGTCCTAGGGGATCCCTAGCATCAGTCCACAGAAGTCCACAACGTTCAGGTGCTCGGCAACCAAGTTTGCAGGCTTCTACAGGATGTCTGCAGGGGATCCTACAGGAAACTCAGGAATTCTACAGGAAGTCTGCTAACTTCTACAGGATGTTCTACCGTGGGAGTTTTGGGTGATGGTGAAGTGATGGAGCGGTATGGGTCGATAGGTAAGATGGAGATGGAGCTTGTGATGGCTCAGGGGCAGAGAAATAAGATGGAGAAAGAGTGCACGAAGTTGGTTGGTGGATAGAAGGATGGAAGCAACGAAAGGTCAAGAAAATGGAGCTATGTGGGCAATGGAAGAGTTGGAAGGTAAACAAGATGAACAGAGGTTGAGTAGGTGGCTTTAGGCGTTGTTAAGAAGAAGAAGAAGGAAATGGAATGATACTGAATAGTGTAAATAAAACAAATTGCTTATGTCTTGCACCAAAAACGAGAATCCATTAACCTGTGCTACCTGTGCTATTAAACTAATGAACAACAATGTAAATCGTGAAGAGAAGTCGTGCATGGAGTTGGAATGAAGAAGTATGGCTGAAGATTAGAATGCATGGATGGATTTATAATTAATGTGACTGTGTTGCAGCTTGCATAAAAGTAAAAAGACTGCTTTTTTTTTTGGTGGTTGGTATAGACTGCACCCCAATCTCTAAACAGAGATGGCAGTGAAGGCACTATAAATCTTTTCTTGGAGCTCCACTGAATTACAATCCTCCTACTCTAATCTAAGCAACTGAAAGCGATTTAACCATAAGCTAATCCTACTCAATCTCATTAAAGAAATCAAATCAGCAGACTGTGTTCTTGAAATGCATGTTAAAACAAAGAAACAAAGTGCTGAAAAGAAAGGAAAATAACACTACAAAGAAGAGGAGGTCTATTGCTCTCAGGTTGGGCCCTAACCTGAGAGCTATAGCTCCCTTAAAAGCTCAGAATTAGATCGAAATCTGCTTGCCTTTATTCATAATCAAGAGTCTAATATCATGCCAAAACTGGCTTACAAAAACAAACACCGAGCTGTAACTCGTGCTCAGAAATTACAATATTAGTTCAAAAGTTCAAAAAGCCCCTATCAAAGGATACGGCCTTCATATTTATACACAATGAAGATCAAGCTGGCTTCCTCCATTCGTGGAGATTGGGTGTCCAACTGAAAGTCAAACTGCTGTAAACTGCTATTCCTGTAGAACATGTTGGCTGCCTTTAAGCTCGGTGGGGAGAGCTGTTGGAGCTCAGAGTTAAGGTGAAAATCACGAGGAAGGTCATCCAAGACTGTGGACAACCTCCCTATGAACCCGCAATGTCACCTTTGCTGTCTCCTTGTCTCCATTTGCATGGTCTTTTGCTCTCTTTAATGCCAAAAACCTGAAATCATCATGTATTAGCCACATAGATATAATGCCTGCCCTTCTTCCTACAAATAACACGAATATACTAAGAAATGAATGCATAAGTGATAAAAGATGAATGGTTGAGCAACGTAAGTAGGCCAAATGAACCCAAATTGTACCAAAAATTGGGGCTCATCATCACCCCCCAGCTAAAATATTTGCTCATCCTTGAGCAACTTTGCTCCAGCTCCTTGTCCTTGGCCGAGAACTAGGGCCCGAAACATGCTCTTCCTTTCCTATTCTTGGTGGCCCTGCCTCTTCTGCCCCTGGCGGTGACGAGGGTGGCGCTTCTTCCCTCTTTTCTGTTTCCTTGAGCCGGGCTTCGGAAGCCGATTGGCCTATTCTTCGTGTCCAGGTAGTTATTTTTGGGCTTCCCCTCTCGGGGGTGGCTGATGTTTTAGAGGGGAATCTCTCACTGGGTGAAGTAGGGACACCCCCTAAAATGGTTTGGCTGCTGGGTGGAGGCTGCGGCTTGACCGTTTTTATTCTCTTACTTCTCCTAGCTTCAAAAGGTAGAGGGATCTCCCTCTCTCTCTTCTCCTTTGGCTTTGGAGGTGTACTGAGGGCGGCCAGCGCAACTGTTGCCTCCTTTTCGAGAATGCCAGCCTTCTCTTTCTTGCGTTTTGCTTTCCCAGGGCTCCCTGCAGAGGGCCCCTTCCTTTCTGATTTCGGGCTTCCTGTAGAAGACCCTGCTTTACCCAGTTTCGGGCCTCCTGTAGAAGACCCTTTCTCTACCTATTTTGGGCTTCCTGTAGAAGACCCTGTTTTGACCAATTTCGGGCTTCCTGTAGGAGCCCCTGTTTTGGTAATTTTCGGGCTTCCTGTAGAAGCCCCTTTTTCAATGATTTTCGGGCTTCCTGTAGAAGACCCTTTTACTGTTTTCGGGCTTCCTGTAGAAGCCTGTTTCTGCTTTCCTGTAGACACAGGTGTCGCCACCTTGGCTTGCTTTGCTACATGGGTTTTGCTTTTTGGTTTGGTTGCGGGTGCTGATGAGGTACTTGGGCTTATGTGGACCATCTCAGCTTTGTCCATTCTGCTCTGCAACCTCTTCTCTCTTGCTGACAAGATGGGTGTGTCACCTCTTTCTTTGTCATCCTTTTTCTCATGCTTCTTCTTTTGTTCTTTCTCCTGCACTGTGGTCGAGGTCTTCTGGCCTGTTTCCTTCTTTCCCTCGGCCACTGATTCTTTTTCCTCACTGCTGGAGGAACCACTTTCTTCAGTTAGCATCCTTATGTCTCCGTCTCTTGTCAAATTCCTGAATGATTCCCATGAGAGGGGAACCTTATATGAATGAAGCGCATCCTCCACAAGAAGTTTGATCAACCCATGGTTGGCTACCTGATCTGGTATGCCTTCTTTTAACTTTGTGGCACACTCAATTAGAGACTGTAGCAGGAAATAAGGAATGCTCAGTTTCTTTTCTACAGGAAGATCAATCCGGTGCCTCAATTCAGTGAGCAACTGAAAGTGATACTCGTACACGATGCTATAACGGCCTTCACAGGTTATATACTTCATGATCTGTAGGCTAACTTCATTCCATGGTGGCAGCAAACTGGTTCTACGCACCCCATTTTTGTCCTCCGAGAATTCCTCCTCGGGTGGAAAGAATTATTTCTTGGCCTGCTGGCTCAACTTCCTTTCTTCCTTATCCCATGGAAAACCCATTGGAAGTTCAGTAATTTGACTGATATATTGCGGGGTGAGCTTGAGGCTTAGGCCCCTGAAGTTCACTGTGGCCAGTGTCTTGGATTTCAGCCTTAGAGCCTGCAAAAATTCTTCTGCCACCTCATCGTCGTAACCCTGCAATTTGTCACAAAAAGATATCCATTGAACCCGTGTGAAGAGCTCCACCACCTCCTGGTTTTCCCTTAACTTGGTTGAATCAGTGTGTTCTCGTCGAATAATCCCACCCGACATGATAAAACAGTTTCCTTAACCAGAGGTGGTGATTGTGGAAGAAATTTGGTCTACTGAGACAGAGCATAGAATTACGCTTCTGTCATGCACATAATCCACAAAACTTATCCCTGAGGAACTTAACACAGTTTAATTACCCTGACATCCTGTAGAATGACAGTATAGGCACAACAGACAACAATTTCACCATTTTTCTATGACCAGACTGTGGACGATGATTCTGCCACCTTTAAAAACCAGTTGCATGAAGAGTTCAGGGTTACCTTTTTAATCTGCCACCTTTTTACGTGAGGCACCCGCCTTCCTGTAGAAACTGTGTTCCTGTAGAAACAACGTTCCTGTAGGAGCAGCGCGCGATTTTCGGGAAGGACTGTAGTTGGTCTGCGCTCTGGGTGTGCTTCACAAGCGTTCTGATAGCCAAAGGCTCAGCGTATCGAACTGCAGAAAGATCAGGATAGCCACTCGAGTTCAAAACGGTGGTTGATAAATGCATGAGGGCAATCTAGCTGATTAGATTTTGAATCGGCAGAATCCGTGGCGCGGGGGTGAGTTGTCCCTGCCGGACCGTTGGGTGACGTCATCCCATCATTCAACTGCGCGTTCACTTGCTGCCGCATCAATTCCCGCAGATCTGCCGCCGCCTCTTCTGTTAAACTCGTTTTTTTTCGACGGGATTGCTCTGACGTGCGTGCTGCCCATTCTTTTTGTCATGGCCACCACCCAAACATCCAACTAGACCATTAACTGGCCGATGTGGCCGGCCAAATGGCCATACGGCCGCTCAACCCATTCACCTTTACACTCTGCAATCAATTCAAAGTAGAATTCATGCAATCTGATGGAAGGAAGGGTCGAGACACTTACCTGCGCGGCTGCACACGATGTTTCGGTTTTTTGGACGCTGATGAGTGGATTTACCTGCTGTTGGCAAACTTACACAGGCCCGGAGGTCCATGTTTACAGGCTGCCGATGATGGATTGGATGCTTTGGTTGCATGTGCCCGCGTTTCATTGCATATGGCCGGCGCTGTGAATGGTATGCACTCTAGCGGGCTTAACTGTTACAGGACTCCCACGGGATGTCTTGTAACAGTTCTTCCTCCTTGGCTGCATGCTGCATGACGAAGGATTTGGCCTCACGATCACGCTCCTGGAGCTTTGGATGACTGGGATGAATATGGTGTGAGATCTCCAGCTTTTTTTCATTTAAAATTTGTTTTTTCTTGAGAACTCATCGATCTGCTTTACTGGTGCAAGTAACTTTGTTGCATGTCGACAGGGATGGTGGAACAAGATAACAGTAATGTGCAAGGGTGAAAACAGTGGCTTGCATGCATCCAAACTGATCCTCAGTCGTTAGATCTTCTCATAACATGGATTCTGGACCGTTCTGAGCTTCTACAGGAAGTTTCCTGTAGAAATACAGAGCTGCCTGTAGAAAGGCTGCGTTTCCTGTAGAGAGTCTGCACCTTCCTGTAGAAAATTTGCATCTTCCTGTAGAAAATCTGCGTCTTCCTGTAGAAGATCTGCGTCTTCCTGTAGAAGATCTGCATCTTCCTGTAGAAAATCTGCGTCTTCCTGTAGAAGATCTGCATCTTCCTGTAGAAAATCTGCGTCTTCCTGTAGAAGACTCAAGCTGTAATAAAATTGCACATACCTTGGAGAAAATGAGTATTCTTGGAGGAGGTGCTGGTGAGGTGTCCTGACTGCATGATAAGGACCCTTGGCTTTGAGTTGAGAGGCTCCCTCTCCTCCATAGAACATCTGCAACCTGCATGCAATTTTACATAATGAATCTGCTGACCTTGTTTTTTTTCTTTTGTTTTTTTTCTTTTTTTTTTCTCTTTTTTTCTCTTTTTTTTTTGAAAGATAACAGGGGCACCTCATTGAGGTTTTCACCCTTGCCGTCTGCCTTAAGCTCCTCAAAGAGGTTTTCACTCAAGGATCTTTTTCCAATCTCTTTTTTTTTATTTTTTTTTTGAAAGACAATAGGGGCGCCTCAATGAGGTTTTCACCCCTACCACCTGCCTTAGGCACCTCAGAAAGGTTTTCACCCAGGGATCTTTATTATTTATTTATTTATTTATTTATTTTTTAGATTGTTCAGGGTATGCCCAAAGCAGAGACAGAACCCTTCTCTATGACCAACAGTGCCTTCTCCATAGTTTTGATGAACTCTTGTCTTGAGAGAGGCTTCCTGTAGATCTTCAATCGATGCCCATTGACAAGCATGGGGATGGCTTCCTCATCAATGGTCCAAATAAGAATAGATCCATTGTCATGACATTTTTCCACTGAATATGGCCCTAGCCATCTGGTTCTCAGCTTCCCCTTGAAATGTTTGTATCTGGAGTCATACAGCAAAGCCCAATCTCCCGGCTGAAATTGCTTGTCATGGAGATGTTGGTCATGCCACACCTTTCTCTGAAGTTGAACCACTTCTGAGTGAAGGAGGGCCTGCATTCGGTGCTCATCCAGTCCATTCAGCTGCAATAACCTTTCTTGTTGTGCATGGCTGAGATCTAGGTCTAGCTAAGCTGCCATCCTCAACGTGTTGTATTCAAATTCAATGGACAGCAAAGCTTTCTTCCCATAGACTAGCTCATAAGGTGTGAAGCCGGTGGTGGTCTTCCAAGTGGTGTTGTAAGCCCATGTGGCTTCAACCAGGTGATCTGCCTAGTCCTTTCTGCTACTGCTCACCACCTTAGTCAAGATCCCTTCTAGTGCTCTATTGGTGACTTCCACCTGCCCATTTGCTTGAGGGTGATAGGGGGTGGAAGTCCTATGCTTGATCTTGTGATGAGCTAGTAGATCTTCAACCAGGTTGGCGGTGAACTGGCTCCCTTGATCGGTGACCAGCTCTCTTGGATAGCCAAACTTATAGAAGATGTTTTCTCTTACGATCTCGACCACCTTTTCTTCTGTTGCTGCTTTGATTACTTTGGTCTCTGCCCACTTTGTCAGGTAGTCAGTGCACACAATGATGTAAGACCTTTGCCTCGAAGGAGGGTTGATTGGGCCCACAAAGTCCATACCCCACTTCTCAAATGGCTCAAGAGTCACCTGAGGTTGGAGAGGCATCTCATCCCTTTGGGTCGGTTTCCCCATTCTTTGGCATTGGTCACATTGGCTGACATATCTTCTGACATCTTGATGAAGTGTGGGCCAATAGTAGCCTGCCTGCAGGATTTTGAAGGCAGTTCTCTTTGCTACAAAATGTCCTCCACAAGGCCCATCATGACAGGTTAGAAGGATATCAAAGACTTCCTCCTCCCTTACACAACACCTTAAGATCTGATCGGGGCCAAGCTTGAACAGATTGCCCCCGATCCAAGTAAATGAGGCACTTTTTCTGATGATTCTGCTCTTCTCTCTTGAAGATAGGTGCGGAGGGAACTGTGTTGAAACAAGGTAGTTTGCTATATCAACAAACCATGGAGAGAGTACTGAAATAGCAAACAGATGTTCATCAGGCATCTGGTCATCCACTGTTCCATCCTCATCTGCAGACAAATCCAATCTAGATAAAAAGTCAGCAACAACATTTTCTCTATCTGGTTTGTCAACAATGGTCAAATCAAACTGCTGCAATAAAAGTAACCATCTAATAATACGAGCATTCACATCTGGTTTATTCATTAAATATCTAATTGTAGCATGGTCTGTATGTACAAAGGTTTGATAGCCAGTAATATAATGTCGGAACTTGTTCAGTGCATGGACCACAACCAAGAATTCTTTCTCGGTTACAGTGTAATTCAGCTCAGCTTTGGACAAGTTTTTGCTAACAAAGTAAATGGCATATGGAAGTTTTTGCTCAACTTGTGCTAAAGCTGCACCTATGGCTTTGTTCGAGGCATCAGTGTGGATGTGGAAAGGTAGGGCCCAGTTTGGACCTCTCAGGATTGGGGCTAACACCAACTTGTCCTTCAATTCATTCAAAGCCCTCTGACAATCGTCAGTCCATTTAAACTCCACATCTTTTTCCAACAGGCCAAACAATGGCGAGGCTAGCTTGTTGAAGTCTTTAATGAATCTCCGGTAATATCCTGCTAATCCCAAGAAACTCTGAACATCCCTTACCTTTTGAGGAGGTGGAACCTTTTTGATGAGAGCAATTTTGTTAGGATCCACCTGTAACCCTTGGCAAGAAATGGTATGGCCTAGCACGGTCCCTTCAGTCATTAGGAATTCACATTTTTCAGGACTAAGGGACAAGTTCATCTCAATGCATTTGGTTAGGACTTTTCCCAGATTGGACAATGCTTCCTGGAAGTTGGCCCCATAAGGAGTAAGGTCATCCATATAGATTTCCACTGCATCATGGACCAGCTCCGAGAAGATGCTTAAGACATCTCTCTGGAAGGTAGCAGGAGCATTGCATAGCCCAAAGGGAAGGACTCGGTAGGCAAAGGTGCCCCAAGGACAAGTGAAGGTGGTCTTATCTTGGTTTTCCGGGCTGATTTGGATTTGGTTGTACCCGCTAAACCCATCCAGGAAAGAGAAGAACTTCTTTCCTGCCAGTCCATCCAACACTTGATCTATGAAAGGTAGAGGGAAATGGTCTTTCTTGGTAGCTTTGTTCAGTTCTCGGTAGTCCACACAGATTCTCCATTTCCCATTTTTCTTGGGAACCAACACCAGAGGGGACACCCATTCACTATTTGAGATGGGGTAGATGAATCCGACATCCAACAGTTTTTGCAATTCTTCCTTGACAATGTCCTTAAGGGATGGATTCATTCTCCTTTGGGGTTGCCTAACCAGTTTACAATCCTCTTTGATGTATATGTGATGGTTACAGACCGAAGGATGGACTCCTTTCATCTCCTTATAGCTCCAAGCAAAAGCATCTAGGTGACTGGCCAACAGGCTACACAGCTCCTTTTCCTAGGAAGGAGATAGGGAGGAGCTGATCTTTAATGTTCTCTCAGGGCCGAACTCCACATTCTTGACTCTGGGAGTGACAGGGTTGGTTGTACAAAGATCCACTAAGGTGCTAGCTTGGGCATCCTCCACCAATTTCTCTAAGGATAGTGCACTGGAAGGTGGATTCTGGATCAATATCTCGATCAAGTCATCCTCGGTTGGGGGGTCTCTTCTAGTGATATCTAGGGTGCACAAAGGTGTTGAGTACACCTCGTCTTCCTCTCCTTCCTCCAACCAGAGTGGTAAGTCATGCTCTAAGGAGGGTTGGGCAGGAGGGTATAGGACTAGCTGCTTGGACATAGGACCATTTTTTATGGTCATATTTCCTGCACGGCAACTTATGTAAGCATCTGCAGTGGCTAACGAAGGCCTTCCCAAAATGAGAAGATATCCAGTAAGCTTTGCCTTGGGTTGCAGAACCAAGAAATCTGCAGGGTATTCCCAAGAGTCGATAGAGACCAAGACATCCTCCACAATCCCTTCGGGAGTCACAGTGGAGCGATCTGCTAATTGCAGTACTATCGAAGTCTTCCTCAAGGAACCCTGAAGATTGAGTTTGAGCATGGTATCCCTGGTCATCACATTAATGGCAGCCCCCAGATCAATCAAGGTGTGTGGTATGATGGTGCCATTGATGTGGACATCTACTACAAGACTTCTAGGATCTAGGTACTTTGGGCAGATGACTTGTCCTAACATAAGGCCAGATAGTTGTCCTATCACATTGATGGTTGAAGCATCTTTCTTCCACCTTCCTGGGTGTTTGAAATACTTTTCCTTAACCAGTTTGTTGTATATTGGCACATCCTTGATGGCCTGGAGAAGTGGTATTTTTACACACAACTGCTTGAGCTCACCCAGAAGCTCATCCTCCTCTGGGTTGGGTTGTGTGGTGGCTATTAGTCTCTCAGGAAAGGGTGGAATAGCCTTTGGTTCACTTTCCTGTTTATCTCCCTCATCCTCTGGGGGAGGAGGTTGGAGATCTGGTAGAGTCTTTCCAGATCGAAGATTGATCTCCTGGATCTCCATAGCATAGGTAGGGCATGAGGTTTCCCCAGTGTATACATGCTGGGCCTGTCTATTGTTGGGGTTTGGGTTCGGTTGAGCAGGCATTTGAGGTTACCTTGGAGGAGCAGGAGGTAATGGCTGAGGTTGAACTGGTGGTGGAGGCAAAATGGCGGGAGGAGTATTGTACTGAGGCCTCCACCCCGACTGAGGTGCATTCGATTGAGGCTATGGCTGGGCATGTGAATGATATGAATGAGAAGTAGTTTGAGTAGGGTACTGAGGTGGATAAGACCATGGAGGACGCATGGACCAGGAAGGATGAGCAGGGGGACCCTAGGAAGGCATAGGAGTCGATTGGTTGGGGCTGTAATAAGCTTGAGCTGCCCATTGCATCCCCTGTTGGTAAGTTCTAGGTCCTTGTGGCCTCCTTTGGTTGAGGTAATAGAGAGGTTCAGTAGGGGCTTCTGTCCCTTGGTACATGGCTTTAAACCCAGGTAAGGTTGGACACTGATTTGTGGGATGGTCCTCCTCACAAATGAAACATACTTCAACCGAATGCAATGGGCATTCGTTCTTAGGGTGTCTCCTTGTGCACCTAGGGCAGAAGACAGCCAAGGCTCTCTCAGCTTCTTCTTTCTTCTGCTGGATTCTGAATGTGTCTAGCTGCATGGAAACGGTCTGTCTCACCTCACTCTTAAGATCTTATAATTGATTTGCAAGCTCATCTTTGGAGAAAGGGACACTAGTTGAGAGGAGGTTTCCTCTACCTCGTTTCTGTGCTGCCTTGGAGTTGTTTCTAAACACAGTCTTGATGTCCTCATAAGGCAGTTGTTAAATGTCCCCCCTAGCTAACATGTGAAGGGTATCTAAGAGGTCTTCAGGGACTCCTCAGAGCAGGACCAACTTGAGGGATTCAGGGTCAAGTGTGCACCTAGCCCGCTTATAGCTAAGTTGGAACCTCTCCTCATAATCCTCTAAGGACTCATCATTTCCCATGGTCATCCGAAAGATTTCTCCCTTGGTTTCCTTGGACCTACAGTAATCCCTGTACTTGGTATTGAAAGCTTGCTGCATCTGAGCCCAAGTGGTGATACTATTCCCAGGTAAGCCCATGAACCAGCGTAATGCTGCATCCTTAAGAGTTGAAGGGAAGAGTTTCAGCTTCTGCTCATCTTCAGTATAGTCATAGGTTCTACAAAGGACAACAAACTCAAACAAGAAGGTATCAGGATCTTCAGTAGTCAGTCCATGGAAGTGAGGTAAGGCGGAGGGGCTAATGTTCCTTTCATTTTTATCTCTGCATTGGTCTCTCGGATGGGGAAGGCACCTTCTATTCTCTCATCTTCTCTTCTATTGTCAGCCATAGCTTCAGATGGAGTGGTCTCTAACTCTTCTTCTACTATAGGATCTTCGTATATCTCAGGAGGTTCACCTATAGGTTCTTCTAGATCATTGTCACCGAAGAAGAGAGAAGGGTGACTCAGTGATGTGGTGGGGGTGTTGGGTAAGAATTTTCCTGTTTTATCTCGATTCCTACAAGGCATGAAATGGAAAGACTTTTTTTTTCTTGATTGCTTTTGTTTTTCTGCGGTACCTGCAAAACTGAAACAGATTGATCTACAACTAACTACAAAGATGCCGAATTAAACTGAAAGCAGGAAAGAACTAATCTACTTTGCTCAAATGAAATTGCAGGAATGGAAATGCTAGTCTACGCTTGCAGAATTGAAACACTAATCTACGCTTGCAGAAATGAAATGATAATCTATGAAATCAGGAAATGCTAATCTATGAAAGCAGGAAATGTCTATGCTACTTTTGAAGAATGGAAATGAAATAAACTACTAAGCAGAAGGCAAGAGTAAGCAAATAGAAGAAAAGCAACAATTACTAATACTCTGACGCTTCCCCGGCAATGGCACCAAAAAGATGGTGGGCTCCAGTATTGTAGCAATAATGCTACAACTCTTGGGGCTTCCTATCTCTAATTTTATCAACCCAGTAGTTCGTACAAACTTGGAAGCGACGGTGTTGTATGCACAAGTACTAGCTCTTGTCGCAGCTGTCACTTGGTCAGCTGGTACAAGTCCGCTAGGGCTCAAGCCAACTTCTATATGCTCTCAGAAGAAGCTTTCTAAATGATGGATGAAGGCTATCTCAAAGGAAATTAATCTACTTTGTAAAAATGAACTGAAAGCCAACCAAAACATGGAAACCCTAGTAAACCCTAATCTGACTAGCTTAATCTCTATGATGCAATCATGGGAGTGCAAGTGTCTGAGAATGATGCCATTACTGCTAGTGATATGAAATGCATGAACTTAAACTACTTCCATTGAAAAGAACATTTTTTTTGTATTTTTGCTTAAGTGGTTGGAGTGATTACGGTTTTGTTTCTTATTAGGGTTTGGCTGTGCAGAGGTGGTGCGAAGGGAGAGAAAGCTTGGGAACGGTCAGGAGGGCTAGGAGAGGTCCCAAGGGATCCCTAGCATCAGTCCACAGAAGTCCACAACGTTTAGGTGTTCGGCAACCGAGTTTGCAGGCTTCTACAGGATGTCTGCAGGGGATCCTACAGGAAACTCAGGAATTCTACAGGAAGTCTGCTAACTTCTACAGGATGTTCTACCGTGGGAGTTTTGGGTGATGGTGAAGTGATGGAGCGGTATGGGTGGATAGGTAAGATGGAGATGGAGCTTGTGATGGCTCAGGGGCAGAGAAATAAGATGGAGAAAGAGTGCACGAAGTTGGTTGGTGGATAGAAGGATGGAAGCAACGAAAGGTCAAGAAAATGGAGCTACGTGGGCAATGGAAGAGTTGGAAGGTAAATGAGCTGAATAGAGGTCGAGTAGGTGGCTTTAGGCATGGTTAAGAAGAAGAAGAAGGAAATGGAATGATACTGAGCAGTGTAAATAAAACAAATTGCTTATGTCTTGCACCAAAAACGAGAATCCATTAGCCGGTGCTACCTGTGCTATTAAACTAATGAACAACAATGTAAATCGTGAAGAGAAGTCGTGCATGGAGTTGGAATGAAGAAGTATGGCTCAAGATCAGAATGCATGGATGGATCTATAATTAAAGTGACTGTGTTGCAGCTTGCATAAAAGTAAAAATACTGCATTTTTTTTTTTGGTGGTTGGTACAGACTGCACCCCAATCTCTAAACAGAGATGGCAGTGAAGGCAATATAAACCTTTTCTTGGAGCTCCACTGAATTACAATCCTCCTATTCTAATCTAAGCAACTGAAAGCGATTTAACCATAAGCTAATCCTACTCAATCTCATTAAAGAAATCAAATCAGCAGACTGTGTTCTTGAAATGCATGTCAAAACAAAGAAACAAAGTGCTGAAAAGAAAGGCAAATAACACTACAAATAAGAGGAGGTCTATTGCTCTCAGGTTGGGCCCTAGCCTGAGAGCTATATCTCCCTTAAAAGCTCAGAATTAGATCCAAATATGCTTGCCTTTATTCATAATCAAGAGTCTAATGTCATGCCAAAACTGGCTTCCAAAAACAAACACCGAGCTGTAACTCGTGCTCAGAAATTACAATATTAGTTCAAAAGTTCAAAAAGCCCCTATCAAAGGCTACGGCCTTCATATTTATACACAATGAAGATCAAGCTGGCTTCCTCCATTCGTGGAGCTTGGCTGTCCAACTGAAAGTCAAACTACTGTAAACTGTTGTTCCTGTAGAACATGTTGGCTGCCTTTAAGCTCGGTGGGGAGAGCTGTTGGAGCTCAGAGTTAAGGTGAAAATCACGAGGAAGGTCATCAAGACTGTGGACAACCTCCCTATGAACCCGCAATGTCACCTTTGTTGTCTCCTTGTCTCCATTTGCGTGGTATTTTTCTCTCTTTAATGCCAAAAACCTGAAATCATCATGTATTAGCCACATAGATATAATGATTGCCCTTCTTCCTACAAATAACACGAATATACTAAGAAATGAATGCATAAGTGATAAAAGATGAATGGTTGAGCAACATAAGTAGGCCAAATGAGCCCAAATTGCACCAAAAATTGGGGCTCATCAAAATTCCTACTCTTCAGTTTGACTATGCACCTCAGCAAAGGCTACAGATGGTGATCCTGTGGCATGAAGGGCACTAGTAGGTTGTTTAGTAATGATTTTCCTGGGACCTACTGATGGCTGAGATTCTGTTTTCTTATAGATTTCATCTATGAAAGTTGTTCGGCCAAGGGTCACCAGCCCCTTAGATTTTTTGGGTTTGGATGGAAGCTTAATATTCTTTTCCGGTTTTTTCTGCTTAGTCATGCACTCAAATGAACTACTAAATTCTATTCAAACAAAGCAACAACAAATCTGTTTGGAAAGCAGACAGTGGAGCAGGGTTTTTACATGCTCCGCACGTAGGTTCTTACCTTTCGTTTTTAATATCCAACTCTTCCCTAGCAGGTTCGTACACTAGTCTGAAAAAGACAAATGGCTACACTCTTTCCCCGACAACGACGCTAAAATGTAGAGCTATAAAAAGGATCTCTTTCACCTCTAATTACCTCACATTAATATGTCAATCCAGGAGCGTTTCGTTATTTCAAAGAGTGACTCAATCTGAGGCTATTTGTCAGAGTAATGCTAGTAGTACAGCATTTTACAAAAATACAAGAGTAAACTGATGCTTGTCTATAAATAAGTTACTTCAAATGACTAAAGCACACACTCTTAGAGGTAGGAAACTTTATAAATCAAGGGTTAGATAGCAATAGCCCATCCCTTTGGAAACTGATGAAAAGGAAATTAGAGCATGGACCACGGGTCTGGGAGCAAGGCAATAAATGCCGAGGATCACTACAGCCACAGATCGTCTCTCACACCAAATGCGAATAAGTGAAACAACAGATAAAACTGGAACAGAAAATAAGAAATTGAACAACAAATCTAGAATGGAACAACAATGCTTTAAAATGGAACAGCAATTCTGAAATGGAACAGCAATCGAATAACTAAACCTTGCGAGCAGTAATTAAGCTTTATCCCATCAACTCAAATGCACTCATTGTAATCAAAACTCCAATCTTTCATTCTCCAACCAAATCACGCAACCAACTAATGGAACATCACTAATTACTAATTATGGAATAGCATTCGGAAATCATATGCACACAACAACCTTGAAAGGTAATCTGATTTAACACCAATCATCAACAGGAATTACAACTTTGTTTCAAAATGGAATAGCATGAATCCTGAATCATAAAGAACACATATTTCAGATAACTTCCTTAACACAAATACACAGCATAAAAGCTCTGTAACAAAATGATAACAATGTTCAATTAAGTCTAATAATATTGAATCAACTCTGGAAGTATTGATGATATAATGTCGAGTCAATATAAAGAACCTTAATGAACGTATTTTAACAGAGCATATGATGTAACTTATAAAGCATATCAGATTACCAACTAATGGCGATAAGCAAACCACGCAGAAATCAAATCGTAGTGATACAGAAGCAAGTGTCCTCCGGGGCGGGGCCCTTAGCCTCAAGGGTACACCGCTTTAAGTTAATCCAGACGCAGAGATAAGATAATCACGAAGTTTATATTAATGCATGAAACATAAAGTACAATGAGCCAAGTTCAACGAGACTCGATGATCAAAGTTCAATCTTTAACAGAAAGTTACATAACAACATAATCCCCCAAAGCAAACAATGTCGTCCCTTTATATAAGGATGACGGTGGAGATGTCTAAGGAATAAGATAAATAAAGCAGCGATCCCTCAGCATCGAAGATCCTGAGGGATTCGCCAAACTGTTAATCCTTAATCACTTCTTTTCTCCTCCGCCGAGCTGGTGCCTTCTCCTCCTTTTCCGGACCGGTTTGCTTCAACCTGCTTAGCCTCATTTTCACTCGGTCCTTCGTCAAAGGGACATCAGTTACCTTGTTCTTGTCTTTTTCTTTGGAACAACAACTCCTCGTCTTTACCCTTTCCTGCACAGGAGAATGACAACTATCAGCCGTTAAGTCTTGCATACTAATTCCACATATTTTGTCATAATTCTTTATTGTTTTCCACATTCATGATGTAAAAGATTCAAAAGTCCCATTGAAAAGCCATTGAAGTGATCATTAAAAACATACCTTTTTAGTACTCCACATCATCCACTATTTCTATTACTTCACAGTCAACCAACATGCTCGCACCTTCAATATCCATAGTCACCCCCTGCAGCTGCCCCATGGGAATGATTTTCTACTAATTTTTCATCCTTAGCTAAATCGGAGACCATTGGAGTGCAGGTCTCCCCATCCATTCCCAAATCTGTTTAGGTGGGACATTCACGTCTGATCCCAAGTCCAAGATAACGTGATCCATCTCATACTCTCCTATCTATGCAATTAGTCTCATTTCCCATCCCGTTCTTGTTTTATGCTTGCAAACCGTTTGTACTACGTGGAGCTCACCCGAAGTGTTTTCAGCACATCTATTTATGAGCTCTTGTAACCCTTTCACAGCCTTGCTATCGCATAGTAGCTTCATGTAGGCTTCCAGGAAAGTTGTAAGAATGGAAGGGTCCATTTCCTGATTAGGTTTATCCTTGCTTCTTGAGGTGGAGGCCTCAACGAAGCTCTTCTTTACTCCCATGAAGGTTTCATGTGTGTGCTCCAAATCAAACTCAATTTCCTTTGCTAGAGCTTTGCCAACCCATGTATCATATTCTGGATGCTTCCAATTGTCATCTCCTATTGTGATTCCACTTTGAAGCACTATATTCACATTTAGGTCCTCTTTGCACAGCTCAGACCTCATCATTTACAGGTTTTGAGTATGTTGTGGTGGTAGTGCTCCTTTTTCATGTATCCTTGCTATCAGCGTAGGACAATATTCCATTTCATTGTCGAATAGAGTGAAATACTTGTACGACAGACGTGTTTGGTTAGTACAATCGTAGGCATAATATCCTGGTCCTTCACAATTGTAGTAGATCAACTGTCCCCAACCTCTGCTAGGTCCTCCTCCACCTTAGCGTCGTCCACACCTTGAAATCTTTTCTGCGCCATCCCCATGCTCTCGTCAGGGGGCCATGTTTCTGTGTGTACCCTATAGGCAGGTGTTCTATCCATCATCAACTCATAGCTTCTACAGTTGTGCTCATCATGCCCTACTAATCTACAGAAGTTGCAAAACAACTGCTACAGTGTTTGTACAAACTTCTGCAGCTAAATGATAGTTATCCGTGGCATGTTTTCCTGCTACCTGAAATATAGTGCACCACAATGTAGGCCTCACACTTGGTCCTGCTTGAGGTTTCGGCCTCAAAGTCATCGGTCCTCCTCTTGTAAGGTAGTTTGTAAAGACCGGAAAATGGTCTTTTTCATGCCCCTAACTCTTGCATTTTAGACACCGTACCTCTTCGCGCACCTTTGGTTGGACTGTTATCTCCTGATTCAAACTTTTCTTCTCAAGGTAAATATTTTTCAAATGCGCATGGATCTGTTGAACCCCCAGATTAGGATCTTGCATTGGGGTCTCATGCAGTTTCATTGCAATCTAGAAGGCCTCCACCTGAGTCATTATCTTCTGTTGTGACAGCGCAACCCTTAAGTGTGGCCGAAGCGAAGCCAGAAACCATTCGTGATGCTGTCCGTCTGTTAGGTTCATGTTAGCTCCGTGGATTGTACACTTGAAGCTTTGATTGAGTTCCCAAGGTGTCTCACCTAGTTGCATCGCGATTTCTTTGAACCATACAATTGACTGTGGTTCAAATTTAGTCCTACTGAATTCTCTATCCAGTGTTGTTTGGATGTCTACCACTCCAACATTCAGGTTATCATTAGCGTATTTGATATACGAGGTTAGCACACGATCTTGCATAGCACTAACCAATGTCCCCTTCTTGATGCTGTCATCCGTAACATCGTGAGCTTCCCATATAGCTTTTACAATGAACCAGAATTGGTCTGGTTCCTCATTCGCCAAGCCTTTGAACAAAGGCAACGTCACTGAATTTGCCATACTGAACTACAGTGGAGGCGGAGGTGGTACATGTGAAGTCACAGGTGATGGTGGTGAAGTTGGAGGTGGTGTGCATGGAGGCGGTATTCGCAGGAATTCTTGCCTTATTAACTAAATAACACTTTGCAGAGAAACCTATGCTATTCCCTCTTTGTCACCTCGTGGAGGTGAAATCAATGGAAGTTATTCAGGACCCTTTTTTCCTTCATTTCTATAATTTTTTTCGCTTCACGTAGCTCCAAACATCATGGTAGCTACATAATCTGTTTTTCGCACAATAGCATTTTAATCTGGGTATTCAAAGATTCCATGTACTTACCTCGCAATCCTTTGAAAAAGCATCACTCCACCTCGTTGTAGCTAACTGTGGTGTCGACCGCAAATTAAGATACAAATCCCCCTATGACGCGATCAATCTAATGATCGACAACATAGAAAATCTTATCCTCTGATACTTCCAACCTTCGCACAAGCTCCAGTGTCCACACAATAGGACCATTAAGTTTCCACCTTCCTTGCATATCTGTTAGCTTCGTGATCCACTCATATAGCTTAATCAGAAAGGAGAAAAAAAAGATCTCATGCATCTTTGTATACAAGTACCTCTCTGACCACTGTTCCTTCCTCATTCGTAGGTTTCTTTTCTCCTGCACCATGAATTTGTGGATTTTCCTATCCAACCAATCTCCAACATCTTTCTTAGTTAGATTCCAGTGATACAACATCGCACATCTCTTATGCAGATTCTGATCCTAGCAACATAACCATTTGTTGGCTTGAGGGGGCCTAACCCAGGTTCAGTGTTAATTAGCCAAACAAATCCCTACACTACTGGCTCTTTCGACATTAGCCGATGGAGTGTGGGCTGAAGTCTCACTTGAAGCAGTATGGGGGGATGCTGGAACCAAGTTTCCACACCTTGAGATGGTCGTAATGTCGTTTTATTCCGTATATTCCCGTGTTCACGTAGGTCACTTCGCTCTAAGGCTTTCTAGATGATCCTTCTATTCTATCCTTTAATACCTCTATGAAAGGGTACAATTGCCCTTAGTGCAGCCCTAACCAGTGGCTTAGGTTCTTTCACGCTGCTATGGCAGCATACCATGCAGATTCCTAAACTAGTCCAAGTGTCTTACTTATCTTATTAGATACTCACAGTTAGCACCACGTAAAAATATATTCTTATACGCATTTAGCTATCCAACATAATCGTACACATTCGTGCATCACATAAGAATTATAAAGGAAATTCATACATAAAATCATAAGATGCATTAATTGGAACAAAGACATAGAAATTGGAGAATACTTCTCTTTATTAATACCTTCCAAACGATTACAGATTATATTCTCCCTTCACACACAACTGTAGGGGTCTGAACACTCAGTTGCGGAATTCTACCCTAGGCCTCTCCGCACTCAGCTGCAGAGCCTCTACCTATGCTACGACCTGAAACATAAACTTCTTACTTGAGAGATATCACTCTCTTATCTTCTGTGTCTCTCAAACTACTTAGAGCTTAGCTCTTTTTATACAATGATATGGTCCACAGACCATGGGAAGATCTCTTACAACTGACTTTACTTTACAAAACTAAGGGCAGACAACCCTTTTTGAGTTATGAAACTTTCGTGCTCCGCGACCACAAAATGTGGAATCTTTACCATTTTATTACAAAATTTGACTCAAGCAGGGGCTTTTAGCTCAAAAACTACCCTTTGGGAGATCTCATTCCCAATAGGCGAATACCTTTTTCACACAGGGTCTGATATGTATATACATAGATGCGTTCGTGAGGATGAAACTTATGACATCCTCAAGGCTTGCCATGATGAGCCCTATGAAGGACACTTCGTAGATCATATGATAGGGCATAAAGTACTATAGATGAGCTATTACTGGCCCACTATTTTTAAAGATGCTAGGAAATATGCCCAGGCTTGTTATAGATGCCAAATGATGGGCCGACTTGGTCAATCTGATGAAATGCCACTACAACACCAATTGGTAATAAAACCTTTCGAATGATGGGCACTAGATTTTGTCAATCCATTTCATTTGCCATCAAACCAAAACGACTACATACTTGTTGCCACAAATTATGTAACAAAGTGGGTAGAAACAGTAGATTTTCTAAGAGCTATAGAAGAAGTTGTAATTAATTTCCTTTTTGGGCTATTTGTGCAGTATGGTTTACCTCGGGAAGTGATAACAAATGGAGGAGGTAAATTTGTAGGACACAAGATTACAACCACTCTAAGGAACTAACACATTACACATAGAGTCACTTCCCTGTATCACCTACATGTGAACGGGCAGGTTGAAAGCACCAATAAGTTCATCTAAGAAATTCTAACCAAGACAATCTCACACATCGGTTGGACTAGGCTACTAGATTGCCAAAGACCTTGTGGGCCTATCAAAAAACTTTGTGAAATACTACTAGATATTCTCTGTACTAACTTGTATTTGGAAAAGAACCTATTTTTCCTATTGAATTTTGAAATAAAGACTTTAAGAATAGCTCAGGAAGTGGGATTGGATCTAACAGAAGTCCAAACCAAGCAACTTCAACAAATAAATGAATTGGATGAGGCTCAACTACTTGCTCTACAATGCACCATAATTATTCAGCACCAAAGACCTAAGTGGCATGACAGTCTTATTAAAAATAAGATGTTTCAAAAAGGAGATTAGGCACTTCTCTATGACTCCAGATTACAAGACTTTCCAGGCAGGTTATAGACAAGGTGGCTTGGCCCTTATGAAATTCAAGAAGTACATAACAATGGTACTCTCACTTTAACTACAATTGACTGGTTTGGCCATTCTTTAAAGGTGAACATGCATTGGGTATGCCTTTATCACAAACCACTCACCAAGGAATCTTTTTCTCAACAGGTACGTGATGACCCCACTATGCAAATTTTAGCTATGGGGACTAATGACCTAACAGCTTTGCTCTCATGAAATTTTATCTTCTTTTAGTTGTAAATAATGTATATAATATTTTACAATTGATTGCAACCTAGTTAGACATCACCATGTAAATATGAGGATTTTTGTTGTCTTTGGCTGTGTTTAGTAAGTTTTTTTCAATCGATTGAATGATTGTTGTTCAATCAATTGAACAATATTTATTTTTGTGTCCGTATTGTTGTTCAATCGATTGAACAATTGTTGTTCAATCGATTGAATGATTGATGTTCAATCAATTGAACAACACTTATTTTTTTGTGTTGTTGTTCAATCGATTGAACGATTGTTGTTCAATCAATTGAACAATACTTATTTGTGTGTGTTGTTATTCAATCGATTGAATGATTGTTGTCCAATCAATTGAACAAAACTTATTTTGGTGTGTTTTGTTGTTCAGTCAGTTGAATTATTGTTGTTCAATCAATTGAACAACACTTTGTGTGTTTTGTTGTTCAATCGATCGATCAATTGTTGCTCAATCAATTGAACAACACTTACTTTTGCGTGTTTTTTTGATTGAACAATTGTTGTTCAATCGTTTGAAGAATTGTTTTTCAATCAATTGAACACCACTCTTTGTATGTTTTTTTGTTCAATCAATAGTACAACACCTTTTGTGTCTTTGTGTGTTTTGGTGTTCAATCGATTGAACAATTGTTTTTCAATCAATTGAAAATCAAGTTTTTGTGTATATTTCTATTGAATCGATTGAATGACTGTTGTTCAATCAATTGAACAACACTTATTTTTTTCGCATGTTTTTTTGTTTAACCAATTGAACATCACTTATTTGTTTATGTGTATTTTTTTTTTTCAATCGATTGAATGATTGTTGTTCAATGAATTGAACATCACTTTTTGTGTGTTTTGTTGTTCAATCGCTTAAACGATTGTTGTTTAATCAATTGAACAACACTATTTGCATGTTTTTCTGTTCAATTCTTTGAATGCTCGTTGTTTAATCAATTAAACAACATTAATTATTTTTTGAGTGTATGTTGTTCAATCAATTGAATGATTGTTGTTCAATCAATTGAACAACATTGATTTTTATTTTTGTGTGTTTGTTGTTCAATCAGTAGAATGAATAACTCTAATTTCTTTTTGCTGTTTTATCGTCAGCCGTTCCTTTCTCCATTTTTTTTCTCTTTTTGAATAAAAACCATCTACTCGGATATGTGCCTAAGATAAAGAAAAACAATAATGTTAATACCATTATCAACTCTGAAACCTTTTGATGGTCATCTTTATTCAAAAGTTGACATGGTGCATCTCTATAATGATTGGCTGAATATCTTCCTTTTGGACACATCATAAAATTATTTATTATGCTAATACCATGTTGGTTTACTTTTTACACTTTCAAATGGATAAATCCATTTGATATGATGATATGGGGGTAAAACCATAACATTCATTGCCATTTTCTTTTTTTACCTCTTACGCCATCCCTAAGTATTAAGGAGTAAATGAGCCTCCCTCTTTTTACAATAAAAGCATCAAAATATGAAAATATAAAAATATGAAAATAGAACAAATATTGTTTTAAAAGAGGGTAGGGGGTCTCAGCATGAGCCAACATACCGTTATCATAAGGATGTAATGGGTGACATTCCATTATGGCCACTACACCAAGGCAATGACCTTCTTGATAATTAAAATTGTCAGAGGAACAGGGGGTCTCATCATGAGCTAGATTGATCACTTTTTTATATCCTGGTGAATGGTACTATGATTATTTGGTTACCACGCCAGCATGGTCTCTTTAAGGAAAATGAAAAACGAGAATAATCTAAATACTAAAACAAGGACTATGGCTCATCTATAGGGTTAAAAACTAACCTTGTTGAGGCTATGAATGCGTGCTAGCATCAATGGCTCTACTTGTGGTATTGATGTACTATATGACACTGCCAAATGCTCTCTATTACCACCTATGGATTTATTTCTAAAGGAAAATTTCCATTTGAACAACATTCCTAAAAGGCCAACATGCATGGTAACTTATATCTTATATCCATTACATCACATTTGTCCATTCACTTTACTTCCAGTCATTAATATGTATCATCAGTCGTATGTTTGCCACTTTGCCACCTAAGGTAAAAATATATTGACATAATGGTATAAATCCATGTTTTATTTTACGGGCATTTCAAATATTTTGACATGTACTACTTTGATTTCCATTGTCATTTATTACGCCAACTTTATTGATTGGTTGCATGCATTTATGATTTACCGACACATTCTCCTTTACTTACCATACTTGGTGGGCATGGATATCCTTTTTTGATTGGAGGGGGGATGGTCTGCATATGAAAAACATGTGTGACAATTTATGGATAATTGTGTGATGATTATTAAACCGATATCTGGTTAAAGGACTGCATGATGATTGCGTGTATATAATAATTATCAAACCATTTTTTATTGGAGGAAATAAGGCAATCATTATGGATAGCATGGAAATTGATTATGATCCTCCTCCAAATATTACTGAGGAGACAAATGACTTAATTGTTTGTGATACTAATTCTCAAAACAATGTCACTTTCCTATCAATAGCTTTGACGTTCTTTGCCACTATTCCAAACTGTGAAAGTGTGAGAGAAGTGCACCAAGCAAGTGAATCATCCACAGAAAAATAGTAGCCATTGGAGGAAAATCCATTTGAAATGAACCCACAATGCTCAGGGTATTACACCAGGCTCATGCGATTCTTTAGTGTGCCCGCTGGCTACAATGTTTTACCAAATTGCAGGGATTTCATGAGGAGATTGTTGTAGGGAAAAGTATCCGACTCGGATGACCCTATCCCACTCTAAGGGTGATAGTACCTCAGCAACAACTGTAAAGAAAACTACTTAAGGTTTACTTCTTTATGAAAGCAAAAGAGAGTGGATAAATGCACTAACCGTTGCCTTGCGCTTAATGTCGAATCCAAACTCTTCTCTATGGCCGCTTGCTCCCAAATCTTTGCTCTTTTGCCGGCCCAGCTACAATGAGATCCTGCAAAATGACAAAGAAGGAGACTACAAGAGGCATGCAATCATAACTGATTCACGGATTAGCATAAACCAAATATACAATTATCACAAAACATCATTGGGACAAATGCATATAGAAGAACCTCAATAGCTTTTATTAATGAAGAAGTAAAGGTTCTGAGAGTGTTACAACCATTGAAGGTCCTAATCCAGCAACACCTCCCAGCAGAAAGAATTTCTCCTCTTCACCTCTCTCAAGCAATCACCCAATAGCTCTATAGTGAAACCAACAGCATAGCATTACTTTGCACAAAATTCCAGCCTCCTCAGCTCATAGGAGAGAGCTCAATATATAGATGAATTGAGAAGGGATGAGTCAGCTTGCAACTGATGTGTAGCTGCCTTGTGTCCTCTCTCTCTTCAGTTGATCTTCAGTTCTTGAGTCCACTTGGAGAACCATGCTTCCACTTGGAGAAACAGAGCCTCTGACTCATCACAAGGCGAAATCCCTGATCCAAGTGTCATTTTTGGAAGATTCCAGAGCAATGACTCAGTGTGCCACTTATCCAATCTCGCTCAACGCAGGTGGCCTTTGTTCTACCTGCTTTGCAACGCAGGTACACCATGGAGGAGTTGTGTTTTAGCGCAGAAGCCTAGTGGAGCACCTGCTTTGATTTCAGGATTGCTTGTTTTTGAGTGTTTTCAGGTGGAGAACTGATCTGAGAGCTGTTGGTTTGCTGACCTTGTTCCTCTAGGGGTAGGAACATCATGTTTAGGGAACTTTGGATCCCTTGGATTATTGACAATTCATGCCTGTTGTTGTAAGGCACAAAATTGGCTATAACAGATGCCCCCTAAAGTATGAGGTCGTTTATCGGGTGAAATGCTTTATTGAGAGGATCCGAAGTTCATTCAATCTGCTGAGAAGTGTCCTGTAATAAGATACAATACAATACATTATTTTTCATACATTTTCATGATCTAGCTGAGGCGGGCATTCCCATGCTCAGCTTTATAAATACATTTTGGTACATAGAACAGACGATCGTCTGATTGTAGACCGATAATTCTCTGCTGAAATTATCATCCTTTGAGAAGGATGATCATCTGCTGTAATGATGTACATATCAAATGTCTTTATGCCCTGAATATATATCGCAGCCTGGATGGATGAAACTAGATCCGGGGTCTTCAATCTCTTCCGATCTTCACTCGATGTACAAGTCGATCCATGTGAGAATTTCTTGAAGTTGAACACGGAAAGACATCGCTTGATTACCGGTCAATAATGTAAACCGTTAACAAGCGCGAGAGGAATCACCGATAAGGATGATGACCCTCAAGGTACGGCAGTACAATTCACATGGTGGGAATAAAGGACTTGGCGTCGACCACCATGCAAAATCTTCTGGTCGAAGGTCATTGATGTATACCTGTCGCCGGAAGTGAGAAACTTGCCATTGAGGTATGCAAGCTTCAAAGTACTGAAGGGGTTGTTCCTAGATCAACTCCTTGGATAATGAGCTGATGTCGACAAGGAGTGATCCGTCAAAGGAGGGCCTTAATGAATCCCACATCAGTGACACGGAACGGAGCTAGTGATTGTGATGAGGTGAAAACAAACTGTGATGTATGATTCAGGGTGGTGGTCATGAAATGGATGAAGGACAATGTATGGCAGTGGATGGGACACGGTTGACTCTTTGCAGAACCACATCTCTTGAACATATAACGACACTGATGTGATGGATTGGTAGCATTACCCCAATTGAGGATGGTGTGGCGAGGACCATGGTTATGAGACCGGTGAATGAAACAACCCAACCCGATGTGATACGGAGGACAAAGTGTCATGTTCAAGAGCGACTTGCTACCATTAATGCTGTGAGGTTCTCCCAATTTTTCCCCAGTCATTGCTGACCAGTACCTCTTTATTTTTGTCAAGCTTGAGGAGGATAACATATGCTTGTTCTATAACCTGCCCTTCGGGCAAGCCCATCGCTATGTTTTAACGAGCCTAGCGATAGGGAAACTCGTTCTCGTCTAAAGACAAGTTTGTCGCTATTTAATCATTTTAACGAGTCTAACGACAAGGAAAACTCGGTCCTTTTCATTTTTAGAGAGTCTGAAAAGGTACAGAAAGTTAACTCCAAAATTCCTTTTTCATTATCTAATCCCTTAAGTCCGAAAAAGTATAAAACAATACAAAAGGGATGAATTTTCGATTTCTTTAACGAGCCTAACAAAACAAGCGCTCGATCTTTTTGTGCAATAATCCCTCAGGTCCAAAAAGATTAAAATCTAGAGGAGGGATAGCTCTTCCGGTCCTTTTAACGAGCTGGAAGGCCAAAAATCGGCAAACTTTTCATATTTTACGAGTCAGTGAAAAGAGCTCAAAGAAGACTCGTCTTTTGAGGAACGAGTGATAAACAGGGATAGCAGCAGATTCCAGGTACAGGTTGGAATTTTCCAATCACGGCAGTGTCACAAGGATGGCTAAGTGAAATCACTCTTCGCAGCTGTTCCTCAAAATGGGTAAACAAACGTATGGAGATGAACGATTGGCCAAATGAACGGATGGAGGTGATGGCATATAAACACGACCAAGGGCTTTTAACATGGCAGTCAAAGGTTACATTTCTCAAGGTTATTTACCGGTTCATTTTTTCTGGATGAGCTTGAACTGCTAGGGAAAGATTGCTCACAACTTATGTTTATTTTTTAACGAGCATGAACTCTGTACAAAAACTGCTCGAATTCTTGCGTTTATTTTTTAACGAGCATGAACATTGCTAAAACTGCTCGATTTCTTGCGTTTATTTTTTAACGAGCATGAACATTGCTAAAACTGCTCGAATTACCAATCTTAATACAACCTTAGGTGAGGTAATCTTATTTAAGGAGCGATACCTCACTAATTACTCCAATTTGGCAAGTTTTAACTTTTGCCTCACATCCTTTCTTTATGCAAGCTGGAAACGGCTAATCCTACGAGTTTAACGGGTTAGACCTACAGGTTTAAAGGGAGGACCTAAAAATTTAAAAAAATAAATAGTCGTCCCATGCTTGCACTCCAAAAGGTTTGCATGCCCCCAGGTATAAAGTATAATTTCGAGATTCTGTCCTCTTACTTATTATCCGAAAAATGGTTTTGTTCGCTGCCGCAAACTAAACTCTCTTTTCGGCGATGTCTATCATTAGGTTGCTAAGGATGGTGACTACTTGTTTCAGCAATTTCATCTCTTTCATTGGAGAATGCCCCTACTTATCCTTCAAAACATATTGTTTTAATGGGTGAGGCTTGACATTCAAAGATGGTGGCTACTTGCTGCCACAAATGGATCTCCTCCTTAGGAGAGCCTACTTTTTTAGACAAAGGGAGACGATCTTTTCGCTCACATAACTTTGACAAAAGAATTTTATCCTAGAACAACCCTCTCTTCCTTTTTCGGACGGGGTACGGACTAGTCCATTCTTCTGTGGAAATTAACTTTATACCCAAGGTTTTCTCTGCCCAAGGCAGGCCAGGGTGCATGCCCCCTGGGTCCCAGTTCTTTCTTTCCGAATTACTCGCATTCATCGGGAAGTAGAACCGGGGGTGGTGGCATTCCTTGAGTGAATAAACCGTTAAGGGATGGTATTTGACTATTTGCGATGCGTGATCTTGGAAATGAAAGTTGGTCTACGAGCTTGACCATTCTTCCTTCGTGCGGAAAACACAGGACTCTAAAGAGCGAGGACACTATTGCCTCCATGCAATATATATAGTCTCGTCCAAGGAGTAAGTTATAAACCAAGGATCCCTGGACGACCATGATGTTCATATGAACTGTCTTCCCTTTCAATGTAACTGGAACATTGGGGAGAATCCCTAACGGGTGACTGGTTCCTTTATCAAAACCTGATAGATTTCTTATCTCAGGTAAAAGCGTCGGGGAACCCAGTGCTTTCCAAGCAATAGAGGAAAGGATACTCACAGATGCCCCTTCATCAATGATAGTTCTAGCCATCACCATTCTGTAGATTTGGACGATGATTCTGAATGGGATACTGGCTGGTAACCGGGGTCTGCCTAGTTGATTCCAATCAAAGGATACAACTAGGTTGCTTGGTGGTGGGACCGAATACACGGCCGGATACGACCCTGACGATGTTCCTTCCTGCGATAAAGGAATGGGCGCATTGCCCTGATGCTCATCAGAGTCTGTGTTGATGAAAAGAATATGGACGGTGTCATCCTTATCCTCTTTAGTGAGGGTGTCATTTGAAGATGGGTCTTCAATGACGGAGTCATTTGAGGATGAAACCTCTGAAGGAAGAACCGGGTCAACTGCCGTTTCGACCTTTAGACTTTCGTCTGGTCTGGATTCAACAGGTTCATTCTCAATGACCGACACTTCAGCTGACCACTTGAGCGGGCCAGCTAGATTTTCAACTATCGAGGGATTAGGCACGAGTTTTTGGTATCCAGGAGGAAGTCGTAACGGTGATACCGGACGATCTTCCAAAACTCTCTTCGCCTCATCTAAGAATGGACATCGGTGGATGGCGTGATCGCCTTCACACAGCATACAGGGTGATCTTGGTTTCCCTCTTCGTCCTTCACTCTCGCTAGTTGACGGACTGCAATCAACATGACTACCAGAGGTTGATGCTACCGGATTGTGCAACCTTGGGGACCAGTCCCTTAGTATCCGGGGAATACAAGGACAATCACGATGGAAGTGGGTCCCTTTGCAAATGACACATGGCGATTTAGGCCCGGTCGGTGCAGTGTGTGGATTTTTGTCAGATGTCTTTTGCTTGCCCCCAGTCGCCTTCGCCATAGGCCCCTTCTGCTTCTTTTCTCTCTTCTTCTTTTCCTTCTTCTCCATGGGAGGCTGACTTTTGCCGGCTCTACCTTGCAAAGATGAAGGATCAGAGGAAGTATTGTAAGAAGTGGAAGGCTGGTGGGTAGTTCTAGACTGGTCTGACTGTTGATTCGACTGCTCAGGATTAGTGGCGATCTGCACTACATTAGTTGAAAAGAGCCATACGGGTAGGCCAATTGTCAATCCTGGAAGTGACAATGTGGCCATATGAGGCGCACCAACATCTCCCCAAGAGGAGAAGGGATTGGGACTTCCGCCAAGGTTACTTCCTTGGTTGGTGGGCTCCATACTTTTCAACTGAAAGATCAACGTGGGAATAATAGGTGATTATGTTCCGATTTAAAATAAATTTTATTAACGACGCTTTAGATACAACTTTGCTTTTTCATGTTTTAAGAGTCGAGAAAAAGCTACAGATGACTCTAGTCTCCTTCGATGTTTTAACGAGCCCAAAGTGACAAATGCTCGGATGGACTTTTTCAGTTATAGAGTTTGAAAAAGGCCAAAAGAAACTTCTCTGGAGTTCTAGGCAGAGGGTGTGCCAAACTTTTCGCGAAACCACAGAATACGTTTTACGGTATGGGTGGTCGATCTTCGTGAATGCTGTGTTCACTGCATCGCGATCAGTAGGGCGGTCGACACGGCTTCCTATGGATAAAGGATAATTACCTATAGGGGTCTCCCAATATATACGCGACGGTACATGGGAGCACAAGTCCGTATTAGTGCCACCGACTCTCAGGAGGAATCACCCACCTTCGTAGAGATCGACAGTCACTATGTTTAACGACGCCGGAACACGTCTCTACCTAGACCTCTATGTGTTTGTGTTATGTTACAAAGCGTTGTTATGTAAATTGGATTTATTTTAATGTTGATCTTGCTTAGCAGTTTGCCTTTAAGGATCACCACGAGATGTATGTAACAAATTCCTGAATGCAGTCTAAGATGAGAAGCAAACTTTTCAATCTTTCAACTTTGAAAACCTTAACTACTGAGGGAAAAGAAAGGCAAATCTTTTCACACAGATCATATAGCACACACTAAATGCAAATTTTTCCTAAATCGTCAAGCAAACAGTCAAATGCAAAATGCACAATGCATGTATTTTCTTTTCCCTTTCTTAATGTAGATGGGTTACAAAAAGAAAGTTGTTATATAACTTTGATTTCGATTTAAAGTGAAAACAAACAAGCTTGTCCAAAATCAAAAGACACCTTAAGATTTACTTGTTCAATCACTGGAAATGCATGAAATCAAACCATAATGACGAAAGTAAAATGACTAATCAGCTATGGACAACAAACAAGCTAACTCTTTAGACTAGCAAAATGCCTAACACAGGTTCAGATCTAAGAGGCCAAAGCAAGACTAGTTTACTTTTCGTTATGGGAAATTGTAAATGAGTAAGAAATACAAAATAACAAGTACAATTTCGTTATATAACAGAGGCAGAATGATGGCAAGTAATGTTGGTTTCAGAACAGGTGCAAGACTGGTAACTGGCAGCCAAATCTATAGTGAAAACAGGCAAGAGAAAAGGAGGAAACCCCAACAGCAATAGGAAAAATTGGGCCAACGCAGGTGCTGCACAGCCAGTCTGGCTCTCAGCGCAGGTAGCCCCTTCGGGACCTGCGTTGCAAAGCAGGTAGCCGGTGTACTACCTGCTTTGGAAAACGAAAGTTGTGTTTTCACAGTTTCCGGGTCACAATTTTCTCAAAAATGCACAGTTTTTGCTCAAATCAGAAGCAATCAGTCAAGCACACTCAAAGGGATGATTAGGAGAATGAAAAGCTATCACTAAGAGCTTACAAGGATCCTTGTAGACCAGCTCTTCAAATCATGAACATGCTCAGAAATGAGCTAGAGTAGCTGCCCTCTACTTCGCTTTTGATATAGTCAAAAGCTTTTCGATTTGGTACTCTTTTGTTCAGGAAATGAATAGCAAAATACTACAAACAATCAAACAGATACGATCCCCAGCGGAGTCGCCAGTTTGTTGTAGGGAAAAGTATCTGACTCGGATGACCCTATCCCACTCTAAGGGTGATAGTACCTCAGCAACAACTGTAAAGAAAACTACTTAAGGTTTACTTCTTTATGAAAGCAAAAGAGAGTGGATAAATGCACTAACCGTTGCCTTGCGCTTAATGTCGAATCCAAACTCTTCTCTATGGCCGCTTGCTCCCAGCTCTTTGCTCTTTTGCCGGCCCAACTACAATGAGATCCTGCAAAATGACAAAGAAGGAGACTACAAGAGGCATGCAATCATAACTGATTCACGGATTAGCATAAACCAAATATACAATTATCACAAAACATCATTGGGACAAATGCATATAGAAGAACCTCAATAGCTTTTATTAATGAAGAAGTAAAGGTTCTGAGAGTGTTACAACCACTGAAGGTCCTAATCCAGCAACACCTCCCAGCAGAAAGAATTTCTCCTCTTCACCTCCCTCAAGCAATCACCCAATAGCTCTATAGTGAAACCAACAGCATAGCATTACTTTGCACAAAATTCCAGCCTCCTGAGCTCATAGGAGAGAGCTCAATATATAGATGAATTGAGAAGGGATGAGTCAGCTTGCAACTGATGTGTAGCTGCCTTGTGTCCTCTCTCTCTTCAGTTGATCTTCAGTTCTTGAGTCCACTTGGAGAACCATGCTTCCACTTGGAGAAACAGAGCCTCTGACTCATCACAAGGCGAAATCCCTGATCCAAGTGTCATTTTTGGAAGATTCCAGAGCAATGACTCAGTGTGCCACTTGTCCAATCTCGCTCAACGCAGGTGGCCTTTGTTCCACCTGCTTTGCAACGCAGGTACACCATGTAGGAGTTGTGTTTCAGCGCAGAAGCCTAGTGGAGCACCTGCTTTGATTTCAGGATTGCTTGTTTTTGAGTGTTTTCAGGTGGAGAACTGATCTGAGAGCTGTTGGTTTGCTGACCTTGTTCCTCTAGGGGTAGGAACATCATGTTTAGGGAACTTTGGATCCCTTGGATTATTGACAATTCATGCCTGTTGCTGTAAGGCACAAAATTGGCTATAACAGAGATGACACTCGAATTTCTGCAGAATTTACAGAATGGCCAGAACATGGTGAAAGGCAGGAACATAACAGTCTCTGAAGCAGTCATAGTTGAAGTCATTGGACTTCCAACAGAAGGAACAAGATGGAAAAACAAGCATGTTCTTCTGCATGAAGCAGTCATAGTATTTCAGCGCCCAGATGAGAAATTGGTGCGAAAAGGGATAGGGGTTCATCCTAGATATTTGAGATATCCACGGAAAGAATTGGCAGCCATTGTGCATAGGTACATCACGTGCGACAGATGACAGGATGTGGTAAAACCTCTCCAACTTAAACCGTTAGCTATTTTGAAACAAAAAATTATAGTTAACTTGCCATTTTATTCAAATTATGTATTGCATGATGTTCCTCGTCGAGTTAGAAAGGCAAAGGACCCACATACATTCATCAACCATCATGGGCTGATCAAATTAATTATCATTCATGGACTGCTCCAGTAGCAGCTAACCTAGGATAATTTTCTGAATCCTACTTTGTCCCCGCCTATAGAAAACCCAGCAATTGAATAGCAAAGGGCCAAGAGTGCTAAGTTCAAAAAGGACACAGAAAAGGAAGAATCCATCTTTGGCCTCAGGCCCAGCAAAGTGAAGAAACTCTGTGAGGATAAAGTCACAGTGACACACTCCAATTCAAATAAACGAGGCAGGGCCATCTCACATACTCCTTCCAAGTCCACAAGATGTCTCTCTGCAAGACTATGAGGAAGAGTTTGCCAGTGTTGTTACCGGGAAAAGTGTCTATTTAGAACTGCTCTATCCCACTAAGGTGTGACAGCTGCCTTAGAAACAAACAGAGAAAACTACTTTTGTATTTCCTTTATGAATTAAAGATAGAGGGGGATAGAAAGAACTGACCTGTGTCTTGCGCTAATCCTTTGATCCAATCCCTCTCTTCTTTGACAGCTTCCAACTACCTGCTCCCTTACTTGCCCAGCTTCACCAAGTTCCTGTAAGATCACAGAAGAAGAAAACTATACAAAGACATGGATCTATATTCATAAACAGCTTAGGATTAGATTTAAGCTAACCATCCAAATGTAACAACCATCAATGATACACAAGCATGTAGGAAAAACTCAAATAGTTTTTATTGATATACAAGAAGATCCAGGAGGAGTTACAACCGATGATTCCTGATCCAGCATCAATCTCCCAGCAAATAAGCCCCTCTTCACCTCCAACAAAGCATAAATCACCCAATACTCTAATATCTATCTCAAAACCAACAACAATTTCTTGCAATGTACAAAATTCTAGCCTCTGGATCTCTGGGATGAGGGATCCATATATAGATGTATGCAAGGAGGATGAGTCAGCTTATGATTTGATTAGTGTCTTCTCTCTGTCAGTTCTTGCTTCCACTTGGAGACTGAAAGCCTCTTACTCATCCTTGGTCGAATTCAGTGAGGGAAGTGTCATAGGAGAAGATTTTGGAAGCTTCCATTGTCTTTCCACCTCGCGGAATGACACTGCCATTTGTCATTTCTCGCTCAACACACCCTGATAGTGCATTTAGGTGCATTGCAACGCACCCAGCTAGTGTATTTATGTGCTATGCAACGCAGCTAGCCAGTGGAGCAGCTGAAATGATCCTGTTTTGACTTATTCTAAGCAATTTCTGGTGGAGAACTTCTGGGAGAAGCTGTAATTTGTTGAACATGTTCCGTTAGGGGTTAGAACAACACTTTTAGGGACATAGGAGCCCTTGGTTTATGGACATTTCATGCTTGGTGCTGCAAGGCACAAAAATGTCTATAACAGTTTCCCCCTAAAGTATGAGGCCGTTAATCGGGTGAAATGCTTTATTATGAGGATCCGAAGTTCTTTCAATGCTGGGAGGAGATCTGTAATAAGATAAAATACAATACATTATCTTCATACTATTTTTCATGATCTAGCTGAGGCGGGCATTCCCATGCTCAACTTTATAAATTCATTTTCATCTACATAGGACAGACAATCGTCTGAGTGTAGACTGATGATTCTAATAGAGCCATCATCCATTTGGTAGGATGATTATCTAAGCTGCAATGTTGTACATTTAATGTATTTATTTTCCTGAATATATATCGCAACCCGGATGGAGGAAACTAGATACGGGGTCTTCAATCTTGTCCGATCTTCACTCGAAGTACAAGTCGATCCATGTGAGAAATGTTCTGAAGTCGAACATGGAAAGACATCGCTTGATTACCAGTCAATGATGTAAACTGTTAACAAGCGCGAGAGGAATCACCGATAATGATAATGATCCTCAAGGTACTACAGTACAATTCACGTGGTGTGAATAAAGGACTTGGCGTCGAACACCATGCAAAATCTTTCAGTCGAAGGCCATTGATGTAAACCTGTCGCCAGAAGTGAGAAACTTGCCATTGAGGCATGCAAGCTTCAAAGTACTGAATGGGGTGTTCCTAGACCAACTTCTTCGATAATGAGCTGATGTTGAAAAGAAGTGATCCGTCAAAGGAGGACCTTAATGAATCCCACATCAATGACACAGAACGGAGCAAATGATTTTGATGGAGGTGAAAACAATCTGATTATATACAGTTCAGGATGGCGGTCATGAAAGAATGGAGTATAATGTATGGTAGTGGGTGGGACACAGGTGACTTCTCTGGATGAATTCTCTTGAACATGTCGGAAACACTTATGTGATGGATTGGTAGCATTAAACCCAAATGTGGATGGTATGGCGTGACCATGGTGATGTCACCGATGAATGAAACAACCCAACCCGACTTGGACATGAAGTGGAAGTGTCATGTTCAAGAGTGACTTGCTACCAACAAAGATTCTTTGAGTTTTCTTCCCAATTTTTCCCCAGTCATTGCTGACCAGTACCTCTTTATTTTTGTCAAGCTTGAGGAGGATAACATATGCTTGTTCTATAATTTTCCCTTCGGGCAAACCCATCGCTATGTTTTAACGAGCCTAGCGATAGTGAAACTCGTTCTCGTCTAAAGACAAGTTTGTCGCTATTAATATTTTTAACGAGTTTAACGACAAAGATAAATAGGTCCTTTTCATTTTTAGAGAGTCTGAAAAGGTACGTAAAGGTAACTCCAAAATTCCTTTTTCGTCATCTAATCCCTTAAGTCCGAAAAAGTATAAAACAATACAGGAGGGATGAATTTTCGATAGTTTTAACGAGCCGAACAAAACAAGCGCTCGATCTTTTTGTGTAATAATCCCTCCGGTAGAAAAAGATTAAAATCTAGAGGAAGGATAGCACTTCCTGTCCCTTTAACGACCTGGAGAGGCCAATGGCTCGACAATCTCTTCATATTATACGATTTAGTTGAAAAGAGCTTAAAGGAGACTCGTCTTTTGAGGAACGAGTGATAAAATGGGTAGCAGCTGATTCCAGGTAAGGTTTGGAATTTTCCAATCATGGCAGTGTCACAAGGATGGCTAGTGAAATCACTCTTCGCAGCTATTACTCAAAATGGGTAAACAATCAAATGGAGGTGAATGATCGGCCAATGTAAAAGTGGAGGTGACGGTGCAAACACGACCAAGGCTTTAATGGCTAAAGTACTACATTCACGGGGGTTATTTACCGGGGAATAGTTCATTTTTTAACGATCTTAAACACGGGTGGAAACATTTTCTCGATCCGGGTTAATTTTTTTAACGAGGTTGAACCTCACGGTAACACTGCTCGATCAATCCAGTCACATGATAAGAATGTCTCATATAAAAATGGCAACTTTTAGAGTTTTGCCCCACATCCTTTCTTTATGCAAGTTAGGAGACGACCAATCCTACGAGTTTAAAGGGTTAGAGGTCCTAAAAATTTAAAAAAATAAATAGTCGCTCTTCGCTTGCATTCCAAAAGATTTGCATGCCCTGAGGTATAAAAGAGAGTTTCAAGTTTACCCCTTCTTTAGTCCGTTAAAACATTTGTTTTACCGAGAGAGGCCTACCTCTTACAGGTTACCCAAAGATTGTTCTATTCTCGGCGCAAACAAAACACTTCTTCGGCGATATCTACCTAGATAAACAAAGGCGAGTGGCGACGCTCGCCAACTCACATAACTTTGACAAGAGAATCTTGTACTAGAATAACCCCCTCTTCCACTCACGGACGCGGGTACAGAGTAGGCATATTCTCCCGTGGAAACCTAATCTATACCTGAAGTTTTCCTGTCGAAGCAGACCAGGATGCATGCCCCCTGTGTTTCAGTCATATCCCTCCGAATTACTCGCACTCATCGGGAGGACGGATTGGAAATTGAGACATTTATTGCGTGAAAAGACCATTTAGGGATGGTATATGACTATTTGCTCTGTATGATCCGGGGAATGAAAGCTGGTCCACGAGCTTGACCCCTCTTCCTTCGTGCGGAAAACACATTACTCTAAAGAGTGAGGAGACAATCACTCCCATGCAATAAATATAGTCTCGTCCAAGGAGTAGATTGTAATCTAGGGGTCGTTGAACTACCATTACGTTCAGGCGAACGGTTTTCCCTCTCAATGTTATGGGCACATCGGGAAGGATCCCTAAAAGTCGACTGGTTCCTTCAAAGCCTGTCAGATTTCTCATCTCATGTAAAAGCGATGGCAAACCAAGCGCTTTCCAAGCAGTCGAGGAAAGGATACTCACAGAAGCCCCGTCATCTATGATGGTACCAGCCATAACCATTCTATATATTTCGACGATAATTCAGAATGGTATGCTAGCTGGTAAACGGGGTCTACCTAGTTGATTCCAGTCGAAGGAGACAACTAGGTTGCTTGGAGGTGGGACCGAATAGACGGTCGGGTACGACTCTGGCGAACTTCCTTCCTGTGGTAAAGGAACGGGTATATTGCCCCCATGTTCGTTGGAGTCTGTGCTTATGAAAAGAATTTGGAAAATGTCATCCTTGTTCTCTTCAGTGATTGTATCATCTGAAGATGAAACTTCTGAAGGCAAGACTGGGTCAACTGCCGCCTCGACCTTTTGACTTTCGTCTAGTATGGATCCAGATGGTTTATCTTCAATGATAGGTGCTTCAGCCAACCACCTGAGCAGGCCAGCCGGATTTTCAACTAGTGACGGACTCGGCAAGAGTTTTTATATCCAGGAGGAAGTCGTAATGGTGAAACTAGACAATCATCCAAAACTCTTTTGGCTTCGTCTAAGAAGGGACAACGGTGAACGACATGATCACCTTCACTTTCACTAGTCGACGGTGTGCTTTCAACATGATCATCAGAGGTTGACGACACCGGGTTGTGCAAACAAGGAGACCAGTCCCTTAATATCTGAGGGATGCAAGGACAATCTTTGTGAAAGTGGTCTCCTTTGCAAATGACACATGGCGATTTAGGCCTGGTCGGTGCAGTGTGTGGATTTTCGTTAGACGACACTCATTTTCCCCCATTCGCCTTTGGCTCCTTCTTCTTCTTTTCCTTCTTCTCCTTAGGAACTTGACTTTTGGCTTTACCAGCCCCATCAAGCGAAGAGGAAGGAGGAGAGGAAGAATTAGAGGAAGTAGAAGGCTGGTGGGCAACTCTGGACTCGTCTAATTGCCGATTCGATTGTTTAGGAATAGTGGTGTTCTGAACGACAGAGGTTGAGAAGAGCCATATAGGCAAACCAATTGTCAGTCCTGGAAGCGACAATGTGGCCATATGGGGTGCACCAATATCTCCCCAAGAGGAGAAGGGACTAGGATTTCCTCCAAGGGGAATTCCTTGGTTGGTAGACTCCATTTTCTCAACCCAAGATCAACGTAGGAAAGGGTAATGAATATTCCATTTAAAATAAATTTTTAGATGCTTTGACACAACTTGTTTTTCCAGTTTTTAAGAGTCGAGAAAAAACAAAAGATGACTCTAGTCTCCTTCGATTTTTAATGAGCCTGAAGTGACAAGTGCTCAGATGGACCTTTTCCGTTAAGGAGTCTGAAAAGGAACGAAAGGGACTGCTCTAGAGATCTAGGTAGAGGGAGTACCAAACCAATCGCAAAACTGCAGAATAATTTTTACGGTACGGCAGTCAATCTTCCCGAATGCTGTGTTCAGTGCATTGCGATCTATAGGGCAGCAGACACGGCTTCCTATGGATAAAGGATTTAAGCCTATAGGGGTCTCCCAAAATATACTCGACAGTACATGGGAGCACAAGTCCGTACTGGCACTTATCGTCTCAAAGTGGAGGAATCAGCCAACCATCAGTGAGGACAACAGTTACCAGGCTTTACGATGCCGGAATACATCTCTACCCTAGACCTCTAAATGTTGTGCGTTAAGTTCCGAAGCGTTGTTAGATTCATTGAATTTGTTTTAAGTTGATCTTTCTTATGAAGTTTTCCTTTTGGGTTCACCACGAGATGTAGATGTAATTCCTAAAATGCAATCTAAATATGATAAACAAACTTTTTATCTCTTTTCTGCAATGAAAATCCTAGCTACTAGGGGAAAAGAAAGACACAATCTTTTCACAAAGAGCAAAGAGCACACTGTAAATGCACTTTCCTAAATCAATCCAAACAGACTGTCAATATGAAAATGCACATGTGCATGTATTTGTTTTAGACTTTCTTAATATTGAGGCTAAAAAGAAAGTTGATGTATAAATCTGAATTTGCTTTCAAGCGACAAACACAAACAAGCTTCTTTTCGAAATCAAAAGATAAAGACGATTACGACACTTTAAGATTTTGAAATGAACACTCATTTTTGACACTAGAAAAACACAAATTCAGACCAAAGGTAAAAGTAAAAGTATAGTCGACCATCAACAACAATCAAACTTTCTCCTATGATCAAAATCGACACTTGCGACAGATCTAAATCAAAGGACGACAGTACGACTATTCTACTTTTGCAATGGAAAACTGTAAATGACTCAACAAACACACAAAAACATCTACAGTTCTTTTGTACAAAGGAGGCAGAATAACAACAAGGAAAAGGGGTTTTTAAATAGACACATACACTGATCACAGGCTGCAAAAATCAGAGACAAAACTGGAAAGAATGAAGCACAAGAACCTCAGCTGCACAGGGCTAGTCTGATCAGCGCACCTGTAACACAGAGAAACTGGATTGCAGTGCAGGTTGCCCTTTCGGGAAGTGCGTTGAAATGCAGGATCTCTTCACAGTACCTGCGCTGGGGTAGAAACAAGAATTCTATCCGGGTTCTGGGTCACAGTTTGCAGTTTAGTCTTTGGTTTTTGGCCGTGTAAAAGTAATTAGTAATGCACAATCATGGGATAGATCTAAGGAGGGTCTAAGAGCTATCACAAACGGAAATCAGATCATTTGTGAATCAGCTGTTCAAATCATAAACAGATCCAGTGAATGGATTGAAGTAGCAGTTGTCTACTTTGCATTTGTTATGGCAAATGCAGTTCGAATGCTACTTATAAGTTTATGAAACAAACAACAATTAGACAATCGTCCCCAGCGAAGTCGCCATTTTGTTACCGGGAAAAGTGTCTATTTAGAACTACTCTATCCCACTAAGGTGTGACAGCTGCCTTAGAAACAAACAGAGAAAACTACTTTTGTATTTCCTTTATGAATTAAAGATAGAGGGGGATAGAAAGAACCGACCTGTGTCTTGCGCTAATCCTTTGATCCAATCCCTCTCTTCTTTGACAGCTTCCAGCTACCTGCTCCCTTACTTGCCCAGCTTCACCGAGTTCCTGTAAGATCACAGAAGAAAAAAATTATACAAAGACATGGATCTATATTCATAAACATCTTAGGATCAGATTTAAGCTAAACATCCAAATGTAACAAGCATCAATGATACACAAGCATGTAGGAAAAACTCAAATAGTTTTTATTGATATACAAGAATATCCAGGAGGAGTTACAACTGATGATTCCTGATCCAGCATCAATCTCCCAGCAAAGAAGCCCCTCTTCAACTCCAACAAACCATAAATCACCCAATACTCTGATATCTATCTCAAAACCAACAACAATTTCTTGCAATGTACAAAATTCGAGCCTCTGGATCTCTAGGATGAGGGATCCATATATAGATGTATGCAAGGAGGATGAGTCAGCTTATGATTTGATTAGTGTCTTCTCTCTGTCAGTTCTTGCTTCCACTTGGAGACTGAAAGCCTCTTACTCATCCTTGGTCGAATTCAGTGAGGCAAGTGTCATAGAAGATTCTGGAAGCTTCCATTGTCTTTCCACCTCGCGGAATGACACTGCCATTTGTCATTTCTCGCTCAATGCACCCTGATAGTGCATTTAGGTGCGTTGCAATGCACCCAGCTAGTGTATTTTTGTGCTATGCAATGTAGCTCGCCAGTGGAGCAGCTGAAATGATCCTGTTTTGACTTATTTTGAGCAGTTTCTGGTGGAGAACTTATGGGAGAAGCTGTAATTTGTTGACCTTGTTCCTTTAGGGGTTAGAACAACACTTTTAGGGACTTAGGAGCCCTTGGTTTATGGACATTTCATGCTTGGTGCTGCAAGGCACAAAAATGTCTATAACAAGTGTGCTGGAGAATATGGGGACATTTGGTGAAGAATGGGAGCAATCTGGGAATTATGAAGGGAAGAATTATGCCCCCAAGTAGTGTGCCCCTGGTGGCAGTCCTGGTGATGATGAAACCCTGTCGTTTACTAATAATGTGGAAGAACAAAGGGAACCAATTCCTTCTATCAGTAAGCCCCTTGAAGTAGAAATGCATGCAGAGGAAACCATTAGGGAAGGAAATCAAGTAGAAGCTACTGGTTCACTGCAACCCCTAGCTAAGGAAAACCCTACAGAAGAAACCTTGGAAGGTGAAAAGCAACTAGGGAGCACCATTTTTATGAAGTCCCCAGAGGACGAGGCCCATCTTGCAGAAGACCCCAAAAACAATAATTTATCATGAGACACCATTCCATTGTGGTCTCCTGAGAGGGAATCTCATGAAGGTAAAGACTTGGAAGGCGAAAATCAATCAGGAGATACGGTCCCCTTAGAACCCCATCCTGAGGCTGACACAATTCCACCTGAACATGATCCTGAGGTAAATACAATTGTACCATCTCTGATTAGAAGCCTCACAACAAAGAAAACATACAAGGAAAGACTAAAAAAGATGCTTAAAAAGTATAATAAGCAAAAGAAAATGATTAAGAAGCTAATATAGTGGTTGAAGGAAGTAGTCAGGGTTAGGAAAGTGAAAGAAGAATTGGAGACCATAGGGACCAAAACCAAAAATTTCTCTAGGGAAGATGTTAAAACCGAGACTGAGACCCTTTTGGTTTATTCAAAATAAACCCAAATAGAGCCATGACTTTAAGAAGACAGTGAAATGCAGAAAGAAGATCCTTGTGTTTTCCCACGGGAAACCCAAATAGACTTCCCTACTATTGATGTTTTCATTCAAACTGATGCTAAAGAACATACCTAAGTTGATTGTTGCATGATTCAAGAAGCGGCTGAGGCTATTGTTTAGACTAACCTAATGGAAACGCAGGATGACGAGGTCTAGATAGAGGAGACACCTACCTATATTCCCCTGGTAAGGGAAGTGGTCATTAGGAAATAGCAGAATGAACTAATCAAGAATATGCAGGAATTGACTCGGCATAAAGAGGAAGTAGTGCCCTTGTGAGTACACCAAGAATTACGAAATAAATTTAAGGCACTCACGGTCACAGAGGATGAGATTTTATCTAGTTACAAGGATGAACAAAAGAAAGTTGAAAAAACACAGGTCAAGTTGTAGAAAGCTAAAGTGAAATTGGAGGCTGTTTTCTCTCTTTATTCATATGCCTTGTCATGCTGAGCTCCTACCATGAAATACATACTCTTCCTACTAGAAATATACCTCTTATTAAAGGTCAAAGCCATTAAATCTTGAAATTCAATGGACATTAACACAACCCTAGACTTTTTCAAGTGTTTCTGAGAAAATAATGAATAGGTACAATGCCTCTTGTGTGAACTGTACATGCATAATTTATTTTTAGAAGATGACTTAGATAGCAATCCTGGCCCCTTCATAAGGGATGTCTAATTCCAATCTTTTCTTTTCTTTGCCACTAACCAAATAAAATGGGCTAAAGCCCATACTACTTTTAGAAAGCTAGAATATGGCATAGACTTATGGGTTAGGGGAGAACCTACAAAATCCACACACCTCTCTCTCCAGTACAAATATTTCGTGAAACGAACAGGTGATGTGGGCTAGTTAGGACCATTTCACATAGACATCAATGAGGTAGGGAAGGAGTAATTCTAGGAAATCAAAGAAGAAGATTTATTTGCAGTTAGATAGAGATGGGAAGCCTCCAACAATAATATCAAGAATAAAAAGCCATTTGGATTCAAGAATTTCAATGCTGCCTCCAATCGCTTACATAAATACAGCAACAAGTTCTTGAGCATGGGTCTTGAGTGGATACAGTGCCAATATAGAAGTCCAATTATTTGGTATCCCTGAGATGGGTACCACAATGACTATAACTTGACAGACCAACACGTGAACCACGATTTTGAAGTTCTCAAAAGGAAAATGTTTCAGACTATATAACGAGGAGGTATATTCAACCTATTCCTTAACTCAGCTACACCTTAACCATTTGATTGCATGAGGACATGCACTAAGGTAAGCAGGGGAGTATGTGGGGTTGAGGAAAAAGTATGCTTTCTCCTCGTAAATATCTTAATTAAGCATTTGTCTTCACATTTTTATCATCATTTTATGGATAAAAATAGAGGAAACAGCAATAGATGCTGGGTAAAATGGATTTGTAACAAATTAGATAAATCTGGGCACAGAAAACTAACTTTCACTATATTTATGTGAAGGGACGTGGATTAGACAATTGTTGTTCAATTAACAGGAACACAACAACTAGTAAAGGAAAAAAGACAACGTCCTCAACATGGAAGACAACAGAAGAGCAGGAGGACCAATGCTATTTTATGATGAAATCAGATGGAGTGTTGTGAAATCCTCAAGATCCTCTGATCCTGAGGATTCACTTCTATCTATTTAATTTTCCAAATGTTATATAAAGCCATAAGGTGAACTAAACAATAGTTTTAGGAATTCGCACATTGTAACTATTCTTTTTGGACATATAATACTTTCATATTCGTGATGTTGTAACTTTGTTATTGATTTTAATGAGTAAGACTACGTTTAATTCATAATCGTATTCTGAATATCTAATGGCAGGGACTTCTGGAGACTTTGGGCCCAGTCAATAGAAGATCTACTACTTGAATTGTGTTATAATCATTTATGTTTATTCTTCACTGTTTATTATTGTTAGTTTGCAAAGTTGGTATTATTCTGATTTCTGTGAGGATTGATGATTCTCAATTGCATTTGTTGTTTAGTTAATATTCTAGATTTAACTGTGTGATTATATATGTATGAAGTTATTTATTGAATTTGTTATGTTAATTCCAAATTGATTTTCATTCCAAGGTAATGCTATCGTAGATTTCGAAGCTAGAGTGATTGCTTTCCATGAGATGTTTATATGGTTATTTGTTGTTCAATTGTCATAGATTTCTTTTATGTTCAATAAGTTAGTTTCAATACCAGTTAGATCGTCAAGCACGATTCTTTCTATTTGCATTTTGATTCAATTTCTTGGAGAATAGATTAAGTAGGTTTGAAAGTGTGTTATGAATTCCTTTCATAAGTGTTTGGATTGAATTTATAGAAATAGACATTAGCAATTGCAACGATTCCAACAAAAATTGACCTCTGAATTCACTGCATAGATAGTGCTGACACTCTTGATATAAAAAGACTTTCCCTGGGTTGATCATTAATCTAGGTATTAATATTTCTTGTAATAAGACATCTTAGTGCACCAACAATGCATGCTTAGGGGGAGTTTGATATGGCTTTATGTTTTTGCATGCATAACACTTATATCACGGAGGATACTATGTCTTCCATGGGTAGTTTGGTGATAGTTTGAGAGAGTGATGTTACTCTAATTGAAACCATCACTATTTGTACTTCATTAGACAGTCATATTTCACATGAGGAAGGCTAATTATTGCATCCATGTGCCTTAGAAATTTTCTCATCGGTTTCATGAGTTGTTTGAAGAAAATTTCTACATCATTTAGCAAATTATCAAATCATTATGTTTCTAATTGTAGTATGGTTAAGATTCCATTCCATGTGTATCCTCGTGAGTTATGTATCTCACATTGCATTATGATATTGTCATGACGTCGAAATATTTTACTTCTTGCATGCCATCAAAAGTTGAGTCAATATCCAAGTACTCAAGTGTCTAGTGTTGAATCTTACTCATGAGGATATCACCTTGAAATATACCACATGTATTTTTTGGTGATTATGTAGGAATTTACAGGGTAAGTTCCTCAGATAGAACACCAAAGGACACTGCTCACAAACAGATCACAGATCAATACACCAATATTTTGACGTGGCTAAAACCCTCAAAGAGGGAAACAGTCCACGACCTGAGCCAACGCTGCCACTTCAGGCAATTTATTAATAAAAGAATGAAAATTTACATATTCTTCTCTCATATACGGATTACCCTACAAATGACCCTCCATGCTCTTTAAATAGAGATCATGGACTAATCGGGTGTTAAGCCACAGATCAAGTGTCGGTAATACAGAGGAGAGAATGAACCGTCAGATCACTACACATTGTGACCGTTGGATTATAAGTTACAAAATGTACATAGTAAAGAAACACACTTTACCTAACTCTATACCTAACTCTATACTAGACCAAGTTGTACTTAACTATTTCCTATGTGTCGGAATATCCTAGCATCCCCCCTTAAGAACAACTTGGGATAGGATTGAAGGATTTACAAATATGACACAATAGGAGAAGGAAGGAGGCACTAGAGCCTATCCTCCCTTAGTGACAACTTCCTGAACTCCAACCATAAATCGAAGTTTAGTGAACTTCGCCTCTGTGAGAGCCTTTGTAAAGATGTCTACAACTTGATCATCTGTTCAACAATATTGCACTTCAAGAACATGGTCGTGAATGAGCTTTCTGATGAAGTGCATGTGCAGTTCAATGTGTTTGTTGCGCTGATGTTGGACTGGATCTTTGCATAGCTGAATGGCACTTTGATTATGATACCAAAGTGTTGTCGGATGCTTTTGCTGAAAGCCAAACTCTGACAGGATCTGACGAAGCCACAAGGCTTCCTTACTAGCTTCTACGGCACCACGATACTCTGCTTCTGCTGAAGAAAGAGAAATGGCACCTTGTTTCTTGCAAGCCCATGTAATAGGTCCTAAACCACGAGTGAACAAATAACCTACAGTAGACTTCCGATCATCAGGGTCACCAGCCCAATCGGAATCAGTGAAACCAACCAATAGAGGAGATGCTTCGGCACTGTAATGAATCCCAAATTGAACTGTACCTCAAACATAACTAAGTATTCTTTTAGCTACTTTCCAATGAGTTTCTCGTGGGTTTTTCATAAACCGAGCAACAAGGCCAACAACAAAGGAAGGGTCAGGATGAGTATGGGTTAGATACAAAAGTTTTCCTACAAGTTGACGGTATAAGGTAGCATCAACTTCAGGAGAAGTACAAGTGACTGAAAGTTTGACTCCAAACTGAAAGGGAGAAGGGGTTGGCTTATAGTCTTCCATGTGAAAATGCCGTAGAATATCACAGACATACTTGGACTGAGAAAGGGAAATACCTTCCTTGGATTGCAAGACTTGAAGATCGAGAAAATAATGTAAGTGTCCTAAGTCTGTCATTTCAAACTTCCTTTTAAGGCTAGACTTCACATGGTTTATAAGGTTGGGATCACTACCAGTCAGGATAAGATCATAAACATAAAGAACAAGAATGATAAGAGACTTGCCCACTTTCTTGGTGTAGACAATATTGTCAGAATGACACCTAGAGAAGCCAGATTTTAAAAGAAAGTTATCCATTTTGGCATACCAAGCTCGAGGATCTTGCATGAGACCATAAAGGGTTTTCTTAAGCCGACATACAAGGCTGGAGTCTATTTGTATAAAGCCAATAGGTTGTTCTATATATATTTCTTCATGCAAGTCCCCATGCAAGAAGGCAGATTTAACATCCATCTGATGGACTTCCCATTTGAAAGAAGTAGCAAGGGAAAGAACAAGGAGTATAGAGTTCATTTTGGCAACAGGGGAGAAGGTTTCAGTGTAGTCAATGCCTTCAACTTGTGAAAAACCCTTAGCAACAAGACAAGCTTTATGTTTATCAACTTTCCCATCTGGTCCATATTTGGTTCTGTAAACCCATTTGCATCTAACAAGTTTTCGTCCCTTTGGTAGAGGAACAAGATCCCATGTATCATTTGCCAATAATGAATGATATTCTTCATTCATAGCTGCTTCCTAATCTGGATGGCCTGAAGCTTCTGCAAAGGTGTCAGGATCATAATTCACTGAAGCTTGAGCGAATAAAGAAGAGGCTCTCTTGAACTGACAACGTGTACGTCGCTGATCTGTAGGATCACCGGCAAGATCACCTGTTGCATCCCGAGTAGCACAGACCCATTTTGGAAGCTGAGGAGCTGAAGGAGGATCCTGAGAAGGTGGGCGAGGATTTTCATCCTCACTTTCATCATCTGAAGAAGAAATATTTTCAAAAGTAGAAGAGATAGGGAGAGGTGGCACATCCGCCGAACTATGCTCACATGCCGATATATTTTCAGCAAACTTTACATCTCTTCTAACGATAACATTTTTGGACTTAAGTGGAATAATTCTATATCCTTTGACATCTTCAGAATATCCAAAAAAAATACATTTTTCACTCTTAGGTGCTAAAGCTTTATGTTTCTCATCTGGAATATGGGCCCATGCTTCACTTCCAAAAACACGAAAGTGACTTACATCTGGTTTGATTAAGCTCCATGCTTCTTCTGGAGTGATATTCTTTAAAACCTTAGTAGGAGTGCGATTTATTATGTAATTTGCACAGTTAATTGCTTTTGTCCAATAATTAAGTCTAAGTCCTTTAGATTGAAGCATACAATTAGCTATTTCATTTAAGGTGCGATTCTTCCTTTTAGCTACACCATTTTGTTGTGGAGTATATGGAACAGTATGTTGCATTTGAATTCCATTCTCAGTGCAAAAGCTGATGAATGTGTTTTTAACATATTCTCCACCATTATCAGATCTTAGCTTAAGAATTTGATGTCCAGATTGTTTTTCAACAAATGCCTTAAAGGCCAAGAACATGTTAAATACTTCACTCTTGAGTTTTAAGAAGTATACCCAAGTGCGTCTGGAGAAATCATCAATGGAAGTTAAGAAATACTTGTAGCCAGAGAATGAAGCAACTGGATGTGGACCACATAAATCACTATGCACGAGCTGTAAAGGGGCTGAGGCGTGCCAAGAGGCACGTTTTTCAAAACTGTCCCGATGATGTTTTCCGAGTACACATCCGGAACAAACACCATCTCTGCAAGATACCATTGGAAGACCTGTCACCATATTTTCTTTACATAGATTCTGAAGAGAGCGATAGTTTAAGTGACCAAATCGCTCATGCCAAAGTTTGCTCACTTCATCATTATGAGCAACAAATACTGAGGGAAGATTTGATTACCCAAAGTTGTGAAACTTATACAACCTTGTAGAATCATCAGCAATGCCAGTAGCTAAAATCTGTCTAGGATCTCTTAGGTCCTTAATTACAACATCGTGAGGTGAAAATTCAACGATTTTACCTTCACCTGAATGGGTTATCTGATATACAGATAGAAGGTTGCAGGATAAGGTTGGAACACATAATACATCATTAAACTGACCATTGTCTAGATGAACAGTTCCAGTCCCTACAACACTAAGAGATCTATCATCACCAACATATATATTTTTGGTGTTACAATCATTTAAAGAAGAAAACATGGCCTTGTTTTTGGCCATGTGATAAGAAGCTCCAGAATCAATGAGCCACTCATAAGAATGAGAAGAAGAATATACATTTAGTGCATAGCCAGACCGAGATGCTTGACAACCACATGCAGAAAGTGCCATTCCTGAAGATGAAGTTGAAGTTGAAGATTGCTCCAAATGGATGTTATGCTTCTTCATTGCTACTTCCAAGGCTTCCATCTGCTTAAAGCATTTGGATTCTAAGTGGCCATCTCGATTACAAAAGTTGCAATGTCTATCAGTTTTCTTCCCTTTGTTTTTATTTATCTTATCATTTTGTTGAAATGATTTTTCATTTTGAGGCTGAAATTGCATAGGACCCTTGTTTGGTTTAGGACCATTCTTTTTAGGATACAACTTCTTAGGATTCTTTGGATTTGGTTGTTGCTAGGCGGCTAACGCTTCCTTAGAAGAGTTTCCAAGATGAAGAAGACCAAGGTGTAAGAGTTTTTCTTGTTCTCTTATTAAAGAATCACAAAAGGAATCAAAGGAAGGGGACTTGTAGGTTTGTCCTTGAGAAATGAAGGCTTCTCTTGTAGAATGGAATGTGGAAACAAACACAGAATAGGATGGTCCCAACTTAGTAAGAATGGAGTAGATAAGGCTACTATCTTCTTTCTTAACCTTAACACCTTCCAAGAGAAGTCTAAGGGTCTTGAACTTGGACAAAAAATCTTCAATGCAAGAAAAATTATTGGGGTCCAATGTAAGCAATTCATTTTCAAGTTGATGGACTTTAAGTTCATTTTTAATTCCAAAGACTTTAGCAATTTGTTTCATTTCTTCATCAGGAGTATCAAGTTCTACAATATGGAATCTAAGATCTGGAGAAATAGACATCCCTATCAACCCACGTGCTTGGTCTTGCCTATTTTCCCATTTAGCTGCCTTGTCTTCATCTTTAGGTTTGGTCTCTCGACCTATGGCTATTCTGTAAAGACCTTTACTTCTAAGTAAATCCACAATGTAGGACCACGATTAGAAGTAGTTGCTGCTGTCAAGAATAACTCTGCATGGACTTTCCATTTAAAAAAAAAAATTGAAGAAATATATGTTGAAACTAAGTGTTTCAATGGAAATATTTCGAAAAATTAGGCTGTTTCAAAAAAAACGGTTCTGAAAACAGCTTCCGGATGAAGAAGTTATGGCTTTTTGAAGAAAATTTGATGAAGTCGCCGATGAAGTGCGGGAATGTGCGGAAATAAAAAATCCGCCCCCACAAAATGGAGACTTGAACCCAAGACCTATACTCTCATAAATTAGCTTTGCACCAATTGAGCTATACAAGAGAGAGGTTGATGCTTTGGGTTGCGTGCTTGCTTTGAGAAAGCTCTTTTTCCCTACAAAACAAAAAACACAAAACCCAACACGGACATACAAAAAAAAAACGAACCTTACGGCTCGAAGCTAGCTTTAGCCAGAAACTAAATATTTTCAAAAAAAAACCTTGTGGCTCGAAGTTAGCTTTAGCTGGAAACATTTCCTCAATGTTTCTGATTTTCCGAGATCACACTAAGGCGCAACAGAAAAGAGCATACGCATGAGAAAAATCCTTCCTTTCTGTTTCTGATTTGCCCAGATCGCACAGAGTCACAGGGAAAAGATCATACGCAGAAATGAAAACTATAGATCCGGTAATAAAAAAAGCTAAATAAATCGAAAACCGAAATAAATAGAGAGAAAATAATTGTAAACTACAAATAAACATTGTATACCTCCATATCTTAAAAATGACACAGCTAGGGCTACCGGAAACCTTTTCGCGCGAAACAAAAGGGGTTCCTCACTGGAACAGATGCTCCCAACACAATAGAGCAGTCCTCTCAGCCCGAAAGTAGTCAGAAATAGTAGATCTAGGAAATGTTAGTTGGATGCAGTTCTACCAGCTTCAGATTTGGATCACCAACGGACGCGGCCCTCAAATAGCTCTGATACCATGTAGGAATTTACAAGGTAAGTTCCTTAGACAGAAAACCAAAGGACACCGCTCACAAACAGATCACAGATCAATACACCAATCTTTTGACGTGGTTAAAACCCTCAAAGAGGGAAACAGTCCACAGCCTGAGCCAACGCGGCCAATTCAGGCAATTTATTAATAAAAGAATGAAAATTTACATATGCTTCTCTCATAGACGGATTACCCTACAAATGACCCTCCATGCTCTTTAAATAGAGATCATGGACCAATCGGGTGTTACGCCATGGATCAAGTGTCGGTAATACCAAGGAGAGAATGAACTGTCGGATCACTACATATCGTGACCGTCAGATTGTAAGTTACAAAATGTACATAATAAAGAAACACACATTACCTAACTCTATACCTAACTCTATACTAGACCAAGTTGTACTTAACTATTTCCTATGTGTCGGAATATCCTAACAGAGTGTGATTGCTAGTGCACATATGATATTAAGAGAGCATGGATGAAGTTTGTATTGCAGATTCCTTACTTTGTTAATGGTCATCTTATGCTTAGAGGTCGTGCCTGAAAAACATGGTTTCATGGTTACTACCATTGATTATAATTGAGGATTACTTGCATACACTACTGCTGAATTATTGTTTTCAGATCACATTATTGAAGTTGAGGCATTGATGATATTATTGCTCATGATGTATGGGTGTTGTTGTTGCTAGATAAAGCAAGGATGTGTTGATGGAATATATATGTTGTGTCATATAATAGTTTCCAAATGGTTAGATACATGTTGTTGCTTTCTATTTAGTTGAAGTTTATAGTGTTGATTGATTCAAGTGGATGGCTAATAGTGTTTTGTTACTTATTTCTACATGTTGATGGATTTTTGATTCTATAGTTCAGTGATGGAGGTTTTTATTGTTGGGGCCACTAACTATTGATGTTGTAGATTGCTAGCTTAGGATATGTTCTGGCAATTTTTGGAGAGAGTTGTGCACACTCTTTTTGGCATGGAGTTATTTACTTTTATATCTTGCCCATGGGGCCTAAACCTTGTATTATAATTGTTTTCCTTCTTTGTGTTCATTGAGTGATCCATGAAATGGATTGTATGTAGGGTCAAGAATCAAGATTTTATTGAGAAAAATAATCATGAGATTTATTTTAGCCTTATGTCAGCTGGTACATGCTATGTTTTGCAACCATGTGTGGGCTTTCAGAATTAATATGTAGCCATGTAATATCATGTATCACTTTTGGGTCATTGGTAGAGTCATATGAGGGATGTTAATATATATGTGAGAATTCATAATTCAACCTTAAGGAATCATTGTATAGTAAAAACCTATCATTCTTGTAGTCATGTAACAAGATTATGAAAATCTGTACCTTCCTTACAATATTTCTGAGTCATAGTCTTGATTATTTTGGAGTAGCCTCCTCTAATAACATGGAGGAAATGATGTGTTGTTTCTCACACTATATTGATGATGATGGTCACCATATTCCTTGCTTCTATTGATGTCAATTATGATATTCTACTACATGGGAGGATGTTGTTGCTGTCTAAACTATGTCATTACTGATGGATATATTGTAGTCCTACTTTATGATAGTGATCAATTTTTTTGTTGTTGTCGTTGGTAATGTTCATTGAGAGAGTGGTGCTTATGCTAATTCTTATTCTATTGTTTCCTTGGTTGAGATTGATGTTGATGTGAATGGTTTTGTTGGTTATTTTTTTTTATAATGCTTATGATGTCTTTCTCTTGATGGTGATGTTGTTGTCTAGGAGGATGTTGTTAATGCTTACACTATACTGATAGATATGTTTTATTACTGCTTCCATGATATGGATATTTTGTTGTTGATGTAGTTGGATATTTTTATTGGGTTTATGGCTGTGAGACTACATATTTTTTTACTACTACTTAAGATGAATGTTGAGATTGTTGTTGTTGCTTCAAGAGAAAGTAAGTTATTGCTACTTCCTTTTGTCATGCATTCATACATGAGTGAGAGTGTTATTGCTTGATCAACTATGTAGCCCTTGGTTATTTCAGTAGAGTGTTGATGGCTTGAATTTTTTCCTTTTCCATTCATGTGAAAGGGGGAGAAAGTGAGGTGTTTTAGTTCCAATTAGTTCTTCAGAGGTTGTTTGGATGGTTCAATTGGGGTTGCCATCAATGCCAAAGGGGGAGATTCTTGGCATTGATGTTGTGATGCAATGTTGATGGTTGGAATTTGTTTCAACCTAATAGTATGAGTTGTCGGTACCATGTGCTGCAGATGTATTTTGTGCATTGTTTGCATACCTTAGTTCAATGGTTGTGAAGCATGGTGAAGGTATTTGGCTTGTATATTGATGCCTTCGAAGGATGTGGAGCTTCTACACCTAGTTGATAGTGATAGAGGTTGTCAAATCATTTTTATGGTACTTGTTATGCCTGTGGATGTGTTTCAAGGATTTTGGTGAGTTTCATGATGTTACAAAATCATGGGAAAGTTTTCGTTAGTGTACCAAGTATCCTCGTGAAGCAGGCTCGTACAATTATTTATAAATCTCTATTTTGGAATGTATATGTTGTTTTAGTGAAGGAAAATAGTGTACATACACTAGTCTTGTAATGTAAAAGAGTGTATGCCACCTGGAGGTTATTTTCCTTACATTCCTCATGCTTGTTATCTTTTTTTGGTTTTTCTGACAAAGTTTCTTGGGGATTTTTGATGTAAAGGTCGAAAAAGGTTTAGGAACATCTCGAAGATGATCAAAGTTAAAAATATCAAAAGGCTAGTGGAGTAAGTGGGTTGACTTGGTAAAGATGTATATCTCAATCAAATTTGAAGCATGTGAAAAGGATTAGGTTAGCTCCATCATCTGTAGAATTTTTTGATTTAACCATTTCCAGAAATTACAAATATGAGAAGAAAGGTTATTCAATTGGTTGGTTATCTTGTGTGATAAAATTGTCATAGTATTTTGGAGATCCAATGGTGAGAAGTGTGAATTTGTTGTAGCAGAGTGTGCAGGGCAGTATAGTTGTAGAAGAGATAGAAATATGCATGGCTAAAGACTATTTATATGTAGAAGAAAAGTTGCAGGTTTACAAAGGAGTTTTCTAATGCATTTGTGATTGCAGGGGAATAATTATTATTTGAGTTCATATATGTTGTTGACGTGATTGTGCTAGATTGGCTACAATAGTGTCTAATGTTTTTATATGGCAATTATATATTTAATAATTGAGTTTTTGCATCTAGTTTATTTTCAAAAAATGTATTGAGGCTATGTGAGTTGAGGATGATGTATGAAAGTGAGAGATGGATATGATTTGAGTGTGATTTAGTGATTTATGTTTTGTATTCAGGTTTTTAATTATATTCTATGAAGAGGTTGCTATTGCGATGTTCATGTTGAGCAACTTTAGGGTTTGGGATTGAAAATGCATGAAAGGTGAACCTGTTGGAAATACTAAGAGGAGGGTGGCTGAATTAGTATTCCTCTAAATTAGTATTATTATTAATCTTTTAGAGCATTAGTTAATCTTCAATTATTATCAGTGTTTGTACAATGATATCAATAAACAAAAGGAACACAAATGCACATAGTTTTCGAGGTGGAAACCTATCTGGGACAAAAATCACTTGAACGATTTTCTAAATATTCTTTAATCTTCAACTCCAATTGAAAATAAAGCTCCAACTTCCTAGAATCTAGAAAAGTGTTCTTCTCCAACTCCGACTAGATGGATGCTCCAGTCCCTGAGATTCTTCAATAATCAACTGAATGGATGCCCCAACACCCAATGAGCTACAACTCACCCTGGCACTGCCCTGCCATCCTACCACCCTAAAGCTTTCACGGGATTGAACCTATTCATCACTTCATGCACTAGCCTACCACCACCCTACTACCCTATAAAAGAATAAAATAAGGATAAACTCCCGTACCAAGGAAAATGATCCACTTTACAATGGTATAGAATGATGTAGAAGAATAAGACACACTAGACCATAACCCCAACTATGACACAATCACCTAATGATGATCCTAGACCTCCTGACACTTCCTCTTCAACTCTTGGCAGATAGACACTTGTACAACTTTTACAATGATGCTTTTACAATGACTCTGTACAATGATACTTTTACAATGGTTGTATGGAGTGCTGCCCACTTGAAGACTTCATGTGGTGAACTTCTTGCTATTGTTCTACATCTGGATTGCTGCTCTTTTCATGCTACAGTTTCTCACTCTTTAGAACATTATATTATTCATTGAGTCTTTTCTTGATGAATATATAATACCTACAAAAAGTCTTCAAGGAAATACCTATGACATGATAATAGAAATACTTACCTCATCCTACAGAGCATATGTCAATGTTAAAAAAAAATACAAATTAGGCTACATAGAACCTAATGGAATTAAGAGATTAACATGCATATACATAATATACTTGCTTGGATCTTACCTCTGCTACATCATTTTTCTGATACTTTCTCTTTTCTACCATAGAAAGTATGGTCTTTTGCACCCCTTGAGAGCAATTGATCTATTTTTTTTTCTTTCCTTCTAGGAACATGATATTGAATCTGATGTATCTCTGTGATTTTAGATCCCCAATATGTGATATTTGATTCTCTAGTATCCCTCTGAGTCTTCGTTCCAATGCCATAGGTTTGACCCAATTTGGATTCTTCAAGAAAAATTTATGCCTAATATCTCACAATGACCTAATTATGGACTAGTTCATAGAGAAAACTTGTACGGCATGCCACATATCACTATTTCCGCCTTCTCCACTTCTCAGAGAGAGAGAGTTATGACGATTTTCCCAAGGTCACCTCTTTGAGATGAAATTTTGGAACCTACAAAAACCCTAACTTCCATAGATCATATCTCCGAAAATATAATGAACCAAGATCTGAAATTTGGTCATGCCATTCATCTGGATTTCTTCTCAAATTTTTTTTAATTTCAGCATATAATACTTTGTAGACATAAAGTTATAGCGAAAATTCCATGATCACTACCTTTGGAGGATATATGAGATTTCTTTTTATAGAATTGAGATGGGCTTTTATAGAGAATGTTGGAGGTATTTTAGGAGCTTAAATAAATATTAATTACTGACTATTTAATGAAAAATATCAATGATAAATTCCATGCCACAATCCCATGGGGTTTTATCCCACTAATTGGGGTTACCAACTTCAATCTTGAATAACTTACAAACCGTGAGGAATTATGAGGAGAGATATATACCGATAGAAAGATATTTTTGAGTAGAATATTCCTATAATGGTATGAGACGTGAAACCATGAACGTTGATGCCCAATGTGCCATGGAAATTTTAGGTAATCCTTGGTTTTGCTAGGTTTACGTCAACGACAACCTCAGATCATCTTTAGATCAACAATATCCCCCTTTGGCATTGATGGCAACACAAGTAGTCCCCTTGCGATAAGGGCAACACTTCCTATTACCTTCTCTCCCCCTTTCACATCAATTGAAAAGGGTAACTCGTCCTGACACGTAACAATCCCTTGGACTTGTACACACTTCCACTCTGCCTTTATTTTCTAAATAAGGAAAATCTAATGAGAACTTGTGAGAATCCCAAGCTTTTGGAAAAGATATTCAAATGCTTCATGTCATAAAGGTTTAGTGAAGATATCAACGATTTGTTATTTTGTACCAACATATTCAAGTTTGATATTCTTGTCAGCGACTTGTTCTCTAACAAAATGATATTTGATCATAATGTGTTCTGTTTTTTAATGCATGATAGGATTCTTCAAGATGTTGATGACACTGGTGTTATCACGGAAGATGGGAATATGTTCACTAAATTATACATGTAGATCTTGCAAAGTTTGTGTCATCCAAAGGACTTGAATACAACAATCTGTCACTGTAATGTATTATTCTTCCATTGTAGATAACGAGATTGAGGTTTTCTTTTTGCTCAACCATGATATCATACAACCACCTAGATAGAATGTTGCTCCACTATTACTTTTATGATAATCAAATTTTCCTTCCCAATATGCCTATGTAAAGGCTTGAATAATGAGATTGTTTCCCTTGGGATACCATAAGACATATTGTGTTGTGCCCTTTAGATATTGAAGAATTATTTTGATGGTAATAATATGTGATTCTTTTGGTGTTTCTTGGAATCTTGCTACTTGTCCAACTGCTTGCATAATGTCTAGTCGGGAGGGTATTACATATAGAAGACTACCAATCATAGATCTATACAACCTCTGATCCACATTCTTAGATGAGTGATCTATGCTCAATTTGCAACCTGTTACCATCAGAGTAAGGACAAGTTTTCAATCTTCCATTTTGAATTTCTTGAGCATTTCCTTGATGTACTTGGCTTGACATATAACTATTCCTTTCTCTTGCTGAGATATTTGAAGCCCTAAGAAGTATGTCAGCTCACCAGGCAAAGACATCTTGAACTCACTTTGCATCTTTGTAGCAAAGTTATTGCTTAGTCAATAATCATTGCTACCAAATATTATATCATCCACATATACCTCAATGATTGCTAAATTATATTTATCTGTTTGTACGTAAAGAATGCTATCAAAAATACCTTTCTTGAAGCCTTGTTGACATAGATATCCATCAAGACTAACATACCATGTTCTGGGAGCCTTCTTGAGACCATACAGAGCCTTGTTTAACCTGCAAACATAGTCTTGTTTTTCTGATAGTATAAAACCTTCAAGTTGTAAGATGTAAATTCACCATTCAAAAATGTTGACTTAACATCCTTGGTAGACTTTTATTTTTCTTGAACATGCATAGGCGAGAAACATCCTAATAGCTTCCATTCTGGGAATAGGAGAAAATGTTTCTTCAAAATTTATTCCTTCAACCTGTTCATATCATAAGTAGACTAATATTGCCTTGTTCCTGGTAACCTATAATCCTTCAACTATTTTTATGCCCCTGAACGTTTAATGAAACTACCATCTTGTTCAAACTACATTCTTGTCCATCGTGTACTTGTGCCATATACTGCTGCATAGACTCCTCATGTACAAACATTAAGGAGTCAACAAGCCTAATTGTTCAAAATAGTGAGTCATCTAATGAGCCATCTTGACATGAGTCATTATCTGAAGCAACTGCTAATTCCTCATGACCTTTTGCTTTTACAATCCTGAAAGCATAACTCCTGAAACCATGTTATCTGCTTTGTCTTCCTGTACTAGTTTCCTTTTCCAATCCTTCTTATTCCTACAATAATGAGCCATGTGTCCATAGTTATGACACTTGAAGCATTCAATGTTGTCCATAGGCTATTCCATCTTATATTTGCAACCGCAAGCACTATGGCCATAGTTATGGCATTTGAAACATTCAATATTTGGCCCATATAGCACATATTCTCTTCTGACAAAATCTTCGTGGAACTTGTCTGGTGATCCTTCAAATTTGCTTCTAGGTTTTTGCAGATAATGATTGTAGTTTTCAAAAACTTGACAATCCCTAGCCATATGTCCATAGTTAGCACATAAAAAGAAATAACCATCAAATAAACGAACATACCTCAAAGATTTTTCATTCTTCTTTGGAGGCGGTGTTGTAGTTTTTTGTGGTACTTTGTTCTTGATTGCTTTGGTCTTGTTCTTTCGAGTTGCAAAATTATTCTTAGAATCATCTTGTGAAGCTGTGGAGATTGTACCTTCATCAACTGGAGCTTTACCATCTTTAATTTCCTTCATTTTTTCTTCTTCCTCTATCATATCTTGTAAGCGTTCTTTTTGTTATCCCTTGAGTTTGTTGATCTCATCATGGGTTGCATCAAGTTCTTCTTGCTTTTGAGAATATATTTTTGAAACCATCTCTTCAAGATCTTCCTTCTTTTTTCAGCCTCCTTAACCTGTAGCTTGAGAAGATTGGCCTTCTCTACTTGTATGTTGAGAACTTGTATCTGTTCCTTCTGCTTCTCATTTTCAATCCTAAGCTTTCTTATTTCTATTGAAGATGTTTGTAATTCCTTTCGCTTTTGGTCAACAATGAATATGTATCTTTGATTAGATTCCTTCCTTTCAATTTATGCTTCTTCCATATGTTTTGTGATCCTACTAATATCTGCAAACTCTGTGTCGAGTTCTTGTTGCTTCTGTTGGACGTCTCTCTTAAGGTCTCATATCGCTGTATTATTGATTTATTTCAACTTATTTTTAAGTGTCTCTTCAATACATTTTTGTTCTTAAACTTCAATTTTGAGACCTTGAACTTGTTGTTCAAGTGTATTGGAATGGATCTTCTCAGCCTTGAGCTCTTCTATAAGCTTCATTGCCTCCTTAGAAAATTCTTTGTTGTATGATACCTCTTGTGTATTATCTTGTTGAAATAAAGGAAGCATTTCTCATCGAAAACCCGAGGATGGAAAGGCAAGGTGTGTACAATCATACTGACAAACTGGAAAAATATCATCATGAACTAGTTATTCTGCTGCCTTGGCTTGGACCACATATCGCCAAATGTAGTGACCAGGGTAGCACATTGCAAATAATAGAGTCCGTGATGCCGATCACCACGATGGAAGATGGTGATTCTCCATGAGCCATGATAGAAGACGGGTAGGGTGACCACCTGACTAGCTGTAGGAAGAATAGTCTTAGCACTCCAGGTAGTTCAAAGGGAGTGTGGGACTATAAAATATTCTTCCTGGGAGCTGCACAATATTGGAGATGCACGCAAAATCAAAACGTCACAGGGCTCACGACTGCGCACGGAGGGCTACGCTGGTACATGGGTCGACTAGGAGGTGACCATCGGTGCCACTATTCATGATAGGATGTTCGATTTGAGGCCAAATGGAGTGGATGACAGGCATTTAAGATGCGAGTTATAGGCAATATTTGGGAAAATTTGCCGCTAAGAAAGCATTAATGGCCCGAAATTGGGGGGAACAGTTGAATTCGAATTCAAAAGGCACTATAAAGCTCAAAGGGCTCACCACGAATAACACTTGGTCATTTGAGAAGTGAGTGCTTGAGTAGAGCATAGAGTGTTGAGAGCCGAGCGATAATCAAGCCGCTAAGTTTGCGGGAGATAGAATACAACCTAGAGATGATGACAAACACTAAGGATGGGTTGGGAATTGAAGAGGTAACCACCGGTGAGGCCGCGTAGACCCAAACGATGGCGAATGTTCCAAAGGGAGGCAGGGTGGTGACAAAAATCCCTAAATCACCACAAACACTGAGGTCCAGGAAGGATAAATAGGCAATAAGGCCAATACGCATGTCCCCGAGGAATCCGCGGCACAACAAACACTCCATGGAAGAGAAGGGGAAGGAAATCACAATAGAAACAGATGAGGAAGAAGAAGACTTCCATGCCCTGATCACTGTAGTGGAAGAAGAAGAAGTAGAGGAGGATATTCAATCGTTGCACTCTACAACAAAACTGCCAGCGTATGTCCCTTCGCGGAAAGGGAAAACCAAAGTGCTGAAGAACTTGGATGAAACAAAAATCTCACTCTAGATCCCGCTCCTCCCCGATGGCGTTGTATTTGAGGGAATGCACGTAGGCCATGTGCAAACCATGAAATTTGAAGACTGGAACCTCGATGACAGTGAGAAGTTTCCAAACCTAGAGACCAGGAACTTAATGAGGCATGTGAACTCCAGCAGCAATACGACAGCATCAGAGGGACTGCATAGACAATAGTACTCACTCAGCGACTTGCAAGGATGCAACAAGCCAAGGTATTAAAGGAGCGGGTGGACGCGGCGCTCCATAAGGACGTAGTTCTCAAAGCCCATATTCAACCATGGATTGACAAGGCCTTCACGATCATGGCGAATATTGGAGGGAAGCTCACACACATTCAGGGGATGCATGCACAAATGCAGGGAAGCGCATCGAGCGTAGAGGTCTTAGAATAATGGATGCAACAGGTTCAACAAACAACAACTCAGTGAATTTTGGATATCAGGACCATTTGATACCAGTTGGAGGGACTTTGTGCCAAGATCATCACGCCGATAGAGTGACTCGAGGACAAATCGTGATGTTTGTGTTGGGGACCTATTGGGCATGGAATCCCCCCACAACATGTTTTGGGGCTCAAAACCCAATTTTTGAGTGATATTATTGTAAAGCTCCGTGAATTGCAGGCGCAAAATGTATGTTAGAGTCATACAATTGTTTTCCCTAAGTTTGAATGTAATGTTGGCATATACATGGTCCGTAAACCATGGGATTGTATAAATAGAGCGAGGCTCTGAGTTGTAAAGACATAATCAAGATCATGAGAATAGAATCTAAGGGATAGAATGAGATAGCGAAGCATAAAAGAAAAGTCTATGTGCGTCTTTGGTCATAGTAGTGGGAAAAGGCTCTGCAGCTGAGTGCGCAAAGGCCTAGTAGAGTCCCCAGCTAAGTGCGCAGCCCCCCACAACTGAGTGCACATGGTAGGTTGAGTCTGTAACCAGAGAAGAGATTGATAAATAAAGGTTGCGTTACCAATTCTGTGCGCATTTTCTGAGTTATTACATTTTTGACATCATTTGCAATTATACTATTTATTTATTGTGCGCACTTGTATGAATGGTGAATATTGTTAAGTATAACTGAAAACATATAGATAAGCTAAGTTAAGCACTTAATATCAAGTTACTAGTAGGGACTTGACTAATAACATTGTTCGGCCCCTGAGTATTGCTGCGTGAAGGCAATACATCAGGCTGCGATGTACAGGGAAGTGTGCGTAGCAACGTGTACAACCGTGTACCACTTGGAACCCATCAGACATCCTCAGGGTGCAGAAACCTAGTTCTAGCACCCTTCCATACTACTTTGAGTGAGACCTTATTCCGTGTTCCGTGGATTGTTGCCGAAAGGGCCAATGGTACCGGGATCTATTTGTCTAAATCACCTCCGAACCTAGGTCAGGCCCCAACAAGCCAACACTTGACCATAAACAATACTCTCTCACTGGATTCTTCTTCACTGACACTATCTTCATTAGATAATGAGCTATTTTTGACTTTTGAGTCACCTTCATATCTATTCTCAAGTTTGTCCCATACCTTTTTGGTGGTTTTACAACCCAACACCTTATGATAAGCAGATTCATTAAGTACATTGATAATAATATTCATTGCTTTTGCATCACTTACCAAATTCTTCTTACCTTGTTTATCCGCGGTTGATGTAAAGCCATTTTGAATAGCGTCTCATACCTCATAACCTTGTGCAAATAGATAGACCTCCATTCTTCCTTTCCAGACTGCATAATTATTTTCACTTAACAAAGGTACACAATTCTTGGTATGCTCCATGATCTCCTTCTAGTTGTTAAAATGCTATTGAAGGAACCAAGCTACGATACCAATTGTTGGCAATATTGAGAAGGGTGGGGGGGTTGAATAAGTATTCCTTTCAATTCGTATTATTATTAATATTTCAGAGCATTAGTTAATCTTCAATTATTATCAGTGTTTGTATAATGATAGAAGTAAACAAAAGGAACACAAATGCACACAGTATTTAAGGTGGAAACCCCCTATGAGACAAAAACCACTTGAGCACCTTTATAATAATTCCCTAATTTTCAACTCCAATTGAAAAGAAAGCTCCAACTTCCTATAATCTAGAAAAGCATTCTTCTACAGCTCCCACTGGATGGGTGCTCCAACGCCTGAGATTCTTTAGTAGTCAACTGAACGGATGCCCCAACACCCAATGTGCTACAACTCACCCTAGCACCACCGTACCACCCTGAAGTTTTCACAAGCTCAAACCTATTGGTGACTTCATGCGCCAGCCTAGCACCATCCTACCACCCTATAGAAGAATAAAATAAGAATGGATTCCCGTACTAGGGAAAATGGTCCACTTTACAATGATATAGAATGATATAGAAGAAGAAGACACAGTAGACCATAACCCCAACTATGACACAATCACCTCATAATGATCCTAGACCTCCTAACACTTCCTCTTCAACTCTTGGTATATAAACACTTGTACAACTTTTTTAATGATGCAATTACAATGACTCTATACAATGATACTTTTAGAATGATTGTATGCAGTGCTACCTACTTGAAGACTTCATGTGGTGAACTTCTTGCGGTTGTTCTACACATTGATTGCTGCTCTTCTCATGCTACCCTTTCTCAGCCATCAGAAAATTATATTATGCACTAATGATCCTAGACCTCCTAACACTTCCTCTTCAACTCTTGGTATATAAACACTTGTACAACTTTTTTAATGATGCAATTACAATGACTCTATACAATGATACTTTTAGAATGATTGTATGCAGTGCTACCTACTTGAAGACTTCATGTGGTGAACTTCTTGCGGTTGTTCTACACATTGATTGCTGCTCTTCTCATGCTACCCTTTCTCAGCCATCAGAAAATTATATTATGCACTAATTCTTCTCTTGACAAATATATAATACCTGCAAAAAGTCTTCAAGAAAATACCCATGAAATGATAATAGCAAAACTTACCTCATCCTGCAGAGCATATGTCAATTTTAAACAAAAACTGCAGATTATAATACAAAGAAACTAATGCAATTAATAGATGAACATACATATACAGAAGATACTTACCTGGGGCTTACCTTTGCTGCATCATTTTGCTACACCTTGCTCTTTGCTGCCCTAGAAAGTCTGGTCCTTTGCACCCCTTGAAAACACTTGATCTAGTTTTTTTCCTTGCCTTATAGGAGCACTATGTTGCATCTAATGTATCTCTGTCATTTAAGATCCTCAATATTTCATCTTCACTCCTGTAGTATCCCTCTGAGTCTTGTTTCCAGTGCCATAGGTCTCACCCGATTTGGATTCTTCAAGGCAAAGTTATGTCCAATCTCTCACAATGACCTAGTTATGGAATACTTCAGTAGAGAAAAATTGTATGGCATGCCATGTGCCACTTTTTCATCCTTAGGCTCTGAAATTGATAAAATAAACACCAGAGTCCATGCGCTATCTACCAATTTTTACAAAATTTCAATATTCTTCTCAGAGAGAGAGTTATGATCATTTTCCCAAGGTTGCCTCATTGAGATGAAATTCAAGAGCCTGCAAAAACCCTAAAATCCACAGATCATATGTTTGAAAATATAGAGAAATAAGATTTGAAATTTAGTCATGACCTTCATCAGGATTTTGGGTCAAATGGGTTTTAATTTCAGATTCTAAGACTTCACCAAAATAAAGTTATAGAAAAAATTCCATGATCACTACCTTTGGAGGATATATGAGATTTCTTTTTATAGAGTTTAGAGGGGCTTCTATAGAGAATATTCGAGGGATTTTAGGATCTTAAAAAATTATTAATTATTGACTATTCAATGACCAAAATCAATGATAAATTCCATGCCACAGCCCCATGGGGTTTTAGCCCACTAATTACAGTTAGTAACTTCAATCTTGAATAACTTACAAACCATGACGAATGACAAGGAGAGGTATATATCTATAGAATGATATTTTTAAGTAGAGTATTCCTGTAATGGTTATGAGACGAGAAAACATGAATGATGATGCCTAATGTGTGAAGGATGTTCAGGGTAATCCTTGGTGCTGCTTGGGTTGACATCAATGACAGCCTCATATCATCTTTAGATGGCTATGATTTAAGTGTGATTTAGTGATTTATGTTTTGTATTGAGGTTATTTATTATATTCTATGAAGATATTCCTATTGCGATGTTCATGTTGATCAGATCTGAGGTTTGAGTTTGAAAATGCATGGAAGGCGAACCAAATAGGGAAGTGGGGTGGGTGCTCCAGCAAAACAAGTATCGAGAACATATTTCTTCATAAGCATAATTGGTGTTGGGAAAGGCTTGTTGATAAGATAGGTATCTGTAGAGTCATCAGGGGAAGATCAAAGTTCCTTCATATATTTTCCATATGGTATTATCTATGTAATGTTTCTCTTAAAAAATAATAAAATATATTGAGCAACACAAAGACATGTTGACAGTGTTGGACCTGCCAACATGTTAAGGGGATCTCCTCGGTAAGAAGTCCTAATTAGACCTTAGACTGTTTGGTGTAGGAGTCCCAATAATGGGTCGTAAGGTAATTCGTTGACCGCAACGTCCCACAAAGGCAAGTAAGATAACTCTGTTAGTAGCAAGGATGTGACTGATGTAGTGAGTCAAGCAAGGTGTATGAGAGATTCTAACAATTCAAAGGGGGAAGGAGGTGAAGATGAGTTTCAGGTTGAAAGGGATCAGTCGAAACTCGACTAGGAACACAAAAGACAAAAGGACATGCACAGTTTCTAGCGGATCAGTCCACTCGGATGCGGAAATCACATCATACAAGGTAAGATAACACATACAACACTCACAGATCAGTCCGAGATGAGTGCGAGGGTTGTTACAACAAGGTTCCTGTGAAAGGTTTTTCTGATGTCCGACAGAGCATTCGACATGGACGGTGACAACATTAACAACTTATCAACACATTAACAACAAGATTCATATAATTGCATGTGAATTGTTTCATACACAAGTACGTAAGCTAAACAACATATATCCTTAAGGAAGCTAGAGCAGTCGAACTAGAATAACAATTTATGCATGAAAATGTGTTGGCTCTTATTATATAACGAATTTTTAGCCACAATCATACAATACATCCATGTAAACCTACTAGCGCCAACAGTGGAATGTTACATCCACATCCGCTTGCTCCTCCAAAGAGATGTACTATCTCCATGAAGTGGAGAAGCCAAGGCGTGTTACAATACTGTCTAAACCTTCTTCAAGATAGTCTTAGTAGAAGCTTGGCTGAGCAAAAGCCTTTACAATGAGTTATGAGGGACTATTTATAGCAAAGGATGGGGTTACCCTTGACATTCCCCTTTGTGACAGTTCAACTACCCTCACGACTCTTCACCTACTCTATAATTGTGATATCCAACCATTGACAATTGACTTACACTTGACATGACTCAAAATTACAATGCAGATGTACTCATGTGAGACAACATGGCTTGAGAAAGGCTTGCAAGACATCACTGGCACTCGATCCACTGTGATGAGACCAACTATTTGACATGCTTGTGATGGTGAAGGTGGTGAGTTGATGCCAAGCTTGGTCATCCATGATAGTGTGCATGAACCTCATGGTGACATCTTGTTGAAGTGAACTCTTGCCTCCATTGGAACCAGTGTATTGGTTTGGCCCCTTCATCCAATGCATCTGCTAACATGTGCATGGTCTTCTTGGGTATGGTTGAACCAAAAACACACAATTGCATAGCTTCTGTGTTGATCTTCAAGTGTGTGCTAGTGGTCATGTGCATCAACTTGCCGAAGTACATGTTCAACCCCATTAAATAGGGTGATTTTAGGGGTGAATGTTCGCCCTTTGGCGAAATTAAGGGGTTTTAAATTTTTAGTGGGCGAAAATTTTGTATCATAGTACATTTTTACAAATCACCTCAAATAGCTCACCTTATTTGAAGGGAGAGTGTAAAAAAGGTAAATTTAGCCCTTGAAATTAGGAGTTACAACCTTCCATTCGCCCAATTTCAAGAATAGGTTTTATTTAAGTGAATCCTTTCGCCCATTTTCAAGCATAGGTTTTATTTAAGTTAATCCTATGGGCCAAAGGCCCAACTACCATATTTATAAAAGAGGTATGGTAAATTAATAAAAATATAAATAAATGAGAGGTATGGTAAATAGATAAAGCATTTTTTATATTTACTCCATAAGTCACCTTATATACATGCAAGGGTGTAAACAAATAAAAATATAAGTAAAGTGGAGGTATGGTAAATAAATAAAACGTCTTTTTATACTTACTCAAAAGTTATGGTAAATAAATAAAAATATAAATAAACTAGACGCATGGTAAATAAATAAAACCTCTTTTTATATTTAGTCCATAACCCTTGTTCTATTTATGAAGGCTCAAGAAAGAGGTTTTATTTAAGTGAAACCTATGGGCCAAATACCATATTTGTAAAAGAGGTATGGTAAATTAATAAAAATATAAATAAGCGAGAGGTATGGTAAACAAATAAAACATTTTTTTATATTTACTCCATAAGTCACCTTGCATTTATGAATGGTATGGTAAATTAATAAAAATATAAATAAAGGAGAGGTATGGTAAAAAAATAAAACATTTTTTTTATATTTACTCCATAAGTCACCTTATAATTATACTATAGGACAAATACCATGGACTAGATTGTTATTAATACCATGCAAAAAAACATTATTAACCCTAATATTAGTATTAATAAAAATAAAAGTGGCACATGGTATTGACCCATGGTATTCACCAAAATGGCACATGGTATTGACCCATGGTATTCACCTGGAATGTAGCCTATTTAAATGGGGGAATTAAACCAGCATAGATCCATCTTTACTCTGGATCTACTAACCCCCGAGAGGTATCAAATATCGTGATATGCAAACTAGCATAGAGTGAAAAAATATTTGATCCGAGAGTAAAAATGGATGTTGTAATTTAATGTATGTTAAACATTTTAGGTTGGTTAAAATAAAAATAAAATAAAAATCAACTATTAATTTTATTAATTTTTATAAATTACTTATAGTAATTTTTAAGCTCGAGGTTTATGATAACCCATCGTATTGACCCATGGTATTCATGTGAGCATAGACTATTTAAAGGGGAAATTCTATCTTAGATCCATCTTAATTCTGGGTCTACCATGTGCTCAGAGGGATAAATAGATTTCATCCCCCTAAGAGTGGTAGATGTGGAGTTAATATGGATATAGGTTGGTTTTTATGATAGTGAAGATATTAAATAGACTTAGGAAATTATATTGTAAAAACATCTTAAGGTGAATGGTTAAAGCATAGACATTGGACAAGTATATTTGTATACTTCTGTTTTAAACTAAAACAAATCCAGGGCTAAAAGGAATGGATTGATTGCACTAGTCATCCTTCTATAACATTCCAACATATGCTGGAGTAAACATATTGTAATTTGGGTAATTTTTCTAATTGCAAATGGGAACATACTTGTGTATTGGCAGGGTGGTTACGAGGTCCCTATAAGATTGTAATTTGGGTAATTTTTCTAATTGCAAAAAGGAACATACTTGTGTATTGGCAGGGTGGTTACGAGGTCCCTAGAAGTGATGAATTTGAATTTTTCTTGGTTTTATATATAGTATTAGGTTTTTTCTCATGTTTTGTGTGAATGGCACGGGTGAACTTTATCCTACACCCACTAGGTTATCGATATGTAATTTCGGTAATTTTGATTTCAAAAGATATTTTAAAGAAATGCAATGATTTCATTTGTGTATTCAATAAACACAAGATTTTATAATTGAGTAAAATATTCGGCATGTCTGGTGAGAGATTCGCCAAAAAATTATATATATATATATATATATCTATATATATATAGATATATATATCATATTATTGATAAAATCGCCTTCCATTTTTCCTATATAACATGGAGATTCGCCCATTTATTATACATGTAAATTTAGGGGGGGGGGGTTCTTAAAAGTTTCCCTGCGGGCCCATTTGGACTTGCTTCTTATCTTTGCCTTGGTGAGTGTGTTGAATGGGTTGGATTGCATGCATGCACTCAATGACATGCATGTTGCTAAATCCCTTGCATGCAATCTACAACAATTCTCTCCATGTCTACTATATGTCAGCTGCTGGGAAGGATCCTTAATTTGTATGGGTGCAGTTTCATCCATGAGTGCATGTTGCACCCACTGTTGTTCATGTCCTTATTGCAATTCATTCGTTTGTCTATAAAGCTTCATGTTCATCTTGAGTTACTGCTTCAGCACATGCAACTCATCCATTGTTCCATCTTCTACGTTCACATGATCTTCATGTCATGTCGTCACTTCATAGCTAGAATCTCCAAAGTTACTTTCATCATCAATGGACTTGCTTGAGCTTGCAACCTTATTCTGCCTCCATGTTGTCAACAACCCTCCTCTTGCATCCATTACATTTGGTATGATGTCTTCAACTGTTATTCATGATGCTGCTCACTGTGATTTTACTGCTATCATATATTTATTGCCTTGTCTACGAAGAACTTGATGTCTTCATGGGTAGCCAAGTCCATAGACACTTGATCGATCGCATCCCCAAGTGTGTTCTAAATGGTGTCTTCATCTCTACTCTCCTGGAAACTATTATACCTTTACTGTTGAGAGGTAGATGAACACCTATGATACCTGGAGACATGACAACACTCATGGCAAGCAATCTGTTAGTCAAAAACCAAAATGAACATCAGAACTAACTTGAGACATACCTGGGTGAATGATCACGAAGGTTGTACAATTTCAGCTGGGAGGTCGGAAGACTGACTGCCAAGACTACACAAGGCACTGTCTAGAACTACACAATGCATAGTCTAGTCTGGCTACTGGCTGCTGGGATTGTGCAATGCGTAATTCCAGTTGGGAAGGACTACTGGCCCAGGGACAGATTTGCGCAATTTCTTGGGCCAAGTAGCCACTGTCCTCCAGAAATGTGAAAAATAGTTTAGAGGCCAATGCTGAGCAGGAATGTGAAAATTTGGAGAGGAAGGTGAGCCTTCCATCCCGATATTGCACAATGCAACCTTGGTGAAGGTAGAGTCTAGGCCAGGTTTGGCCCGACTCGTCAACAGGAAACTGAAAGCAACTAATATAGTAAATGCATGAAGACACTAAGTGATAGCAGAAGTGATTAAGAGTGCATGTAAAACATGAATGAAAGATTCAGCAAACAAATCAACATGCGTGTGGGTGAGGCAGTTCGCCAATTGGGTGAACGTCCACGTAAAATAGTTTCATGCATGCAACAATAGTGAGATAGAAATAAAAAATGAAATAGAGCTAGGACAAGATAGTATATATGTAAACGACAAAAAGCGTTCAAATAAATCAAGTAAATAGTACTCTGATAAGCAAAAACAAAAAAAGCGATATAAAGGTAGCACAAGGAATGGGAAGCGAGCTTAACCCAAAACAACTGTGGTGAATGTGTCGACTGCACCTAGATGTGATGTGGGATGTCAGAGCTATAGGTTTGATGTGAGGAATGAGTTTTGCAGTGTCTGGTTGATGAGTTTTGATAACATGAAGGTTGTGATGTGCATGCCATGAATCTAGGGGAAGTGACACTTGCTGGCAGGTTTCAGAATTTGTCCTTGCATGTCACCTCCAACTACTAAACATAGATCCCTGAAACAGGGGATGCCTTTGCATGTTGCGTTGGGATAAGTAGTGCATGCATGCAAGTCTATTTTGCTTAGTCCTAGAGGGAACCAGTCAACTGAGCTACACATTCAAGAGAGTGCTTGACTACTGGAGAAAAATGCGCATTTTTGGCTGGGAGCTGGGCTAGTTTCCTAGGAGATTTGTGCAACTTTTGGGCAGAGCAGCTGACTGGTACCCAGATTTTCTCAAATTCTGGACTGAGCAGTCTTGCTGGGGAAATTTGCGCAAATCCTGCTAGGAGTGTTGGCAGGCAGGATTGTGCTAGAAAGGATTGCGCAATTTCTAGAGGGAAAGCTAGTTTCCCTCCAGAAATGTGCAATTTTCAAGGGGAAGCTGCTTATCCTATAGCTGGACCAAGTTCGAGTGAAAAGCCTATGAGGGGAATGGATCAAGCTATGACTAACAGGCTGCCTTTGTGCAAGGAAGACACTGAAGCTTGTGAACTTGAAAAAGAAAGGAAAGTTGTTGTGAAGGTTGGAAGGGAGGCTCCAAAATGAGGCTAAGGAAAAATCTTAGAGGGTGGTTGTAGCCGTTACAACACTCGGTGACACACTGGTAGAACTCCAGCTCTCTGAATGGATCTTGTTCGTGAAAATGAATTCTAACACCTCCGAAAGTATTGTTCAGTTTTCAACTCATCTTGGTTTCACACTAACTTGATTGTAAGATGTAGCATATGCCAAACCCTTGGTCGATTAACACAAATTCCAAGCCAAGGAAACACATTTGTTTTGATTGGGGTTGAGGTATATATATCTGCTCAATCAATATAGTTGTCAGAGTCTTAATTTCATCTCTGGTGTTGTTCCACTACCATCACACTTGGAAAGTACACCGGTGGAGTCATATAGGAACACAAGCATGGCTCTACTACCACCTAGCCTAGTCAATACCCCTACGGAGTTACTTGCGCTACCTCCCTGTACAGGAAGCCTTTCTCTTCTTTTGCCTTATTCATTTTTCATTTTGAATTTCTTGACTTTTCATTTTTATTTTTTTGCATTTTCACTGTTCATAGAACTTATTCATTTTAGAGGCAGAAGAGGGATCCCGACTTATTGAGAGAAGAAGCGGTTGTTCCAGCAGAGAAGTAGTTTATTGTATCTCTGACGTGCCCGTTAAGGTTTTCCCGCTTACCTTGCTCTACTTTATTGAGCTGACAAGGTTTAACCCAAAAACAATTGACTAGAGAAGGTGACACTAGTTACTGTGCAAGCATTGCGTTTACACCAAGATTCACTTCGAACAGTACGTATTTTCCTTTGATGTATCATGGAGTAAACGTAACAAGCTCATCATACAAAGGCAAGATGACAGATAACCAAGTAGTGATAGATATACAAGCCCTCTTTTAATTTACCCATCTCACTTCAAGAGTTAGACATGGTTTCATGCAAAACTAACCTATGAATGAAACAAGTGAAAAAACTAACAATCAACAAAACAAGGCAAGAGCGGAAGCAAAAATGAAAGTGAAGCAAGTAAAAAAACAAGAAAACAAATCGCGTAAGCAAATAAGCATGCAAGCAAAGAATTGAAGGCAAACACTAATCATACTCCTACACTAAAGGTACATGGGCCTGATAACGTGAAGTGATACTTCCAATGTAGCCACTGCTTCATTGGTAGGCCAGTGTTAGTGAAAGCTTGGTCAACGAGCAACCCATTTCTGCGAACTAGTAAGAAATCAAGACATAACAATGAGGACAACCACACATTGTGATTCAAAGTGCCCACGTGACATAAGTGAGTGCATGTACATAACTGCAAGTCCGTGGACTTATCATGGTGCTGTGTGACACTATGTTCAACTTTGAAGCGTAAGCACACTCTTGACCTTGAAATGCAAGCAAACAAAAGAAGCAAAGATAACTTGTGTCGCGCATGACTGCTTGCAATGTAAGACTCCAACAATGCATGAGCAATGGGATCGTGTAGCTTGAATGGAGGAAGTAAAATCTAAGTGTTAGATTGATATTGAGTGCATACAAATGAATGATGATGAGCCTTGAGTGTTAGAACAATTTCCTAATCAGAAGAAAAATCAACCTCAAGACCGTGAGGACCTAACATAGCCATCAACTTGGGCTGAACTACCTTGACGGCCTGTGGGGTTTCGACTTCATTGAAACATGGATCTTCGTAGACTAGTGGCTTGGATGGATTTACAACGAGTGAATTAACATCATTATCAAATGATGAGGTGAAGAGATCATGACAACCAATATTAGAAAATTTTAGATGTTGGTCGACATCCTCATGGTTTGATGAATCACACAGAGGTGTAGATGAGGAGGAAGGTGGTTCACTATCTGCATTTCTGAAAAAAGAAGATGAAAGATCAAGTGGATTTCCAATGAATGTTTGGTCCTCTTCATTGTGGGATGGTGGGCTAACATATGGTGTGTCCTACGAAAGATCAACAATGGGTGCATCCATGGATGAAGACACACATGCGAAATCATGGATGATAAGTTCACCAATGATGTTAGGAAAGAATGGAGGTGGGTTGGAGGAAAGGGAGTCATCCTTCACCAAGTGTTGATGCTCAAGCTCCCAGTCATACTCTTCATGAATGACAACACATCTTGGTTGTGCAACACCAAATCCATGAGTGGGTTGTTCCTCATTCACAACAAGTGAAGAGTCAGAAATGGATGAACACAAGACAACACCATCCGGAGGAACACCCTGGTACGAAGACGGAGGTCGTAGAAAAGAATGGATATGAGGACTCGAACGACTCACAACCAAATCTATGCAAAAATTGAGTGAAGTGATGTTGGAAGGGTGTGAAGGATGGATAGATGTATGAGCATGATCCTCAACATCACCGTGTAGTGGTGGAGCTATTGAATAAGAGGAAGGTAGAGAGTCAATTGAGATAGTGTCCGCTTCCACATGAGATTGTCAAGCTCCATCAATGAAGAATGTTGAGTGAGGCTTGATCTCAAACTTTCTCTTAAGATGGGTAGATTTTTCAAGGTATTACTCGAACCAGTCCCAAAGATAAAAAAAAATTATTAGGCTCCTCGGAGCTTGAAACTCCAACTCATGGAAGCGCTGCCAAAAATCAAAAATAGATTCATGCAGAGCCCTCTGTTGTTGTAACAATTTTTGATCAAGATGGTCTAGATCAAAATGATAGAACGTGTCTTCAATAAGATCATAGAAGCACTTAAATGAGTGCACGGTGTCATCTGATAGGCTAAGAACACAACGAAATGGAGATTCACGAGGTGTGTATGCAAGCAACAAACTAACCTATTACCCAGAAAACTCATCTTCCTCATGAATCATGGAAAGAAAGTTAAGTAAGTGCTCAGGCCACGCCACATCACCTTCACCATCATACGTGTGAGTGGACAAGAGATCGAAAAGCTTCCCCAAGATGGAGACATCTTCATGATTCGAAAAAAACCTTGGGGGAAGAAGAGTGCAAGACTCCATGAAAGAAATGCAAAGGTTCAAAACTAGATGACAGGACATAGATTTTCATCAGGCCCTTCTTCTAGCGGTAGAGATGTTGATGGCACTGGACCCACCAAGATGTCAAGGGGATCTTGCTGGTAAGAAGTCCCAATTAGACCTCAGATCTTTTGGTGCAGGAGTCCCAGTAGTGGGTTGTAAGGTAATGCCTTGACCGCGATGTCGCACAGAGGCAAGTAAGATAAATCTATCAGTAGCAAGGGTGTGACTACTACAGTGAGTCAAGGAAGGTGTATGAGAGGTTCTAACACTTCGAAGGGGGAAGGAGGTGAAGGTGAGTTCTAGGTTCAAAGGGATCAGTCCCAACTCAGCTAGGAACACACAACACGAAAGGACATGCACATCTTCCAGCATATCAATCTACTAGGATGTGGCAGTCACATCATGCAAGGTAACATAACATGTACAACACTCAAGGATCAGTTTGAGATGAGTGTGGTAGTTGTTACATCAAGGTTCATGTGAATGGTTTGTCTGATGTCCGGTAGAGTAGTTGACATGGATGGTGACAACATTAACAACATATCAACACATTAACAACAAGATTCGTATAATTTCATGTGAATCAGTTCATACATAAGTATGCAAGCTTAAAAACACATATCATTAAGGAAACCAGAGCAGTCCAACTACAATAACAACATATGAATGAAAATGTTCTAGCTCTTATAATATAAAGAGGTGTAAGTCACAATCATACAATACATCCATGTAAGCATGCTAGCCTCAACAGTGGAACGTTACAACCACATCCGCCTGTCCTCCAAAGAGCTGTACTAGATTCTCACAGTGGAGAAGCCAGGGAATGTTACAATACTGTCCAAGCCTTCTTCAAGATAGTTTTAGTAGAAGATTGGCTGACCAAAAGCCTTTTCAACGAGTTATGAAGGACTATTTATAGCAAAGGGTGGGGTGACCCTTGACATTCCCCTTTGTGATAGTTCAACTAGCCTCATGACTCTTTACCTACTCTATGACTGTTACATCCAACCATTGACACTTGACTTATGCTTGACATGACTCAACATTACAATGCATATTTAGTCATGTGAGACAACATGGCTTGAGCAAGCCTTGCAAGACATCTATGACAATTGGTTTGTTGTGATGAGACCAACTTGTTTTCATGCTTGTGATGGTGAAGGTGGTGAGTCGATTCCAAGCTTGGTCATCCATGATGGTGTGCATGCACCTCATGGTGACACCATGTTGAAGCAAACGCTTACCTCCATTGCAACCAGTGCATTGGTTCAGCCCCTTCATCCAACTTGTTTGCTAACATGCGCATGGTCTTCTTGGGTAGGGTTGAACCGATAACACACTGATGCATAGTGTTTGTGCTGATCTTCAGGTGTGTGCCGGTGGTCATGAACATCAACTTTCTGAAGTACATGTTCATCCCTAATTGGAATTACTTCTTGTCTTCACCTTGGTGAGTGTGTTGAATGGATTGGATTGCATGTGTGTGCTCAACAACATGCATGCTATTGAATTCCTTGCATGTGATCAAGAACACTGCTCACCATGTCCTCTATGTGTCAGTTGCTGTGATGGATCCTTAACCTGTATGGGCACAATTTCAACCATGAGTGCATGTTGTGCCCACTGTTGTTGTTGTTCCTATTGCAACTCATTCATATGTCTGTGCAACTTCATGCTCTTACTGAGTTGCTACTTCAACACATGCAACTCCTTCTTTGTTCCATCTTCTACCTTCACGTGATCTTCATGTCGCGCCATCACTTCATAGCCTAAATCTCCAAAGTTACTCTCATCATCAATGGACTTGCTTGAGCTTGCAACCTTGTTCTGCCTCCATGTTGTCAAGAACCCTCCTCTTGCATCTGTTGCATTTGGTATGTTGTCTTCAGCTGTTGTTCATTATGCTACTCATTGTGATGCTGCTACTATCATATATTTATGTCCTTGTCCATGAACCACTTGATTTCTTCGTGGGTAGGCAAGTCCATAGACACTTGATCGACTACATCCCCAAGTGTACTTTGAATGGTGTCTTCATCTTTGCTCTCCTAGAAACCATTCTACCTATACTGCTAAGAGGCAGATGAACACCTACCATACTTGGAGACATGGAAACACTTGTGGCAAGAAATCTGTTAGTCATAAATGAAAATGAGCATGAGAACTGACTTGTAACATACCTGGGTGAATGATCATGAAGGTTTCCCAATTACGACTGGGAGGTTGGGAGACCGACTACCAAGACTACACAAGGCACAGTCTAGGTTGTAGGGAGACTGACTGACTACTGGAATTGTGCAATGCACAGTCCAGTCTGGCTACTGGATGTTGGGATTACACAATGCACAATTCCAGCTGGGAAGGACTACTAACCCAGGGATAGATTTGTGCAATTTCTTGGGCCAAGAAGCCACTGTCCTCCGTAAATGTGAAAAACAGTCTTGGAGGCTAGTTTTAGACAATAATGCATAAACCTAGATAGGAAGGTGAGCCTTCCTACCCTAGATTTTGCAATGCAGCCTTGGTGAAGGTAGTGTCCGAACCAAGGTTGGCCTGACTCGCCGATGGGAAAGTGAAAGCAACTAAGACAATAAATGCACGACGATAATAAGTGAGAGAAGAAGTGATTAGTAGTGCACGCAAAACATGAATGAAAGATTCAGGAAAGAGATCAACATGCATGTGGGTAAGGCATTTTGTTGGTTAGGTGAACATCTGTGCAAAATAGTTTCATGCATGCAAAAGTAGTGAGATAGCAATGAAAAATGAAACGGAGCTAAGACAAGCTAGTATATATGTAAATGAAAGCAAGCGTTCAAAGAGATCAAGCAAATAGTACTCCCACATGAGAAAACACAAAAAGTGATAGAAATGCAACACAAGGCATGGGAAGCAAGCTGACCCCAAAAAAACTGAGCTTAATGTGCCAACTACTCCTAGATGTGATGTGGTATGCAAGAGCTACAAGGTTGATGTGAGGAATGAGCTTTGCAGTGTCCAGTTGATTAGTTTTGATAACATCAAGGTTGTGACACACATGCCATGAATCTAGGGAAAGAAAAACATGGTGGGAGGTTTCGGAATTTATCCTTGTATGTAACCTCCAACTGCTAAATAGCTCCCTGAAATAAGGGATGCCTTTGCATGTTTCCTTGGGAGAAGAAACCCATGCACGTAAGTGTGTTTTTCTCAATCCCAGAGGGAATTGATCAACTGAGTTGCACATCCAAGAGATTGCTCGACTATTGGAGAAAAATGCACATTTATATTTGGGAGTTGGGTTGGCTACCTAGGAGATTTGCGCAATTTCTGGGCAGAGCAACTGATTGCTGCCTAGATTTGCGCAAATTCTAGGATGAGTAGTCTCGCTGGGGAAATTTATGAAAATCCTGCTGGAAGTGTTTGCGGGTAGGATTATGCAATCCTAGAGTCCAGCAAGCTGTAGGAGTGGATTGCGCGATTTCTAGATGGAAGGCTAGTTTCCCTCCAGAAATGCTCAATTTTCAAGGGGAATCTACTCAACCTGCAGCTGGACCAAGTCTGGGTGAACAGATTATGAGGGGAATGGATCAAGTTGTGACAGACATGCTACCTTTGCGCAAGAAATACATTGAAGATGGTGAACTTGACGAAGCAAGGCAAGCTCCTGTGAAGGTTGGAAGGGAGGCTCCAAAACGAGGCTAAGGAAAATTTTTGGAGGGTGGTTGTAGCTGCTACAACACAACAGAAAGGGTGGATTTTGATCAGGAGGGGGTTTTCCACTAGATATCCTGTGTTCCTATGGGATGTGATTATTTGTGTATCATTATGCATGTGTATTTCATATGTTATTTCTCTCATGTGTTGACTGCAGTTGAAGTTGCATGTTAAGATCTGATGCATTTTTTTTAAGTGATGAGTTGATTAATATATTGGAGAAAAAGTTTTGATATTTTTGAAATTGTTATCACTACTGATTCAGCCAACCCTCCCCCCCACCTTTCAGTAGTTATCCTAGTCCTAATAGAGGATGACCACAACAAGGCTTAGCAGGATGCATCTAATGCAATGAAAGGAAACACAATGTCTAAAGTTGTTATGTCCGTGGAAAAATGATATGACCTGCAAAACCAATTTAGAGGACCAACCAATACCAAGACTCAGAGCTTGAAGTTATCATTTTAACAAGTCAATCTACGAACTCAAGGATATTTGATGTATGTAAACCTCAATACATGTTTTTCTCCACAAGAATGAGAAGCTTTCATCCGCTTATTCAAACAATGTATTGATGTGTTTGCAACGATATACAACGACTTAAAGACATATGATACTCGTATTATTCAGAATTTCATTCTGATCAAATAAGGGGTAAAACAACTCCAACAAAAACTAACGAAAGTTCATTAAGCACTAGAACCCCTCATGCAAATGGAATTGAGAAAGTTGTCAAATGCTTAGATCATTTTTAAAGTCAAACACTCCACTTGGGTTTCGAATATGGTTTCGGTTGGAAAGAAGACTGGTGAGATAAGGTTATGTGTAGACTTTCATAATCTCAATTGGGAATCTAATAAAGAGAATTACTGAGCTCCACCCATGGAACAAATTCTCTAAAGGGTATTTGGGTCTCAGATGTTCTTGCTACTAGATTTTTTTTTTAAGTTACAATCAAGTGCTACTGGCCAAACCAGATTATTCGAAAACCACCTTCAAGACCAATTGGGAAACATTCACTTTCAAGAGAATTCCACTTGGGCTTATCAACGTTGGTGGTGAATTTCAAAGAGAGATGGACATCACTTTGCATGTACTAATTCACGAGAGTGTAGTTGTTTATTTGGATGATGTTCCTCTGTTTTCCAAAAGAAGGTTAGATCTCTACGTCATCTAAAACAAATATTTTAGCGGTGTCATAAATATGGGATTTCTATGAATCCTAAGAAAATCATCTTTTCTATTTGAGAAGGGACTCTCTTAGGACACATCATTGCAAAGAGTGGAATTAATGTTGATTACGAGAGGGTTGAATATATTACTCAGATCCCATTTCTAGTGAACAAGAAGGCTATGCAATCTTTTTTAGGGAAGATTAATTTCTTTTGAAAATCCATATTTGATTACGGTTAGATAGTTAGGCCTTTATAGAATATGCATAATAAATATGAAACTTATAAATGGGACATGTGGGAAAAGAATTCTTTCACTCAAATTAAATAGGATATCACAGATGTACCTGCATTATTTGGTACTGATTGTGGAAAATATATTTTGGTTTATGCCTTTGCGTTGGATTTGTCTATTGCAGTCATAATGAATTAACATGATACTAAAGGAAATGAACAACTTATGTCTTTCATGAGTGTTGGATTACGAGGGTAAGAACTAAATTATCCTGCCATAGAAAAAAAACATATGTTGTGTATAAGGAAGTTAAATATCTTAGGATCTATATTCTAAAAGCTCACATGATCATTTTTGTAATTCATCTAGCTGTCAAAACACTTTTCAGACTATAGGAGTTGGGTGAGAAGACGTCAAATTGGATGACCTCTTACAAGAATATGATCTGAAGTTTAAATTGGTCCATACCATTATGGGTCATCCCCTCTATTAGCTAGCAGCCAAATCAAGAGATTCTCTTGACCAAGCTATTTCTAGTTTGGAGTAGGAAATAAAGGTGTACAATGTTTAACATGTTCCCCATAATACATCTACAATGCCATAGTATTTTGATATTAAGAAATTTCTAGAGCACTAAACATTTCCCATACATTTGTCGAAGAAATAGAAGAGGGAAATCTGTTTAAAATCTCTACCCTACCAGATCTTTCATGGAGTAATTTTGAGAAGGCACCATAACATTGTCCTACTAAGATGCCTTGAACAACAACACACAATGAAGTTTCTAAGGGATTTTCATGATAGACCGACAGGTGGTCACTATGAGGATGACACAACTACACATAAGGTTTTGAGGGATAGTTAGTATTGGCCTAGTCTATTCAAATATTCTCAAACTTATGTCCATACGTGCCGATATTGTCAGAGATGAACAAGACAAGATTAGAGGTAAGTTACCCCACTTCTACCAGTAGAAGTCAAGGAACTATTACAACAGTGGGGTGTAGATTTTATAGGATAAATATTTCCACACTTGTAAAAGAAAAACCAATTTATTTTGATAGCAAGAAATGATTTTACTTAGTGGTCAAAAGTAGTTCCCTGGCCAGGAAGTCATTTACTTCTTGCAAAAGAACATTATAACCAAGTTTGACATTCTGACATCTCTTTTCTTTAATAATGAGACTTATTTTTCATATTTGAAACTTTATGTGTTCATATTAGAAAATGGGTTTGTATTAAAGCATGAACCTAATTATTACCCATAGGGAAATGGTTTCGTTGAATTGATAAATGAAAATATTGTCTGCATCACTAAGAAAACCATTTCAAAGGGACTGGCACAACACTTTGAAAAATGAATAATGGGTTCAACACATAAATCCTAAGCCTTCCCTTAAGACCTTGCCATACTTTTTTATTTATCGCAAAGACATTATCTTTCCCTCAAACCTGTATCTCCCAGCCTTGCAACTCTCCCAAGAGACCCAAGGTAAAACTTTCCTTTTGGTTAAAAGAAAGATAGATACTTTACTAAAACTTGAGGAAGAAAGACTCAAAGACAAAGAGAGAATCTTCGTCCATCAAAATTGTGCTAACCGCTAGTTTGACAAGAAATTTGCAGGGGCTATGAGTTTTGATTTACATGGCCTTGTAATGAAGTGGGATAAATACCATGAAGAGAAATGTAAAAACATGAAGTTCTAACCTTTTCGTATTGTCCCATTTACCATTTAAGAGAAACTTGGTCATAATACCTTCAAGCTAAAATCCTTATGTGGGAGGATTGACCCCCTTCTCGTAAATGGTTGAAATTTGAAGCATTATTTTCAATAGCAACTACAAGTTTCACTTCTTGTAGATTTTGTCCATTTTATTTATTTTTTTCATTAGTGTGGGTCATATGTGTGTTATTTGAGTCATGTCTTGTCTTGTTTTGTGTCTGGGTCATTGTACATAAATAATATCTTTTGTGAAAAGTGCATGGCTCAAAAGGACTCTGTGATGCAATAGAAAAGAGTAGGTGACAACCACAATGCTTGGATATTTGTTTGTTATTATTACTATTCTAGGAAGATTCCTTAGGTTGAGCTAAGTTTGCATCGAAAATACAATACATCCAAAGGGAAAACCCTGAGGGAACTTATTAGATTTGTGCCTACTTATTAGATTTGTGCCTAAGCTAGTATCCAAACTACTCAACTTGGTATAAATCTACTTATGTGTTACATGCTTATCCAATATAGTAGAGAGATATAAGGGGAAAATCTAAAGTGAGAAAACCAATATAAGGCCTTATAATATACATCTGTAAAGAGGAAATATCCTCTACTATCAATAAGTTAGGATCCCTCTTCCGTCCATTGAAAAAAATAAGTTTTGAAGAACATTCCTATTAAACAAATAAATAAAGAGTGAAAAAGAGAAATTCTTCCTAAGTAGGGACGTGAATAAAACAACTTCTTTGGGGTACTGTCCAGGCCTTTAGGACTCCTAATGTAACTATGTCATGATACTTTCTAGGCTTGCTAGCAACGGAGCAACACCAAAGGTGAAAAATCATACTCTAAATATCATAAAATTGTCACACACATTAGTTTTTCCTAGATCGAAACAATTGCGATATGGCATATATTTTTGTGTTCAAACAAGTGAAAGAAAGTGAGGTATTATGTATATAACCTAGTCAAAATGTGAAAATCAAGGAAATATGATTGGTGAATGAATACTTCCTGAAGGGATGACACTTATAGCCATGAAATATATTCCTAGACAGAGAATTTGAAGCTCAACTAGTGTGTTTCCAAGTGTTGTTGTTGCTACAATACCCTCCAATAATTTCACTACATTCAAACTTTCCTACTTTGTTGTCATATCTAGTACCACCTTCTTTATCGAGTTTCATATCAGGTCATCCTATATGGTTCAAGTGTTCTTGATGTGTTGTCACATTTATTAGAACATATTTACTGCATGTCATGGTCATAACAGCTTTGTTGCTATAAAACAACACTTTTTCTTACAATCGCACATACTTTGTCAATCATATTTGGGGAATTTATTTAAAGTGAAATTTTGATGTCTATTTATCAATGTTTAAATTTGCCTAATATTTCTCAGTAATTTGATATGTTTCCCACACAATTTTATGTCTAGATTCATCGTGTTGGCCCCTTGTTCGATTTCCAGAATTTGGAAAATTTATGTAGAAAAACGAACCCATTAAGTCAAGGAACACATGAAAAAAATTTTAAGCCTTGGTTTGGAATCCTTCATTGTTTGAAAGTGTAGCCTGCACTCTTTAATAGCACATAGAGCACTCTTTAAGCATCTTTCCCATTCCTCATTCCAAACTATTCCCTTGGGAAACCATGTCTTCCTTTGAGTGCACACCGTCGACTCAAAGAAGTGTGCCTTCCTTGAGTGCATGAGTGAACCCCAAATTCCTAAATCTTAACTCCTTCAACCTTCAACAATGCATCCTACACCCTCATGGACCTTTGAGTGCATGAGTGCACCTTGAAGCCCTAAATCTTTATCCTTCATCCTTCAACAATGTTCCATGCTTCCTCCTTTTCTTTCCTGAATGCATGAGCACACCCCAAAGGCCTAAAGCTTAACTATTCATCCTCCATCAATGAATTATATGCTCTCCTTCAATGTCGCTCTCTCTTTAGTGCATGTGCACATTCTGAAGCCTTGAAGATGCTTCCCTTCAACCCTTCAGCGTTTTGAAGTGTGCCCTGTCCCACAAAAGCTTTCCTTACTCCTTCCGAGTGCATTGTTAAGGCATGGACATAAAATATCCATGAAACATGTTCAAATAAGATATTTTCAGGTTTATGGTTCCTTATCATTAGTGATTTTAGTTACAGGTATATCAAGAACATGGAAAGCATGCACGAAGAAGATTGGGCAATGAAGGAAAATAATGGAAGAAATTAGGAATAAAGAACACATTGAAGTCTTGATGATTGAAGCACACTAAAGAATTCATAATATTGGAGAGATGTTGGATGGTGAAGGCATCAGTAATTGGAAGCTTCAGTCAGAACAAAGACATGAGTGATAGCTATGCCGCCCCTTCAAGTATATCCATGTCATCAAACACTATGCATCCTAGTCATCAAGGATAGTTACATGTCATGTCTCATCACATGATGATGTGGAAGATATGATTTAATGATTTAATCATTGTAAAGGCAAATAAGTGGAAGTCTTAGAGTCATGTATGGAAAAAATATCCATCGAAGTCGAAAAGACATGTAATAGCAAGAGTAATATGTAATTCCAAAAGTCGTTTGGAAGTCAAAAGGTTGTAAAAGTCCAAAGGTCATTAGGAGTTGGAAAGTCAAGATTCAGAAGGATGTGAAAGGTCATTCCTCAAGTTATAGAAGGATCCTTAGTGCTCATTAAAAATATATTTAACCTTGGCTTCTCTCACAAAGCGTTAGAGAGATAGAGTTAGTACTTTTTGGGAGCAAGTTGTGGCTTTAACGCTCCACTATTGAAACTAGTTATGTTCGTTGTATTTATGTACCTTGGAAGTTTTGATTAAGACTTGAATCATTTTGGCTAACAATTTTTTATACATGGATTGTGGATGCTCTGAGACTACTCTTTGAATATTTATGATTCATGCTCGCTTTCACATGTACTGAAGTAATTGAACTATTTCGGTGAATTTGGTGCTTGACTTATTGGAAATGTGTTGTAATGATAGTAACAATGATCACATCTATGTGAACTATTTCGCTTGATGTTAGACGAAGCTTTCTCATTCGTGTCTGTCTCCATTACGGTATTACTATTACTTATCTTTTAGAGGCTCAATTTGTTTCCCCTCTACAGATAAATAACCTTGATACATCTGCAATCAAACATTCACAAGGCACACCCTCTTGCACATTCAAAAGCACATGTGCACTATTCTCTCATGCTAACTACTAAAGAAAAGGCACATATTTAAGTAAATGATAGTCAGACCATATTTCGAATGGGAATCCTACACCAAACAGTGTGAGGTCAAGCTGGGACCTCATATTGAGGAGATCCCCTATTTGTTGCAGTATCTAGGACCATTAATAGGAGGTAACATTGTTACATATCTAGAACCCTAATTTTTGAATATAAACCTTATATGAAGTATCAAATTACCCATTACTTGTAAGCTTGGTTTATTTAGATGTAGAATGATTAAATTTACTCAATGTCATAAGTTGCAACACTGGATAGTTTGTGTGAATGACAGGTGGTTTCATTATGGGTTGTGCAACTTAAATAGAGCATAAGCCCACCAAAGGATCATACTGACACCCACATCTAAGGCGTTGAGAGCCATGGATCCCAAGACATTTATAGAGCATCACTTGCATTCATGGGAATCTTTAACACCCAAATCCTATGTAATTTCCCCTCTTTTATTCATGGGAGAATGCACTTGGACTAGTTTTCCCCCATCTAAATTAGCAAATGTATATGGTGTGGTAGTTGATCTGAGGAACGAATTAGGTTTGTCTTAATCATTGAGACATGGGAGGGATTGAACCATATTTAGTGCCCTCAAAATTTCAAAAAAGACAAACATTCAATCACATGGAGACACATGAGACTATTTTTGTGCCCCAAAAAACATTTGGAGTTTCCTAATATGATTTTCACTATGGCAGAGGGGCCAACCCTCCATCATGCTTTTAGAGGAAATATACACTTCATTCGGCATAAGAAGGCCCCAAAGCATGACATTTAGAGGCCTATGCATGCATGAAATAAATGTTTCAACCCTCATTTGGATATGTATTTTGATTTTCACATCGGTTACTCAACCAACTTGTGACCTAAAATCTTTTCTTACCCATTACTTCATGATTTTAGGCGCTTGTAGGAAAAATAGGTTATGTTAGACCTCATATATATTAGATAGATGTCATTTCATCTCTCATCACCACACTTGGGGTTTCAACATCCTTAGAAATACTTATGCTTGCTATTTTCTTGGACTATCGGATGATTGGATGCATTTTGATATTTGGAGATCATTTTTGGACATCTTTTCGAGCTATTTTTTGCATAATCAATGGATTTTCTCTCTAAATTTTCCTACAAGTGCTCTATTGTTGAATATCTTTCTTTTTCATTTGTAATGTATGGAATCAATATTTCTAATATATGCTAAACTTTCCCTAATTTTTGATAATTATATATTGAATGCTAGTTAAAACAAAATTGTATCCATTATTCATTCATGACATTGTAAGAAGTGTCCTAGCGGTGAAACTCATTGAATCTCGTCCCATAAACTCCATTAATCCTTGAGTGGGTAAATTCTTTGAAATTGAGATAGTGCATTAATCTTTAGCCACATTAAGAGAAATATTGGTTGTCTTTCAACATCCATAACTCCATATACTTATGGGACAATGCACTACTCAAAGTCTTTGGTGACCATTCTAAAATGTTATGCATTTTTTCCTCTTAATTTGGTTCTGTTAAGGGTGTGGAAAAAATCTAGGTCTTGGAATGAAATTTTCTGGAGGAGGATTTTTGGTGATTAGAGAGCCTAAAAATAAATAGATATGCCCAGCCTACCTGACCTGTCAATTTTGTGTGAATCCACTTAAATTTTATTAATAAAAAATATTTCCCTATGTGTTGCTATAAGAGGGAAACCCTAGATTATGTTCCCCTCGACTTCATGACTTCCTCGAGGGTTTCATGAGCCTTGGATTGGCTAAATATAATTGTGAGAAACCCATTCCTTTGGGCCTCAACCTTTTGAATACCTATAACCATCAAAAACCTCAAAACCATACGTCTTGAGCCCTGTTTTTCTAGGACTTTTCTTCAAGAGAGATGTACTTACTTTTTGGCCATTGTATCAATATTGTGCCTCTATTTGAATAAGCGTTACTAGGGTCAATTTTTACTTTGCCATTACCATATTCATTTTAGGTGATTCCTCTTTTACTAGGAATCCTTCTATTGGTGAAAATACTTAAAGAGTGGGGGGTCCTGGATGAGGTGATACTAAGACTTCACCCCATTGTTATTCCATTACCTATTTTATACCTTCTACGGTTTCCCTCTTAGGGGCCCACTATATTTATTGGAAACATTTTTGGCATCGTTTCGAGTGATGAAATAAGTCTACCTTTCCCTAGAATCACATTTGAAGAAGGAATTCATTTGATATCATTATATATCCTATTTTGGTGACTCCTGATTCCCATCGTTCTCCTTTGGAGGGTTCCTTCTTAGATACAATCATAGATCTTAGAACTAGGTGTGTTGCTAGAAGAGTTGTTGAGCTAGATAAGTCTCCCACAAGATTCCCTAATTCGATTTCTAGGTGAATTTTCCCTGACAATACGAATACTAAAATTAAAACTACACGTAATGAAACCCCTAAAGAAAATAAAAATCAACAAAATATTGTGGTTAGGAGATGGAAAATGACATTATTCAAACCATTAAATTTCACATCATTTCCTAGTGCTCCTCATACCTTTCCTGAGAAGCATAATGAGTGGTTACCTAAAGTTTAGGGAAATACTCTTACTTCTTGTGATAGACATGTAAACAAATTTCTTTGGGAAATATTTTCTAAGATGATCAAATTGGAAGATGTTGTTATGATGCTATTTTTCTTAAGATTTGAAGGTGTTTCTAAGGAATGGTATGTTGTTTTAATTTAAGGAAGCATTCCAAATTTTGATCATGTTATGACTCAAACTCAAGAAAAAGATAGAAAAGATAGATCAACGCCTTAGAATTCAGCCTCTTCGAGGGGCAACCTCCTTTTTTTTTTCCAAGGAAAAAAACGGTAACTTTTTATTAAAGAAATAATGAAAAGTTACACTAGCAGATGCATTGAAGCATTCCGTATGCTGCCACAAGGGCTCGAGTGCTTTCGCACCCCACGCAACGTTAGAAGACTAAACGTGCACAAAGAATAAGAAGAGAGAGGAGAGGAGAGAGAGAAAAAGAGGCAAAAAACTGAATTCCGGCTGTGAGTAAGACTCACGCTTCAAATTTTTCTCCCCTTTTTCTTTTCGACCTTGCGCCACTCTCCTTGAGTGGGCTCGATCGAAGCAATGACTAGCTGTGTTTCTGCATTCTGTGGACCTGTTTCTTTGTATGAGTCTGAAGTATCTGAGTGGTGATGCCGTTTGATGCCTCCCATGCTAGGATCCACGCTTGTCATCTCTGCCTTGTTGTCTGATGTGGTTTCCTTTTGATTCTCCATTTCTTGAGGTACCTCGGTCTTCTCTGGTGCGTCTGTGGGTTCCGTGTTCAGATCTTCTTCCTCCAGTGGTTTGGTGTGCTGCCAACCTTTTGGTTTTTTCTGTTGTTTCTTGTTGCCTTTAGGCTCCCTACTAGATAGTGGACATGCATTTTGAAGGTGCCCAGTCTGCAAGCAGCTGCGACATCTGAATGCCGTGTTCTCATAATCAAGTTGTTGCGTCCACAGTGAATTATTAAAATTCAATGTGATGTGATCTGGGAGTCCTTGACTTAGGTCCACCTCTACACATATTCTGGCATATGTGAAGATGCCTTGGTTAACTCTGTCCTCATCTATTTTAAGATGTTTTCCTAAGGAGTTCCCAATGGCTGTTAAAGCTTTTCGATGCCAGAAATGCAGTGGGAGGTTATGTAGCCTTACCCAAACTGGCATCGTCGAAACTACCATGGTATTGGCATCGAATTCCTGGAACCAGGGGGTGATAAAGAGACCCGCATTACCCCAAAACCAAGGCCCCTGATTGATGATATTGTCTTTTTCCAGTGCTGTGCTAAATCTGACTATGAAGAACCCTTTAGGGCATAGATATATTTCACATTTGGGTGTCCATGAAGTGAAAACCCATTGATGCAGTGCATCAGCTTTGGGCCAAAAACCATTAAATCTGCATATAACAGCATTTTGAATTAAATCTGTGTATAGATCTATTACCTCCGGCATTGTTACCGTAAGCACAGGTGATTCTGGCCTCTGTTCCACAATGTAGGGCCCTGGAATCTCCGATGTGGGTGCTGGTCTGTGTTGTAGTGGTTCCTTTCCTTTGACTGCATCGCGGAAAGAGCCTGTATTCTTTGAGCTAGTTCCCTGGCATCCGCCTCGAAGTCTCAGATTAAGGATAACGGTTGAATCTTTTGCTATTCCATAGTGCTGGAGCGTGTGTTGGTCCTGCATGCAGAGTCCTGAAAATAAAAGATTTTGGTATATTGTCGGAGTGCCCATTTTTATCTGGATCTGCTTTTTTAATTCCAGAACACCCATCCCTTCCTTGATTTGTATACAGTGGTGTTTGCCTTCTACCGATCTGATGAATATTTGTTTCAGATCTGCCGGATCAGGCTTAGCCAAACCCTGATTTATCTGTTTGAGCTCCGGATCTGACGGATCCATGGTGATTCTAGGGTTTGAAAGCCTACCCTCCTCGCTAAAGAGCTTCCTTTCTTTTTCCAGATGCAGCCGTAGTAGATCCGGATGCATCCGTAGTAGATCTGGTGCGCCCGCGGTCTCTAACGGCCAGATCGCTGCTCCCTTGCCTTTGTGCTTACTTGATAGCTCAAAACCAGATTGATTATGTATTTTGGTTATCAGATCTGGGCGGTGGTAGCCTGCGGCATCCTTGCCCTGTCCTGATGAATGAAAAGCAGACGAGAGGCCCTTGTGCAGGCAAAGAGGGCTCATCCATAACCTGGGCGGTGTTCGAGCTGCCACCAGAGACCGATCCGCCGTGGAGGGGAGCCAAATCCATGGCAATGAGACCGATTCAGTTGATCTGGCGCGTGGTATCGTGCCGATACTCCCTGCATTTGCTGCGTCCTCGGTGAAGAGCTTTGTGTCGGCGGTGCTGAGAACAACGTTTACCCTAGCCATCGCAGAACCCTCACTACAACTCTAGTATGAAGGTAACATGTGTTCAATGTCAGGGGCAACCTCCTTTACATTACATAAATGAACAATTCTTGGATGATTCAAATGACAAAACCTCCTTTCTATATATAGGAATCTAAGGAGTCACAATATAACCCATCTGACCTAACAATAATAATATAAAGCCACAAAAATAATAATAAATGGATTCTATGGGGTACAATAATAACAACACGGGGACAATAAGGGCACAACAATATTAATAAGGGATATAACTAAAATAGGAATGGGGTAATCACTAGTATTATAGGGACCCAACATGCCCCTCTCCTTCAAAAACGTGTTGTCCTCAACACTTGAGTAGTTATGGATGCTTCTGTATAAAATTCTCATCCTCCCATGTTGAATCTTCAGCGGATAAGTTCTTCCACTTGATAAGATACTCCGAAATTGATCGATTGTGTAGCTGTTGAGTTCTGTTTCTGTGACTGCTTCCGGTTCCAATATAATTTTTCCTTCCTCATCAAGTTCGAGCAATATTATTTAAACTGGGATCTTGTCACCTATAACCTTCTTTAAACATGAAACATGGAAAATTGGGTGCAATCGACAAGCTTCAGGAAGCTCCAATTTGTATGCCATAGTACCAATCTTTTGCAACACCTTGTACGAACCATAATACTTTGGTGATAATTTATTATCCTTCTTAGCTTGCTTGAGGGACATTTTCTTATATGGTTGTAGCCGTAGGAATACCCAATCACCTACATGAAAACTTCTTTCGCTGCGATGTTGATCTGATTATTGTTTCATTCTATTATGTGCCAACATGAGGCTATCCTTTAAGAGTTGGAGGACTTGTTGTTGATGTTCTATGTGATGTTCCACTGCTTGAACCTTAGAATTTTCTCTTAAATATGATGTGATGGATGGTGGCTGATATCCATAAACTGCCATAAATGGGGTCATTTTTGTTGTTGTATGGAAGGAAGTGTTATACCAACATTCAGCAGGAGGAAACCATTTGACCCATTTTGTTTGTTTATTAGATATGAAGCAACGAAGATATGCTTCCAAACATTTGTTTACTATTTCAGTTTGCCCATCAGATTGAGGATGATAAGATGAGCTATGAGCTAATTGAGTACCAAGACAAGAAAATAATTTTGTCAAAAAATTTCCAGTGAAAATGGGATCTCTATCACTTACAATAATCCTTGGGTTTCCATGTAGCTTTTGAATTGTTTCCATAAATGCAGTAGAAATTGTACTCGCTTTAAATGGATGTGATAATGCAAAAAAGTGTGCATACTTGGTAGGTCTGTGAATTACCACCATGATGACACTCTTTCCCTCACACTTGGGTAAACCTGTGATAAAATCCATTGAAACCTCCTCCCAACGTTGGCTTGGAATGGATAAAGGTTGTAATAGACCTGGTGCCTTAATTGTTTCAACTTTATTTTGTTGGAAAACCAAACATTCCACCAAAAAATTTTGAATTTTGATTTAAGGCCATCCCAAAAAAATTCCTTCTTAACGCTGTGGTAAGTTTTTATAAATATTAAGTGCCCTCCTAAGGGAGAATTGTGCAATTCCATAAGAATCGTTTGTTTTAGTTGGGAATTCTTACAGAGGTATAAGCAATTTTTCTACCATAACGAATTATTTTTCCAGCTAAATGTATCATACGTACTGGAATCTTGTTGTAACTTTCAAATATGTGCACTTCTTCGTCATTCTTCCATTCCTCCCTTGCTTCGTTTATCAAATCTACTTGGATAATAGAAATGGCGCACAACAATGCTTCCACATCCTCGTCCTTTCTTAAGAGTGCAACTGCCACCATATTTTGCTTCCCTTTTCTGTAGATGATTTCAAAGTCATAACCCAACATCTTTTTGACCCACTTTTGTTGCTCTTCAGAGGATAATCTTTGTTCTAAAAAGTATTTAAGGCTATCATGATCTGTTTTTACCTTGAAGTGTCTTCCTATTAGGTCGTGTCAACATTTCTTAAGTGCATGGAGTATTGCTAACATTTCCTTCTCATAAATAGCTTTGTGTAAAAACTTTCCCTTGATTGGATGACTTTCAAAAGCAATGGGTCTTTCATCTTGCATTAAGACAACACCAATTCCATTTCCTAAAGCATCAAATTCCACAATAAAGGTTTTTGTGAAGTCCGGTGTAGCTAATATTGGTGCTTGGCACATTTCCTCTTTAAGATGTTTGAAGGCCTTTGCTACTTCTGGAGTCCATGAAAATGCATCCTTCTAAAATAACATTGTTAGAGGTGCTACTATTCTCCCATACTTCTTAACAAACTTGTGATAATACCCTGTCAACCCGAGAAATCCTCACAGATGCTTTATGGATTTGGGGATTTTCCATTCCTTAATGGCTTTAATTTTGCTATGGTCTACCTTAACTCCTTCATGAGATACAATATGACCCAGATATTCCACCTCTTATAATCGAAAGAAACATTTAGATCTTTTTTCATATAATTGTTTCTCCTCCAATAGCTGTAGCAGCTTGTCAACATGTTCAACATGATCCTTCCAAGACTTGCTGTAGATTAGTATATCATCAAAAAATACTAAAACAAATTTTCTAAGGAATGGTTTGAAAATGGAATTCATCAAACCTTGAAATCTTGAAGGTGCATTGGTAAGGTCAAAGGGCGTGACCAAAAGTTCATAATGACCCTCATGAGTTCTAAATGTTTCTTTGAAAATGTCTTCAGTCTTCATTCTGATTTGATGATATCCTGAATGAAGATCCAACTTGGTGAAGTAAATTGATCCATGCAATTCATCCAATAATTCATCAATGATAGGAATGGGAAATTATCTTTAATAGTGAGCTTGCTGAGCTCCCTATAATTTGGACACATGCACCATGATCCATCCTTCTTGAGCACCAATACTACTGGAGCAAAGAAAGAACTTTGACTCGGTTGAATTATATCAACCTCTAGCATTTCTTCAACCATACGTTCAATTTCACTCTTTTGGGCATAGGGATATCTGTATGGCCTGATGTTTGGAGGAACACTGCCTGGAATCAGATGAATAACATGATCATGATCACGAATAGGTGGGAGACCTTTGGGAGTCTCAAATACCTTGGAATGATTGTCCAAGACTTTTTGGAGATCAGGAGAAATAGATGATTCCAATGTGGAAACATCTAGCGAACATAATTGTGCAATTACACCTCTTTGTTCCTTTTTTAGAATCTTTTTCATACCGTTAGAGTTGATTATCTTTCCCGGTTTCCCTGAAATACCCCTTAATTCAACTTCCTTTCCTTCCAAAAAAATTTCATGAAAATTTCTTGAAAATTAAAAGCTATTGTACCAAAGGTTTGTAGCGATTGGACTCCTAGTACAACATAAGCACCTCCGATTGCAATGGAAAGCATTGGGCTAGTCAATACATATTCTCCCATGGATAGCTTGATATTATGGCACTTTCTGGATCAATTTATTGTTCCTCCATTTGCAACCATCACTTGACACTCTGGTGCTGAATATAAGAAGCAATTCAATTCTTTTGCTACCTTACAATGAATAAAATTGTGGGTACTTCCTGAATCAATCAACACTATTACATTTTTCTTCTTGATTTGTCCTTCTATCTTGATGGTCTGAGGAGTGGTAATTCCTGCCAATGCATTACAAGATATGGTCAGATTCATTTCTTCTTTATCTAGGCTTTGTTCCTGGAGCATATCCTCTTCTTTTGACCTTTCTTGCTCCTTTTCTTCTTCCTCTTCACAATCTATATAGAGTAATTTCTTCTCAGCACACTTATGACCTTTAGTGTATTTGTTATCACAATTGTAACAAATCCCTTTTGCTATTTTTTCTTCCAATTGTTGTGGTGTCAACCTTATTGGTTGTGGAAGACTAGGGGCAACAAAACTTCCATCTTTATAGTTGTGAGTGGTATGCTTCCTAGTTGCCATAATTTTGCTTTCCATTTTTCTTGCTAGCTTGAATGCCTTCTCTAATGAATTAGGTTCCCAAGGCAAACATCATGTTAGATATTATCCTTTAAAGTCCTTATGAACACATCAATCCTATGCTCCTCTGGAATATTTTTTACCCTTATGTTCAATTTTTGGAACTGCTCAATGTGCTTCATTATTGAACCCTTTTGTTTGAGACTTATCAATTGGCTAAAAAAAGTGTTGCTTTTTGTATCCTCATAATGTGCTGTCAATTCTTCTGTAAAAATTGCGCAAGTGATAATTTGTTTATGACAGCAAAGCCATTGATACCATGCAAACTGATTTGGTTCCAAATATAAAGTTGCAATACATAACTTTTGTGTGTTTTGCACATTATTGAGATCAAAAAATTGCTTCATATTTAATATCCATGTTGCGGGATCGTTGCCATCAAACTTCCTCATATCGATTTTTGGAATATGGTGGGCCTTCGATCCCACATTAGAGTCTATGAAATCATGATTAAAATTTCTTTTGTTCGCATCATGAGTTTCCTTTACTACCTTTTCACCATTAGTAAGCATTTCTTGTAGAAAATTTGTCAAATCTGTCTTCAAATCTATCTTCAAATCGTCCATCTTAGTTTCCACGCCCGTTATCTTAACTTCTATTAGCTTTTGTGAGAGTGACATTTGTTGCACTTGGTCTTGTAATTTTGATATATCATGTAGCATTTCTTCCTCTTCTTCATGAGTCATGCTAGAGATTTCAGGTTGCTTACTAAGTATTTTCATTTTCTTTCCTCGGGGCATCACTTACTGATAATAATTCTCCTATGCCCTTCGAATTCCTTCAAAATAAGTTTTCAAACCAAACTTAAGAAAAAATTTTAAACAATCTACACACCTTCTTTCACTTTGTAGGAGCTCGATATTGCCTCTGATGTATCTCTGAACTTTTGGATCATCCCATTCTGAAATTGTGATTTTCAGTAGCCCTCTGTGTCCTGTTTCCAATGCCACTAGTGTGATCCAAATTGGATTCTCCAAGGAAGAGTTATGCAAAATCTCCCACAGTGACATGATTATAGACTAGTTCAGTAGAGTGAACTTGTACGACGTGCTACAAGTCAATGTTTCGACCTTTGGTTCTGAAAATACATACAAGAAACTACAGTCTGCCCTCTTTCTGTACCTTCTTACGAAATTTCAATCCGATGCTCAAAGAGAAAGTTATGATGATTTTTCCCAGGTCACCTGTTTGGAATGTAATTCAGGAGTCTACAAAAAGACCAACTTCCTCAGATCATATCTCCGCAAATACAGCGTGAAAAGCTCTGAAATTCAGACCCGAGATTTAGCGCGATTTCTTCTCAAATGGGTATTTTTTTAGCTTCTGAAACATCACAGAATAAATTTAGAGCGAAAATGCTAGGATGACCTGTTTGGAGCAGTGAAACCCTAGAATCCAAAGCTCTGACACCAATTGTTATGAAACCAGCTCAAGCAAAGGATAGAAAAGATAGATCAACGCCTTAGAGTTCACCCTCTTCGAGGGGGAAACCTCCTTTACATTACATAAATGAGCAATTCTTGGATGATTCAAATGACAAAACCTCTTTTCTATATATAGGAGTTTAAGGAGTCACAATATAACTCAGCCGACGTAACAATAATAATATAAAGCCACAAAAATAACAATAGAGAGATTCTATGGGGCACAGTAATAACAATATGGGGACAATAGGTGCACACCAATATTAATAATGGATACAACTACAATAGTAATTGGGTAATCACTAGTATTATAGGGACCCAACAGATTAATTGGAGGATGCTTTTAGGAAGGGGTGGAAAAATGATACTAGTGGATGAATTTCCCTTGATTTGATATGAATAAAGGTGACAAAAAAGCTGATAAATAATTTATCTGAAGGTCTGATAGGGTTATTAGGAAAATCCTTGATAGAATCAAAACTAATCATGTTATACTCTTGGAAATGTTTACTAAAGGATCCCATGGTCATATAACATATTCCCTTATGGATAATCAGCAAAATAATCTTAATAATGCTAAGGAGATAGACATAGAACTTGAAGAAAATGATAATGTTGTTCATATGGAGGTGTTTGATTTCACTAGAGATAAAGTTGAGAATACTGAAACTAAAACTAAATACCAAGATCAACTTGAGGAGATGGTCCTGTATTTAGCCAAGAAGATGCATATTATTTATAATGACATGGTTACTAATCATAGTACCTACATGAATAAGTTAATTACCCTTGAAATATAAAGAGGCCAAAGGTTGAATTATACTCCCAATAATAAATATAATACTTTTGTCAAGAAGAACAATGAGGATGATCAAAGTGTTCCAAATCCTCTATGTCCAAACAATGTGGTGGAACAAGGGGACTGATCTTTCGAGGAACCAAAAAGTGATAGCTCTAGTGAATAGAGTGATGGCGATGAGGGGAATGAACAAATGGGTTATTTTAATGAATCCCACCCTTTTAATATAATGCATGGAAACATATATATTCATGCATAACTTAGTCAAATCAATCTTAAATATGAACAAGATGAGACCATCTTAGCTATAGAGAATAGTGGGAGGTTCAAAGGGATGCAATATTCTAGTAAGAATGATAAGGAAGCCTCATCAAGCTCTAGTACCAAAATTCCTAAGGAAAAGGATCATCCACAAAAGGAACCTCCTAAGGGGGAGTCGATGCATAAATCTAAGGAAAAGCAAGTTGAATTAGATATCGATGATGGTAGTTATATGAGCAAGATGAGCATGTAAGTCCCCAAAAATAAAATTGACAATATCCCATCGAAAAGAAGTAAATTTAAGAAGGCCTTAATACTTTATGATGAGGACCCTCCTATTATTCTAAAAAACTAACCATGGTCATGAGCCACTCTTACAAACCTTGGCCATTAATAGGTTTTTCCTTCATAATAGTATGCTTGACTCTAGTGATTCTACTAATGGCATGCCATTAAAGGTGATGAATCAAGTTGAATTAGATATCACATGACCTTATAGGAATATGTGTAGCTTTGATTCTGGGTCCATTTCCTTCGATGGCCTCATTAAGGATATCAATGTAACTTTATCTTGTAATAAATATATGATTGTGCTAATGGACAATGTTTTGATTGATATACCTAATCTTTGGGGAATGTTGTTTCCAAGGAAATAGGGTGCTTCCTCTGGTCATCAATTACAAATCGATTTGTCTAATGTCACCATCCCTCAACATTATGGGTCTTCATTTATCCTTTAGAGGGAACCTATTGACAATGTTGGAAATCCATAAAGCAAGAGCATATCCCTGATGCGAAGTCCCAATTAGACCTCACACCATATGGAATAGGAGCCCCATCTGGCGTATGAGCCTGCCGTCCATATATTCTTACAAATTTTCCTTGGCTCTACTGTAAGAAAAAGAGAGGAGTGCAAGTGTGCCTTGGAAAAGTAAGGGGTGTGTTTGGTGAGTGTTCGATCATATGTGTGTCAAATTTATTTTACTACAAACAACGAGGAGAAGCGAGCCTTTAAGCAAGAGGGAATAGTACCACCCTAGTAGAGACACACATAAAAAAGAATAATCCATTCAACATCTAGTGACATAATCCTAAAGATGTGATGATCATTGAAACCATTAAAACAAGAAGGACTTGTCTAATATCCAACGGAATAGTCCATGAGGATGCGACAATGATAATTACCATTACAACACATTATCAATATGATAATTACCAAAATAACTAAAATAATTCAACTACTTTAGCACAGATGAAAGAAAACATGAATTACAAACATTCACAGAATAGTCTTACAAATATTCATAATACATGCACGAAGAACATGTTGGCCATAAGACTTCTCATATTAAGTATGAGTTCCAAGACACGTGTATACAATGAACACCACTAGCTCCAATAGTGGAGCATTCGAGCCACTCCTTTCTCCACAAAAGGAATAGTTTGTCTCTCTAATGCCTAACACGAGGAGCCAAGGTGAAAAGTCCTCTACTATACAATGAGGGTGTCTATATAACAAAGGGGTGATGTTTCACCTTCCTTGTAACTTTTTGACTTTACATGACTCTTCAGATTCTGAATGTGTCCTTTGGACTTCAACTTTACAATACATTTTGAATAGGTATTTACATAATCCAGAATAATGATGTGGCATATGACGACTCATCACGGGACATGACATGACACTGATGACATGGACTACATGATGATGTGGCAGTGCCAATTTGTCCTTCTTGTTGCTTATTTATTTCTGTCTTCTGTAAGAGATATATACAATGCTTCATATTCATGAGAGATATGCTTTGTTATTGATATCTACCATCCAAAGGGTTGTGAATCAGATGTAGTCTTCATGTGGTCCTGTCCTTTGGTCTTTTGTGGTAATCCAGTGTTCCTTCATCTTATTAGTTGATGATCATATTATCTCTTCAACTCCATATGTGTATTCTAGCATGTAATCCTTCTCCATCTCCTTCTTCATCATATCTACATACCATGATAGAGATCCTTCATCTACAATCCACTCATGACAAGTCGACATCAGTCTAATAAAACCCTCGTCTTAGATGTTGCATGATGATCCACTGACTCAGCTAGAACTAGGTGGCAAGTAGAGGGAGAGGCTCAGTGACTGCGCAATTGTGCAACTTAGGTAGTCAAGGGTCATTCTTGATCCTTGAGACTATGTAATGCATAGTTTGGTCTAGACTTAGGAAGACTATTATGTAGTTTGGGAGCTTAGTGAGGCAGGCTAAGGGCTTGGGCACTGACACATCCAACTACGTAGTTCTGGAAGAGATGAGATTAGGTTATTGCGTAATGGTACAATTCATGAGCTCAATGTTGAGGTTTGAGCCTTGAGACTAGGCAATGCATAGTTCTGGCTAGGTAGGAGAGACTAATTGTGTAATTTTGGGAGTCAGTGAGTGAGGCTAGGAGGCTTTGCAATGTTTCAACCAACTCCATATTTATGATAGGAAAAAAAGGCCTCATAATTGTATATTTAATATAGTTCAAGATCTTAGGGTTCGATCTTGAGTTCATAGATTGTGCAGTATGTAAGTGGGGCTAAACTGGGGGGCTGAATTGCACAATTTTGGAGGCAAAGGCTCAGCCTTGAGCACTAAAATTGGGCAATGTGCAGTCCTACGAGGTAGGAACTATGGATTGTGTAGTGTCAAGAGGTAATATTTTAGCTTAAGGGATAGGATTGCACAATGCATAGTTCAGGAAGGCCGAATGAGGCTAAGCTGCTAGGAATTTTATGAAATTTGGCTAAGTGTAGGATTAGTGAAATTGATGTGAACAATGATAGAATGTGATTATGATCACACACTTAGACACTTGATGACACAACATAGATCATTTGGAACACATGAACACACCTTGCAAGTTGATGCAAGTAATTTTAGACATAATACATAAAAATGTTTGGAGGATTAACAATACTAGTACATATAGAGCTTACTCTTCCACAACTCACATAGGTTCGTTCACAGATCCTTCACACATACTATCTCTCCATAGATTTATGCTTCACAATAACAACTATGATTATTAAACTTGATTCATTTCTTTTCCACATACCAACATGACGTCATGCTTAGTGAGTTGCTTCATTAATGAAAACAACATCAAAATCAGGGAAAATTTTAAGGATGGAAATTTATCTTAAAGATTAGAAACCTTGACGAATCTTACTAATCCATAATATGCAAACTATGATGTTCTTGGTGATATTTTAGTAAAAATATTCAAACATTTGATGATTTTATATATAGTATCTATAAATTTTTGGCTATTTTTAAGGTAAAATATTTTTTTCTTATAAAATTTGGCTGAATAATTTTTAGGAAAAAATGGGAATTGGCAAAACGTTTTTTGGAAAAAGCATTGAAAATTAGCCAATTTGCAAATATTAGCCCCTAAAATTTTCCATGATCAAAATGCTTAGTTTTACAATACCTCTCATCTTACTCCATAGGGTTTAATGCTCCAAATCCATGGTGTGTCACAAGTTAGCTCACTTGTTTAGCATCATCACACAATTCTCTCACAATCTCTCACCTCAATTCTCCTACCAAGATAAATTAATAGAATACAAAGTAACATGAATAATGATGCAATTCTAGGTGAGACAATGTTAACATTTAGATGCCACCCCTCACAAGTCAATAACAAATTCTAATAATTCTTAGAAATTCATAATAATATCTATTTATTATTTTTCCGATTATTTTGGTAACATAAAAAATGAAACAATGTGAAAATGAATTGCTTTAGTAACATTTTATTAATAAAATTAATATCATTTTATATTTACTTTTTAATCCATTTCTTTAGAATTATTCTATAATAATAAATACTATACCACTCCCTTATTTAATTATATCAAAATGATAGAAAATAAACCATCTATTTATTTAATTGGGTTAGTGATTTTGTTATTTGAACATTGGCCATAATAGTTGCAGGAGCTATTATAACCTTTTGCCTCTTCTCATATCAGCTAAATTTTTTGAAATACTTTTTATCACCAACTATAATTTCATATTTACAATGATTTATCGTGTGGGGTTATTAATAGTGTTATAAGAAATAGCATTCCATGGAGAGGTATTTCCATCTCTAGTTTTCCCTCACTTTTTTCTTTTTATCAAGTTACTATGCTTTTCACCTTCTTGTGTCAACCAAAAGGCTCGATTTCTGTACTTCCATCATAAAATGAAAACATCCCATTGACCCACTTAATTTGGTGATGCAAACAAGTCATTCTTGCTCACCCCACTTAATTTCAACCCTCCATGGTAGTTCGATTTCTTTACCTACCTCTAAGATTTATTGAAAATAACATCTCTTGTGTTTTCTATAATCGAGGTCTACGAATGTAACAAACATTACTAAAACAATATATACCCAATCATAATTATAAAAGGAATAATTATCAGTATACTTTTACCACTATGCAATCTATGCCATCCATGGAATTTAAGGTTTACATGACATTGTTACATTGATTTGTACAGTGGCTTTGTGGAAAATCTCGAATTATGCAATCTCTGCAATGCACAGTACACATCATTCACAATAATTTAACCCTTTAGTGCATGACTCTAGAAAGGGCTCATAACCTGGGATACTTGGCATCTCCTGCATTGTGCGATCGTGGCTTGGGGATTCGACGATCTTCGATAGCAAGGGTTTGTAGTGGCAACCAACTCCCCTGCCTTATGTCATGATTGAGGTCATTTGGGTTTTCTTCATTCCTGTTTGATTGCTTTGCAACCAAGTAAGTGTTTCTTTGTAGCAATGAGGGTTTCTTCCTACCAGAACCCAGCTTAATGGCAATCTACAACATGTGATATCCCTTCGGTAACTATGCAGAACTTTCCCTGAAGGTTTGGTTATTGTTAATATGATTCATCTTTTTCCAAATGCACGAGTAAGAGTTATGATCGGACTATTTTGAATTGTGTAAGTGGTTTCTCTGGATTTAAGCATAAACACAACAAATTACAGAGATAACCATAAATACAGAGATGAAACGGAAATAATACTTCATTTCATTAATGTAAAGTACTGAAATATGCTTACAAACAGAATTGGAAATAAACCATCTAGGGAAATGGTAGCTTATCTCTGAGAAGAGATGTGGTGGCAACATGCCTCTGAACTGTGTTACAATGAGGCTCGAAGGCCTCTTTATTGTTGAGAAACAATGGAAAGCCCTTAACATCCCAAAACCTAACCCTAGAAGATGAAACACCAAACTTTGGGCCCCGTTTGGGTAAATTTGTACATCAACTTCCCAGGGTTGTAACTTTGGCATACTATCTCCAGTTTTCCCAAAAACGTCATTTAGGGCCTCAAAATGGCTCGAGAAGTAAACTGCTAAAAATAGTTAACTAGGTTACAATTAAGGAAACTGAAAAGATGAAAGAAACAATGGTGGGGGTCCAAGTGGATTTGGAAGGTGGCCACCAATATCCACCTGGATCATTCCACCACCCTTAGGAAGAAATGATCCCCATTACGTTGCGTTTCTACATGAGATGAGGAAACTTCTATTGAACTTGGTCTCTAGTGAGCCACTTGTCCTGGTGAAGGAGTTGGCCTGCTTTGACAACTCGATATAATTGGATATTCAGCTAGCAAGTGTGCTTGATTTGTGTGTCCATGATCCAATCAGTTGTAGCTTGTTCCATGCAATCTAGATTTAACTCTGTGGGTGTGAGTTGTTCTGCAATGTCGGATGTGTCTCATAATAGTGGAATGTACGACTGAAGGTGCTCCACATTGAACACTAGGTGGAGGCCAAGAAATCGAGGAATGCTTAGCTCAAATGCATTGTCTCCCATAGCCTTGGTAATGGTGTAAGGACCATATCGGAGTGGTTTGAGTTTCCGATAGGCTTCGGTAAGGTGTTCCTTTTGCAAATGCAACCAGAGTTTGTCACCCACCTGAAACTTGTGTGGCACCCGATGTTGATCATGTCATTGCTTATACTTGGCATTTGATTTCTCTAGAATGTCATGGACTTGCTGGTGAATATCTTGGATGTGCTCAATGAAGTTGTATGCCTTATCTATTTTAGACTGGACATGAGCCGAATCTCTGTGAGTTACTACAAATGCCATGGCCACATCAATGGGACATAGTGGCTGGAATCCCAAGCCCACCTGAAAAGGGTTGTGGCTAGTCGAGCTGTCGAGAGCCTGGTTGTAGCTATGTTGAACATAGGCGAGGCTCTCATCCCATGTGCGTGGATGCTTTGAGTTGTACATGCATAGAATGTGTATAGTCATCCTGTTGACAACCTTTGTCTGGCCATTAGTTTGACGATGGAAGGTTGTGGACTTAGTGAGTTTGGTGTCGAGCATCGACCAAAGACTAGACAAAAATGTATTGAAGAACCTGCTATCCCGATCTGAGATGATAGACTGTGGGATCCCAAAGTGTACCCACACTTGTTCAAAGAAGAGTTTAGCAGTGGCTTCTGCTGTGATATTCTTCTTGTAGGAAGCCATAATGGCCATCTTCAAGAACCTATTGATGACCACAAAAACACAGTCATTTCCATGATTAGTGGAAGGAAGGCCTGACATGTAATCAATGGAGATGGATTCCCAAGGTCATTTCCATGCTTAGTGGAAGGAAGGCCTAACATGTAATCCATGGAGATGGATTGCCAAGGTCGGTTTGGAAATGGCGCAGGTAGTGCATGATCTGATGTACTTCTCGACATCCTGTCGAAGATTTAGCCAATAGAAATACTTCTACATTACTCCAATAATTTTCTGAAACATGAAATGTCTAGCAGCCTGACTGTAATGTGCTTCCCAAATCATCTTGTCACAGTGGCTTGAAGGAACACCAAGGTGACCCAGGTGCCATAACAGGGCATCTTGGAGGTGAAAATATGGAACATGTTGACCCTCCAAGAGTGTCTGGCATGTGTGGCCGAATTATGGGTCACTTTTGTAGAGAAGTGGCCAGTAAGAAGTCTCATGCCCACAAGAGTTGAGCATAGTGGTTAACGCCATGATCGGTGCTCGACTAAGGAAATCTACAATATTATTGGTGCTACCTTTCTTATACTTGATATTCAAATGGAACTGTTGTAGGTATGTTGACCACTCCTGATGGCGATGATTCTGCAATTTCCCTTGCGTCTGTATGAACTACAGGGGTCAGTGGTCTGTGTGGATGATCGTTTCATTCCCAAAAATGTAATGCTTCTATTGCTGGCAGGCTTACATAATGGAATACATCTCTTTGTCATAAGTGGGATACTTCCAGACTGTGTCTGAAAATGTCTCACTGTGATATGCCACTGGATGCCCGTGTTGAGTGAAGACTGCCCCAATAGCACAGTTAGAGGCATCTGTCTCGACCTCAAATGGTTGTTGCAAGTCTAGTAATGTGAGAAATGGTACTGCACAGAGGTGATCTTTCAACTGTGTCAATGCCTTCTGTTGAGATTCAGACAAAAAGAATTTTTCTTTCGCTCCTCCCTTGGTGACTTGACTCAAGGGCCAAGTGATATGAGAAAATCCCAACATGAACCTGCGATAGAAGTTGGCAAGAGCTAGAAAGCTGTAGAGCTCTGTCAGAGTGGTTGGAGATGGCCAATATAGAATGACTTGGATCTTGGAAGGATCCACATGTACCCCCTGTTCATCAATAATGTATCCTAGATACTAAACTTGGGTCATGCAAAAAGTGCATTTCTCCAAATTGGCACATAACTTGTGTTGCTGTAGTGTTTGGAGAACCTATCGGATGTGGTGGAGGTGCTCTTCCCAACTCTGGCTGAAGATTAGGATGTCATCCAAGTATACCACTACAAATGAGTTGGTGAATGGCCACAAGATGTCATCCATTAGCCTCATGAAGGTTGCAGGAGCATTCGTCAATCCGAAAGGCATAACTAACCATTCAAAAATTCCCTCCTTGGCTTTGAAGGCAATCTTCCACACATTGAAGGGTTCAATTGGTACCTGGTGATATCCTGACCTCAAATCGATGTTGCTAAAACATTTTCCCCCCTTCAGTTGGTCCAAGAGGTTATCAATCTGTGGGATCGGGTACCCATTATGGACAATGATCTTGTTTAGCGCCCGATAGTCAATATAGAGTCTCCAAGTCCCATACTTCTTTTGTACCAACACGATTGGGCTCTGAGAGGGTGATGAACTTGGACGGATGTGACATTTCTGTAGCAGCTCTTGAATCTCACTCTTGATTTCATCATTCTCCATAACAGAGCACCGATAGATTAGTCCATTGGGCAGTGATGCACCTGGGGTCAGATCGATGGAGTGATTGACCTAACAATGTAGAGAAAACCTTGCGGGGGAGGTGAAGATATCCTTGTACTCCTCCATGACCTTGTCCATCTGTAGTTGTCATGCGGAGGGGCCCTGTTTAGAGGTCGTGGCCACCATATTCTTCTTTCCTTGAGGGCGTATCATCAAGAAAACAAATTTCCTGGTTTCGGAAATGAGCTTAGGCAGTGTTTTGCAATAATCAAAGAGATGGTAGTAGGCGGTGCTACCTCCGATATCCTGTACAACGTATTTCCCAAAGTAACAATAAAATCATAGGGCCTTGATTCATACATAGCATGTCACTTACAAAAGTAAGGTTGTCCTAATAATACATCACAAAAATCAAGTGGAGAAATGCCACACAATACCTCATCCGTGAAGGGCTTGATGTTGTCTGGAAGGCAACACTGTTGTCTTACGCGAAGATTGTTTTCTTGGTGAAGCCCCCCGATGGTGTACGATTGTGGATGTGCTATGGTTGGTAAGCCTAGCCACTTCACGACCTCTACTGAAATGAGGTTCTTTTGGCTCCTGTTGTTGAAAATGAATTGTAGCAAGGAGACCTTTACCCACATTTGCGAGTGGAAGAGATGCTCCTCCTCCTTTGGATCTTCGAGTTTCTCCTTCTGGATCTCCGTGGTGGCAACAGTGGCATTGGGCTTCACATCAAAAATATGCTTCCCTTTGTCATTCCCCTTATCAGGTTCTAACTCAGAGTTAGAACATGCATCTAATTCTGAAACCTTTAGCTCGGCCAACAGTGACTATTTGGCCTGACACTCACTTGTGTTGTGAGTGGAGCTCTTCTAGAACTCACACAACTTTCCTGTGTCCTTTTTTAGCTTCACGGCATTATTCTTTGCTTGCAGCTTTGGCAGGTTGTCCTAGGTTGCCCCACCTTGGCTTTTTCCTTTGTTCTATGGTTTGTAGGCGCATTTCCCTTGCTTCAGATTCGCAGATGCAAAGTATCGCTTCTTCTATTTAAACATTTTCTCGACCTTGACGACATATCTGTATGTCGTCGCAAGTGAGGTGATGTTCAGGAATTCTATTTCTTCTTAGATGTACTTGTGCAGGAAATTGCGGTATTTGAGTATCAAATGCTGCTTTGAATATTTCATACCCAACTTTGTGCAAAGGGTATGGAAAATATTGGTAAACTCTGGCACATCTTGGTCCCTTCCCTGCTGAAGCCTGGTCCACTTTATGTATTGATCCTCATAGCTTCTGATAGGGTAGTACTACCCCTTGATGGCATCTCGGAATGAATCCCAAGTGGGTGTGGCTAAAAACAGTGAGCCTATACTTTCATCGTTCTTCTCGCAGTAGGTTTCCCACTAGTCCTTGACGTGGGGGGCTGCTTTGAGAAGAGTGAAAATAATATTTTCTCGACTGGAAAAATCATGAATAGAGAAATAACCCTCTAGAAGATTTAACCATTTATCAACAGCATCTGCGTCTATCTCACCCTTGAACACGGGGATTTCAAAATTAACTTGTACCTTAAATGGTGTGGCATTTCCAGAGTAGTTGCTGGAAGCTGATGTGTCGCCCCTGGGTAGCTGCTGAAGGATCTGGGAAAATTTGTCCATCATCGCGTTCCTTTGTCACTCGAGGGCTTCTTAGGATTTTGAAAGGATCTCCTACCCCCTCGTCTTTCTTTTCATCTTCCATGGGAGGCTGTCGGGATTTGCGAGGCTCGTCTTGCAAAGGTTGAACAAGTTCAAGCCCTAACTCCTTATATCCAAACCTCGTTGGGGACATGCAAAGAAAAACAGAGAAAAAAGCAGATTGCTCTGATACCACTGATCCAGATTTAAACAAGAATGCAACAAATTATAGAGATAACCATAAACACAGAGATGCAGCAGAAATAATACTTCATTTCATTAATTTAAAACACTGAAATATGCTTACAAACAGAATTGGAAATAAACTAGCTAGGGCAATGGTAGTGTATCTATGAGAAGAGATGTTGTGGCTACATGCCTCTGAACTGTGTTATAATGAGGCTCGAAGGCCTATTTATTGTTGAGAAACAATGGAAAACCCTTAACAACCCAAAACCTAACCCTGGAAGATGAAACGCCAAATTGTGGGCCCCGTTTGGGTAAATTGGTACATCAACTTCACGGGGTTGCAGCTTTGGCATATGATCTCCATCTGACACGCACAGTATCTCGTTAGAAATACCTATCTCAGAACTACAACTTTGGGAAGAGCAACATCAGTCCATGGACACATGCTGCTTCCAGTTTTCCCAAAAAAATGTCGTTTAGGGCCTCAAAATGGCTCTGGAAGTTCAGGACCTAAAAGACTACTAAAAATAATAAACTAGGCTACAATTAAGGAAACTAGAAAGCTGAAGGAAACAATCATGGGGGTCCTAGTGGATTTGGCAAGTGGCCATCAATATCCACCAGGATCAGTGGTTCCTGCTTATGCCAGCTCCTTACCCTTGGATGGAGGTGATTTTGGAAACAATTATCCTCACCCAGGTAAAGGTTGTGTTACTAACACAAGTTTGGTATCTATGTCTTCGTCAGAGAGAAGGGGGCGAAATCTAACCCCAAGTTCTTGGCTTAAAGGAGCACATGGATATCGTAGCTCCAGGGCTATCTCCTAGGTAAGTCATTTTCTCCATTAACATTTACCATTCAATATTGTTTCGTGGTGAGGTTCCTCCTAACCATTCTAATTTTGGTTGTAGGTACATCCTCTTGCCGAAACTTCCTTCTTAGCGCTTTAGTCTTGAGAGCTGTGTTCCCATATTTCTTCCATCTCTACTGACTTTGAGGTATGTTTAACACTAAACCCATGAGGAATTTATCATTCAACAAGATTTTTGGTTGCCTAACTACCTAGCATGAGGATGTATGCTTATGGCATTGCCTTGGGTTTCCTGGGTGGTGGTGTTCTGGTGGCCCTCTCACCTAAGGCCCGAATGGGTTACCCAATATTTGTTTTTAATGTGAAGCTTGGAACCCAACGTTCTTATAATTTATTTATTTCTCTTATTATAAGGATTATCATATTACATTTAACTATTGGTGTAAGAAGAAGTATGATATCGTTCACTACGGGAATAGATCGATACATGGTTGCTGAGTTAACCCAGTTGAGGGATTTGCTTGTTTTTATTTCAATTTAAAGATTTCATGCATAAACAAATTTATTGTGTAATTGCCCTCAAGATGTGGTATTTGTGTCAATGGAAAGGTTCAATGTAATGTTTGTTTGGTTAATAGGAAATATCATTCCTCCTTTCAAGTACTCTATTCGAACTTCTATATTCTTTATGTTCGGTTGTTCTCAAATTGGGTCTATTCTCTACAAGGTCTATGCATTTCTTGTTTTAATTTGGTTGTGAATATTTAAAGGTTGCAACCAACATTCTGCCATGACTTATATGTGTATATCTAGTCCATTGACTTTACAGTGATGTCTGTGCTAATATTTATGGGAAATAACTGGTTTCGCTCTTGACCCTAAGGTGCAAGGTTCCTCGATTTTGACAATGTTTTCAATTATGCAGTTTTCCTTTTTCCTTGTGTGACTGTTCAAGATATTTCTGAATTTTTGATTCATGCTTTCCGTTCATTACTTGAATTGTATCTTTCCCAGATTGTAATTGTTGCACACATGGTATAGTAGTTATTCTTTGTTCAAGTACATAGTCTTGTTAGTTTTAATCTAAGACACAGAATAGATAACTGTTTATTACCTAACACAAACGAATTAGCAATAATCTTTATAATACTCATTTCATATGTTTATAATAATCTAATATCACTAACAATACCATTTCTATTAATAATTGAGACATAAACGTTTAGGTACTTATCTATTCTCTGTCTTGTAGACAATAGCTCCTCTTCAAGAAGATCTCACCATACAGTTGTGAGTCTGACAATTGCCTCCAGACTCCCCCCCAAGCTCTTCATCCTCTGAATAGTAGTTATGAGGTCTGTCATAGTCTGGGTATGTCAAGGCATTAGGAATAACTATCCAACATCAAGTCACATACCCTTATGACTGTACTCCAAATTTCCCACTAGTTTATTCCACCCAGCTCAAGGAATTTCTGATGGCAGTATTCTGCTCTCTTAACCAATCTGATATTTTCCTCTCCTCCATTCTCCAGCCCCCTAGGCCTTCCTCAAATTATTCCTTTTAGGAGATAGGTGAGTAACCACTTTAAAATATTTTAACTCTTATTATTCATTACTTGTAAAAATGTCCTGGCCACCCAACCATAATTCTTTAATGTTCTTTATCGAGCATTTGATGAGAAATCATAATAGTAAATAAAGTAATAAGTAAAAACAGTAACACAAGTTAAATGTCCATGTAACGTGGGGTGTTACATCTTTCCCCCCTTATGAGGAACATCATCCCTAGTGTTCTCTCTGAATTACAAAAATAGTGCAAGATAAGCTTTCCACATGAAATCATCTTCTTCCCGGGTGGCTACTTCTAGGCCAAAGTGTTTTCATTGCTATTTAACCTAGGTGATGGCTCATTTCTGCAAGGTTTTTTCTCTTCGCTCGAGAATATGAAGAGGTTTTTCCAAAAATTACCCTTCTAGTTCGACCTGCACATTTTCATAGACTGTCATCAGAAATTCTCAAAGAACAAATTATACACCACTTGTTTTATTAATTGATTTACCTGTGTTGGCAATACTGAGAAGGGGGGCGGGAATCAATATTCCTTTCAATCAATATTATTATTAATCTTTCATAGCATTACTTAATCTTCAATTATTATTAGTGTTTGTACAATGATAGAAATAAAAAAATGAAGACAAATGCACATAGTTTTTAAGGTGGAAACCCCCTCCGAGACAAAAGCCACCTAAATGATTTTCTAATAATTCTTTAACTTTCAACTCCAACTGAAAAGAAAGCTACAACTTCCTAGAATCTAGAAAAACATTCTTCTCCATCTTCCACTGGATCGACGCTCCAATGCCCGAGATCCTTTAGTAGTCAACTGAACGGATTCCCCAACACGCAATGAGTTAGAACTCACCCTAGCACCACCCTACCACCCTGAAGTTTTCATAGGCTTGAACCTTTTGGTGACTTCATACACCATCCTACCACCACCGTACCACCCTATAGAAGTGTTATAGACATTTTTGTGCCTTACAGCATGAACCATGAAATGTCCATGATCTAAGGGATCCAAAGTCCCTAAACATGTTGTTCCTACCCCTAGAGGAACAAGGCCAGCAAACCACAGCACTTAATAAAAGTTCTTCACCTGAAAACACTCAAAAACAAGGCAATTCTGGATCATGTCAACTGCTCCACTGAGCATCTGTGCTGAATGTCAACTGCTCCACTGTCTACCTGCGTTGAATGTCAACTGCAAAGAAGGCTACCTGCGTTGGGCGAGTTTGGACATGTGGCACAGTCATTCCTCAAGGTGTCAATGCCCAGGAAGCTTCCAAAATGACACTTGGATCAGGGAATTCGACTGGTGATGAGTAAGAGGTTCTAGATCTCCAAGTGGAAGCAAGAACCTCCAAGTGGACTCAAGAACTGAAGAAGAACTGAAGTGAGAGAGGACACTAGTCAGCTTCATGCCAGCCTCAAGCTGACTCATCCTTTCTCCAAAACTCCTATATATAGATCTCTCTCATGAGGTCTAGGAAGGCTGGAATCTGGAGAATGTAAAGAATTGCTGTTGGTTTGAGTTTAGAAGTATTGGGTGATTTTCTTTGAAGGAGGTGAAGAGAAGATTTCTTTCTGCTAGGAAGGTGATGCTAGATTAGGCCTTTTATGGTTGTATCACTTCCTAAACCTTACTTCTTCCATTAATAAAGCATTTGAGGTTCTTCTATATGCATGTGTCTCAGTGGTGTATTGTTGTACTTGTGTATTTGATTTATTCTAATCCTTGAATCAATTATGAATGTATGCTTCTTGTAGTTTCCCTCTCTTTCCATTTTGGAGGATTTTGGTGTAGCTGGGCCAGTGAAAGAGCAAGGAGCTGGGGGCAAGCAGCAAGGAGAGAAGATTGGATCAATCATTAGTGAAAGACATCGGTTAGTGGATCTCTTTCTCCCCTCTCTTACATCTCATAAAGAAGTAATCTCAGATAGCTTTTCTTCGATTGTTGCTAAGGAACTATCACCCTTAGAGTGGGATAGGGTCATTCCGTATTGGATACTTTTCCCAACAACAAATTGGCGACTCTGCTGGGGATCGTATCTTGTTGGTTGTTTGTGTTTTTTCTATTCATTTCCTAAACACAGGGAGTACTGAATCGAACTGCATTTGAATCTTTCAAATGCAAAGTAGAGGGCAGCTACTCTAGCTCAGTTTCTGGGCATGTTTATGATTTGAAGAGCTGATCCACAAGGACTCTGAACAGCTTTTAGTGATAGCTTTTCATCCTCCTTTTCATCCTTTAGTGTGTACTTGATTGGTAGCTTTGATTTGGCCAAAAACTGTGGATTTTTGAGCAATCTGTAACCCAGAAACCAAGAGAAACGAGAGTTTCTCTCTTCATTGCAGGCACTGTGAAGGCAGTCTGCATTTCATCGCAGGTCCTGAAGGGGCTCCCTGCGCTGAATGTAAAACTGACAGTGTTCTACCTGCGCTGAACCAGTGTGGCCTTATGCAACTGGGGTTCTCTGCTTTCTGTTGCCATGTTTTCATCCCTGTTTTTGCAGCCTGTTATCAGTCAATGTACCTATCTGAAACCACCTTTCTTTGCCACTATTCCACCTCGTTTGTATAAAGAAACTGTATTTGTTCTTTGTGTATTTCTTATATCATTTGCAGTTTCCCGTAACGAAAGTGAACTAGTCTTGCTGTGGCCTCTTAGATCTAGACCTGTGATAAGTGTCGTTCTGATCTTAAGAGTTAGTTTGTTTGTTGTTCATAGCTGATTGAGCTTTTGCTTTCGTCATATGGTTTGAATTTATGTATTTCTAGTGTTGAAACAAGTAAATCTTAAGGTGTCTTTTGATTTTGGACAAAAGCTTGTTTGCTTTCACTTGAAATTGAATTCAAAGTTATACAACAGCTTTCTTTTTGTAGTACACCAACATTAAGAAAGAGAAAAGAAATACCTGCATTGTGCATGTGCATTTTGACAGCTTGCATGTTGATTTAGGAAAAAGTGCATTAGTGTGTGCTCTATGATTTGTGTGAAAAGATGATGTCTTTCTTTTCCCTCAGTAGTTAGGATTTTCAAAGTTGAAAGATTGAAAAGCTTGCTTATCATCTTAGACTGCATTTAGGAATTTGTATCATACATCTCGTGGTGAACCTTGAAAGGCAAACTTTAAAAAGATCAACTTAAAATATATTTAATGAACCTAACAACGCTTTGCAACATAACGCTCATCGTAGAGGTCTAGGTAGAGACGTGTTCCGGCGTCGTTAAACGTAGTGACTGTCGATCTCGAAGGTGGGTGATTCCTCCTGAGAGTCGGTGGCACTAATATGGACTTGTGCTCCCACGTACCGTCGCGTATATATTGGGAGACCCCTATAGGAACAAAGCCTTTATCCATAGGAAGCCGTGTCGGCCGCCCTACTGATCGCAATGCAGTGAACACAGCATTCACGAAGATCGACCACCCGTACCGTAAAACGTATTCTGTGGTTTTGCGAAAGGTTTGGCACACCCTCTGCCTAGATCTCCAGAGTAGTTTCTTTTGGCCTTTTTCAAACTCTATAACTGAAAAAGTTCATCCGAGCATTTGTCACTTCGGGCTCGTTAAAACATCGAAGGAGACTAGAGTCATATTTAGCTTTTTCTCGACTCTTAAAAAGTGAAAAAGCAAGTTGTGTCTAAAAGCGTCTAATAAAATTCATTCAATTCGGAAACACAAATTTCCCCTTTTAATATTTTGGTTGATCGAGTAATCCGCAATCGTGGAAGAAAGTCAATTGAAACCCCGTCGTTCGCGGAGGCTTACGAGTCAACCATCTTTGTCTCCGAAATCGAAAATAGTACGGACAAAGCGAACTCGTTTAACCGGTTCAAAATCTCCTATAAAAGTTAGAACAAGTGTTCCAACTACATCTGAGGTTCCAGTTACTCCAAACATTTCTGGAAACCCTGCCTCTATAGAAGAAGTTCAACAGCCACAGAAGGATAGTAATAATGATCCTAGTCTAGGGGAAAATACTTGTATAACTGACCCAGTTCCATCTGTAACCGGTCCAGAGAGTTTTGTTCCTCAAACAACTGTCGCTGTCGAAACAACCACTTCTTCGCACCAGAAATATTTTACGGACCTGATGGTCTTCCTCTTCCACCGGGTTTGATTGCGATAGAGGAAATTGTAGAGGATCCGCAGGCAAGTACTCCAACCCATTTTGGAGTCGGGGTCACTCTATTTCCTTCATCAGAAGTTAATCCACCACAAGTGGAGGTTCCTGTAGAATCGCTAGGCAATCTATTGGATAGACTTAAAATGTCTGAACAACCGTCATCATCTAGGACTGTGTCAAACGACGCAGCGACAACAAAAGCACCTGCCGTCACTCCGACAATGTTTGCTGGCATACCAGCTGTCCCGACTAGCTCACAACAGCTAGAAGTAGTCCACCAAGGGACTATTTCGACAGTGTGGTCTGTTCCAGTTTGTTCATCCGGAGTAATATCCGGCAGCTCTTATGTTGAGACTCGCCAAATTGATCCATTTGGAGGTCAATTTGGGCAATCCAGTCCCCAAGGACAATCAATCCCCTTGAGTTCCAGATTGCTACCGTATGGGGGGGAGTATGCCCTTTCATTACCCCCTCCGGGAGGGTACCCATACGGGAGTTCACAACAGTATTCAGGTTATACTGGAATTGCGTCAAGTAGTTGGGTACCTATGCTTCCTCAACAACCAAGGGTTGTATATTCTATGCAACAGTATGTACCTATGACGAACATCCCAACCACCCCGGCTATTGTAACAGTGTCACAAGTTCAAGCGATGCCTGTTGCATGTCAACCTCAGGTTGTAATGCAACAGCCCCTTGACCATGGGTCACAACCACAATCGCCAAGTGGTGGGGTGACACAGGTCCAAACGGGTACAATTACCCCACACCTCGGTCCAACAGTTAGCATAGCACAACAGAACATGGCTTCACAACCATGGCTAGTGCAATACCAACAACCACAATTCCAGCAGGTGTACCAAGGTCCTGAACAACAGATCTTTGCGAACAATGGACAACCTTATATCCAAAACGGTCAAAACCAACCACTTTACAGTGGTCAAGTCCACCAACCGTATCAGTCATACCAACATCAATTACATTATACTGGTATGCAAAGACCCATTGCTCAAGCGATTCCATCGTACCCTGGTTATGCTTCGCCTAACCTGAATCAGCAGTTACCATTCGTGGCAACTTTAGAGTTACCCGATCTACACCGGTTAACCAATGATTCAATTGCTTATGCCCCGTGGTGGCCAATGATTCCTCACAAACTTCCATCTGACATTCCTAAATTCAATGGAAATCCAGGTGAAGACCCATCGAATCACGTGATGACTTTTCATCTGTGGTGTTCGTCGAACACCCTAAACGACGATTCGATAAGGCTTCTCCTTTTTCAGAGGACATTGACAGGTCCAGCAGCTAAATGGTATATTGAATTACCTAGAGCCTCATTCGACAATTTTAGCTCCCTAGCCACGACTTTCTTAACCCATTTTCAATTACCGATAAGGTATGAAACAGGAACAAAAATATTAACCAACTTCATGCAGACAACTGCCGCCCATATATCTGATCATATACATGAGTGGCGTCGTCGTCGTAGGATGGTGAAAACATACATTCTCGATCAGCTGTTAGCTGAATGGTTCATAAATTCGTTACTTCCTGCTATAACAGAAGATGTGGCCAAGGGGGGAGTCGTAACAGAGGAGTAAGTTATCGCTCGTGCACAGTATTTGGACTTAGTTTATACTCAGTCCGGCACGCTCTACGGCAAAATACCTGACGCTCCTAGACCGGAATTTTCAATTCCTCCTCCTCCTAAATCAAATAGTGACTCTCATGCCGGTGATGGCGTGATTGGCACGGAAAATGCGAAAGCAATAAAGGCTTCATCTAAGAAAGCCCGTAAGAATTCGGATCAAAATGCAAAAGAAGAGATTCTTGCTTCGGAGGTAAATGTCATATCAACAGATAAGGGCAAAGAAACCAATCAACCAGGAAGCAAGAAGAAACAAAACAAAGGGAAGAAGAAGAAACAGGGTGAATCATCTCCTAGGAAAAATTCTTCAAACCCTCCTGGGCAAGGGAAACCAAATTATCCATTTCAAATATGTGATGAAGAGGATCATTACACAAAGAATTGCCCATTCAAAGCTGAATTAAAGAGGTTCTTTAAAAGTTCCCAAACCTCAGCTGTGTTAACTGATCCATTTCCCAACCCAGGTCAAAATATGGTTGATAGTGGAAATGCTTCCCCGTCGCAAGTGCTAATGTTGTCGGTCTCCAAACAGCAAAATGATGCTTTGATTTCGACAAGGAACAAGATTACGGGAATCCGCAATTGTCGAACGACAAGGGTAACGATCAACCAAGTAGTTCGACAACAACTTTGACAGAAGTTGTACCGCCCATCATTCCTGAATTAACAATAAAACCGCCAAAGGGTGTAGTACACAAGTCGACATTTAATCCTCGCGCCAGAGCGGCGCAACATTATAACATAGTGGAAGATTTGGCACAATCGCCATCCGCTATGTCGACTCTTGAGGTACTACAGAATTGTCCAACACAAAGGCAGGCGTTGTTATCAGCAATTGGTGGGGTTGATCGTAAGGATTCCAATCTTGTATCCTTTGATCACAAAGGATACGATCCTCAGTTACCAGCTCAACTAGCTTTCCTTATTCAAGTGAAAGCCCTCAACAAAACTGTTCACAGAACAATTATTGATGAGGGAGCATCAACATGTATTATTTCGATGAGTTGCTGGAAAACTTTAGGATCTCCAACCTTGTCGCGATCTTCGACGACATTAAAAGCTTTCGACGGAAGGACTTATACTCCATACGGTATCCTTAATAACTTGAAGGTTGAACTGGGAGGAAAAACAGTGGAAATTGATGTTGAGGTCATCGATGGAAATCTTGACTACAACATCCTACTTGGTAGACCATGGATTTATGCCATGGCAGCTGTTGTGTCGACTTATTTTAGGAAGATCGAATTCCCATTTGAAGGAGGGATTACGGTCGTCGACCAACAGAACTTCCTCCCTAATGGTTCACAAGTTACAGGAAGCATTCCCATGATCCATGAGAGCAACCATTCGCTTCAAGATATCGGAGTAGGATTATTGAAAGACCCCACATTGATGGGAACTTTCGCGCTACCACCTTCTATTCACATAGGAAATATACCATTTGTAGCAACCTGCAACATGATATCTTCCACGAAGATCGCAAAAGACAATGTCAACATGGATCATGCAATTGTTTTGCCCCCAAGCCCTTTAGAAATATTGTAGCAATCAATGTTTCAAGCATCGAAGGCGAACCCAAATCAACGCTCGTCAAGCGTTTGGGTAGATAGGTCTAGAGAATATGGTACCCCATTAGATCCTTGGTCGAAAGTACATGGGATTGATGAAGGAATCTTACAATCAATGTTGATTGAGGGGGCACCATGGAATGATCACCACCATCGTTCCCTTCTTCCGGAATATGAAGAAGATACTCAAAGTGACCTTTATCACCCTTCAGTTTTTGAATTCCTAACAAATACTGTAAATACGGTGGATTCCGAGCGAAACTTATCCAATATTGAAGAGACTATAGCCATAAATATCTCGACTAAAACAGATGTTGTAGAGAATATTTATGTCGGCAAAGGTTGTTCCCCTTCAGAACTGGAAATATATAATGCACTTTTTCACGAATTTAGAGATGTATTTGCTTGGTCATATGATGAAATGCCAGGCATTGACTCGAGTATCGTTGAACATGAAATTAAAATGTATCCTGATGTCAAACCAGTAAGACAACGACTTCGGCAGGTGTACCCCAAGAAAGCCGCTGCCATTAAGGTGGAATTCGAAAAACTTCTCCATGCTGGATTCATCTACCCGGTTCGTCTAACCGATTGGGTATCGAATATTGTCCCTGTTATGAAGAAACAAGGGACGATTAGAGTGTGCGTCGATTATAGGGATGTAAACCAAGCTTGTCCAAAGGGCAACTACCCTACACCCTTCATCGACCAGATAATTGATGAATGCACCGGATGTGAAATCTTTTCATTTATGGATGGATTTTCCGGGTATAATCAAATAAATATCCGCCCACAGGACCAGTCAAAGACTGCATTTATTTGTCCGTGGGGCACATTCGCTTATCAAAAATTACCCTTTGGTTTAAAGAACGCAGGAGCGACGTTTCAGAAGGCTATGAATTATGCCTTCCACGACATCAAGAACATTGTTCAACCTTATCTCGACGACCTTCCGGCTCATTCGTGAAAGCGGACTGATCATCCGCAGCATTTAAGAGCGATATTTCTACGTTGCCGACACTACAAGATAAGACTCAATCCGCACAAATGTGTGTTTTGCATCGGTTCTGGTTGTTTACTTGGCTTTGTAGTCTCTAAGGATGGGATTCGTCTCGACCCCTGCAAGGTTCAGGCAATCATTAATTTGCCTCCACCTTCAAATTTGCTTCAGATTCAAAAACTCCAAGGGAAAGCGAACTTTCTGAGGAGGTTCATTCCAAATTACGCAGAACTTGCTAAAGGTTATACTCGTCTTTTGAAAAAGGATGTACCTTTCATCTGGGACCAGGTGGCGCAAGCTTCCTTTGATGCTCTGAAAGATTGTCTAGTAAAAGCATCATTAATGTACGCCCCGGACTATCAAAGAGATTTTAACCTGTATCTGGCTGCAGCGGATACGACCATTGCGATGGTTTTAGTTTAAGCAGTCGATGGAATTGAAAATCCTATCTATTATTTAAGTAAAAACTTAAATGATACAGAAAGTAAACATTCTTATGTTGAAATACTAGCGCTTGCAGCTGTTCAAGCGATTCAAAGGTTTCGACATTATGTCCTCTTTCGGAAAACTACCATCTTGTCAGATTGCAACCCCACGACTTATATACTGTCGCGACAGTTGCTGGGGGGAAAATATTCAAAATGGATAGCGATCCTTCAAGAGTTTGATTTGGAATTTGTAAAATCCAAATCAAAGAAAGCTCTAGTTTTCGCAGAATTATTATGCGATCTCCCATCGTCGTCCAACGATGAAACATCAGAAGAGTCAATCGTGGATGAAAGTTTGTTTCTGATATCTACAAGCGATGAGTGGTATGGAGATATCATAGTTTATCTCCAAACCCAAAAATTCAGGCCAAACACCTCTCACTCCAAACAAAAACGTATACGATACCAAGCAAAAGACTACATGATCGTCGGTGATACACTTTACCGTCGTGGTATCGATATAGTTCTGAGGAGGTGCCTTACCCATGAGGAGGCCGAAAAAGCCCTGAATGAGTGTCATTCAGGCGCGTGTGGGGGGCATCAATCTGGATATGCAACAGCACAAAAAATCTTACGAGCAGGATACTTCTGGCCAACCATGTTCAAAGATTGCATAATCGCAGTCAGAAGTTGCCACGCTTGTCGAACTTTTGATAGCAAAACCAGGAAACCGCCCGCACCTTTACAGCCAATAGTTGTTGTTGGGCCTTTCGCCAAATGGGGCATCGATTTCATGCAATGTAACCCCACCTCGACCGGGGGGCATGGGTATATTATAGTCGTTGTTGACTATTTTACCAAATGGGCCGAGGCGATGCCTACATTGGATAACACTGGTGAAACAGCTGCCCTTTTCTTTTTTAATCATGTAGTCGCCAGGTTCGGCGTACCACAGGCTATAGTGACAGATCATGGGTCGCATTTTTGCAATCACATGATGGTCGAAGCTAGGGCTATCTCACGACAGCTCTACCCCGTATTATCCGCAAGACAACAGACAAGTTGAAGCAATCAACAAGGTCCTGAAGCGTATGTTGCAAAGGATGATCGGGGTTCATAAAAGAAGGTGGCACCTAATCCTGTACTTAGCCTTGTGGGCTTACCGAACGTCGGTAAAGAACGCAACCGGGTTCACACCTTTTCAATTGGTGTATGGCCTGGAAGCAGTCTTGCCAATCCAGTGCGAAATTTCGTCGCTTAAACTCGCAATTGATCTCCTCCCCGGAACTTCAGAAGAAGAGGCTCGTTTCTTGGAATTAATCCAATTGGATGAAACCCGTCGTGATGCCGCTTTGGCTAACGAAGCCCATAAGAAATGAGTCAAGGCTCAGTTCGACAAAAGTGTCAAACCCTGTGTCTTCTCAGAAGGTGATTTGGTCTTGCTCTATGACCAAGAATCCGATAAATTGGGAGCAGGAAAATTCAAGTCCTTATGGATGGGCCCCTATATTGTTAAAAGGGTGTTAGCAAAAGGAGCCTACGAGTTAATGGATTATGACGGAATTCCACTGGCGCAGCCCCGTAACGGGCTGTACCTCAAGCGTTACTATGCTTAAATAGTAACCTGCATGCTTTTGTTGTATTTTGTTTTCGCTAAAGTATTTGTTCTGGTCGAGTGATCCACCTTTTTCATTTGTTACAGATGTCGAACCTTCTGGAGACATGTGTTGGATATGCCGACGGAGCGAGTCGTAGTTCGCGGAACCTATCCTCCGCAGCCTGGGCCATTTTTTATCCAAGCGGCGAGTTAGTAAGTTTCAGAGGTGTGTGTATTGGGCAATCAACGAATAACATCGCTGAGTATAGCGCGTTGATAGAACTACTCTCTGATGCCATCGCTCGTGGCATATGCCGACTAATTGTCAGGCTAGACTCACAACTCATAATACTACAACTCAATGGTATATATTCCGTTCGCAATCCAGCTATTTATCGCATGTTCCTAAGGGTTAGGATTTTGGAAAGACAATTTGACTCAATTCAATACCGGCATATTTCCAGAAACTTAAACACATTAACCGACTCATTAGCAAATTATGTGTTAGATAGACATTTGCGACATTTGTAAAAAGAGACACATCATCAGTGATTGTACATATGGATCATATAACTCAACCAGAATAAAACTCAAAAATCAAAATATATATAAGCTGTTTATCGTTCCTACATAATGTTCTGTAACCAAGACAAAATTGGTCATATGACCCAAAACTCAAAAGTGCTAGGGGGCACCCTAGCCTAGTGGTGCTCATGATAGCACATCACGACCTGTGCAATCATGCGCAAGAGACGAGTCCATCGTCTAGGTACACTAGTAGTATGCCGCTGCAGCTGTAAAGGTAACTCATCGATCCGTACATCTGGAATACCAAGAGTAAGGCTCTCAAGCTGCTCCTGCACAGCTATAAGAGTCTCAGTATCGTCAAGGTCGCGAAGAATAACTCTCCCAGCAGGCTCCACTGCCGGGGCAGCAACTGGCGGTCTCGGACGAACTGTTGGACGGATAGGACCAACATCTGCATGCGTCCAAGAGTATGATTAAAAGTCTTGATAGAATAAAGCACAGAAACATTATGAATAAAAACAGTAAACAGTGATATGGTCAAAGAGTTTACCAATAGCGCCCCACTGTTCGCCATCCGGTAGCACCAAATCCGGATCACCTCGGAAATCCATACACACATATGGATACTCAGAAAAGACCATCTCCTAGCGCTCGAACCACCTGAAGAAGGCATCAATGAAAGTAATCTGAGGCTTTCCAGCATGCCTAGACATGTGATCGACCCACCTCTGCATGCGTGGCTCGGTCGGAGAAGGCAAGTCGAGTATAATATACTGAGGTTGCATCAGTGGGATTTTCTCCAAGGCGAAGGCAGTCAGAATAGGACCAAATCCAAAGTTCTTCAGCTTCCCGTCCTTCACCTTGGTCAACTGACTTTTCATCTTAACAAGTACTACATCGCACCAATTGAATACTTTCGGTTGGAGACACTCCAAGGCGTGCTGCACATAAGATCTGTTGGCAACATGTAGAGCTGCGCTACCGGCCATCCTACCAATGGTATACAGAATGGACCTGAGATACCTGTCAGTAATCTCACGGATAACAACCTTGCCATCTCTGCTCGGCTGGGAACCTTCCCTGCAATACTGGTGGACATAATCTCTCACGGAGTCAGTCCCCCGGGCCGCACCTGACAAAGAAATGGGGGCACCTCGCCTTGACAATCCAGTCAAGAAGTAAATGTCCTCTATGGTCAAGGGGATGGATTTTCCCCTAATCTGGAATACTTGGTTAATGGGATCCCAAGCATCAAGCATATACTGTAGCAAAGTGATCTGTGCTCTCATGCTAGAGATACATAAAAACTTTAGCATGCCACAGTTCCGCAGCGCGTTCACCGTGATCGGGTCATGGAGAGCAATCATATCTTCTTCTTCATGTTCTCGTTCTCGCCATGTAAGGGACATTTTGACCAAAGGTTCCTGCAAAACAAACAAGAGAAGGAGTAAGTTCCTGATTTTGATGAGAAACTGGCGAAAATTCATCAAAAAATGTGCTAAAAACTCAGTTTTCTGAGCCCAATGCAGGCAGAGAGTGTCCCACCTGCATTGAAGGTGAGGCTGCCTTAAGGCAGCTTGACATTCAACGCAGGTTTCGAATGGGAAACCTGCGCTGAAGTTAGGGCGCCCTGGCAAAACCCCTGAGGCTCAGAAAAGCTGAAAAACAGGCACAGAACTGAAAAAGGAAACCATGAAAAGAAAGAGCTAGGGTTTAGCTCCTACCTGGTCCAGACGGTGCTGAAAATCGTCCGCAGAATCTCTCGGAATCAGCTGGTGAAAATCAAGGGGGAAGAGGCACCTCGAGAGCTCAAACAAACAAAGTTCAAATGAAATGGTAAAATGAGAGGTAAAAATACCTTTTAATGGCTTTTTACGTAGTTCAAAGCGAAATATTAGGGTTATAATCTCATTTTCATACAAATATTATTCATTTCTAACAAAGTTTGTTGCAGCAATTGAGAATGCAGTACTATCCTTGGAAAGAGAAAAGCTATTTATGGTAAAAATCAAAATTTGGCTATATAATCGAGCAGTTTTAGCATAAAGTTCATGCTCGTTAAAAAATAAACGCAAGATCCAAGCAGTTTTAACGCGGTCTTCATGCTCGTTAAAAAATAAATATAAGCAGTGAGCAATGTTTCCTCTAGAGTTTAAGCTCATTTTTAACTAAAAAATGAACCTATCCCGGTAAATAACCACTGTGATCGTAAATTTATCAGCCATAAAAGCCTTGGTCATGTTTGCACCTGCCACCTCCACTTTCATTTGGCCGATCGTTCACCTCCATATGATTGTTTACCTATTTTGGGGAACAGCTGCGAAGAGTGATTTCACCTAGCCATCCTTGTGACACTGCCGTGATTGGAAAATTCCAACCTGTACCTGGAATCTGCTGCTATCCATGTTTATCACTCGTTCCTCAAAATACGAGTCTTCTTTGAGCTCTTTTCATCTTACTCGTAAAATATGAAAAGATTGCCGAGTTTTGGCCTTCCAGCTCGTTAAAAGGACCGGAAGAGCTATCCCTCCTCTAGATTTTAATCTTTTTGGACCTGAGGGATTATTGCACAAAAAGGTCGAGCGCTTGTTTTATTCTGCTCGTTAAAGTTATCGAAAACTCATCCCTTTTGTATTGTTTTATACTTTTTTGGACTTAAGGGATTAGATGACGAAAAAGGAATTTTGGAGTTGACTTTATGTACCTTTTCAGACTCTCTAAAAATGAAAAGGACCGAGTTTTCCTTGTCGTTAGACTCGTTAAAATGATTAAATAGCGACAAACTTGTCTTTAGATGAGAACGAGTTTCCCTATCGCTAGGCTCGTTAAAACATAGCGATGGGCTTGCCCGAAGGGCAGGTTATAGAACAAGCATATGTTATCCTCCTCAAGCTTGACAAAAATAAAGAGGTACTGGTCAGAAATGACTGGGGAAAAATTGGGAGAACCTCAGAGCTTTAATGGTAGCAAGTCGCTCTTGAACATGACACCTTTCCTCCGTACCACATCGGGTTGGGTTGTTTCATTCACCGGTCTCATCACCATGGTCTCGCCAAACCATCCACATTTGGGGTAATGCTACCGATCCATCGCATCAGTGTCGTTATATGTTCAAGAGATGTTGTTCAGAAAGAGTCAACCGTGTCCCATCCACTACCATACATCATCTTTCATCCTTTCATGACCGCCACCCTGAATCATATTTCACAGATCGTTTTCACCTTCATCACAATAATTAGCTCCGTTCTGTGTCACTGATGTGGGATTCATTAAGGCCCTCCTTTGACGGATCGCTTCTTGTCGACTTCAGCTCATTATCCAAGAAGTCGATCTAGGAACAACCCCCTCAGTACTTTGAAGCTTGCATGCCTCAATGGCAAGTTTCTCACTTCCGACGACAGGTATACATCAATGACCTTCAACCAGAAGATTTTGCGTGGTGTTTGACGCCAAGTCCTTTATTCACACCACGTGAATTGTACTGCAGTACCTTGAGGGTCATTATCATTATCGGTGATTCCTCTCACGCTTGTTAACGGTTTACATCATTGACTGGTAATCAAGCGATGTCTTTCCATGTTCGACTTCAGCGCAATTCTCACATGGATCGACTTGTACTTAGAGTGAAGATCGAATGAGTTTGAAGACCCCGGATCTAGTTTCATCCATCTGGGCTGCGATATATATTCAGGAAAAATAAAAACATTTGACATGTACATCATTGCAGCAGATGATCATCCTACTCAAAGGATGATAATTTTCACCAAAATTATCAGTCTACCATCAGACGATTGTTTGTTCTATGTACAGAAAAATGTATTTATAAAGCTGAGCATGGGAATGCCCGCCTCAGCTAGATCATGAAAGCAGTATGAAAAATAATGTATTGTATTGTATCTTATTACAGGTCACCTCTCAGCGATTGAATGAACTTCGGATCCTCCTGATAAAGCATTTCACCCGATAAACGACCTCATACTTTAGGGGGCAACTGTTATAGACATTTTTGTGCCTTACAACATGAAGCATGAAATGTCCATGATCTAAGGGATCCAAAGTCCCTAAACATGTTGTTCCTACCCCTAGAGGAACAAGGCCAGCAAACCACAGCACTTAATAAAAGTTCTTCACCTGGAAACACTCAAAAACAAGGTAATTCTGGATCATGTCAACTGCTCCACTGAGCATCTGCGCTGAATGTCAACTTCTCCACTGTCTACCTGCGTTGAATGTCAACTGCAAAGAAGGCTACCTGCGCTGGGCGAGTTTGGACATGTGGCACAGTCATTCCTCAAGGTGTCAATGCCCAGGAAGCTTCCAAAATGACACTTGGATCAGGGAATTCGACTGGTGATGAGTAAGAGGTTCTAGATCTCCAAGTGGAAGCAAGAACCTCCAAGTGGACTCAAGAACTGAAGAAGAACTCAAGTGAGAGAGGACACTAGTCAGCTTCATGCCAGCCTCAAGCTGACTCATCCTTTCTCCAAAACTCCTATATATAGATCTCTCTCATGAGGTCTAGGGAGGCTGGAATCTTGTGAATGTAAAGAATTGTTGTTGGTTTGAGTTTAGAACTATTGGGTGATTTTCTTTGAAGGAGGTGAAGAGGAGATTTCTTTCTGCTGGGAAGGTGATGCTGGATTGGGCCTTTTATGGTTGTATCACTTCCTGAACCTTACTTCTTCCATTAATAAAGCATTTGAGGTTCTTCTATATGCATGTGTCTCAATGGTGTATTGCTATACTTGTGTATTTGATTTATTCTAATCCTTGAATCAATTATGAATGTATGTTTCTTGTAGTTTCCCTCTCTTGCCATTTTGCAGGATCTTGGTGTAGCTGGGCCGGCGAAAGAGCAAGGAACTGAGGGCAAGCAGCAAAAAGAGAAGATTGGATCAATCATTAGCGAAAGACATCGGTTAGTGGATCTCTTTCTCCCCTCTTTTACATCTCATAAAGAAGTAATCTCAGATAGCTTTGCTTTGATTGTTGCTAAGGAACTATCACCCTTAGAGTGGGATAGGGTCATTCCGTATTGGATACTTTTCCCAACAACAAGAAGAGTACAAGAAGAATGGGCTCTCGTACCATGGAAAACAGTCCACTTTACAATGATATAGAATGATGTAGAAGAAGAAGACACACTACACCATAATCGCAACTATGAAACAACCACCTAATGATAATTCTTGACCACACGACACTGCCTTTCCAAATCTTGGAAGGTAGACATTTGTACAACTTTTACAATGATGGTTTTGCAATGACTCTATACAATGATACTTTTACAATGACTGTAGGCAGTGCTGCCCACTTGAAGACGTCATGTGGTGAACTTCTTGCCACTGTTCTACACCTTGATTGTTTATGTCATCATGCTACCCGTTCTCGCTCTTTAGAAAATTATATTATGCATTTATTCTTCTCTTGATGAATATATAATACCTATAGAAATTCTTCAAGGAAACACCCATTACATGATAATAGAAAAACTTACCTCATCCTACAAAGCATATGTCAGTGCCAAAGAAAAACAACAAATTAGAATACAAAGAACCTAATGAAATAAAGAGATGAACATGCATATATAGAAGATACATACCTGGATCTTACCTCCACTACATCATTTTTCTACACCTTTCTCTTTGCTGCACTAAAAAGTCTAGTCCTTTGCACCCGTTGATAGCACTTGATCTAGTTTTTTTCCTTTCCTTCTAGGAGACGTATATTGAATCCAATCTATTTTTGTGATTTCAGATCCCCAATATGTGATCTTCCGTCCTCTAGTAGCCCTCTGCGTCTTCTTTCCAATGCCATAGGTCTGACCCGATTTGGATTCTTCAAGGCAAAGTTATGCCCAATCTCTTACAATGACCTAATTATGGACTAGTTAAGTAGAGCTAACTTGTATGTTGTCTCACGTGACATAGTTTCCTCCTTCATCTCTGAAATTGATATACGAAAAAAACAATCCGTTCACTATCTACCACTTTTTACAGAATTCCAATCTGCTTCACAGAGAGAGTTATGATGATTTTCCAAAGGTCACCTCTTTGAGACGAAATTCGGGATCCTTTAAAAACCCTACCTTCCACAGATCATATCTCTGAAAATATAATGAACCAAGATCTAAAATTCGGTCACGATGTTCATCGGGATTTTGGCTCAAATGAGTTTTAATTTCCACTTCTAAGACTTCATAGAAATAAAGTTATAGCGAAAATAACACGATCACTACTTTTGGACGATATATGAGATTGTTGTTTATAGAGTTGAGAGGGGCTTCTATAGAAAATGTTGGAGCAATTTTAGGAGCTTAAAAAATTATTAATTATTGACTATTCAATGACAAAAATCAATGATAAATTCCATGCCACAATCACATGTGGTTTTAGCCCAATAATTGGGGTTACTAACTTAAATATTGAATAACTTACAAATCGTGAGGAATTACGAGAGCTATATACCGATATAAATATATTTTTGAGTAGAGTATTCCCATAATGGTTATGAGGCAAGAAATGATGAATGTTGATGCCTAATGTGAAATGGAAGTTCAAGGTCATCCTTGGTGTTGCTTGGGCTTACATCAATGACAACCTCAGATAATCTTTAGATCAACAAGCTGTATATTATCGCAGTTAATTATATGCTAAGGGTTGTACACATAATTTTTTAACAAGGAGACATGACAAAAATTGTGAAGACAGATATGGCTTGGGAATGCGAGATTGTATGCTATAGGTCCAATCTGTTCCAATACTTGAAAAGGACCACAATATAGAGGTGCTAACTTAGCACAACCCCTCCACTGCAAGGTAATTTTCCTTGGCTTGACTTGAAAATATACATGATCCCCCACCTGGAACTCCATGTAAGTTATTCCTTTGTTTGCATAAAATTCCTATATATCCTAGGCGGCTTTTAAGTTCTCACAATCTTTTTTAACTCTCTCCTCCACCACTGCTAGCATATCATGACCCAATGTTATTCTATTGAGAGGAATATTCCAATCTATGGGAAGCCTGCACCTCATTCCATAGAACACATCAAATAGACTCATTCCTAATGGCTTGTGGTGTCCCTTATTAGAAGCAAACTCTACTAAATGGAGGTAGTCTTCCCACTTATGCGGCTATTGCACCACAAACATTCTTAACATATCTTCTAAAACTTGATTCACTTGTTTTGTTTGACCATCCATCTAAGGGTGATATGCGATACTCAATTGGATCTGTGTGCCCAATCCAGAGAAAAGGGTTTTCCAGAATGTGGATGTAAATTTTACATCCCTGTCAGAAATTACCACCTTGGGTATTCCGTGCAATCTAAAAATTTCTCTCATAAAAATATCTGCAATTTCAACAGTTTTGTAAGTGGATTTTACTGGTATAAAATGAGCGGTTTTTCTTAGCTTATCAACCACCACCATAATTGAGTCATGTTGCTTTTTTGTTTGGGGCAAACCTGTGATGAAATCCAAGGTAATTATCTCCCATTTCCACTCAGGAATGGGAAATGGTTGCAATAGTCGCGCAGGGTGTTGATGTTCCACTTTCACTAATTGACACTCCAAACATTTAGCTAAATATTCAGTAATATATTTTCTTAAACATGGCCAGAAATAACCTTTCTTGATAGTTGAAAGTAGTTTCTGGTACCCTGGGTGGGTAGCATATGGTTTCCTGTGAAATTCATCTAATACCAATTGTTTAACATAATTTTGATTAGGAACATAAATTCGATTTCTAAAAGTTAACAATTTATCCAGATTTATGGAATATTTAAATTTTTGTCCCTTATTTTGGGAATTAATTCGTTGTTGCGAAAGAAAGGCATATTGTGATTCTTGATGAGGTACTTCTTTAATCATATCAGGGAGGTTTGATTTCACTTGATTGAATTGTATTTCATAAATACAATGCAACTTTCTGCTTAATGCATCGGTAACCTGATTTTCTTTCTGCTTAAGGTTCCTCATTTCAAAATAAAATTCGCTTAAGAAGGCTATCCATCTGGCTTGGTGGGCGTTAAAAATGGATTGTCTAAAGAAATTTGTAAGACTACTATGATCTGTTAATAGTAAAGACTTATTGCCGAGTAAGTAGTTTCACCACATTTTTAGCGCATGCATTACTGTTGTTAATTCAAGATCATAAGGAGAGTATCGTTGCTCATATTCCTTCAACTTGTGGGATTCATAATCTATAACTTTCCCCTCTTGCATTAATACTCTGCCAACGCCTTCCTTACTCGCATCTGTGCAAAGAATAGAAGAATTTTCTCGGTCTTCCATCTTTAATACTCGTGTCATAGTAAGTAATGTTTTAATTTCTTAAATATTTGCTAGAATTCAACTATCCACCAGAAATTTTGCCCCTTATTTGTAACAAGGTCATGGGAAAAGAGATTTTTCAACATCCTTCAATGAATCAATGGTAGTAACCAGCTAGGCCTAAGAAGGACCTAATATCAACAACATTCTTTGGTATGGCCCACTCGACAATGGTCTTAATCTTCTCTGGGTCTATGACTATACCTTTTGCTGATATGACATGACCAAGATAATGTATCTAAATTTTGTAAAAGTCACACTTTCTATAGTTAGCATATAGTTGATTGTCCCGCAAGGTCTGCAACACAATTCTCAAGTGATTTTGATGTTACATCTGATTCTTAGGGTAAATCCATCTATCATCAACGAAAATCAACACAAAATTATCTAAGTATGGCTGAAAAATACCATGCATCAGACTCATAAAAGTTTTTGGGGCATTCGTAAGGCCAAAAGGTAACACCACGAACTCGTAATGACCATAACGAGTTCAAAAGGCAGTATTACAAATGTATTCTTCCTTAATCCGTGTTTTATGATAGGCATATCTTAGATTGATCATGGAGAACACACTTGTTCCCCGAACTTGATCGAATAAAATGTCAATTCGAGGTAAAGGGTATTTGATAGTAAGTTTATACAACTCATGATAATCAATACATAATCTGAGAGTTCCATCCTTCTTTCGTACGAACAATATGGGGGCTCCCTATGGGGACACACTGGGGAAGATATAACCTTTATCAAGTAGTTCTTGCAGCTGCATTTTGAGTTCTGTTAACTCAGGTATGCTCATATGGTAAGGAGTTCTGGAAATAGGAGTTGCACCTGGAACTAGTTCAATCGTAAAATCGATATCCCGCTTAGGTGGTAACCTAGGTATGGATTCAAGAAACACAACAACAAAGTCTTGAATGATGGTAATATATTCCTGGGAAGTCATTTCTCTCTTGGAATTTGTGTATCCCACCTATACAACGTAAATTTGATAGCCTTTCCTAATGCATTTTCCTTGCTGGTTAGCAGTAATAGGACGTAACTTACTATTTTTCTTAATTCCTTGAATTTCCTTCCTCTATCCTAATTCAATAAGGTAACTAACAAATTTTTCCTTACAATATACTAAGGATCAAGTTCCTTCCAACCAATCCATCCCTACCAATTAACCATACGAACCAAACAGGAGTACATTTAAATTAACATAAAGTTGTTGTCCTAAAATATCCACAAGACAATGTTTTGTTTTCACAGCTACCCTTCACTTGGCCCCTATGGCTAATTTGACTAACCACAATTTTTGAAATTCACTGCTTTGCAGTTGGGATCCGTCTACAACCTTAGGACTAACATAGCTTAAGCTAGCACCTAGATCAAACAAAATAGTGAAAAGTTGATTAGCGATCATACCTTCACACTCAATCATAGTGGGTTGGTAGTCTACTTGATGTTCTCAAGTGCAACATTAATCCTGGGCATACTCCCCTCCACCTCCGTAACTTTGGAAGCTTCTTGCATGTTTGAAAGCTGCTCCGTTCTTGCCTTATGGGGACATTTTTTGTAATAATAGGATTCTCCACACCCCCGACACTGCAGAGGCTATTTTTTTTGTTGGTCATTAACAAACTTATTAAATCCCTCAGTCTGCCTATTTTCAATAGTTGGGACCTTTGGTTGATCCCTTGCTAGAAATTTACTTAAGGGCCTTTACTATACATTCCTTTTGTTGCTGACTTTCCTTCGTTTGTTTTGGATTTAAAATATTGTTTCTTAGAATTTGGAGCAAGTGTGGAAGGGAAGGGTTTCCCTAGGCCATTAAATAGAGCATCAAATCTATGATGGGTGGTAAATGGTTCTATAAGAGATTCCTCCTAATATATGAGATTAGAAGGGGTACAGGATGGCCAAAATGTATTGAGTGTAGAGAAGGAATCATGCAAATACTTGAGAGGAGTTCACCAGATTTCAGCCTACCAAGCGAGTGGAAGAGATTGCAAAGAAATTTGATGTCTAAGCCGAGCATACCCATGCTGAGAGATAATAAACCATGTGTGCATATTAAATAGAAGAGCGGAGGAACCATGATCTGGTCAAGCATCTCCGAGAGCTTGTCTTGGGGGACATTATCAAAATATTTTCTAAAGTCCAGGAAACAACAAAAGGGATCAATTTTACTATTGCGACAATCCCCTACGATGATCCTAAGGGTGAGAAGGTGGTCAATGTTTGAGTGATGCCTCCTAAAACTAGCTTGCCCTTTAGCTCCTTTCCGTTGGTTCTTAAGCCAAAGGCTAAGCTTTTTTTCCAGAATTAGCCCATAAAGCTTGGCTCGGATGTGGCTAATCATAATGGTCCTCTAGTTAGAGGGAACAATTTTGTCCCCATTTTTTAATATAGGCACAATAAGGCTTTGTGTCCAAAGCTTAGGGAAGTCATGCTTTACAGCCGATTTGAGAAGCTTGTGTAGGTGAGGAATGATGATATATTTTCCCATCTTCAAGATCTCAACATGATGGCCTTCAATATCTTTGGCTTTACCATTAGCGAGCTTATTAATCCCAGACTCAATGTCTTCCAGGGAAAATATATCATCCTTAATAGGAGTGTTTGATATGGTGTCCATGGTGTCCATAGGGTCATACAACTTCTTAATATAGTTATACCAAGTTTCTAGGGTGATAGAATGATTATCTTTAGTTTTACGAACAAGAACATTCCACCAAAACTTTTTGGCTGCAACTTTAGAAAGGTGGAGAAGTTGTTCTTCTCTCTTATTAATATATGACCTCTTCTTCCTCTTAATGAGAGAATTGAATATAATTTTATTCTAGAGCTGAATTCATTCATTAGTAACATCTCTGATTGGTTTCCTGGAAATTTTATAGTGTTTGTCATACCAAGGATTGGAAGTTCTATTATTTTTCTTATACAAAGTCTTAGTAGAGAATTTTATAATGGTGATGGAAAGGGTAGTAGTAGAATGTAAATAGATTAGATCAATGATGTTATTATAAGTTGGGGGACCTAAATCCCTTTCCAAATCCCTTAATAAAACGTTGACATTACTTCTGTCGAAGTGAATGTGACTTATTCTTTCATTGTTCTCGTGCATGTGGATGGTATGCATAGAAAGATTTAGGGATAAAGACAAAGGTCTCTAATCAGGGTGAGGCTTGTACCCATTAAGAAGCTCAAAGTTTGTAATATGGTTAAGGAAATGGATGTCATAAATCACATAATCTACAATGCCACTACCCAACCCATGGAAACAGGTCATCTGATCGACGAGAGGTAATTTATTAATACCATTCCAAATGATTACTTCATAGGAACTCAAAGGTTTAAGGAGCTGGGTGTCAAATACGTTCTTGATTATGTCTTTAGATTTCTCTTGAATCTATTAGCTAACTTACCATCCTCATCAAGACAAAAGGGGTTGGGGTTAGAGTTGTTAGTTATCGTAATAGCTTGATTAGTTGCAATTTGATCATTAAAGTCTGCACGCAAAATTATATTACCTTCATTCCTTAGGTTTTAGATGTCTTTTCCTAAGTTATTGAAAGGAAAATTCTTGTCGAGGCTCTTTTTCTTATAGGATATAGAGTTGACATGGGAGAAATAGTAGCTATTGGTTGTAGAATCAAAGGACTTGATCCAAATGTACTGATTGAAGGGGTAGGTTTTATGAAGTCAGATGTGATAGGAAATAGTGTGCCTAATATAGCAGGTTATACCACCAAAACCACTCCTTGAGGATTTATTATTCAAGGCAAACCAAAGAGTGAATCTGTCAAGGTGAGGGACCCTAGATTCATCATGCTCCCAAGCTTCAATTAAAAGAATAAGATCAAGATCGTCGAGGATCCAACTTAACATAGGAACTTTACAACATGAAAAACCACCACAATTCAAGAAGACGATCCACAGTAATGTTAATCCCTATTTATCACTCATGTTTGGGACTCTGTCTCTAATAATATCTTTTCTATTCCTAATGATTGCCCATTTCCCTTCTTCTCTTGCCTCCTTGACCTTCTGTACTTCTTTCCTAAGTTAGGCTCATATAATATGGTTCCTTTTAGGCTTGAGTAGTTCCTAAGTATATCTAATTTATGGTCATTACGATTGACCTTGAAACTAATTATTCTATGTTTATGCTTGAGTATATTTCAAACCCTTTCTTCTTCCGTGAGATAAGTTTTTTGAATTTGAGATTGTCGTTAATTGTTCTTTAACTAGTTCTAATGTGTCGTCATTGTTTTCTTCTTCTATACCAGCAATTATAAGGTGTAAGGTTGTTTTGTGGCACTCATGATGAGTCCAATTAGTTTATTAATTTCTTCGTTTCTTGGTTTAATATCTAATTTATTCTCTCTGTTATTTAGGGTTGAGTTATATTGTAGTTGTTCTTTCATATTTTTAATCTAGCTTTTCAAAGTATCATTTTCTTTAACAATTGTTTGTTTTCTACTTCAGGTTTCTTGAATTATAAGTTTCAACCCTTGGAGTTCATTGTTGAGTGAGAGTTATTTATTTTCTAATGATTTGTGGTTATTTTCAATCATTGTAGTTAATTCTAGTTTAAAATGGTCGCTTTCTTCTCTTCATCTTTCTAAAAATTCAATGTACTCATAAAGACTTTCTGGGGTAATTTTACTTGGTCTCCCTTTGCTAGACTCACGCTTAGAAAGATGAGGAGAAGTACTGAATGGAAATAAGCAAATCTTAACAAGAGGAGTAAGTGGGAACATATGCACCTGTATCTGTAGTGGTGTTTGTAACGTAGATTTAATTGGATGGAATGTTTGGTGCATAAACCGGTAAAGAAACTACTAAAGAGAGATACAAGGCCTCAACTCCTGCCACAGTCGGAGTAATCACCCGCAGAGATATGTAGAGAACCTTTCTCGCTGAGCTTCAGAAATTCGGATGTCCCATGGAGTGGAAACCTAAGGGTTTCTTTGCCCCAAAATAATACTGTTTTTTCAGAACAAAGAGTGGGAGCTCACGTCTTAGTCTATTGTGACAGGATAAATTTTGTTTACCCACCAGAAGAGATTCGACTTTGACGCTCCCCACAGAGCCCACTGATTTCACCCTAGTCGACCTCAGATATGAGTTCGATCTCTGACTTAGGTATGCTACAGTCTGTACTCGATCAAGGTATGTGTAATCATTTTAGGGCTTTGAATGTATACAACTCCTATAGAGATCATTGTCGTACAAATCACTGCAAAGAACCACTACACAACGGGTTCATATCATTGAGTTCATAAATATTTTTGCCCGAAGAGTGAGTTCATATCTCCAAGAGAGAATTCATATATATCACCAAGTTCATATATATCACGGAGAGTGAGTTCGAGAGCAAGTTATCACAATCGAATAAGTTCATATCACCCAATTCGTAAGATATGCATTATACAGGTCCCCGAATCTTCAAAGAAATCACCACAGAGCAAGTATTACTTTTAGGGCTTTCAATATTTAAATCTCCTTCAGAGAGATTACCAGAGAGTGAGTTTATAATTGTATAATACTTGGTCATGGAGCACTGGGAGCACCGAGAGTTTGTATCCAAAAACCATAAAGCACCGAGGGCCGTAGAGCGAGTTCAAATCATTTGGACTGCAGAGCGAGTATTACTTTTAGGACTTCGAATATGTACACCTCCTTTAGAGTAATAACCACAGAGCGAGTTTATAATCATATAATACTTGGCCCCACATCACTGAGAGCACCAATAGTTTTCACGGTAGATCACCGAAAGCATGGAGAGTTTGTATCTGAGGACCTTAGAGCGAGTTCAAATCATTTGGATCATAGAGTGAGTATTACTTAATTACAAGGTTTGAGGAACTTGATGCCAAATAGGTTCTCAATTATATCTTCATATTTTCTCCTGAATCTATTACCTAATCTACCATCCTTCTACTTAATAGATTTTCAATTTATTTATTTTTAATTTTTACACAGTAAAAGATATAATAATATATCGTACGATAATTTTGATATACATTATGTTTACTAACTATTTTATTTTATTTATATAACTATGTTAATTTTTAAAATATAGTTTTTAAAGAATAATTATTTTAATTTTCTCTTCTTTTATAAAAATATTATTATGCCAAAAAATATAGCAAAACCATTAAATTTTTTAAAAATAATAAAATGTTATTAATTCAATTTTATTTATTGATTGGTTGGTACTTTAATAATATAAATTGTTTTAATATGATTATAATTAGTGATATTATATTAATCCTTCTACTTAATTATATAAACATTGAATAAATATTATTTTAATAATATATTACAGTGGTCTAAATTACTATAAATTTAATCCTAAAATACTAAAGTGGAAGTTGCCAATTTTGAGTATTATTTTTAATCCATAAAATTGTATGAATTGATTCTTACTTATTATTAACAATATAAATAGGAAATTATAGGAAATGATAACTAGGAGTTATCAACTGCAAAATATGGTATTACTAGTATGTTATTATGTGAATTTATTTTTATATTAAAACCGGCTTATCATAAATTCAAAGATATACATTAGGATTAGTTACTATATGGTTAAGTAAAAAGATAAAAATAATATAACTTTAATAAAAATTATTTTAGTGCATGTAAAGAGAAAGAAATAAATAAAATGTTTAATTTTTGATATTACATATTAGATTTATTTTATAATAAATGAAATTGATTTATTAAGATAGTAGAATCAAGTAAGGTGAATTCAAACTTAATTTATTTATTAAAAAGATTAGAGATAAAGTTTTTATTGATAAAATACTTTCTTCAAAGCATTTAATTTTTTAGGTAGAAATCTCTTATTAATTATTTATTTTTTAGTTTCTTTAAACTCAATCTTACTTTTTAAAAGTATGTCCCAACCTTTGAAAGCAGGAAAGGGAAGTTATCTTTATGTATATTCCATTTTCCTAAGTCTTAACTTAATTCTATTTTTATCTTTATCGACTAAGATAATACTACTTTTTTTCCTTCTCTCTATTTATGTTTTGTGGACTTCCTACCTCATCTACTCATCACTTGGAATAATTCTTACATTAGTGTATAGGTAGGGTTGGGTTGTTGGTTGTTGGAGTTTTGTTGAGATATTTTCCCAACAATATTCTCCTTGTTCAGAATCTGTTGGATCTCATGAGCACTATTTATGTGGCTTGTAATTTGGTTTTGTAAGTAATAAAGAAATTGTTTTGAGTGAATCTTTCCACAATGTTTTCTCTTCAAATTTGCTTGTTGGTGTTACAGGGAAGAGTGTCTACTCAGAACTGCTTATCCCACTAAGGTGTGACAGCTGCCTTAGAAACAAACAGAGTAAAGCTACTTTCGTTTTTCCTTTATGAATTATAGATAGAGAGGAACAGAAAGACCAACCTCTGTCTTGCGCTAATCTCCTGATTTGATTCCTCTCTTCCTTGATAGTCTTTCGCTACTTGTTCCCTTGCACGCCCAGCTTCACAAAGTACCTGTAGGATCACAGTAGCATAGCACTATACAAAGACACGGATCTATAATCATAAACAATCTAGGATCAGATGTAAATTGACCATACAAATGCAGCAAATATCAATGACACAAGAGTATGGAGGAAAACTTGAATAGCTTTTATTGATAAACAAGAAAGAGCCAAGAGGAGTTACAACCAGTTGTTCTGACCCAGCATCAACCTCTCAGCAAGGAAGTCCCTCTTCACCTCATACAAAGCTTAGATCACCCAACAATCTGATGTTTGTCTCAAGAAACCAACAACAATTCCTTACAATATGCAAAATTCCAGCCTTTGGATCTCTGGGATGAGGGATCCATATATAGATATCTGTAATGGAGATGAGTTATCTTATGATTTGATTAGTGTCTTCCCTCTGATAGTTCTTTCTTCCACTTGGAGATTAATGATCTCTTACTCATCCTTGGTCGAATTCAGAGAAGCAAGTATCACAGGAGAAGTTTCTGGAAGCTTCCATTGCCTCTCCACCTCGTGGAATGAGACTGACATTTGTCATTTCTCGCCCATCGCACCCCATAGAAGGGCTTTTTGAAATGCAACGCACACACACAGTGTACTTAGGTGAGATGCAACACACTTGGCTAGTGGAGCAGCTGAAATGATCACGTTTTGACCAATTCTGAGCAGTTTTTCATGGAGAACTTCTGGGAGAAGCTGTAATCTGTTGACCTTGCTCTTTTAGGGGTTAGAACAACACTTTTAGGGACTTAGGAGCCCTTGGTTTATGGAAATTTCATGCTTGGGGTTGTAGTGCCCAAAAATGTCTATAACAGTTGCCCCCTAAAGCATGAGGTCGTTAATCTTTTGATGTCGGGTGAAATGCTTTATTATGAGGATCCGAAGTTCTTTCAAGCTGGGAGGAGACCTGTAATAAGATAAAATACAATACATTATCTTCATAATATTTTCATGATCTAGCTGAGGTGGGCATTCCCATGCTCATCTTTATGAATTCATTTTCATGTACATAGGACAGACAATCGTCTGAGTGTAGACTGATGATTCTGATAGAGCCATCATCCCTTTGATTGGATGATTATCTGTGCAGCAATGATGTACATTTGATGTTTTTATTTTCCTGAATGTATATCGTAGCCTAGGTGGATGAAACTAGATCTGGGGTCTTCAATCTCGTTCGATCTTCACTCGAAGTACAAGCCTATCCATGTGAGAAATGTTCTGAAGTCGAACATGGAAAGACATCGCTTGATTACTAGCCAATGATATAAGTTGTTAACAAGCGCGAGAGGAATCACCGATAATGATAATGACCCTCATGGTACTGCAGTACAATTCACGTGGTGTGAATAAAGGACTTGGCGTCGAACACCACGTAAAATCTTTCGGTCGAAGGTCATTGATGTAAACCTGTCGCCAGAAGTGAGAAACTTGCCACTGAGGCATGCAAGCTTCAAAGTACTGAATGGGGTGTTCCTAGATGAACTTCTTGGATAATGAGATGATGTCGACAAGAAGTGATCCCTCATAGGAGGGCTTTAATGAATCCCACTTCAATGACACAAAACAGAGCAAATGATTTTAATGGAGGTGAAAACGATCTGGTGATATAAGGTTCAGGGTGGCGGTCATGAAGGAATGGAGTATAAATGTATTGTAGTGGGTGAGACATAGGTGAATTCTCTAAATGACTTCTCTTGAACATATCGGTGACAATGATGTGATGGATTGGTAGCATTAACCCCAAATGTGGATGGTATGATGGGACCATGGTGATGTGACCAGTGAATGAAACAACCCAACCCGACTTGGATGCAGAGTGAAAGTGTCATGTTCAAGAGCGACTTGCTACCAACAAAGTTTCTTCAAGTTTTCTTCCCAATTTTTCCCCAGTCATTGCTGACGAGTACCTCTTTATTTTTATCAAGCTTGAGGAGGATAACATATGATTGTTCTATAATTTGCCCTTCGGGCAAACCCATCGCTATGTTTTAACGAGCCTAGCGATAGTGAAACTCGTTCTCGTCTATAGAAAAGTTTGTCGCTGTTAAAATTTTAACGAGTTTAACGACAAAGATAACTCGGTCGTTTTCAATTTTAGAGAGTCTGAAAAGGAACGTAAAGGAAACTCCAGAATTCTTTTTTCGTCATCTAATCCCTTAAGTCCAAAAAAGCATAAAACAATACAGAAGGGATGAATTTTCGATACTTTTAACGAGCCGAACAAAACAAGCGCTCAATTTTTTTATGTGATAATCCCTCAGGTCCAAAAAGATTAAAATTTAGAGGAGGGATAGCACTTCCGGTCCCTTTAACGAGCTGGAGAGGCTAATGGCTCAGCAATCTTTTCATATTTTACGAGTCAGTTGAAAAGAGCTTAAAGGAGACTCGTCTTTTGAGGAACGAGTGATGAAATGGGTAGCAACCGATTCCAGGTAAGGTTTGGAATTTTCCAATCATGGTAGTGTTACAAGGATGGCTAGTGAGATCACTCTTCGCAGCTGTTCCTCAAAATGGGTAAGCAATCAAATGGAGGTGAATGATCGGCCAATGCAAAAGTGGAGGTGATGGTGCAAACATGACCAAGACTTTAATGGCTGAAGTACTACATTCACGATGGTTATTTACCGGGGAATAGTTCAATTTTTAGTGAGCTTAAACGCAGGGGGAAACATTTGCTCATGGCTTATGTTTATTTTTTAACGAGCTTGAACTATGCGCTAAAACTGCTCGATTAAATGGTCTCTTTTTGACTTTCCCATAAATAGCTTTGTTCTCTCAAAGATTGTACTGTATTCTCATTTGCTTCATCAAACTAGTCAGAAATGAACAATATATGCTTGAAAAATGAATTAGAACACTAACATTTTACTTTGAACTACGTAAAAAGTAATGAAAAAGTGCTTTCACCTCTCATTTTATCATTTCATTTGAACTTTGGTTTGTTGGAGCTTTGGAGGTGCTTTCCCCCTTTGATTTTCATCAGCTGATTTCGGGAGATTCTGTGGATGATTCTCGTCGCCGTCTGGACTAGGTAGGAGCTAAACCTAAGCTCTTTCATTTCATGCTTTCCATTTTGCATTCTGAGCTTGATTCCTGGTTTTTCTGAGCCTCTGGGGTTTGAAAAACTCGTTCTGCCTTCAGCGCACCCTCTGTGTATCGAAAGGTGCATTAGATGTTGGCCTGTTCACTGGCCATCTAACATGCAATGCACCCAGGCACTATTGTAGGTGCGATGGGCGTAGAGAAGGAATTTTATGCACAATTTTTGATGGAAATTTTGCCTGTTTCTTACCAAAATCAGGATCTAACTCTTCTCTTGTTTGTTTTTCAGAGATCTTTGGAGTAAGATGACTATTACATGGTGAGAACGTGAGCATGAAGAAGACGACATGCTTGCCCTACATGATCTGGTTACAGTAAACGCTCTGCGGAACTGTGGCTTGCTGAAGTTTTTCTGCATTTCTAGCATGAGACAACAGATCAACTTACTGCAGTATTTGCTCGATGCTTGGGATCCTACCAACGAGGTTTTCTAGATCAGGGGAAAATCCATCCCCTTGACTGTAGTAGACATCTATTTCTTGACTGGCTTTTCGAGGTGGGGTGCCCCCATCTCTTAATCAGGTTCGGCCCGAGGAGGTGAATCTGTGAGAGATTATGTTCGCCGGTATTACAGAGAGGGATCTCAGCCGAGTAAAAACGACAAGATCATCATCCGCAATGTCACTGATAGGTCCCTCAGGACTATTCTGTTTACTTTTGGTAGGATGGCTGGTGGTGCGGCTCTTCATGTAGCCAATCGATCTTATATGCAGTATGCCTTGGAATGCCTCCAACCGAAGGTGTTCAACTGGTGCAACGCAGTACTTCTTGTGATGAAAGAATAGTTGACCAAGGTAAAGAGTGGGAGGTTGAAGAACTTTGGGTATGGTTCTATTTTGACCGCCTTTACCTTGGAAAAGATACCGCTGATGCAGCCGCAGTATATTGCACTCGATTTACCTTGACCTACTGAACCACGTATGCAGAGATGGGTTGACATATGTCTAGGCATGCTGGTCAGTCTCAGATTTCATTTTCCGATACCTTCTTCGGGTGGTTTGATTGTCAGGAGATGGTTTATTCCAAGTATCCATATGCTGGCATGGACTTTCGGGGTGATCCAGATTTAGTACTGCCGGATGGCGAACAGTGGGGCACCATTTGTAAATTCTTTGACCATATTCATGTTTATCATTTTTCATTTATAATGTCCTTGTGCTTTATTCTGTCAATACTTAATCCAACTCATGTGTTCATGCAGATGTTGGTCCTGTTCGGCTAGTAGCACGCCTGCGAGTGCCAGCTGCCACCCCAGCAGGAGAGGCTGTTGGAAGGGCTATCCTTCGCAACCTCAATGTGATCGAGACTCTCACAGCATTACAGAAGAAGGTTGAGGGCCTCACTCTTGGTATTCTAGATGTGAGGACTGACAAGCTGCCCTTGAGGTTACAGCGGCATACTACTAGTGTGCCAAGACGATGGACTCGTCTCTTACGCATGATCGCACAGGCTATGACTTGCTATCACGAGCATCATTAGACTAGGGTGCCCCCTAGCATTTTTTAGTTTTTTGGTCATTTGACCAATTTTGTCTTGGTTACGGAACATTATGTGTAAACCATAAATAGTTATATATATTTTTGATTTTCGAAGTTTTATTTTGGTTAAGCTGCATGATCCAAATGCAAACATTGATGGTATGCTTCTTTTTATAAATGTTGCAAATGTCTATCTAACACATAATTTGCCAATGAGTCAATTAATGTGTTTAAGTTTCTGGAAATATGTTGATATTGAATAAAATCAAATTGTCTTTCCAAAATCTTAACCCCTAGGAACATGTGATATGTAGCTGGATTTCGGACAGAGTAGATACCAGTGAGTTGTATTATGACGAGTTGTGAGTCTAGCCTGACAATCAGTCGGCGTATACCGTGTGTGATGGCATCAGAGAGAAGTTCTATCAGCGCGCTATATTCAACGATGTTATTCATTGATCAACCAATACATACCCCTTTGAAACTTACTAACTCGCCGCTTGGATCAAAAATGGCCCAGGCCGTGGAAGATAGGTTCCGCGAACTATGACTCGCTCCGTCGGCATATCCGACATATGATTCCAATAGGTTTGACATCTGCAATAAATGTAAAAAGTGGATTACTTGACCAAAACAAACAGTTTAGCGAAAACAAAAACATAACAAAAGCATACAGGTTACCATACCAAATTACGCATAGTAACGCTTGAGGTACAACCCGTTATGAGGTTGCACCAGTTGAATTCCGTCATAATCCATTAACTCGTAGGCTCCTTTTGCTAACACTCGCTTAACGATATAGGGACCCATCCATAAAGACTTAAATTTACCTGCTCCCAATTTATCGGATTCTTGGTCATAAAGCAAGACCAAGTCACCTTCTAAGAAGACACGGGGTTTGACATTTTTGTCGAACTGTGCTTTGACTCATTTCTTATGGGCTTTGTTAGCCAAAGAAGCATCACGAAGGGTTTCATCCAATTGGATTAGTTCCAAGAAACGAGCTTCTTCTTCTGAAGTTCCGGGGAGTAGATCAATTGTGAGTTTGAGAGACGCGATTTCGCACTGGATTGGTAAGACTGCTTCCAGGCCATATACCAGTTGGAAAGGTGTAAACCCGGTTGCATTCCTTATCGATGTTCGGTAAGCGCACAAAGTTGAGTACAGGATTAGGCGCCATCTTCTTTTGTGAACTCCAATCGTCCTATGCAGCATGCGTTTCAGGACCTTGTTGATTGCTTCAACTTGTCCGTTGGCTTGCAGATAATATGGAGTAGAGCTGTCGTGAGACAACCCTAGTTTGGCAGCTAATTCCACCATCATGTGATTTTGAAAATGCGATCCATGATCTGTGACTATAGCTTGTGGTATGTCGAATCTGGCGACTACATGATTGAGAAAAAAAAGAGGGCAGTTGTTTCACCAGTATTATCTAATGTAGGCATCGCCTCGGCCCATTTGGTAAAATAGTCAACTGCGACTATGATATACCCATGCCCCCCGGTCAAGGTGGGGCTACATGTCATGAGATCGATTCCCCATTTGGGGAATGGCCCGACAGTACCTATTGGCTGTAGAGGTGCAGGTGGTCTTCTGGTTTTGCTATTGAAAATTTGACAAGCATGGCAACTTCTGACTGTGTTTATGCAATCTTTAAACATTGTTGGCCAGAAGTATCCTGCTCGTAAGATTTTTTGCGCTGTAGCATAACCGGATTGATGCTCCCCACACATGCCTGAATGACAATCATTCAGGACTTTTTCGGCCTCCTCATGTGTGAGGCACCTTCTCAGAACTGTATCGATACCGCGACGGTAAAGTCTATCACCGACGATCATGTAGTCTTTTGCTTGGTATCAAATACGTTTTTGTTCGGAGCGGGAGGTATTTGGCCTATATTTTTGGGTTTGGAGATAAACTATTATATCTCCATACCACTCATTGCTTGAAGATATCAGAAAAAAAATTTCGTCCACGATTGTTTCTTTGGATGTTTCATCATTGGATGACGATGAGAGATCGCATAATAATTCTGCGAAAACCAGAGCTTTCTTTGACTTGGATTTTACAAATTCTAGATCAAACTCTTGTAGGATTGATATCCATTTTGAATATTTCCCCCCAGCAACTGTTGCGACAATATATAAGTCATGGGGTTGCAATCTGACAGAATGGTAGTTTTTCGAAAGAGGACATAATGTCGAAATCTCTGTATCGCTTGAACAGCTGCGAGTGTTAGCTTTTCAATGTAAGAATATTTTATTTCTGTATCATTTAAGTTTTTACTTAAATAATATATAGGATGTTCGATTCTATCGTCTTCTTGAACTAAAACCATTGCGATGGTCGCATCCGCTGTAGCCAGATACATGTGAAAATCCTTTTGATAATCAGGAGCGTACATTAATGATGCTTTCATTAGGGATTCTTTCAAAGCATCAACGGAAGCTTGCGCAACCTGATCCCAGACAAAGGGTACTTCCTTTTTCAAAAGATGTGTATAGCCTTTAGCAAGTTCGGCATAATTTGGAATGAACCTTCTCAGAAAGTTTGCTTTCCCTTCGAGTTTCTGAATCTGAAGCAAATTCGAAGGTGGAGGTAAATTTATGATTGCCTGAACCTTACATGGGTTGACACGAATCCCGTTCTTTGAGACTACGAAGCCAAGTAAACGACCAGAACTGACGCAAAATACACATTTGTGTGGATTGAGTCGTATCTTGTAGTGTCGGCAACGTAGAAATATTGCTCTTAAATGCTGCGGGTGATCAGTCCGCTTTCACGAATGAGCCGGAAGGTCGTCGAGGTATGGTTGAACAATGTTTTTGATGTCATGGAAGGCATAATTCATTGCCATCTCAAACGTCGCCCCTGCGTTCTTTAAACCAAAGGGTAATTTTCGATATGTGAATGTGCCCCATGGACAAATAAATGCAGTCTTTGACTGGTCCTATGGGCGGATATTTATTTGATTATACCCGGAGAATCCATTCATGAATGAAAAGATTTTGCATCCGGCGCATTCATCAATTATCTGGTCGATGAAGGGTGTAGGGTAGTTGTCTTTTGGACAAGCTTGATTTACATCCCTATAATCGACGCACACTCTAATTGTTCCTTGTTTTTTCATAACAGGGACAATATTCGATACCCAATCGGTTAGAGGAATCGGGTAAATGAAACCAACATGGAGAAGTTTCTCAACTTCTGCCTTAATGGCGGCGGCTTTCTTGGGGTGCACCTGCCGTAACCGTTGTCGTACTGGTTTGAAATCTGGATATATCTTAATTTTGTGTTAAACGATACTCGAGTCAATGCCCGGCATTTCATTATATGACCAGGCAAAGACATCTCTGAATTCACGAAAAAGAGCGTCATATATTTCCAGTTCTGAAGGAGAACAACATTTTCCAACATAAATATTCTCTACAACATCTGTTTTGGTCGAGATATTTATGGTGATAGTCTGTTCAATGTTGCACAAGTTTCACTCGAAATCCACCGTGTTTAGAGTGTTTGATAGAAAATCAAAAACTGAAGGATGATAAAGGTCATCAGGAGTATCTTCTCCACAATCCGAAAGAAGGGAACGATGGTGGGAATCATTCCATGGTGCCCCTTCAATTACCATTGATTGAAAAATTCCTTCGTCAGTGACATGCACTCGCGACCAAGGATCTGAAGGGGTACCATATTCCTCAGACCTGTCTATCCAAACGCTTGATGAGCGTTGATTTGGGTTTGCCATCTAGGCTAGGAACATTGATTGCTACAATACTTCCGTCGGGCTTGGAGGCAAAACCATTACATGATCCATGTCGATATCGTTTTCTGAGATACTTTTAGAAGATATCATATTGCAGATTCCTACCGACGCTACTTCCGCCAGATGGATTGGAGGTGGAAGGGTGAAAGTTCCCATTAATATAGGATCTTTTAGTAGGCCTACTCTGATATTTTGAAGCGAATGGGGGCTTCCATGGATCATAGGGATGCTTCCTGTAACTTGAGAACCATTGGGGAGGAAGTTTTGTTGATCGACGATTGTAATCCCTCCTTGGAAGGGAAATGCAATCTTCCTAAAATAGTTTGACACAATGGCAGCCATAGCATATATCCATGGTCTTCCTAGTAGGATGTTGTAATCGAGATTTCCATCGATTACTTCAACATCTATTTCTACTGTTTTCCCTCCTCGTTCAACTTTCAAGTTACTTAGAATACCATATGGGGTATATGTCCTTCTGTCAAATGCTTTTAATGTCGTCGAGGATCACGACAAGGTTGGAGATCCTAAAGTTTTCCAGCAGCTCATCGACATAATGCATATAGATGCCCTTTCATCAATAATTGTTCGATGAACAGTTTTGTTGAGGGATTTCACTTGAACAAGGAAAGCTAGTTGAGCTGGTAATTGAGGATCATATCCTTTATGATCGAAGGATACAAGATTGGAATCCTTTGGGTCTATCCCACCAATGGTTGATAATAAAGCCTGCTTTTGGGATGGGCAATTTTGTAGTACTTCAAGAGTCGACATAGCGGATGGCGATTGGGCCAAATCTTCCACTATATTATAATGTTGTTCCGCTCTAGCGCGGGGATTAAACGTCGACTTGTGTACTACTCCCTTTCGCGGTTTTATTGTCAATTCAGGAATGATGGGTGGCACAACTTCTATCGAAGTTGTTGTCAAACTACTAGGCTGATCTTTATCCTTGTTGTTCGACAACTGTGGATTCCCATAATCTTTGTTCTTGGTTGATATCAAAGCATCATTTCGATGTTTTGAAACCGAAAACATTAGCACTTGAGATGGGGAAGCATTTCCACTCTCAACCAAATTTGTTCCTTGATTTGGAAACGAATCAGTTAACACTGCGGAGGTTTTTGAATTCTTGAAGAATTTTTTAAGCTCAGCTCTGTGTGGAAAATCTGTGGTCCAATGATCCTCATCACATATAAAGCATGGATATTTAGGTTTCCTATTTCCAGGAGGGTTTGCAGAAGATTTCTCAGGTGATGATTCTTCTTGTTTCTTCTTCTTCCCTTTGCCTTTCTTCTTGCCTCCTGGTTGATTGGTTTCTTTGCCTTTATCTGTCGATACGGCATTTACTTCCGAGGCAAGAAGTTCATCTTTTGCATTTTGACCTGAAATCTTACGGGCCTTTTTGGATGTAGCCTTTGTCGATTTCGTGTCTGTTGCGCCAATCATGCCATCGCCGGCATGAGAGTCATTGTTTGATTTAGGAGGAGGAGCTGAGAATTCTGGTATAGGGGCGTCAGGTATTTTATCGTAGAGCGTGCCAGACTGAGTGTAAATCAAGTCCAAAAATTGCGCACGAGCGATAACTTGCTCTTTTGTTACAACTCACCCCTTTGACACATCTTCCGAGATGGAAGGTAGTAATGACTTGATAAACCATTCAGCTAAGAGCTGATCAGGAACATACGTGTTTACCATTCTACGACGACGTCGCCACTCATGTATATGATCAGATATGTGAGTGGCCGTCATCTGTTTGAAGTTGGTAAGCAGTTCCATTCCCGTTTCATACCTTATTGGTAATTGAAAATGGGTTAAAAAGGTTGTGGCTAAGGTACTGAAGTTGTCGAATGAAGCTCTAGGAAATTCGATGTACCATTTTCCCGCCAGACCAGTTAACGTCCTATAAAAAAGGCGAAGCCTTATCGAATCATCATTTAGGGTGTTTGATGAACACCACAGATGAAAGGTCATCACATGATTCGACAGATCTTCACCCGGATTTCCATTAAATTTAGGAATATCTGATGGAATTTTATGCGGAATCGCTGGCCACCAAGGGGCGTAAGCGATTGGATCATTTGTTAACCGATTTAAATCAGGTAACTCTAAAGTTGCCACAAAGGGTAACTGTTGATTTAGGTTAGGTGAAGCATACCCAGGATAAGATGGGATTGCCTGAGCAGTTGGTCTTTGCATACCGGCATAATGCATTTGATGCTGGTAACTTTGGTAAGGTTGGTGGGCATGACCATTGTAAAATGGTTGATTTTGACTGCTTTGAATATACAACTATCCACTATTTGCAAAGATTTGTTGCTCAGAACCATGGTATACTTGTTGGAATTGCGGTTGTTGGTATTGTACTAGCCATGGTTGTGAAGCCATGTGCTGTTACCCGATACTAACAGTTTGACCAAGATGAGGGGTAATTGTACCCATCTGAACCTATCTCATTCCACCAGTCGGCGATTGTGATTGAGTCACAGGGTCAAGGGGTTGTTGCATTACAACCTGAGAAACCTGAGGTTGGCATAAAATAGGCAGCGCTTGAACTTGCGACACTGTCACAATAGCTATCGTAGTTGGTATATTTGACATAGGTAGACATTGTTGCATCGAGTACACAACTCTTGGTTGTTGAGGTAGTATTGGTACCCAACCGCTAGAAGTAATTCCAACATAACTCGAATTTTGTTGTGAACTCCCGTATGGTTGTCCCCCCGGAGGGGATAACGAAAGGGTATACTACCCCCGATACGGTGGTAATCCAAAACTCAAGGGAATGGTTTGCCCTTGAGGGCCGAACTACCTAAATTGACCTCCAAATGGATCAATTTGTTGAGACTCAACATAAGAGTTTCCGGATATTATTCCAGATGAACAAATAGGAACAGACCATACTGTCGAAATGGCCCCGGAGTGGGCTCTTTCTACTGATTGAGAGCTAGTTGGGACAGATGGTATACCGGCGAACATTTTTGGAGTGATAGCAGGGGGTTCTGCCATCGCTGTGTCAGACAACACAGTCCTAGATGTCAACGGTTGTTCAGACATTTCTAGTCTATCCAAAACATTACCTAGCGATTCTATAGGAGCTTTCGCTGGCGGTAGACTAACTTCTGATGAGGAAGGATACAGAGTGATCCCGACTCCAAATTGCGATGGAGTACGAGCTGGAGGATCTTCCACAATATCTTCTATGGCAATCAGACCAGGTGGAAGGGGTAGACCGTCAGGTCTGTAGAATATTTATGGTGCCGAAGAAGGTATGGAATCAACATCAACAAATGTTTGAGGAGCAAGACTCTCCGAACCGGTTGTAAATGGAACTAGTTCGGTAACACAAGTGTTTACCCTCAGACTAGGATCAGTACTACTGTCCTTCTGTGGCTGCTAAACTTCTTCTGTAGAGGCAGGGATTCCAGAAATTTTTGGAGTAATCAGAGCCTCTGATGTTGTTGGAACACTTGTTCTAACTTTAACAGGAGATTTGGAACCGATTAAACGAGTTCGCTTTGTCCATACTAGCTTCGATTCCGGAGACAAAGATGGTTGACTCGTAAGCCTCCGTGAACGACGGGGTTTCAATTGACTTTCTTCCACGATTGTGAATTACTCGATCAACTAAAAATAAAGGGGAAGTATGTTTCCGAATTAAATGAATTTTAGACGCTTTGACACAACTTGTTTTTCTAATTTTTAAGAGTCAAGAAAAAACAATAGATGACTCTAGTCTCCTTTGATTTTTAATGAGCCTGAAGTGACAAGTGCTAAGATGGACCTTTTCTGTTAAAGAGTCTGAAAAGGAACGAAAGGGACTGATCTAGAAATCTAGGTAGAGGGATTACCAAACCAATCGCAAAACTGCAGAATACTTTTTACGGTACGGCAGTCAATCTTCCCGAATGCTGTGTTCAGTGCATTGCGATCGATAGGGCGGCATACACGGCTTCCTATGGATAAAGGATTAAGCCTATTGGGGTCTCCCAAAATATACTCGACGGTATGTGGGAGCACAAGTCCGTACTGGCACTTATCGTCTCAAAGTGGAGGAATTACCCAACCATCAGTGAGAACAACAGTTACCAGGCTTTACGACGCTTGAATACGTCTCTAGCCTAGAATTCTAAATGTTGTGCGTTAAGTTCCAAAGCGTTGTTAGATTCATTGAATTTATTTTATAGTTGATCTTGTTTATGAAGTTTGCCTTTCAGGTTCACCGCGAGATGTAGATGTAATTCCTAAAATGCAATCTAAGATGATAAACAATCTTTTTATCTTCTTTGTGCAATGAAAATCCTAGCTACTAAGGAAAGAAAGACAAAATCTCTCCACAAAGAGAAAAGAGAGCACTCTAAATGCACTTTCCTAAATCAACCAATCAGACTGTCTATATGCAAATGCACATGCATGTATTTGTTTTCGACTTTCTTAGTATATGAATGATAAGAAGAAAGTTGATGCACAAATCTGAATTTCTTTTCAAGCGACAAATATCAACAAGTTTCTTTTCGAAATAAAAAATGTAGACGATCACAACACCTTACAATTTTGAAATGAATACTTTTTCTTGACACTTAGAAAATTACAAATTCAGACCAAAAACAATAGTAACAGGATAATCGACCATCAACAGCAATCAAACTCTTTCCTATGATTGAAATCGACACTTGCAACAGTTTCAAATCAAAGGACGATAGTACAATTACACTACTTTTGCAAAGGAGAACTGAAAATGACTCAAAAAACACACAAAAACATTTACAGTTCTTTTGTACAAAGGAGGCGGAATAACAGCAAGGAAAAGGGGTTTCAAATAGACATATACTTATCACAGGTAGCAAAATTCAGGAATAGAACTGGAAATAATGAATCACAGAAACCAAAACTGCACAAAGCCTAGTCTGACCAGTGCACCTGTAACACAGGGAATTTGAAATGCAGCGCACCTTCTCCACTCGGGAAGTGCGACGAAGTTCAGATTCTCTGAACAGTACCTGCGTTGGGCCAGAAACGAGACTCTGTTTGGGTTCTGCGTCACAGTTTGCAGTTCAGTTCATGGGTTTTGGCCGAGAAAAAGGTAATCAGTAACTCAACAATCAGGGGTAGATCTAAGGAGGATCTAAGAGCTATCACAAGGGAAATCAGAGAGTTTGTGAATCAGTTGTTTAAATCATAAACAGATCCTGTAGATGGACTAAAGTAGCATTTATCTACTTTGCATTTGATATGGCAAATGCAGTTCGAATGCTACCTGTAAGTTTATGAAATAGACAACAAGGAAGACAAACAAACAAACTAATTCGTCCCCAGTGGAGTTGTCATTTTGTTACAGGGAAAAGTGTCTACTCAAAACTGCTTATCCCACTAAGGTGTGACAGCTGCCTTAGAAACAAACAGAGTAAATCTACTTTCGTTTTTCCTTTATGAATTATAGATAGAGAGGAACAGAAAGACCAACCTCTGTCTTGCGCTAATCTCCTGATTTGATTCCTCTCTTCCTTGATAGTCTTTCGCTACTTGTTCCCTTGCACGCCCAGCTTCACAAAGTACCTGTAGGATCACAGTAGCATAGCACTATACAAAGACATGGATCTATAATCTTAAACAATCTAGGATCAGATGTAAATTGACCATACAAATGCAGCAAATATCAATGACACAAGAGTATGGAGGAAAACTTGAATAGCTTTTATTGATAAACAAGAAAGAGCCAAGAGGAGTTACAACTAGTTGTTCTGACCTAGCATCAACCTCTCAGCAAGGAAGCCCCTCTTCACCTCATACAAAGCTTAGATCACCCAACAATCTGATGTTTGTCTCAAGAAACCAACAACAATTCCTTACAATATGCAAAATTCCAGCCTCTGGATCTCTGGGATGAGGGATCCATATATAGATATCTGTAATGGAGATGAGTTATCTTATGATTTGATTAGTGTCTTCCCTCTGATAGTTCTTGCTTCCACTTGGAGATTGATGATCTCTTACTCATCCTTGGTCGAATTCAGAGAGGCAAGTGTCACAGGAGACGTTTCTGGAAGCTTCCATTGCCTCTCCACCTCGCGGAATGACACTGCCATTTGTCACTTCTCGCCCATCGCACCCCATAGAAGGGATTTTTGAAATGCAACACACCCACCAGTGTACTTAGGTGAGATGCAACACAGTTGGCCAGTGGAGCAGCTGAAATGATCCTGTTTTGACCAATTCTGAGCAGTTTTTCATGGAGAACTTCTGGGAGAAGCTGTAATCTGTTGACCTTGTTCTTTTAGGGGTTAGAAAAACACTTTTAGGGACTTAGGAGCCCTTGGTTTATGGACATTTCATGCTTGGGGTTGTAGTGCCCAAAAATGTCTATAACAGTTGGTATCAGAGCAGGTTCAACCTTAACTCTATAATGAGAGGGGTTGTGACCATGAAATTTTAGCAATGTTGATTGTCTGTGCATAGGCGTATTAGTTTTGTGTATTTTTTATGTTGAGTTTGATTTGTGTGTGTGTCAATCATGAAGAACATAGGGATTTAGAGAATTGTTGATCTATTGATGGTCTAGATCCTCACGGTTCAAATGTGTGTGTAGGTGTGTTCTGAAATCTGCAGGGAAGAGTTCAAAAGCCGTGAATGGGATGCGAATTGAGTTTTAGGTGTCTCTAATCCCCAATTAGTAAGTCACCTTTATAGAAATGACAATTAACCACAATGATTTCTAGAATACTGAATCATATTAGGCTCAGTTTTCTCAACTCCAGAACCATAGAAGATGTGGAGCACTAGGATCTCGAGGCCAAGTCAGAAGCTATTGTGGGCAACAAATCGATGATTTCACGAGTGGATTTTTTTCCTGTTCCACTCCTCAAAATTTCCGACAAGCCATTGGTTGATGCAGATGAAACTATAGTAATTTTGGTCACAACAATTGAGATCTGAATCATGTGAACTATGCATTCTGCACCAAAGGAGACGATGATCCAACACTTGTTATCAACATTGATAGGAACTTTTGGTTGAAGTGAATTATTTGCTTTGGAAATTCAAAGGGAATGGTACCATTTATCATTGGGCTCCAACAAATATAGCACATCCTTAATCAATTTTAACGCCATGTCTAGAACCTTATTATTGGTATAGAGAATTGTTGGGGAATTGTTACTGACCTCCGCATGGCTGTGGCATTAAGTATGGGGGATATCTGTTAGAATATTCCGACACATAGGAAATAGTTAATTATAACTTGGTCTAGTGTAGAGTTAGGTAAAATGTGTTTCTTTACTATGTACTTTTGTAACTTACAATCTGACGGTCACGATATGTTCTATACATGAAGTGATCTAATGGTTCATTCTCTCCTTGGTATTACCTATTAGTGTCAGTCTTTGAAGCCTTCCTCCAGTGATCAAACATGCTCCTACAAAATTATTTTAAGGTGTCAAAGTCAAATTTTGTCATTTTAGTGAGCCTTCAAGTAAGATTTGGTCATTAGGTATTAGGTTTAGGATTTGTTTTCACTTCTTTCAAAGTTGTCCAAATGTTGGTCCATGTCACCATTCAGATGAGTGTATCATCATTCAGACAATTGTCATCATCATTTCAGGTTTCAATGGGTCATTTTACACCTTGTTCGTGTTTCAGTTGTGCTTGGGTAAGACTCATTTCTCTCTCCTAGGGTTTTGAAGGTAATTACTCTTGTATGGTAAAATCATCAACAATACTTACATCCTGATGCTCATTCACCTTCCCCTATCCTTAATGTGCCTTATTAAACACTTCCCATCACTGATATCCCTCAAATTCCTCATTTTCCCACAAACCCTAATTTCTTGTTACAATTTGACAATTTTCTTGGCTAAGCCTGTGTTTTTCCCTTTTGGACCCCTTCCCCTGACTCAATATTTCAAATTCCACTTTCCCCTATTTCCTAACATCCCTCCCTGATTCCCAAAATTTTCTCAAGAATTTAGAAGCCCCTTATCCCCTTCATTTCACTTCACTTCGACAGATCCCCTATTACACACATCGGTATAGGTTTTACTCAAATGACGTTTCTAAGCATGAAAAAATGAATTTGGAGAAAGTGAGAGAGGTTACTTTCTGTAATAGGCCAAGGAAGAAAAACCACCTTCACTTTTTACACTGGTGTCATGGTTTTAGAGAAATGTCAAAAATACAGTTTCCTTAGGAGAATTGATGCACCTCTATAGTGACCTTGGGAAACTCAAGATTTCTCCTAGCTTGGTTGGCCAAATGACTTGCTTGATGAGTCAAATGATAAATAGACACAAATATATTTCTAGTTCGCTATCATGATCTCAATTTGGAGTTGAGGAAAACCTTCAAACCTTGACTTCAATAACACTCTACGTTTAGGCAGCCTCATTTTGCATATTTTTACCAGTCTTGGGAGATTTGACATTCGACAGGGCAAATGACCTCCAAATTCGAAAATTCAAGATTTTTTAGAAGGTACACTTGATAAGATTTCCAACAAGATATCATACCCCTAATTTGGACACCAGGAAGGCCTCCAAAAGTGGTCTACAAAAAGGCGCTGCGCACATGGTAGCTGGCGTTGTGCATAGAAAAGGCGTTGCGCACCTGGGAGCTTCTTGCAGTGTAAAATTACACTGGTGCAGCACATACAAAAGGCACTGCACATTTGTGTGAGGGCATTGCGCACCTATGTAAGGGTGTTGTGCACCTGCCAAACTCTTCCAAATCAATCCAATTTCCCTCAATTCTCCAAATTTTCCTCTTAACAAGTAATTAACACAATTATTCTTGTTGAAAAAGGGTTTTTTGCATCAGTCTATGGTAATTGTGTTTATCAAAAATCAAACCCTAGTTTTCACCAAACCCTCTCATATACTTTAAAGATCATTCATAGATTTTTGTCATATCTCATCCATTGGTTGTCCCCCTAAAACCCTATTCCCTCATATAAATTTCCCTAGATCTCATCCCTTCATACAAATTTCCCAAACCATACATTATCCGTAAACCCTACCCCCCATATAAACCCTATCCTACATATACCTTCTTCCCACACATAAAAATCCTAAACCCTACCTCACATACACAAAATTTACACTATCCTTGAAATCCTATTCCATAAATTCGCAAAACCCTAGTCATCCCCTTCATACCTATTCCCTCAAACCCTACATCAAATCAAATCTCAATCATATCCCTGTCTCATCCCACTCATTCCCTTTCTTTTAAAAATCTCTTCATACTCATCATTCACCCACACTACCTTTCTTTCCTCACTAGCATTTACAGTCAATCAAGCCAATGGACATTGATTATGGAGCTTTTATCCTTTTGGACCACGAGGTGGCACAAGAGGTGAGTGTCATGGACTTGGATGCTCAAAATCCAAGGAGTGTCAAAGATTTGATCATCAAGGAAAAATATTTGTAATGCAAGGACAAAGAGGCTAAAGGCCAAGCTAAGACGAGTTTTGAGGAACAAGAAAGAGAAACACAAGCTAAAGATCTTGGTTGAAGCATCATTGGCCTAGCAAAGAACCTAACCAGGATTACTCATGCCAAATTTCAAGAAATTTGGAGCAACTTTTGTAATTTTTGAAAACTTTAATGTAAAAAACAGTCTTTTCCAATAGGTGCGTAGCGCCACCGGCGCTGCGCTTTGTTGGGGACACTTGCTTGCAAAAAAGTTTATATTTTTGAAATCAACATGGAAAAATATGGAAGCTCAGAAATGGCTAAGAATTTTGGACAAGTTCTATTTCTCCAAAAGAGAAAAAAACACCCAAAAAGTGCCCTCTCTGCCACTTTTTTGCCACACAAGAAGCAGCCTTGGGAGAATAAATTTTTGGAGGGGCAAATGGACTCCAAATTTAGAAATTCAAGTCGTTCCAGAAATTAGACTCATCAAGATTTCCAATGAACTACCCTGCACCTGCTTTGGACTCCGGGAAGGCTTCCCAAATTCACCTAGAAAAGGCTCTACGCATAGGATCAGTGGCGCTGCACATTGGATGAAATTTTCTAGTTTTACCTCATTTTCCAGATTTCGCCTAGTTTTCTCTACAGTTGACTTTTTCTTGCTCTCTTGGTGAAATTTTCATCGTAAATGATGTAATTTGATGAAATTATGGATGTAAAACATTTAGTAGGGTAGATACATCAAGTCAAAGGTGGTTTTGAGCTGAATGAATTGGTTTCCTTTGTTTTAGACGCAAGCTGTTCCACTACCTATATTCATGTTCTTAGTTTACATATGGTTGAAACCACCCCTTTTCTTATGGATTCAACCCTGATAGCTAGCTTGAGTAGTTTCCTTGCCTATATCATGTACTTTTTAATTCATTTGTAGAGGTTGGACTTTGGTAGAAGTGTTGGACTCACTGAACATTTTGTATCAGTAGTTGGAAAGGAATAAAACTAGGTCTCACAACTATTTTTGTGGGATTCTTGTGGCAATGAGTTTATGTATTGTTTCTTCTTTGTAATGAGTTTTTCGGATGTTTTATATGTATCCACATATCTCTCTTTCTTCTAAACTAAATGAATCAAGGTGAATAGACAAAATACACTAGATTTACAGTGCTTTGTCATCGGATTGCATTTAGTTTTCAATTTTTTCACCGTTTGAAGAGGATTCATAGTTTCTTGTGCCCTCCTCAACTCCTCAGTAGTCTTACTCTACCATCTCAATCCTTTGCTAGTACATAAGCTCTTGTGTACCCTACCCCACAAGACATGACTGTATCCCTAAGTTGATTTCCTGGATCCAATCTGCCTTCTCCAATTGATCCAACAACCAAAACCTAAAACCAAAACTAGAAACCCTAATCTACTATACCTAGCCTAAAATCAGCATTCATTTTAGTCATCTCAAGCCCTAGTTGTCGTATTCTAATTGAGATTGACAAGGAGAGAGCCCTCTCCCGACTTGGTAGGGCTAGCTAACATGTTAAGCGTGGTTTGATGTTACCCTAGACCTGCCTTCCTTCAGCCTAAGGTGGATTTAGGCACTAACATTACCGACACTTGATATGTGGCTTCACACCTGATTGGTCCATGATCTCTATTTAAAGAGCATGGAGGGTCATTTTTAGGGTAACCATTCATGATAGAAGCTTATGTGAAATTTCATTCTTTTATTAATAAATTGCCTGAAGTGGTCATGTTGGCTCAAGTCGTGGACTGTTTCCCTCTTTGATGGTTTTAACCATGTCAAGAATACTTGTGTATTGATCTGTCATCTGTTTGTGAGTGGTGTCCTTTGGTGTTTTGTATAAGGAACTTACCCTTTAAATTCCTACAATATCGTTATTGGTATTTTACAGACCTAAGTTTAAGGCATGTGCACAACTGTGTTTTTTGAGCACAATAGAAGTGAACAATGTAAACTTTGAAACAAGGACTATAAACTCAAAATGGGAAGTCTAGTGAAAAAACCACAAAAAAACATGAAAAACAATGCTAAAAACGAAAAGTGTATATATTGGAACGATGTTTTTTTAAGGGTTAATTTTCAACATATTTAAAAAATGGGAGTAAGGCCAAATTTTCGTGAGAAAAACAATTGTTTTTGAGGAAAAAAACACACTAATGTTTTTTTGTAGAATAACATTTCTCTTTCTGAGCTATAATTTCAACATTTTCTAGTAATGACGATAAATATAAAATAATGCGATATAAAACACATTAAAATTCCATGAGTTTTCATCCATGTTGTTAAACATATAATAACATGGCACTAAAAATCACTAAAATTCTAATTGTTTTAGACCATAACATTAAAGATAAAAAAAATGGAAAAATTTCAACCATGGAATTAAAAAAATCTAAGTTTTCAACACACTTAAACCATGGCATTATGAACAAATTACATGAATAAATTAATCAAAATATCAATACATCTAGATTAAATGAAACATAAATTATATCTCTAAGTTATTGATACATTTTATATATTCTAGAAAATAAAAATCATCATAATTAAAACATATAATACAACAAACATAAAAATGACTAATAACTTCATTTAACACCATATGGAAATCAAAATTTTTATTTCGAGATACGATGCAAACATGAGTTATATAAATTGTCTTAGTAGTTATTCAAAACCACTCATATTTTCTTGCACACCATCAGAATTCACATATTCATATGAATGACCAGATGCCGATGAATAGGTTTCTTATTCTTCTTTTAGATCAAATAGTTCCCCATCTGAGTCCACATGCATTCCCACAATTTCAGGTTTCCAAATTCTTCTGGATCTACGATTGGTTTCAACAGACTCCCATGTGAACATTATTTATTCTGCTAACAACCTCTTCAGAATCTATATCATCTTGAAGCAAAGAGTTCCTCTCTTTGTTAAATTGAAGTCATAAACAAGTATGTCAACATCCTCCAATTTTAAGAGGTCTGTGCATCAACGATTTATATTTTTATCCTTTCTTTTTCTCTTTCTGCCAAATTGTTTATCAACTACCATCTCCACCTTGTACATACCATTGAATGGGTGTTTATTTATGGAATACCAGTGTACTTCAACACCTGCAACATTTTCGTTTTATGCAATTTCCTTTATAGCCTTAGAAACCTAGAATGGATAGCCATTGGGATCTCCATTTGCTAGCACTGTGATCATGCAACACTCCTTAATATCTTGTACTAAACCCCTAGAAAGGTCATCCATGTCTTCATGTTGCGCACTGATCCTCTGGAACCAATATATATTTCTCTTTCCTCTACATGCGAAGAATTAATAATAACTTGAGATTGTTGATGTTCAACAATGTTTCTTTCCTCATGTTCATTTCATGCATTCTCTCGCAAAATAAATCGTTTTTTCAAAGGTATATCTTCATTTGTTGTTCTTGAAATGATATCAATTTGATTATTAAAAAAATACTACCACCAAATTGAATCAACAATATCAAAGTACTCATATGTATATTTAATACATTTTTTAATTTCTTCTAGGCAATGAGAATAATTTGTATATCTATTGTTCTTGCATGCATTATGAACTTCAACAACTGATTGTAATAAAAATATATTTGACACAAATATTGGATGATGTGGAATGAACTATAAAAATGCCAAACCTGATGACGATGTCCATTCTACAGTAGTTGAATACTTCTTGCCCCATATTAGTGTTTTCCCATCAATCTTTTTTTTATATTAAATTGGTGTTGGAACCTAATTTCATTAAGTTGTTCAATGCATTTCTCCTCAACGGCCAATCCTAGGAATAAGCCTTCACATGTGATGAGCCCCAAAAATGGATAATTATTTGGGCTCATTCAACCTCCTAATTTGACTTAATCCACCATTCTCATTAGTTTATTGCATGTTTTGGTTATATTTATGCTAATAGAGTGAATTGGGTTAGTCATTATGCCAACAAGTCTAATGGGTGCTTTGTGTAGCCTTTTTGGTCAATTTGGAGACAAAATTGAAGGTCTTAATGAGCACTTGGCAGCCAAATTCATGGGAGAACAAGGGAGAGGATTTGTAGGAAGGTGTATCCTTCATTTATGGGCCCTTACCTCGAATTCTCCACCATCAGCTCGGAGTTCAAGGGCCGCCAAATCAATTAGCACAAGGGCAGCCAAGCAAGTCAAGTAGGACTGTTGTTAACTACAAGTTTTGGGCAGCCGAGTCCCTAAAGTTTAGGAGGACTGTTGGGGACCTCAATTTGTATAAATAAGAAGGCTTAGGGCCTCATTTTGGTTAGCTATTAGTTGGCCAATGGTTAGTCATTTTGTACACAGAAGTTATCTAGTTTTTGTTGCGATTTTTAGGCAATAGATTAGCTTTGCTTTCAGCTCATTTTCAAGTTCTCCTTGTGGACAATTTTGATGTAACTCTTCCTTTCTTGCTCAATAAAGATGAATCCAGCTTTGCACCACCTCTAAAACTCTCTTAGGAGGCTATAGCTCTTGGGGTTGGGCCCATCTCAAGTGCCCAATAGCTCCTTTGTTTACTTACATGTGTCTTTGCTGCATTCTTAGAATAAAATCTGCTATTTAGATTTAAATGTTGTGTTGATATTTAAGTTGCTCTTGATGATTAAAATGGTTCTTCATGTTCAGATTTACTTGATTGGTTAATCACAGGGAATATATTCAGAAAAAGGCTACCAAGTACTTTGGATCTCACCTCCCCCTCAGTGGAATCATGAGCTGGGACCAATGTGACTTTGCTGCCAACAAAAACACTGTCTTTTTGCTTCACCATGCAATTAGTAGTGTTGGATTTTTAGTTGTCGAACTTGATATCAATTTTGATTGCATGCTTCAGTTTATGATTTCTTAGTTGCATAGTTATTTCACGTATTTCATTTCGAATAAACTTCTGTTCATTTCCTTTTGTTGTTAGGTCAGATTAGAGTGAAGTAACTAGGTCATAGGTTTTATAAGTGTTTGTTTGTTCAGTTTGAAAAACCGCTTGCAGAGTACCTATTATCCTTCCTTACCTACCCATACTCCATCCAACCTACTTGCTTCACCCTTCACTTAGAACTCTTACCTCACATTTGCCTGATTCGCTTACTTTGCCATGATTCTCATCTTCTTGTGCAACATCGTTTCATCCCTCCTTGAAAAAATCTCATCATCTATGCCACTCCTCAACTCCATCCTCCAAGTCTTCAACTCCCCTACACCCCTATTTCACCTCCATACTCATTCCTCCACCTTTTTCCCTCCATCCATGCTTCAAAACCCCATTTCTGAACATCCTGTAGAAAAATTACAGAACATCCTGTAGAAATCCTAGAACATCCTGTAGAACCCCTGCAGACTTCCTGTAGAAGCTCATAAACGCAGTTTCTTGGTAGCCAAACTTTGTGACTCTCTCTGGAAGGGTGTTAGGGACTCCTTAGACCCTCTCCGAACCTTCCCGACCTCTTCCAAGCGTTTCTCCTCCTTGATCCACCTCTGCACAGTAAAAAGCCAGTTAAAATCACATGCATGATAATTCTAATAACTTATTCAAAAATACAAAAAGATGTTTTCTTCAGGTAGAGGTAGTCTAGACAAATGTATCTTACCTTCATAGAAGTAATGGCATCTCTTTCAGTAGTTTGCATTCTCATCTTTGCATCAGTAACACTGGCTGGTAGAATTAGGGTTTGTTAGGGTTTGCGTTTCTTTTTGGCTTTCAGTTTCTTTCCGCATGTAGATTAGCTTCCTTTGAGTTAGCTTTCATCCATCAGTTAAAAAGCTTCTTCTAAGAGCTCATAGAAGTTTGCTTAAGCCCCTAGCGGACTTGTGCCAGTTGACCAAGTGATGGCTGCGGCAAGAGCTAGTACTTGTGCATACAACACCGTCGCTTCCAAGTTTGTTACGAACTACCGGGTTGATAAAATTAAAGAAGGGAGTTCCAGGAGTTGTAGCATTATTGCTACAATACTGGGGCCCACCATCTTTTTGGCGCCGTTGCTGTGGAAGCATCAGAGTATTGGTGATTCCCGCTTTTCTTCTATTTTCCACTACAATATTCTGCTAAGTAGTTTATTTCATTTCCATTATGCAATTTCGTTTATGCAAAAGTAGATTAGCATTTCCCGCTTTCATAGATTAGCATTTCAATTCCGCAATTTCATTTCTGCAAGCATAGATTAGCATTTCAATTCCGCAAGCGTAGACTAGCATTTCATTCCTACAATTTCATTTGAGCAAAATAGATTAGTCCTTTCCTGCTTTCATTTCAATTCCGCATTTTCATTTTAGCAAGATAGTTAGTTTCAGTTCAATCTATTTCAGTTTTGCAGGTAGAAGTAGAAAAAAGAAAAAATCAACGAAAAAGATTTCCTTTCATGCCTGGTAGGAGTAGAGATAAGTTAGAAAAATATTTTCACAACACCCCCCTTTGCTTCACACAGCCAACCTTCTCTCTTCTTCGATGGCTGTGACTAAGAAGAACCCCTGGGTGGACATCAAGACATATCTGAAGAACGTCTAGGGGAGAAGAAGAAGAAAACATTCCTCTGGAGCGAATGGCTACAAGCAGAAATGTTGGGAGCAGTACCTTATCCAAAAATGAATTTGCAAATCAGATCGAAGATTTCAAGAGTGATATGAGGCAGTTTCTTGCCATGCAACTGGATACCTTGCGGATCCAAAAGAAGCAAGAAGAAGCCAAGAGGGCTTTGGCCATTTTTTGTCCTAGGTGCACTAGAAAGCATCCTAGGAACGAATGTCCATTGTACTCCATAGAAGTGTGTTTTGTATGTGAAGAATACCATCCTACAGATCAGTTCCCTTCCTTACCCAGAATCAAAGCTGCATATCAGAGAGCCAAAGGAGCCACTGAATCACTCTATTATGTGAACCAAAGGAGGCCACATGAACCTATATCTTACTAGCAGGAACTGCAAGGGACATTTGAGACCTATTATGACCCCTATCAAGCCACTTTCATGCCTTCTTGGGGTCCCCCTGCTCATCCTTCCTGGTTCACACCTCCTCCTTGTTCCTTCATAGATCCATATTATGCCCAACCAATTTCTCATTCGTTTCACTCTTATGCTCAGCCACAGCCTCAGTGTAATGCACCTCATCAAGGGTGGAGGCCCCAATACAACACTCCTCCCACTTATTTTCCTCCACCACCTGCTCATCCACAACCATCGCCTCCTCCTCCACCAAGGCAGCCCCAAATGCCTGCCCACCCACAACCCCATCCACATCCATCTCAAATATACACCCCCACTCAGCTACCCATACCACCATTTCCAAACCCGCACATTGGAATAGCTCAACCTAATTGCAAAGCTGAGGCACAACATGTCGGAACAACTCCTCTTGAGCTCAATGATCTTCACCATAGCTCAGGAAGAGTATTGCAAAAAAGAGACTATATTGCAAGCATTGAAGGACCACATCCAGCAGAAGAAGATTCAAAATAAAAGATCAGAGAACCATGGGCTACACTTGATGAAGAGAAGGCATCAAAATCAGAGATCGAGAGAGTTCCCTTATGGTTACCGTCAAATCTTCCATGTATTCAAGAGAAAGATCAGCAAAAAGAGGAAGATGAGGAAGTCATAGTAGAAAGTGACATGAAACATGACCCAGACCAGCAAAAGGACCAAGGATATCAAAGCTATATTGAGATATGGTTTCAGAAGGTCACTAAGTTGCAGTGGTACTCTCTCCCTCAGCTATGTTTGATCCCTTCAAAGACAGATCATTTGGTCTCTAAAATCCGGATAACTGTCCAAGCATGCATTTTGAGCCTCCACATCATTTTGTCTCTAATCTCGATGTGCACATGGCTCCATTGGAAGTATTCTTATACTTGACAATGATTTTGTTTTTCAAGTAGGGTAGGGTAGAGAAAAAAAAAAGAAAAAAGAGCAAAAAGAAAAAAAAGAGAAAAAAATGAAAATAAGAAGAGAATAAAAATCTAAGGTGAAAACCTCCTCCGAGGCACCTTAGATTGGCTCATTGATTGAAAACCTCCATGAGGCGGTCAATGGGTTGGGAAAAAAGAGAAAAGAGAATAAGATCTCTGGGTGAAAACCTCCCTTGGAGGCGCCCAGGGCAGGCAATTAGGGTGAAAACCTCCATGAGGCGCCCTAGTTGTTTTTCCAAAAAAAAAAAGAGAAAAAGAAAAAGAAAAATAAATCTAATTTCCATTGAATAATTTCAAGTTGCAGCAATGACATTGCAGGTCAGGAGGATCACTCAAAACAAAGACAAAGGAGTTTTTGTGCCTTCTAGAGGAAGTTCTATATTTCTACAGGAAACATCCTGTAGAACCTTCAAGCGAGCCAGATTCGATTTTGGAAGGGGATCTAAAGCTTGGAATCCATTGGTTATGCCTGCAAGCATCCATGTTCCCATTCCTCACCCTTTTCCATCATCTTTTCCACCTCACTGTGCTTCTTCATTATGCTTCTACAGGAAGTTCCTGTAGAAATTGTAGGAAGCTAGAAATGGATTTCAAAAAGGTGGTTTGGCGAACATGGTAGCTTCCTCAAGGGTTCAGAAGTCCTCCTGCACTTTTCAACCTCCTCCTCCATCATCTCCATGCCTGCATCACAACCCAAGCTCAATTTTTCATACCATGCAACAAAACTGCAAAATGCCTTGAAGCAAAAATACCTAGAACAAAATTTATTTCTTCCATAACCTGAAAACCATGCATCCATTTGAAAAACCATTTTACGGGGAATTGTAGCGGGGTGATGGCAACATGCCTGAGCAGTTTCAGCCAATTCCGGTGCACTGTTTCTAAGAAATAACCCTCCATCACCATCAGCCATTTTTGCATTTTCTCCATATCCATGCATCCATTTTAAAACTTGTTTCACGGGGAGATGCACATAGGTGGTAGTAGCCTACCCAAGAAGTTTCAACCAATTCCGATGCACGGTTTCCGAGAAATTGATCTATGAAATCTTCAGGCATTTTCCATTTTTCTCGAAATCAGTGCATCCATTGATCACGATTTTCCTATGGGAGGTGCATCATGATGATAGGAACATGCTCGGAAATTTTCAGATCGATCCGATCTACCGTTTGGGAGCAATGGCGAAAACAAGTTCTGGTCCTGTGAAAATTCAGCAGCAGCAGCTTGAAGGTGCAGATTTGAACGTGGAAACAAATGCCTGTAGCTTAGATCTGGTCAGAGGACACCTGCACAAGGAAAACAACCAAAAATCATCAGCCAAGCCACCATGCAACCACATAAACAAATGCATGCAGCAAATGAAAGATCTCAGCACTTCACAGCAACCACGCACGACTTGCAGGTACGTGACTAAACTCATTCCTCTAATTGCATGAATGTAATTTAGAAACTGCATGAGCAATGAGATGGTCGGGATTAAAAAAATCGGTGGCCAGCTAACTGACCACCGTCATCCAGTTCAATAGCGCTCGGTGGGTGAATGAGACACGTGCGCTCAGCCATCTCAGGAGGGAATCAGAAAACAGGTAGTGATGGATAGTTAAACTTCAGCGTGATTGATGGACGAGATTACAGGTAGAGAACAAATAGTTAAGCACTGCAGGGGACCAACAGTTTGCATGGGCCAACGCACGTCTTTGCCACCTCACCACAAATCACGCCATAATTAAAAATGCTCGGCTGACTCTCACCACCTGCTGATTAATTTGCACTTGCAACATTCTTAGCTGAAGGATGCATTCTCTGCTCCCACAATCGGTTAACCTATCATCCTTCGCTGATTTTCTTTTTTGGCCTGTTCAAAATTCTCCCGCATACCAAGATCGTGCAGAGGCGTAGAGACATTCTACAGAATCCGGCCAACATTCTACAGGAAGATGTTTTACAGGAAAGTACAGCAGAGTCTTCCAGAGTAGAGAAGCCCAAGTTTTTCTTCATCCAGTTTGAAGCTTGAAGAAAGGTAGGCTCGAAAATACCATTCCCATGCATGAAATTTTAAAAGGTGGTGAATTAGCTTGTTTGAAGTGGGGAAAATTGGAACCAGTCTGCCTGTGGGTCAAGAACGGTGGTTTGTCGATATAATACATAGAATTTCTTTTGAATGGTGCTGCGTCATATTCACCTCCATGGTTCCTGCCAAGAAAACTCTCCCCATTTTAAATGACAAACCGCTGTAATGCTCACCTGTGCACATATCCAATCTCTGTTTTGCGACTGTTACATGGTTGGTGTAAAAATTAGCTCTGCACTCTGTCTGTGAGAGCTTAATTCTTGTTGATCAGTCGAGTTTTGGGGCAACAACAGTATTATAACCCGAGAATTGGTGAGAGGAGAGGTACACAGTGATGAAACCCTGTCCTAAGAACCAAGGAGAAAAACCACATATGAATTTCCACCTTAACCAGAGATCAAGCCAAAAATAGGGTATTTTCACCATGCCTGAAGGGTTTATCAGAAAGGAACCCTCGGACTCCAAGAAGTTGAGAGAAACTCCTGAGGTGGTAGGCCTATTTACCTGTGCAAAGTGGATGACCTTCTGTGATAAAATTCAAGGTCACGATGATGAAATCACAGAGGAGTTCCTTAGGTCCCTGCAGAAGCCAAAAAGGAATTCTTCCTACCAGAAGAGCAGTATTCAGAGGATAAAAATGGGATTTGGAGAGCTAGCCTACAACCATTTTGAGTGAAGTCAGCCTTCAAATTATGAAGTATATTACCTATGAGGGGAAATTTAGCATTGTGTATGGTTATCACTTCCGCTTGTTAACAGAGCTCAGGCACACGATGGATTTGCCCTCAAAACAAAAATTGAGCATTCCATACTTCCTCCTATAGTCATTGGTTGAGTGTAGCACGAAACTGAAGGAGGGAACACCAGACCAGCTGGCCCATCATGGGCTTATCAAGCTCCTTGTAGAAGATGCCCTCCATACTTATACTGTCCCTATTTCTTGGGAGGTTTTCCACAATATGTCCAAGGGTGATGACATCCAGACTTTGGCCGAAGAATTCACCTCATCCAACAGCGAGGACAAGGAGCACATCGAGGCAGAGAGGAAAACAAAGGGGAAGAAAGCTAAGGGTAAGAAAACCCAGGGCATACCATCACAGGAAAAATCACAGGAGAAGCCATAGGAAAAGCAAGAAAAGGACAAGCTGTTGAGGCAAGCGGGTGAAATAAAGACACAAATGCCAAAGGAGAAGCGGTTGCAAACCCGGGCAGAGAAGACTGAAAAAGGCCAAACAAGTAGGGATACACCCAAGGCAACCACAGCATAGGTCAAGGAGAAGGCACCCCCAGCCAAGCAAGCCAAATCAGAGAAAATTGGTTCTACAGGAAGCCAACAGACTATTTCTACATGAAGACAGAGAACTGTTTCTACAGGAAGCCAGAAATTAGCTACAGGACTTTCTACAGGAAGTCCTGAAAAAGGGAAGCAGAAGGAGAACTCGGCCGAAATCCTAGCTAGGGAGGCAACAGCTATGTTGGCCTCCCTAAGTACCTCTCCCAAGCTGAAGGAGAAGTGAAAGAGGGAGGTTCCACTATATTTTAAGGCAAGAAAGGGCATGCAGATAAGAATTGGCAGACCCCAAACCATAGTCAAGGAAGCAAATTGTCATTTAGGACAGACAAGCTAAACAAAAGGAGGGGCCTCCTTCAAGGATGTCCATCACCTATGAATGAGGAAGCCAAAAACCCTCACTGGAAGAGAGAGAATTCATATAGTGGACTCAAAGATAGTTCTACAGGATGCTGAGATAGTTCTACAGGAAGTTGAGAATTGTCTAGGAAAAGAAGCGCAGTCAGTGGGAAGAAGTAGAGAGAAAAGCATGGTTTCATGACCGAGAAGAGGAAATCACTTCAGAAGCTTGGGATGACAGCAAGGCCACCAGGGCCACCAAAGATGAGGAGATAGATTGGTTGCTCAGAGGATGAGCAACACTTTCAATAGGGGGTGATGATGAGCCCCAAAAATGGATAATTATTTGGGCTCATTCAACCTCCTAATTCGACTTAATCCACCATTCTCATTAGTTTATTGCATTTTTTTGATTATATTTATGCTAATAGAGTGAATTGGGTTAGTCATTATGCCAACAAGTCTAATGGGTGCTTTGTGTAGCCTTTTTGGTCAATTTGGAGACAAAATTAAAGGTCTTAATGAGCACTTGGCAGCCAAATTCGTGGGAGAACAAGGGAGAGGATTTGTAGGAAGGTGTCCCCTTCATTTATGGGCCCTTACCTCGAATTCTCCACCATCAGCTCGGAGTTCAAGGGACACCAAATAAATTAGCACAAGGGCAGCCAAGCAAGTCAGGTAGGACTGCTGTTAACTACAAGTTTTAGGCAGCCGAGTCCCTAAACTTTAGGAGGACCGTTGGGGTCCTCAATTTGCATAAATAAGAAGGCTTAGGGCCTAATTTTGATGTAACTCTTCTTTTCTTGCTCAATAAAGATGAATCCATCTTTGCACCAGCTCTAAATCTCTCTTAGGAGGCTATAGCTCTTGGGGTTGGGTCCATCTCAAGCGCCCAATACCTCCTTTGTTTACTTACATGTGTCTTTGCTGCATTCTTAGAATAAAATTTGCTATTTAGATTTAAATGTTGTGTTGATATTTAAGTTGTTCTTGATGATTAAAAAGGTTCTTCATGTTTAGATTTACTTGATTGGTTAATCATAGGGAATATATTCAGAAAAAGGCTACCAAGTACTTTGGATCTCACCTCCCCCTCAGTGGAATCATGAGCTGGGACCAATGTGACTTTGCTGCCAACAAAAACACTGTCTTTTTGCTTCACCATGCAATTAGTAGTGTTGGATTTTTAGTTGTCGAACTTGATATCAGTTTTGATTGCATGCTTCAGTTTATGATTGCTTAGTTGCATAGTTATTTCACGTATTTCATTTCGAATAAACTTCTGTTCATTTCCTTTTGCTGTTAGGTCAGATTAGAGTGAAGTAACTAGGTCATAGGTTTTATAAGTGTTTGTTTGTTCAGTTTGAAAAACCGCTTGCAGAGTACCTGTTATCCTTCCTTACCTGCCCATACTCCATCCAACCTACCTGCTTCACCCTTCACTCAGAACTCTTACCTCACATTTGCCTCATTCGCTTACTTTGCCATGATTCTCATCTTCTTGTGCAACATCGTTTCATCCCTCCTTGAACAAATCTCACCATCTACGCCACTCCTCAACGCCATCCTCCAATTCTTCAACTCCCCTACACCCCTATTTCACCTCCATACTCATTCCTCCACCTTTTTCCCTCCATCCATGCTTCAAAACCCCATTTCTGAACATCCTGTAGAAATCCTAGAACATCCTATAGAACCCCTGCAGACTTCCTGTAGAAGCTCATAAACGCGGTTTCTTGGCAGCCAAACTTTGTGACTCTCTCTGGAAGGGTGTTAGGGACTCCTTAGACACTCTCTGAACCTTCCCGACCTCTTCCAAGCGTTTCTCCTCCTTGATCCACCTCTGCACAGTAAAAAGCCAGTTAAAAGCACATGCATGATAATTCTAATAACCTATTCAAAAATACAAAAAGATGTTTTCTTCAGGTAGAGGTAGTCTAGAAAAATGTATCTTACCTTCATAGAAGTAATGGCATCTCTTTCAGTAGTTTGCATTCTCATCTTTGCATCAGTAGGACTAGCTGGTAGAATTAGGGTTTGCTAGGGTTTGCTAGGGTGCCAGCTGACCAAGTGATAGCTGCGGCAAAAGCTAGTACTTATGCATACAGCACCATCGCTTCCAAGTTTGTTACGAACTATCGGGTTGATAAAATTAAAGAAGGGAGTTCCAGGAGTTGTAGCATTATTGCTACAATACTGGGGCCCACCAACATGTCAACAATTTTTTCCAACACGTCAAAAATAGGCTCTAGCATGTGTGATTTCTTAATACATTCAATTAATGATTGCAAACTCCCAACATCCTTCCTCCTCAATGTGACTGAAAAACAATTGAACATCTGATCAATATGGTCATGAGTGTGCCCAACAAGAACGAAACCAACCTTTACCTTCTAAAAAATTCTAAATTCAACAAGCATGTTTATGTTATCATCAAAAAATTGATCATCTAGGCTAATTTACTAGATGGATAGAAGTACACCATGTAGAGCCAATTTTACCATAGTAAAATTGTTTTCACTATGGGAAATTACTTAATAAATCACATTTATTAAGTAATTTATAATTAAACCCATGATGAATAATTAAATAAGTCACTATATATTTAATCATCTTCTAGGAATAATTAATTAAACCATTGTTTAATTAATATTCCTTGTCATATTTGACCCAATTATGACAAATAAACAGATATATCATTTATTATATTCTTTTTCTCTAAGAATAATGAATTAATCACTAATTATTTATTATTCTTTGTCGAGTTTGACTAAATCCCTTGGGAATAATTAAAGAAAACATTATTTGTTTATTATTCCTTAACCATATTTTTGAGATGATAAATAAATCATTTATTTATTTATTATTTCTAAATAAAAGTTTAAATACTTTTTCCCTCCTAACCAAATATAATAAAATATTCCAAGTGGTTATTGCAAGAATGGGGTTAATAATATTTTATTAATTCTTATTATTCGAGGATAAATCAATATGTTGTTATAACTAGAAGGGTTCTCCATTCATTATTCACTTTTGATTATTTTTATTGTTGCAATCACTGTTGTGACTTTGATTACTATCATTGTCAAACACGAGTTTTCTTCCATTTGAGTTCCCATTGAGCCCAAACATTTTATTTGTTGGATTTAGACATTACAGAGAAGAGATACTCTACACAAGCCGAAGACATTTGAGGATAGCCAAGAACCCATCCCATAGAGGGGGACTGGTAAACTTTATTTGTTCCCTTCACATGTGTTGTAATAAAATATATTCTTTGTATATTTGGCTTCCATTGGATTATTGTAGTTATTACTATTTAACTATGATTGTGGCATAGATTAGGACTTTGGCAAGTTTTTTTTTCTATCAGATGTTGCAAATCTACAATGTTTAGCAGCCATTTATATTGTTGAGACTGTCTATCATCCACAGTCCTAAGTGTTTTCTTTTCGTACATATTTGAGAAGAAAACACTATAATAGTTTACATATCCAAAAACAATCTAATTTTTTTTCATGACAATGGTTGTCGAATTGTAGATACAAAACTTTAGGAAGATTACTAGACCAATGAGAAAGCACATCATGAATTATGGTTATTGTCAGATTTGCATCATTATGAATATTTGGAGCTATGAAGTATACCCTTGGCAACATTTTCCCATTAAATACCATACAACCCACCAAGTGATACTAAATCAAAGTTTCCTTTCATAAATTTTTAGGTGTGCGAACAAAAAGTGGTAGAAGTATTTTCTTCTGGTCCATACCATCAATTATTAAACCCAAATATTTATTTGGATTATCATAACACTTCTTTCAATGATTGTACAACCTTTTCCTTTCACTTGTTTGTTTTTCACAATGCTCTTGAAGTGTTTTGATAGTGCAATCTACACAACATAAACGAAAGTCCTTAATAAATATGTTTTCATAGTTGATGACTATACAATTTTAAAAATGAATGTTATGAATACTTACCTCTTTCTTCCCCTTTTTATTTAAGAGAAGAACATGTAATCCAAATCCCCATCCTTTCCTTCATAGGAATATGGAAATTGTTGAATTATTTTGTCCATATCTTCACAAAATATTTATATGTAATAAATCAACCATTTTCTTCAGTTCCTTATGCATATTATTTATATAAGTTGTAGATTTCTCATCTTGATAAATTATCTGGAATACGTAGTATCTCTCTGTTTGGAATACACTCACCGTGCTTTGAAAGGAAGCTTTCATCTATGGCATTGCAATATTTGATAATGGCCCAAACTGTCGTTTATCGTGTACTTTTGAATAAAATGTGGGATCCCTTTCCAATTTTTTTTGGATTCTTGATAGAAGAAAATTACCCATTGAATGAAACATTTTGAAAGCCTTTCTATACATAAATAAATACCTAATATGATAATCATAACCTGATAATGTAGATTGCATGCACCACACTAAATATGAATTTTGCATGCTTTTATTCATTGAAAAATATTTCTTCCTTTTCTCCAATGCAAACTTGAAATCCATATGTTTCAAGCAATATTTTTGAGAACATTCACTTGAAATGAGAGCAGTGATAAAAGTTCTTCTCATGAGATACTATGCTCTACTCCTTGTATACTAGAAAATCTTGGATTGATACGAAACAGAATGCTCCTACTCCCCGATATAGTATATGTTGGAAACATATCCATCATTGGATCATCATCTATATCTATATAAGCATTTTCTTCATCATTATGAGGAATATTATCCTTACTATTATCATCTGTGATTTTGAAATACTAACTTAGAGGATATTCTTCATCTTTCCCTTCCTGAGTGCTACCCTCTTATTCCTTAGAGTTAAGACTAAATGGAAAATTGGACTCGATGTTTATTGGATATTATTCATCATGTGCGTTGTCAATGCTACTCTCATAGAATATAGGATTAGAACTACGTGGAAAATGTGACTCTTTACTTACTAGAAATTCTTCATCCTTCCCTTCGTCACTGTTGCTGTCATAGTCCTCAGGATGAGGAGTAAGTGTTGCATCCTGCCGTTCAACACTGCTACTCTCATAGTCCTTACGATTAGGAGTAAGTTCTCCATTGTACCCTTCGCCACTACTTCTCTCATAGTCCCTAGGATTAGGACTAGGTGGAAAATGTGACTCTTGATTTATTGGAAATTCTTCATCCTATCCTTCATCACTGTTGTTCTCATATTCCATAGGATTAAGACTAAGTGGAAACCGTGACTCTCTATTCATTTGAAATTCCTCATCATGCTATTGATCACTACTTCTCTCATACTCCTTAGGATTAGAACTAAGTGGAAACATGAACCTTTATTTATTTGAAATTATTCATCATGCTCTTCCTCACTATTGCTCTTATAGTCCATAGGATGAGGACTAAGTGGACACCGTGACTCTCTATTCATTTAAAATTATTCATCATGCTCTTCATCATTGCTGCTCTCATAGTCCATAGGATTAGGACTAAGTGGACACGACGATGCTCTATTCACTTGAAATTATTCATAATGCTCTTCATCACTGTTTCTCTCATAATCCATAGGATTAGGACTAAGTGGAAACCACAACTCTTTATTTATTTTAGAATCTTCATCATGCTCTTCATCATTGTTGCTCTCATAGTCCATAGGATTAGGACTAAGTGGAAACTATGACTCTTTATTTATTTGAAATTATTGATCCTACCCTTCATCAGTGTTTCTCTCATAGTCCTTAGGAGTAGGACTAAGTGGAAGATTTGACTCTCTATTCATAGTGGAAGAATTTTTGTTATATTCATCAATATGAATAGAGTTGTTACGCGATGAAGATGTTGATGCTTCACAAAGAGAAACTTCACTATCAAAAGAGTCCATGCCCTTGAAACATAAGAGGTTGAATGATACAAATGCACTCTCTTCTAATGATAATGTATAGCTTAAATAATGAAAATTTCCCTCTAAAATTTTTTGTTGAAATTGTTCCCTCCAAAAAATTTGTTTCATGTGTTTTCCTCCATACTTTTCTTCTACAATTTATTGAAAAATTTTAACTATTTTTATTTTTAAATTAATCTTTTAAAATAAATCTTTAAATTAAAATTGTAAACTAAATATTTTTACCTAAACTATATAGCATTTAATAGACAATTAAATGTTTCTTATAATTTGTTTTATATCTTTTATCACGCATTTAAAATAACACGATTTATATGATAAGTTTTTATAAATAAAAAAAATAATACCACATTCACAAGGCGATAAAACAATTTCATAATGTTTGCTTTATCATAATTTACTATATCGCCATAACAATATTTATACTCTAAAGTTTTTATTAAAACAAGTTAATCCCACATTCGCCGTGTGATAAAATAATTCCATATTCTGTAATATCATAAACTTCATTATCACTATTCCTCACATCACATCAAAGCTTTTCGAGGTTCGTTAAAAGACTTGGAGCGATTTTTTGGAGCAACTACAACGTTATTGACAACATATTCAATGTAAGATTATCACATTTGAAAGGTTAGTTGCCCTTTTACTATGTGAAAGTTTTAAACTTCATTAAGTTTACTAGTACCTATGCATTAGTTGGCTTGTTATCTTCATGTAAAATACCAAACCAAAACATATTCTAGTAAAATAATATTTAACTTTTTTATTAATGAAATATGTAATTTTCTTACAAATTAAAACTTTAGGTGAGCTAGACTTACTCAACAACCCTATGGCGTGCACAAGGCTACTACGTACATAGTGGGCATGGTGGGCCTGGTCGTGCCCATTGGTGACATTCACCCCCGCAGCCGAGCTCACCACGGGTGAGGGTCGATTCCTTGAATCCAGCCTCCACCACCATGGGTCTCCAATGGGCCTCAACCCCCACATGCTCATTGGGCCATGGGAGAGGGGCGAGAGGGGGTTGCAGCGCCTCCCACCCCACCCTCGCAGCCCAATAGGCCCATGGGGCCGCGGGGGTGGAGCAAGAGGGGTTGTGTGTAGTCTCCTCCCAACTCTCCCCCATGCCCCAACAGGCCTTTGTGGGTGGAGGCTCTATTCAAAGAATTGGGCTTCCACCCCCATGGGGTTGGGGTGGGAGGTTCTACGTGTATCCCCCTGTAGTCCCTCCCTCACAGCCAAACGGGCCGGCGGGTGTGGAGGCCCAATTCTATGAATCGAACCTCCACCCCAGGGTCCCGTTGGGCTATGGGGATGGAATAGTAGGGGAATGGATTAGGACTCCACCCCCATGGGCCCAATGGGCTGTGGGGATGGGGCGGGAGAGGGATGCACTTTTTAAATTTTTTAATTTTTCCTATTTTTTTAAAAGGTTATGTTTTAGAGAATTATTTATGATTTATGATTATTTATCATTTCTAGATTTTGTTTCATTTTGTTTCTTTATTTAAGCTATTTTTGTTTTTGTAATTTACTAATTTATATATATGTGTTTATTTTTTGCAGGAAAATTGCATCAAAGAAGATTTATGTGAATCTTTCTAGACCAAAGACTACTAAAATTAAAGCTGGATCCTCAAAAAGTACCAGTGAATGAACCAAACCTTAGCTAATAACTACAAATCTATCAAGTGACTCAAATGATAAGAAGACAATTTCATATTGGAAGAAATCAAAAGAAGTGAAAGTTACGGAAAATGTATGGTATGTGAAAGATAGATAAGGTGAACAACATCTGCAGATAGATATATTTGTTTATATCCCTAATGATAGTGGACTTTATTAGGTGTTGGGAAAATTCATAGACATATGTTTGATACCGGACACTAAAGTTGTTTATGTCCTTACAAAACTTCCCAAGTCACGTGATAAGATTAAATATCAGTTATCATTGTCAATGTATGAAACGACAGAGGAATCTACAAAGACGTCTAAAAAACTCATAAATTACATTGCACAAGATATGGTAAGTATTGTTATTTATATTTATGTGTTTTGCATTATTGTAACTATATCATTATATTTTTATAGCTTAGCTTTTATTGACATATGATATTCTGTTTGAAAGAATTTTATTGAAAATCTTTCGATTATGTTGGGAGGGAGAAGAGCAATATATTCTGAATGTTCTCAGTAGTTTCTAGACAGTGTCATAAGAAGATATAGAAAACAAGCAAAAAATAGTAATTCATCATGCCACAAAACTACATCCAAAGGATCATCAAAGAATGTCTATAGTGGATAAATCTAGAAAAGGTAGACAAGTTACTTTTGAAGATTAGGAAGTTGAAAATAATGTTGATGAATATGTTGCCATTACTAAAGATGACATTAGAACTCATGTTATAAAGGAGAAGAGCCATATAAGACCAAAAGTAAAAATTCCCAGGAATGTCTTTGTTCTTGTCAATGATGAGAATGTTACTTATCTAGAAGAAAAGAGAAGGAAGAAAATGAAAATTTGATAATTCTCCAATATTCAAGGCTAACAGTGAAGGTCCTAGTGAAAATTCAAAAGAAATCATGGAAATCATTACACTAGGAGATGATTTAGATGATGGAATTATTAAAACAAAACAAAATGTCATTTGACATAACTTGACAAAGACAAACTTAATTGAGGGTGGTCATACATTTCAGCTTAATGTGAGACAAATCTATAAGCCGCGTGAAGGACAATTTAAGTATCAAATCAAAAAGCCACACCACCTACATGTTCACAACTTTAAGACATTAATGAGGTACAATACATATACTCATGTGGTTAATTATATGCTTCTTGTTGATCCAGTTCAAGTTATCAACAAAGAAGCATTTGATAAGTCAAAATGTTTTGGATATAAATATTATGTGCTTGGGGAGGAGAATTTTGTAGAAACTCGAAGGAAACTGAATGAGGAATATTGGAATAACCCACGTTTTGAAACAATGAAATGTATCACTTATGTTGGTTTATCAAATACATAAGAAAATTTATTGGCATGAGATCATAACACAGATAATTAATATAGGATGTTTATGACTTTCATCCAAAGGGTTCGATTTATCCATAATGAATGTGAAGAAAAACGTGCTAGGGATAAGATAAATGTTACTCTATAATTTCAAAAGGAATGTTGTATGGAAATAGGCTATCAAATTAATGAAAAAATAAATTCAAAAGGCGGGAAAGTAAATTTTATATATTCAGAAGTATTGATAACATTTTCTAGTTTTCATTTAGAACTAGAGAGATATGGGAATTGATGAATGAGGTTTTTCGCATGTGGGAGTACATTGGCATTAAAAACTAGAAGGCCAAAAAGCCTAAACCATTGATATGTAGCAACAGTAAATCAGGTCCTGAAATGAAGCAGCTTTTAGAAGATATGACTATCACACCTTGGAGATAATTGTGAGTGAAGGATAGAAAACTTGTCAAAGAAATATTATCTCGTGTGATGCTAGGGGAATTATCATTGGACGAAATGTGTGAGGAATTTCAAAAGTAAGTTTGTTGAATGATTTTTCCTTATTTCAAGATTAGAATTTTATTTTAAATATAACATATTGTTCTTGGTAGTATTTGTTATACATATCATTATATTAACGTTTGCTATTTTATCTATTTAGTCACAAATTTTACATGAAAATGCAAGAAAAAAAGGTTAAATTATTGAATAAAGATAGTTGGGATGATGTTGTATGCAACTATCCATATTCAAGTTCTACGTCAACACTAAAAGATTTTTATCTTGAATTTAAAAAGTATGTTGATTTATACATTCATTTTTTTCATGTGTATAATTTTTTTATTTTATAACTTATACATATATTTTTTTATTTTATTAGAGATGAAGAAGGATGCAAATTCAGCACCAGATACTTGTAGAAGCTTTGTTGAAAAAATTAATATCGAAAGACTGGGAAAGTAGTGTCTTAGGAATGTTGAAATTGATCCAACTCTCACTCATTTCATTTGGAATGGGCCTAACACTAATCAATATCAATTAATAAAAGGTGACTGTGAAGACATTGTTAAACTCATACCTAAAAGGGATTATTTCCTAGTTATTGCAAATATTCCCCATGGTTTCAATATCCCAAACATTGACAATGATAGTGACCCTTATACTTACTAAGCTCTTAGTAAAGTAGTTGCGGGATTTGTAGAAGTCACATCATCAACATTATGTATATTTGTGACATTTCATTCAGACACACAATTGGCAATGTTATTCACAAGCTTCAAGGGGAAAACAAATTCAAGGATGCAATTTACATGGTAAGACGTTGAAATTGTATGTTTCATTAATATTAAAAAATTCATTTATGTACAAGCTAATTTAAATTATACTATTTCACGTTACAGGAAAAATTCAAATATTCTTAACCGTGAAGATCAACCAATTATAAATGATTGTGAGTTCATCAATATTGACAGTTGGACAACAAATGATAGCTATAATTCTATGCTTCTTAACCGGGTAGACGGAAAGAGTCATAGCCAAGTACTAGTCTATGTCGTTGTTGTGAAAAAACTAAGATATGAAGATAGAAAAGCAAAAGCAGATATAGTAAACATTTATCAAAAACCACAGTAATTGATTAACTCTCTTATAGACTTATGCTAAAATGAAGGAGATTAGATTTTGGATTTATTTTCAGGTGCACGTAAGTTTTATTATATAGAATTGCATTTCAATATCCTCTTTCTTAATTTATATGTCATAATACTAATTTATTTCATTATTTATTTTGTTCTCAATAATTAGGTACAACACTAGCATGTTGCCTACATAAAGGAAGAAATTTCATTATTGTTGAAAAAGATCTAGTACATTGCAAATTAATTGAGCAAATAATTAATGCTCTTCAATTTCTTCTAGATGCAATGCAAGAAATTGGGTTGAGGAAAGAGGATTTTAATGAATCACGTGTGGGAAAAAAAGGAAAAGGAACCTCAACCACCATTAGATGGAATGATTGGAAAGGCATACATTGGGAGATTCGCAGACATCAAAGATCCATCAGAAGAGGAAAATGAGAAAAATGAAGCAGAAAATATTGTGGAAGAAGACAATGATGAAACTCTAGAGGATGAAGAGTTTGGATTACGTGATATTGTTGATTAAATTTAAGTTATGCTTGGAAATGAAGCTCATTTTTCGTAACTATTAATTAGTTATACTTGTAATGTTTTGACTTTGACATTTTATGAGAAGAATAAGTATTCAGTTAATGTTGTTATATGTTGAATATTTTTATTATGTGATTTTCACTTTAATTTTTTTGTGAATCATTATTTTTTGACATGAAATTCATAAAAAAATATTATTTAACCATTTTTTGTAAATTTTTCCTACAAAAGTTGTGATTTTGACATGTCATTTGTAACAAAAAATTATCAAAATGTGTAATTTTTTAGTTATATTTATGTTCAGAATGTTTATTTTTATGTCAATTGTTAAAAATTATTTTTTTTAAGAGACAATTATTTGATGTGCATTGAAAAATTAATTAACAACATATAAATATGTATAATATCAAATCTTTCAAATATCGACCTTCTTCTTTAACTATGCAAAAAAATAACACTATGCCCAATCTAGTAACAAGTCATCTTGGAGGCCATGAATCCTTAAATTTTTTTTTCTTAAAGAAAAAGAAGAAAATATGAAGAAGAAGACCACTTCAAGAATTGTTAAATTTAGAAAATAATTATTTACATTTAATACATTAGAAAATGAAAAGTCAAAAAATAAGCATTTTGAAAAAAATGACTCATGCAGAATCAACACTTCTTAAAATCAGCATGCAAATCACTAACATTCTAAAAACTAATGTACATAAAAAATTTGAATCGTCAAAAACTATGCCATATATATATATATGTATGTATGTATGTATGTATGTATGTATTATACATCACTACATTTCAAAATAGATTGATTTTTTTGTTACCTCAACGAAATAGGTAATCGTATCATTTCCCCTTTCAAAGTTTACATTGTTAGTGAAAAACATTCAGTAAGGTTCAACAGTACGTGGATGTATTCCCAATAAATGCTTAAGTTGAGTAATTACTTCTAAATGGAAGGAGTGCAATATAGCAAGTCACTGCTAGCTAAAGAGAGGAATCCAAATTTGCAACAAATTTAGATTAATGTGTTTTTTATTTTGTGGTGTGAGTTTGCTATTTAGTGATGTATTTTAAATGGTGAGGTGCATAACTAATTGGTGTACAGAGGAATACAATTAAATTAGTGGTTCTCAGTGTTCTTCGGGCCAAGAGAATAGATTGCTAATTTAATTGTGTGAGTATGTTATTAGTTGATGGATCTTGTTGTGCTTCGGGCTTCAAGAGCATCAGTTACAGGTTATGTTATGAGATCTATAGGTGTAGAAAGATAAGTTGCATAGCTACTTGTTGGATATAGCCTAGTATTGGGATTGTCTTTCGGGAGATCGAGAAGTGTCAGTTATATAAAGTTTATCAAATATGCTCAAAGGCAGTTATGTCTTAAATCAGTTGAATGGGAAACTCGAATATTGTGGTGGTTAAAAGAGAGTTGTCTCGACACTTTAGAGTGGGGATAATTTCTAAGGAACACTAGTGAGATGAATGCGACATGTGAATTGTAATTTTTCATTTTTGTATTACTCTTTGTAATGATGTAATGTAAGCATTAAAGGGGGGACTTGGAATCATGCTTACATTAGTATACAGGTAGGATTGGGTTGTTGGTTGTTGGATTTTTGTTCAGATATTTTTTCAACAATATTATCCTTATTTGGAATGTCTTGGATCTCCTGAGCACTATTTATGTGGCTTGTAATTTGGTTTTATGAATAATAAAGGAATTGTTCTAATTGAATCCATCCACAACATTTTCTCTTCCAATTTCTTTGTTCATATAAGACTTAAATTAATAAAGGGTGAGGTGGTGTAAGTTGACAGCGTGTGATTTTCCTACCTTAACATTCCCCTCCTTCTTCATATCATCCTACATCATTTCCCTCAAGGTTCGCATATGTTTCCATATTAGTCCAAGCCTTCATACCTTTTTCCACGCCCCCTCTTCCTTTTTTGTCTTCGGTCTCTTTACAAAAGATATGTGAGGAGATTCTCTTCCATTGTCTTCAGGAAAAGTACTTCTATCTTGTAGTCTAATAAAAGGTCAAATGTTTCATTTTCCTACCCCATTAAATGCATGTTTATGATGGCTACTTCTCTCATATAAATTGGTTAAATGTTAAATGTTCATTTTCCTAGTTGATTAAACACTTATTTATGATGGTTGCAAGAAATAAGTAACTGCTTCCCATTATACATGAAGTATTTTAAAGCATGATCTACAAAGGATTTTAATAAAGAATGATCTACATAAGATTGTTACACATCACATGTGTTGGGCCACTAATTTTTCATTATTAATATCACTTTTTAACGTCTATTTCATCCATTTCTACCATTCGTTATCACGTAGTTTATCATAATTTATCATATAATTTAATTTTATAATTATCTATGCTGTTATGGATAAATATTATTTTTCTCTTTTATTTTTAATAAATTCATGATTATTATGCATGCTTTTACCAATGATGGTTTATTAATGAATTTTTTGTAACATCACTCATGATTTTAGCCTCCAAGACCTTTTCCAGATTGCAAATTTGATCTTTAACTCATAATTAAATATTCCAACTCAGAAATTCGCTGGAATAAGAAGTGACAGTTTCGCATTGGATGTTTCAGACAAATGAAGGAGAATCTAGAAAATCTGAAAGATGAGTTTTGTCCAGAACATACTGAGTTAGTTTTGCAATGTGCATTTTCCAAAATTCGATCTGTATTATGAGAAACCCAAGGTTCTTCGAAGATGATTTTCTCAGATTTGTTGTTACGGATGTTTTCCAAATTCTTCCAATTGCAATACCAAATTTGACTTGTTCATGTTGAATGTTGATGGGAAGACATTTCAGTTATCATTTTGCTGATCTATTTGGTTTGTACAATCCAAATTTTTAATGGAAATCATTTTATAATCAACTTTGTTTTAACTTCCCTTTTCCCTCTATGTGTTTAAATGAAAACAGAGATCAAAGAGAGGAGGAGAATAGCAGGAGAATTAAAAGATAATTGGGGAATAATGGAGGGATAATTAGGAGATAGGAGATGGATAATTCTTAGATAGGATGTAGGAGAAGAGATATGATATGAGAGATGGAGATGAACAATTGTTGAATTTGAGGCAAATCTAAGAGCTTCATTATGCTGTAATTATTTCTCTCATATATTTTAATAAAGGAATCTATCCATTAAAGTTCTACACCTGTTATTTGTAATATGATCTGAATTATCTCTCAAGGCAGAACTGAGCCTTAGGCAGCTGGGCCCACTACCTTGAATGAGGTGCTTGCTTGAACACGTAAATTAGTGTAGTTATGTATTTGTTTATTTTATTTTCAATTGTCATTCCTTAAAGTAGATTTCCTTTGTTTTAACTAATTTGTTGTTTGCTGCATTTTCCAGATTTGTTATTTCATCCAATTTCTAGATTTCATTTGATTTACTGTTGTAGATTGGCATTTGAATTATGTTGGGTGTAATAGATTAAATTTCTAATTCAGAAATGTGTGATTTAATTTAGCAATGATTCAAGTTGTGTGATTAGCATAATTATTTTTCTTGTCATTTACTTTCTTCTTTTTAGTTTTAGTTTTATTATTCAAGTCTTACATTTTATTTCTTGTTGAATGAGCTTGATAGTATAGGACACGATCATAGCAAACCAGTGTTAGCTGTTGGTATTGTAATGCATGTATTTTTCCAAAATACATGTTGTTGATAATTAATTTCTAGGTGATTTGTTGTTTTATTTATTTATTTATTAAGAAGTTAATTTTACTCAACATTTTTCCATTGTTCTCTTGGAAAAAGTCAATTTTCACTACCACACTAATATCTGGTTGTAGATGCATACCTGACATTGTGAGGGATGGATATTAAAGATGGAGGGTAAGAACCTATGTGTGCATCATGGGGAACCAGTGATGGGTCTACCCTGAGTAGTCAGGCTTAGATCATATAGCATGCATGGATAGAAGTAGGAATTTTAGAGGTAGAATTTTGAAAAAAAATCTCATGATTCCACTCAAGTGGTGATGTAAGTACCACCCATTTCACTAACCAATTGATAGGAACATTTCAAGGATGATCCCTAAAGTAACACATGAAGAACATATTCTATTATGGTAAGAAATGCCTCACATTGCTAATTTTGAATTCCCTATCAAAGATTTAGGAGGAGTGACACAAATGCACATAATTCCCCCATCTTCTCTACCAAATTTTCATGGTTTAGAAAACTGAGACCCAAATACATTCTTATTTCAGTTTGAAGTACTTTGTAGAGGATATGATTATTGTAGTAATGGTCAAAGGTTGAAAGTGTTTCCTCTTACTCTAAAAGGAGCAGCTCTCTGATGTTTCATGAGCCTTGGTGGGAACTACATCCAAACATGGCAAGACATGAAGAATGTATTCTTGAAAAAGTACCAAGACTATTACAATGTCAATGAAAATATTTTCGGTATGATACAAAGGGAGGATGAAAACTTGGAGGACTATGTGGAGTGATTCCAATACAACCTTCAAAAGTCAAAGAATAACTTGTATTTGAAAAAAAAAATCTTAAAAACATTCCTTCTTAAAGGAATCAAAGATGAATTTTTAGAACTCTTAAATCTAATAGGAAAAGGTGATGTTTTTCAGTTATCATATGCTGATGTTTGTGAATTATGCATAAGGTATTCAAGAGAAATCTCCAAGGTTGGTAAGTATTGTAGAGAAGTTTCTTGTTTCTTTTCCAAATCTACTAAAAGAACAGGAGATATAGGAGTTGAAATCGATGTTTTATTCGAAAATTTCAAATATGATTTTATTAGCTCTCTAAATTAGCAATTTCATGTTTTGCAGGTTGAGAAAAATCAAGCAGAATTTGATCAAGTGTTTTATCCTCATTACCAAAAGGAGCATCTCATAGATAGTCACTCTTCCTTATCTAGGATGGAAGTAGCATATTAAAGAGATGGGGAAGTTGCAACAAGGTCAAAACCATGGAAACCATGGCCTACATGTATGGTTCAAAACACATCCTCTCCATTTTCTTACTTGCATAATCCATTATGGAATACTCCTATGTTATGGAAACCATGCCAATCTCAATATAACCCTCACCAATCTTGTCCACAAACTTGGCATGGCTCATCTTATGATTACATGACTACTATCCCTCATTATGTAGCACAAACACGTCATCCATATTCTTCACCAACTCTTCCAGAACATCTTGCTTGCATTGTTGGGTTGCGTTATATTCTTTCCACGACTAACCTATGTAGTGAACCGGGGGGGGCAGAGTGCCCCCTTCGATGCACCAATTGCGCAGCGGGGGGGTCACAATGGGGGTGGCAGCCCCCCTTGTCCGGGCGGTTTGAGGGGGGCAGGTGAGAATTTTTTTGGACCCTATATTAGGTTAGGCGAACCTACCTATGGTTTTCGGTCCATGGTTTTGGACGCGATGGTTTTCGGTCCATGGTATTGGATGCTTCGGCATGTATAAATATGTATTGTAACATTGAAAGGAATATAATGAAAAATCAAGCTGGTAGTCCCGGTTTTGGGATCCAGGGGAAAATCTCTGTGTATATGTGTTTTATGTGTTATGCTCTCGCATTGTTTATTTTACTCTGATTTAGAATTCGTATGCAGGTAATTTTTGTACGGGGTTAAAACCTACATTTGGTATCAGAGCTATTTTGGCTTCAAGGGGACGCCTTTGTTGGTGAAGGGTTTTGCTTGGGCCTGTGGTAGACCCTATTCAGTGGGAGATTTGTGAGATCGATTCTGGTGGTGAAAGAAGATGACGAGCAGCGGAAAGATAGAGATCGAGAAGTTCAATGGTCAGAGTTTTGAGTTGTGGAAACTCAAGATGGAGGATCTGTTGGTGGATAAAGATCAGTGGGTCGCGGTAGATCCAGGTACTAAAGCAACGAGAGTGACTGATGAAGAATGGAAGAAGTTGGATTGGAAGGCAAAGAGCACAATACGATTGTGTGTCTCAAATTCATTATTGCTGAATGTATCAGTGGAAGCTATGATGTAGGCTTTGTGGGACAAGTTAGGGACTTTGTACCAATCTAAGTCTCTGGTGAATAAACTATTCTTGCGGAAAAAGCTGTATAACCTGAGGATGAGAGATGGAGACTCGGTGAAAGAGCATCTGAATGCATTTAATACTGTGGTAAGTCAGTTAGCATCTGTTGGTATTAGAATTTCAGATGAAGATAAGTGCATTAGTTTGTTGTGTTCTCTACCAGATTCGTGGGATAATCTGGTTATTGCAATAGGTAGCAATGAAACTGCTTTGCAGTTTGATGAAATAGTCTCAGCCTTGCTGATGTAGGAGATGAGACGGAAAAATATGGAGAGCCAGAATGGTGATGCCTTGTCTGTATGAGGACGGTCCCAGAATAGAAACAAAAATAAGTCATCGAGTGGGAGATCTAAATCTCCAGGAAAACCTGTAGAGCTGGTATGCTGGAAATGTGGAAAGGAAGGGCACTTCAAAAGGGACTGTACATCTAAAGCTCTTGATAGAGGAAAGGGATCTGATGATGCTCCTTCTACATAGGCGAAAACCACCTCAAATGAAGGTGGGGATGTGTACTTGGCTTCTTCAAGTACACATGTAGATCATGAGGCATGGTTGGTTGACTCAGGTGCATCCTTTCACTTCACTCCCCATAGAGAGTGGTTATGCGAGTATGAGAAATACGATGGTGGTGATGTCTTCTTAGGAGATGATAGGAAGGCTAGAATCATTGGTCGCGGAAAAGTAAAGTTGAAGTTGCAAGGTGGAAGGGTTAGAACACTTCCAGGTGTTCTGCATATTCCTGCATTGGCCAGAAGTCTAATTTCTGTAAGCAAGTTGGATGATGCAGGTGTAAAAAAACTGTTCGAGAAGGATACCTGCAAGATGGTTCGGGGAGCACTGGTATTGATGCGGGGAGTTCGGACTGAAACTCTGTACAAGCTGCAAGGTAGCACTGTTGTTGATGGATGCAACAGTTCTGTGGTTCCTGAAAGTGGAGCTGAAAATCTAGTGGTCTCTGGAAAGAAGACCATGCTGTGGCATCAAAGGCTTGGACATATTGGAGAGAAGGGCCTTCGAATACTTCATGGTAAAGGTATGGTAGAAGGTATGAGTAATAGCTCTCTGGATTTTGATTTCTATGAAAATTGTGTATATGGGAAGCAGAATCAGGTGAGTTTCCCCTCTGGTGGTAAGAGGGTGAAACAGATATTAGAGCTTGTGCACAGTGATGTGTTTGGACCTGTGAAGGCTCAATCACTAGGTAGGTCTATGTACTATGTATCATTTATAGATGACTTCTCAAGGAATACATGGACGTATTTCCTTAAGAAGAAATCTGAAGTCTTTGACATGTTTAAAGAATTTAAGGCTCTGGTGGAAAATCAGACAGAGAAGAAGATAAAGGTGTTGAAGACAGATAATGGTGGAGAGTTTTGCAGCAAGGAATTTGAAGAATTTTGTAAGAAATGTGGTATAGCACGACAGAAGACTACTCCATATACACCTCAGCAAAATGGAGTCACAGAAAGGATGAACAAGACGTTGATGGAAAGGGCAAGAAGCATGCTCAGTGGTGCTGGGTTAGGACAGGAATTTTGGGCAGAGGCGGTGGATACTGCATGTTACTTGGTCAACAAGTCACCTTCATCAGTGTTGGAGGATAAGACTCCACAAGAAGTATGGACTGGTAAGAAACCCTCTCTTTCACATCTGAGGGTATTTGGATGTGATGCATATGTACATGTTCCAAAGGAGAAATGAACCAAGTTGGATAGTAAATCTGAAAAGTACATCTTTATTGGGTATAAGGATGGTTTAAAGGATTATAAGCTTTGGAACCCAGTCACACGGAAGGTTGTGTACAACCGAGATGTGGTATTCAGAGAGGTAAAAGATGTTATTAAACATGAATTCCAACCAAAGGAACCTGAGAAGATAGAGTTTGAGCTAAAGGAGGAAGAATCAGACTCTGGAGCAGAGGAGGAATTAGAAGATGAAAAGCCACAAACTCCCACTGTGAGAAGATCAGTTCGAGAAAGGAGGCAGCCAGAAATGTATAGTCCTTCTGCTTTCTGTTCAAATTTTGCTTTGTCTGTTACTGATGATGATCCCGGAACTGTGAAGGAAGCAGTAGATTCAGAGGATGGAAAACTCTAAAAAGAGGCCATGGTTGATGAAATGGCATCTTTGCACAAAAATGAGGCTTGAGATCTGGTGGAGTTGCCGGCTGGAAGGAAACCCATTGGCAGCAAATGGGTTTTTAAAAAGAAGACAAATGCAGAAGGGAAGGTGGCGAAATACAAAGCTCAGTTGGTAGCAAAAGGTTATTCCCAGGTGCCGGGAATTGATTTTGGTGATATTTTTTCTCCTGTTGCCAAGGTAACTTCTATTAGGTTACTTTTATGTGTTGCTGCTGCTTTTGATTTTGAGGTAGAACAGATGGATGTGAAGACAACATTTCTTCACAGGGATTTGGAAGAGGAAATCTACATGAAGCAACGTGAAGGCTTTGCGATGAAGGGTAAGAAAGAACTGGTGTGCAAGTTAAAGAAGTCTCTATATGGGTTAAAACAGTCACCAAGGATGTGGTATAAAAAATTTGATACATTTATACGGGGACTTGTCTTCACCAGAAGCAAAGCAGATCACTGTGTGTATTTTAAATTAATTGGTGACCGTGTTATTTATCTGGTCTTGTATGTGGATGATATGTTGCTGGTTGGAAATGACAAAGAAATTATCCAGGATTTGAAGACCCAATTTTCCTCCAAATTCGACATGAAAGATCTTGGTGCTGCAAACTATATTTTGGGCATGGAAATTAAAAGAGATCAGGCAAAGAGGAAGCTCTGGTTAAACCAGAGGAATTATGTCGAGACAATACTGCAAAGGTTTAATATGTAGGATAGTAAATCGGTGAAGGTTCCTATTCCTATAGGTGTGAGGTTATCTGCTGAACAGTGTCCCAAGACACAAGAAGAGGAAGAGGACATGTCCCGTGTTCCATATGCGAGTGCAGTCGGTAGCCTGATGTATGCAATGGTCTGTACTAGACCAGACATTGCACATGCAGTGGGAGTATTGAGCAGGTTTATGTCAAAACCAGGGAAGGAGCACTGGACAGCAGTGGAGCGGGTTTTCAGGTATTTGCGTGGCACTATTGATTATGGTTTGTGCTACGAAGGAAGACCAGGATTAGACAGAGTGTTGGATATTCGTGGCTTTGTTGATGCAGACTGAGCTGGAGATCTGGATCAGAGAAGATCTACAAGTGGGTATGTGTTTAACCTATTTGGAGGTGCAGTCAGTTGGATGAGTAAGAAACAGTCTGTAGTGGCACTATCAACTATAGAGGCAGAATACATGGCAACCACTCATGCAAGCAAGGAAGAAGTTTAGTTGCAGAGATTGTGTTCAAGTATGGGGTTAGTACAGGGAGCTATAAGAATAGACTGTGACAGCCAAAGTGCAATTTTCATGGCAAAGAACCCTGCTTATCATTCAAAGACAAAGCACATTAATGTTCGGTATCACTTTGTGAGGGATATGATAGAAGACAAAACGATGTTGCTGGTAAAGGTGGACACTTTGAAGAATACTGCAGATGCATTGACAAAATCTGTGAGCTCTGAGAAGTTCTCTTGCCGTAGAGAAACAATGGGCATTTCAGGGTTGGAAAAATGACTAAGCTTTCCTATGGCCCCCTGTGGAAAGAAAACAACAAGTGGGAGATTGTTGGGTTGTGTTATATTATTTCCACGACTAACCTACCTAGTGAACCAAGGGGTTAGAGGGGTGGCGGAGCCCCCCCTTCGTTGTGCCGATTGCGCAGCAGCGGCGTCACAGGGGGGGCGGCAGCCCCCCTGTCCCGGGGGTTTGAGGGGGCTGGGTAGCCCCCCTCTATGGGGTCTGGGGCAGCGCCCCGGGAAAAAAAAAATTGGACCCTATATTAGGTTGGGTGAACCTACCTATGGTTTTCGGTCCATGGTTTTGGATGCGATGGTTTTCAGTCCATGGTATTGGATGCTTCGGCATGTATAAATATGTATTGTAACATTGAAAGGAATATAATGAAAAATCAAGCTGGTAATCCCGGTTTTGTGACCAGGGGAAAATCTCTGTGTATATGTGTTTTATGTGTTATGCTCTCGCATTGTTTATTTTTCTGTGATTTGGAATTTGTATGCAGGTAATCTTTGTACGGGGTTAAAACCTACATGCATATCAAAATCATCCACACAACCCAATCAACTACATCATCAAAATCCTCCATGCCCTACACAATTTCCTGCTCAACTCATTCCACACCCTCACCACAATAAACTAGTACAACATGCTTACAGTTTTGAACTACAAAATTTTCCTACCCTTCCCACCCACTCTATCTCACATGCACCATTGCAGAAAACTTATATTGAGATTGGGAATTTCTCAAATCCAAAAATTGTAGAAGTTATGGAAGAAAATGAAGTTTCTTCTAGTTTGCATCAACAAGTTGTTTTAAAAACTCAAGAACTTCATGATATGAAGGCTATGGGAAATCAACAAATTAAAGGATATATTTATGATTGGTTTCACTCTATTATTTGTTTGCATCATCACTCCATACTTCAACAATTTTTGACACCATTTTTTCAAGGGAAGTTGGCTTCTCATACCCTACTATTTATTAACATGCAGTTTTCAAATTTCGGTATGTATATACTTGAAGCATTATTTCGAAAATGGATCCAATGGAAGTACTCTTATACATAATCATATTGATTTTTCAAAGCAGAGTAGGCTAGTGTAGAAAATAAAATAAATAAGGACATAAATAAATACATTTTTTTTAATGTAAAAGTAGTTGTTTTTGTTGCAACACGCTGTGGAAATCAACGTAGGTGATAAATATTTTAATTTATTTGTGCATGTAGATGTATTATATTGAAAATAGAAGTTCTACAAACACTCATATTCATTTTTACCACCAATTTGGAAAAATTGCTTGAATATCATACGTTTTGGCTTGTAGGCTTGACGAAATTTCTGAAAACAGAGTCGGGACAGTCATGTTTTGACAGATGAAAAGGGAATATTTTTAAAACCTATTTCTATTCTAAGTATCCCTTGATGTCTACTTTCCAAATGAATTTGAATCACTTCATTTGGATTTGAAATGAAAAAATTAAACCAAAACATTGACCAGGTGTCTAGTACGTAGCTTAGGAACAAAGTTGGGACACTGAGTTTTTGGAGGCATAAATGACTATATTTTAAAAATATACATTTATGATATATTCCTCTATGAATATAGATTAAAATTAAATTTGAATCACTTGATTTCGATATCGTATGGGAAGGTTATGACACCAATACTGACTGTCTATCATAAATTAGCACTCTTAAAATTCTATTTTTCCAGCTATTCATTAACGTATTTGACCCATCAATTATTCTTTTCTTCAAACTGTGTTTCTATTGGAGATAAATAAATGAATCTAATTTCATTTCCAATTTGAATTAGCTCAATCCATCATCAAATGGAAAAGGTATGCTTAAAATATACACTGTTGTTCTAAGATGGGAAATCGAAAATGACTCTATTATGCAGGTTGTCCTAAGTAAATTTGATAGATCATTTCATGAAATTTTAAAAACCTAGTTCTATTGGAGATATACCTCTAAATTTACCTTCATTTGGCTTTGTAATCACTCAAATTTTACGGAAAACAAAGAAGTTATGATTAAAACATAGCATGTTACCATGATTGACCACTGCTCTCCCACAGGTAATAAATTAATTTTACTTTGTTATTTTTTCTGTGGATTTGTTTTACAGAGTACCTAATTGTTATTTTTTTGCATAATTATTTGATTAGGGGAGCGTTATCACCTCTCATTCTCCATGATTTAATGTTTTATTTTATGCAGACACTCGTTTTTTGCAGGTCCTACGAGAATAAAGAAGGTAAATTTATGAACGAGTGATTATTGAAAGAAATTTTAATGAAAGAAGGGAATTTCGTCCAATTCTTTACCTAAAAGATTCATAATATAAGAAATCGAGAATTGGTTTCCATTTGAAGATTCATGTCACTTCTGCCAAAACATTTTTCCAAGAGATCATTTTTTTCCATTGATAGATTGATACTCCCTTTGGAAATAACATCATAGCTATTGTAACTTAATTTATTTATTTATTTACTGCTTTTAAATAAAGTGTTGTTTCTTTCTTGATTTCTCTTATGCTTTTGTGTTTCAAGTGTTGCTTCCTTCAAAGTTGTATTTTCTGCTCTGTTGGTGATCAAACAACACTTATTTTTGTGTGTGTGTTGTTGTTCAATTCATTAAACGATTGTTGTTCAATCAATTGAAAACACTTTTTCGTGTTTGTTGTTCAATCATTTGAACAATTGTTGTTTAATCGATTGAACAAAACTTTTTTATTTTTTTATTTTTGTTGTTCATGAACGATTGTTGTTCAATCGATTGAACATCACTTTGTGCATTTTTTTGTTCAATCAATTGAACAACACCTTTTGCGTGTTTTCTATTCAAACAATTGAATGTTTTTTGTTCAATCGATTGAACAACACTATGTTTTTTGACTTTTGTTGTTCAAACGATTGAATGATTGTTGTTCAATCGATTGAAAGATTGTTGTTAAATCAATTGAAAAACACCTTTGCATGTTTTTCTTTTTGATTTTTCTATTCAATCGATTGAACGGTTGCTGTTCAATCAATTGAACAACACTTTTTGCGTTTTTGTAGGAATAACTGTGATTTCTCTTTATTGTTTCACCACCGGTCATTTTGTCATTTTTCTTTCACTTTTATGTTTTGAGTAAAAAAAACATCTGGTTGGATTCATGCCTAAGATAAAGAAAAACAGTAATATTAATACCATTATGACTTTTAAAACCTTTTGATGGTCATCTCTATTGCAAAGTTGACATGGCGCACCTATATAATGACTGGTTGAATATCTTCTCTTTGGACACATCATAATATGATTTATTATTCTAATACCATTCTAGTTTCTCTTTTACACATTCAAATGGATAAATCCCTTTGATATGATGAGATAGAGGAAAAACATAGCCTTCATTGCAATTTTGTTTTACTTCTTACACCATCCCTGACTCTTAAGGAGTAAATCAGCCTCCCTCTCTTTACAATAAAAACATTAAAATATAAAAATATGAAAATGTAACAAGCATTGTCTTAAAGAGGATAGGGGATCTCATTACGAGCTAGCCCACCACGATTATAAGGTTGTAACAGGTGACATTACATTATGGCCACCACACCAACGTAATGACCTTCTTGATAGATAAAACCATCAGAAAGACAGGGTGTCTCATTATGAGCCGGCCTGATCACTTTTTTATATCTTACTGAATGGCACTATGATTATCTCATTACGATGCCAGCATAGTGGTCTCTTTATAGCAATAAAAAACAGAAAAAACATCTAAACACCAAATGGAGGACTCTGGCTAATTTTTGGGGTTAAAAAGAAACCCTTTCGAGGTTGTTGTAGCATCCATCATCATTTGAATTTAATTTTCAATATTACCACAAAAAATAAAATAAAAAATCAAATATTATGTTTAAAAATCAAAAGAGAGTTTGAAAGTCCGAAAGCAGTGATTTAATTTATATTATTGACAACATTCAAAACCAATATAAGGTGGGGCCATTATCCATATACTAATGTTCAAGCGGTATTACGAAATATAAAAAAGCGATGACTCAAAAAAAGTGCTCTACGGGGAACAACGAGCACGAGTTATAACTCAAGCTCAACCACTGCACTTGACCATGATGTCAAGGTAGTTCACTAAGATCTATAGGCTAAGATCCCTGCGGGGGTTCAAACCTAATGAACCTCTCGTACACTCCCTACCCCCGCAGCGAGACACCACCATTGTTTCACTCCACCTCGTCTCCTCCACGTCATCTGCCACTCTCATTCATTACTGTCCACCTCACCCACCGCACCCTGTCACCTCATCTGCCACTCCATTAATTATTCACATTAATTACAGGGGTTCCCTCCATTTTTCTTACCATATATATAAAACAAAGGTAAATCCCCGTTGCATTAGCCTTTTGTTTCTAGTACTAAGCAACCTCATCTCTAGTTCAACATTCTAAGTCAGCAACCATCTCAACAACTGTCATCAGTAACTATCACCAGCAACTGTCATCTACATACACCATGGCCAAAGAAGTAAGTTCTTCCTCAATCATCCATACCCCATTAATGGATGTCGAATGTGATATTTTTGATACACTTTGCACAATTAAGAATCTTTCACTGTATCAAGAAGTCATTTTGAAACATAAAAAGTATCCTATATTCTTGGCAATGGTTAGGTCAGGTTTTTTAGCTGCTTTTGTACCCAGGACTCATTTATTCCCTAAATTTATTTAATGGCTAGCCTCAGCAATGTACCCCAAGAAGTGTTTTGTAATGAATATTTCAAGGGAGAGTGTTCTTCAAGTAACCTCGCAATTAATACACCAAGCTTTGAGTTACCCTATATCTAGAGCTTACACCACCTTTCTGAAGAGTCTCTGGTTTCATATTATGAGAACATGTCTCCCTAGGAACTTTCTCATGTTACCTCTTTCCTGGCTCGTAAATCTGGTCAATTCTCCCTAGATGGGAATCTCTTCTCTTTAGAAATATTTGCAGTTGATATAAGACATGTTTTTCAAGTGATTTCTAAGATTCTAAGAAAAGAAGACTCCAAGAAGATTGATAAAGTAGTGCTAGGATTTTTCTCTTTAGTGATGAAGGTGAAGATAATACTAGATATTCCAACATTCTGGGTGGATAATATTCATACCCAATTCATGACTTTGCCTCTCACTAGGTCCTTCAAGTTTCCTTTAGTTATAACTTATTTATTTTTGTACCAGAGTGCTAAACATTTTACAGATTTGGGACTAAATGTTGTTGACATCAATAAAAAGAAGCAGTTAATGGTATTCTAGACAGACCTAATCAGGGTGATCTAGGAGATAGTGGTTTATTTGAGTTAACTCTTTTATTCCTTCCAGTGTCTTATAAGATCTTGAATGGAACCTTGCCCCCAACATTTCCTCCTAAAGCTCAAGAATTGCTTCAATTTAGTAAGGATGTGAGGTGTGGAGATTGGTTCATATTTGAAGAGCATGCAGAGATCAAGCTTTATGGAGCCTTTTTCAAGCCTTACAGGCTACCAAAATTTGTGTCAGTGAGGCTTTTTGACCTTGAATTTATCAAGCAGAGCTTGAATGTAGATCATGTTCATTTTGTTCCTATGAAGAAAGGCTATTTCTTTAAGTTGCCCAAAGTAGTGGGATCCTTCATTATGAACACTAGATAGGTTGCCCAAGAGGTCGAGATTATTGAATGATATGTGTCTTTTACAGGTGGTTGAGTGGGCTTATGACCCTCATCAAATTATTTCAAAGAGAAGGTTGGAGAATGGATATTCAGCCTTTATACATGAAAGTGGACCTTAAATAGAGAAATAGGAAAATGGAGGTCTACAAAACACTCAGGGGACAAATATTGAAACCCCTAGTATCACATAAAAAGGTGTCAAGAGGGTTAGAGAAGAAGTCATTGATTTGGATGAGGAAGAATATGAAGCAACAAAAAGGACTAAGCTTATGGATGCAATGTCTTCAATCCAACCTGGTTTGGTGATTCAGTTAGGAGAAACAGAAGGTGCCCGAGCTTCCCCATCTTCTAGAGAACCTGTTCATGATCAAGTTCCTTTAATTCAAGGTATGTTTGCTCAAATAGTTAAAGGAAGCGAGAAGGTGAAGTTAAATATGGAGCCTCAAGATGAGTCTCAAGTTGCTCCTAAACAAACTCAATTATTATCTGCTATGGATTTGGAGAGGAGACAACTTAAAATTTCTTTTTCTCATCCTACTGAAATATCAGTGGGGTCCACGAGTAATTTCAACACTCTGAATTTAACTGTTGACACTCACAAGCTTCGAGTGCTTGACAAGATCAATTTCCACATGCAAACTAGGAAATTGATCATAAATTATTTACATAAAAGAAATGTAGTAGCGGTTTGGGCAGAAAAAACGCTAAATAAGGTAACTCAGCAATTAAAGTTGGAGAAATCCAACCCGAGAGCTTTGAATGCTCAAGTGGTTGAGCTAAAGAAAATTATCATAAAAATAGTTGTTAATCTTGATGACCAACCTGCTATTCATAAATTTTTGCAATCTTCTCAGTTAAAGATTGGTGTTTCGAAAACGAAGTTAAATCTACCTATAGGTGAGCATCCCATTGCTACATGGATAGCCGAAGTGGAAAATGAAAAGGAAAAGCTCCTACAGGATGCATTGTAGGAAACTGAAGAAGTTTCTTTAATTAAAGAATCTTTGGAAAAGCTGCAACGACAGGTAGACACTCATGTTTGTAGAATAGTAATGCCAGCCAACATAGATTATCCAACATCCCAGGTTTTACAATTGGGAACAGAGCTTAAAATGGCTGAGCATGATGTAAAGAAGGCCCAAAGAGAATTGGAAACAGCTTGCAAGCTATTGAATTTGAGTGAAGAAGAAGCAAGAAGGGAGAAATAAAATGCAAAGAAGTACAGGGAAGATCTTCTAAGGGCTAAAGGTGAAGTCAAAAGGCTAAAGGAAAAAATCGAGGGAGGTATGTTCTTGATTAAAGCCAAGGAAAATCATATGGGATGAAGTCATTGAGGTTACCAAGGGAATTTGGGAATTTCTTGTTATTATATCTGAAGGGAAAACACTAGTCCAAGACATGGAAGAGGTGGTCATGAAAAATAAAGAAAAATATCTAGACAGATCAAAGTTTGCAAAGAGGATGTTAGATTTCATTAATCATAAATCTACTACAAAATTGGAGAATGACATGCCACACAAAACATTATGGGAAATAGATTTCAAAAAGATGATTGTCAGGGATATTTATAGGAATACTGCTGAGAAGAAGATAAACGAGATGAAGGAAGCAGTTTCCGAGTTTAACATCCTATTTGATAAAAGAGTTAGAGCTGGACTTCCCTCTTGTTGGGATCTGCAAGGAAACCTACTGCCATGGTAGACATATGAAACTTTTCTAGTTGAGGCAAAGAGCAAAGTTGATAACACTCATGAAAATACAATAGTATTAAAGGGAGCCAGAATTCTGAACTACCTTGAGAAAGATTTTAAGCTTCTTTGGATGGTGAAGACCCTATTTACAGATAAGCATACTTATATTAGGATTACATCTTGCAGAATAGCACTTGACAAGTTAGAGGAAGCACCAAAGTCAAGTGTACCACTATGGAGAAAATGAAAAGAATGAATGATACAGTAGACCAAAGATGCATCAGCAGGACCATCTACTCAAGCCACAGATTCAAATAGCGAGCAACAATCACCAATCATATCTTAATCTATGTTACTTCATGCTATCTTATTTCTTGAGGAAAATGAGGTGTCTTTTACCCTCTAATGTAATATTCCATAATGACTTTTACTTTAGACTGTTAGAAGGTAGTTAAGCAGTTTGATAGTTTCAGTAGTTACCAACTGTCCCATGATGTATAAAAAGAGGCAAAATTATATAAAAAAGGGTATAAATTTTGAAAAACCTGAAGACTACGCTATTGTGTACTTGATAAATTGATAATTAATGAAAAATTAGGAGTTTTCCACACAGTGTTGGGTATGATTTTGTTATTCCTCTATTATGTGTCATTATGTTTCTTCCTTTCTTTAAATATGGTAATGAAGTTGCAGGTCTTTGTTTACTTATGTGAATAGAGTTAAAATTCCTTAAAAGAGAGCTCCCTCATTTAAAGCTCCTACCTTTGTATTTCTTCTAAGTTAAAGATAATAGTTGTTGTCAAGCATAGCATATTATATTTAATTTTTCAAGACATTCTTCACACAACATTTATATCTAGCATCATGTGGCACTTTGATATTTTGATATCAGCTAAATATTAAAGGTTAAAAGTTAGGTCCTTCAGGTCCTTCACAAGAAGATACATTATACAAATAAGTGGCATGCATAATAAGTTTTAATGTCTTAACCACAATTTCTCCACAGCCAAGAAATTGGTTTCCTAAGGGACACCATTAATTGGCACTGTTGCTAGGGATCGAAATCAAGAACATTTTTTCCTTGGTTTTTAATATTTTCCTCTGCTTGTTTAGTGATGAGGAAATATTTGGTTGTATTGACTAGAAAATAATAACTCTGGCTTTAAAAATGCCTCATATGAGGTCAGATACCTCACAGCAGAAAGCTAAAGTCCTTTTGAACCCTGAGAGATTAGTTTCCAAGTGGGCTGGAAAGCCAAAAAATCCATTTACACCAAATCCTACATTGTCTGCACTTGGTAGCAGTTCAGCACATCTTTCACCCAAACATTCAGCTCTTATTGATCGAGAATTATCTTTTACATCCACTTTATTTCAAGAACCCAACTGTCAAGAACAGTCTTTAGAGTTTGTTTCTTTCTCAGTTTTCAAAAACATATCTGCTATACTTTTTCAACATGAAACTATATCTACCTTGCCACCTTTTCATACTCTATTTACCCCTCAGACAGATTCTACATCTGTTGGTACTCAAGGTTCAGTAAGTTAAGGTGCAAACATGGCAGAACATGCATTCTTGTTGAATAGGTATGCACCCATTCAGTTGCCTCAACAATTGAATCCAATGCCTCAAAAATACCTAAAAATTATTCCTCGTTTCTCATGGGAAGATGAACAAACAATAGAGAAGCATATAGCAGTGTTTTCTAATTTTGTAGAAAATCTCAATGTTGAACGCCTGGATATCGTTTTAAGACTTTTTGTGCAATCCTTAGATGGTGAAGCAAGAAAGTGGTTTAAATGGCTTCCTAATAACTCTATTCCTACATGTGAAGAGATGGAGTGCCAGTTCACCCAGAGATGGGGAGAGAAATGAGATCATGGGTATTCACTTACAGAGTTCAATTTTATTAGAAAGAAAACTGATGAAAGTGTTGATGAGTTCATCAGAAGGTTTAATAAACTTTACAACAGTGTTCGAGTGGATATCAAGCCCCCTCCTACTAGTGCATAAATAACTTTTGTAGCGACATTTGAATTAGATTTTGGGTTTACATTGAGGGAGAGAAGATCCACAACCCTTGATCAGATCCAAACTGATTCTTTATAAATAGAACAAAATTAGGTGGCTACAGGTAAAGCACCAGAGGCACAACCTACCCAAGATATGGGAAAGGCCGAAGTGGAATCCTCTCAAAGTCAAACATTAGAGGATATGAATAATGTGATTAAAAATTTGTCTAGAAAATTGATTAGATTGGAGTTGGAGAGTAAGAATTCTCAAAGCCAATTACAACAAAACAGAAACTTTAATCCCCAATATAGAAGACAAACTCTGCAGATTTTGCAGAAGGAAAGAAAATACCAAGATCAGGTTCAAGAACCACTTTACTTAGAAGCAGATCCTGATGAAATACCAGAAGATTTTCCAAGGATCATGATAACCATATTTCCACATTGTATGCAGGAGATGAAGATGAACTAGGTGTTGAGGGAAAAGAATATACTGAAACACCTTTTCCTATTTGTTTGCTTGCATTTGTCCATTCCGTAGATGCCATTTATGATGACAATGAAATTGATGAATACTGGAAGCAATTTATTGATTTTATGTAGGCAGAATTACATAAGAAGTATGACTTCAGATCAAGGAAAAGGTCTATAATTCAAGAAACTGTAGGTGAGTAGCAAGTTCTTGCTCCCCTACAATAGGCGACTCCACAAGAACCACATCCTGCAAAAAAATTAAATAAAGGATAGCAACAACAGAATACAAATAGCAAAACTCAGATACTTCAAGGTGATTCTTCCCAGTATAAAATTGATAAAATTACTTTATAAAAAAATGTTTCCATTCCACAAGAGATTTCAGTGTTGAAGAAAAGTGAAGAAGAAATAGAAAAGAATACCAAACAGGTCCATGCATTTAGTCTCACTAAAGAATTGGAAAAAATCAGAGTTCAGGTGCCTCTCATAGAGTTGGTTAAAACACCAGTTTATAAAAGATAGATTGATGAGTTTATCAACTTGTCTTAGAATATTAATATGAATGACACTGTGAATCTACAAGAAGATAAACCATTAGTTTTTTCTGGTCCACGTATGAAGGAGGTAGACTCTTCAACACCTCCTCCCCACATTTCTTTATTAATTCATGACTTCCTCTTGCATAATTGTCTATTTGATTCAGGAGCTTCACACAACTGTATGCCACTATCAGTAATGAAACAGTTGAAGCTACAGGTTACTAAGCCTTACAGAGATTTGTATTCATTTGATTCAAATAAATTCAAGTGTCTGGGTGTCATTAAGGATATGGTGGTGTCGTTAGCCTAGATCCCATCTAGAATCTTAGTAATGGATGTAGTAGTAGTTGACATCCTTGCTAGGTTTGGAATGTTGTTATCTAGGTCATGGGGGCCTAAATTGGGGGAAGTCCGTAAGTTGGATTTTACTTATGCTATAATACCAATTTTTGGTGGAGACGAGAGAAGGTTGTATAGAGAAAAAAAATTTGTTAAAAAATCACAAAGAACGGAGCAAGTAATTCACCTATGTACACCCAAGGAAAAGATGACTTTTCTTGTTTCATGCTGCATGACAATGCAGAGTTGGCTAAAGATAACCAGAGGTAGCTTACTTAAGCTTGTGTAAATACATAGCTGCAAACAAAAGGGGTGTGGAAGTGCTTCTTTGATGGATCCTATTCTAAAGAAGGAACAGGTGTTGGTTTCTTATTAATTACACGTGGACGTAACATGATCCCATTTTCTTTTAAATTAGAGTTTGAAGCAAATAACAATGTGGCAGAATATAAATCCTTAATCATTTATCTTCAAACAAAAAAACAAATGGGAGTCCAATATATTTCTATTTTTGGAGATTTAGAGTCGATTATAAAGAAAATTAAAAATCAGTGTCAAACAAAACACCCTAGGCTTAGGGAATATAGAAATGAAGTATGGGATTTAGCTGAGAATTTCTTTGAGGATTTCAACATACAGTTCATCCCAAGAGATGGGAACACATTAGCAGACTCCTTAGTTGTGGCTGCTAGTACCTTGAGACCTCCTATAAATCCAAGGCTGAGATATGAGGTTGAAATGAGGCACAGGCCATCTGTTCTAGATAACATAAAACACTGGTAGGTTTTTGAGGATGATTAGTAGATTAAGGAATTCTTGACTATGATTGAAGACTTTCAAGGCACCGAAATTGATCAATATGGAAATGAAACAACAAAAGGTGCAGAAGTAAGTGGTTTAATAAGAAAATTATTCAATTGAAAGATAATATTCTACCAAGAGGGCTTGTCCCTCTTGAAAGACTTTTTAACTCTAATGATGTAGCTATTAGTTCAAAGAAAGTTTCACAGGATGAGCAGATTCAAGAGCACAATATTCGAACATAGAAGGAGCCCAAATTAGTCAAATTGTTTAAGGGAGTTCCATTTAATTATAAAGAGAGATATATTGAGCTTTTCAATAAGTATGCTGATGTTTTCGCTTTGTCCTATGAGGATCTCAAGACATATTATGTGAGCATTATTCAACATAAGATTCCCCTGAAAGAAGGGTTAAACCATTCAAGAAGAAACTCAGGCAGATCAATCCTTTGCTTTTACCATTGATTGAGAAATAAGTTAAGAAGCTTATTCATGCCAAGATAATAGTTCCACTATGATACTCTGACTGGGTGGCCAATTTAGTACCTATAAGGAAGAAAATTGGAGAAATAAGGTTATATGTGGATTTTAGAAATTTGAACACAACTTCCTTGAAAGATAACTATCCATTACCTAAAATGGATCATGGGCTACAGAAGGTAACTAGATCATTCAGAACGTCAATGATGGATGGGTTCTCCAGGTATAACCAGGTGGTTGTTGATAAAGAAGATTAGAAAAAGATTGCATTCGCAACTCCTTGGGTAACCTTCATGTATGCTTGAATGCCCTTTGGGTTGATGAATGCAAGTGCAAAATTTTAGAGGGCTATGGACATTGCATTTGTGGGTGATAAGTTTGTAGTGATATACTTGGAGTATATCACTGTTTTCTCTAAGTCAAATGAGGAGCATTTGGACCATCTTAAAAAGACTTCTGAGAAATGCAAAAAATTTGGGTTTTTTTTTAATCCTAAGAAGTATACTTTTTCGCTAGAAGAAGGTAAGATTTTTGCGCACATTGTTTCAAGAGATGGAGTAAAGATAGATCCAGCAAGGGTGCAAACTGTGAAAAAAATATCCCTGCCCAGAAGTAAGAAAGACATTCAAAAATTTCTGGGAAAATTAATTTTTTTAAGAAGGTTTGTGTCGAATTATTCTAAAATTGTAAAGGAGATTACTAATATGTTGAAGGATTAAAATGAAGTACATTGGACCAAGGAAGCCAGACAGTCATTTTCCAGTATCAAAGAAGCATTACAAGAAACTCCAGTTTTGATTAGCCCTGGTTATCAAAATCCCTTTCAAATATTTTCATTTGCATCACTCAACTCAATAGCTATTGTTCTGTTATAGGAAAATGATGAAGGAAAAGAGTAGCTAGTTGCTTTCTTTAGCAAGATTCTCAGAGATGCTGAACTCAAATACAATATTCTTGAAAAATAGGTATATGCCTTGGTAAAGGCCCTAAAGGCCTTTAGGACTTATGTTTTACAGTCACAAATCATTGCTTATGTGCGAAATGTTGTAGTGAATGATGTTCTAGTCCATAGTGATGTGTAAGGTAAAAGAGGAAAATGGATAGCTAAGATCCAAGAATATGATCTAAACATAAAGCCCACCAAGCTGCTGAAAGTGAAGAGATTGGCAAAGATGCTAACAAAATAAAATTTTCAGGCATTGGGAATCAACTTGCTAACACCTATAAATGAGGAAATTATTCAAGAGGGTGAAGAAAAATCAAATCCAGGTATGAAGATCCAGTATAAATTTTTATGTTCAGAATGGTACAAGCACATAGTTCATTATTTATGTTTTCTTTCTTGTCCCGAGTCATTGGATCGTACAAACTATAGAGCATTAAAAATCAAGGAACAACCATATGTGATTGTGGAGGTTAGATTCTATTGGAAAGATCCCATGGGAATTTTATTGCTATGTTTAACAAAAGATGAATCTACAGAGACAATTAAAGATTATCATGAGAAGTTATGTGGCGGACATTACAATTGGAAGGCTACTACACACAAAATCCTCTAGGCAGGCTTTTATTGGCGCACCTTATTTGGTGATATATATAAGTTTGTCAGAAGCCGTCAGAAGTGTCAGCTTTTTGCTGGGAAAAAGAGGTTAGCTCCCTTGCCATTGATCCCAGTCTTCATAGAAAACCATTCAGACAATGGGGGCTAGACTTAGTTGGAGAAATTAACCCACCTTCAAGTGGATAGCTCAAGTGGGTTCTTACATCTATTGATTATTTCACCAAGTGGGTAGAAGTTGTACCTACTAAAAATGCAAATGACTAGGTGGTAATGAAATTTTTAGAGGAAACTATTTTCAGCAGATTTGGGTGCCTTGTCAAAATCATAACTGACAATGCTCAAGTGTTCAGTTCAATTAAGTATGTTGCTTTTTGTGAGAAGTATAATGTCATTTTATCTCATTCAACAACTTATCATCCTCAGGGAAATGGACTGGCTGAATCCACTAACAAAACATTGATTAAAATTCTTAAGAAAACTATTGTAGAGAATCGGAAAGACTGGGATTCAAAATTAAAGTTTTCTCTTTGGGCTCTCTGATTGACTACAACAAGGTCTACACGCAAATCACCTTTTGAGTTAGTGTATGGAAGTTAAGATTTGTTCCTAGTCAGCTTGTGAATCCTGTGATCGCAATGATTCAGGAGGCAAAAGAAGAACCCAATGCTCTAATAAGAAGGATGCATAAGGTAGTGGAGTTGAGTGAAAGAAGAGATAAGGTAAGAGATAATTTGATTATGTATCAATAAAAAATGAAGGGTATTTTTGACAGAAAAGCCGATGCAATTGATTTTAAAACTGGAGACCTAGTGTTAAGGTGGGATACTAGAAGAGAAGATATGGGAAAACATGGGAAGTTTGATCCTCTTTGGTATGGCTCATTCAAGATTATAGAAGTAAGGAAAAATAATACATTCTTCCTAAATAATCTTAATGGTGAAACTTTACAGCTGCCTATCAATGGGCAGTACCTCAAACATTATTTCCAATTCTGAAGCACAAACATCCTGTCATTGTATATATTGGAGTGAATTCATCGTACAATTTCCAGATAATTAAATTTGGAAAAGAAATATATGACTCCATGCTCAAGGTTAAGGCACTAATCTGCAGTTCCTAGTGCTTCTATGGGAGAAGGACTATCCCTAGGTGGAGCCAGATGTTGTAGCATCCATCATCATTTGAATTTCATTTTCAATATTATCACAAAAAATAAAATAAAAACCAAATATTATGTTTAAAAATCAAAAGAGATTTTGAAATTCCAAAAGCAGTCATTTAATTTATATTGTTGACGGCATTCGAAACTAATATAAGGTGGGGCCCCAACCCATATACTAAATTTCGAGCAGTATTATAAAATATAAACAAGCTATGGCTCAAAACATAGGTAAAGTGTTATGCGGGGGAACAATGAGCACAAGATATAACTCAGGTTCAACCCCCGCAGTTCACCATGACGTCAAGGTAGTTGACTAAGATCTACGACCTAAGATCGTTGTGGGGATTCAAACCTAATGAACCTCCCATACACTCCCTACCCTTGCAATGGGCCACCCCCATTGTTTAACTCCACCTCATCTCGTCCACATCATTAACCACTCTCATTCATTACCGTCCACCTCACACACCATACCCCATCACCTCATCTGCCACTCCATTAATTAGTCACATTAATTATAGGGTTTCCCTCCATTTTGCTTACCATATATATAAAAGAAAGGTAAAACCCCAGTTGCATTAGTATTTTTCTTTTAGTACTAAGCAACCTCGCCTCTAGTTTAGCATTTTGAGTCAACAACCATCCTAGCAACTATCATCAGCAACTATCACCAACAATTGTCATCTATAGACACCATGGCTAAACAAGTAAGTTCTTCCTCAATCATCCATACCCCATTAACAGATGTCGGATGTGATATTGTTGATACCTTTTCACAATTAAGCATCTTTCACTATATCAAGAAGTCATTATGAACTATTAAAAGTCTCCTATATTCATGACAAAGGTTAGGCTAGGTTTTTAAGTTACTTTTGTCCCCAGGACTCATTTATTCCTTGAATTTATTCAATGGCTAGCCTTAACAATGTACCCCAAGAAGTGTTTTGTAATGAATCGGTCACGAGAGAGTGTTTTTCAAGTAACCTCAAAATTAATACACCAAGATTTGAATTACCCTATATCTGGAACTTACAAAACCTTTACTGGAGAGTCTATAGTTTCATATTATGAGAACATGTCTCCTAAGGAACTTTCTCATCTTAACTCTTTCCTAGCTCCTAAATATGGTCAATTCTCCCTAGATGGGAATCTCTTCTCTTTAAAAATATTTGCAGTTGATATAAGACCTGTTTCACAAGTAATTTCTAAGATTCTAGGAAAAGAAAACTCCAAGAAAGTTGATAAAGTAGTTCTGGGACTTTTCTCTTTCATGATCAAGCCAGAGATAGTACTACATATTCCAACATTCTGGGTGGATAATATCAATACCCAATTCATGACTTTGCCTCTCACTAGGTCCTTCAACTTTCCTTCAGTTATTACTTATTTATTTATGTACCAAAATGCTGAACATTTTACATATTTGGGACTAAATGTTGTTGACATAAATAGAAAGAAGTAGTCAATGGTATTCTGGAAAGACTTGATAAGAGGTGATCCAGGAGATAGTCATTTATTTGATTTCACTTCTTTATTCCTTCCAGTGGCTTATAAGATCTTGAATGGAACCTTGCCCCCAACATCTCTTCCTAAAGCTCAAGAATTTACTCAATTTAGTAAAGATGTGAGGTGTGGAGATTGGTTCATCTTTGAAGAGCATGCAGAGATCAGGCTTTATGGAGCCTCTGTCAAGCCTTACAAGCTACCAAAATTTGTGCCAATGAGGGTTTTTTCCCTTGAATTTATCAGGCATAGCTTAAATGTAGATGAGGTTCATTTTGTTCCGATGAAGAAAGGCTATTTCTTTAAGTTTCCCAAAGTAGTGGGACCCTTCATTGTGGACACCAGACTGGCTACCCAAGATGTCAATAGATTATTGAATGATATGTGTCTTTTACAGGTGGTTCAGTTGGCTTATGAGAATTTATGTGGCGGACATTACAATTGGAAGGCTACTACACACAAAATCCTCTAGGCAGGCTTTTATTGGCGCACCTTATTTGGTGATATATATAAGTTTGTCAGAAGCCGTCTGAAGTGTCAGCTTTTTGTTGGGAAAAAGAGGTTAGCTCCCTTGCCATTGATCCCAGTCTTCATAGAAAACCATTCAGACAATGGGGGCTAGACTTAGTTGGAGAAATTAACCCACCTTCAAGTGGATAGCTCAAGTGGGTTCTTACATCTATTGATTATTTCACCAAGTGGGTAGAAGTTGTACCTACTAAAAATGCAAATGACTAGGTGGTAATGAAGTTTTTAGAGGAAAATATTTTCAGCAGATTTGGGTGCCTTGTCAAAATCATAACTGACAATGCTCAAGTGTTCAGTTCAATTAAGTATGTTGCTTTTTGTGAGAAGTATAATGTCATTTTATCTCATTCAACAACTTATCATCCTCAGGGAAATGGATTGGCTGAATCCACTAACAAAACATTGATTAAAATTCTTAAGAAAACTATTGTATAGAATCTGAAAGACTGGGATTCAAAATTAAAGTTTTCTCTTTGGGCTCTCTGATTGACTACAACAAGGTCTACACGCAAATCACCTTTTGAGTTAGTGTATGGAAGTTAAGATTTGTTCCTAGTCAGCTTGTGAATCCTGTGATCACAATGATTCAGGAGGCAAAAGAAGAACCCAATGCTCTAATAAGAAGGATGCATAAGGTAGTGGAGTTGAGTGAAAGAAGAGATAAGGTAAGAGATAATTTGATTATGTATCAATAAAAAATGAAGGGTATTTTTGACAGAAAAGCCAATGAAATTGATTTTAAAACTGGAGACCTAGTGTTAAGGTGGGATACTAGAAGAGAAGATATGGGAAAACATGGGAAGTTTGATCCTCTTTGGTATGGCTCATTCAAGATTATAGAAGTAAGGAAAAATAATACATTCTTCCTAAATAATCTTAATGGTGAAACTTTACAGCTGCCTATCAATGGGCAGTACCTCAAACATTATTTCCAATTCTGAAGCACAAACATCCTGTCATTGTATATATTGGAGTGAATTCATCGTACAATTTCCAGATAATTAAATTTGGAAAAGAAATATATGACTCCATGCTCAAGGTTAAGGCACTAATCTGCGGTTCCTAGTGCTTCTATGGGAGAAGGACTATCCCTAGGTGGAGCCAGATGTTGTAGCATCCATCGTCATTTGAATTTCATTTTCAATATTATCACAAAAACTAAAATGAAAATCAAATATTATGTTTAAAAATCAAAAGAGATTTTGAAATTCCAAAAGCAGTCATTTAATTTATATTGTTGACGGCATTTAAAGCTAATATAAGGTGGGGCCCCAACCCATATACTAAATTTCGAGCAGTATTATAAAATATAAACAAGCTATGGCTCAAAACATAGGTAAAGTGTTATGCGGGGGAACAACGAGCACAAGATATAACTCAGGTTCAACCCCCGCAGTTCACCATGACGTCAAGGTAGTTGACTAAGATCTACGACCTAAGATCGTTGTGGGGATTCAAACCTAATGAACCTCCCATACACTCCCTACCCTTGCAATGGGCCACCCCCATTGTTTAACTCCACCTCATCTCGTCCACATCATTAACCACTCTCATTCATTACCGTCCACCTCACACACCATACCCCATCACCTCATCTGCCACTCCATTAATTAGTCACATTAATTATAGGGTTTCCCTCCATTTTGCTTACCATATATATAAAATAAAGGTAAAACCCCAGTTGCATTAGTATTTTGCTTTTAGTACTAAGCAACCTCGCCTCTAGTTTAGCATTTTGAGTCAACAACCATCCTAGCAACTATCATCAGCAACTATCACCAACAATTGTCATCTATAGACACCATGGCTAAACAAGTAAGTTCTTCCTCAATCATCCATACCCCATTAATAGATGTCGGATGTGATATTGTTGATACCTTTTCACAATTAAGCATCTTTCACTATATCAAGAAGTCATTATGAACCATTAAAAGTCTCCTATATTCATGACAAAGGTTAGGCTAGGTTTTTAAGTTACTTTTGTCCCCAGGACTCATTTATACCTTGAATTTATTCAATGGCTAGCCTTAACAATGTACCCCAAGAAGTGTTTTGTAATGAATCGGTCACGAGAGAGTGTTTTTCAAGTAACCTCAAAATTAATACACCAAGATTTGAATTACCCTATATGTGGAACTTACAAAACCTTTACTGAAGAGTCTATAGTTTCATATTATGAGAACATGTCTCCTAAGGAACTTTCTCATCTTACCTCTTTCCTAGCTCCTAAATATGGTCAATTCTCCCTAGATGGGAATCTCTTCTCTTTAAAAATATTTGCAGTTGATATAAGACCTGTTTCACAAGTAATTTCTAAGATTCTAGGAAAAGAAAACTCCAAGAAAGTTGTTAAAGTAGTTCTGGGACTTTTCTCTTTCATGATCAAGCCAGAGATAGTACTACATATTCCAACATTCTGGGTGGATAATATCAATACCCAATTCATGACTTTGCCTCTCACTAGGTCCTTCAACTTTCCTTCAGTTATTACTTATTTATTTATGTACCAAAATGCTGAACATTTTACATATTTGGGACTAAATGTTGTTGACATAAATAGAAAGAAGTAGTCAATGGTATTCTGGAAAGACTTGATAAGAGGTGATCCAGGAGATAGTAATTTATTTGATTTCACTTCTTTATTCCTTCCAGTGGCTTATAGGATCTTGAATGGAACCTTGCCCCCAACATTTCTTCCTAAAGCTCAAGAATTTACTCAATTTAGTAAAGATGTGAGGTGTGGAGATTGGTTCATCTTTGAAGAGCATGCAGAGATCAGGCTTTATGGAGCCTCTGTCAAGCCTTACAAGCTACCAAAATTTGTGCCAATGAGGGTTTTTTCCCTTGAATTTATCAGGCATAGCTTAAATGTAGATGAGGTTCATTTTGTTCTGATGAAGAAAGGCTATTTCTTTAAGTTTCCCAAAGTAGTGGGACCCTTCATTGTGGACACCAGACTGGCTACCCAAGATGTCAATAGATTATTGAATGATATGTGTCTTTTACAGGTGGTTCAGTTGGCTTATGACCCTCATCAAATTATTTCAAAGAGAAGGCTGGACAATGGATATTCAACCTTTATACATGAAAGTAAACCTAAAACAGAGAAATTGGCAAATGGAGGTCTACAAAACACTCAAGGGATAGAGATTGAAACCCCTAGTATCACAGAAAATGGTGTCAAGAGGTTTATAGAAGAAGTCATTGATTTGTATGAGTAAGAATCTGAAGTAGCAAAAATGACTAAGATTATGGATGCAATGTCTTCAACACAACCTAGTTTGGTGATTCAGTTAGGAGGAATAAAAGGTGCCGCAGCTTCCCCATCTTCCAGAGAACCTGTTCATGATCGGGTTCCTTGAATTCAAAGTACATTTGCTCAAATAGCTGGAAGAAACGAGAAGGTGAATTTAAATATGGAGGCTCAATCTAAGCCTCAAGTTGCTCCGAAACAAACTACATTGTTATTTTCTATGGATTTGGAGAGGAGCCAACTTAAAAAAAAAAAATTCTCATCCTACTGAAATATCAGTGGGGTCCACTAGTAATTTCAAGACTGTGAATTTAACTGTTGACACTCACAAGCTTCCAATGCTTGACAAGATCAATTTGTGCATGAAAACTGGGAAATTGATCGTAAATGATTTAGATAAAACAAATGTAGCACCTGTTAAGGTAGAAGAAATGATAAATAAGGTAATTCTGCAACTAAAGTTGGAGAAAGCCAAATCAAGAGCTTTAAATGCTCAGGTGGATGAGCTAAAGAAAATTATCATAAAAATAGGTGTCAATCCTGATGGCCAACCTACTATTTAGAAATTATTGCAATCTACTAACTCAGAGATTGGATTTTTGAAAAAGAAGTTGAACCTACATACAGGTGAGCATCCCATTCCTACAGGGATAGTTGAAGTGGAAAATGAAAAGGAAAATCTCCTACAGGATGTGTTGCAGAAAACTGAATATGTTTCTTTACTTAAAGAATCTTTGGACAAGCTGCAACGATATGCAGACACTCATGTTTGTAAAATAGTAATGCCAACCAACATAGATGATCCAAAAACACAGGTTTTATAGTTGGGAACATAACTTAAAATGGCTGAGCATGATGTAAAGAAAGCCCAAAGAGAATTCGAAATAGCTTGCAAGCTATTGAATTCGAGTGAAGAAGAAGCAAGAAGGGAGAAAGAAAATGCATGGAAGTACATGGAAGATCTTTTAAGGGTTGAAGATGAAATCGAGAGGATGAAGGAAAAAATGAAGGGCAATATGTCCTTAATTCAAGCCAAGGAAATTCTATGGGATGATGTCATTGAGGTTATCAAGGGCATTCTGGAATTTCTTGTTATTATATTTGAAGAGAAAACACTAGTTCGAGACATGGAAGAGGTGGTCATGAAAAATAAACAAAAAGATTTAGATAGATCAAAGTTTGCAAAGAGGGTGATAGATTTAATTAATTCTAAATCTACTACAGAATTGAAGGAGCATGACATGCCAGACAGAACATTATGTGCAATAGATTTCAATAACATGATTGTTAGGAATATTTATAGGAACATTGTTGAGAAGACGATAAATCAGATGAGTGAAGTTGTTTTACAGTTCAACATCCCGTTTGATAAAAAAGTTAGAGCTGTACTTCCCTCTTGCTGGGATCTACAAGGAAACTTGCTACCATGGAAGACATATGAGACTTTGCTAGTTGAGGCAAAGAGAAAAGTTGATAACACTCATGAAAAGTCAACAATATTAAATGGAGCTAGCATTGTGAACTACAACAACAAATATTTTAAGTCTCTCTGGATGGTGAAGACTCTGTTTATAGATAAGCCTACATAAAGCAGGATTACAGCATGTAGAATAACACTTTATAAGTTAGAGGAAGCACTAATGTCAAATGTACCATTATGGAGAAAATGCAAAGAATGGATGATAGAGCAGACCGAAGATGCATTAGCAGGACCATCTACTCAAGCCATAGATTCAAATAATGAGCAACAATCACCAATCATACTTTAATTTTTGTTACTTCATGTTATCTTATTTCTTAAGAAAAATGAGGTGTCTTTTACCCGCGAATGTAATATTCTGTAATGACTTTCACTTTAGACAGTTAGAAGGTAGTTAAGCAGTCTGACAGTTTTGGTAGTTACCAACTGTCCCATGATGTATAAAAAGAGGCAAAATTATAGGAAAAGGGTCCAAATTTTGAAGAACCTGAAGACTATGTTATTGTGTACTTGATGAATTGATGATTAATGAAAAATCAAGAGTTTTCCACACAGTGTTGGGTATGATTTTGTTATTCCTCTATTATGTGGCATTATGTTTCTTTCTTTCTTTAAATATGGTAATGAAGTTGCAGGTCTTTGTTTACTTATGTGAATAGAGTTAAAATTCCTTAAAAGAGCGCTCCCATATTTAAAGCTCCTACCTTCGTGTTTCTTCTAAGTTACAGATAATAATTCTTGTTAAACATAGCATATTATCTTTAATTTTTCAAGACATTCTTCACATAGAATTTATATCCAGCATCACATGGCATTTTGAGATTTTCATATTAGCTAAATATTAAAGGTTAAAAGTCAGGTCCTTCAGGTCCTTCACATGAAGACACGTTATACAAATAAGTGACATGCATAATAAATTTTAATGTCTTAAGCACAATTTTTCCACGGCCAAGAAATTGGTTTCTTAAGGGACAATAGAGGCTATGAATGTCTGCTAGCAGTAGTGGCTTTGCTTGTAGTATTGAAGTATTATGTTACACTGCCAAATACTCTTTATCCTATTACCACCTATGGATTCGTTTCTAAAGGAAAATTTCCCATTTGAACAACATTTCTAATAGCCAACATGCATGGTAAGCTATATCCTTATATTCATTATATCATTATTGTCAGATCACTCGATACCAATAGTCATTAACATTTATCATCGGTCATGTGTTCATCACCTTTCCACCTAAGGTAAATATCTATTTACATCATGGTATAAATCTCTATTTTATTTTATGGGCATTTCAAATCTTTTGACCTATACTGCTTTGATTGCTTTTGCCATCTTTATGCCACTTTGATTATTGTCCTACTACATTTATGAATCCTTAATGTCCTTTTCCTTTTTACTATGCTTTATGGTCATGGACGACCTTTTCAGATTGGAGGGGGGAATGTATGCATTATGGGATAGCATGTGTAATGCTTACTGAACTCCACCATAACTTGCTGATTTGACAAATTATTATTATTGTATTTGTACAAAAGTTTTTTTGATTGAAATCTTTGCATGCAGTTTATCTGCTGCTGTTAAAAACTAAAATTATGGATTCAAAGAAATTGCATGCATAATAGTGAATTGTTTACAAGAGAACAACAAGTATGATGGGAAACTCTATTCATAGCGATCCCACACTATTACAACTAACAGAAGCGGTTCAAGCAACTCACAAACATGAACAATTGTTCAGACATGATGTGCTTGCATGGCTTCCACCTTTTGCATCACTTTTAGAATCAGCTCAGCCTACATCAGCTTCAACAAATTCCAGTCCATACATGGCATTCCACATTTTTTGGTGGTAAAACTTGAGGTAAAATAACATAATTCCATGGAAATCCTTTGAGCATTATTTATCATAATTCATTCCAACTCTTTACCACTTCCCACTTTTTAGAGACATAGAAGCTTTCAGTTTGGGGTGGTGTTACTTTCATTCATTCATTTATTATGACCATGCCATCATCCATTTATCTCCTTATTCATTCTCAACACCTCTCTTATTCCATGTTGCTTCCTAAGCATAGATTTCAACAGATTGTAGCAACCACCTCAATTTGTTTTCTAGCATTGCATGAGGGAATGCTAATTCCCCAGTTTGGGGGAGGAATTGCTACACATGATGGATGTTTCCTACTTTCTTTCTCATTTAAGGCATACAATTTAATTTTTGTACAGAGTAGAAATTGATTTGTGTATATCTTTAAAAGTATAAACTAAATTATTACGATTTTTGGACAGCAAAGAGGTACCATTAAAATACATAAACCCAGAAAATTTCAAGTTAAATCAATTTGTAAAATTTCAGAAATCATGCGCTGTCACCTACAACCATTTTGCTTATATCTCATGATCCATGCATCAAAATGATCTAATTTTTTGATTAGAGAAGAAGTAATATAGTAGAAATCTACTTGCAAAATTTCAACAAAATTTGGTTTGTAGTTTTTGAGAAAATGGTTAATGAAGTTTTATGTTACTTATATCATATTTTGCGACAACTTCATATACATATAGTTGAAATTCAATGTGACAATTTTTACGCCTTCATCAACAATGTTAAAATTTAATATTCACTATTTGAGGAAGAATCCATTTGTTCCATGAATTTCATGACTTGGGATGAACATTTTTGTATCATAGCTTGGTTAATACAGAGGCTTTGGGTTGCATGAGGAAATGCAACATATTGAGTCTAGGGGTATGTTGGGCCACTAATTTTTCATTATTAATATCACTTTTTAACATCTATTTCATCCATTTCTATCATTCGTTATCATGTCATATATCATAATTTATCACATAATTCCATTTTATAATTATTTATGCTCTTATGTATAAATACTATTTTTCTCTTTTATTTTTAATAAATTGATGATTATTATGCATGATTTTACCAATCGTGGTTTATTAATGAGTTTGTTGTAATATCACTCATAATTTTAGCCTCCAAGACCTTTTTGAGATTGCAAATTTGATCTCCAACTCATAATTATATATTCCAACTTGGAAATTCGTTGGAATAAGAAGTGATAGTTTTGCATTGGATGTTTCAGAAAAAATGAAGGAGGATATAGAAAATCAAAAACATGGGTTTTGTCCAAAACGGACCGAATTAGTTTTGGGATAAGAATTTTTCCAAAATTTAGTATGTATTAAGAGAAACCTAAGGTTCTTTGAAGACAATTTTCTTATATTTGCTATTGCGACCTTTTTCCAAATTCTTGCAATTGAAATACCAAATTCAACTTGTTCATGTTGAATGTTGATGGAAATGTCTTTCAGATATGATCTTGCTTATCTATTTGTTTTGTACAATCCAAATTTGTAATGGAAATTATTTTGTAATCAGCTTTATTTTAACTTCCCTTTACTCTTTGTGTATTTAAATGAAAATAGAGATCAAAGAGAGGAGGACAATAGGAGGAGAATTAAAAGATAATTGGGGAATAATGGAGGGATAATTAGGAGATATGATATGGACAATTCTTAGATAGAATGTAGGAGAAGAGGTAAGAGATGAGAGATGGATATGAACAATTTTTGAATTTGAGGCAAAGGTAAGAGTTTCATTATGCTGTAATTATTTCTCTCATATATTTTAATAAAGGAGGCTATCCATTGAAGTTCTACATCTATTATTTGTAATCTGATCTGAAAATCTCTCAAGGTAGAAATGAGTCTTGGGAACCTGGGCCCACTACCTTGGATAAGGTACTGCCTTGAACATGTAAATTAGTGTAGTTATGTATTTGTTTATTTGAATTTCAATTGTCGTTCCTTAAAGTAGATTTCCTTTCTTTTAACTAATTTGTTTTTTGCTCCATTTTCTAGATTTGTTATTTCATCCAATTTTTAGATTTCATTTGATTTAGTGTTGTAGATTAGCAATTGAATGATGCTTCTTGTAATAGATTAAATTTCCAATTGAGGAAGGTATGATTTAATTTAGCAATGATTCAAGTTGTGTGATTAGCATAATTGTTTTTCGTGTCATTTACTTGCTTCCTTTTAATTTTAGTTTTATTATTCAAGTCTTACATTTTATTTCTTGTTGAATGAGTTTGATAGTATAGAACACAATCATGTAGAATGAGTTTTAGATGTTGTCATTTTTATGCATATATTTTGTCGACTGGCTTGAAATTAAAAGACGCTCCTCGGGTTGATAATTAATGTCTAGGTGATTTGTTGTTTTATTTATTTATTTATTAAGAAATTGTTTTTACCCAACAACATGGATGGATAAAAAATTTGAGGGAAGAGATGTATAATATGTGTTTTACTGCTATTGTATGAGAATTTTTCTTGTACTATTTAGTTTTGGTTTTTTAATTAAGAAAATTAACTATATCTGGGTTGTTAAAAACTAGTCAGGATAATATTTATTCACTAATTATTATATGTATTTGAACTTAGTTCAAGTGGTATGTCACATATTTAGTATCCTTATCTGTGTGGGTTCAAGTCTTTGAAAACACACTAAACTTGTCCTTCTATCCTTTATTAAATAGTTGTTCTACTTGGGGAAACAATGACAACCTTACGTACAATTATTATTATTCACTTATGCCCAATACCTACCAATACCTATAAGCCTTCAATTTATTAAACTATTTTCTTTAAGCTATAAACATAAGATATTCATCGTATGAAGTAATTTTAGTTCTTGTTCCTAGATCCAAAGCTAATTTTTTAAACAACCCATATCTCTTATTCTCATAACAAAAACTACAATTGCCAAATTGAAAACTAAATCAGGGACTATGTTACCATTTTAATACCATATAAGAAGCACAATGCCATTGTTTTTTTTCAAAAAGAAAGAACATACTTTTGATATTTCTAAGATAGAAATAAAAATGTATAATTTTTTTCTTAGCATTCAATATATGGTTAAGTGATATATAAACAAGAAAGCCTAACTTATTACTATAAAGAAAGATTGCAAAGATTAAATTAAATGAATGATAATAAAACATGATTGTGTAATTCCGAATAGGTACAAATGCCAACATCTAAAATTCAATATTCTTTTGAGAGCAGATCTACTAGAATGTTTGTTGGCTTAGGGGGTCATGGCCCAGGCTCTTAGTTAGTTGCACCAACCAAAAAAACCCTACACTACTAGTCCTTTCAGCAACAACTTGTGTATTGCGGGCTGTAGTTTGACCTGAAGCAGTATGGGGAGATGTTGGAACCAAGTTTCTACATCCAGAGATCAACGTGATGTCTTTTAGCACCCTAGATCTACCTTCGTGCATATATATAAGCTCATAGGGCTCGGTACTGCAACTCTGTTAGAAAAACCTTCAGACCTTCACAAATGTCTATGATTAGTGTTTGTGAACACGTAACAGTCGATTTATCCACTTACATGCACCGAACAACAACCCTAAATTAGTGTTCGCGTAGATATACTTTAGTTATTATTAAACATAACATAATTCATTCAAGTCTTCTCAAAAGTACTTAACCTACATTGCATACATTTCTGAAGTCTTATTCAAGAGAATCATGCATCGTTAGATCAATATTTCATAAAATACATCATTCATTGACAACATAAAGAGTAATAGAGATAAATAGAAATATGCAAGAATTCTTAGAAAATAGCCTTTATTGATATTCAATTCATGGTTAGAGACTGAAAACTACCTTGCGCACTAAGCTACATGAGTCCACATAGTGATTTGCGGGCTCTACCTAGCCCTCTGCACACTCAGCTATAGAGCCTTTCTTCTCCTATCAGACCACTTCTCTTCACTATTACCTCTAAGACTTCATCATCATCATTATAGAAATGCCTTAGACTCTCTAAGGCACACCTATTTATACCCTTTTTTCATACAATCCCATGGTCCGCAGACCATGGGTGGATCTCAAAACCGACTCATCCTTAAATTTCAGAGACTGGTGGATCTCAAAACCGACTCATCCTTAAATTGCAGAGACTTTACATTATTTACACAAATGATCAAAACTTGGGTTATCTTAACCTCAAAACTGACCCAAGGGACCCCATAATAATAGGCCCCCAACACAAAGATTGTGACTCACCCTCAATTCACTCTACTGGTGTTGTGATCTTGCTGCGAAGATCCCCCAGCTCAACCTATATCACTGCGAGCTCAACAGCGCTCTGCATTGCTTCCTACTTGACTTCCTCCACCAATTTCTGTGTGGATGGGCCTTTGACAGCTAGCCTCATCATCATTTCCATCTACTACAACCCTTTGAGCTTATCTTGAATAGTATTTGTACCTTTATAAGCTTCCTCTGACCATGGTTGCAACCTAGCCTTGAGCAAGGCCTCCTTCTTTTCTACTTCCTCTACCTGTGTTAGGTGCTGCTGGCCCTCCTCTAATTTTGCAAGGCATTGTGTCAGTGCGATGGAATGTACAGTTGCCCTCACTTCATCATATCACTCCTCCAACTCTCTTATCTCTTTGTTCAGTGTCTGTAGGTTTGGATCCTCCTGCAGATTGGTCACCATCTCCATAGCCTGCTCAAACATCATCACACATTCAGTGACTATGGCATCCAATGTAGTCATGCGTTCCCTTATCACGGCTCCATGTTGCTCCTGGACCTTAGGCAGAGTCATTGGTTGCAATTTTAATGGCAGCTTTGTAATCTTCGTGTTAAGATCAAAGGCTACCCATCGAACCTCTACATTTGCCTCATGCAACCCAGTGGCTAATTTTCTCATCTTTGATTCTAGATGTGCATCCTTTGGGATATAAAATTCAGGGACTAACTTGCATGACTCCGCTACTACTGACTCCAATCATGAACTATGCACTTGTAGTGTCTCCTTTTCCTTTAGTTCCTCTGTCTTTTTAGTGAACATCTACTCATTTTTCACTCTGTACTTGCTGATGAGGTTGAGGGTGTGCTACTCTCTCACTCTTATCTCATCTACCAGCCCTGCATGTAGCCCGTTGAGGGTCTCATTGGAGAGCGCCACTATATTTAGCGCAATATTCTTGATTTTACTGAGTATGACATGAATATCAGTGGTTTCTGCGCGAAGGGAACCATTTTTAATGCTATAGTTCTAAGGTCAATGTTCCTTACCAACTCTGCTGCTTAGCTTGTTCCAGGTGCCAGGCTCTCTTGTTATGCACTCGCTTGTTTGGTGCTCACCTGTATATTGCTTTCCTAGATCTATAGCTCACGCAAATCCTTTTGGATGCTCTCCATCATCTACATTTACTGCTACTCAAACTATTATAGTACCTCAGTTGTGGTATCCCTGATTTTATCTACAAGCTCATCAAGATCACCTTTTTTTTAGACCATGGGATCCACCTGTGCCTTATTCAATTTCTACTTTTTCCTTGGACCTTCCTACTCTTCCCTTTCGTGCTTCTTCAAAATGAACGGGGTACTCTGCCCCTCATCTCTACTACCCCCTTGCTCTGAAAGTTCTTCCTCCTCTGTTTCTAGCAAAGGTGACTTGTCAATTTTTTGTGACTCACGTTGATCCTTGGCAGGGTGCTCTTGCTCCACTCAAGCCTTCTCTGCGATTTCCTTCTTTTCCTGCATAGCCAAGTTATGTGCAGTGTGCTTAGGTGCCTCCTTCCTTTTCTGCGGAGTAGAACTTCCCGCACCAGTGCTTGTTAAAGCATCTAAGTCTGAGGGGGCATGCCATTCTATAGGCTATCTCACTACCACCTTCTGCACATCTATTTCCGTAACCAAATATGGCAGTTCATGCCACTTTTGCATTGGATCCTTCCATGCCTAGATATACACCCTGTGGAAGTCAGCCTTGAATGTCATGTAGGCCGACAACTACATGAACATGGTTGCATACAACATTAGATGTTGGTTAATAGCCACGTGGAGACTCGATTCCATAAGGACTCAAAATATATTTGTTTCTGTAACTTGCGTGGGGTCCTTTGTAGCTCATAAGGAGGCGAATTATGCTACCTCCTGCAATCCTTCCCCAAGTGGAGGAAATTGGCTATCTTTCGGTGATTCCCAGGCTTAGTTTCATCATGGGCCTTGCAACAATTCGTTAAGAATTCCTCGCACATGTATCTTGAACAATTAAATTGTACACATTTCGTGCACTATGTAGCTCGGGACACTATGGGCACCAGAACTTCGTCCGCATCACATTTCCTCATTGCTTTCCCTGCTAATATTTGAGTGGCCAGTTGAACTATTGGGTCTGTGATAGAGATGATGAAATACTATCGCAACTTCTTCACGAGGCCATATTCTCTCTTCATTCATTTGGCGAGGTCCCTTTCACCTGTCTTTCTACCAGACTCCTTAGTCGAGTTCAGTCCTTCCTATGGTAAGTGAATAATCCTGTGCATTAGCATTTATGTACTAGGTATAGGTCCTCCTAGCCATAGACAAATATTGTCCACTGATGTGAGAAGCTGGTGAAAATTGTTTATGTTAATGGGCATGCAGTGATAATGGAGTACCCACACCATATAAAGTAACCCCGAGTTCTCCACATCGAGGGCCCATTCCTCCATTTCCAATGTGGTAACACCTAACTCCGCGTAGTAGATGTGCCTCATGTACTTATTTGTCACTAAGTGTGGAAACTTAGCATGATCTACAAGGTTCTAATCCTCCATCCTCAGTAGTGGGATCCACACGAGCCAAGGACCTTCAAAAGGGACCTGCTCTAGTAGCATGGGCATTGAAATGGTGAACTTCTTAGAATCTTGTTCCCTCAGGACCTTCACCTTTCCCTTCCTAGGAGGGATATACTCCAGTAGCTTCGTTATAGGTTTCACTCCTTCAGCGTTAATGTCTTTCATTCCCTTGCCTTATTTCACTTCCAGGTCCACGACTTTCTACAACTCCTTGTCTTTCTTTTCTTTTGCTTTCATTGTGGAATGCTTTCTTGGTGGTTCATGCATTGGTAATGGCCTTTACTACCTGTCCTTCTTCATTTTTGTTGTTTTCTTTTCTCTGGTAGGCGTAGGCTCTAGCGAAGGTGGCCACATTGTTGTAGGCACAAGAGCTGGAGCTCCATACTTACCACTTCCAAGGAAACTCCCTCAGAGGCAACATCACCACTAGTATTTACGGTTTCCGCGGGACTTGGTCCAAGTATTTTGTCTAATATAAATTTCTGATATACCTTAGATAACTTAGCAAACGTAGGGCTCATAACCAAATCTTCCCAATATGAGCAGTTCATAGGTGACAGAAAACAAATCTCACTAGCAATTCTTAAAGGGAAAAGTGTTCTCTGTTGGACTGACACGCATAATTTGTAACGGTTTTTGAACTCAAATCTGACCGTTCCCCACAATTTTGAATAGTTAATGTTATTTTGGCTGCAGATATTCGAATATTTTTGCCATAAATGCCGCCATCCTGCTCCTCTTAACCGTCTTCTAGCTATCAAGTCATGAACACTGACTCCAACGGTCACTTCTCTGATGTGCTGCGGGACACTTCCCTCCATGGCATAGCTCCCTACATGCAGCTTCATAGGTTGTAACTTCAACACTTTCCACACAGCATCCTCAGTGCATTGTCTTACAAACTGGGTAGTGTAGTTTATAGTCTCGTGCTCCCTTGCAACTTCCTGGAGCACTAAGAATATCATGTCATCATATAATCATTGTGGAGGATCCCCTGTATACAACTTCAATCTGTGTCCATTCACTCTTCCCACAAAAGGTTCCCCATTTAGCTTCACGAGCTCAAATATGCTTTCCTCTATAATCTCTTTGACAATATATGGCCCCAGCCAATGCATCTCGAACTTAGCCAAAAATTTAGTGAATTTACTATCATATACCAAGAGAAGATCATTTACCTTGAACGTGTGAAGCTTGATGTGGCGATCGTTCCATGCCTTTTCACATTCCTTCTATACTTTTTGATGAAATCCTACCAAACATCTATCCTCTTTGAGCTCCATCAGCTACGTGAGCCATTGCTCCAAGGCCTCGCGATCCGTCATATTTGTTAGTGCTTCTATAAGCATACTAGGCACAATATACTCCATCAACATTAGAGCTTCTATAACATATACCAATCTAAATAGTGTTTTCCCTATGATCTTCTTACAAGTATTCCTATAGACCCATAGCATTGCAGGTACAAACACATCTCAATAATTCTATTGTGCGTTGCAAATCTTCGGCATCACATTCTCCAAAATCTTATTAAAGGCTTATGTAGTTCCATTTATCTATGGATGATATGTTGTAATCTTCTGATGGTATACCTGGAACCTTTGAGTCAATGTGTTAATCGTCTCATTTAAAAGTGTGTACCTGTGTCACTCATCAAGACTTTTGGGCAGCCAAATTTGGTTAAGACATACTTAAAAAAAAACATTGTTACTGTTGCCCCTGTACAATCCTTAACTGGTTGTTCTTCCACCCATCTAGTTAGATATTCTGTCGCGGTGACAATATAGTGCACCCTGTTTTCTTCCCCGGGGTTTGAATTGACCCAACAAAATAAATTGCCCATTTTTCAAATGGTTCCAAGGAAACTTGAGGTTGTAGTGGCAACTCATCCACTCATGATGGACTTACAGTTCTTTGACATGCATCGTATCCCTTACAATATGCCTTGGAATATTTGTGCAATGTTTGCCACCATAGTCCTACATTGAAATCCTTTCCTACATAATGACCTTCCACATCTCCTCCATGAGCTTCAACGAGAATGTTATTCCACTCAAAATCCGACACATATCCTCACAATATCTCATTTGCACCCATCTTATACATATGTCCCACAATAACTGAAATTTTTTCCACGTGCACTACTAATTCCTTCATTTTCTGACTCATATACGCTTCTGGTGTCATCCTTGTAGTCAAGAAGTGAATAATATCGGAAAAATGATTATCTTCTACATGCACTTCGAAGAGATGCGCATCTAGCAACCCTTCCTCCAAATTAGTAGGCTCCTCTCCTGTTTTGATTCGCAACAGGTGGTCAATCCTACATTTAACCTCCTTGGCTTAACAATTACTTCAAAGTCATACCCCTGAAATAGCAACAACCATCTGCATATCATGCCCCCAACACAGGCTTATTGACAAGGTATTTTTAGGCAGAATGATTTGTGTACATTTTGAAATTACCTCCTAACAGATAATGCCCAAACATTTGAAGCATGTACACCATAACCAATCCTTCACAATCAATCATCAAATAATTTTTCTTAGCCTTTGATAATTTCCTACTCGCGAAGGCTATATGATGGTCCATTTCTTTTTCATCGGCCTGCGTTAACACTAAACCTAATGCAATGCAAGAGGCATCCAAATGTAAGTGAAATTCTTTCTTCTAATTTGGGAACACCAAAATCAGTGCGGTGACCATTTTTTCTTTCAATACATCCAAGTTGTGTTGACATTCTTCCTCCCAAGAAAATATTGCATCCTTCTCCAGTAGTTTCTCCATGGGTGCAGTAATCTAAGCATAAGCTTTGCTAAATTTTCTGTAATATCCAGTATGTCCCAACATTGTGTGTAGCTGCTTAACATTCCTTGCAGCCTTCAAATTCAGAATTACTACAATTGTTGCAAGGTCTACAATTAATCCTTTCTTACAATGTGCCACGTGACCCAACAAGATCCTGAAGGGAACACCGAATAAGAATTTCTTGAAATTCAGTGTGATCTAGCATCTGTGACATGTATCCAACATTAGGTACAAACCTCCCACATGGCGCTCCACTAATCCAAAGATTGTCCAGTCATCAAAGTATACTTCCAAGAACTTATGGATGAAATCCTCAAACACTGTTATAACTGCGCGAGAAAATATCGCGGGCACATTCTTGAGCCGAAACGACATCATAGTGTACTGGAAACAACCCCATTCTGTTGCAAAGGTTGTTTTTCTCCTTTATTCTAGCACGATCTTGATATGGTGCTACCCAGAAAACCTGTCAGTAAATGAATAGGCCTCGTACCCTCCAACATTATCCAATACTCTGTTTGTAAATGGCATCGGGAATGGGTTGTGGACACATGCATTGTTAAGCTTTTGCAGATCTACACAAATCATTATTTCACCTTTCTGTTTCTTCTCCTGAATCATCATCGGGCTCACCCAATTAGATTCTTCAATATTTCTATGATGCCTGCCTCCAACATCTTATTGAAGGCCTCACAAATCTTTTCCTTGTATTTTGGATTAAGACGATACGACCTCTGCTTAATAGGCTTTGAATGGAGCTTCAAAGTGATCTAAAATTGGTTGCTAGTTAATGTTGTGCTAGTATCATTTCCAGATATAAATTTTTTTTTGCTTTGGTTTGCATATCCATAAAGAGTTTAACCATGAACATGTGATTTTCAATTCATCTAACTTCGTGAAATTTAGTGTTTTGCATGAACTTAAAAGCATGAATTTAAATGGATGAACAACAGCATATAAAAACACAACAAGCACAAGTAACGGAACTCAATACACAATGTTTTGTTGAAGGAGTTCACCCCTCCTGGCCTACATCTCCTTGGTCCAGTTTCATAGTGTGGGCCTTTAATTTTTGTTACATGCATCCAATTCTCTTGGAATATATTCCAATCAGCTTAAAACATTCAAATATATCATAAATTAGGATTTGTTTACTCAATTTGGTTAGAAAATTCTCTGGTAATGCCCTCCAACACGTGGTGGCCCTAGGCTTCAAAATATTCAAGTGACCCAAAACACCTGTAGATGAGCTCTTCTACATCTGAAACCTACTCCAATGAGTTCATAGCATGCCAATTAGCCAAAAATGACTATTCATTTTCGAAATTTGGCTGAGAATTGACTAAGTTATGGCCCAACCAGGGTTTCCTAGAAAGCCTTCGCTAAATCTTGAGAGACTCCAGTGAAGTCCCCCAAGTTTGGTGCTAGTTTCCAGATTTGGAGGCTCCTCCAAAATATCTGCCAACTTAATCAACTGTTTAATTAAATTCTAAATGACATTTAATTCATATTAAGCATGATTATCACACTAAGCACATTTCGCTAGCCCTTGGTCGCATGCTTGACATCGCATGGGGTGGGGGCTGGCCCACAGGGCTAGCTTGCACCACCGTGTTGTTGGCAACATTTATGGCATTTAATTACAAATTCGTGGATATTTATTTCAAAGTCCACTCCCATGGTTTGTTCGTTTGACATGGAAATTAGGTGGGGGAGGTCACAGATTCAAGACCCACCTCCGCCCAACACATATTATTTTTCCATATTAAATATAATACCATATAAATTCGAAACTTAGACATTATATTCGTACACACGCGGATTTGACCATAAAACATTTAGAATTGCATGTTTGGATTTCGGATTTAATTAATATATTTAAAATATATGTAATTAATATATATATATATATAGTTAATAAAAAACTATATAATATAAATAACATATATATATAATATTTAATAATATTTAATTAAATAATAATTAGGCAATTTCGCCTTCCCTGAGATAAATTGGCAAATATGAAGGTGACACTTGTCATAGTGTCACTGGGTGAAACTAGAGAATATTCTCTACATGCTGACTAGGCATCCAGTCAACCATAGTCAAACTTTGACTTTGACTTTTTTTTTAAACCAAACTTTAGAAGCTCTAACTTTTGCATACAATGTCATTTTTTTGAACCATTCACAGCATTGGAATCCTTTCAAACAACTCTATAAGTTTGTATTGACGAGACAAAGGAAGAGAAGGAGGATAGACACACCTGAGATCCCACCTGGGAATGAGCCAATGGACATAGTCAGGAAGGATGTTCCTTCCAATCCGGTTGAAAACTTGACCAGACTATCATAGTTTACAGGGCCATATGCAACTATCACCATGGATAAATCTACCTTGATATCTTTTTTGTTAGGGGGAAAAGACGAGAAGATAGCACAGCTAAGGGCAACAGTTGCAAGTTGAAAAAGAAAATGTGAACCAGCAAGCTGCCAAACAAATCGCTCAATTGCAGCATAATATGGAAGTGTTAAAGATAAGCCATGAAGCAGACATTTCTGCAAAGAAAGTGCAAGTTCAAGAATTGCAAGAGGCCATGGAAAAATATGAAGATGTCCCTACTGTTGAGGAATTCATCAAAGAGGTACTAGAGCTAAATTCCCCCTATTAAAACAACAAGAACAATTTTGGAAAAAGATGCCACATATCGCTCCTTATCTTACCATTAGTGACCAGCTAATAGATAAGGTGATTGACTAAAGAACCAAATTTATTGATCTGAACACAAGAATCTCAAAACTCATCGACTGGAAAGAAACACAAGGGGGAAGGAGGGCTAATCTTCTTGAGATCAAGGAGACACATAAGGATATTCTATTCACGGATTGGCATGCTGGGATCAATCAAGTTGAATTACTAGTTGCAAGAGCAGTCGGGGTGTCTAAGAAAGAACATAGTAAAAGTGGTAAAACATACTTTGTATGCCACCAACCCAGTGAAATAAGGAAATTCAAAAATATTTCCCAATTTAAATGACTTGCATAAAAGCTGGAAGGAAAGAGCAGAAATTCAAAGGGAAGCAATCACAAAGTTAGCAAATACTGACTGGGAGGCATATTGGCAATATTTTTTCAAGCCACACAGCCAAATCATGACCCTTAACTGCTCACACCATTCAACTCAGAGGATGCTGCAACCTCTCACAGATGTTATTTTCATATGACAAGTCAGAGCATAGTTTGGGGCACCTCCTCAAGTCAAACTAACGGCTGTTATATTCAATTTAAAGGAGAAGCTGGCAGATATCAAGTCACCATCAGAGCCTCTACTCATCAAGTCGCTTTTATTTTTAAAGTTAGTTAACTAGTTAGGAGGAAGGTTGTTTGAAACCTCCTCAAATTTTTGTATAATATACTTATGAACATTAGTTTAATAGTATTTATAACCTTATCATGCATTTATAGAAGGGTCCATAATTTTATCAAAAACATTTGCAAAGAATGTACTTCTGTAAGTTTGTGAATGGGAGCTTTGATGAAATTATGGAACATGATCATTTCTTTTAAATACCATACTACTTTCCTGTGTTGATGCACTATTGTATACTTGGAAGATAATTTTATCTGAAGGAAGGAGTTCATCTATGTCATTAGTCAAATGAGAAAAAAATCACACATATGGTACTTCTATCTTGTATGATTAGCTCTATTTTTGTTTAATTAGTGATAACACTTCATTTTCATGAATTAGATATAAGATATGTTCTTTTTGTTAAGCGTTAATTGCACTATTGTATGATGCGTAGCTAAAATTGTTTATTTTCATATATAATCATTAGATATATGTGATATAGTTTATACATTTCTTTGACTAACTATTTAGTCAAAGAAATTATCTTTATATGTTATCACCTATGTTTAATGCATGATTGATCTTTATTATCACATGTCAAATAGATATATTTTTAGATCACCTATCACACATAAATACTAGGTTTATATTAGATTTAGTTAGCTAGGGATTTTCATGATAGAGTAGGCCATTTAGTTATCACTATTGTTATTCAAATAACTTGAAAACCACCCACTGTCATTTTAAAACCCACACTAGGAAACTAGCCCCATAATCCCTAGTCGGAGCCACCACTTTAAACGGAAAAGGAGTTGTCTTAAGGTCTAGACCGGGTGGTTATCCCCCATGTTGGAGCAATAGAAATCTGAGGCTCCAACATTTTCAAACTGGAAGGAGGGCCATATGACTATGAATGCCATATAAACCTATGATCCGGATTTAAACAAGAACGCAATAAAACACAGAGATAACCATAGACATAGATATGCAACATAAATAATACTTCACTTCATTAATGTAAAACACTGAAATATGCTTACAAACAGTAATAGAAATAAACCAACTAGGGCGATGGTAGCTTATCTTTAGGAAGAGATGTGGTGGCTACATGCCTCTGAACTATTCTGAACTATGTTACAATGAGGCTCGAAGGCCTATTTATTGCTGAGAAACAATGGAAAACCCTTAACATTCCAAAACCTAACCCTAGAAGATGAAACGCCAAATTGTGAGCCCCGTTTGGGTAAATTGGTACATCAATTTCCCGGGGTTGTAACTTTGGCATATGATCTCCGTTTGACACTTACAATAGCTCATTAGAAAGATCTATCCGAGCACTACCACTTTCGGAGGTAACATCTATCCATGGACCCATGTTGCCTGAGATTTCCCAAAAAATGTCGTTTAGGGCCTCAAAACAGCTCCGGAAGTTCAAGACCCGAAAAACTGCTAAAAATAGTAAACTGTGCTACAATTTAGGAAACTAAAAAAACTGAAAGAGATAGTTGTGGGGGTCCAAATGGGATAGGTGGGTGGCCACCAACATCCACCTGGATCATTCCTCCCCCCTTAGGAAGTAATGGTCCCCATTGCATTGAGTTCTTCTATCTACTGAACTTAGTCCCTGGTGAGTTGTTCTACAATCTCTGATGTGTTCAAAAATGGTGGGAAGCATGGTCGACGACGGTCCACATTGATCACTTGGTGCAAGCGAAGGAATGGAGGAATGCTATGCTTCAAAGCATTATTTCCCGTAGCCTTGGTACTGGTGTAAGGACCATGTCGGAGTTGCCTGAGTTTCTGATGGTTTCTGGTAAGGCGTTCTCTCTACAGATGTAACCAAACTTTGTCGCCCACCTGAAACTTGTGTGTTACCCCTGTGAGTGAGGAGAAGTTGTTCCTGTGTCTTGTCATGACTGTATCCCTTTGTTGTTACTGCTGCATGGAGGAACCCTTCGCGGGGGTCATGGATGTGATGGCAATCTTCCCCTTACTTTGGGAGTGAACCAGACAGATGAATTTCCTGGTCCGGGAGATGAGCTTGTTGCCTATCTTAGCGGTGATCAAAGATGTGGTGGTAGGTGGGGCTACCTCTGGTATCATGTATAATGAATTATTCAAAGAAATAATGACTGCACGAGGCCTGGTCTCATACACAGCATGTCGCCTCCACAAGTATGCCTGGCCTAATAATACATCACAAACATCCAGAGGTGTAATATCACACAATACCTCGTCTGTGAAGGGTTTGATGCTGTAGGGAAGGCGGCACTGCTGGAAAACTTTCAGATCTCGTCCTTCGTGAAGCCACCCAATACTGTACGGCTGTGGGTGCGGTGTAGTTGGTAGGCCCAACTGCTTCAAAACCTCTGCTGAAATGAGGTTCTTTTGGCTGCCACTATCGACAATGAATTGCAGCGCCGAACCCTTCACCCACATCTGTGAGTGGAAAGACGCTCCCCCTCTTCTGGATCTGTAGGTTCATTCTTCTGGATCTTGGCAGTGGCAACAGTGGCGCTGGGATCAACATCAATGATCTACTTCCCTTTGCCATTCCCCTTGTCAAGTTCTGGCTCAGGGTCAGAACATGCATCTGATTCGAGAGCCTTCAACTCGGCCACCAGCGACTGCTTGGTCCAACACTCACTTGTGTTATGATTGGGACTCTTGTGGAACTCACACCACTTTCCTGTGTCCTTCTTTGGCTTCGTGGTATAGTTCTTTTCTTGCGACTTCGACGGGTTTTCTTGGGTCACCCCACCTTGGCTTTGTCCTTTGGGCTTCAGATTTGCAGATCCAAAGTCTCGCTTCTTCTGTTTGAACTTTTGCTCGATTTTGACAGCGTATCGGTATGCTGTGTCGCGTGAGGAGATGTTCAAGAATCCCATCTCTTCCTGGATGTATCTGTGTAGGCATCTGCGGTATTTGAGTACCAGATGCAGCTCAAAATCTTTGATATCCAACTGTGTGCGAAGGGTATGAAAAAATTTTGTGAACTCCGGCACATCTCGGTCTCGTCCCTGCCGCAGTGTGGTCCATTTGATGTATTTGTCCTCATAGCTTCCGACAGGGTAGTACTGCTCCTTGATGGCATCCCAGAAGTCATTCCAAGTGGGTGTGGCTGAAAATAGTGAGCCTGTACTTTCATCCTTCTTCTCACAGTAGGTTTCCCACCAGTCCTTGACGTGGGGGGCTGCTTTGAGAAGAGCGAAAATAATCTTTTCGCGACTTGAAAATTCGTGAATAGAAAAATACCCATCTAGAAGATTTAACCATTTATCTACAGCATCTGCGTTTATTTGACCCTTGAAGATGGGAATTTCAAAATTAATTTGTACCTTAAACGGTGTGGCGTTTCCAGAGTCGTTGTTGGAATCCGATGCATCGCCTCTAGGTAGCCGCTGAAGGATCTGCACAAAGCTATCCATCATCGCGTTCCTTTGCCGCTCGAGCGCTTCTTCGAGCAAGATTTTGATAGGATCTCCTACCCCCTCGTCTTTCTTCTCATCCGCCATGGGAGGCCATCGGGATTTGCGAGGCTGGTCTTGCAAAGGTTCGACCAGTTCAAGCCCTAACTCCTTATATCCCGACCTTGTTGGGGACATGCAAAGAAAAACAGAGAAAAAGCAAACCGCTCTGATACCAACTGATCCAGATTTAAATAGGAACACAATAAAACACAGAGTTAACCATAAACATAGATATGCAGCAGAAATAATACTTCACTTCATTAATGCAAAACACTAAAATATGCTTACAAACAGTAATGGAAATAAACCAGCTAGGGCGATGGTAGCTTATCTCTGAGAAGAGATGTTGTGGCTACATGCCTCTGAACTGTTTTGAACTGTGTTACAATGAGGCTCGAAGGCCTATTTATTTTTTAGAAACAATGGAAAACCCTTAACATTCCAAAACCTAACCCTAGAAGATGAAATGCCAAATTGTGGGCCACGTTTGGGTAAATTGGTACATCGATTTCCCAGGGTCGTAACTTTGGCATATGATCTTCGTTTGATGCGTACAATAGCTCGTTAGAAAGATCTATCTGAGCACTACCAATTTGGGAGGCAACATCGGTCCATGGACCCATGTTGCCTCATATTTCCCAAAAAACGTCGTTTAGTGCCTCAAGATAGCTCCCGAAGTTCAAGACCCGAAAAACTGCTAAAAATAGTAAATTGTGCTACAATTTAGGAAACTAAAAAAGCTGAAAGAGACAGTTGTGGGGGTCCAAATGGGATAGGTGGGTGGCAACCAACATCCACCTAGATCAACCTAAAGATCAATCGAAAAGCATTCATAAGAGTGAAAACCCCTCCACAACTTCTACACCTTCTAAATCTCATTCAAAATCTTCAGATCGGGAAATCTGAAGTTGTAGAAACATCTCCTTAATCCCTTGAAGTAGTAATACAACTACCTCCTTTGGATTACACTCCCGTGTGTTCTGAAGTTCACTCTTTGATACAAAAATTGGAACAGATTTCCATTTTTGTCGAGAAACCAGAGAGGCCTGAAGCTTCTCAAGAAAGTGTTACTACCTTATTATGAGAAACTGGGGTATTAACTAGATTCAAAAGTGAGAGGCTTGGAGTAACTCCTTTTGAGTTTCCCATCCCTCCACGATGTAATAAAGTTATCTCATCAAGATCTGAATCAGATACCAGCTAGATCACATCACCCTTCCATCCATTCACTTCTCCATCCACCTCTACTCAATCCACCTCTTCTTAATAATTCACTTCTCCAGCTAGTACTTCTACTAGTAGTACTAACCCAATAGTATGTTCTACGCCATCTATACCTACTTTTGGACTGGGCTTCCCATATTCCCAATCTACGTCTCAAGTTATGGCCAATCAACTCGCTCAACCTTGGCCAAATCCTGGTGTTGTTCTGGTTGCTAATCCAAATACTCTCCAAGCAAATCGAGGAACATGGTTTCCTAAGTACAATACTGATGATCGTCTTCATACTGAAGAACATCTAAATACCTTTCTACTAGCCATCAATCTTAATGGAGTTTCACATGAATATGTTGTAATCATACTTTTTCCTGATACTTTCCAAGGATCTGTTATATCTTGGTATTTTTCCCTTCCAACAGGCTCAATAAGGGACTAGGATACTTTTCAAGAAGTGTTTCTTGCAAAATTTAGTGATGGCAAGACCATAGCATCCTTAATCAACGATCTTTCCAACTTAAAAACGAATTTAGATGAAAGGATCAAAGACTTCAATTCCACATTTAACAAGCTACTAAACAAAATTTGAGCTGCCTCAAAACCTGTAGTCGATGTACAAATGGAATGGTACATATCCTCTCGCCCTTATAATATCACAATTTCTGTAGATAGGGCCAATAACTCTACCCTTGTAGAAAACATGAAGGAAGCTATGTTTGTAGAGACAAGAATCATTGCTTTAGAAAGGACATCACAGAGAGATGAAAGAAAATCAAAGAAAGTAACATTCAAAGATGATCCAAAAAGGAAAACCCTAGAGGACTCGTTTGACCTTGAAGGCCTTCAGAAAGTGTTAAAGACCATGTCCAATGAAATGGTCGAAATCAAGAAACAAGTTGTGGAATCATATGCTCCCAAGAAACCTTTTCACTCATTTAAAAGAAATCCTTCTTCTACATCTCAACCTCCAAATATTATTTCTAATGCTGAGTCTGATTCTGAAATAGAAGAAGATTCCCCAACCGAAGTGAAAGTTGAAACTAAAGAAGAAGTCGAGTTAAATGGAATGTGGGACTTCATTCTTCCAACTAAAGAGGAAGCACAAGCTATGCCAGTAACAACAAGAAGTAAAAACTCTCCTGATATGTCCACAACAATTCAAAAACAGAAAACTACTACTCTTGTAAAGGAGAAGATAGTAAGTAAGAAATCTAAGACTACTGAAACTGATTCTATTCAACTGGAACCTCCAGTTGCTTCGAAAATGTTAGTGATCTCAGATACCATGGAATATAACATAGTCGAAGATATGAAAAATACTAGGGAAAATATTTCGTTAGATGAGCTGACTAAACTCAAAGAACAACAAAAAATTCTACTCAAAGAGTTAAAAATAGTTCTGGTGGCCTCTCTGCCATCGGTTGTGATGCAGGCAAGTTCCCTCTATGGACAGAGGCAACCCCTCTAGCCCTAGAGTGGGTCTAGTCACAACAAAGATAATACCAAAGAAAATTTCCTTAGATAGTTTATGTCACGAAGGCCTACCTTCAAATCCTCATTTGATGAAGTTCTCATTGTGTTTCTCCAGCTCTCATTCTTCTAATCACTTCTTTGCCTGAAAACAACATACAGAGAACAACAACGAACATAATAGAAGATGACAAAAACAATATACTTAAAGGGTCAAGGAACTTCAAACTATCAATATGAAATTTGACATAAGATATAGGAAATAAACCATTAATTTGTATTAATATGAACTGAAGTAAGACTTTCAACCATGCCTTGATGCTATAGGTCTCCTTGAAGGGTCCTGTCAGCATGTCTCCGCAAGAATTCACTTATGAAGTGTCTCCCAAGAGGATGAATAACTCTCTCTCCTACCTAGAAGGCAAAATTATGATGCTAGGACACTCATACAATCAAGCCAACTCCACTCAAAACCATCCTAGGCTAAGATACATAAGAGGCTACTTCCAAACTCTAAAAGCTACCAACTTCAAATTCCACTTCCCACTAATTCTTCACTATTAGCTTGAACTCAGCAATGAAGGAGATATTTATAAGAGGAGGAGCCTCCATAAGGGATGGGAGAAAGAGACTATCCCTTTGGGAGGTTTCACAAAGAGCGGAACAACCATCCCAAAGGAGGGAGCCAAGCTCATCTGATCCAACAAATAACCCTAGGACCACTCATTGATAATTTGTTAAAATAAACTCCCCAAAAGTAGATCGTCGTGAGTGAAATGTAGAGACAGAGTGACAATGTCGCCAGGCTTAGCTTTATCTTAGACATCTTCATGGGTGGTATAACTGATGACCCGCGATGACCCAAAAACATAGGTAAAAAAGGGTCTACTCTAGGAGTAATGAATTGAGGTATTCTTCCTGAGATGACAAGGAAAACACTGACACATATTTTGCAACATGAAACAAAGTAGATATCAATAACATGGCGTTATAGACATTTTTGGGCCCTACAACCCCAAGCATGAAATGTCTATAAACCAAGGGCTCCTAAGTCCCTAAAAGTGTGGTTCTAACCCCTAAAGGAACAAGGTCAAGAGATTACAGCTTCTCCCAGAAGTTCTCCATGAGAAACTGCTCAGAATTGGTCAAAACAGGATCATTGCAGCTGCTCCACTGGCTAGGTGCGTTGCATCTCACCCAAATACACTGTGAGGTTGCGTTGCATTTCAAAACTCCCTTCTGTGGGGTGCGATGGGCAAGAAATGACAAATGGAAGTGTCATTCCACGAGGTGGAGAGGCAATGGAAGCTTCCAGAATCTTCTGCTGTGACACTTGCCTCACTGAATTCGACCAAGGATGAGTAAGAGGCCATCAGTCTCCAAGTGGAAGCAAGAACTATCAGAGAGAAGACACTAATCAAATCACAAGCTGACTCATCCCCCTTACAGATATCTATATATGGATCCCTCATCCCAGAGATCCAGAGGCTGGAATTTTGCATATTGTAAGGAATTGCTATTGGTTTCTTGAGACAAACATCAGATTGTTGGGTGATCTAAGCTTTGTTTGAGGTGAAGAGGGGCTTCTTTGCTGGGAGGTTGATGCTGGGTCAGAACAATTGCTTGTAACTCCTCTTGGCTCTTTTCTTGTTTATCAATAAAAGCTATTTGATTTTTCCTCCATGCTTTTGTGTCATTGATGCTTGCTACATTTGTATGGTCAATTTACATTTGATCCTAGATTGTTTATGATTATAGATCCATGTCTTTGTATAGTGCTATGCTTCTGTGATCTTACAGGTACTTTGTGAAGCTGGGCGTGCAAGGGAGCAGGTAGCTGAAGGACTATCGAAGAAGAGAGGGATCAAATTGGGAGATTAGCGGAAGACAGAGGTTGGTCTTTCTGTTCCTCTCTATCTATAATTCATAAAGGAAAAACTAAAGTAGCTTTTCTCTGTTTGTTTCTAAGGCAGCTGTCACACCTTAGTGGGATAGAGCAGTTCTATATAGACACTTTTCCCTGTAACAAAATGGCGACTCCGCTGGGGAGATAATTAGTTTGTTTGTTTATCATTCTTTGTTGTTTGTTTCATAAACTTACAAGTAGCATTCGAACTGCATTTGCCCTAACAAATGCAAAGTAGACAACTGCTACTTCAATCCATCCACTGGATCTGTTTATGATTTAAACAACTGATTCACAAACTATCTGATTGCCCTTGTGATAGCTCTTAGATCCTCCTTAGATCTACCCCTTATTGTTGCATTATTGATTGCTTTCTGCTCGGCCAAAACCCAAGAATTGAACTGCAAACTGTGATCCGGAACCCTAACATAGTCTTGTTTTTGGCCCAGCGTAGGTACTGTTCAGAGATTCTGAATTTCAACGCACTTCCCGAGTGGACAACCTGCGCTGCATTTCAGATTCTCTGTGTTACAGGTGCGCTGATCAAACTAGCTCTGTGCAGTTGTGGCTTCTGTGGTTCATTCTTTCCAGTTCTATTCCTGAATTTTGCTGCCTGTGATCAGTATTTGTCTGTTTGAAATCCCTTTCCCTTGCTGTTATTCCGCCTCCTTTGTACAAAAGAACTGTAGATGTCTTTGTGTGTTTTTTGAGTCATTTACAGTTCTCCTTTGCAAAAGTAGCATAATCGTACTGTCGTCCTTTGATTTGAAACTGTCGCAAGTGTCGATTTCAATCATAGGATAGAGTTTGATTGCTGTTGATGGTTGATTATCCTGCTGCTATTGTTTTTGGTCTGAATTTGTAATTTTCTAGTGTCAAGAACAAGTATTCAGTTCAAAATCGTAAAGTGTTGTGATCGTCTCCATTTTTTGATTTCGAAAAGAAACTTGTTGATATTTTTCGCTTGAAAAGAAATTCAGATTTGTGCATCAACTTTCTTTTTAGCATTCATATACTAAGAAATTCGAAATAAAATACATGCATGTGCATTTGCATATAGACAGTCTGATTGGCTTGATTTAGGAAAGTGCATTTTAGAGTGTGCTCTTTGCTCTTTGTGAAAAGATTCTGTCTTTCTTTTCCCTAGTAGCTAGGATTTTCATTGCATAAAGGAGATAAAAAGTTTGTTTATCATCTTAGATTGCATTTTAGTAATTACATCTACATCTCGTGGTGAACCAGAAAGGCAAACTTCATAAACAAGATCAACTTAAAATAAATTCAATGAATCTAACAATGCTTTGGAACTTAATGCACAACATTTAGAAGTCTAGGCTAGAGACGTATTCCGGCGTCGTAAAGCCTGGTAACTGTTGTTCTCACTGATGGTTGGGTGATTCCTCCACTTTGAAACGATAAGTGCCAGTATGGACTTGTGCTCCCACATACCGTCGAGTATAATTTGGGAGACCCCAATAGGCTTAATCCTTTATCCATAGGAAGCCGTGTTTGCTGCCCTATAGATCACAATGCACTGAACACAACATTCAGAAAGATTGACTGCCGTACCGTAAAAAGTATTCTACAGTTTTGCAATTGGTTTGGTAATCCCTCTACCTAGATTTCCAGAGCAGTCCCTTTCGTTCCTTTTCAGACTCCTTAACGGAAAAGGTCCATCTGAGCACCTGTCACTTCAGGCTCATTAAAAATCGAAGGAGACTAGAGTCATCTTTTGTTTTTTCTCGACTCTTAAAAATTGAAAAAACAAGTTGTGTCAAAGCGTCTAAAATTTATTTTAAACGGAATATTCATTACCCTTTCCTGCGTTGATCTTGGGTTGAGAAAACGGAATCCACCAACTAAGGAATTCCCCTTGGAGGAAATCCTAGTCCCTTCTCCTCTCGGGGAGATGTTGGTGCACCCCATATGGCCACATTGTCGCTTCCAGGACTGATAATTGGTTTGGCTGTATGGCTCTTCTCAACCTCTATCATTCAGAACGCCATTATTCCTGAACAATCGAATCAGCAACAAGACGAGTCCAGAGTTACCCACCAACCTTCTACTTCCTCTAATTCTTCCTCTCCTCCTTCCTCTTCACTTGATGGGGCTGGTAAAGCCAAAAGTCAAGTTCCTAAGGAGAAGAAGGAAAAGAAGAAGAAAGAGAAGAAGAAAAAGGAGCCAAAAGCGAATGGGGGCAAACGAGTGTCGTCTAACGAAAATCCACACACTGCACCGACCAGGCCTAAATCGCCATGTGTCATTTGCAAAGGAGACCACTATCACAGAGATTGTCCTTGCATCCCTCGGATCTTAAGGGACTGGTCTCCTCGTTTGCACAACCCGGTGTCGTTAACCTCTGATGATCATGTTCAAAACACACCGTTAACTAGTCAAAGTGAAGCCTGAGGACAAAAAGGCAAATATAGATTTCCTTGTAAACTGTGCAAAGGCGATCATGCCGTCCACTGTTGTCCCTTCTTAGACGAAGCTAAAAGAGTTTTGGACAATCGTCTAGTTTCACCGTTACGACTTCCTCCTGGATATAAAAAAACTCTTGCCAAGTCCGTCACTAGTTGAAAATCTGGCTGGCCCGCTCAGGTGGTCGGCCGAAGCATCTATTATTGAAGATAAACCATCTGAACCCATACCAGACGAAAGTCAAAAGGTCGAGGCGGCAGTTAACCCGGTCTTTCCTTCAGAGGTTCGATCTTCAGATGATACAGTCACTGAAGAGAGTAAGGATGACACCGCCCAAATTCCTTTCATAAGCACAGACTCCAACGAGCATGGGGGCAATTTACCCGTTCCTTTACCGTAGGAAGGAAGTTTGTCAGAGTCGTACCCGGCCGTCTATTCGGTCCCACCTCCAAGCAACCTAGTTGTCTCCTTCGACTAGAATCAACTAGGGAGACCCTGTTTACCAGCTAGTGTACCATCCCGAATTATTGTTCAAATATATAGAATGGTTATGGCTGGTACCATCATAGATGAGGGGGCTTCTGTGAGTATCCTTTCCTAAACTGCTTGGAAAGCGCTTGGTTCGCCATCGCTTTTGCTTGAGATGAGAAATCTAACAGGCTTTGATAAAGGAACCAGTCGACCGTTAGGGATCCTTCCCAATGTGCCCATAACATTGAGAGGGAAAACCATTCACATGAACGTAATGGTAGTTCAAGGACCCCTAGATTAAAATCTACTCCTTGGACGAGACTATATTTATTGCATGGGAGCAATTGTCTCCTCACTCTTTAGAGTAATGTGTTTTCCACACGAAGGAAGAGTGGTCAAGCTCATAGACCAGCTTTCATTTCCCGGACCATACAGAGAAAATAGTCATATACCATCCCTGAATGGTCTTTTCACGCAAGAAATGTCTCAATCTCCAGTCTGTCCACCCGATGAGCGCGAGTGATTAGGAGGGACATGACTGAAACCCAGGGGGCATGCACCCTGGTCCGCTTCGGCAGGAAAACTCCGGGAATAGGGTAGGTTTCCACAAGAGAATATGACTAGTCTGTACTCCCGTCTGTGAGTGGAAGAGGGGGTTATTCTAGAACAAGATTCTCTTGTCAAAGTTATGTGAGTGGAGTAGCCTCCTTCACTCACCTTTTTTATCTCGGTAGACATCGCCGAAGAAGTGTTTTGTTTGCGCTGTGAATAGAACAATCTTTGGGTAACCTGTAAGAGGTAGGCCTCTCTCGGTAAAACAAATTTTTTAACGGACTAAAGAAGGGGTAACCTTGAAACTATGTTTTATACTTGGGGGCATGCAAACCTTTTGGAGTGCAAGCGAAGAGTGACTATTTATTTTTTAAATTTTTAGGTCCTCTAACCCATTAAACTCGTAGGATTGGTCGTTTCCTAACTTGCATAAAGAAAGGATGTGGGGCAAAACTCTAAAAGTTTCCATCTTTATATGAGACATTCTTATCACACGACTGGATTAATCGAGCAGTTTTAGCACATAGTTCAAGCTCGTTAAAAAATAAACATAAGACATGAGCAAATGTTTCCCCCCAAGTTTAAGCTCGTTAAAAAATGAACTATTCCCCGGTAAATAACCATCGTGAATGTAGTACTTCAGCCATTAAAGCCTTGGTCGTGTTTGCACCGTCACCTCCACTTTTTCATTGGCCGATCATTCACCTCCATTTGATTGTTTACCCATTTTGAGGAACAGCTACGAAGAGTGATTTCACTAGCCATCCTTGTGACACTGCCATGATTGGAAAATTCCAAACCTTACCTGGAATTAGCTGCTACCCATTTTATCACTTGTTCCTCAAAAGACGAGTCTCCTTTAAGCTCCTTTCAACTGACTCGTAAAATATGAAAAGATTGCCGAGCCATTGGTCTCTCCAGCTTGTTAAAGGGACAGGAAGTGCTATCCGTCCTCTAGATTTTAATCTTTTTCGACCTGAGGGATTATTACACAAAAAGATCGAGCGCTTGTTTTGTTCAGCTCATTAAAAGTATCGAAAATTCATCCCTTCTGTTTTGTTTTATACTTTTTCGGAATTAAGGGATTAGATGATGAGAAAGGAATTTTGGAGTTACCTTTACGTCCCTTTTCAGACCCTTGAAAATTGAAAAGGACCGAGTTATCTTTGTCGTTAAACTTGTTAAAAGTATAATAGCGACAAACTTGTCTATAGATGAGAACGAGTTTCACTATTGATAGGCTCGTTAAAACATAGCGATGGGTTTGCCCGAAGGGAAAATTATAGAACAAGCATATGTTATCCTCCTCAAGCTTGGCAAAAGTAAAGAGGTACTGGTTAGCAATGGCTGGGGAAAATTGGGAAGAAAACTTGAAGAAACTTTGTTGGTAGCAGGTCGCTCTTGAACATGACACTTCCACTCCGTGTCCGAGTCGGGTTGGGTTGTTTCATTCACCGGTCACATCACCATGGTCACGCCATACCATCCACATTTGGGGTTAATGATACCAATCCATCACATCAGTGTCGCCAATATGTTCAAGAGAAGTCATTCAGAGAATTCACCTGTGTATCACCCACTACCATACATTATACTCCATTCTTTCATGACCGCCACCCTGAAACTTATATCACCAGATCGTTTTCACCTCCATTAAAATCATTCACTTTGTTCTGTGTCATTGATGTGGGATTCATTAAGGCCCTCCTGTGACGGATCACTTCTTGTCGACATCAGCTCATTATCCAAGAAGTTGATCTAGGAACACCCCATTCAGTACTTTGAAGCTTGCATGCCTCAAGGGCAAATTTCTCACTTCCGGCGACAGGTTTACATCAATGGCCTTTGACCCAAAGATTTTGCGTGGTGTTCGATGCCAAGTCCTTTATTCACACCACGTGAATTGTACTGCAGTACCTTGAGGGCCATTATCATTATCGGTGATTCCTCTCGCGCTTGTTAACAGTTTACATCATTGACTGGTAATCAAGCGATGTCTTTCCATGTTCGACTTCAGAACATTTCTCACATGGATCAACTTGTACTTTGAGTGAAGATCGGATGAGATTGAAGACCCTAGATCTAGTTTCAACCATCTGGGCTACGATATATATTCAGGGAAATAAAGACATTAAATGTACATCATTGTTGCACAGATAATCATCCACTCAAAAGGATGATGGCTCTATCAGGATCATCATTCTACACTCAAACGATTGTCTGTCCTATGTACATGAAAATGAATTTATAAAGCTGAGCATGTGAATGCCCGCCTCAGCTAGATCATAAAAATATTATGAAGATAATGTATTGTATTGTATCTTAATATAGGTCTCCTCCCAGCATTGGAAGAACTTCGGATCCTCATAATAAAGCATTTCACGTGACATCAAAAGATTAACGGCCTCATACTTTAGGGGGCAACTATTATAGACACTTTTGGGCCCTACAACCCCAAGCATGAAATGTCCGTAAACCAAGGGCTCCTAAGTTCCTAAAAGTGTGGTTCTAACCCCTAAAGGAACAAGGTCAACAGATTACAGCTTCTCCCAGAAGTGCTCCATGAGAAACTGCTCAGAATTGGTCAAAACAGGATCATTGCAGTTGCTCCACTGGCTAGGTGTGTTGCATCTCACCCAAATACACTGTGAGGGTGCATTTCATTTCAAAAGTCCCTTCTGTGGGGTGCGATGGGCAAGAAATGAAAAATGGCAGTGTCACTCCGCGAGGTTGAGAGGCAATGGAAGCTTCCAGAATCTTCTCCTGTGACACTTGCCTCACTGAATTTGACCACGGATGAGTAAGAGGCCATCAGTCTCCAAGTGGAAGCAAGAACTATCAGAGAGAAGACACTAATCAAATCACAAGCTGACTCATCCCCCTTACAGATATCTATATATGGATCCCTCATCCCAGAGATCCAGAGGCTGGAATTTTGCATATTGTAAGGAATTGCTGTTGGTTTCTTAAGACAAACATCAGATTGTTGGGTGATCTAAGATTTTTTTGAGGTGAAGAGGGGCTTCTTTGCTGGGAGGTTGATGCTGGGTCAGAACAACTGGTTGTAACTCCTCTTGGCTCTTTTCTTGTTTATCAATAAAAGCTATTTGTGTTTTCCTCCATGCTTTTGTGTCATTGATGCTTGCTACATTTGTATGGTCAATTTACATCTGATCCTAGATTTTTTATGATTATAGATCCATGTCTTTGTATAGTGCGATGCTTCTATGATCTTACAGGTACTTTGTGAAGCTGGGCGTGCAAGGGAGCAGGTAGCTGAAGGACTATCAAAGAATAGAGGGATCAAATCGGGAGATTAGCACAAGACAGAGGTTGGTCTTTCTGTTCCTCTCTATCTATAATTCAGAAAGGAAAAATTAAAGTAGCTTTTCTCTGTTTGTTTCTAAGGCAGCTATCACACCTTAGTGGGATAGAGCAGTTCTATATAGACAATTTTCCCTGTAACACATGGACTGGTAGTGTCTAGGATTAGGGAATGTGGGGTCGGTGACAAAATACTGTGTAACATATGACCCTTAAAGCATGAAGGCCGAGAGAGTGGGAGGGGTGAAATGCTTTACAAAACCATGATAGAAATAGAACACCATCGCGGAGAACCTGCAAATGCAAGTACAACTGATATCTCTGATACATGGGTACATAGTGAAAGGAAATACATGTGCATAAGGCATGAGTGTATCCATCCATAAGATAAACATAAATGATCTATGGTATGGACGCAACGATCTAATCAGAAGGACCATATAAAAGACTTAGGTATGGTCATAGCCATCCAATCAAAAGAGTCATGTATTCAATCATGAACAAATCGACACAACCTGGACTTGTGTAATCTGAGCCCATGGTCTTGAATCCCAACCCGCTCAAGGTATAAATTCTAATATGCGAATAGATGTGCTGAAGTTGAGCATACTAGAAAATCGCTTGATTACGGTCAATGTTGTAAATCGTTAACAAGCAAAAGAGAGACCACAAGTAATGTCAATGGTTCTCAAGGTATTGCTAGTACAATCCACGAAGTGTGAATAATGATCTAAAGTCGAAAATCCCAAAATCACTTGATCGAAGGCCAATAATGAAAGCCTATCGTCGAATGCAAAGAACTTGCCATTAAGGCATGAAAGCTCCAGGGTACCAGAAAGGAGTCTCTAGATCAACTTCCCAGAGAATGAGCTAAAGTCGGCAGGAAACGATCGGTCAAAGGAGGGCCATAATCTTTCCCACATCATCGATGTGAGAGAAAGGAACAAGATGAATGTCGATGAGACAGAGAATCTGAGGAAGGTGTTTAAGGATAGAAATTACAGAAGGTTTAAGCTCTTGAACATATATGTGACACGACTCCAGAGTTTGGTAGCATTTCGATACCACGGGATCAAAGGTCATGGTGATATGGCAAGGATCAGATGGAATGAGACAAAATGGATAACCAAAACCCTGAAGGGCAGTGGTAAAGTGAGGATATCCCAATCGGTCATGAAGCAGAAAGAGTGTCGATGTTCAAGAGCATCCAGATTCCATAATAATTAATACAACCAACAGAATACTTCCAAATTTTCCCCCACCATTTCTGGCGAGTACCCCAATTATTTTTGAAACACAAGCTTGAAGGGGATATCATATGCTTGTAATATAATTTTTTCCTTCGGACATATTCGACCTAGTAAATTTCAATGAGCCCGAAGAAGGAGAAGCTCGGTCTCGTCATGATGAAAAGTCCAATGTCATCAAGGTTTAACGAGTCCAACATAGGTAGAAATCGGAACCTTTTCATATTTAGAGACTTTGAAAAAGACACGAAAAAGAAAACTCCAAAGGTCCATTTCTATAAATTTGTCCCTTGAATCCAAAAAGGTAGAAAACAATACCCAAGGAAACCTATTGACCATGATAGATCAATGTATACCTTTCTCGTAAATAATCTATCCCAGTCCATAAAAGGGGTAAACTTATATTGGGTAGATGACACTTTGTAGCCTTTAACAAGTTCAAAGCAACAAGAGTTCAACAATATTTTCATGTTTCGAGACTCAAAAAAGAGCTTAAAGATTACTCCAACAGTGACTTTTTCATGTTTTTACCAAGTCTGAAAAAGTATAAAATACAACTTGTAAATCATCATCACCAGAGTATCTGGAACCTTTCACTACACAAAAAGCAAGCATAAGATCTATTTTGACATAAATACACATAAAATATTCAAAAGTAGACCTAAAACCATAATTTTTACAAAAACATAAAACCCTAATCTTCCAAAAAGTGTTTATAAAAGGGCGAATTGGTAAAAAACAATTCACTTTTTACTTTTACCTTGGCGTGAAGAAATTTCACCCTTGTGCATCAGCAATTTTTGGCAATCGATTGGAGGATATTTAGGAGCTCATTTGCAAATCCATTTGTTCTAGGTACGTACCACACCTTTTATCTTACATTTTAGAGACAATATATCTTGGTTTTTTATGATTTTAGCCATAATTTAGGAGGATTTTTCTGATGGAAATGTTCACGGTAGTCGTCGCGGGTTCTGAGCTCAGGACCACGAAGAGCCATAACTTCCAATGGTGGGAAAATAAGATCATCATGACTATACACCAAATGGTCATGAAGAGCTCAAAATTTTCAAACCGCGGAGAACAAAAATTCTCCATAGTTTAAGCAATTTCAAGGGGTTTTAAACACAATCATGGAATTTATAATTAAATTTTTCTGTGTTTACAGGGAGAAAATCATGGTGATCGAATGGAAAGAACGAGAACATAAAAATGATGATGAGTTAGCCCTGGGGAATCCTAATTTTTTGGGTGTGCTCAGGAATTACGAGTTCCTAAAGTTCTCCATGGTGTCATGCCTAAGAGCACAACCAGATCTACTCCAATACCTTGTTGGAGCGTGAGATCCAAATGAAGGGAGATTCAACATCTAGGGACAGGAACTAGGGATCGATGCCAATGATATCTACTTTCTTACAGGGCTATCATAGAGGGGAGAAGGACCCCAAATCAAAAGGACTCGCATCATAGGAGAGACGATGGACATGCTCATCAGAAGAATGTGTCCTGAGGCTCAAAAACTAGACAAAGGAGGAAAGTTGAAGATCGTAATAGTAGCTGACTATTCACTATGATTCCTCCTATCAACCATCACTAGGGCAGGTGGTTTGCAAGCTCCACATGAGTCCACCAAGACCCAAATTTGGCTGGAAATTGACTACTTAAACCCCAACATATTCAACTGGACAAAGCCGATAAGAGATAACCTCAAAAGGTAACTAACAAAATTTCGGTGAGGTGATACCAAAAAGTTTGGGTATGGTTCAATCCTCATAAAATTCATCCTAGAACAGCTCCATATATTTCAGAGGCAGGAAGTGGTCGTGGCTAGGCAACCACCACGGGAGCCACAAATCACTCACTCGGCTATGCTGATGCCTCGAGGAGGTGGCAGTCAACACATGTCGTGGAGACTAGAGTTCTTTGAGTGGCTAGATCGCCAACACATTATGGTAGAGGACTGGCCATATGTCGGGACTAACTTCAGAGGTGATCCAAAACTAATACTCCCTCCTCGGGAACACTAGGATGATAGAGGTAACAAACTTATTTTTTGATTTAAAGTGTGTTTCAATTTTTTGTTTTTTATATATGTCCTGATCATTACTTTTCAATCTTGCAGATGTTGGACCTGAAAGACTTGCAAGCCTGTCTCACATTGCTCGGAGATTCGAGAGGGTGTTCGAGATGCCTCCTCTTGGGGGAGACGCAGAGGATGAGATCACCCATGACCTGGAGGGCTTGATAGAGTGGATTCTAGATTATGTGGGATTTGAGGATGTCCCTCAGTAGTACCAATGACCCACAGTAGGGGTGTCGAACAGGATCCACTGACTGTTGAGACATATTGTCTGAGAAGTGGTGTGCTATAGAGAGCATCATGCAGATTAGACCCCTAGGTTTATTTTTTGCAATTTTGAGAGACATGTTGTCTCATGATCTAATCTGAATACATATTTTTTGGGCACTATGATGTGCAACACATGATACATATGCATACCTGTGTTTTTTTGTATCAACATATTATGTCTCAATGTTTACTTTTATAATTTCCACAAATGTCTATCTAACACATGATTTGCCAATGCATATGTTAATGTATTTAGTCTTCTAGGAATATGTTTATATGTAGTGTAATCAAAATTCCTTTCCAATAAACAAACACACAAATACAACCTTAAAATCTAAGGGTTTCTGACTACATAGCGATTGTTGAGCTAGCGAACAACAAGTTCTGAATCTAGATTTACAATCAAGGCATGAATATTGAGGGCAACAACCTCAGTCAATAGCTCAATAACTTCACTATATTCAGTGACACTATTCGTAGTACATCCTAGATAAACACCTTGAAGATCTACCAACTCAACGTGAGGATCATAGACAACCCAAGCCGCAGAGGAAAGATTCTGAGTACTGCGACAGGCACCATCAGCGATACTAACATAAGGTGCGACAAACATCTGTATAAGAAGAAAAAGGACACAATAAGAGAAAAATTCTCACACACCAAGTGAAACATGTACAAAAATGAAAACACACTTATGTACATAGAAATGCACGAAAGGTTCATGCATAATACTTCTTGAGATAAAGCCCATTTGAGGCATACCTAAAGGATTTCCTTCATAATCAATCAGCTCATAGGTACCTTTTTGCAAAACACATTTTACAATATCGAGACCATGCCACAAAGGTTTGAATTTTCCTGCCGCCAGCTTATCATTAGCTTGATCATACAACATGACTAAATCCCCTTTAATGAAGGAACGTGGGTTGACTGTCTGATCGAAGGGAGATTTCACTCGCTTCTCCTATGCCTCAATAACCAATGAAGCAAGTCGACGAGTCTCATCAAGCCATTATAAACAAAGAATACACTCCTCTACCGGAGTGGTATTTACAGTGATTTGATAGCTAATTTAAGAGAAGGAATTTCACATTAAATTGGAAGGGTAGCTTCCAGCTCATAAACAAGTTCAAATGGTGTAAATTGGTAGCATCCTTAACCAAGGTTTGGTAGGACCATAGAGCTGAAAACAACATCAAATTCCAGTTGGACTTATGTATTCCAATGGTACGCTGAAGCATGGTGACCAACACTTTGTTCACTGGTTTGACTTGGCCATTGGACTGGCAGTAATATGGCATCGAACTATCATGACACAAGCCCAACTTAGCCGTCAACTCAACCCTCATGTAATTACGAAAATGAGAGCCATGATCTGTGATGATGGCTTGAGGGACTCTGAACCCGGCAATCACATGATTAAATAGAAATTGAGTAGCTGTCTTACCATAATTAGTCAACATAGGCATCACTTCGGCCCATTTCGTAAAGTAATCAATAGCAATGATGACATACGCATGCCCCTCAGCCGAGTGAGGGTTACATGTCATAAAATCGATGCCCCATTTTGTAAAAGTGTTTTCGGGAAAACTAGTGCCTTTTCAATTTTCTAGTCCCACAAGGCTTGGTAGCTATCCTAGAAACAAACAATCAAAGCAATTTGCGATTTCCTTTATGTATGATAGATAAGAGAGGAGCAAAGGGACCAACCTGGATCTTCCGCTTGACTCCTTGCTTAATTTCTCTCTCCCTTGATAGAGCTTGCGCCTCTTCTCCTACTTATCCCACTCAGTGAATACCTGTAGAGACAAAGTGACAAAACACCATCAAGGCATCTCAATCTATTATATCATAAATAATGCAGAATCAGAAATACATTGATCATACAATGGCATTCACAAACAACAACATTCACAAATACACGATAGTATGGAAGAAAACTCAAAGAACTTTATTAATAATAGAAGGGAGAATTACAACACAGCTATCTAATCCAGCATCATCCTCCCAGCATCATAGCCCTCTTCACCTCATGAAAAGCAAGATCACCCTACAATACAATGCTCTTTCTCAAAGACAAACTATCAACACTTCCTTACAAATTACAAAATTCCAGCATTCAGATCTCTCAGATGAGGGATCCATTTATAGATGTCTGCAATGGTGTGAGTCATCTCTAGGTTTTTGATTAGTTTCATGTTCCACTTCTTGTTCTTGGTTCCACTTGGAGATTTCTTGGATCTCTTACTCATCCCTAGGAAAATTCAGAGAGGCAAGTGTCATATGAGAAGTTTTTGGAAGATTCCATGAGCATCCACATAGCAAATTGTCTCAGACATTTGTCCATCCTCGCTCATCGTAGCCCTCAGAAGGCCTCTTCAATATGCATTGCACCTGGCTAGTGTAGAAGTCAGTATGCATCGCACCCTGATAGTGGAGCAGTCAGTATGGTCTAGTTTTGGCCAGTTCTGAGTGGCTTTTTAGGTGGAACTTTTGGGGAATGATGTAATCAGTTGACAATGATCTTTTATGGTATGAAACAACACTTTTAGGGGTTAAAGAGCACTTGGTTTATTGAAATATAAGATTAGGGTTGCAGTGCCAAAATATGTCTCTAACAGTTGCCCCCTAGAGCATGCAGTCATAAATCTTTTGATGTCAAGTGAAATGCTTAATCATGAGGATCTGAGGTATTCAAACTGGAAGGTGACCTGTATAAGATACAATACAATTCATCATCATCATATTATTTTCATGATCTAGATGAGGCGGGTATTCTCATGCTCAGCTTTATAAATTCATTTTCATGTACATAGGACAGAGAATCATCTGATGTTGCAGACTAGTGATTCTTCATCTAAAGAGTCATCTTCTTTGGCTTAGATGACTATCCGTGCAGCTTCTATGTACATTTGATGTCTTTATATTCCTAAATATATCATAGCCCAGATGGATGAAACTATATCCAAGGTATTCAAAATTCATTCAATCTTCACCCGATGTACAAGTTGATCCATGTGAAAAGATGTCCTGAAGTCAAACATGGAAAGACATTGCTTGATTACCAGCCAATAATGTAAGTTGTTAACAGACACGAGAGGAATCACCAATAATGATAATGACCCTCAAGGTACTATAGTACATTTCATGTGGTGTGAATATATGATCTGATGTTGAACACCATGCAAAGTCTTTCGGTCGAAGGCCATTGATGTAAACATGTTTTCGGAAGTGTTAGCTACCTATACCAATAGGTTTCATATTTCATGATTGGCTATGAAAAGGTCCAAATATGCTCTGCTTTGATGATTCAAAGATCACATATTTCCGAGAGAATCCAATCTGTGCTTATAGCTTGGTATGGACTCAAATTTTGATGGATGGTCCAACAGTGTAATCTGGACCATGTCATGTTTTAAATTTTCAGTTGTAGAATAGAGAAAGGAGTCTGTCCAAACTGTTTAATCTTGGCAGACAAGTAGTTTAGGTAGAGAAAAAAGGCTCCCAACAGCTTAATCTGGGACCTTGGAAGAAATAAGGGTAGAAGTAGATAGAAAAACAAAAGAAAAGCCAAAGAAAAGAAAAGGCAAGTAAGGGTCTGCAAGTCCAAGTGCACCCTCCAAGAAGAAATAAAAAATGCTAGGCAAATAGATGGGTAGGCAGTTGGGGTTGCAGAGGGGCCATTTCTTATCAGTTGCATGTGTGCTAACTTTGTTTACCAAAGCAAAATCAATGAATTGAGAAGGTGTCATTCTTCATCAAGTTGCAGCAAGTAGGAAGCATGTCTAACCTCCCTTCCTCCCCTCTCCATTTCATTACTAACACTCCCTCATCAGCTGATATTCATGGAAGAGATTATGGTTTCATAGTGGTTCTTAATCTTTTAGAAGCCACATTTCTTGTCTAAACTCTTTTCATTTTCATCTACTCCCTAAACTAAGTAAGTTTCGAAAGTTTCAAATAAACTTAGTGATTTTCCCCCCTCATTCACATCTTCCCCCCATATTAACTCTAACTTTACTATGTAAATTCCCTATATTACCTTTCCCCTACTAGTATTAACACCATGGTGTATAAACCCCAAATTTTGTATAAATATCCCTCCCCTTGGCATTATAGCCATATGTTTTCTAAAAAGGAATCAAAATGACATCTGGTCACTTTGATGAACCTATACCTCATCTCACTCCCTTGTTTCAAGTCATTCCACTCATTAAACCTTCATTTGCAAAGAAAAACCCTATAAAAACCCCTCCTACCCATAACCCATTTGAAATTATGAAAAAACCCAAAAAACCCACTTTTGCCGCTTAACCAAAGTTGGCGCATATATTTGATTTTTCGAAATATATTGAAAAACATTGAAAAATACCATATCTAAACCTTTCCCGCTGAGCACGTGTCCCAAAAGAAATATTTGTTTATTCCTCCGCCCGTGTCCGTATCCACCGATCACATCGCCCTCCCGTCCACCGTCGGATCGAACCCGTGGGATCCGACGGCTCTCATTGATATCGGAGCGGCCCCCACGACAGACGATTAGCGCCCGAGAAAATGACGAAGGGATACGTCATTGCGCGGCCACTCGTCACCCTCTCGGGTCTCTCGAAGCAGCCTCTGACAAAACCAGGGCCGTATCGTAAGCACTTCGAGAAACCGTAACCCCTATGAGACTTAACCGTAACCGCTATGGCACTTAACCGTAACCGCTATGGCACTTACCGCCCGGTTTGCTGGTCCCACGTCAGACCCACGTCATCGCCACCCTGCCATCGCATCAGTACTCTTGTCCGCCCCTGTGCCAACGTGTCTGCCACTGCATCATCCCCATGGACCAATAGTAGCTCGCCGCCTCACCCAATGACGTCATGCTGACATCATCTGAGCTTGACCCCACCCTATGACGTCATGCTGATGTCATCCGAGAAAAAGCGCCAAATTGCCAAAAGGTCCATATTTTGGCCAAAAATCACGTTTTGCATACTTTTTGCTCATTCGCTATTGTTTCTGCTGCATGGTCTTGTACGTCCAAAACTGCGCCACCCCGCTGGAATCGACCTGAAGACCTCCAGAGCACCAATCCTGCCCACATTTACGACCACTGCTCGCTGCTTACCAGGTATTTCTCATCATTTATCCTCCATACGCCTGAATTGTCTGTGAATTACTCAGAAGGCTCAAAGGACACTAAAACTCGTCATTTTACCGGCAAATTCCCTCTGCAAAGCCTCTATTCCCAACTGCAAGCTCGAAAACCACCAGCTGAGCCTTGATTTCCCGAGTTCTTATCAAAAACTGTAAACCGCTCGCGCAATCGTGAGACAGTTGGTCAATCCATTAAAAACCTGCCACAGAAGACAAAATGAGACCAGACATTGGTCTTATTCGTAATTCAAACAGTATTTCAAGTGCTGTGTACCCACTTCACCCTCTGGTCCCTGAAATTCACACTTTCATTGCAAGTAATCACCGCTGTGTTGTTCTGCCTACTTCAACCAGTTCACCTACAAGTCAGAAGCTTAATAGACCATGGAAACTCCAATTGCACTGAACATCAAGCCTCTCAATGCCCCTCACAGGGAGTTAGAATGGAAAGCTCTGGGAGATATGGATTATCAAATGTTAGACTGGTTTCCATTAGGCTCTAAATATAATATTCAGATGCTAAATTAGTTGAAAGCCCAGCACCTTAGTGGAGCTGATATCCTAGGGATTTGGGACTCAAACTTGCCCATCTACAACCTCCCCCAGGTAAATCCTATGCCTGAATTGATCCACAGATGCCAGGAGTGCTATGATCCATGCCAAAGAGCTGTCCTCAGCCGTACAGGCTCAATTTTATTCCATATCACCCCAGAGAGCATAAATGAGATGCTGCATTTCCACACTGCAAAACCATTGACCCCCCTCTACATGCAGAACTTGATAAAGAAGGGGAATAAGTTGTCAAATGACCAGATCATCAAAATCAACCAGCTGTTTGTACAATCAAGCTCTGAAACCATCAGAACTCCTCCTATTGGATATGCTTACTTAAATGAATTGGGCAGAATGCTAGTGGATTTGATCAGCTATGTCCTAGGGTTCAAGGGAATGGAGGATGTGGATGAAATTATAATGGCAATGCTGTCTATATTCTCTCCTGGAAAGCCTCCAGCTGTACATTATGACTATGCCACATATATTGCAGATAGGATCCATGACCAGCTGATGAATCTGCAAAGGGAAAGACTGTTCAGATATACTTCCTACATTTATCATCTATTCTTGTTTAATCAACCAGGCAGCTTCCTCATTCCCCTGAAACAAGTTAATGCCCAGGGGAATCCAAGGTCAGTTGTGTTTTGGACCTCTGTTTTTCATTGCACCTCTGTATCACCATACACATACTGTGAGTTCATAGACTTATTCATACATCCAGTTATGACATTATTGTATGGTGCTCCTCCTCCAAGGTTAACTGATGACATGAGGGGAATTCTCCATCTAAACAAAACCTACAGCATTGGTAATTGGTACCTTTACCAAGACCACACAGTCATTAGAGTATATGGATGTGAGTTGAAGCCTTTTAGGCTGCCACGGTATGTCCCCATGAGGCTTTTTGCCCTCGAATACTTCAGGCAATTTGGGAATGCCGACTACCTCCACTTCCAAAGTAAGAACAAGAAGGCACAGTTGAAGGTAAGGAGCCAGCTGGGCCCTTTCCTATATAACAAAAAAGAGGAGGGATGGAAAGAGGCAAACAGTATCCTAGAGGCCCTCAAACTGCAAACTAGCTTTGAGTGGATACCCTATGACCCCAATCATTTTGTTTCCCTCCGGAGGATAAGATACAAATTGGGTACCTATTCACATGTGAGGCAGCCTGAGATTGAGCATTATGCCAATGCATTGAGCTGGGAAGAGGGCACCCTAGAAGAGGAAATCACTAGTGAAGAGCTGCTAGAAAGAGAGGCCAGAAATATTCAAAAGGAAACTGACTTAGAAACTTGTGGACAGGTCCCCCTCTCATACAAAAGACAACTTGGAGTAGCTGCCTCATCCTCAACAACACATCAGCAAGCTGCCATGAATACTCCACAGACAGCCAACAAAGGCAAAGAAAAGCAGGTGGAACAGCCACCTCCTATGACTGAAGAGCAAATGGAAACACTAGTGCAGCAACAAGAAGAAATGGAGCAGCAGGGAGAAGGGCAGCAGCAAGAAGAATAGCAACAACAGGAAGAACAAAGGCAGGAACAGCCTGTCCAGCAAGAGCAAACAGTGCAAGCCCCTAAATCCACTGAACAAACTGTGCCTCCAAGGCAAGAAACTTCACCTGAGGCATCAATCCTCCAAACTCCACAAAAGGAGGATACAAGCAGGAAAAGGGACAGAGAGACTCCCCTTACAACGTCAGCAAGTCATGGGGAGAAAAGACAGAGAATCAATCCCTTCTCAGAAGAAGAAATGCTAATAGGACAGTCTTTTGGTATGGTCCCACCCAACAGGGAAGCATCAGCAAGCTCCTTTCAACAGGAGCAGGATAGAGCAATGGGAGGAGAAGTAAGTTCCTCAAATCAACAAAGAGAAGGTGGACCCAGCATTAAATAGCAGTTCATCGACATTAAGAGGGGAAATGAGCCCATCAAGATACAGCTGTATAACCATCTGTTGAACATGGCTCCCACCAATCAACAAAGACTCATGTCTGCATATGATGTGCAGGAAGGCAAAATGATCATGAGTCATTTTATGCCAATAGCAGTGCAGCCCCAATCTGCCTCTGACTACTTGAGGACTAACCTGGAAGTCCTTGCCAAGGATATCCACCCTATGGATAAGATAGAACTGCATAAGCAAACGGGTGAGATGGTCTATGCTTCCTTGGCACACCAAACATTGGATAACTACAGGCTACAAAATAGCCTTAACAATACAGCCTCTCAGCTAGAGTTGGAGAGAGCATCATCCCAGGCAAAGGACAACAGAATAAGGTCCTTAGAGGACATCATCATAGAGATGGTGCATGATCCCAAAGATATCAAGGGCATACAAGAGATATTAAAATTGAGGGATGCAGACATGGCAGCCTTGAGGAGAAAGATCAAACTCCCAGCCACAATTCACCCTCAAACAGATGATGTTGCCCAGCAAAGACATGATCAACAGGCCACAACCTTGTTGATATCTCTGTATAAGCAGCTAATCCAAACTCAAGAAAAGCTGGGAGAATCGGAGGCTGCAAAAACAACACTACAGGCAGCCTTAAAAGAAAGGGAAGAAGGGCAGACCTCTCAGCCTCCTCCTCAAATCATAAACCTTGAGGAAGCTGCCCCAACTACTGTTCCTCCCCCCCAACAGACTGATCAAGCTGCACCACCTACTTCAGCACCTCCACCAACAGAGCAGGCCCCTAGCTTGGACATGCAAAAGCTAAAAAATGAGATTCAAGCCCTAGAAGCTCAAATGGCAGAGCTGAATGAGACCAGGGATAAATTGGCCAAGGTGAATGACAGATATGACAAATCCAAGCAAGCGGTGGCAGAGAAGGGCAGGGAGGTGAAAGCCCTCAAAGACAGGATAAAAGAGCTACAAAATGAGCTCAAATTAGATAAAGTTATAGCTGGGCTTAGGGAAATGCTATGGGCCAACATTGGCCAGTCTATTACTGACCAATGGCAGTATATAGAGACAATCCATGAGCAGCTAGAGCTCATCCCAAAAGCACAAGCTGAAATTCACAAGTCAAGGGCTGCTCTAGGCAACATGCCTGAAGTTGCCACCAGGATGATCAATGTGCTGAATAATAGAACAAGTACTCAGCTGGCAAACATGGGAATTCCCAATAGAACTGAGACCATTCAGTTGATCAAAAGGGTTCTCACATTGAGAAATTTGGTGCAGACATTGGAGAGAAGAACCCAGGACATGCAGACCGAGGTGAAAAGGTTCATGGAGAAATTCCTGGTGCTGCAAAGCAGAGGACTCCCTAGCTTACTGAACAGCGCAGGGAGACTGCTCATTCATGAGCAGTATGCCAAAAGAGTAAATGCATTTGCCACAAACGAAATCAATGAGAAGCCTGTGGGGTCGTTAATATGCCATGATTATTCTCACTTGTGAAGGTTTATTCCACCCATTTTTACCATTCTTCATCATGTCATTTATTATAATTTATCATTTAAATCCATTTGATAAATAATTTATGCTCTCATGGATGAATGTTATTTATTCTCTTTTATTTTTAATAAATTGATTATTATGCATTAATTTATCAATGATAGTTATAATAAGTTGGTTGTAACATCATTCGCCATTTTTAGCCTCCAAAGTAACTTCCAGATTGAAGATTTGATTTTTAAATCAGCCAACTCAGAAATTCGCTGGTTTAAGGAGTGACAGTTTTGCGGTTAAGATTCTGAGCAAATGAAAACGAATTTGGAAAATCCGGAACATGGGTTTTGTCCAGAACGGGCCCAGTCATCTTCCGTAAGAACAGTTTGCCCAAATTCGGCTTGTACAGGGAGAAACGCAGGGTTCTTTCAGCATGATTTTCTGAGATTTGCTGTTGCGGCCGCCCTCCAAATCTTAGCTGCAAACCTAAATCCGCCTTGTTCTTGTTGATCAATGGGTTGGAATCAACCTAAATTTGTAAGAGAAATCATGATTGTAATTATCTATGCTCTGATCTTCTTTATTTAAATGAAACCCAAGATCAGAGAGCGGGGGCAGAAGAGGACTGTTTTTGTAATTCTAAGTTTCAGAACTCAGACGATCGAATCTCTTTGGGAATTAGTGTTGCTGTATTATCATTGATGCGTTAATATAAAAGGCTTGGCATTTACTTTCTCCCTGCATCTGAAATAATTTACGGCGGTGCCATTGGAAGCTACGGGCCCGGCTCCAACGGACACTTGCCGCTGTTGTATTATACGGTAAATTGCGTGTGGTTTGTTCATTTCTGTTATTAAGTAATCTGATACATTCTTTATATGTGATATACTATGCCTCATTATAATTGATATCTGAAGGAGTTCTTTCTCTCATGTCTCTGCATTGTATAAGTGGATCTATTCGAATTGCATTTCTCAGCTATTTCCGTAGCGGAACGTTGGTATGAATGTTACTGTTATCCGATCCATGTGAAATAGTATTTGTGAGGCTTGACGACAATGTTCCTTCGTTCAGAAATATAGTTATATCATTCAATACTTTCAGATTGCTATATTAATGTAAATCATGTACATACGGGTGATAGTTGTTATTTTGTAATTCATTAAGGATTGTTGTTCCATAATTCATTTGTGAATATCGCCTCATAAAGTAAATTGCTTTTGAAGATTGTTATTTCATTGCAAAATGTGAGTTTGGTTCAAGTTTACTTTTGACTCGCGAGATTTAGTTCTTTTAATTGCTGTTTCATTTACTGCTGTCCATTTCGTTTCATGCTGCTTTTTGCCATTCCTTTTTACTTGCATTTATTGGTTTGGTGTGGGAGGAGGTTCAAGGTTGTCGTGAGACACAGCAGACGCTATTATGCTCCCAGATCCATGATCCATACTCTAATTCCTTTTTCCTTCATCAATTTCTAGAGGACTGAGTTATTGCTACCATATCCTCGATTGATGGTTGTTTGAATGAATGATTTAGTTTCTTGCCGTTCCAATTAGATTTTGTTTCAAGCATTCATTTACTTTTGGGTTTTAAGCACTATATTGCAAAACATTACTCTTAAGTAAATAGCCGCCTCAGACAGAGTACACTCTTGAAATAAAAAGTCGTCCCTGGGTTGATAATTAATGTGAGGTAATTAGGGGTTTAAAAGACACCTTTTTATCGCCCCACATTTTGGCGCCGTTGCCGGGGAGAGTGTAGCCATTTCTAAAGAGTAGTGTGAATCTGATGAGTGTCTGCTAGGGAAGAGTTGGATCTTAAAAACGGAAGGTAAGAACCTGCGTACGGAGCATGTAAAAGCCCTGCTCCACCGTCTGCTTTCCAGCAGGACTGTTAAAGAACCTAGAGTAGAAATAGATGTTTGAATTTTTGTGTGAATTATTAGGAAAAATAGAAATTTAAAAAAAATAAATAAATCACATGATTTCACTTAAGTGGTGATGTAAGCACCACCCATTTCACTAACTAATTGACAGGAACATTTGAAGAAGGAGCCTTGAAGAAACACATGAAGAACATCTTCTATTATGGTAAGAAATGGCTCACGTTTCTACTTTTGAATTTCCTATCAAAGATCTAGGAGTGACACAAATGCACATAATTCCCCTATCTTTACCAAATTTTCATGGTTTAGAAAATGAAGATCCACATACATTTTTGTTTGAGTTTGAAATACTTTGTAGAGGATATGATTATTGTACTAATGATCAAAGATTGAAAGTGTTTCCTCTTACTCTAAAAGGAGCAGCTCTCCGATGGTTCATGAGCCTAGGTGGGAATTGCATCCAATCATGGGAGGACATGAAGAACATATTCTTGAAAAAGTACCAAGACTATTGCAAAGCCAATGAAGATATTTTCGATATGATACAAGGGGAAGATGAAAGTTTGGAGGATTATGTAGATTGATTTCATTATAACCTTCAAAAATCAAAATATAAGCATTTGGAAAAAGAGATCTTAAAAACACGCCTTCTTAAAGGAATCAAAGATGAATTTTTAGAACTTTTAAATCTGAGAGGAAAAGGTGATGTTTTTCAGTTATCATATGATGATGTTTGTGAGTTGTGCATAAGGTATTCAAGAGGAATCTCCAAGGCTGGTAAGAATCCTAGAGATGTTTTTTCTTTGTTTTCCAAATCTGCTACAAGAACAGGAGACATAAGAGCTGAAATCAATGTGTTGTTTGAACATTTTAAAGTTGATTTTATTAGCTCTCTAAATGAAAAATTGGATGTTTTGCAGGTTCATAAAAATGAAGAATGTGATGAAATGTTTTGTTCTCATGACCGAAAAGAGCATCTTATAGATATTCACTCTTCCTTACCTAGGATGGAAGTAGCATATCAAAGAGGTAAGGAAACTGCAACAAGGTCAAAACCACAGAAATCAGGGCCTACAAGTATGGTTCAAAACACTTTTTCTCCATCGTCATACTTGCATAATCCATTATGGAATGCTAATGTGTTAGGGCAGCCATGTCAATATAACCATCTATCTTGTTTACAAGTTGGGCATGGTTCATCTTATGATGGCATGACTACTCTCCCTCATCTTGTAGCACAAGCACATTCTCCATATTCTCCACCAGCTCTTTCACAACACCTTGCTTGCCCATTCACACAACCCAATCAGCCACATCATGAAAATGCTCCTGCTCAACTAATTTCACACCCCCACCATAATAAACCAGTACAACATGCTTACAATGTTGAGCTGGAAAATTTACCCACCCTTCCCACCCATTCTATCTCACATGTGTCATTAGAGAAAACCTACAATGAGATTCAGAATGTTTCAAATGCAAAAATTGTAGAAGTTATGGAAGAAAATGAGGTTTCTTTTACTATGCATCAACAAGCTATTTTAAAAGCTCAAGAACATCATGATATGATGGCTATGCGAAATCAAGAAAATAAAGGATACATTGAAGATTGGTTTCACTCCATCATTTGTTTGCAACATCACTCTATGCTTCAACAATTTTTGATATCATTTTTTCAAGGGAAGCCACCTTCTCATACCCTAATATCCATTAATATGCATTTTTCAAATTTGGGTATGTGCATACGTGAAGCTGTGTTTCGAAAATGGCTTCACTGGAAGTACTCATACACGTAGTCATATTCATCCTTCAATCAAAGTAGGTTAGTGAATAAAATAAAACAAAATAAGGACATAAATAAGTGCATTTTGTTCTTTTGTAAAACTAGGGTTTTTGTTGCAACATGCTATGCAAATCAACATCGGTGATAATTTTTTTATAATTTGTGTATGTAGATGAATCATAATGGAAATATTAAATTCTACAAACAATCATTTTCATTTTTATCACCAATTTAAAAAAATGCTTGAATTTCATTTTTTTGGCTTGCGGGCTTGATGAACTTTTTGGAAAAACAGTCGGGACAGTCATGTTTTGAGGGACCAAAAGTGAATATTTTTAAAACCTGTTTCTATCCTAGGTAGCCCTTGATTTCTACTTTCTAACCCAATTTGAATCACTCAATTTGGATTTGAAACGAAAAAGTTAGAACCAAAACATTGACAGGGTGTCTAGCGGGCAGCTCAGGAACAGAGTTGGGACAGTCAGTTTTTGGAGGCCTAAATGACCATATTTTTAAAACCTGTTTCTATCCTAAATAGCCCTTGATGTCTACTTTCCAATCCAATTTGAATCACTCAATTTGGATTTGAAACGAAAAAGTTAGAGCCAAAACATTGACCGGATGTCTAGCGGGCAGCTCAGGAACAGAGTTGGGACAGTCACTTTTTGGAGGCCTAAATGGATGAATTTTTAAAACCTGTTTCTATGGTAGATTCCCCTATGAATGTAGTTTACAATGCAATTGGAATCACGCATTTTTGATATCGTATGGGGAAGTTATGATCAAAATACTGACTGCCTATCGTAAATCAGCACCCTTAAAACTATGTTTTTCCGGCTGTTCCTTACAATATTTGACCTATCAATTCTTCTTGTCCTCAAAACCTGTTTCTATTGGAGATAAATAAATGAATCTACTTTCATTTCCAATTTGAATCATTTGAATCCGACATCAAACGAAAAAGTTACGCTTGAAATATCAACTGTTGGTCTAAGCCGGGTAATCGAAGATGACTCTATTATGCAGGTTGTTCTAAACAAATTTGACATATCATATCATTGAGTTTTTAAAACCTATTTCTATTGGAGATACACCATTGAATTAGCTTTCATTTGGCTTTGGAAGCACTCAATTTGGACGAAAAACAAAGAAGTTATGATTAAAACACTGCTGGTTAGTATGATTGGCCACTGCTCTCCCGCAGGTAACAAATAAACTTTACTTTGTTATTTTCTCTATGGATTTGTTATATAGAGTAACTACTTGTTAGTTTTTTACATAATTATTGGATTAAGGGAGCCCGTACACCTCTCTTTGTTCATGATTTAATGTTTTATTGCAGGTAGATACTCGTTTTTTGCAGGTCTTGGGAAAATAAAGAAGGTCAACTTATGGACGAGTGATTTTTCAAAGAAATTTTTTCCAAATCATTACCCAACGGATTCATAATAGAACAAATGAAGAATTGATTTCAATTTCAAGATTCATGTCTTGTCACTGCTGCCAAAACATTTTTCAAATAGATCATTTTTTTGACATAACATCATAGCTGTTGTAACTCAATTTATTTATTTACATACTGCTTTTTGTTGTTTCTTTTCTAATTTCTCTTATATTTTGTGTTTCAGGTGTTGCTTCATTCAAACTGTGACCCATCCTCAGCTTCAATACAGTGAACAGCTAATTCATTCTTTGCGTGCTTGCATTTTATGGTTGTATATTTTGCTGTTCCTTTTCTGAAGGAACAACATTTGTGTGCATTTTTTGTCGTTCCTGCTGTTCCTTTTTCAAAAGGACATCATTGTCGTGTTGCTATATATTTTCTAAAGGAATAACACTTTTTGGTTCAGCCATTCATTTTGCTGTTCCTTTTTCACAGTACATTTTGTTGTTCCTTTTTCACAATTCATTTTGCTGTTCCTTTTCAAAATGGAACAGCACGTTTGCACTTTTCCATTTTGCTGTTCCTTTTCGAAATGTAACAACACTTTTTGGCACTTTTACATTTTGCTGTTCCTTTTCGAAATGGAACAGTACTTTTTGCACTTTCACATTTTGCTGTTCCTTTTCGAAAAGGAATAACACTTTTTGCACTTTCACATTTTGCTGTTCCTTTTCGAAATGGAACAGCACTTTTTGGCACTTTTACATTTTGCTGTTCCTTTTCGAAATGGAACAACACTTTTTGCACTTTCACATTTTGCTGTTCCTTTTCGAAATGGAACAACACTTTTTGCACTTTCACATTTTGCTGTTCCTTTTCGAAATGGAACAGCACTTTTTGCACTTTCACATTTTGCTGTTCCTTTTCGAAATGGAACAGCTGCTGTTCCTTTTCGAAATGGAACAGCACTTCTGCACTTTCACGTTGGGTGTGTTTTTGTTGTTCCTTTTTCAAAAGGAACATCATTTGGTGTGTTTCTGCTGTTCCTTTTTCAAAAGGAACAGCAGTTTGAGTTTTTGCTGTTCCTTTTTCAAAAGGAACAGCAGTGCGTGTTTTTGCTGTTCCTTTTTCAAAAGGAACAACAGTTTGAGTTTTTTTGCTGTTCCTTTTTCAAAAGGAACAGCAGTTTGAGTTTTTTTTGCTGTTCCTTTTTCAAAAGGAACAGCAGTTTGAGTTTTTTGCTATTTCTTTTTCAAAAGGAACAGCAGTAAAAAGGAACAGCAGTTTGAGTTTTTTTGCTGTTCCTTTTTTTCAAAAGGAACAGCAGTTTGAGTTTTTTTGCTGTTCCTTTTTCAAAAGGAACAGCAGTTTGAGTTTTTGCTGTTCCTTTTTCAAAAAGAACAGCAGTTCGAGTTTTTTCTTGCATGGATTCTTCTCTTTCAAAAGGAACGACATTTGCATTTTCACGTTTTCTGTGTGTATTTCTGTTTTTTTGGTGTGCATTTTCTTTGATGTTCCCTACACGGAACACCACTTTTTGAGTGTTTTTGCTGTTCATTCAAAAGAGAAACACTTTGGGAATATTTTTGAGGGCAACCCTTTCCTTTCTCTTGTGGGATTATTCATAGTTCAGCTCAACCACATTCTCCTGATTCTCTTTCATGGCATGAAGTACACTACTTTTATGAGGACAGGAATTATGGATTCTTTCGAAGCAAAGTTAATATTATTCACGTTATGATCTTTAAAAGGACAGCTCCTTGATGATAGATTCTTTTAAAAAGGGACACAATTATTTATATATTCCTTTACTGCATTGTTTTCTGCTGTACATGATATTGATTGATCATCTTAATACCATGCTGGTTCCACCCTTCCTGGTTATAATCTTCTCTATCTGTAATAAATGAGATTATGGGTATATTTTTTATATTGACATGTTCAACTTCTTCCGCCATCCCTGCTCTTAAGGAGTACTGAGTCTCCCTCTTTTTATCATAAAAATGTGTAATAACAACAAAATTTTGTTCGCAGATGGAGGATAGGGGGTCTCATTACGAGCCAGCCTACCATGTTCATAAGGCTGTAACAAAGTGACATTCCCATTATGGCCACCACACCAGGGTTATGATCCATTGGATAGCCAAATTATCCTTGGAATAGGAGGTCTCATCACGAGCCGGCCTGATCACTTTTGCTACCTCCTAGTGAATGGCAGTGTGGTTGTCTGGTTACCACGCCAGCACACTGATCTCTTCTGTACAACAGCACTAAAACTCTCCATTTATAAATTGAGGATTCTGGCTCATATGGGTTAAAAAGCAACCCTGCCGAGGCTATGGACGCCTGCTGGCAGCAGCGGCTCTGCTTATGGTATTGAAGTTATATCCTTTCGTCAATTATTATTATAATACCCTTTTCTTATTTTCTTTTTATCAGAGAAGTTATTTCCTTAACTTTTTCCCTGTTTTGAACCTTTATGCATGAGCAATTGTTTTATGATCAACCGCATCATTTTCAGCTAGAATACTATCAGCAAAGCATCTTTTTAGCATATTGTTGTCCTTTTTCGTTTTGTATAAACTATCATCAATCCAAAGCGTCCTATCTCTTATTCATAACTCTCTTTACACACTTTGCTCTCAATATAACCATAATTTTCACCGTCCTATCATTGATAAGTGTACTCTGCTTTACTTACTGATATATTGTTCATTCCATTGCCTTGCCGTCCGCACCACCCCTCTCATATGCTTTATGGTTATGGAACCCATTTTCCAATTGGAGGGGGGGAATGTATGCATTATGGGATTGCATGCGATATGATTACTACACTTTGCCATACCTTGTTGATTTGACAACATAGTCGTATTGCATGTATACATAAGTTTTTCTAATTGCAATTTTGCATGCATTTTCTCTGTTGCTATTCAAAGCTAACACTATGGATTCAAGAACATTGTATGCAAAATAGTGCTTTGTTTACAGGAGAACAACAAGTATGGGCAGAATTCTATTCGTAGCATGACCACACTATTGCACTTCACAGTAGAGGCTCGTGAACGTGAACAATTCTTCAGACATGATGTGCTTCCCTGGATTCTACCTTTTGCATCACTTTTAGCACCAACGATGCCTACATCAGCTTCAACAGCTGCCAGTATTTATATGTCATTCCACATTTTTGGAGGTAAAACTTGAGGTAAAATTGCATAGTTTTCTAATTTATTATAAATTTAGGAGAATCTAATGAAAATCCATTTTGAGCATTATTTGTCATCCTTCATTTCACATCTTTACCACTTTCCCTTTTTCAACAGCATATCATTTTCGAGTATGGGGGAGTGTTCCTCTCATTCATTTTTTTCTTATGACCATGTCATTCATATTCTTTATCATCCATTGCTCTTCTTATTCATTCTCAACACCTCCCTTATTTCATCTTGTTTTACACCAAGCGTACAATTCAACAGCTGGTAGCAACCACCTCTATTTGTTTTCTAGCATCGCATGAGGACATGCTAATTTTTCAGAGAGGGGGAGGAATTGCTACGCATGATGGATGTTTCCTATTTTCTTTCTCATTTAAGGCATGCAATTTCAGTCATACAATTTCAGTGTAGAAATTGATTTCCATAATATTTTTAAAACTATGAACTCAATTCTTGTGATCTCTAGGAAACACAGACATACTATTAAAATATACAAACCTAGATCATTTCAAGTTAAATTGGTTCATACAATTTCGGAAATCATGTACTCTCACCTACAGCCATTTTATTTATATCTCATGATCCATGCATCAAAACGATCTGATTTTTGGATCATAGAGACATTCATATATTGTAAATTTACTTGCAACATTTCAACAAAATCTGGTTTGTAGTTTTGAGAAAATGCTTAATGAAGTTTGCTGTTATTTATATCATATTTTGCTGCAACTTCATACATATAGTTGAATGTCAATGTAAAAATTGTTATGCCTTCATCGAGATTGCTAAAATTGAATATTTATTAATTAAGGAAGCATTCAGTTATTCTCAAATTTTTATTGCTTGGTTAACACATGGTTTTTGTCTTTGGGTTGCATGAGGACATGCAATATATTCAGTTTTCGTTGCATGAGGACATGCAACATATTGAGTGTGGGGGTGTGTGGGGTCGTTAATATGCCATGATTATTCTCACTTGTGAAGGTTTATTCCACCCATTTTTACCATTCTTCATCATGTCATTTATTATAATTTATCATTTAAATCCATTTGATAAATAATTTATGCTCTCATGGATGAATGTTATTTATTCTCTTTTATTTTTAATAAATTGATTATTATGCATTAATTTATCAATGATAGTTATAATAAGTTGGTTGTAACATCATTCGCCATTCTTAGCCTCCAAAGTAACTTCCAGATTGAAGATTTGATTTTTAAATCAGCCAACTCAGAAATTCGCTGGTTTAAGGAGTGACAGTTTTGCGGTTAAGATTCTGAGCAAATGAAGACGAATTTGGAAAATCCGGAACATGGGTTTTGTCCAGAACGGGCCCAATTATCTTCATAAAGAACAGTTTGCCCAAATTCGGCTTGTATAGGGAGAAACGCAGGGTTCTTTGAGCACGATTTTCTGAGATTTGCTGTTGCGGCCGCCCTCCAAATCTTAGCTGCAAACCTAAATCCGCCTTGTTCTTGTTGATCAATGGGTTGGAATCAACCTAAATTTGTAAGAGAAATCATGATTGTAATTATCTATGCTCTGATCTTCTTTATTTAAATGAAACCCAAGATCAGAGAGCGGGGGCGGAAGAGGACTGTTTTTGTAATTCTAAGTTTCAGAACTCAGACGATCGAATCTCTTTGGGAATTAGTGTTGCTGTATTATCATTGATGCGTTAATATAAAAGGCTTGGCATTTACTTTCTCCCTGCATCTGAAATAATTTACGGCGGTGCCATTGGAAGCTACGGGCCCAGCTCCAACGGACACTTGCCGCTGTTGTATTATATGGTAAATTGCGTGTGGTTTGTTCATTTCTGTTATTAAGTAATCTGATACATTCTTTATATGTGATATACTATGCCTCATTATAATTGATATCTGAAGGAGTTCTTTCTCTCATGTCTCTGCATTGTATAAGTGGATCTATTCGAATTGCATTTCTCAGCTATTTCCGTAGCGGAACGTTGGTATGAATGTTACTGTTATCCGATCCATGTGAAATAGTATTTGTGAGGCTTGAGGACAATGTTCCTTCGTTTAGAAATATAGTTATATCATTCAATACTTTCAGATTGCTATATTAATGTAAATCATGTACATACGGGTGATAGTTGTTATTTTGTAATTCATTAAGGATTATTGTTCCATAATTCATTTGTGAATATCGCCTCATAAAGTAAATTGCTTTTGAAGATTGTTATTTCATTGCAAAATGTGAGTTTGGTTCAAGTTTACTTTTGACTCGCGAGATTTAATTCTTTTAATTGTTGTTTCATTTACTGCTGTCCATTTCGTTTCATGCTGCTTTTTGCCATTCCTTTTTACTTGCATTTATTGGTTTGGTGTGGGAGGAGGATCAAGGTTGTCGTGAGACACAGCAGACGCTATTATGCTCCCAGATCCATGATCCATACTCTAATTCCTTTTTCCTTCATCAATTTCTAGAGGACTGAGTTATTGCTACCATATCCTCGATTGATGGTTGTTTGAATGAATGATTTAGTTTCTTGCCGTTCCAATTAGATTTTGTTTCAAGCATTCATTTACTTTTGGGTTTTAAGCACTATATTGCAAAACATTACTCTTAAGTAAATAGCCGCCTCAGACAGAGTACACTCTTGAAATAAAAAGTCGTCCCTGGGTTGATAATTAATGTGAGGTAATTAGGGGTTTAAAAGACACCTTTTTATCGCCCCACAAAGCCCAGCAACTCAGAAGAAACAGGGCCAGCTACAGGACAGACTATCTACAACAAGGTAGAAAGTCTATTTTTTATAATGAATGAGATCAATCACCTGTTTGAGGTGGCTCCCAATTTTTCCAAGTATACAGAGGCAGAGGAGACTATGGATGCAATTCTCAGGCATCAACTCCCTACGCAAGACTGGTGGACAAATACAATACAGAAAATTTTATAGACAGTGAGTCATTCACCAAATTTTGTTTTTAAAATATGAAATGTTATGTAAAGCACAGTTTAACAAAATCAGCATGCATTAAAGATTAGAGCTGAGCCAACTCAGCAGAAATTTCGGCCAACGAAGCAAAAGTAGGAAACCACAGGTGGCAAGGCCGAGAAAATACAGCGCAACAAACTTAAAGGCACATTTTCCAGCATTAAAGCAAAGCGGTTCAACCGACCCACTGACCTCCAAGGGTCAAAATATCCTCTGACAGACTTAAAGAGCAGTTATGCTGCATTCAAAGCTGTAATAACTTCTTTTCTACTTTCTGTACGAAGTAATGAAGATATTTCTCTCTCAGATGACTCAATGCCTGAGATATTTTGTATAAGCATTCCTATAAAGTCCCCTTCGCATGAGTTTCCAAGGGTTGTTGTTGATTTCTCCTAAAGAAGTTCTTATGTTGTAATCCTTTCAGAAGTTTAATAAAGAAAGTGATGGAATTTCTCGGATTTATGAAGTGTTGAATGCGTTCTCATGTCTGTTGAAAACTGCTGGATTCCTATGTATTACACAATACAATAAGTCTCTGTAACTCTCTCTGTTATGTATTTTTGATTTGTTAAAATCCATATATGTTTCTAATTTTTGAATATTTAGCAACAAGGAAAAAGAATAACTTTCAGGATTTATTCAAGAAATACCCTGAGTTCAATCTGTGTTGTTAATGAATGTTTTCTTCAGCTGTAATCTTGATAAGTGTAATTCTTAATTGCTGCACTTTCAGAATACATCTTTCACAGTGACCTTTGTCTCAGGAATTCAAGTTTGCTCTTGTGCAACGTGTTTCACTTTCACCTCACTAGCTTAATAGAGAATTCTTAATTGCTTTCTGTTGGCTAAAATGCCTCACCATTCAAGTTAAATTTGTTTGTCTAAGATACATAATCGGCCCTGCAGTTTGAACACCACCAATCCTGCATTTCAAAGAATTTCACAACTCCAGACTCCATTGCCCAATGATATATTACTCTCTAAACACTACATCTTAAGCCCTGAAAGAAATCCTTCAACCAAAACATAAACCAAAACCTGAGCATAATACCTAGCCTAAAACACCATCATAATAGAGACAAATCATAAAGAGAGAGCCCTCTCTGATTACAGTTTGGCTAGAAATTGTGATCCAAAGATTGGTTAGTGGTTACCCCGGCCGTATTCCCTTGGGAGTCATAGGGAACAACCTGGGTGTTAACATAATTGGCGACTCCACTGGGGACTTCTTAGGATTTTCCAATTTCTATACATACCTTAAAGCCTGAAATCAAGCCTGAAACAAGTCAGGAGGCCTTCAAAACTGTTTCTGTGTAACAGTGACAGTTTTAGGGAAGAGCTCTTTCAGTGAATCTTCATCTCAGCTTTGAAGTATATATAGCCATTCCAAAATCTTTATCCAGTCCTTACAAATATAAAAAACTTCCTATAAAATCCTAAAAAACAGTTAGAAACTAGCTCCTAAGAAATATCCACGGCACACTAGGGCAAATCCTGACCCTAATCCACCCATCATTGTTGATAATCCAAATACGATCCCAAGAAACATTAGGAGGCAGCAAAAGCAGGAGCAGCCTGCTGATTTAACCTCAGATTCAGATCATCCTAGCCTTATCTCTACCCCATGCAAGGTCCTTTTCCGGTCTACCCCTAATTCCCCTAGTTCACCATCCACATCTCAAAGTCCTCCTCTCACATCTTCATCCACTGCACATATCCCCTCGACCAACACTCTAGGTTCACCCCTACTTGTCACCCCTGTGGTACCCACTGTTCCTATTATCCCAGCTGCCCCTGTCAATCCTCTAAACCCTGTAAATATGGCTAACAGGTATGCACCTCTGCAGATACCAGCTAATGCTGCAGCTTTACCCCAAGATTACCAAACCAAAATTTCATATTTTGACTCCAATGGCCCTCTGACAGCTGTCCAGCATGCTAAGAGGATGCAGGACCATTTTGAGACCTATGAAATAGATGATGACAGTGTCAGAATGAGGATGTTTGTTCAAAGCCTAACTGGGGATGTAAGAACTTGGTTTAGATCCCTGAATGAAAACTCCATCACAACTCCTGATGAACTGTATCAAGCCTTTACTAGCAGATGGGAGAAGAAGAAGGATCCTCTGCACATACTGGGGGAATATGACACTATCAAAAGAGGTCCCCAAGAGACTGTTTTGGAGTATTGTGCCAGATTTAACAATGTATATAATGCGATTCCACAAAATTTAAGACCTCCTCCTGATTTAGCCTTGTACAAATTCCCTGATGGTTTTGACCCTAACATGGCCTATCAGTTGAAGGAAAGAGATCCTCAATCCCTGGCAGAGGCCCAAAGGGTTGTTGTCACAGTGGAAGCCAACCTGATTGCCAAAAGAAACAAGGCAAGGTTGGAAAAGAGGACTGCTTTCAAAGAGGAACCCTCTGCCTTTGATCAAAAGCTAGATGCAATTCTCAGTGGAATGAAAAGATTGGGTGATAGAGTGGAATCGGTTGAACGAAAGTCATCATGGGAAGCACCACAAAATAACCCTCCTAGGAATCCAAATTTTAGGAGAACTCAAAACCCAAATGTCGGCAAGACCAGTGCTGACCAAGACATAAGACCCCCTTTCGAAGAAAATTATGCAGAAACTTCCACATCAATAGAGCCCAATGAAGATCCTGAGATTAACTTGATGGGTCTAGATGGTGAAAGTCAAGTTTTCTTAACACAAGAAGATCATGAGGATGATGAAATCAAACTGTTCCAAACTAAATCAGGTGAATCCTTTGACTTCAAACAAGGCTATGACACTGCTGTTTATGAAGTCCATAAACAATACAAGCTGAGGAGCAGAACTGTGAATGTTAACCAGCCTGAAAAGAAAAAGGATAATCAGCAACCTGAAAGAGTCATAGTCACAGAACCTAATGACAAAATAAATTCACATACAGAAGAAGTGATTGTTGAGGAGATCACTGAACCACTGTCCTTAAAACAGCAGCCTATGGCTACTTCACCTTCTCATCCTAATTTAAATGTTACTCACCAAGAGATGAGTAAAAGAGGCAAGTCCCAAAGTCAAGATAAAAATCAAGAAGAAGATTTAATGAACAAGGAAAGGACTGTTATCTATAACCCCAAAACCCAATCTGAAAAACCTTTTGACCTAGAAACTGAAATTGGTAAACTAAAGATAGTTGTTCCTCTTTTAGAATTAGCCAAGCATGACATCTACAAACTACAAATTAAGAAGTCCCTGCAACTCACTAGCAACAAAGATGATGTCAATGTGCTGGATGACACCCCAGAACTCCTGTTTGGCCCAGAAGTGGATGAAAAAACAGTACTCACAGGGGTATTACCTTTCTATGTCAGTTTACATATTCATGATAAAATATTACATAATGCAATGTTTGACTCAGGTGCCTCTCACAATCTCATGCCAAAAGCAGTCATGGAAAGATTGAATCTAGACATAACAAGACCATACAAGGACCTATTTTCCTTTGACTCCAGCCAAGTCAAGTGTCTAGGTCTCATAAAATATTTATGTGTATCTCTGGTCCAATACCCAAACAAGACAATCCTAATGGATGTGGTAGTTGCTGATATTCCACCTAAGTATGGGATGCTGTTATCAAGATCATGGGGAGCTAAACTCCAAGGTTCCCTGCAATTAGACATGTCATATGCCACCATCTCTATTTTTGGGCAACCAAAAAGACTGTACAGAGAAACACTAATGAAATACATGGTCAGCAGTGAAGAAAAGCCTCAAAACTTTCCTATATATGTTGTCCATTCAGACATAGACTCATACATTCTCTTCAATGACACCACAACTCCCTCAAAAGGTGAGGTTGAAACCAAGATATTCATACAAGAGGAAGACTCAAATGAAAGTATTACCACCCATGAAACAACAGTCAATCAAACACTAGATGTTGCTACTTCCCTAGTTGTCAAGAACATCCAATCAAACGATGAGGCTGTCCTAGAAGACAAGCTAGAGAAAAAACCACAACTGCTACTCACATTGCCAGCCCATGAACAGATCATCAAATCTCCCCCACAACAAGATATTCTATGGTTCCTTGAATTTGATGGCTCAGTCAACAAATTAGGGGCAGGAGCTGGAGTTTGGGTACACAATAAAGAAAATAGTCATGCAGAAGGCAGAGCCTATAGACTGAATTTCAGATGTACTAACAACATGGCAGAATATGAAGCCCTTTTACTAGGCCTCAAGTTAGTAAAGTTCTTACAAGCTGCCAGGGTTTCAATCATGGGTGATTCAGATTTAGTTATCCAACAAGTGAAGGGAAATTTTGTCACCAATGACAAAAGACTAAGGACTTATAGGTCTGCTGTTGCTGAGGTACTAAACTTTTTCTCTGAATTCCAAATCACTAAAATTCCTAGAACCCACAATCTACATGCTCATAGTTTAGCCACCTTTGCAAGTACCTGCAAGTTGCCTTTTGAGCCCCATCATTGTTTTACAGCTGAGGTAAAACACAGACCCTCCATTCCAAACAATGTTAATGATTGGCAAGTATTTGAGGATGACAAGCAAATAAACCAGTTTTTAACCCTGCAACAAGAATTTGCAGGATTAAATATTGACACTGAGACAACAAGTCAATCACAAATACTTGAGACAGCAAGTCAATCACAAATACTTGAGACAGCAAGTCAATCACAAATACTTGATGGAGCAAGTCAATCGCAAATACTTGATGGAGCAAGTCCATCACAAATACAGTTTCAACAGATTGCTCACCCAATATCACCCAGAACAGCAAAACAAATACTAAATCCAACTATTTTCAACATAGACAACATTCAGCAAATTCAATCAATCAATTGTGAGGAAGTGTCCAATGCTGAAACTGAAATCATAGAGCTGAAAGACAATTTTCTACCAACAGGCCTAACTCCCCTAGAGGACATCTTTGATTCAAATGATATCCCTAGAAAACCAAAGATGCAGCCCTTAAATGCAGCCATTGAAGAATGCAACATAGGTACACTTGACAAACCCAAAATAATTAAATTATCTGCTTCTTTACCTCCTGACCAAAAGCCTAAGTACATTGACCTCTTTAAAGAGTTCCAGGATGTCTTTGCATGGAGTTATGAGGACCTAAAATCCTATGACACCTCTGTTATCCAGCATACAATCCCTCTAAAACCTGACCAAAAGCCCTTTAAACAAAAATTGAGGAGAATCAATCCTATGCTTCTCCCAGCAATGGAACAAGAAGTACAAAAAATGTTCAAGGCAGGCATCATAGCACCAATCAGATTCTCTGAATGGATCTCCAACTTAGTTCCTACAAGAAAGAAGACTGGTGAAATTAGGCTGTGTGTGGACTTAAGGAATCTTAACCAAGTATCCCTCAAAGACAACTATCCCTTACCCAAGATGGATCACATTCTCCAAAGAGTGGTGGGGGCCTCAAGGATCTCATTACTGGATGGATTTTCTGGCTTCAATCAAATTCTGGTGCACCCTGATGACCAAGATAAAACAACATTCACTACCCCATGGGGAACTTTCAAATATGTAAAGATGCCTTTTGGATTGAAAAATGCAGGGGCTACTTTTCAAAGAGCAATGGACATTGCTTTTTCCAAAGAGATTCATGACTTTTTAGTCATTTACCTAGATGACCTTACACCTTTCTCAAAGTCAGACCAAGAACATATAAAACATTTGAGACAGATCTTCCTAAAATGTAGAAAATATGGAATTTCCTTAAATCCCAAGAAATCCATGTTTGGTTTAGAGGAAGGTAAGCTGTTGGGCCACATCATTTCTAAAGATGGCATTAGAATTGACCCAGATAGGATACAGGCTATCCTACAAATGCCCCACCCAAGAAATGTCAAAGAGTTGCAAGGATTCTTGGGAAAAATCAATTTCTTAAGAAGGTTTATCCCAAACTTAGCAGAACTAATCAGATTATTAAATAACATGCTAAAAAAGGATTCAAAAGTCAAATGCACTGTTGAAGCCAATCAAGCCTTTGAAACCATAAAACTGGCCCTTACCCAAACACCAGTGCTGACCAATCCTCAATTTGACAGAGAATTTATCATTTTCTCTTTTTCCTCCCAGCATACAATTGCTGTTGTTTTATTGCAAAAAGATGACCAAGGAAATGAGAAGCCAATTGCTTTCTTTAGCAAAGCTCTCAGAGATGCACCTTTAAAGTATCAAATCATGGAAAAGCAAGCTTATGCTTTGGTTAAAGCCATTAAAGACTTTAGGATTTACATCCTTTATTCCCATGTTATAGCATATGTGCTAAGTCCTATTGTCAAAGACATTCTCATCCAAGAAAATTTAGAGGGCAGAAGAGGAAAGTGGATTGCCAACATCTTGGAATTTGACATTGAGATAAAACCTACAAAACTAATAAAAGGGCAAGGCTTGGCTAAATTAATGTCAGAAGCAAATTTCCAAGCCTTAGACATTAACCAACTGGACAGTGAACAGGAGCTGGCGACTCCAAAGATCAATGTAGCCTTTGAACAATCCCCTTGGTACTCTGATATATGTTATGTATTGCAAAACCTGTGTGCTCCTCCAGGATTGTCCAGAACTAAATGTAGGTTTTTAAAAATGAAAGCTTCTAAATTTTGTGTTATGGATGGAAATTTATTATGGAAAAACCATGAAGGAATATTGCTAAACTGCCTAATTGAGAATGAAACTGACAAAATCATAAAGGAATTTCATGCAGGTGACTGTGGTGGACACTTATACTGGAAGTCCACTGTGGATAAAACACTAAGGGCTGGGTACTACTGGCCCACCATGTTCTTTGATGTCAAGAAATTCACCACCTCATGTCATAAATGTCAAGTGTTTGAGGGAAAGAGACAGTTGCTGCCACTTCCCTTAAGGCCTATTGCAACAGAAAGACCTTTTCAGCAATGGGGCTTGGACTTCATTGGGGTAATTCATCCCTCATCTTCAGGCCAACATAGATGGATCTTAATAGCCACAGACTACTTCACCAAGTGGATTGAAGTTGTTCCATGCAGACAAGCAAATGATTCCACTATCATTCAGTTCTTGGAGAACAACATATTGGCTAGATTTGGCTGTCCTGACAAAATAATAATAGACAATGCTGCTGCTTTCAGATCCAAGAAAATGGGGAACTTCTTCCATAAATTTCACATCACCTTGGGCCATTCTACTGCATACTATCCCCAAGGTAATGGCCTTGCTGAGTCATCAAATAAAAGTCTGGTAAACATCATAAAGAAAGTGCTAGAATAGAACAAAAAGAATTGGCATAAGAAGTTTGTGAATGCCCTATGGGCAGATAGACTAACAACCAAAAGATCAATTGGGACCAGCCCATATGAGTTGGTTTATGGATTAGAGGCCAAATTTCCTTCATCACTAGGGATGCCTGTTATGAAACTTCTTCAAGAAAGCCAAGCTGAACCAAATGATATGCAAAGAAGGATCAATCAAATAATTTGTTTACAACAAACTAGGGACCAAGTTTTCAGCAGAGTCCAAGTTTTACAAGAGAAATTAAAGAAAGCCTTTGACAGAAGGACCAAGGCAGAAGACTTCAACATTGGTGACAAAGTCCTCAAGTGGGATTCAAGAAGAGAGGATAAGGGAAAACATGGAAAATTTGATTCCCTTTGGAGAGGACCATTTGTTGTCCAAGCAGTGCAAGGAAACAATACCTATTTCCTTAAAAGTCTAACTGAAACTGACTTGGATGAAGGTCCTGTGAATGGTAGGATGCTGAAGCACTATTTTGACTACCACCCATAAGTGCACCCTGAGTTTTCCCTTGTACATATCCAGATGTATATATTATTTTCTGTCAATATGTAAATATGAAATTTCTCAAAGTTTTCTTAAAACTGCCTGCAAAAGGTAAATAGAATCAGAGGTCTACCAAGAAGAGAAGCACACAATTTTGGCATTTCAAAGCAGCAAACTTCAAGATTGGCAAGAGCAGTCAAGGAGCAAGGCAATCTAACCTGCTGTTCTTGGTCTTTCAAATGAAACACCATCCCCATGTGGAGCCACTGTTAGCTACCTATACCAATAGGTTTCATATTTCATGATTAGCTATGAAAAGGTCCAAATATGCTCTGCTTTGATGATTCAAAGATCACATATTTCCGAGAGAATCCAATCTGTGCTTATAGCTTGGTATGGACTCAAATTTTGATGGATGGTCCAACAGTCTAATCTGGACCATGTCATGTTTTAAATTTTCAGTTGTAGAATAGAGAAAGGAGTCTGTCCAAACTGTTTAATCTTGGCAGACAAGTAGTTTAGGTAGAGAAAAAAGGCTCCCAACAGCTTAATCTGGGACCTTGGAAGAAATAAGGGTAGAAGTAGATAGAAAAACAAAAGAAAAGCCAAAGAAAAGAAAAGGCAAGTAAGGGTCTGCAAGTCCAAGTGCACCCTCCAAGAAGAAATAAAAAATGCTAGGCAAATAGATGGGTAGGCAGTTGGGGTTGCAGAGGGGCCATTTCTTATCAGTTGCATGTGTGCTAACTTTGTTTACCAAAGCAAAATCAATGAATTGAGAAGGTGTCATTCTTCATCAAGTTGCAGCAAGCAGGAAGCATGTCTAACCTCCCTTCCTCCCCTCTCCATTTCATTACTAACACTCCCTCATCAGCTGATATTCATGGAAGAGATTATGGTTTCATGGTGGTTCTTAATCTTTTTAGAAGCCACATTTCTTGTCTAAACTCTTTTCATTTTGATCTACTCCCTAAACTAAGTAAGTTTCAAAAGTTTCAAATAAACTTAGTGATTTCCCCCCTCATTCACATCTTCCCCCCCATATTAACTCTAACTTTACTATGTAAATCCCCTATATTACCTTTCCCCTACTAGTATTAACACCATGGTGTATAAACCCCAAATTTTGTATAAATATCCCTCCCCTTGGCATTATAGCCATATGTTTTCTAAAAAGGAATCAAAATGACATCTGGTCACTTTGATGAACCTATACCTCATCTCTCTCCCTTGTTTCAAGTCATTCCACTCATTAAACCTTCATTTGCAAAGAAAAACTCTATAAAAACCCCTCCTACCCATAACCCCTTTGAAATTATGAAAAAACCCAAAAAACCCACTTTTGCCGCTTAACCAAAGTTGGCGCATATATTTGATTTTTCAAAATATATTGAAAAACATTGAAAAATACCATATCTAAACCTTTCCCGCTGAGCACGTGTCCCAAAAGAAATATTTATTTATTCCTCCGCTCGCGTCCGTATCCACCGATCACATCGCCCTCCCGCCCACCGTCGGATCGGACCCGTGGGATCCGACGGCTCTCATTGACATCGGAGCGGCCCCCACGACAGACGATTAGCGCCCGAGAAAATGACGAAGGGATACGTCATTGCGCGGCCACGCGTCTCCCTCTCGGGTCTCTCAGAGCGGCCTCTAACAAAACCAGGGCCATATCGTAAGCGCTCCGAGAAACTGTAACTGCTATGGCACTTAACCGTAACCGCTATGGCACTTAACCGTAACCGCTATGGCACTTACCGCCCGGTTTTCTGGTCCCACGTCAGACCCACGTCATCGCCACCCTGCCATTGCATCAGTACTCTTGTCCGCCCCTATGCCAATGTGTCTGCCACCACATCATCCCCATGGACCAATAGTAGCTCGCCACCTCACCCGATGACGTCATGCTGACGTCATCTGAGCTTGACCCCACCTTATGACGTCATGCTGACGTCATCTGAGAAAAAGCGCCAAATTGCCAAAAGGTCCATATTTTGGCGAAAAATCACATTTTGCATACTTTTTGCTCATTCGATATTGTTTCTGCTGCATGGTCTTGTACGTCCAAAACTGCGCCACCCCGCTGGAATCGACCTGAAGACCTCCAGAGCACCAATCCTGCCCACATTTACGACCACTGCTCGCTGTTTACCAGGTATTTCTCATCATTTATCCTCCATACGCCTGAATTGTCTGTAAATTACTCAGAAGGCTCAAAGGACACTAAAACTCATCATTTTACCGGCAAATTCCCTCTGCAAAGCCTCTATTCCCAACTGCAAGCTCGAAAACCACCAGGTGAGCCTTGATTTCCCGAGTTCTTATCAAAAACTGTAAACCGCTTGCGCAATCGTGAGACAGTTGGTCAATCCATTAAAAACCTGCCACAGAAGACAAAGTGAGACCAGACATTGGTCTTATTCGTAATTCAAACAGTATTTCAAGTGCTGTGTACCCACTTCACCCTCTGGTCCCTGAAATTCACACTTTCATTGCAAGTAATCACCGCTGTGTTGTTCTACCTACTTCAACCAGTTCACCTACAAGTCAGAAGCTTAATAGACCATGGAAACTCCAATTGCACTGAACATCAAGCCTCTCAATGCCCCTCACAGGGAGTTAGAATGGAAAGCTCTGGGAGATATGGATTATCAAATGTTAGACTGGTTTCCATTAGGCTCTAAATATAATATTCAGATGCTAAATGAGTTGAAAGCCCAGCACCTTAGTGGAGCTGATATCCTAGGGATTTGGGACTCAAACTTGCCCATCTACAACCTCCCCCAGGTAAATCCTATGCCTGAATTGATCCACAGATGCCAGGAGTGCTATGATCCATGCCAAAGAGCTGTCCTCAGCCCTACAGGCTCAATTCTATTCCATATCACCCCAGAGAGCATAAATGAGATGCTGCATTTCCACACTGCAAAACCATTGACCCCCCTCTACATGCAGAACTTGATAAAGAAGGGGAATAAGTTGTCAAATGACTAGATCATCAAAATCAACCAGTTGTTTGTACAATCAGGCTCTGAAACCATCAGAACTCCTCCTATTGGATATGCTTACTTAAATGAATTGGGCAGAATGCTAGTGGATTTGATCAGCTATGTCCTAGGGTTCAAGGGAACGGAGGATGTGGATGAAATTATAATGGCAATGCTGTCTATATTCTCTCCTGGAAAGCCTCCAGTTGTACATTATGACTATGCCACATATATTGCAGATAGGATCCATGACCAGCTGATGAATCTGCAAAGGGAAAGACTGTTCAGATATACTTCCTACATTTATCATCTATTCTTCTTTAATCAATGAGGTAGCTTCCTCATTCCCCTGAAACAAGTTAATGCCCAAGGGAATCCAAGGTCAGTTGTGTTTTGGACCTCTGTTTTTCATTTCACCTCTGTATCACCATACACATACTGTGAGTTCATAGACTTATTCATACATCCAGCTATGACATTATTGTATGGTGCTCCTCCTCCAAGGTTAACTGATGACATGAGGAGAATTCTCCATCTAAACAAAACCTACAGCATTGGTAATTGGTACCTTTACCAAGACCAGACAGTCATTAGAGTATATGGATGCGAGTTGAAGCCTTTTAGGCTGCCAAGGTATGTCCCCATGAGGCTTTTTTCCCTCGAATACTTCAAGAAATTTGGGAATGCCAACTACCTCCACTTCCAAAGTAAGAAAAAGAAGGCACAGTTGAAGGTAAGGAGCCAGCTGGGCCCTTTCCTATATAACAAAAAAGAGGAGGGATGGAAAGAGGCAAATAGTATCCTAGAGGCCCTCAAACTGCAAACTAGCTTTGAGTGGATACCCTATGACCCCAATCATTTTGTTTCCCTCAGGAGGATAAGATACAAATTGGGTACCTATTCACATGTGAGGTAGCCTGAGATTGAGCAGTATGCCAATGCATTGAGCTGGGAAGAGGGCACCCTAGAAGAGGAAATCACTAGTGAAGAGCTGCTAGAAAGAGAGGCCAGAAATATTCAAAAGGAAACTGACTTAGAAACTTGTGGACAGGTCCCCCTCTCATACAAAAGACAACTTGGAGCAGCTGCCTCATCCTCAACAACACATCAACAAGCTGCCATGAATACTCCACACACAGCCAACAAAGGCAAAGAAAAGCAGGTGGAACAACCACCTCCTATGACTGAAGAGCAAATGGAAACCCTAGTGCAGCAACAAGAAGAAATGGAGCAGCAGGGAGAAGGGCAGCAGCAAGAAGAACAGCAACAACAGGAAGAACAAAGGTAGGAACAGCCTGTCCAGCAAGAGAAAACAGTGCAAGCCCCTAAATCCACTGAACAAACTGTGCCTCCAAGGCAAGAAACTTCACTTGAGGCATCAATCCTCCAAACTCCACAAAAGGAGGATACAAGCAGGAAAAGGGACAGAGAGACTCCCCTTACAACGTCAGCAAGTCATGGGGAGAAAAGACAGAGAATCAATCCCTTCTCAGAAGAAGAAATGCTAATAGGACAGTCTTTTGGTATGGTCCCACCCAGCAGGGAAGCATCAACAAGCTCCTTTCAACAGGAGCAGGATAGAGCAATGGGAGGAGAAGTAAGTTCCTCAAATCAGCAAAGAGAAGGTGGACCCAGCATTAAACAGTAGTTCACCGACATTAAGAGGGGAAATGAGCCCATCAAGATACAGCTGTATAACCATCTGTTGAACATGGCTCCCACCAATCAACAAAGACTCATGTCTGCATATCATGTGCAGGAAGGCAAAATGATCATGAGTCATTTTATGCCAACAGCAGTGCAGCCCCAATCTGCCTCTGACTACTTGAGGACTAACCTGGAAGTCCTTGCCAAGGATATCCACCCTATGGACAAGATAGAACTGCATAAGCAAACGGGTGAGATGGTCTATGCTTCCCTGGCAGACCAAACATTGGATAACTACAGGCTACAAAATAGCCTTAACAATACAGCCTCTTAGCTAGAGTTGGAGAGAGCATCTTCCCAGGCAAAGGACAACAGAATAAGGTCCTTAGAGGACATCATCATAGATATGGGGCATGATCCCAAAGATATCAAGGGCATACAAGAGATATTAAAATTGAGGGATGCAGACATGGCAGCCTTGAGGAGAAAGATCAATCTCCCAGCCACAATTCACTCTCAAACAGATGATGTTACCCAGCAAAGACATGATCAATAGGCCACAACCTTGTTGATATCTCTGTATAAGCAGCTAATCCAAACTCAGGAAAAGCTGGGAGAATCGGAGGCTGCAAAAACAGCACTACAGGCAGCCTTAAAACAAAGGGAAGAAGGGCAGACCTCTCAGCCTCCTCCTCAAATCATAAACCTTGAGGAAGCTGCCCCAACTACTGTTCCTCCCCCCCAACAGACTGATCAAGCTGCACCACCTACTTCAGCACCTCCACCAACAGAGCAGGCCCCTAGCTTGGACATGCAAAAGCTAAAAAATGAGATTCAAGCCCTGGAAGCTCAAATGGCAGAGCTGAATGAGACCAGGGATAAATTGGACAAGGTGAATGACAGATATGACAAATCCAAGCAAGCGGTGGCAGAGAAGGGCAGGGAGGTGAAAGCCCTCAAAGATAGGATAAAAGAGCTAGAAAATGAGCTCAAATTAGATAAAGTTATAGCTGCGCTTAAGGCAATGCTATGGGCCAACATTGGCCAGTCTATTACTGACCAATGGAAGTATATAGAGACAATCCATGAGCAGCTAGAGCTCATCCCAAAAGCACAAGCTGAAATTCACAAGTCAAGGGCTGCTCTAGGCAACATGCCTGAAGTTGCCACCAGGATGATCAATGTGTTGAATAATAGAACAAGTACTCAGCTGGCAAACATGGGAATTCCCAATAGAACTGAGACCATTCAGTTGATCAAAAGGGTTCTCACATTAAGAAATTTGGTGCAGACATTGGAGAGAAGAACCCAGGACATGCAGACCGAGGTGAAAAGGTTCATGGATAAATTCCTAGTGCTGCAAAGCAGAGGAATCCCTAGCTTACTGAACATCGCAGGGAGACTGCTCATTCATGAGCAGTATGCCAAAAGAGTGAATGCATTTGCCACAAACGAAATCAATGAGAAGCCCAACAACTCAGAAGAAATAGGGCCAGCTACAGGACAGACTATCTACAACAAGGTAGAAAGTCTATTTTTTATAATGAATGAGATCAATCACCTGTTTGAGGTGGCTCCCAATTTTTACAAGTATACAGAGGCAGAGGAGACTATGGATGCAATTCTCAAGCATCAACTCCCTACACAAGATTGGTGGACAAATACAATACAGAAAATTTTATAGACAGTGAGTCATTCACCAAATTTTGTTTTTAAAATATGAAATGTTATGTAAAGCACAGTTTAACAAAATCAGCATGCATTAAAGATTAGAGCTGAGCCAACTCATCAGAAATTTCGGCCAACGAAGCAAAAGTAGGAAACCACAGGTGGCAGAGCCGAGAAAATACAGCGCAGCAAACTTAAAGGCACATTTTCCAGCATTAAAGCAAAGCGGTTCAACCGACCCACTGACCTCCAAGGGTCAAAATATCCTCTGACAGACTTAAAGAGCAGTTATGCTGCATTCAAAGCTGTAATAACTTCTTTTCTACTTTCTGTATGAAGTAATGAAGATATTTCTCTCTCAGATGACTCAATGCCTGAGATATTTTGTATAAGCATTCCTATAAAGTCCCCTTCGCATGAGTTTCCAAGGGTTGTTGTTGATTTCTCCTAAAAAAGTTCTTATGCTGTAATCCTTTCAGAAGTTTAATAAAGAAAGTGATGGAATTTCTCGGATTTCTGAAGTGTTGAATGCGTTCTGGTGTCTGTTGAAAACTGCTGGATTCCTGTGTATTAGACAATACAATAAGTCTCTGTAACTCTCTCTGTTATGTATTTTTGATTTGTTAAAATCCATATATGTTTCTAATTTTTGAATATTTAGCAACAAGGAAAAAGAATAACTTTCAGGATTTATTCAAGAAATACCCTGAGTTCAATCTGTGTTGTTAATGAATGTTTTCTTCAATTGTAATCTTGATAAGTGTAATTCTTAATTGCTGCACTTTCAGAATACATCTTTCATAGTGACCTTTGTCTCAGGAATTCAAGTTTGCTCCTATGCAACGTGTTTCACTTTCACCTCACCAGCTTAATAGAGAATTCTTAATTGCTTTCTGTTGGCTAAAATGCCTCACCATTCAAGTTAAATTTGTTTGCCTGAGATACACAATCGGCCCTGCAGTTTGAACACCACCAATCCTGCATTTCACAACTCCAGACTCCATTGCCCAATGATATATTACTCTCTAAACACTACATCTTAAGCCCTGAAAGAAATCCTTCAACCAAAACATAAACCAAAACCTGAGCATAATACCTAGCCTAAAACACCATCATAACAGAGACAAATCATAAAGAGAGAGCCCTCTCTGATTACAGTTTGGCTAGAAACTGTGATCCAAAGATTGGTTAGTGGTTACCCCGACCGTATTCCCTTGGGAGTCATAGGGAACAACCTGGGTGTTAACAGGAAGTGAGAAACTTTCCATTGAGGCATGCAAGCTTCAAAGTACTGAAAGGGTTGTTTCTAAGTAAACTTCTTGGATAATGAGCTGATGTTGACAAGAAGTTACCCGTCATAGGAGGGCCTTAATGTATCCCACATCTACAACACGAAATGAAGCAAATGATTTTCTGGAGGTGAAAATGATCTGATGATACAAGGTTCAGGAATGGCAATCATGAAAAATGGAGGGTGAAGGTATTGTAGTGGATGAGGCATTAACTGGATCGTGAATTATCTTGAACATATCGGCAACACTGGGATGGATTGGTAGCATTAACCCCAAAATATGGATGGTATGGAGGACCAATGGTGATATGACCAGTGAACAAAATAACCCAAGCTGACTCAATCATGGTGATGGAGTGAAAGTGTCATGTTCAAGAGCGACCTGCTACCAATAAAATTATTCAAGTTTTCTTCCCTTTTTCCCCAGTCATTTCTGACTAGTACCTCTTTATTTTTATCAAGCTTCAAGAGGATAGAATATGCTTGTTCTATAATTTGCCCTTCGAGCAAACCTGTCGCTATGTTTTAGCGAGTCTAACGACAAGGAGACTCGTTCTTGTCTGGGTTGACAAGTTTGTCACTATTGTTTTAACGGGTTTAACGACAAAGACAACTCGGTCCTTTTCATGTTTAGAGAGTTTGAAAATGGATGAAAAGAGAACTCCAGAAGTTATTTTTCATAGCATAACCTCTTAAGTCTAAAAAAGATTAAAATAATACAAAAGGGTTGTCTTTTCAATCACTTTAGCGAGCCGAAAAAGACAAGCGCTCGAACTTTTTGATGAGATAATCCCTCAGGTCTAAAAATTTTAAAATATACAGGAGGGATGGTGCTTCCAATCACTTTAGCAAGCTAGAGAGGCCAATTTCTCGACAATATTTTCATATTTAGCGAGTCTGAAAAGGGTTTAAAGTGGACTCATTTTTTTAGGAACGAGTGGTATCCGGGGTAGCAACCGCTTCTGGGTAATCTTCGAACTTCTCAAAACATGGTGATGTGAAGAGGGTGGCTAACAAGACCACTCATCATAGCTATTCCTCAAAATGGTAAACAATCAATTGGAAGCGTATGATCAGCCAAACAGATGGAGGTGATGGAGGAAACAGGACCAAGGTTCAAAAGGCTGATATAATTTCTGATCACAAGGGTTATTTACCAAAGGTGGGTTCATTTTTTAATGAGCTTGAACTCTGGGGGAACATATGCTCAGTGATAGGTTTATTTTTTAACAAGATTGAACCATGCGGAAAGTATGCTTGGTTACCTTTTTATGTAGGCTAGCAATGACCAAACTCTAAAGCTAAGAAAACTATTAAAGCTAAGGAACTGATGAGGTTAGGCAGGATGGTTTCATCAATATGTTTATACAAAACCCTTCCTTTTCTTCATTCGTAGCATAGATGAAGGTGAATGGTGGATCAGACCAATCACCTAACCTAAGAAGTTGACATACTATAAAGATAAAAAATCTAAAAAGCTAAAAAATTAAATTGGTCATTTTTCACTTGCATAAAAAGGTTTGCATGCCCCCAGGCATCAAAAGAGAGTCTCCAGGTAACCATATGGAAACTTACTGTGGTTAAGCAGGATGATTTTCTGTCAGTGCTTAGACAAAACACTTCCTGCACTTTGTCCGCAGAATAGACAAAGGTGAAAGGTGTCAAAGACCAATCACATAACTCACAGGGAAACTTATTTTTTTTTGGATGGGTTTGTCCGCCAAATAGACAAGGGTGCATGCCCCCTAAGCTTTATTTCATTCACCAGAATACTCATGGTAATTAGGTGGACGAAATGAAGGTTGACGAGATATTCTTGATGCAAAAGGACCATTTAGATATGATGTTTAACTTCAAGCTATGTTTGAACCGGGGAATGAAAGTTGGTCAATAGTGACAATTTTTCCTTCATGTAGGAAACACATCACTTGAAAGAGTGTTGAAACAATAGCTTCCATGTTGTAAACATAGTCACGTCTGAGGAGTAGATTGAAATCTAACGGTCCTTGGACTACCATCACGTTCAAGTGAATGGTTTTCCTTCTCAAATTTATCAGCAACTTGGGAAGGATCCCTAATGGTCGAGTGGTTCCTTTATTAAAGCCTAACAAATTTTGTGTAACAGGCATAAGTGATGGAGAACCAAGCGCTTTCCAAGCAGTTGAGGAAAGGATACTCACTGAAGCCCCTTCATCTATGATAGTGCCAGACACGATCAATTTGTAAACATGTACTATGATTTGAAATGGTACATTATAAGGAAGACGAGATCTTCCTATTCGATTCTAATCAAAGGAAGCAATTAGACTGCTTGGAGGGGGTACCGAATAAATGGGTGAAATAACCCCTTGAGTAGCGGGAACTGGGGAATTCTCTTCCTGTTGTGAAGGAATGGGTGGATTGCCCCCAAGTTCATCGGACTCTGAATTGATGAAAACAATTTGAAGAGTATCATTCTCACTCTCTTTGGGAATGATATCATCTGAAGGTGGATCTTCCGAAGGCAAGACTGGGTTGACTACCATCTTGACCTATTGACTTTGGTCTAATATGGAATCAAAAGATTCACTTTCAACGATAGGTGCTTCGACCAATGGTTGAGTTATGTCAGTCGGATTTTCAACTAGTAAAGGACTTGAGGTGAGTTTCTTGTATCGAGACGGAAGTTGCTGCGATGAAGTAGGACGGTTATGTGAGACTCTTTTGTCCTCATCCAAAAAAGGACAATGCGGAAGATGATGGTCCCCTTCACATAATCCACATGGTCTTCTGACCTTTCCTTTCTGTCCAGGAATTTCATTTTCACTAGTTGATGGTGTGTTGTCAACATGATCACCAGAGGTTGATGACACCGGATGGTGCAAATGGGGAGACCATTCTCTCAAGATCCGTGGAATACAAGGACAATATTGATGAAAATGGTTTCCTTCACAAATTAGACACAGATATTTTGGAGATTTATTGTGCAGATTTTCACCAGATGATTCATGGTTGTCCCCTTTCTTAAATGACTTCTTCTTTTTCTTCTCCTTTCCTTTCTTCTTCTTCTCAGGAACTTGGTTACTAGCATCACTATTTTCACCAAGCGAAGATGAAGAAGGGGAGGGAGAAATAAACAAAGAGGAAGGTGAAGGGTCAACTTCAGTATCAACTGGATGTTGATTCAATTGCTTAGGAATCACGTTATTTTGAACCATAAAGGTTGAGAACAACCACACTGGCATGCCAATAGTCAGACCTGGCAAAGATAATGTGGCCATATGAGGTGCACCAATATTTCCCCAAGATGTAAAATGGCTAGGATTACCCTCAAGAGGGATTCCATGATTGGTAGACTCCATTAACTCAACCTAAGATCAATGAAGGAACATGGATGTTATTTTGAATTTAATAAATTTTGATGACGCTTTGACACAACTTTACTTTTTCAATTATTAAGAGTTGAGAAAAAGCTAAAGATGACTCTAGTATCCTTCGATTTTTAGTGAGCCTGAAGTGACAAGTGCTTAGATGGACCTTTTCTTTTAAGGAGTCGAAAAGGAACGAAAGTGACTACTCTGGAGATCTAGATAGAGGGATTACCAAACCAAACGCAAAACTGTAAAATACACCTTGGTGATAAATTAAAGAGAAATTACCAAGGACTTATGTACGACAGTCAATCTTCCTGAATGTTGTGTTTAGTGCATTACGATTGATAGGGTGGCAGACACGGCTTCCTATGGATAAAGGATATAAACCTATTGTGGTCTCCCAATATATACTCGACGGTATGGGGAGCACAAGTCCGTGATAGCACTTGTCGTATCAAAGAGAAGGAATCACCCAGCCTTCGATGAAAACGATAATTACTAGATTTTAGGACGTCGGAACACGTCTCTAGTCGAGACCTCTAGATGTGTTGTGTTAGGTTCCAAAGCTTTGTTAAGTTCATTGAAATTTATTTTAGAGTTGATCTTGCTTAGAGGTTTGCCTTCCAAGGTTCATCACGTGATGTATATGCAAAATTCCTAAATATGAAATATAAAATGATAAAAAAATCGTTGTTTATTTTTTAGCAATGAAAATCCTAGCTACTGAGGAAAGAAGATTACGATTCTTTCAAACAAAGAGCAAACAACACACACTAATTTCACTTTTCCTAAATCATTTTTCACACACAGTCTAAATGGAAATGCAAATGCATGTATTTGTTTTTCACTCCCTTAATGTGAGAAATGCCAAAAAGGAAAACTGAGTATAGATCTGAAATATTTTCTCTAAACCAACATTTTGACAATTTCTTTTTCAAAATGAAAGGAAGACTTAAATGAAATTTTTCAATTTCAAATAGAAAATACTTTTAACACTTCAAATAGCAGCAAATCTAATCAAAATACATGACAAAATGTCCAATCAACTATCCAAGGAAGGAAGATTCAACGACACTTTTTTGCACCAAAATGACAGTTCGATTTAGGCAACTTTTCGACAAAGGATTGCAAATGACGGACAAATACATAGAATCATTTAATAATCCTAATCAATGGAGGCTAGTCTATGTAATGCAAGGAGGCTTCAACAATAAGATACCATTCATAAGTAGCAAAACAACTAAAGAGAGCTGAAAAGAAGGACAAGAAACCCAAATTTCAAGGAAAGAAATAGGATTACTCAGTCATCGCACCTATGCTTCATAGAAACAAGGATGCATCTCACCTACTACACTTGAGAAGTGTGGTGCATACTAGTTTCTAGTGGTAGACAGTGCGATGGGCTAGGGAGCGCAACTGAGACAGGTTTTGGCTCAAATTTGTAGTTGAATTCAGTGAGTTAAGTTGAGATATTATGGACAATAAAGAACAAAGTACAATGGTATGATCTTGGGAGGTTATTGGGCTACCAACAGGGCATCTAGAATGTTTGTAAGTTATATGTTCAAATCATAAACTAAAATAGAGATTGACTGAAGTAGCATTCATCTACTTTGCAATTGCAGAGTAAGAGCAGTTCGAAGGCTATCTGGCTAACTTCAGGCTCTATCTATAGTTTATAAAACAAGCAATCAATATCAAGCAAACAAAACATTTGATCCCCAGTGGAATTGCCATTTTGTTTCTAGGAAAACTAGTGTCTTTTCAATCTGCTAGTCCCACTAGGATTGGCAGCTATCCTAGAAACAACCAATCAAAGCAATTTGTGATTTCCTTTATGTATGATAGATAATATAGGAGCAAAGGGACCAACCTGGATCTTCTTCTTGACTCCTTGCTTGATTTTTGTCTCCTTCAATAGAGCTTGCGCCTCTTCTCCTACTTATCCTGCTCAGTGAATACCTGTAGAGACAAAGTAACAAAACACCATCAAGGCATCTTGATCTATTATATCATAAACAATGCAGAATCAAAAATACATTGATCATACAATGGCATTCACAAACAACAACATTCACAAATACACGATTGTATGGAGGAAAACTCAAAAAACTTTATTAATAATAGAAGGGAGAATTACAACCCAGCTGTCTAATCCAACATCATCCTCCCAACATCAAACCCCTCTTCACCTCATGGAAAGCAAGATCACCCAATAATACAATGCTCTTTCTCAAACACAAACTATCAACACTTCCTTAGAAATTACAAAATTCCAGCCTTTAGATATCTTAGATGAGGGATCCATTTATAGATATCTGCAAAGGTGTGAGTCATCTCTGGGTTTTTGATTAGTGTCATTCCACTCCTTGTTCTTGGTTCCACTTGTAGATTTCTTGGATCTCTTACTCATCCCTGGGCAAATTCAGAGTGGCAAGTGTCATATGAGAAGTTTCTGGAAGATTCCATGAGCATCCACTTAGAAAACTATCTTCGGCATTTGTCCATCCTTGCTCATCGCACCCCATAGAAGGCCTCTTCAGTATGCATCGCACCTAGCTAGTGTAGAAGTCAGTATGCATCACACCCTAACAGTGGAGTAGTCAGTATGGTCCAGTTTTGGCCACTTCTAAGTCGTTTTTCAGGTGGAACTTTTGGGGAATGATGTAATCAGTTGACCATGATCTTTTAGGGTATGAAACAACACTTTTAGGGGTTAAAGAGCCCTTGGTTTATCGGTATATAATACTGGGGTTGTAGTGCCCAAATCTGTCTATGAAAAAAATGGCTAACAGTAATGACAAGATATAATAGAGAAGGCGGCACATGCATCTTGCGCTTGTAAATTTTAAACGCATGACATGAATGGATGACAAGAATGCAATCCTTAAAAATGGATGGCAAAAAATAACCAGCATGGAGAATTTTCTAAGCAGTGGCATAACCAGACATATGATTACCACAGGCGCTAGAGTGACAGTCATTTAAGACATTCTCAGCTTCCTCGAGGGTTAAACAGTGACGGACAATAGAATCAACTCTGACACGGTATAGCATGTCTCCAGTAATATGATATGGCTAAGAATGATGGTGAATTCCTCGTCGAGCATCCTTAGAAAAGTCAGAGAAAAATGAAGATGTCTGTAGGTAAACAATGATGTCACCATACCAGGGATCAAGGGTACTAATCAAGAAGAGTGTATCATCTGGAATGTGGTCCTCTATCTAAGAGGGAGTGGAAAATGATGGTGGTGGGATATAGTATTGCACCAATGATGTTGCAACTCGTGGGACTCCCTTCTTTACTTTTATCAACCCGATAGTTCGTAACAAACTTGGAAGCGACGGTGCTATATGCACAAGTACTAGCTCTTGCCGCAGGCTGTCACTTGATCAGCTAGCACAAGTCTGCTAGGAGCTTAATCCAACTTCTATGAGCTCTTAGAAGAATCTTTCAACTGTGATGGATGAAATCTAACTCGAAGCAGGCTAATCTACTTGCAGAAAGAAGCTAAAAGCTGAAAGGAAATTCAAACGCTAGCAAACTGTAGTTCTACCAACTAACCCTACTGGTGCAAGAAAAAAGATGAAAGCTGCTGAAATGAATGACATTGACTCTTGGAAAGGTAAAATGCATGTGACTAAGATACTTCTAAAGTAAAATCTAAAGAAAAACATCTTTTTTTATTTTTGAGTAATCTTGTAGAATTATTATGCATGTGCTTTAACTATTGTTGACTGTGCAGAGGTTGATTGGTGAAAGGAATGGAGTGGGCACTTGCAAGAGGTTGGGAAGGTGAGAAGAGGGCTTAAGGGGTCCCTAGCATCCTTCCAAAGAGTTTTATAGCAATCAGATCTCAAAAAACTGCTGATGTGAACTTCTACAGGAAGTCTGTAGGGGTTCTACAAGAGCAGCTGAAAGAGGATTTTAAAATATTGATGGAGAAAACATGGTAGGGAAGTGGGAAAGAAGGGTGGATAAGGCTATTAAAAGGTATGGGACTTGGTAAATGAAGCTTAGAAGTGATGAAGATAGCTGGATTTTCTCAAGGATTGAGAAAGCAATGTTGCACAAAAATATAGAAATTAGGGAAAATCGGGAAAGTGTAGCGAATGGACAGTAGGAATATTGGATTAGGGGATGGAACAGGTTGGATGGTGGAGGAAGGGTAGGTAGGAATGTATTACAGGTACTCTGCACACTATTTTCCAAAATTGATCGAACAAAGACTAGAAAAACCAAAGACCTATCTACTTTGACCTAATCTGACCTAATAACCAGAAACATGATGAATAGAAGTTTATAGACATGAAATCATGCAAGATAGCCATGGAAACTAAGCAAGAATAGATCTAAACATGAAAGTACACCTGGTATCAACTTTTCCAACTAAAAATCTATCACTAGCAATTGCATAGAAAGGCAAGAACAATGTTTTTGTGGCAGGAAGTATGCCTTGGTCTCAGCTCATGGTCCCAAGGAGGGAGAGGTGAGATCAAGGATTGCTTGATGGTCTTTTTGTAGAACTTTTCTGTTAGCAAACTGTCAAATCAACCTGAAGCATGAAAATCTATTTCAATCATCAAAAACAACCTAAGTAATGAAGCAAGATCTTAACCTAAATAACAAAAATTATTCTATGAATGTAAGGAAAACACATAAAAGTACACAAAGGAGGTACTGGCACTTGGGTTGGGCCCAACCCCAAGAGCTATAGCCTCCTAAGAAATATCAGAGCTAGTGCAAAGTGAAATTTATCTCCATTACTCAAAAAATAATCATGTCACAAAATTATTTACAGCAAGAGCTCGAAAACGAGCTGAAAGGTAGAGCTACAGTAAAGTGCAAAAAATAATTGTTCGATAGTTAAACTACCAAGGCTTTAAGCCTTCCTACTTATGCACCACGAGGACTCCCAATAGCCCTCCTTAACTTTAGGGGCTTGGCCACTCAAAACTGCAGTTAATCAGCCACTTCACAAAATCTTCTCGGCTGCCCCTTGAAATCAACATTGGTGGGCTGTTGAACTCCGAGCTGATGGAGGAAAAGTTGAGGAAGGGGTCATTTAGTGTAGGAGACACCCTTCTTACAAATCCTCAACCTGTTCCTTCGTATTTGGTTGTCAACGTGCTCATAAATGCTTGATCTTGGTCCAAAAGATGTCCAAAATTCTGAAATAAGTATGTATTAGACTTTTGTGGTCAAGTGATTATTCTCATTCATAAATTAACATAAATATATTCAAAAGCATGCATAAAAGTATGAAAAATGGTGGATTAATCAAGAATAATAGGAAAAATGAGCCGATAAAGTTACCCATTTTTGGGGCTCATCATCACCCCCCTGCTGAATGTGTTGCTCTTCCTCTAAGCAACTAATCTAGCTCATCATCTTTGATTGCTTTGACTGCCTCTCTAACATCCAAGGCTTTTGAGGTGATGTCCTCTTCTTGGTCATGAAACCCTACGTTCTTCTTCTTCATTGACCCCTTCCAATAGTCCCAAAAGCAATGGAGGGCTGAACTTGAGGCCAATCCAACTGGCATTCAGCTTTTGCACTGACTGTTTATAAAATGGCACTCTCACCAAAGCCTCCCTCATCGTTGTTGGGGAGTGGTACTCTCTTATTTTTAGACTGTGGGATAAGGTGTTCCATCTCCTTCTGCAAGCATGGATGCAGTTATCACCCAACAGTCTTTCCATGTCCTCAAAGTGAGCGATGGCCTGAGCTTGCCTTTTGATGTAGTCTGGAAGAACCTGAGGGTTGTTGGCAAGGTGCTGATGGGCATATACTAAAGCTGAGGGATCTTCTGGTTCTACGCTGATCATGAGTGGATCACTTAGCTCCCTATCCATAACTTTCCGAATTTCTGCTGCCCTCTTTTCCTCATGGCTTAACCAAGAATCCATAGCTATGAGTTGCACATATCCCAATGTAGTATTAGGGTACCATAGATTCATGTTTGGAAGCGCCAAGTTGTGTAAATAGAATTCTACTCTCTTGGACTTATCTTTAGCTGAGTTATTATCAAACAAATACATGAATTGATTGTAATTCTAAAATGGAGTAGTGCCCCTTTCGGCCAATATGTTAATTTGAAATTGCAACCATTGGTATTTAAGGTATAATTCATAAGATTTGGCAGGTTACCTAAATTGTAAGGCTTCTATTGCCCAACTGGCCATGCAGGCCAATTGGGCCTCTTTTTCTTGCAACTTCTATTTCAAACCCTGCATTTCTTTTACTGCCTAAGATTCCTATTCTTGTAGCAGTTTGGTTAGCATTTCCACATTAGCTTGTAGCTCCTCTTCTTTCCGCTTTGTCAAAGTTGTGTCCTTGTCTACTGGAGGTCTTCCCTGCTACTGTTGCCCCCCAAAATGGACATTCTATCTTCCTTGTGGACTTCCTGTAGCTGCAACTCTTTTTCATTAGCTCATTCTCCTCCTGCAGCTTTTTACATGTCTTAACATGGCCAATTCTCCCCTTCATTCTTTTAACTTCTCCTCCATGTGGCCTATGTCCTCAACTCCCTTAGATTTGGCGATTTTCATCCATGTGTGTGTTCTGATCCTCTCTTTCTCTAATTCGAAAAATAACAATACAACAAATTTCTGTGGGATGATTTTCCCACCCTCTAACAGATTGTAGTATGAGCCCAAGTCAAGTTGAAGGGTAGGTTTAGGTATTTCTTCTATTTTTCTCTCCCCTTGTGATTGTTTAGCTACATTTTCCTCCAATTTCTCAGTCTCTTTCAACTTGGCTAGAGTTTCCTGTAAAGATGTTGTAGCTTCCTGTAGAGTTGCCTTTCAGTCTAGTGACTTAATTTTCTCTTTCCTTGAAGAGGTCTTTGGGCTTCCTCTTTGAACATAAGTAATGGATATTTTGGAAGGAGACTCTTCCTTCTATTTAGTGGGTAAGTCCTCAATGACAATCGGTTCCTTGGACGGTGGCTCAGGTTTGCCTACTTTGATCCTTGTGGTTTTTCTGGCTTCGAAGTACATGGAGGTCCTTTTTGTCTTTCGTTTTTTCTTTATAGGTGTGCTTAATGCAGCAAGCACAACTGTTGCCTACCTTGCCAATGTCTCAAGGGATTTCTCTTCCTGCTATTCTTTTTCTTTGCTTCCTGTAGAAATCTCTGTTTCCACTGTTTCGGTCTATATTGTTGATATCTCAGGGTGTGTCTTTCCCTTTTCTTTTTGGATGCCTGCTTTAGCTGTGGCAGCCTCCATTTGTGCCTTCTCGGCCATTTCCTTTCTACTCTTCATCCCCTTTTCCCTTGGTGTTTTTGATGTTGTTTCTTTCTTTGTTTTAGGCTCAACAGTCTTGCCAATTTCTTTTTGTTCTTCTTATGATTCCTATATTTTTCCCTTTGCTTGAACGTCTTGTGCTCCCTCATCACTGTTCTTCTCAATTTCTTCAGTTTGCTCCCCCTCCTCACTGCTGGATGGGGTGATGTTCTCAACCAAAGTTCTAATGTTATCCTCCCTGGACATATTTCTGAAGGTTTCCCAAGATATGGGGACAGTGTAGGTGTGTCAATCATCCTCCACTAATAGTTTGATGAGCCCATGATCAGCCAACTGATCTAGGATCCCTTCATTTTGCTTTGTACCACATTCAATTAAGAACTGAAGAAGGAAATATGGGATGCTCAATTTCTTGGCTAGAGGCAAGTCAATCCCATGCCTTAATTCACACAACAACCTGAAATGATATCCATAGATGATGCTAAACCTCCCTTCACATGTGATTTACTTCATAATTTTATAACTAACTTCACTCCAGAGAGGAGGCAAGCTGGTTCTTCTAACCCTGTTTTTGTCTTGTACAGGATGCTCCTAAGGCAGAAAAAATGTTTTCTTAGCAATTTGGCCCAATGATATATCGTATTTTCTCTAAGGGATCCCCAATGGTAGACCGGTAATTCTATTGATGAGCTCAGGGGTAAGTTCTAGGGTCAAACCCCTAAAACTAACTGTGGCATGTGTCTTTGAATGTGGTCTCAGGGACATTAAAAACTCTTTAGTTATTTCCTCATCATAACCCTGAATTTTGTCAAAGAAGGAGATCCAATTTTCCTAAGTGAAAAGATCCACCACTTCAGGGTGCTCGTGCAACTTGCTTGAGTCTGAGGGTTCTTTCCTTATGAATCCTCTTGGCATGGTGTTGAGTGCTCTTTTATGTTTCAACTAGAAAAGAAAATGCCTAGGAAAACAACAGTCAATCACTGAAACAGGGGATAGCTGAATTCAGTTTCTTCTGAACCCAAGAAGGAATTTCTCATGTGTTCAATATCAACTAGCAATAATTCCCTTGTTTTAAGACTACTATCACCCAAAATTTGACTGTCTGTTTATGAATTTTTTTAATTTTTTTTTTACAGGACAGAGTATAAGGACACAGGTTCTCTTTTTAGCACATAGATAGGTATGTAAATTTAGTTCGTTTTCACACACAGCTAGCCCCTACTACTGCATATATATTCCTTACAGGAGAATTTAAAAATGATGAGGAGATTTTGAAATGCAGAGGAAGAACTAGGTAAACTTGGTGAAATGTGCAGGCAAACTTTTACGTTTTTTCCTCAATGCACAGGCAGACTTTTACTCTCGTTTCTCAAACTGATGCCATTCAATTCACCACCTTTTACAACCAAATCATGCACAAAGAAGTTTTTTTCTAGCCTACCTCATTTGGAGCTTGAAATTTTGACGAAAATCCCAATTTCCTCCCCGCAGAGCTATTCTCTACCTTTCCTGTAGAACCCTTCCTGTAGAAGGCTCCCAGTTCTTGTAGAATGAAACTGCGCTTCCAACAGAGCTCGATAGGTGGGAGATTTTTGAAAACAGGTAGAAAAACTGATGGAGGATGACTGGTTAACTGTGTGGAATCGGTGGATGCATACTCTAGTCTAGGACACCGTGAGTGCAGAATAAACAGAGGGTGGTGCATGTTTCAACTAAGCGTCTTTTAACTTCGGTGTGATTCGTGGTGAGGGGATGAGGTGGCTGGACCAGACCGTTGATCCGACGTCATAGCCATAATTTTTCTGCGTGTTTCTGACCACCATCACCTCCTCTCTCTTGTTATCCACCGCCACCACTACCAGTCCCGATGATTTCTCCCTGAATGGACACCCCACACGTGTTGGTTGCACATCTAATGGGCAATTTTGAATGTAACGGGGCTCGTTTGGATTCCACCAGGATATGTAACTAGATGATAGTGGCCAGTTGACTAGCCACCGATTCCACTCAATCTGAACCATTCCATAGTCATGCACCTTTAAAATATAATTTATGCAATTGAAGAACAAGTTTAGGCACTTACCTGCATGGTCGTAGCCCTGTTATGCAGATTTCGGGTTTTGGAACCCATTTCTTTGTTTACTGTTGTTGCATGCATACTGCATGCTTGGCCTCGGATGTTGCTAATGCTCATACATTTAGGTAGAGCTCTATGCATGCTTCTTCTGCGATACTTTACTCTCCCTGTCTCTGAAGTATGTCTTTCAAAGGGATCAGCTGCTACAAGATTCTTGTAGGAAATATTGTAGCTGCTTCTCCTCCTGGAATGAAAACTAGAATGAGCAGGGTTATACCACTAATAAGGGTCTCGGCCGATGAGGAGTCCAGATGGAGGGAAACAGGTATGGTGAGTGAAAAACTGCTACTTGAGTTGTCATTAAAATTTTTTTGCTGGTAGTATGAATAAAACAAAATTTCTGTGTGTGACTGTGCAGGAACATAAAAAAATGAGTGAAATGGAGGTGTACAGAGATGGAAAAAGGGCGACACATAGTGATAGGTGGAAACAAGGATGTTGGCAGTTACATAGGTAGATTCCAAACCTTCGGATTCTCTTATGAGATAAATTTTGGCTTGCCCATAGGTTCTATAGGATATTCTTGTGGAAGACACACAACTTCCTGTAGAAGACACAGAACTTCCCATAGAAGGTCAAATCTTAGCCCTAGTGAGATCAAATCTTAGGAAAGGGTAGTGGTCATGGAGGAATGTATTATGAGGGATGCTTGTAGCCTGGTGCTAACCTCTCTCTTTGTCTTGTGTGATCCTCGTAACCTGCAATGACCTTCCTGCAACCTGCAATGATTCAACAGAAATTAGGTTTATTTTTCTTTTTTCTTTTTTTTTTTCTTTTTTTTCTAGTCTGAGACAGCTGGGGCACCTCTAGGAGGTTTTCACCCTCACTGTCTACCCTGGGCACCTCCAAGAGGTTTTCACCCAAGGATCTTTCATTCATTTTTTTTTTTCAAGGTGTAGGTGGAGTGGAGATAGGGGCTTGCTCCACCACCAACACTGAATTATCCAGAGTTTCAATGAACTCATGCTTAGAAAGGGGTTTCCTGTATATTTTCAATTGACGCCCATTGACGAGCATGGGGATGGCTTCTTAATCAATGGTCCTGATAAGGACTGAACCATTGTCGTTGCATTTATGCACTGTATATGGTCCCAGCCATCTTGTCCTCAGCTTTCCTTTGAAATACATGTATCTTGAATCATATAACAGTGCCCAATCCCCTTGCTGAAATTGCTTTTCTTTAAGGTTCCGGTCATGCCATATCTTCTTTTGAAGTTGGACCACCTCTGACTGGAGAAGGGCCTACATTCTCTCTTCATCTAGTCCATTCAGCTGAGGTAATCTTTCCTACTGTGCATGTCTGAGATCTAGGTCCAGCTGAGCTTCCAACCTCAAAGTGTTATATTCAAATTCTATGGATAGCAAAGCCTTCTTCCCATAGACAAGCTCATAAGGTGTGAAACCTGTTGTAGTTTTTCAAGTACTGTTGGAGGCCTAGGTGGCTTGAACCAAGCGATCTGCCCAATCTTTTCTGTTGATGCTCACCACTTTAGTCAAAATCTCTTCCAAAGCTGGGTAGGTGACTTCCACTTGTCTATTTGCTTGTGGATGATAAGGGGTGGAATTTCTGTGCTTAATCTGGTGATAAGCGAGCAGGTCTTCAATCAGGTTAGAGGTAAACTGACTTCCTTGATCTGTGACTAACTCTCTTGGGTAGCCAAACTTGTAGAAGGTATTTTCCCTCAAAAACTCAACGACTTTTCCTTTTGTTGCTACCTTGATTGCCTTTTTTCTGTCCACTTTGTGAGGTAGTCCGTGCACACAATGATGTAAGACTTTTGTTTTGAAGAAGGGTTGATAGGACCCACAAATTCCATGCCCCACTTCTCAAATGGCTTAAAAGTCACTTGAAGTTGGAGGGGCATTTTGTCCCTTGGAGTCGGTTTCCCCATCCTTTGACATCAGTCACATTGGCTGATGTATCTCCTGACATCTTGGTGAAGAGTGGGCCAATAGTAACCTGCCTGTAGAATTTTGAAAGCGGTTATTTTTACTGCAAAGTGGCCTCCACAGGGCCCACCATTACAGGTTAGGAGGATGTCAAAAAATTCCTCTTCCTTAACACAACACCTCAAAATATGATCCGGGCCAAGTTTAAACAGGTTGCCCCCAATCCAAGTGAATGGGGAACTTTTCCTCACAATCTTTCTCTTCTCTTTTGAGGATAGGTGTGGCAGGAACTGTGCTGAAACCAAGTAATTTGCTATATGAGCAAACCATGGAGAGAGTACTAAAATAGCAAATAGGTGTTCATCTGGCATTTGATCATCCACCATCCCTTCTTCACCTGCAAACAAATCTACTCTAGGCAGAAAATCAACAACAACATTTTCCTTACCTAGCTTATCAACAATGGTTAAATCAAACTGTTGTAATAAAAGTAACCATCTAATAATATGAGCATTTACATCAAGTTTATTCATCAGATACCTAATTGCAGCATGATCAGTGTGTACGAATGTTTGATAACTAGTGATGTAGTGTCTGAACTTGTTTAGGGAATGGACTACAACTAGGAGCTCTTTCTTGGTTATAGTATAGTTTAACTCCTCCTTGGACAGCCTTTTACTGACAAAATATATAGCATATGGTATCTTCTCTTGAACTTGTCCTAAGGCTGCTCCTATGGCTTGGTTCGAGGCATTTGCATGAATGTGGAAAGGTAGGGCCCAGTTTGGACCTCTCAAGATTGGCGTAGTTACCAGCTTATATTTCAAAACATCCAGAGCCTCTTGACAGACGTCAATCCATATAAGCTCAACATCTTTTCCCAAAACACCAAACAATGGAGAGGCTAGCTTACTGAAATCTTTAATGGATCTTCTATAATATCCTGCTAAGCCTAGAAAATTCAGAACATATCTTACCTTTTGAGGAGGTGGAACCCTTTGGATGATAGAAATCTTGTTGGGATCCACCTGTAACCCTTGCTGAGAAATTGTATGACGTAGCACGATCCCTTCAGTCATCAGGAATTCACATTTCTCAGGACTGAGGGACAAGTTCATTTCAATACACTTGGTTAAAACTTTTCCAGGTTAGTCAATCCTTCTTGGAAGTTGGACCCATAAGGAGTGAAGTCGTCCATGTAGATTTCCACTGAATCATGAACTAGCTCAGCAAAGATGGTCAGTACTTCTCTCCAGAAAGTGGAAGTAGCGTTGCATAACCCAAAGGGAAGGACCCGGTAGGCAAAGGTACACCATGGACAAGTGAAAGTGGTATTATCTTGGTCTTTCGAGCTGATTTGGATCTGATTATACCCGCTAAACCCATCTAGGAAAGAAAATAACTTCTTCCCTGCCAGTCCATCTAACACTTGGTCTATGAAAGGCAAAGGGAAATGGTCCTTCTTGGTAGCTTTGTTAAGTTCTTGATAATCTACATAGATTCTCCACTAACCATTTTTCTTGGGCACAAGCACCAGAGAAGAAACCCACTCGCTGTCAGAGATGGGGTAGATGAATCCTACATCTAGCAACTTTTGTAGCTCTTCTTTGACAATGTCCTTAAGGGCTGGATTCATTCTCCTCTGAGGCTGCCTGACTGGTTTATAATCCTCTTTAATGTAAATTTTATGGATACAAACTAAAGGATGGACTCCTTTAATCTCCTTATAGTTCCAAGCAAAAGCATCCAAATGGTTGTTCAATAAGCTACGCAACTCTTTCTCTTGAGAGGGGGATAGGGATGAGTTGATATTCAAGGTTCTCTCGGGGCCAAATTCCACATTCTTAACTCGGAGAGAGGTCAGATGAGTCACACAGAGATCCACTAAAGCAGTGGCTTGGGTGTCTCCTACCAACTATTCTAATGGCAACACACTGGGAGGTGGATTTCGAATCAGCTTTTCAATAAGGTAATCCTCGGTTTGAGGATCTCCCCTGGTGGCTTCTACTGTGCACAACGGAGCAGAGTATAATTCATCCTCATCTTCCTCCTCCAACCATAGAGGCAAGTCATGTTCTAGCAGAGGTTGGGTAGGAGGATATAGGACTAGCTGTTTGGACATAGGCCCATTCCTAATGGTCATGCTCCCAACTCGACAACTGATGTAAGCATCTTCAGTAGCTAACCAAGGCATTCCCAGAATGAGGGGGCATCTAGTGAGTTTTTCCTTTGGCTGAAGGACCAAGAAGTCCGCAGGGTACTCCCAAGAATCAATGGAGATGATGACATCTTCCACAATCCCTTTGGCTATCGCGGTGGAGCGGTCTGCTAGCTGCAATACTATCGCAGTCTTTCTTAGGGAACTCTGAAGGTTGAGTCTAAGCATAGTGTCCCTGGTCATCACATTAATGACAGCCCCTAGATTAATCAGGGTGTGGGGGATTATGATGCCATTGATGTGGACGTCAACTAAAAGACTCCCAGGGTCCAGATATTTTGGATAGATTACTTGTCTGAACATCAGGTCGGATAGTTCTCCTATGACATTGATAGTTGGGGCATCTCTCTTTCACCTTGCTGGGTGCCTGGAACACTTCTCTTTGATCAATTTGTTGTAGATTGGTACATCTTTGATGGCTTGGAGAAGTGGTATTTTTACACACAACTGTTTAAGCTCACCCAGAAGTTCATTCTCTTTTGGGTTTGGTTGCGTGGTTCCAGTTAATCTCTCAGGAAAGGGTGGAATGGCTTTGGGATTGCTTTCCTGGTTCTCTTCCTCATCCTCCTTAGGAGGAGGTTGTCTATCTGGGAGGACCTTCCTAGATCATAGGTTGATCTCCTGAATCTCCATAGCATAGGTAGGGCATGTCGTCTCTCCAGTATATACCTGTTGGGCCTGTCTTTTATTGGGGTTCGGGTTCGGTTGAGTAGCCACCTGGGGTTGTCTAAGAGGAACATGAGGTAATGGTTGTGGTTGAGCAGGTGGTCGAGGCAAAATGGCAGGAGGAGAGTTGTATTGGGGCCTCCACCCCTACTGAGGTGCATTCCACTAAGGTTGTGGCTGAACGTGAGAATGAAACAAATGAGCAACAGGTTGAGTATGGTATTTAGATGGATCTGACCAAGGAGGGGGTGCGGACTAGGAAGGATGAGTAGGGGGACCCCAAGAAGGTATGTGAGTGGATTGGCTGGGGTTGTAATAAGTTTGGGGTGTCCCTTGCATCCGCTGTTGGTAAGGTCTAGATCCATGTGGCCTCCTTTGGTTTAGGAAGTAGAGTGGTTCAGTTGCTCCTTCAGCTCCTTGCTACATAGCTTTAAGTTCGGGTAAGGTTGTTCACTAGTTTTTAGGGTGGTCTTCCTCACAAACGAAACATACCTCTACTGAGTGCAATGGACACTCGTTCCGAGGATGCTTCCTTGGTAAATTTGGGACAAAATATGGCCAAAGCCTTCTTAGCTTCCTCTTTCTTCTATTGGATTCAAAACGTATCCAGTTGTAAGGAAATGGTCTGTCTCATCTCACTTTTAAGGTCTTCCATCTAAATTGTAAACTCAGGTTTGGAGAAGGTGGCACTGGCTGAAAGTTGATTCCCCCTACCTCTTTTCCGGGCTGCCCTAGAATGGTTTCTAAGCACAGTCTCTATGTCATCATAAGCTAGTTGGTAGATGTATCCTCCAGCCTGCAATTGGAGGGTATCTAGAAGGTCTTTAGGGATTCCTCAAAGCAGAACCAGCTTCAAAGATTCTATGTCAGGTGTGCACCTGGCCCTTTTATAACTGAGTTGGAACCTTTCTTCATAGTCTTCTAAGGATTCATCACTTCCCATGGTCATCCGAAAGATTTCTCCCTTTGTTTCCTTTGACCTATAGTAATCCCAGTATTTGCTATTAAAGGCTTGCTACATCTAAGCCCAAGTTGTGATATTGTTTCCAAGTAACCCCATGAACCAGTGTAGTGCTGCATCCTTGAGGGTAGAGGGAAAGAGTTTCAGCTTTTGCTCATCTTCTACATACTCATAAGTTTGACAAAGGACAACAAACTCAAACAAGAAAGTATCAGGGTCCTCAATGGTCAATCCATGGAAGTGAGGTAAGGCTGAGGGACTGATGTTTTTCATTTTTGTATCCCCATTGGTCTCTCGGATGGGAAAGGCACCCTCTATTCTCTCCTCATTTCCTATACCATTTCTATGTTCCGCCATGGTCTCAGGAGGAATGTTTTCTTGATCTTCTTCTATTATAGGATCTTCGTATATCTCTAGAGGTTCACCTATAGGTTCTTCTGGATCACTGCCACTGAAGAAGAGAGAAGGGTGACTCAGTGATGTGGTGGGGGTGTTGGGTAAGAATTTTCCTGAATTGTCTTTGTTCCTACGAGGCATGAAAGGAAATCTTTTTGGTTGCTTTTTTTTTTTTGCTTATACCTATAAAAACTAAAATATATTGAACTACAACTAACTAAAATCTATCTTTATGAAATGAAAATGTAGAATTGAAATGAGAGTAGGAAAGGACTAATCTATGTTGCAGAATTGAAATTGCAGAGATGAAATTCTAGGATACGCTTGTAGAATTGACATTGCAGGATTGAAATGCTAATCTACGCTTGCTAAATTGAAATTGCAGAAATGAAATGATAGGCTACGCTTGCAGAATTGAATTTGCAGAAATGAAATGCTAATGTACCCTTGCAGAAATAAACTACTTAGCAGAAGGTTGTAGTAGAAAATAGACGAAAAGCAGCAGTCACAAATACTCTGATGCTTCCCTGGCAACGGCGCGAAGAAGATGGTGGGCTCTAGTATTGCATCAATGATGCTGCAACTCCTAGGACTCCCTTCTTTACTTTTATCAACCCGGTAGTCTGTAACAAACTTGGAAGCGATGGTGCTATATGCACAAGTACTAGCTCTTACAACAGGCTATCACTTGATCAGCTGGTGTTAGAGTCGGTCCTTATAGCCCTCCATCAGAGATCTTTTCGCTTTTGCATACCATTTTAGGTGTCTCACTCATTCCACTTCATTGCATTTCGTTAGGGGCATGCCATTGACTGACGAGGGGGTCTGGTTGTCTTGTGTTCCCTCATGCTTGTCCCTGTAGGGTTAGTCAAAAATTTCTTAAAAAATCACCAAAGTACATGGTCATTTCATTCATCGTCATACATGATTAGTTTTGTTAAAAAAGGGTCTTTAGTCCTAGAGTCTAGGGTTTTGAGTCCCGTGCATACACATAATAAAAGCCCGCAGGCCATGAGGTTGGTTTCGCAAGATTTTCACTTAATATGTTTCCTCAGAAAGCATTTAAAAACATTTTAGGTCCAAAACTCTGTTTTGGAACTAAAAATTGTTATTGTAAGAAATTATATTTGTTTTATCTCAAAGGGTTTCAGAGCAAGCCTCTGATCTTCTCCAAAGCCAAAATGCCAGATCCCTGCAAAAATCAACAAAATATGATCAGTTCAAACCTCAGAAAAGCATGAGAAAATCAAAAAGCAGTATTGTATTAAAAGACCAAAAGTGAAAAAGTGCCAAACATTACAAAGTGGGTTATTGAATCAATTTAAATCAAATCAGATTTGGTGAGATATTTTGTTTGTATATAAAAGGGAAAACAAGTCTATTTGTTCACAAATTCCCAAAGCAAGATCGTGTTCAAGTGTTTGAAGGCCGAAACTGTGATTGCATATCCGTGGACAGCGTTGGAGGTGTGCGCTGCGCATAGGAAGTGTGTGCTGCGCATTGGGTGGTGCGCTGCGCATTGGGCCTCACTGGCCAGTGTATATTTACAAGGGCGCTGCGCATAGAAGGGTGCACTGCGCATTGGGTTTGCGCACTGCGCATTGGGTAGCAGCAACAAAAAAACTTGGTACATGCGCCCAGATCACACCAAATCCACTCCAAGCTTGCAAGTAGGTATTTTGTTGCTGATTAGTCAATGTTAGGATGTTTCAAGTGTGTTTCAAAAATGGGAATTTGATGTATTGGGTCTTGGAAAATGAAACCCTAGATTCATGATAAAATCATTCTTTAAGGGTTTTTTAAAGATATGTGGGTGGTTTGGTGAACATTTCTCATCCTCCATTGATGAAAACCAGCTCCATGCTAATTTGTAAACCTTAGTCAACATTCTAAAGGGCACACATTATATTTTTGTTCATTTGTCAAGCAGTGACTGTTTTGTGCCAGTTCATTGAAAACAGAGCATTATCATTACGGGATAGTTTGTATGATGCTTTGGTAAACATAGTAGAGTTTTGAGTGTACATTGAAATTTGAATCCACCACACCTATATCACTATACATATCACAGACATCTTGACACCAAAGACATGTCAAACATGGAGTAAGAGTATGAGCAGCAGTATGACAGTGATTCTACAGTAGAGGGTAATGTGCCACGAAGGTCTCGTAGAGGTGGCGAAGGTGGTAAGCCTCTAAGGGAAGAGCCTATCTCTTTGGCTCAATTGCAGGCTTGCCCGCTTGCAATGGATTGTTTTCGTCGTCAGTCATGCTATCAGTATTGTGAGCTAATTTCACAAATTCAGCATCATCGTGAATTAGCTCGCTTGTTTGTTCTACATTTACATGATGGCCATGTCAACCTCACCAGAGTTAATTTCATTTTGTCACTAGAGACTATTGCAGAGGCCACTCGGATACCAAATATTGGAGAGCAATGGAATAAGCGTCAGTAGCTGGAGAAGTCATATTATGAGCCATACATCAAACCTGGGTATATGAGGCACTTGAGCAGGGTTTTTCCTTTCCAATACCTGAATGATCAGTTTGCACCTTTGATGAAACTCATCATTCGGTATTTCAGTTGTGAGGGCAGATTCTCTCGTCTTTATGCATACCATGTTCGTTTGTTGATGCATTTTACAAGGGTACGTCTGATGAACATTCCATACTTCATGTTTCGCAACATAGAGAGGATGGTTGTTTTAGTACAAAGGAAGACCCCAGCACAATAGAACATGAGTATTTATCATTATGCATTGATCAAGATCATAGTGGTTCATTCAGTAGCATAGGTTGGACTCTTGGGAAGATTTTTCCACACTATTGTACATATTTTTCATATTTTGGCTAAGGAAAGATCAGAGGTTTTCCAGCACCTGTTGGGATTCTTGTGGTTTTCAGTTCTTGATGGTGTTATCTCTCAGTTATTGTAAGTTTATTCATGTTTAAAGGTATGCCATTCCCTTCTTATGCTTCTGAAACTAAATGAATGAGTAAATGAGGTTGAATTCATTGTTCACAGTGCTCTTCCTTTAAATTTGTTTAGTTTTACATGTTTTCGCCAGTTTGGAGAGGATCCATGTTCTCTTTTGCCCTCTTCAGCTCCTTGTCGTTCTGATCCATCCATACACCTGATCAAAGGCATCAAGACTACTGCCTACCTTGCCCCAACTTGAATTCTGCAAAGATCTAGCCTTATCCCCGGACCCAAAATTGGTTTTTCCCTTTTCTCCAACAAAAACCTCAAAACTCTAAATCAAAATTTCCTATCTCTTGACTAGCCTAAAATCAGTATTAATTTTGAGTCATCTCAGCCCCTTTGAAGACCTTTTTCCGAGATAGACCCAGAGAGAGCCCTCTCCTGTCCTCGTACGGCTAGCTACGAGGCTGAGCTTGGTTAGATGTTGCCTCGAGTTTTGCCTTCTTCAGCCTGAGGCAGATTTGAGCGTTAACATCTGGCACAAGTCCGCTAGGAGTTTAAGCTAACTTTTTTGAGCTCTTAGAAGAATCTTTTAACTATGATGGATGAAAGCTAACTCGAAGGAGGCTAATCTACTTGCAGAAAGAAGCTAAAAGTCGAAAGGAAATGCAAACCCTAGCAAACCCTAGTTCTCCTGACTAACCCTACTAGTGCAAGAAAAAAGATGAAAGTTGTTGAAATGGATTCCATTGACTCTTGGAAAGGTAAAATTCATGTCACTAAGCTACTTCTGAAGTAAAATCTAAAAAGCATCTTTTTGTATTTTTGAGTAATCTTGCAGAATTATTATGCATGTGCTTTAACTATTGTTGACTATGCAGAGGTTGATTGGAAAAACAAATGGAGTGGGTACTTGTAGGAGGTTGGGAAGGTGAGAAAAGGGCCTAAGGGATCCTAGCATCTTTCCAAAGAGTTTTATAGTGATCATATCTCGAAAAACTGCTCACGTGAAATTCTATAGGATGTTTGCAGGGGTTCTACACGATGTTCTACAGGAGCAGCCGAAAGAGGATTTTAGAGGATTGATGGAGAAAATATGGTAGGGAAGTGGGAATGAGGGGTGGATAAGGCTGTTAAAAGGTATGGGACTTGGTAAATGAAGCTCAGAAGTGATGAAGATAGTTGGATTTTCTCAAGGATGGAGAAAGCAATGTTGCACAATAATATAGAAATTAGGGCAAATTGGGAAAGTGTAGCGAATGGAGGGTAGGTATCTTGGATTAGGGGCTGGAACAGGTTGGATGATGGAGGAAGGGTAGGTAGGAATGTATTATAGGTACTCTGCACACTATTTTCCAAAACTGATCAAGCAAAGACTAGAAAAACCAAAGATCTATCTACTTTGACCTAATTTGACCTAATAACGAGAAACATGATGAACAAAAGTTTATAGACAGGAAATGATGCAAGATAGCTATGGAAACTAAGCAAGAATAGATCTAAACATGCAAGAACACTTGGTATCAACTTTTCCAACTAAAAATCTAACACTAGCAATTGCATAGAAAGGTAAGAACAATGTTTTTGTGGCAGCAAGTGTGCCTTGCTCTTAGCTCATGGTCCCAAGATGGGAGAGGTGAGGTCAAGGATTGCTTGATGGCATTTTTGTAGAGATTTTCTGTTACCAAACTCTCAAATCAACCTGAAGCATGAAAAGCTATTTTAATCATAAAAATCAACCTAATTAATGAAGCAAGATCTTAACCTAAATAACAGAAATTATTCTATGAATGCAAGGAAAACACATAAAAGTACACAAAGGAGGTACTAGCACTTGGGTTGGGCCCAACCTCAAGAGCTACAGCCTCCTAAGAAAGCTCAGAGTTGGTGCAGAGTGAAATTTATCTCCATTACTCAAAAAATAATTATGTCACAAAACTGTTTACAGCAAGAGCTCGAAAATGAGCTGAAAGGTAGAGCTACACTAAAGTCCGAAAAACAATTGTTCGATAGCTAAAATACCAAGGCTTGAAGCCTTCCTACTTATGCACCACGAGGACTCCCAATAGCCTCATTAACTTTAGGGGCTTGGCTGCTCAAAACTGTAGTTAATTAGCCACTTCACAAAATCTGCTCGGCTGCCCCTTGAAATCAACTTTGGTGGGTTGTTGAACTCTGAGATGATGGTGGAGAACTCAGGGAAGGGATCATTTAGTGCAGGAGACACTGTTACTACATATCCTTAGCCTGTTCCTTTGTATTTGGCTGTCAACTTTCTCATAAATGCTTGACCTTGGTCCAAAAGATGTCCAAAAATCTGCGATAAGCACATATTAGACTTTTGCGGTAAAGTGACTATTCTCATTCATCAATTAACATAAATATATTCAAAAGAATGCATAAAACTATGAATAATGGTGGATTAATCAAGAATAATAGGCAAAATGAGCCCATAAAGTTACCCATTTTTGGGGCTAATCAGATGGTAAGGAGCAAATCAACTCAGTGAAAACCAGTGACTTCTTAGATTTGGCAGTAGTGAACTCCAAATCAAACTTCTAGAGGATAATGATCCACTTGGAGTATATACCACCTAGGAATTGATGTGATAGAAGATATTTCATCGGGTTGTAATAAAAAATCACAGTCATGGTACGCAACATAATGTAACGACGAAAACATTGAATAGCCTGAATGGCTGCCAAGGCCAACTTCTTGACATAAGAATAGTGAGTCTTAGTGTTAAGAAGGTTGTGGCTAAGGTAATATATGACATGCTCGGAACCATGATCGTTGTCCTATACCAGAACCATGCCAATGGTAATATCAATGGCCAACTAGATAAAGCGAGCAATCATGGCAATAATTAGGCAGACGCAGTAGTGGACCAAAAACAAAAAGGGTGTTGAGTTTCTCATATGACTTTTGGGCATTTTCATCCCAAATGAATGGAATGTCATGCTTAAGCAAACATGTATAACCTTTAGCGGCATCGGCATAGTTAGGGATGAAACAATGCAAGAAATTAGCCTTCCCTTGCAAACTCTGCAATTGGTGCAAAGTAGCAGGAGGTGGGAGATTTAAAATAGCTTCAACCTCGAGTGGATCGAGACAAATACCCTCCTTAGAAATGACAAGACCAAGGAGTCTATCAGACTCAACACAGAAGACACATTTGTGTAGATTGATATGAATGTTATAATGTCTATAGTGAAGAAAAATCTGACGAAGGTGGTATGGATGGTCTATCTGTTTAGTTGAATGAGAAGGAAGATCATCCAAATATTGTTGAACAATGTGTCTAATATCATGAAAAGCATAGGACATTTCTCTTTAGAAAGTTACACTGGAATTTTTAAGACCAAAAGGGAGCTTTTTATAAGTAAAAGTACCCCATGGATAGATAAAGGAAGTCTTTGTTATATACCTAGGGGGGATAATATGGGGTACCAAGGGAGGTACCCAAGGTAATAATGTGATAATGGGATGGGCCATAGTAATAAATAAGGTGGTTAACCCATGTCATGTAAGGGACCAAAAGTAGTTAATAATAATGTAATGGGCCCATGGTATTAGTTGATGGTATGAGGAAACCATTGTAATGATGCATGGTATTGTATGTATGAGGCCTATATAGATGCTAGAGACTCCACATGGAGAGATATGAAGTGAAGGATTATTGTATGAACATGCATATGGCTTGTGGAGTGTTCTCCTTCCTTAAGGAGTGAATGTATTGTGTTGCCCTACCTTAAGGGTTTTGATCAATAAAGAAGCATTTCCATCTATTTCTATCTTATTGTTCTTGGGTTATTCTTTATTATCATATATTCATATCAGATCTATAATATTTTTGGGTTAGATCTACAACAGTCTTGTGCTAATCAGCAGGTAAAATATTTATCTAGTTATAGCCAGAGAAGTCGTCCATAAAAGAGAATATTTCACTCTCGGCATAGTCATCAATAAACTGGTCAATAAAGGGAGTGGGTTAGTTATATTTTGGACATGCAGGATTGATATCATGATAATCAACACAAACTCTAATAGTGCGTTGCTTTTTAGTCACAGGGACAATGTTAGAGACCCAGTCTATTAATGGAATAGGATAAATGAACCCAGCCTTGAGAAGTTTTTCAACCTCTCCCTTAATGGCAGCTACCTTTCTTAGGTGCACGAGACGTAAATGCTGACGAACTAGTTTCGCATCAGGATAGGTAGGTATATCATGCACCACAATACTTGGACCTATACCTACAATTTCTTCATAAGGCTAGGCGAACACGTCGCAAAACTCTCGGAAGGGACTAGTGTAAATCTTGATCTCCTCGGGAGAACAAGTTACTCCAATATGAATATTTTCGACAACCCCTGGTTTAACAGAGATGTTTATAACCATGGTCTGTCTGATATTTCCCATATTCCCTTTAGAAAAAAAACTCATCAGTTAAGATGGGAGTTTGAAGTGATTGAGAAGGAATATGGGAAGTAAAATTATCGAGACAGGAAGTCATTGCCCCGAAGCTAGGAAGAAACGAAGAATGATGATGACTATTAGCCCAAGGAGGATCCTCAAAAGACAAAGTTTCAAGAATAGCCTCATCAGAAAGAAATGTCTCACACAAAGTATCAGCAGAAGAAATATCCCCAAGCCAAGGAGATTTCACATACGTGTCAAGGTATCTACTCAAAGGATTGGAGTCAGTAAAAGAAGCCTAAGCCGAGACAATTTCAACATAGTTAAGCTCAGTAGGGCTTAATGGCATAACTTCACCCCAAGAATCTACCTGATCGAGGGGAGGAATCACCCAAGGATGAGGGTTAACGGAGATCATATTGACGAAGGTGACATTAGGAGGTGGGAGAGGAAAGACGCCCATGAGGGCAGGAGCTTCAAAGAGCCTGGCACTGACACTCTCATAAGGAGGAAGAAAAGAAGGAAAACTAATCGATCGTAACAATTTTCCCCTCATGAGGAAAACAAAGTATGCAAAATAGTGAAGAAGCAATGGAATGCATAGCATATGTCCAACTTTGACCTAGTAGAAGGTTGTAAGTCAAACTAGTGTCGAAAACCTCTACTTCGACGTTGATCAGCTTGCCTTCCAAGGTGATAGGCAAGCACGAGAGAATACAAAACGAAGGAGAATGTCTTCCATCAAATGCCTCTAGGGTATTCAGATATTGACTTGAATATGGAGAACCAATGACTTTCCAACAAGAAATAGACATGATTCAAGTCGAGACTCCTTCATTGATAACAATATAATGAATAGTCCTTGAGTTAATAACAACATAGATGAGAAAAGAGATCTAGTGTGGCAATCGCGGCACATGATTTTCAAGATCGAGCGTAATCAACTCAGAATCAACTGAATCAATTCCACCGATTGCAGTTAGTAATGGCTTCTGTTGGGGATGACAACTCTTGAAATCTTCCAATGCGGACATAGGTAAAGGAGCTTGGGCTATTTCTTTGACAATACTATAGTGTTGTGCAGCACGAGAATTGGGATTATAGGAGGATTTCTGAAGAATTCCTTTAGCAGCTGGTCAAATCATGGACTCATTACTAGGCCCTTCAATATGAAGAGGGATAGAACTAGGCAAGGGAACACTAGAAGGGACTTTAGGTTCTTTCATGGCCGGTGAAGCATAATCTCTCGATCAAGTAGACACATGAATAGGAATAGTCTCGGCCACAAAGACCTGGGAACAAGATGAGGAAGAGTATTGAGGCTGGTCCATTATTTGAGTTTGCTAGGAAGGAAAACGTTCTTTAGGCACAACGGGAATCCTTGAAGTCCCCTTAAGAAAATGACTTAGTGCGGACCCTCGAGGATAGTCCTTAGTGAAGTGATGTTCATCATAGATAAGACAAGAATACTTAGGTTTGTGTTCAGAACCATCACCGGTAGGAGTCTTATGAGGTTCTTGCTTTGGCGTGTCAAACTTATTGTTACCTTTCCCTTTCTTCTTACCCTTTGAAGCTTTCTCTGCCGTGGTGGACTGGACGGCATTAACTTCTGAGGTTTTCCCAGGATTGGATGGAGACTGAGAAGCAGGTTCAGTATGACGAATGGGTTTCTACTTCGCAGGAGTCATGGAAGACTTTCAAGAATACTAAGCGATGGAACCAATAACACCATCAACAGAAGGTGTTAGCAGAGCATTAGAAGTTCCAAGTCGCAGAGCATTGGGCAATACATCATAAATTGTGCCAAATTCGGAATATACCAAATCAAGATATTGAGCAGGTGCAACAACTTTCTCTTCAGTAATGCATGCCCCTATAGCAATATGTTGTGGGGAAAAGTATCCGACTCGGAATGACCCTATCCCTACTCTAAGGGTGATAGTTCCTTAGCAACAACTGAAAGTAAAGCTTTGATATTTTTCCTTTATGAAAGTACAGAGAAGGAAGAAAAGATTGACCAACCGATGTCTTTCGCTTTTGTCGATCCTGTACTTCTCTCTTTGCCTCTTGTTCCCAGCTCCTTGCTCCCTTTGCCGGCCCAGCTACACAAAGATCCTGCAAAAACAAGAGGGGGAAACTACAAGAAACATGTACTCATAACTGATGCATGGATTAGAATGGATCAAATATACAGATAAAAACAATACATCATTGCAATACAAGTATATAGGAGAACATCAAAAGCTTTATTGATAGAAGAAAAAGGTTCTGAGAAGGTTACAACCATAAATGGCTCCAATCCAGCAGCACCTCCCCAGCAGCAAGAAATCTCCTCTTCTCCTCTATAAAAGCAATCACCCAATAGCTCTAACTGTAAACCAACAGCACTTCCTTGCTTTGCACAAAATTCCAGCCTCCTTAGACCTCATAGAAGAGCTCTATATATAGGAGAGAAGAAGAGAGGATGAGTCAGCTTGAGACTGACATGAAGCTGCCTTGTGTCCTCTCCCTCTTCAGTTAAACTTCAGTCCTTGAGTCCACTTGGAGATCCTTGCTTACACATGGTGATCAAGTACCTCTTACTCATCACAGGGCGAATCTCATGAACCAAGTGTCAGTTTGGAAGCTTCCTGGGCAGTTGACACCTTACAGAATGACTGTGCCACTTGGCCAATCTCGCCCAGCGCAGGTAGCCTTCATTAGATTTGACTTCCATCACAGGTACAAGGAGGAGCAGTTGCATTCCAGCGCAGATGCTCAGTGGAGCAGCTGACATGATCCAAAATTAGCCTGTTTTGAAGTGTTTTCAGGTGGAGAACTGATTGGAAGTGCTGTTGTTTGATGACCTTGTTCTTTTAGGGGTAAGAACAACATGTTTAGGGACTGAGGATCCCTGTAATTATTGACATTTCATGCTCCATGCCGCGAGGCACAAAAATGTCTATAACACAATATCTCTGCCTATTGGACCAACAAAATATGTAGTCAACCAATTAGTCAATAGCTGATCAGGAATCCAAAACTTGATCAAAGGGTGACGCCTTCTCCATTCATGAATATGATCAAAGATGTGCGCGGCCATGTCCTATTTCATAGAGGTAAGAAGATGCGTTCCCATTTCATAGAGAATCGGTAACTGAAAATGTGTGAGGAATTCCATCGCAAGAGAGTTAAAGTCTTGGAGCAAGTTCAATGTACCACTTTGCAGCGGCACTAATAAAAGTCCTTTGGAAAAGATGGAGACGAATAGAATCATCAAGCTAGAAATTGGATGAACACCAAAGGTGACAAGTCATAACATGTGCCTGGGGGTCTTCTCCAAACATGCCTTAAAACTTACGATAGTCACTGGGGATCTTCGTTGGAACAAGTGGCCAATATGGATTATGAAGTATAGGATCATTTGTCAACTTTGACAGATCAGGCAGTTCCAAAGTCGCAACAAAAGGTAACTAATGATTGAAAGACATCATGGGTCTTTGATAAGGACCAACTTTAGGACTCCAACCACGGCTTTGTTGCCCCAATGGATTTTGTCAATAAGGGTTGAAGTTTGGCATATTGAAACCATACTGTGGCTGTTGACCTAGATTTTTACCTCCAGCAAACCATTGATTACCAGCTTGATCAACATGGGTAGGATATGGCTGCTGAAAATTCTAATAGGGATTACTCTAAGGTTGTTGATAACTCTAATATGGATTACCCTGAGGTTGCTAAGGTACCTGAGGACCAAACTAAAACTAAGGCCCAAACTGCACCTGGGGCCCAGGTTATGCCTGATAAACATGTTGAGCTTGGAATCTAAATTGAGTCTGGGGACCGGGCTGAGCTTGGGGACAGCTTGAGCTTGAGGCCCAAGTTCATTCGAACACCAGGTTGACTAATAGCTAGATTGACCTGACGAAAAGGTTGTCCTTTCTGAGAAACAGGTTGGCCTTGTTGGAACTGGGGCTGGCCTAACTGACCAAAAGGTTGTCCTTGTTGAGCAGCAGGTTGGCCTTGTTGGAACTGGGGTTGGCCTAACTGACCAAAAGGTTGTCCTTGCTAAGCAGCAAGTTGGTATTGTTGGAATTGAGGCTAACCTAACTGACTAGAAGGTTGTCCTTGAGATAAAGGAGGTTGTCCTAAATAAACAAAGGATGAACCTATTTGGGATAAAGGTTGTCCCTAAAAGGGTTGTCCTTGCGAGCCCAAAGGTTGTCCCTGCTGACCATAAGACTGTCCTACTGAGGAAAAAGGTTTTCCCTGAACAGGTTGTCCTTGCAAGCCTTGGTAAGAAGTTTGATTCCAAGAAACCGAAGGTGGAATTTGACTATCGATTGGAGCCCTCTGAGGAAGAGGTCAAGCATAATAAATATGAGCTCCACGGTGATCGTAATAGTGGGGAGGGTTATTTGAAACAGACATCTGCTAAGAAACTAGAGGGTTATAAGTCAGATTTTGAAGAGAAAACAAATATTGATCGTACGATAATCACCCCAAAATGGGATTCGAGGAGATAGGTGCATTACCCGTAGGTTGACTGACTCCTAATGCTAGAGCCAAAAGACCACTGCCAACGGGTCCGAAAGGTATCCCAGTAATGGTAGTGACCACCGAGCCTGTGTCGATTGCGCTAAAAAGAGGAGGAGAAGATGCCACAAAAATGGTGGGCATGGATGTAATAGATGTAACAAATGTACCCTACATCTAAGGAATAAAAGTTGTGGCACACTGACTAGACATGAATGGCCGTAAAGTTTGAACTGTTGTATGAAACCATATAGAGCTCTGGGTTAGAGATGTACCACCAAGCATTTCAACCAGAATGCGATAGCCAAGTGGTAATGACACATCTTGAGAGGTGTGGAAAGGGAAACCTTCTGGAGGAAACTGATATTCACCAGTTGACACAAGGCTCTCTTGACTGCTAACAGCAGTTGACTCATCCATGTCAAAAGACGCCATATGAACCGAAGCACTAGGGGGAGAGGAAGGAGGATGCTCATCTAAAAATTAACAAACGTTGGGAGGAGTCCAATTGATATAAAAAGGTTCCTCACTCAGAGCTCAAGAGGAAAGAGGCTGAACACTTGGAACAGTATAAAGAGCGCCATTAATCAATGCTACTTCAGAAGAGGCGGGTGAAGAAGGCTCTTCATCATTTGGTAAAGACGATGAAACTGATGGGTGTGCCAAGACATCCTAAACTCAAAAGACTAGGAGAGAAGATTAATTAAGAGGGTTTTAAATTGTTTTCAAGGATATTACTCACGATGTGGCTAAAATTAATAGGTGGGATTTTGTTGTGGGCAAATAAATTTTATGACATTGGAACGAAACTTTGCATTTTCATGTTTAGAGAGTCAAGAAAAAGGGCAAAAGATGACTGTAGTCTCCTTCGAAGTTTAATGAGCTTGAAAGGACAAGTACTCAGATGATCCTTTTACTTTTAAAGAGTCGAAAAGGAATGAAAGTGATTGTTGTGGAATTCTATGCAAAAGGTTTACCAGACAAATTGTAAAACTGCATATACACCTTGGTAGTAAAATGAAAGAGAAATGACCAAGGACTTCCCATACAACAGCTAATGTTCCTGAATGTTGTTTTCGGTGCGTTACGATTTGTAAGGCAGCTGACTCAGTTTCCTATGGATAACAGGATTACAACCTAGTGGGGTCTCCCATCATATATGTGGCAATACATGGATCACAAGTCCGTACTTGTACTTATCAAATAATAAAAGGAGGAATCACCCAACTTTAGTGAAAACAACAACCACTAGGTTTAAAGATGTCGGAACACATCTCTAGCCTAGACCTCTAGATATATGAACATTAAGTTCCAATGTGTTTCTAAACTAATTCGATAAATTTTAGCAGTTTATTTTGAATTAAATATTAGTTTCAAGGCCCTACCGAATGTACCTTCAACAACTCCTAGAATGTGACTAAATGAGTAAAGAAACCATTTCTTCTCAATGAATAACTAACTAAAGAAAAGTGAGAAGTTCATTTCAAAGCAATCAAAGTAACAAGCAAGCAAATGTAAGAATGGTACTTTTCGTTATTTCACAAGCAAACCAATCAAGAGGAAAGAGAAATGCTTCTACCTTTCACTAACTTGCAAGAAATCTAATTAAGAAAATGAAAAATACATCCTTCTCTTTTCAACATCTAAATGTCAAGAATTTACTACTGCAAAAGATTATTCTCATTTCCTAATGCAAAATGACTATGATATTTTGATTTTTCAAATAGATGACAGGAAACCAAATGCAAAACTCAAAACAATGCTAGTTTTAAGTCCATTTTAAATGAAAACATTCAATACTTGAAGAGAAACATCCCACTCAGAAAATAATCAAAGACTCAAAACAAATAATATGTTTCTTTTTGCAAAAACTTGAAATCTTTCTAACTGACCGGGAAGCCATGTGATCTATTCCAAAGTGATGGAAGGAAACCAAACAAACAAGACTTGAAATTTTTGGTAACCAAACGTCGCAAACCAATCAAGAAGATGAAAGAACAGTCAATAAGGAAAAACCTCAAACAAAGCAAGGGATCGTTTCAAACACAGCTCAAAGGTCCACACGAACGAGCAACCCCAAAAAAAGATAATTCTTCAAGAAACCCTAAGGTGAATAGTTCACGCAAATCAAAAGGAGAAATCTCAAGGGAATGAAACCAAGAGTCAAGTATTCTAGTAAACAACAATTTGATAGGCAACAAATAGGCAGAAGACATGCTCAAAAGGATAGGACACAATGGCCAATCAGCAACTAGAACTTCAAAACTAAAAAGTACAGGAATGTTCACGAGTGTCAAACTAACAACATGCGCCAACAATGAAAAGTCGCATCCCCTAACTAGCTACTTTGCGACGTCATCGCAAGAGTACACTAGACAACAACATCGAGCTTATTTCATAGCCCTTCGCGACTGTGAAGCAATTTAATTGTGCCAAACAGTAGAAGGCAAAAATAATTAGATAGATTAGACATGAATATCTTTGTGACTGTCATAAAATAAAAGGTGACGACCCCATATCAAAAGAAAAGTTTAAAAATTTAGCTGAGAAAAGGTCGGAACTATCACTTATGATAGAAGGAAGACTACCAGTAGTAGTCAAACCACCCACAATATCGAGAGTTCTACCCAGAAAGTAAAGGAGACAATAAATAAGAAAAGAAAAATAAAATCAAGAGACAAAAGACCGAGGTCCCCAGTATGGTTGCCAACTTGTGATGCAGGCAAGTTCCCTCTGCAAATAGAGGCAACCACTCTAGGCCTAGAGCATGTCTAGTCACAGCAAAGGCAATACGAAAGCAAATTTCCTTATATAGTTGATGTCATGGGGCCTACCTTCAAATCCTCTTTTGATGAAGTTCTCATTGTGTTGCTCCATCTCTCGTTCTTCTAATCACTTCTGTACCTAAAAACAACATACGGAGAACAAAAACGAGCATAATAGAATACAACCAAAATGATCTACTTAAAGGATCAAGGAACTTCAAGCTCTCAATAAGAAATTTGACATAAGATATAGGAAATAAACCATTGATTTGTATTAATATAAACTAAAGTAAAACTCAGCCATGCCTCGACATTGTAGGTCTCCTTGAAGGGTCCTGTTAGCATGTCTCCGCAAGCATTCACTTATGAAGTGTCTCCCAAGAGGATGAATAACTCTCTCTCCTACCCGAAAGGAAAAATTATGATGCTAGGACACTCATACAATCAAGCCAACTCCACTCAAAACCATCCCAGGCTAAGTTACATAAGAGGCTACTTCCAAACTCTAAAAGCTACCAACTTCAAATTCCACTTGCCACTAATTCTTCACTACTAGCTTGAACTTAGCCATGAAGGAGATATTTATAAGAGGAGGAGCCTCCATAAGAGATGGGAGAAAGATCTTATCCCTTTGGGAGGTTGCACAAAGGGTGGAACAACCATCCCAAAGGAGGGAGCCAAGCTCATCTGATCCAACAACCAACCCGAGGAGTGCTCATTGATAATTTGTTAAAACAAACTCGCCAAAAGTAAATCATCACAAGTGAAATGCAAACATAGAGCGATGACGTCGCTAGTCTTAGTTCAATCTTGGCCCTATTTGTGGGTGGTATAACTAATGACCTGTGATGACCAAAAAACATAGGTAAAAAAGTGTTTGCTCTAGGAGTAATGAACTGAGGTATTCTTCCTAAGATGATAGAGAAGACACTGACACATATTTTGCAACATGACAGAAAGTAGATGTCAATAACTTAGACTGACAGTGTCTTGGATCAAGGAATGTGGGGTCGATGACAAGATACTATGTAACATCCGCCATGGTCACTCAAGTTGCTTATGATATGGGAAAACCTCCTTCATCTTCAAACAATGTAAATCCCTCAGATTTAGTTTTGATAGGTGATAGGTTTGTCTCTCATATGCCTCCATTTCTTCTTATGTATGGGATTTTCAATACAAATGTCCATAATTGTCTTGTTGATTTAGGAGCCTCTTCAAATATTATACCAAGAACTGTGTGCACCAAATTGAATATTACGCCTCAAAAATCTGTCGTACACATATTTCAGCTGACAGAGCTAAAGTAGAGGTACTTGGAGAGATAGCATCAGTTTCAACCAGGTTTTCCTCTAATCCAAAATTTTCACAATAATTGAAATTCTAGTCGTTGATATCCCTAAATTTTATGGTTTAATTCTGTGTAGGGATTGTTCTAAAGAGTTGCAGTGATACTTTGTAACTGATTGGTCTCACATGTGGTTGCAACACAATGGTAAACCAAACCAAATCAGAGTAGATCATGAAAAATTCATGAAGTACACAGTCACTGATATCGAGGGAAGCAATGAAGTTGTAACTTTCACCAATAACATTATTAGAAACTACTTAGTTGAGTCATTCTTCGGATACTTGAAGACTCAAAGATCTTCCTTTCCAGATAATGTTGTAATATCTCAAAGAGAAAAAATTTCACAAATAGATGCTTCCAAGTGTGTATATATAGCTGATAAAGTTGTAAATAATTCACTGTTTTGGACACTTTATTTTGATGGTTCCAAGTCTGAAGACGGTTTAGGTGGAAGATGCATCTTAATCAACCTATAAGGAGAGAAAACCATGTTAGCATGTAGACTTGAATTTCAATGCACTAACAACACTGCAGAATATGAAGCTTTGATTCAAGGGCTGTACAAAACCATTGGCCTTAATCTCAAGTATTTGAAAGTATATTGAGACTCGGAAATAGTTATTAATCAGGTAAGAAACACATTCCATTGCATGTCTAGGCATCTCAAAAATTATCAATCTTTAGCCGAGAATCTTACTTCTTATTTCACTACTTTTAACATTTCTGTAGTCCTCAGATTACAAAATGCAAGTGTTGATTTACTTGCCAATGTAGCATTTAGACTTATACCTTCAGAAGAATTTAATCCATATAGATTTTCAATAGAGTTAGTTTTTAGATCATTCATTCCTGACAATGTAACAAATTGGAGAGTGTTTAATAATGATTCTAATATAACCGATTTCCTTACATCAAAAGGATCCTATGAGGAATAAATCATAGATGAACATGATAATGGCTTGCAAATTAACCATAAACAAGATCAAAACACAACTCCGAAATACGCAGTCAAAATGGAAGATCTCTATGATTTGAAATACATATTTAAGAATATTACCAACTCCAAGACTCATAGTTCTACTCTGAGATTTGAGGTGGTCAAGCTAGGTACAACTGAAAAACCTCAAAATGTCAACCTAGGTCTTGGTTTATCACCTGAAGAAACAATATCATTCATCAAGATGTTGAAAACATATAAGGTCGTATTTTCCTAGGATTATTTAGATCTCAAGACCTATGATTCCTCTGTTACTCAAGATACTACAACAATGACTTCTAATGAGAAAATAGTTCAACAGAAACTGAGAAAGATTCACTGAAAACTTGAAATTCAAATCAAACCTGAGTCGAGCAAACTTCTTAAAGAAAAGATAATATCTCATGTTAGACACTCGAAATTGGTATCAAATGTGGTTCCAATCAGGAAAAAGAATGGTGATATTAGAATTTGTATTGATTTTAGAAACCTGAATAGAGCTTGTCAAAAGGATAATTTTCCTTTGCCTACCATGGAACAAATATTGCAATCAGTTGTAGGTTCTGAGCTAATGTCTTTTCCAAGTTGATTTTCGGGATACAATCAGATTCTTGTACATCCAGATGATAGGTTAAAGATGACATTCAGGACCAAGTGGCAAACATATGATTATCAGAAGATGCCTTTCAAACTTATCAATGTGGGTGCTACATTCCAACGTGCCATGGACATTTCTTTTAAATGTCTAATTAATAAATTAGTTTTTATTTACCTTGATGACATTATAGTCTACTCTAGGAATAAAAAGAACCATTTGAATGACCTAAATCATATCTTTGAAAGATGTAAGAAATGTGGCATTTCTTTTAATCCCAAAAAGTCATACTTTTCTTTAGCAGAAGGAAAGCTTCTTAGATTCATAGTGTCCAAGAAAGGGATTTATATTGATCTTGATAGAGTCCAAGAAATTGAAAAGATTCCTCTCCCACATAAAATAAAATACCATGCAATCATTCCTAGGCTAGATCAATTTTGTGAAAACATTTGTTCCAGATTTATCATAGATTGTTTTACCCATCCAATCAATGATAAGAAAAAATGGAATCTTCAAATGCGATAAAAATGAAAGAGAGTTGTTTAAGTTAATCAAAAAGGCCATCATCAATGCTCCTTCTTTAACCACTTCAGAATTTCTTAAACCTTTTGTGTTGTACACTTTTTCATCTGATACATCATATGCGGCAGTTTTAACACAGCTAAATGATCAAAACATAGAAACACCTATCTCTTTTTTTAGTTCAAATTTACAAGGTGTCAAGTTAAACTACTTAGTTGTTGAGAAAAAATATTTTGTTGTCTTTAAAACCTTGAAACATTTCAGAAATTTTCTCCTTAAAACTCATACAAAAATAATAGTAACTTACCCTGTAGTAAGGAAACTTCTGATTCAAAGAGAAGTGGGGGATAAAAGATCCAATTGGGTCACTGCACTTCAAGAATACAATGTAGAAATTTGGCTAGCTAAAATTATTAGGGGCCAATGTTTTTGTAGGATGTTAACTGGAGCTTCCCACTTATCAACAGAAGAAGATGAAGGTAATGAAGTCAAAATATCAAATGTAAGCCTTAGCGATGCACAATCATAATATACTGATTTGAAGTTTTATTTGAACAATGGATATGCTCCTATGCATCTCAATTACAAAACAAAATGTGCTTTAAGGTTAAAATTAAATCAGTATCAATTGGTTGATGATTTATTATTTAGGAAAAAATATGATTGAGTCTTATTAAGATGCCTGTAGAAACCTGAAGCTAGAAAGGTTATGCAGGAGTTACATGATGGACCAACTAGAGGTCATTTCGGAGGAACACAACGACTCATAAAATCCTACATGTAGGTTATTATTGGCCAACACTGTCCAAGGATGCACATGACTATGCAAGAAAATGCAATATTTGTCAGACTACAACCAGAAGAGAAAGAAACAAGCATTCCCTTTGCAGCCAGTCAATATCTAACAACCACTTGAACAATGGGGATTAGATATAATTGGTGAGATTGTTCCTAACTCTTCCAAGAAACAAAAATACATCCTTACATCTACTGATTATTTCACGACATGGGTAGAGGCTATCCCACAAAAAGTATCTAATACAAAAGGTATTACAGATTTCATTGATTAGTACATAATTACCGGATTTGGCCTCCCCAAAGCTTTAATGTTTCATACTGCATCTTATTTCTCTGGAAATACTATTGAAGTATTCAGCCAAATATTATCCACAAGGTAATGGATCAACCGAATCAACAAACAAAAACCTTATAAGAAACATCAAGAAGACTATTGACCAAAATCACAGGAATTGGCACAAAGCACTGACATTTGCTCTTTGGGTAGATAGAATAACACAAAAGGCCTCGATTGGTTCTTATCCTTTTGCTTTATTTTATGGGAAATAATTCATTCTCCCCACAAACATAACAACCCCATCTCTCACCCTAGTGCAGTTTACCAATGAAAATCCTTCCTCTTCTCTTCATGCAAGACAATTTCAGATTCTTAAACTCGAAGAAGAAAGAGAAAAGGCTAAAGCTACACATTCCCATCATCAATAGTTGGTCAAGGCCTCTTTTGATACAACCTCTGCCAGTCATAAAACTTTTGAAATAGGTGATTTAGTTTTGAAATGGGATAAAGCACATGAGGAAAAAGGTAAGAATACCAATTTCCAAAAACTGTGGCTAGGACCATTCCAAATCATTGAGAAAATTGGTCAATCAACATTTATGTTGCAAGACTTTTCATGAAAAATGGATTCCTTGCCCGTTAATGGCAAAATTCTAAAAAAAATACTTTTCCTAGAAGACAACCTCCTCTATTTTTGTATCATATTGTCTTTAAGATTCTTAGGAAAATAAGCGTTAATGTAGTATTTAGTTTTGGCTTCTCAAAATAAAATCTCTGATAATATTTTGATTTTTCGCTTCCATAAGTAGGAAGAGTTAAAGAAATAATTAGAGAATTCATGTATCAAAATGAACCTTAATCCTTTGAAATAACTTGTCCTTGCTAGAAAAATCTATTTAATGAACAAGCCCTTATCTTTATAAAGTATAGATGTCTTGTTATCAATCAAAGAAAAGAATCTTTAACCCAGTAAGGACATTCTACTGATGAGTATCTTAAAATTCTATCATTATCATCCAAAACTCTTAAAAAGGGCGAGTGATTCACCCCATCGGATAAAATTTTCTTTTTTCACAGTGTAATTCTTAAATGTGCAGAACTTAAAAGATAATAAGTCTCATCATGAGCTTATTTACCATGATGATAGGAGAATAACGAAACTGATATTACCAAAACTGCATATCAAAACAACATAATAGCCAATGATCTAATCAATCAAAAGACAAAGGGTCTCATCGAGAGCTAGCTTGTTCAGTTTAGTTGCAACTGGTGAATGGCATTGTCATTATTGGGTTACCAAGCCTAGAGAATGTATTTTAAATTTAAAAACAAAATTACATGAAAAGAAAAGAAAGGTCTTTAGGAAAAAGAAAAAGAAAATGAATACCATTTTGAATTTTGAAAATTGCTTCGGATGGTACAATGAATCATTGTTGGCCAAAAGGTAACCCTATCGAGGCTATGAATTCCTGCTAGTAGCAGAGGCTCTATCTATGATAAATGAGGAAACCAAAAACTAATTTGTAGAAAGCACCTGCTATATATTTTAAAATTTTAGAATTCACTGATGAAAAATCTGTATTTTTATCACTACAAGAGTAAATTGGTTGAATACATAGATTTAGTGAGTGATTATGATTTCAGAGAAATATTGTTTAGGTTATAACCCATGTAATTATTATCCCTATAACTTTTCTTGTTTTGAAAGTTTTTAGAAATTTCAAAAGGATAAATGAGAGATCACCGGTTCTCCCAAGTGAATCGCCAATTGTTGTACTATGTAAACCCCCCCCACCCCATTTACATGAATAATAGTTGGTATTTGGCATATAAATGGCAACCCTTTTTAAAAAATCTTAGTATTTGAAAAATAAATCCTAACTCTAAGAAATTGCCTTGAAAACTCTTAGAAAACAACCCAAGTTTGGGATCTTTGTCACAAATTGCATTTCGAATTTCTCCCATGTAATAATTATAAACATCTTTAAGTAAATCCTGAATTATGATATGTGATGAGACCCCACGCTGTGATATACCGACCGAAACACCTTGAGAACATGCGATCACACTTCGCAGACTGACAAATAAACAAGCCATGCCATTGTTTCATCCGTTAACGATTTGCGAAATGAAATATTGTGATTTTCACAATTGCATTTCACATTATAAGTAGCCAATACTATATTACAATGTTTAAAAGTTGCAATGTGTGAATAAAGCACCAAGCATGGGAAGTAATTGTGGTTTAATATAATAATGAATAGTTTGAAAGGGTAATTAATGTTTAGCAGACCGAGGAAAAGTAATGATGTTTCAAGTTATGGCTGGTTAACGTTGAATATCTCATTTGAAATCCTTCCATCATTCAAAGTCATTTTAGAGAGTTTTCAACCTTAATTTCCCTATATCACCTGTGCTAATATATCTCTTCCATTTCAGGCAAGCTTCAAAAGACATGTCATTGCAGAAGGTGATGCAAAAGAAGAAAAAGTAGAGAATTACAATGTCTGGGCTATGAAAAATGTCTCCTATATTCTCTGATATAGTATGCACCACTGATGGGGGAGAAAAAACATGCGAGGTCATAGACAACAGGCTTGATGGTGAGCATCCCAAAATTAGTTTCGTAAAGGCAATGATTGATTTAATAAAACCTTCGGGAGAGCAATTCAAAGATGTTTCATGTTCTTTCCTTCACAAAATATGAGTGAGAGTGAAGATCCTCCCCTATATAGATATGATAGGTCGGTCATGGAAAATCTAACCATTGAAGTTAGGGTACTAGAGAACAAGTTCAAATTTGACAAAAAGGGTATGTATCCAATATTCTCCTTAGCAAAGCCCTACAACCATGCAGCTCTTATGTTATGTAGGCTATATGGATTACCTAACAATGCTATGTTTTCCATATAATGGATCCCTTTGATTGATGCCTGTGTCAATTCCCACATTATGAATTGGGCCATTATCCTATCTAATAACCTAGACACTTTCATCACCGAGTACCATCAGAAGATATCCTCCTCCGCAGAAAACCTCCCTCCATTCCATTTCAATGCCTACATCATGGATGTCATCTGTTTCTACACTAAATTTCCAATCATGGGTTGGAAATGGACCTTGTAGGACCCCTAACCTATCCATCTCAGATTTGGGAATCCCATTACATACCCCATTTTTATAAAATATGCCATGTCATTATTTTTTCATTGCATCAATTAATTTTTAATAAGAAAGCCCCTAAGTTTTTCAAAGATGCCGCTACAGACCTTCTTGTAGTGGGAAAGTATTTTGTTGAATAATGGTTTACATACATCAGGAGCTTTTGTAGTACAACATACTTGAATGTCCTCCCTTTCTATGTCTCTGATAAATTTCTGGCAAGAGAAATATCCCACCAGGCTATGGGAAAAGGCTTGACCAAGACCCTAAAAGAGAGCAAGAAGTTATTATGGCTATTTTTTCCTATTCGATGTAGTTCCTTTTCATTAGCAATTTTTAACCATGCAACCAAGGAGTTAGTAAGCCTAGAAAGCCTCAGGCTACATATTTTTCCGAAAAGGTAATTTGATCCAGACAAATAGCACATAACATTAATACTATAGTAAAGATCAAGCCTTATAACCATGAGGTTAATAATTCTGAAGAATTTTTACTATCAGCTGAATCCTTAGAACTAGTGTTTGAGTGGGCAAAGGAAAATATGAGTCCTGAATATTTTGAAAGCTTTCAAGAGTTCAGAAACCAAGGGCTCGAAATAATTTCACCGCATTTGTTGAAAGTTGACAACAAGCCTACAACCAGTGTGACTATCAATAGTGGGGGACCTACTTCTCGCATAGAGTCTCAAGTGGATATAGGGAAAGAATTTGATATAGGGATGACCTAAGACGTCGAGAATACAATGGAATCCAGTAGGGGGTCAGCTGAAAAGTAGGGTATGATCTGCCCAACTAAAGATATTGGTTGTGAGGTCAAAATTAGCAGTTTGGAGTAGGAGTGGAATCAATTAAATAAAAAACTACAAGACACTCCTAGGACAACAGATGTTTAGGAAACCATGAAATATCACACTCCCCTGCATACCCAGAATATTATAGAGTTTGAGTCGATGGAAGAGGAAGGGACAAGTTCGCAGTAGACAGAAATTATTCCTGCTTTACCCACCTCGGAAATTTTCCTAAAGGTGATTGCCCAACAAATCGCTCAATTGTAGCATTGTATGGAAGTGTTAAAGATAAGCCATGAAGAAGACATTTCTGCAAAGAACGTGCAAGTTCAAGAATTGTAAGAGGCCATGGAAAAATATGAAGATGTCGCTATTATCGAGGAATTCATCAAAGACGCACTAGAGCTAAAATCCCTCCTATTAAAACAACAAGAACTATTTTTGCCAAAATATGTCACATATTTCTCCTTATCTAATCATCAGTAACCAGCTAATAGATAAGGCGATTGACCAAAGAACCAAATTTAATGATCTGAACACAAGAATCTTAGAATTCTTCAAGTGGAAAGAAATAGAAGAGGGAAGGAGGGCTAATCTTCCTAAGATCGAGGAGACACATAAGGATATTCTATTCACGGATTGGGATGCAAGGATCAAATAAGATGAATTAGCAGTTGCAAGAGTAGTCGAGGTGTCGAAGAACATAGTAAAAGTGGTAAACCACACTTTCTATGCCACAAACGTTGTGAAAGATGACAATTCGAAAAATACTACCCAAGTTAAATGACTTGTAGAAAAGATGGAAGGAAAGAGTTGGAAATTCAAAGGGAAGAAATTTCAAAATTAGCAAATACTAACTGTGAGGCATATTCGCGATACCCTGTCAACCCACACAACCAAATTATGACCCTTAACTGCTCACTTCGTTCAACTCAGCTGCCACCTCTCACAGATGTTATTTTCACAGGATAGGTCAAAACATAGTTTGGGGCACCTCCTTAAGTTAAACCAATGGCTGATATATGATATTTAATAGGGAATCTGGTACATAGCAAGTCATAATTGTAGCCTCTTCTCATCAAGTCACTTCTGTTTTTAGAGTTAGTTAACTAGTTAGGAGGAAGGTTGTTTGAAACCTCCTCAGATTTTTGTATAATCTATTTTTGAACATTAGTTAGAATAGTATTTATACCTTTCTCATGCATTTAGAAAAGGATCGAGAATTTTATCAAAAAAATTTGCAAAGAATGCATTTTTTTTAAGTTTGTGAATCCTTTGATGAAATTATTGAACATGATTGTTTCTCTTAGATATCATACTACTTTCCTTTGTTGATGCACTATTGTATACTTGGAAGATAATTTGATCTGAAGAAAGGAGTTGATCTATGTCCTTAGTTGAATGAGCAAAACTTCACACATATGGTACTTCTATCTAGTATGATAAGTTCTTTTTTTTTTTAATTAGTGATAACACTTCATTTTCATGGATTGTATATGAGACATGTTATTTACGTTAAGCGTTAATTGCACTATTGCATGATGCCTCGCTGAAATTGTTTATTTTCATATATAATCATCAGATATATGCGATATATTTTATACATTTCTTTGGCTAATTATTTAGTCAAAGAAATTATCTTTATATGTTATCACCTCTGTTTAATGTGTGATTGATCTTTATTATCACATGTCAAATAGATATATTTTTAGATCACATATCACACAGAAATAATGGGGTTTATATTAGATTACGTTAGCTAGGGATTTGCATGATAGAAAAGGTCGTTTAGTTATCACTATACATATTACAATCACTTGAAAAGCCCCCACTCTCATTTTAAAACCGACACTGGGAAACTGGTCCCATCATCCCCAGTTGGAGCCAGCACTTTAAACATAAAAGGAGTTTTCTTAAGGTTTAGACAGGGTGGTTATCCCCAATGTTGGAGCAGCAGAAATCTGAGGCTCCAACAAGTCCTTATCATCCTCTTCAGTAGTTACATTATAGCATTGAAGCACATCGTGCAGCTGGGTGCTCGAGTTTGGTTGGATCCATTCCATAGGTCCTTGCGGTGTTTTGTAGATAACTGCCTTAATTTATTGCAACGCTTCATCAATGCTTGTGAAGCCATCTTAAAAGTTGAAGGTCAATAAGAATCCTTCCTTCAATACATCCCACTCAGTAGTGCCATGGTGGAGCTCCATTTCTAGATACCAATTCATCATAATTGTATCCAATGTATGGAAAAAGATGTGTACCCATTTCGGCTACGGTTCTATTCCCCGAGCTTTAGTCCATTTTTCTAGATGATCATGTGGATCATCCCTTCCACTATATTTCCTAGTAAGTCTAGTATTTTCATTCCCAAACCATAACCGCATCATTCCCTGATAATCTCTGCATCCAGAAAAACTATCTTTATGCGTACCCCACCATTTTGCAGGTGTAGTGCGCAGTGCCAAATATAAGGCTTGGAAGTGGTGATCCGCAGGGACTTCTCACTCAAATTCATCCAAATATAGATAAACTTCAATTAAACCATCATAATAGGGTTATTTTCTTACCTTCAACGACACACATCACAATGATTTTATCATCATATTACAGCACAATGCAGACACTTCATTTTTGGGATAGGGTCCCCTAGGGTCAATTTTGGGGGAAAAGCCCAAGTTTTGTTGTATAAAAATGTAAAGTCTCTGCAAATTGTGGTTGCAGAGTGTGTAGATAGTTAAAGAGTCATAAAGGCTTTTACCCTTCTTTATGTAAGATGAGTCAACATTTTGAGGATCTACCCATGGTCCGCAGACTATGGGATTTTATAAATAAGTATGTCTTAGTGTGTCTAAAGAAGAGTAATGAAGTTTCCCTATGGGAGAAGTCTAGAGAGTTAGCGCAAAAGAGTAGGAAGAGAGGCTCTGTAGTTGTGTGCACAGAGGCCTAGAGTATAGTCCACAGCTGAGTGCGTGGACCCCTGCAGATGAGTGTGTAGGGAAGTCTTTAGTCTGTAAGCTGAACCGACTATTAGTAAAGAAGATTGTTTGGTCAATTTAGTGTGTTCTAAATTGCTAATTAAAATGTCAATCCGGGATTCGTAAACTGAAGAAGTGAGGTGTACTATATGTACAAGATAACCATTTTCTTAGTCTTTTGTCATTTTTGAGTTTTTTTTAGTTTTTTTTTGGGTTTATCTTCTATGGATTCCCTAGTGTGTGATGGTGAAATTGAAAGTTAAGTATGGATGGTAATGGTGATTTCTACAGTGATTTTCCAAACTTAAAAGTTTTCAAAAAGAAAGCTTCAAACTAACTGTAATGAAATCAATTCTCAAAAGGAAGTAAATGTACCAAATAGTGAACTAGTGACAATGGCCCAGTATCCTTACTGCTGTATGAAAAAGAAAGTAAAAACTGAACTTAAAGAAACTCAAAGACTAAAAGCAAAGCAACTAAATCACACCACTTCAACCCCTGTTCTGATCCTTCTCCTTTCAACTCAATCTGTCTATAGGAAGTAATCATAAACAAGCTGAGTAATATGATATTTGAATTAGTGTGTTCTAACGGCAACGACGCCAAAATGTTTGGTCAATTTAGTGTGTTCTAAATTGCTAATTAAAATTTCAATCCGGGATTTGTAAACTGACGAAGTGAGGTGTACTATATGTACAAGATAACCATTTTCTTAGTCTTTTGTCATTTTTGAGTTTTTTTAGTTTGTTTTTGGGTTTATCTTCTATGGATTCCCTAGTGTGTGATGGCGAAATTGAAAGTTAAGTATGGATGGTAATGGTGATTTCTAAAGTGATTTTCCAAACTTAAAAGTTTTCAAAAAGAAAGATTCAAACTAACTATAATGAAATCAATTCTCAAAAGGAAGTAAATGTACCAAATAGTGAACTAGTGATAATGGCCCAGTATCCTTACTGCTATATGAAAAAGAAAGTAAAAACTGAACTTAGAGCAACTCAAAGACTGAAAGCAAACCAACTAAATCACACTACTTCAACCCCTACTCTGATCCTTCTCCTTTCAACTCAATCTGTCTATAGGAAGTAATCATAAACAAGCTGAGTAATATGATATCTAAATTGCAGGAAATTAAATTGCATAAAAGGAAACTAAGATTTAACTACTCAATCATATTTCAACTCTTGAAAATGACAGAAGTAATTCAATCTCTAGCTTGCAGGAAAGAAAACTAAATCATACTACAATAAGTAATATTCTGATTCCTTACTAATAGAGTCACTTGACTATAGAAAGGAAATCATAAACAGATGAGTAATATGATGTCTAAGTAGCAGAAAAGTAAATAAGCAAAACGCAATTTGAAAAATGACAGTGCTGGAATTAAACTCAGGAAATGAAAATCAGCAGAAAGGACAAGATGATCTCATGTTAGTAGTTATCAAAAAAAATATGCTAATCTGCCCGGGCTACCTATAATAAAACCTGTAAAAGAAGCACTGATCAGCTAACAGTTATAAAAGAAAACATGAAGGAAATATGGACAGCAATGAACATCAGAACAACGCAATATATATACAAGAAATGATTAAAAAAACAATAAATGAAAGCAAGTAAGAAACTATAGAAAGCTTTGGTGTACAGGGGCCCTCTGCAACCTCGGCTAGTCAATCACTTAGTCACAAATCAGATTCAAAAAAACTGTCTTCTCATGTATTTAAAGTGCAGAAATAAAGCAAAGTGAAACGCAATACAGTGGGCTGATGACAACAGTCAAAATTACAATTCAAAAACTAGTTATTCAGCGTATATCAACGCGTTATTTGTAAGAAAAGGTGTTGCAACTAATTCCTAGATTTATGCTGCCAAGAGACACGTAAATCTCCTTAACCCGAGATCTAGCATGATGGTCATCATGACAGTTGAATTCATGGAGTGGTGGCTGCTTGGTTCCATTCACAGGCTGCTCTCCAGGTGTGCCAGTACCTCCAGAAACCAAGGATCGTGCCATGCAAACCTTCACGTGGGAAAAACAGAGCCGTGCCACCATAAAATTCCTCATTTGGCCTCTCCTTTGACCATCGTTGACCGCGACCGTTTATGAGTGATTTGGTTGATCTTAGGGGGCACACTCCATGTACACGTCACTTGCAGCTTACCCATGTGGTCGGTTTCTCCATTGGACACCTGTAGCATAGCCTTTAACAAAATGGCTGCGGAAACTTGGGCTGGCTGCAGAAAGTGACAAGTTTCCGCAGCTGCATGAACAAAAATCTAAATCGAACAATAGTCCTAAACATAGTTAGGAAACCATTTCATAAGCTCTTTTTAGACTAATATGCAACGATTTGATAGCTTGGTGGATGAAGTAAATGGAAAAAGAAGGCTGAAAGGGTATATAGAGAAGTGCAGGTTTGGGACTCAACAAAAATTATTGAAGAAATAACAATTTTTATCTCTCTACTACTATTTTATATGAATGCACTTATCCTGTGATGAATGATGGGTTTATGAAATAATGATGTATCGATGCGCACCTACACACGATTTATGTTGTTACTTGAACACAATTAATATTAACTGTTTATGCAAAGATTATCTTGTCGTATGTTAAATTTATCAAACACTTAAGTTGATAAAGTAATTAATAGGATATGAGTAATCTCTTATGCGTGTAAGTAGTTGACTCATCTATTCAGGGTCCATGAAAGATAGTTGTAAACCTCCGCGAAGGTCTAGAGGTAGACTAAAGGAGTGATATCAATAATCCATAAAGGATTATCGGTCTGTGTGAAGGAAGATTTAGGGCACAAATGACATCATACTGATCTCTAGGTGCAGAAACTTGGTTCCAGCATCCCCCCATACTGCTTTGGGTGAGACTTGAATCCGCGCTCTGCAGATTGATGCCAAAAGTGCTAGTAGTGAAGGGATTTATTTGGTGCAACTAAATCTGAACCTAGGTCAGGACCTACTAAGCCAACAAATGGTTTCATTTTCAGGACTGAGATCTGCATAAATAGATGTGTGATGTCACATCACTAATATCCAACAAAGAAAGAAATTGAGAAGTGGTTGGATAGAAATATCCACGAATTTGTGACACAAGAAAACAAAAATCCATGTCTGACAAAAGAATAGTGGTTGAATAGATACTTATACATAGATATACACGATATCTTATTTTGCACCTTCCCGATCGAACTATACGAGTGGATCGCTAAATTGGCAGATGACCAAGGAAAGTGGAGGCTTGACGGTGCAATAGTGTGGACCCTGGAGCTAGTGTGGAGGTTGGAAGCCTCTAAAGCTAAGATCATGTGCACTTTCGATCATTGGCTTAACTGAGTCATAGGAGGATTTGTGATAGAATTCATGGTCGATACCTCAGTCAGCAATAGTGAAGCAGAGAAGCATGTTTTCAAAGGGCCGCGAGGTAAGTATTTGAAATCTTTGAATACTTGGATTAAAATTCTCTTGTGTGAAAAGTGGGTTATGCCATTACCTTTATGTTTGGATCTATGCGAAGTGGATGATTATTTAGAAATCAGGAGAGAGCAGGTCCTGAATACAACCCATTGATAGAACCTCCTTCGAGCGACAATGGAGGAGCGGTACAAGCCTCACCGTGAAGCGCTGTACAGTTGATAAACCAGGATTTTTCGTGAATAACTCATCAACCCACACCACCTCCCCCTTCACCTCCACAAAATACACCTTAGCCAACACCACCACCACGTCCGCCACCATTCAATATGTCGAATATGATGAAGCTACCCATTTTGAAGGGCTTGGGAAGTGAGGATTTGAATCAGTTTTGGTTCATTTGAGAAGGTTGTATGGACAACACAGAATATTACAGACAATAATATAAAGAAGGCGTAGTTGGTTACTACTTTACAAGATCGTACATTGACATGCTACATTAAGTACTACACGGATATCCCATTGGCATCGTTAGCAAACACTCAAACTGTTATGCACAAGGAATTCAGTAGAGCTAAATCTGAATCAGAATTATTCATTGGATTCATGGAAACCATGATGAGGATTGGCAAAACTTCCTTGAAGTTGAATCAGGGACTGAAGTGCAGAATCTTCGAAGCCAATATGAATCTTAGAGATAGTCAGTACCACGATTGGTTTAAAGACGCGCTCCTACCTCACTTGAGGATTGCTTTGTCACAACAAGATATAGGGACTCAGGAATAAGTATTGGAGATCACAATGAGGTTACATGAGACCCCTGTCTAGGCCGTGATGCTGGAATTTCAATAGATTCATGTGGAGTTGCAGAACCTCTGCTTGGAGTCGCAGAGCTTGAAGAAGGAAAAAGAAGCTTGGCCAGAGGTGCACAAAGAACTTTGGTGCCTAAAATGTAAAAACAATGGGCATGATAACAATTACTGCCATGTTTTCGTGAATTATATGGCACTGGGAGGGCCCATTCCTCTGAGGCACGTAGCCCCTGTAGGACCAAGTACAGGGCTTGCACTGTGGTGTGTTATCCATCAAGTAGTAGGAAAACATGTAACAAACAATTGCCACTTGGTGCAAAAATTTGTGCAGGCACCCCAATAGTTATTTTTCAATTTCTATAAATCTGTGGGACACGATGAGCATAACTGTCATAGCTATGAGTTAACGAAGGAGAGAACATCCTCATATCAAATGTAGACAAAAACTCGGCCTCTAGATCAAGGCACTGGGGGAGTATGCAGAGGATATCAGGGGTGCAGATGAGATCGAGGAGGAGGAGGACCTGATAGAGGTCAAGGACAAGTTATTTGCTATAGTTATGGATTGCAAGGACACTACGTGTGGGAATATACAAGCCAAACTCGCCCATCTTGCTGATATTGTACTCAGGTTGACCATGTGATAGAAGAATGCTCTATAGTGATAGCTAAGATGCAGGAGAAGAAGGCACAACCTCAACACCCTACCTAGAATTTATAGATGATCGAGACCAAGCCCCGCGAGGAGGATCCCAATGTGAATATTGTGCTGTCAAGCGGAATGATGTCTTGCTATGATAAATGAAAGCAACCTGAAGAAAGTGAGTGGGTTCACAAGGCTCCAAAAAAAGAAGTTGGGTTTGACCTGGAGCGTGCAAAGGAAATGTTAATAGAAGCAAGGAAAAGATTCGCTGAGGCCTCTACCTCAGGATGTCAGGACAAGCTATTTGAAGAAGTTGACCCCTCCATGCTTACCACTTTCTTTGAGAATTGTATGAAGTTGCTCCGCGATAAAACGGTGGTGAAGGGGCTACAAGAACTGATAAATAAGTGTGCTAGTAAGGGAGGTGCTCCTAAAGAACACCGTGCAGTCAAAAAGATGGGCAAACACAAGGCGAGAACCAGGTCTGAGATGAGGCTTACCACGCAAATAGGAGAGTATGAAGTGGATCAGGATATTCTCGATCTGGGGTTGAATGTGAATGTTTTGCCTAAACAAACATGGGAAAGAATGGGGAGACCTGCACTGCAATGCTCCCCAATTCAACTGAGGATGGAAAATCAATAGAGGATCATTCCTATGGGGATATTTCATGTAGTGACCATAGATATAGAAGGAGCGAGTGTGGTGGTTGGTTTTGAAGTAATAGAGATTGTTGATGACAACAACCCGTACCTCATGCTCCTCGAAATTGATTAGGCCATTGATATGAATGGAGTAATCAATTTAATGAAATGGACGATGTCATTTGAAAGGAAATCACTCCATGTAGTAGTGCCATTGGACCCTATAGAAGGACCACACTACATGAAACCCATCTACGATTATGTGGAAAGAAATGATGATTTGAACCATATATATAAGATAACAGTGTGATGTCAAGATTGGGTTAATTTGCCACTTGATGGACGAATTGCATGGGACTGCAAAAGATCTTATACGTCAGATTCAGATGAAGAATTAGAGCACTAGCAGAATGCGTTGCACAAAGTATCTACACTGTGATGTAATATGATGACTAAATCATTGTGTTGTATATCATCTGAGGTAAGAAGTTTTCCTTATTATGATGGTATAACTGATGTAGATAAATTTTTGGATTCATTTGAAAGGGAAGTACCGGAGAAGCATCACTTCCAAGTGTTGGATTTGGCACTCCGCACTATGCCTGCACGGTGGTGGGGTACACATAAACACTATTTTGGCGAAAGCCGCAAGTACATAAGAGTGATGAGATTGCGGTTTGGTCGCTTGAAAGTCTGGCTAACTGAAAAATGCAATGGGAGAAATGATCCTCACAATCATTTAGCAAAACAGACTAAGTTTTATGGAACAAAGTAGTAGCCAAAGTGGGTGCATATTTTCTGTCACACTCTGGACATTGTTCCTATGAATTGGTACTTGGAAACAGAGCTCCACCACGACACCATAGAGTGGGACATATTAAGAGAAGGATTTTTTATGACCTTTAGCTTTGAGGATGGGTTTGAAAGCATCGACGAAGCACTATAGGAGGTTAAGGTAGAAAAAATCAAAATACTGCAGGATCCCTTAGACTTGATTCACATAGATTGGAGCACCCAGCTATGCCGTGCATTAGAATGCTACAATGTGACCGCTAAATAATATGATGAGGATCCAAGGAATATTAACATCTCAGAGGCAGAGGTCCACCACCATGTTGAGGGACCGCAGATAGAGAATCCAGACACTGCTAAACCATTGAATACTAGACAAGTGAACATTGGCACAGAAGCGTAGCTGAAATTTGTGAAGATTGGAGATTACTGGAAGGATTCCATAGTAGATACGGTTGCTGCGTTTCTCCGCAAATACCAGGATTTGTTCCCCACCAAATTTTATGACCTAAAAGGTATCATAGGAGACTTGGGTTTGATGAAGATTACCTTGAAGCTAGGCACAAAGCTAATCAAGTAGAGGCCATATCGCCCTAATCTCAAGTATAAAGAAAAGGTATGCTTGGAGTTAGACAAGATGCTTGCAATGGGTATTATTGAACCATTGGAGGAATCTAATTGGGTGAGTCCAATGGTCATTCAAGAAAAGAAGTAAAAGGATGAAATAAGGATTTTTGTAGATCTCCGGAAGCTTAACGATGGTTACATTCATGATCCTTTTCCAAATCTTTTTACAGATGAAGTACTGGATAATGTTGGAGGGCAGGAGGCCTATTCATTCACTGATGGGTTCTCTGGATACCATCAGATTAGGATCTCGCTAGAAGAAAGGAGTGAGACCACCTTCATGACAGAGTGAGGATGTTTCTAGTATACAATGATGCCTTTTGGACTTAAGAATGTGCCGATGATCTTCTCACGCATATTCATCACGACGTTCAAAGAATTCATTCACAAGTTCTTGGAGTTATATTTTGATGATTGGATAGTGTTTGGGCTTGTAAAGAGCCATGTAGCCAGCTTTCACTTGATGTTGGATACCTATCGAAAGTATCAGATCACACTAAACCTGAATAAATTCTTGTTCTACGTCCCTTTTGGAATCTTGCTAGGTCATGTGATATGTAGGAAAGGACTTATGGTGGACCCTACTAAGATCGTGGTAATAATTATTTTGGAGGGACCGAGAAGTGTTAAACAACTACGTGCAACACTAGATGACACTGGGTACTATTGGAAGTTCATTAAAAGTTATGCCTAGATTACTGCGCCTATGGAGAAACTATTGAAAAAGGACGCCACATTCTATTGGGATGAAGAATTTTAGCGAAGCTTGGATGTACTGAAAGAGAAAATGGTCAGGGCATCGATCCTAGTCTTCCTGGATTGGAAGAAGGAATTTCATGTGCATCTGGATGCTTGATGTTTTGCGCTAGGAGCAGTGCTGACAGAGGCTAGTGAAGTAGAATTGGATCACCCTATAGAAATTACGAGCAGGAAGTTGTCTAAGGCTAAAAATAATTATTCGATAACAGAGCGCAAAGGCTGGCTATGGTGTACACAATCCAGAAGTTCATACATTACCTACTCAAGATGTACACAAACCATTCTGCATTAAAATATTTAATCAAAAAGCTTGTGTTTAGGTGGAAAATATGTAGATGGTTGTTGTTGTTTCAAGAGTATGATTTCGACGTGATTGTTAAGCCAGGAAGGTTGAATCTTGGGTCAGACCATCTGTCGCAGATTGAAACTCGAGAGGAGCCTCCAATTTGGGGGAAGGGTTTCCTGATGCGCATCTCTTCGCAGTGCTCATAGCAGATAATCACTTTGCAGAAATTATCTACTTTTTGACTATGGGGATAGTTCAAGAAGGATACAACAGTCAGAAGAAGAAATAATTGGTGTTGTAGGTTATAGACTTTTTGGTAATTTGCAGGCCATTTGTATACGATGGGATCGGATGAGATACGTAGACATTATGTGCCTGATTTTGAACAAAATACTATCCTGGCTAAAGCTCATGGAGGAGTTGCGGGAGGGCATTACGGAGGAAGCGAAACAACACAAAAGATTGTATGCGCTGGATTTATTGCACAAAATATTGTCACCATGACATTCTACAATCATTGTGAGTCTATCGCCACTCATACTTTCCTCCTTTGCAAGTCTTAAACCTCAGCTCTTCGTGTCAAGCCTTGAAAAATAAGAGAAAGCCCTTAAAAATCTGTAAAACGCTGGTTCCACACTTTCTCTTAGCATTAACTATGGTCTCGCACCTATTGGTCATGTCTCCTGGATACCTGACCACTCTGTTTCTGTGTAATGGGTGTGGACCCCTGTAAAAGTCAAAAAGGTGCAAGTGCATTCTTAAAAACTCACCTTGGGTTATTTCTACAAGCTTCTAGAGGGAATCTTGAGGTGGCAAGTTCACTCCATTAAGGTTCATGCATCCCATACCTTAAGGAGCTAACCCCTTGATGTGAGGAACTTATCCCTTTGAAGGAGGACTCTATCCCTTAATAGGTGGACCTGTAATGTCCTTCCCCTGCACTATAAAATGAGGCATTGGGCTGGTTACTGAGGAGGTTTAAAGCTAAATATTTTTGAGGGTAAATGCTGTTGGAATTTAGTCTTCCTAAATGAGCTTGAGAGGAGATATTACATACCTTTTGTCATCTCATTGGGAAGAGTGTGAGGCTTGTCAAAGTAGAGGAGATTCCTACTTAGATCCTGGGAGGAGCTTGTACAACATCAAGGCACCAAAGGTTGTAAAGTTCTTCTATTCTTAAAGTTAATACAATCAAGTTTATTTTTCTCAGTAAGTTGTGTTTTATGGTTTATTTCATGGATTCCTTGATCAAAATGATGAATATGATTTATTATATTAGCTATGTAGGTGTTGTTTAATGTGTTCTTGTTTGTGATTGCAGGTTCTTAAAAGGAAACTTGTTCAGACGGTCGAAGCGTGGCTGCCACAAACTAGCATTGGACTTAAGATAGGGTCTAAAACACCTCTTGGCTTTTATTTATAAATCGCAATATATTTAGAGAAAGGTAGATTTGCTTGTTCTGCTTGTCGCTAGATATCTGTTGATACTAGGGAGATCGATCTTATCTGCAAGAACAATTTATCCGGCCGACAAATTGGTGACCATACTGGGGACTTGAATTTTTGGTTTTTTGCCTTTACTTTTACCTTGACTTGAGAAAATTTTTCTTGTTTCTAGTTTTTGCTTGATGTGTGTGGGATTGGGTAGTTTTTAGATATCTGGAATATATTTTGTTTTTTCAAAAATTTTGAAGAGGACCCCACGTTCTGTTTGTAACACAGTGTGGACATCCCCGCACTATTACTTTACTACACAGAGCGATAATGTATCTGGTTATACCAGAAGACTATGGACCCTATCAAACTTTTTGAAAAACCTAAATTGGCTTTGTCCAGTTAATATTAGGATTTATTTACATTTTTTAGCCTTTGGCCAGGTTTGCATGTGTCCTGTCAAAAGTTCCTTGTAAGTGAATTCCATTCGCATTTTGGTTTTAGGTGATTTTCTAGAAGTTTTGCGTGCCTAGTTTGATTTTCACTTGGTATTTGTAGTAACTCAGAGTTTAGAAGCCTAAGAAACCTCAAATTACCCTGGTATTTTTGGTCTTCTTGATGATTCTGACTGATTTGTGAAATCTACCCTTGTTGAGAAATAGATCTCATTTTCTCTTAGCAAAGCTTTGAACGAACTTGTTGGAAAGTTTTGAATTTCATTTTTAAAAAGAAAACATAGCTGCGTGTTTTTTGACTAATTTGTTATTCTGAACGAATTAGTCCATAGTTTGCTGAATAACTAAGTAAAATGTCCTCAAAAAGAATTTTTTTAAAGCTTTTACTTCAATTAGATTTTTAGAAATTTTTAGATCTCAAGCTTAGTTTTTTATAGTTTTGAGTGTTTTCTAGAAACTTTAGAATCTCTTTTGAAAGAAATTGTTTTCTGTAGTTTTTGAGTGTTGAAGAAGAAAAGGGATTTTTTCGTGACCATAACTAGTAGTCTCATTTTGAGCTTATTGAAAAAGACAAAAGATTTTCTTTTCATTTATATGTTGAAGAAAAGTTTTGATTTTCAAAGAATTGAATTCTAAACTCTTTCTTTAGCTAGAAATTCATTGAAGAAAAAGAATTGTTTATCATCTTAGGTGCATTTTTAGTGTTTTGGAGTCGAGTCTTCACACCATAAAGTTTCATCTCCATTCCTATTGACTTAAGAAACAACCTATAAAAATAACGCTTAAAATAAAATCGATCTAGCAATCATTTTATTTCTAGGGCTCTTATCACCAACATAGCTTAGGCTAGTATCTTGGAGTAGGGAGTAATTAAATCTCCAAGATAGTTAAAACAAACAAGTAGCTATATCTTGCGATAGGAGATAAATTCCAATTGTTACATATATGCTCTGGGAAGCTCCTCTTAAAGGAGTCAAGCACGAGATCATATCTAAACCAGTGGGGTAATCAATCCTTCCTCATTGGGAACGATAGCAGATATACACGTATTAAAAACGATAAACCTCGGATTGACCATTGTCGAGGAGCTTGGGGTCACTTGTCGGTAAACCTTGGATTATGTCAAGGAGCCTTCAAGGGTATTGAGCTTTGTTACTCTGCCCTTGCGTGTGTATCAGATTGTAGACTGTTCCCCCAGGTATATTTTGCTTCTGTTGGTAACCATAGTGACCATAATCTATAGGATTCTTTCCTAAGGTGATGGTGGAGGGAAGATCCCACTGTACCTAGAGCAGGCATTGAATAGATTCACTTGGACTCTCTGGGGGGTTCTCTTCACTCGAGACAGTTTTGTGAAGAAACTTGTGCCAATCTGTTTCATTAAGCAAGTTGTCAGGGTAACTGTTCCAACCGCCCTTTCTGTATTGAATTTTGCGACGTTTGATTTCATCACCAACTAGTGTTTTTGGTACGAAAAGTTACTATTTGCATGTTGTTTGAACTCTTAGATTTTTTGGGTGTGTGATTCAATTGTTTGTTTCTTTAGAGACTTTAGGTGGTTTTATTGAGATTTTCTTTCTTTGTGTGTGAATTAATTAAAATTTTTAATCGTGGCTGAATTATCGAGACAATCTGGTAGACTTCGGAGGTAACCTCCTGAGTATTCACCAAGCCAGCTTGAAGGGCTACGAGCTCTTGTAACTCCTAGTGACAGTAGAGTTGGGTCACCGAAAGCCAGAGAGACTCCTTTAATTATTCATCCTGATTATCATGTTCAAGCAACAGAGTATATTTCTGAACCAATTTCATTTTCCGAAGTTACTGGTAGTATTTCTTCTACTTGTGAATTAGCTGAAGAACCTAAAATTTCTAAGCCTGAAACTAAACCTGCTGCTACTCCATCCTTAGGATTGGCTTCTCCAACTTCCAGTGGTCCTGGTTCACCCAGGGTAGGAAGGATCATTACCCGAAATCTTCCTTCGAGACTCATTTCTATTGAAGAACTTGTTAGTACAGAAGAAGATATAAGTCTTCCTGAAAATCAACCAACTTTAGAACTTAGGGAGCGTGAATCAATTTTCTTCAGTCCTCCTAGGAGGGACACTTGGTACCTCCCATTGACCAACTTTTTAGAAAATCCAGGTCTTAGTTTTTCACCACCTCGAATTCCTTTTCATCCAACACCTATAGGTTATTGTCCTCCTTTGAATATGTCGAGACAGTCATCCATTTTTTCCCAATCACCGGAAGCAATTTTATATGGCAGTCCTTCTGTTCCTTCTAGGTATTAGTCACTCACTGGTACTCTTTTAGGAGCATCTCCTCAACCCATTGAACATGGGATATCAACCGGTAATAACGGAACTCAACCATTGAGCATAGAAGAAATTCTTATGATGTATGGTACTATTCCAAATCCGCAACCTCAAGGTAGTCAGTTACCGACTGGGGGCCAACCTCAAGGTACTGAATTATCGCCTGGGGGGAAACCTCAAGGTACTCAGTTACCGCCTGGGGAGCAACCTCAAGGACTATACATTCCTTCGAGACAGTACATTCCTCAAGGTCAACCCTGACTCAATACATACCTCAAGGTCAACCCCAGTATCAATATGTACCTCAAGGTCAACCCCAGTTTGAGTACGTGCCTCAAGGTTATCAACCTCAAGGTGAGTACCCAACCCAAGTTTTCCGACCACCTTCTGGTCAATCATTCATACAAGGAGCTGGAAATGTACCTTTGAATTATCATCCCTATGCTTAACCCAGTTATGGTCCTCAATATGCTCAACCTTCTATGGGTCCATACCCCGGAATGAACATGGTGTGGGATCCATCTCAAACTCAACAGATTTTGCAACCTAATGTGTAGTTGTCATCTCAATCTGGACAACCTTTGGTTTCTAGTTCAACCCAGCAACCTGTCCAGTCTACTATTCAAACTTCTACACCTGGTGTAGCTCATCAGTCTGGGCCTAGTTCACCTCGAACTCTGCCTCAAACGACTGCTACAACTACTGCAGCTTCTGTTCAATCTACCCCACCTACTTCTGGAGTATCGACAGCTCCGGTTTCTTCTGTTCCTGCATCAACTCCTTAAGCATATTTACCTCAGTTAGGACCTACAATTCAGACTCTGGTTCAGATGCCTATAGGACAACCTGGTCAAAGTATGGTTGTCACAAGTCAACCACAATTCACTTATCAACCGTACCAGGGATAGTACCAATTCGGACTTGCTGTGCAAAGCCCAGTTTACCAGTATCAACCGTACCCTGGATACACTTATCAGCAACCTCAACAACCCTAGTTTGGTCCGGTTAATCCTGGTTTTCCGGGAGGATATAATATCCCAAATGTGATTCCAATTCGAAGTTATCCTGGATATCCTCCTCCTGGGGTTGGTCTTATGACCCAGGGTTTTCGAGACCCTAACCATCAGTTACTGTTTATTACAACTTTGGACTTGCCTGATTTGTCGTGCCTTACAAACGATCCAATTAATTATCTTCTGTTTTGGCCGCCAATGCCGAATAAGTTGCCTAGTGATATCCCAAAGTTTGAAGGTAAATCAGGAGAGGATCCGTCAAACCATGTGATGACTTATCACCTCTGGTGTGCATCTAATTCCATTATAGATGATTCAATTCTCTTACGTCTCTTTCAACGCACTTTAATTGGTCTTGTGGCCAAGTGGTACATTGAGTTACCACGAGCCTCTTTTTATAATTTTAGTCAGTTAGCCACTTCATTCTTAACTCATTTTCAATTGCCTGTCAGATATGACAATGGCATGGAATTATTAACTTCACTAAAATAGTCAACGTCCACATATATTTTAGATCATATTCATGAATGGCGATGTCGACGATGTTTGGTGAAAGTTTTTATTCCAGATCAAATTTTAGCAGAATGGTTTGTTAAATCATTGTTACCTAAAATTAAGGCCGGAGTTGTTACTGAAGAGCATGTAATTTCTCAAGCTCAGTACCTCGACCTTGTTTATATGCAGTCGGGTACTTTTCACGAAAAACTCCCCGAACTTCTGGAAAAAAATCAAATAACTGTAGCTCCTTCAGGGTCTCATGCCACTGATGGTATGGTTGGATCAGTTAACACCAAAAGCAACAATAAATCTTCAAATAATTCTTCTCCTATTATAACTTTACCAGATTCCTCGTAAGGAGACTCTTCCACTGAAATTCCTGCCGATATTCATGTCATAGAATCATCTACGGCCAAATCAAAATCCAACGGTAAGAAGAAAGGGAAGAAAACAAAAAAAAAAAACTCAAAAGAGAAATCAGATAAAATAGAATCTACTGACGAGAAACGTAAACATCGATATCCTTGTCTCATTTGTGATGAAGAGTATTTTACAAGAGACTGCCAACATCACGCTGAGGTTGCAAAAATCATTAAAGGTTCTCAAACACCTGTTGTCTTGAAGGACCCTTTTCCTAGTCAAGATAGTAAGATGATCGGTTCTTCCTCAAATGCCTCGGAAGAACCCATAATGATCATGTCTCATGTTAGGATTGTGACGCGATCACAAGATTATGGTAGTAAAAGTCCTGTTGGTGGTAAGGACGCAGAATCTTCTAATTTAAACCCATCAACTTCAACTCCTTCTGGTTCTGATCTGCTACATATTAAGAAACCTAATCCAGACTTAGTAATCAAACCGGCTGCTAAAGGTATACTTCGAAAGTCGGCTTTCAAGTAGCATGCGAGAGCTGCTCAGAATTATAACATTATTGAAGACTTAGCTATTTCCCCTTCAGCAATGTCGGCTTTGGAGGTGCTGCAATCATGCCCAACACAACGTAAATTTCTATTGTCAGCTATAGGGGCTGTTGATATTCAGGACTCGAACCTTATAATATTCGATTTAGAAAATAGTACACCTCGCCTACCTCATCAAATGGCTTTCCAGATTCCAGTGTTAGTCAAAAACATACCTTTCTTTAGGACTGTAATTGATGAGGGAGCTTCTACATGTATTATGTCGATCCAATGTTGGAGATCGCTTGGTTCCCCTACACTCAATCAATCCCTAACGATTCTAAAGGCTTTTGATGGCCTTGGGTTCCATCCTTTTGGCATTCTACAAGATTTACCCATAGGGTTTGAAGGCAAAACTATTAATCTAGATGTGGAAGTGGTTGATGCCCCTCTAGATTACAACGTCCTTTTGGGTCGCAGTTGGTCTTACGCTATGAATGTTGTTGTTTTATCGGTTTTTCGGCTTATCAAGTTTCCTCATAATGGAAATATCATAACCATAGACCAGCTGACTTATTTTTCATCCGACCCAGCCTCTTCTAAAAGTATCCAGCATGTCGGTAAAACAACTATCCATTATAAGGATGTTAGGGTAGGATTGATTAAATATTCTGGTTTACTAGGAACTTTTCCTTTCCTCCTCCTAAAATATCGCCTTCTACTGCAACCATTCATATGATTTCATCAAACACTATCATTGCGGATGATCCTTGGATCGTATCTTCCAAATCTGAGGTGGATTCATTTTTTGATGCGATGCCTTTGAATCCCTATGAAATTGCATATCAGGATGTACACTCATTTTCCGACCCTTCTTCAACCAAAATTGATCTAATGAATGTGGTCCATGGAGAATCACTTTCAATATCAACCTCGGATTCAACGAATTTTTCCGAGCTTGTTCATAAGGATGAGCGGATTCGTGAAATTTTGTCTGTTGATGATTTACCATGGGAAGATCTTCATCATCGATCTTCGTTTTTACCTGAGCTTGATCATTTTGAAAATGATTTTTCATCTATTTTTACTACTGATTATGTCAAAGAACCACAGAATCCATTACAACATCCTCATTCTGAGTTAAATTTGGGAAATATCTCTCGAACAGTTCCTATTGACATTTTAGATAAACCTGGAATTGTTGAAAACATTCATATAGTTGCTTCCTATATGGACAATGAACTCCAAACTTATAAAGCCCTATTTCAATAATTTCGTGACGTGTTTGCCTGGTCATACAAAGATATGCCAGGAATCGATCCAGCAATTGTTGTTCATGAAATTAAAACTTACCCGAATGCTAAACATGTCTGGAAACATTTGCGTCAGATACATCCACGGAAAGCTGCTGCTATTAAAGCAGAAGTTGAGAAATTACTTCGAGTAGGTTTCATTTATCCAATTCCCTTAATGGATTGTGTATCGAATATTGTTCCTGTTAACAAAAAGCAAGGAACGATAAGAATATGTATCAATTATAGGGATATTAATCAAGCTTGTCCTAAAGACAATTATCCAGCCCCCTATATCGATCAAATCATTGATGATTGTGCCGGCAGTGAAATTTTCTCCTTTATGGATGGTTTTTCCAGTTACAATCAAATTAACATACTCCCTACTAATCAACCAAAAACGGCTTTGGTTTGTCCATGGGGGACTTTTGCTTATTGCAAATTACCTTTTGGATTAAAGAATGCCGGAGAAACTTTTCAAAGAGCTATGTCTTATGCGTTTCATGAAATCAATCACATTGTGCAGCCCTATCTTGATGATTTACCTGCCCATTCATTATGTAGAGCCGATCATCTCACTCATTTACGAGCAATCTTTATGACATGTAGGCATTATCGAATTAGGCTGAATCCACACAAATGTGTTTTTTGTATAGAAACAGGTCGTTTACTAGGATTTCTTGTTTCAAAAGCTGGCATTCGTGTCGATCCCTCGAAGGTTGAAGCTATTGTCAAATTGCCTCCTCCTTCGACTCTTCGCCAACTCCAAAGTTTGCAAGGGAAAGCAAATTTTTTACGTCGTTTCATTCCTTAGTATGCCGAGATAACAAAGGGTTTTACCAAGTTGTTGAGACAGAATACTCCATTCTTTTGGGATGAGATAGTTGACAAATCTTTTGATGCACTTAAACAAGCATTGACCCATGCACCGTTATTGCATCCTCCCAGCTACAACCAGGATTAATTCTTGTACCTCACCACCTCTCATTCCACCATTGGGATGGTTTTAGTTCAGGAAGATGAATCCAATAGTGAACATGTGATTTACTATCTTAGTCAAACTTTGAATCCGACTGAGCTTAAATATTCGTATGTGGAGAAATTGGCCTTGGCAGCTGTTCAAGCTGTCCAAAGATTTCGTCATTACATCTTACTATGCAAAACTACTGTAATTTCTAATTGTAACCCTATGATCTATATTTTGACCAAACAATTGCTAGGGGGAAAGTGTTCCAAATGGATTGTTATCCTTCAGGAATTTGACTTGGAATTTGGAAAATCCAAGGCAAAGAAATCTTTGGTATTTGCAGAATTGATGTGTGATTTCCTGCGTGCTGATACTGAAACTGTGGCGGAAGAGCCCATTGCGGACGAATCCTTATTTCTTATCAGTACTCTTGTTGCATGGTATGGAGATATCATTGTTTATCTCCAAACCCAATTTTTTCGGCCTGGAATTTCATGATCTCAGTGACAGAAAATACATTTCCAATCCCAACAATACAAAATCATTGGAGATACACTCTATCGTCGTGGGGTAGATTCTGTTTTCCGGCGTTGTTTAACTCATGAAGAAGCTGAAAGTGTTCTAAGTGACTCTCACTCTAGAGCATGTGGTTGTCATATGTTTGGGTATGCGACAACCAAAAAGATATTGTGCGCTGATTATTTCTGTCCGTCTTTATTTAAAGATTGTATCTATGCGTTCCGAAAATGCCACAATTGTCAAATTTTTGATCGAAAGATGCATGCTCCACTTGCTCCTCTCCACCCTATAATTGCCATCGATCCTTTTTTAAAGTGGGGTATCGACCTTATTACATGTAACCCTCACTCGGTCAGGGGGCATGCGTATATCATCCTTGCGGTAGATTATTTCACTAAGTGGGCCAAGACAATGCCTTCATTTTCGGCAGACGGCAAAACTACTGCAACTTTCATTTTCAATCATATGATTACTAGATTTGGTGTTCCTCAAGTGATTATTACCGATCATGGGAGTCATTTTTGAAACATCATGATGACTGAACTAACAAATCAACTTGGTCTGCGTCATGATAGTTCTACTCCATATTACCCACAGGCTAATGGTCTGGTTGAAGCTATCAAGAAAGTTCTAGTCATTATGATCCTATGAATCCTTGGTATTCATAGGTCGAATTGGCATAACATTTTATTTTCAGTGCTTTGGGCATATCGAACCTCAGTAAAAACATCAACTGGTTTCACTCCTTTTCAACTGGTTTATGGTTTAGAAGCTGTGTTACCCATTGAATGAGAAATTCCATCATTACAAATAGTCATAGAATTACTACCAGCCACTTCCAAAGAGGAGGAACATTTGCTGTACTTAGCTCAACTAGATGAGAATCGACTTGATGCTTCATTAGCAATCGAAACTCATGCCAAATGAATTAAAGCTCAGTACGATCAAAATGTTACACCTCATAATTTTTCGGAAGGAGACCTAGTCTTACTATATGATCAAGTAAATGATAAGCTAGCGGCTGGAAAATTTGTACCTATGTGGCATGGTCCTTATGTTGTTAAGTGAAAGCTGGCAAAAGGGGCCTATGAGTTGGTAGATTTTGACAGCATCTCTTTGGGTAAACCCAAAAATGGTCTTTATCTGAAGAGATATTATGCTTAAATCTAGGTGTGGATATTTTAGTTAGATTAGTTTCTTTCTAGCTGGTGTGTTTTAGATTAGAAAAGTGTGCTTAGTTTAGAGAGTGTTTTTATCATTATCCTTGCTTATCTTGATTTTACTCTTGATATTGCAGATGTCAACGTCTCTTCAAACATACATTGGTTTCATTGATGGTGCTTGTCATAATACACGGAACATTTCTTCCGCAGCTTGGGTTATCTATTCACCCTCTGATGAGTTGGTATCTATGCATGGGGTAAGCCTCGGTCAAACAACGAACAACATTGCGGAGTATAGTGCAGTGATTGAGTTATTATTCAAATCCATTTCATTTGGGATTTGGAGTTTGATTGTTAGGTTAGATTCTGAACTCGTTGTATTGTAGCTTAATAGAGTTTATGCCATTAGAAATCCGGTGTTATTAACATTATTTTTGAGAGTTCGTCTCTTGGAACGTGAATTTGACTACATTGAATATCAACATATTCCAAGATATCTAAATACATTAGCAGATGCAATTGCTTCTTTAATGTTAAATATACATTTGCAATAATCAAACAGTAAATTTAAAAACATTCCATAACATGTTATACAAGATAGCCAGTAATAGTGATATTCCATAGCATAGAAGTGTGTCAATTATACATTGTCTTCGATCATAGGTTGAAAAACACCTTATGATCGGCAAAAATGATAGTACAAAAAGCATAAATGTCGTATGAGTCTACAAAGGTGTTCATCCTATCACTGGTGATGATCATAATAAGAAACCACTGCTCGGGCCACCCTACAAAGGAACCTCCTTAAAGGTCCTGGGACCCCAATCACATAGCGCTGTAACCTAAGAGGAATATCATCTATGCTAGTCTCTGGAATATCTGTTGTCAAATGCTCTAGATGATTTTCCAATTTGGTCAGGGTCTCTGTAGATTCATCCCATGGGGCCAATACTGCTGTAGCTGGGTGTCTCCTCTCATACGGCCGGAGAGTGGCTAGTCATATTGGACCCACATCTGCATTTGAAACATTTACTATCAGTTTTGGACGATTTAAAAATAAATAAATTAAAACTTAGAAAATGTTGAGAATGATTTTACCTGAATCATCCCACTGCTCTCCTGGTGGAAGAGTCATGTTTGGGTCACCACAATAATCCATCCCAGCATAAGGAAAGTCCTGAATCATGAAAAGTTGGTTCTCCAACCAACGAAAATACTCAGGCCGAAATGAAACAACCTCTGAACCCTCCTCAGGATGATGAGCCATAAATGTAACCCAACGCATTAGCTTAGGTTCTTGGGGAAGTCCAACTCCAATAGAAAGCTATTGTGGGACCAACATCAGGACCCTCTCTAGACCAAATATCACAACTAAGAAACCATATCTAAAGTTTTTAGTTGTCCATTCTTTTCTCTAGTTAGTTGCCCTTTTACATTCGCCAACACAGCTTCGCACCAGTTAAGGATGGTGCCTCGATAACAGTCTACTGCCATTCGCATTTGGGATACGGTAGCTACATGCAGTGTTGCGCTTCCACAGAGTCTGGTGACAGTAAATGCAATCACTTTAAGTTCGGAACGGGAGATAGTTTTCATATCAATCCCTTTGTCCTTTGTTTGGTAATTACAAAACTCTAGTCGGAGACTATCGATAGACTGGCCACTTGGCCTAGTCCTGAATAGAGATAATCGTTCATCTCTCTTGGGCAAACCAGTCAAGAAGTAAATTTCCTCTATCTCCATTTTGAACTGGTGGCCACCAATAATGAAACGCTGGTCCTGTATATTCCACCTGTCCACTAGCCATTCGAAAAAGTCTACCTGGGCCCTCATTCCAGGTATGGCCCAGAATTTAAATAGCCCGCATGCTTTCAATGCATCTATTGAGGGTTGATGATTTATCATGGCAACGTCCACATCCTCGTGCTCTTTTTCCCGCCAAATGAGCATTGTGTATATCCTACATTGCAAAAACGACGAATAAGAACATTTTAGTTCAAAATTTATGGGTGGAAATGGAAAAATTTGAAGTTTCAAAACCTATTTCACGGGGTCCGCACCCGCTAGTTAGGGACAATGTGTAGGTCCACACTCTTCCCAAGCAGCAGGTGTTGGCCCCTGGCTCTTTCCTTTGTAGGAAAAAGGCGAGGTCCACAGGTTTCGCATGTTGCACCTGCGGACCCCCGCGAGCGGTCTTTTAAACTATTTTTCCCTAAAAATCAAAATGGAAGCCTAAAAATGAAATTCAAACAGTTGAAATGCAAGATTAAGGTGATGTGGATTACCTGGAGCTGACAGTTTTTGCTTCCAATAGAAGGATTTTCCGCAATTTTCACAGGAAGTTTCTTACCCAAAAACTCTCTTTTCTCACTCTGAAGTCAAACAGTAAAATTGAATTTACGAAAGCCCTTTTTATAAGCTTTTTTGAATAAATGAATTTTTAATTTGTTTATTTTTCACTTTAAAAGGTAACTTTTTGGTGCATTTTTATTTATTTTAAACAGGTATGAGTAGTGTTTGAGTTTTTTGTGCAGAATATTGGATTTTTCAGGCAAAATTGATCATTTTCAACAAAAACATTGGAGTCCTCTTTAAGCTCTTTTCTGACTCATAAAATGTGAAAAGATTTCCGAGTTTTTCTTTTTAAGCTCATTAAAATGGAATTAAAAGGACGGTCCACTTACAGCTCTTTTCTGACCATATAAACATGAAAAGATTGCTAGACTTTTGTCATTTCGAGTTCGATATTGGTTATAAAATGATGCGTCGTTGATCGCTTTTTTACTTGTTCGGATCAAAGACACTAATTATGAAAAGTACTCCTTGATTGTAATGGTAAAGCGATTCTCTCAAGTATTATTTTATACTTTTTCGGGCTTGGGAGACACAAATTTATGAAAAAGGACAACCATGGAGTTTTTTTAAGTTTTTCTTTTGACTCCCTAAAATTGAAAAACGTCGCGTTTCTGCTATATTGGACTCGTTAAAATTTAACAGGAAAGGACCTGTTCAATTTTAAACAAGAATGGACCACTCCTTCTTAGGGTTCGAATTTTAAACTAAGTTGGACTCATCCGAAGGCTGAGCTTATAACCAAGAAAATGTTATCCTCCTCAAGCTTGTCAAAAAATAAAGAGGTACTTGCCAGAAATGGTGGGGGGAAAGAGAGAAAAATGAACCTGTTTGTTATACTTTGTGTCCTAGAAAAGCATTCAAACACTCTTGAACACGACACTTTTTGTTCACTTCGGTTGGGTAATCCTTTGCCTAACAGTTAATCAAACCATATTGAAATTCTTCAGCCGGTTTTTGGGTATTAGCTTTGGGTCAATTGTCACCAAACCATCTGCAGTGTCGTTATGTGTTCAAGAGGTCAGTTTGAATAAAACATTCTTCTGCAAAATATCTATCATCCATATTGACCATCCTTGAGTTAGTCCTTGCCAAATATATTTCTTCAAACTTGATCTATGATTTCATGTTGTGGGCTTGCCTACGATGGATTGCTTTCTATCGACTTCAGCTCATTATCTAGAAAGATGATCTAGAAATCGTTAGTACCTTGGAATCTGCATGCCTCAATGGTATGTTTTTTCGCCTTCAATGACAAGTTGCATCATTGACCTTCGATCAAAGGATTCTATGACATGTTTGACATCAGCTCGTCTATTCACATTCCATGGATTGTACTGAGTACTTTGAGAGCCATTGAAATTACTGGTGGTTTCTATCACACTTGTTAACAGTTTACATCATTGACTGGTAATCAAGTGGTTTCCACCATGTTCGACTTCGACACATTTATTCACATGGATAGAATCGTACTAGTTCGGGAAGCAGAAATCAAGACCCTGGATCTAGTTTCCACCATCCAGGCTGCGAGGAATTTTGTTATTCATTATATATTGGACTATTCATAAACAGATGGCTACGCCCATACTGTGTCTACATATACTTGTGATGTGTTACAAAATCATTCCTATATCAGAGCAGTTTAGTTAGTTCTCTAGTCAGTTTTGATCTGAGTATGGGGATGCCTACCTCAGCAATGATATGATCACACACACACACACACACACACAGATATATATATATATATATATATATATATATATATATATATATATATATTTTGTATTGAATGTTTTTACAGGTTCCAACCAGGTCATCCACAGGATGATCTTTGAAATGATAAAGTACTTCACTCTTCTTAGATGACAAATACTATCCTCATCTATTATAGACTTCACACTTTAAGGGGAAATCTGTTGCACAAAATATTGTTACCATGACATTCGGCAATCAGTATGAGTCTATCACCACTCACAATTTCTTCCTTTGCAAGTCTTAAAACTCAGCTCTTCATGTCAAGCCTTGAAAAATAAGAGAAAGCCCTTAAAAATCTCTAAAACTCTGGTTCCCCACTTTCTCTTAGCATTACCTGTGGTCTCGCACCTGCTGGTCATGTCTCCTACGTACCTGACCACTCTGTTTCTATGTAATGGGTGTGGACCCCTATAAAAGTAAAAAAGACACAAATACATTCTTAAAAACTCACTTTGGGTTATTTCTAGAAGCTTCTAGAGGGAACCTTGAGGTGGCAAGTTCGCTCCTTTAAGGTTCATGCATCCCATACCTTAAGGAGCTAACCCCTTGATGTGAGGAGCTTATCCCTTTGAAGGAGGACTCTATCCCTTCATAGGTGGACCTGTAACTTCCTTCCTCTACACTATAAAATGACGGATTGGGATGGTTACTGAGGAGGTTGAAAGCTGAATATTTTTTAGGGTAAATGTTGTTGGAATTTAGTCTTCCTAATTGAGCTTGAGAGGAGAGATTACATACCTTTTTTTATCTCATTGGGAAGAGTGTGAGGCTTGTCAAAGTAGAGGAGATTCTTGCTTGGACCCTAGGAGGAGCTTGTGCAACATCAAGGAACCAAAGGTTGTAAAGTTATATTCTTAAAGTTAATACAATCAAGTTTATTTTTCTCAGTAAGCTGTGTTTTATGGTTTATTTCAAGGATTCCTTGATCACCATGATGAATATGATTTATTATATTAGCTATTCAGGTGTTATTTGATGTGTGCTTATTTGTGATCGCAGGTTCTTAAAAGGAAAATTGTTTGGATGGTCGAAGCGTGGCTACCACAAACTAGCATTGGACTTAAGGTAGGGTCTAAAAAACCTCTTGGCTTTTATTTATAAATCGCAATATATTTAGAGAAAGGTAGATTTGCTTGTTTTTCTTGTCACTAGATATATGTTGGTACTAGGGAGATCGGTCTTATCCGCAAGAATGATTTATCTGGCTGACAGGATTGTGGCAACCGACACTACATAAGGATTCTAAAGCATATTGTTAGGCATGAGACGCATGTCAGAGAATGGGCAGGCCATCACAGAGGGATGATCCGTCTTTGAATCCACAGGTGTCATTGCAGCTATTTGAAAAATGGGAAATCGATTTTGTAGGATTGATTCAGCCTTCAGGGAAGAAGATGGGTGTGCGGTATATCATCGCCATGACTGAATATTTTACCATATGGGTGGAGGCACAAACCATGAAGGACTGTACAGGGGCAATAGTAGTGAAATTTCTATTCGGATATGTGTTTACTAGGTTTGGTTACCCAAAGGTTTTGATGAGTGATTGCGGTATGCATTTTCTTAATGAAAAAATGAGCGTGCTAACATAAGAGTTCCAGGTTTATCACTAGAAGAGTACGCCGTATCATCCTCGAGCCAATGGCATGGTCGAGGATTTTAATAATATATTGGAGAATGTGCTGATGAAGGTTTTCAACACGTATCAGAATGATTGGGACATGCACTTACTAGTAGTGTTATGGGCATACAGAACTACTTGCAAAAAGCTTACTGGTCAAACACCTTTTCGGTTGGTCTATGGTGTGGAAGTTGTAATGACTATGGAGTATATCATTCCTAGTCTATGCATAGCATCTTTCACAAGAATGGAGGACCACGGAGCCTTAAAATATTGGCTCATGCAGCTAATGGAGCTTAAGCAAGATATGTTTTTGGCTGGATTCCATCAGCAGGTTCAGAAGGAACGTGAAAAAGCTTGGCATGTTGGGCAGATCAAAATGTGCACCATCAAGGTAAATGCTGTGGTTTTATTATATGACAGTAAGTATGATAAGTTTCTAGGAAAATTTCAAATTCACTAGCTGGGGCCATATGTTATCAAAGAGATTACAGATGGTGGAGCAATTCAGCTTGCGAAGTTGAATGGAGATCGATTTCCCGGAAGGGTAAATGGGAGCCGATTGAAGACATAGACTAGGGATCCAGCCCAATGACTACAAGACAGTAGCATAATCTTAGTGCTCCAGGCAGCTACAAGGAGGCACAGGACTATAAACTACACTACTCAATTTATAGAGCTACGCGACAGGGGGGTTGTGCGAAAATGAATGATGTCACAGTACCAAAATAAGCATGAAGGGAGTTGGACTATAGGAGGAGAGACCACGTAGCATAGCCGAAAAGTAACCGTTATAGTCATTGTTGTTATGGACATATTTTGGCACTTCAACCCCAATCTTATATGTCGATAAACTAGGGTTCTTCAACCCCTAAAAGTGCTATTTCATAGCCTAAAATATCATGGTCAACTGATTACATCATTCCCCAAAAGTTCCACTTGAAAAACCATTCAGAATTAGCCCAAACTGGACCATACTAACTTGTCCACTGTCTGGGTGCGATGCATACTAACTTCTACACTAGCCAAGTGTGATGCATAATGATGAGGCCTTCTGTAGGGTGCGATGAGCGAGGATGGACAAATGTCCGAGACAGTCTGCTAAGTGGATGCTCATGGAATCTTCTAGAAACTTCTCCTATGACACTTGCCTCTCTGAATTCGCCCAAGGATGAGTAAGATATCCAAGAAATATCCAAGTGGAACCAAATGTAACAAGTGGAGTGACACTAATCAAAAACCCAGAGATGACTCACACCCTTGCACACATCTATAAATGGATCCCTCATCTGAGAGATCTAGAGGCTCGAATATTGTGAATTGCAAGGAAATGCTAATAGTTTGTATTTGAGAAATAGCATTGTATTGTTGGGTCGTCTTTCTATTTCATGAGGTGAAGAGAGCTTTGATGCTGGGAGGATGATGCTAGGTCAGACAACTGGCTTGTAATTCTCCCTTCTATTTAATAAAGTACTTTGAGTTTTCTTCCATATATTTGTTCAATTTTGAATGTTATCATTTGTGAATGCCATTGTATGTTCATTATATTTCTGATTCTGTAATGATTATGATATAATAGATAAATATGCTTTGACGATTCTTTGTTACTGTGTTTCTACAGGTACTCTTCAAGTGGGGTAAATACAGAGAGGAGTTGCAAGCTCTGTGAAGGGGGAGAGAGATCAAGCAAGGAGTTAAGTGGAGGATCCAGGTTGGTTCCTTAGTCTTTCTCTTATCTATTATACATAGAAGAAATCACAAATTGCTTTAAACTGTTGTTTCTAGGGTAGCTTCCAAACCTAGAGGGCTAGTCAATAAGAAAGACACTAGTTTTCCCAGAAACAAATTGGCGACTCCACTAGGGATTTGAATAGATGTTTGTTTTTTGTTATTTTTTGTTTTATAAACTATAGACAGAGCCTGAAGTTAGCTAGGTAACCTTCGAACTGCTCTTGCTTTGCAATTGCATAGTAGATGAATGCTGCTTCAGTCAATCTCTGGTTTAGTTTATGAATTAAAAATTTGACTTACAAGCATTCTAGATGCCCTTTTGGTAGCTCAGTAACCTCTCAATATCATTCCTCTGTACTTTTCTTTTTACTGTCCATCATAGCTCAATTTAACTCACTGAAATCAGCTACAAATTTAAGGCAAAACCCACTTCAGTTGCGCTCCCTGGCCCATTGCATTGTCTGTCACTGTCTACCAGTATGCATCGCACCTCCTGAGTCTGAAAGGTGAGATGCATCCCTATTTCTTTCAAGCCTAGGTGCGATGATTGACTGAACCTATTTCCATTCTTGAAATTTGGGGTTTTTGTCATTGTTTTCAGCTCTGTTTAGTTGTTTTGCTGCTTATGAACAATACATCATTACTGAAGCCTACTTTCATCACATATGTCAACCCCCATTGATTAGGATTAGTAAATGTTTTTATGTATTTTTCCATAATTTACAATCCATTGTCGAAAACTTGCTTAAATCGATTTGTCGTTTTGGTACAAAAAGTGTCATAACTGTCATTTTGTGTCAAAAAGAGAAGTGTCGTTGAGTATTCCTTCCCTGGATAGTCGATTGAAATTTTTGTCATGTATTTGATTTGATTTGTTGATATTTGAAGTGTTGAAATAATTTTCTATTTGAAATTAAAAAGTGTCGTTTAGTCTTCCTTTATATTTTGAAAAAGAAATTGTCGAAAATGTCGCTTTGAAAGAAATATTTCAGATCTTTGCTACATTTAGTTTTCTTTTTGACATTTTTCACATTAAAGAGAACGAAAAACAAATACATGCATTTGCATTTGCATTTAGTTTGTGTGCAAAAAATGATTTAGGAAAATGTACTAGCATTTGCTCTTTGCTCTTTGTTTGAAAGAAATCGTAATCTTCTTTCCCTAGTAGCTAGGATTTTCATTGATCATAATAAACAATGATTGTTTATCATTGTAGATTGCATTTTTAGGAACTTCAAATCGACATCACGTGGTGAACCATTGAAAGGAAAAATTTAAACAAGATCAACTCAAAAATAAATCTCAATGAACTTAACAACGCTTTGGAACTTAACGCAACACATCTAGAGGTCTGGGCTAGAGACATGTTTCGGTGTCATAAAATCTAGTAACTATCATTTTCATTGAAGGTTGGGTGATTCCTCCTCCTTGATATGACAAGTGTTAGCATGGACTCGTGCTCCCCGTACCGTCGCGTATATATTAGGAGACCAAAATAGGCTTATATCCTTTAACCATAGGAAGACGAGTCTGTCGCCCTATCGATCGCAATGCATTGAACACAGCATTAAGGAACATTTACTGCCATATATAAGTCCTTAGTAATTTCTCTTTAATTTATCAGCAATGTGTATTTTGCACTTTTGCGATTAGTTTGGTAATCCCCCTATCTAGATTTCCAGAGTAGTCACTTTCATTCCTTTCTGACTCTTTAAAAGAAAAGGTTCGTCTGAGCACTTGTCACTTCAGGCTCATTAAAAGTCGAAGGGGACTAGAGTCATATTTAGCTTTTTCTCAACTCTTAAAAATTGAAAAAGGAAAGTTGTGTCAAAGCATCATTAAAATTTATTAAATTCAGAATAACATCCCAATTCCTTCATTTATCTTAGGTTTAGATATATGGATTCCACCAATCAAGGAATCCATCTAGAGGGGAATCCTAGTCCTTTTACTTCTTGGGGAAATATTGGTGCTCCTCATTTGGCCGGTTTGTCCCTTCTAGGACTTACCACTGGCCTGCCAATATGGTTGTTCTCAACCTCTGCGGTTCAAAATAATGTCATTCCTCAGCGATTGAATCAGCATCCAGTTGATACTAAAGTGGACCCTTCGCCTTCTTCTTCATTTCTTTCTCCATCCCCTTCTTCCTCTTTTCTTGGTGAAATTATTAATGCTAATAACCAGGTGTCTAAGAAGAAGAATAAATGTAAGGAGAAGAAGAAGAAGCCAATTCAACAAGGGAGCAACCAAGAAACCAATGCTTTGGATGCATCAGCTGATGAAAATCCACACACTAAAGCTCCTAAACTCATATTTCAATGCATAATCTGTAGAGGAGACCATTTTCATTAATATTGTTCGTGCCTCCCTTGGATCTTGAGAGAATGGTCCCCATGTTCACACAACCAGGTGTCACCAACCTCTGCTGATCATGTTGATAATACACCATCAACTAGTGATAGTGAAGTTCACGGACAGAAAGGAAAGGTCAAAGTACCATTTAGGTTATCTGAAGGGAACCATACCCATCCCCATTGTCCTTTTTTGGTTGAAGCCAAAAGAGTATTGGGTAACCATCCTGCTTCACCACAGCGACCCCCATCGCGATACAGGAAACTCTCCCCAAGTCCTTTACTAGTTGAAAATCTGACTGACTTGATTCAAACGTTGGTCGAAACACCTATCAACGAAAGTGAATCTTCTGAGCCTATACCCGACAAAAGTCAATAGGTCGAGGTGACAATTGACCCAGTTCTACCTTCAGAAGATCACACGCTTCCTGAATAGAGTAGGAATGATACTGTTCAAATTATTTTTGTTACTTCAGAGTCCGATGAACTTGGGGGCAATGCGCCTGTTACTTCACAACAGGAGGAAAATCCCCCAGTTCCTTCTATTCAAGGGGTTAATCCACCCATTTATTCAGTACCCCCTCCAAGTAGTCTAGTCACTTCCGTTGATTGGGATCGACTAGCAAAATCCTGCCTTTCTTCTTATGTACCATTCCAGATCATAGTACAAGTTTACAAAATGATCGTGTCTGGCACTATCATAGATGAGGGTGCATCAATGAGTATCCTTTCCTTGATTGCTTGGAAAGTGCTTGGTTCTCCATTGCTTATGCTTGTTACACAGAATTTATTAGGCTTTACTAAAGGAACCAGTCGACCGTTAGGGATCCTTCCCAAGTTACTGATAAGTTTGGGAAGGAAAACCATTCACTTGAATGTGATGGTAGTCCCAGGACCATTAGAATACAATCTACTCGTTGTATGTGACTATGTCTATAACATGGAAGCTATTGTTTCAACACTCTTCTGAAATATGTGTTTCCCGCTTGAAGGCAAAATTGTCACCATTGACTAGCTTTCATTTCCCGGTTCAAGCATAGCTCCAAGTCAATCATCATACCTAAATGGTCCTTTTATATCCATGGTATCTCTTCAACCTTCATTCCATCCACCTAATTACCTCGAGTAGTCTGGTGAACGTAACTAAGATTAGGGGGCATGCACCCTTGTCTATTTGGCGGATGAACCCAACTAAAAAGATACGTTTTCCTGTATAAATAAGTTTCCCTGTAGGTTATGTGAATTGTCGGAGACACCTTTCACCTTTGTCTATTTGGTAGATGAAGTGCAAGAAGTGTTTTGTATGTTCCACGGATGAAACCATCCCGCATAACCACAGTAAGTTTCCATATAGCTACTGGAGACTCTCCTTTTCACGATGCTGGGGGCATGCAAACTTTCCATTTATTTTTTCAATTTCATTGTCTATTTTCTCTAGCTTTTTATCTTTTTAGATATTTATCTTCTTAGGTTAGGTGATTGGTCCGACCACCATTCACCTTCGTCCGTGTTGCAGATGAGGCAAAGGAAGTTTTTTGTCTAACCGCTGACAGAAAACCATCCTATGTAACCTCAGTAGTTCCTTAGCTTTTCAGTTTTGCTAGCTTTTTGGTTTTGTCGTTTCTAGTTCACATAAAAAGAAAAACTAAAAAATAAGCATATGTTATTGAATGGTTCAAGCTTGTTAAAAACTAAACCTACCACCGAGCATAGTTTCCACAAGGTTCAAGCTCGCTAAAAGTTGAACCTGCCTCCAGTAAGAACCTTTGTGAATTCCATGCTATTAGCCTTTTGAGCCTTGGTTGTGTACCACCCATCACCTCCATCCTTTTGGCCGATCATACGCTTCCACATGGTTGTTTACCATTTTGAGGGACAGCTGCGACAAGTGGTCTTTGTTATAGACATTTTTGGGCACTACAACCCCAAGCATGAAATGTCCATAAACCAAGGGCTCCTAAGTCCCTAAAAGTGTTGTTCTAACCCGTAAAGGAACAAGGTCAACTGATTACAACTTCTCCCAGAATTTCTCCATAAAAAACTGCTCAGAACTGGTCAAAACAGGATCATTTCAGCTGCTTCATAGGCAAAGTGTGTTGCATCTCACCTAAATACACAGTGTGGGTGCGTTGCATTCAAAAAGCCCTTCTATGGGGTGTGATGGGCGAGAAGTGACAAATGGCAGTGTCATTCCGCGAGGTGGAGAGGCATGGAATCTTCCAGAAACTTCTCCTGTGACACTTGCCTCTCTGAATTCGACCAAGGATGAGTAAGAGATCATCAATCTCCAAGTGAAAGCAATAACTATTAGAGGGAAGACACTAATCAAAGCACAAGCTGACTCATCTCCCTTACAGATATCTATATATGGATACCTCATCCCAGAGATCCGGAGGCTGGAATTTTGCATATTGTAAGAAATTGTTGTTGGTTTCTTGAGACAACATCAGAGTGTTGGGTGATCTAAGCTTTGTATGAGGTGAAGAGGGGCTTCCTTGGTAAGAGGATGATGCTGGGTCAGAACAGCTGGTTGTAACTCCCTTGGCTCTTTCTTGTTTATCAATAAAAGCTATTCAAGTTTTCCTCCATACTCTTGTGTCATTTATATTTTATGCATTTGTATGGTCAATTTACATCTGATCCTAGATTGTTTATGATTGGAGATCCATGTTCTTGTATAGTGCTATGCTACTGTGATCTTACAGGTACTCTGTGAAGCTGGGCGTACAAGGGAGCAAGTAGCGAAAGACTATTAAGAGAGAGAGGAATCAAACTAGGAGATTAGCGCAAGACAGAGGTTGGTCTTCTTTGTTCTTCTCTCATCTATATTTCATAAAGGAATAATGAAAGTAGATTTACTTTTTTTGTTTCTAAGGTAGCTACCACACCTTAGTGGGTTAAGCAGTTCTGTGTAGACACTTTTCCCTATAACAGTCTTGTTAGCCAACCTCTTCACATCACCATGTTTTGAGAAGTTCTAAACCTACCCGGAACCAATTGCTACCCTAGACACGACTCGTTCCTCAAATACGAGTCCTCTTTAAACCCTTTTCAAACTCATTAAATATGAAAATATTTTCAAGAAATTGGCCTTTTAGCTCGTTGAAGTGGTCGGAAATGCCATCCCTGCTGTATATTTCAATCTTTTTCAGACTTGAGGGATTATCTCACAAAAAAGTTTGAGTGCTTGTCATTTTCGGTGCGCTAAAGTGATTGAAAAGTCATCCCTTTTGTATTATTTTAATATTTTTCGGGCCTATGGGATTATGCTACGAAAAATAATTGCTAAAGTTTCCTTTTCGTCCCTTTTCAAACTCTCTAAACATGAAAAGGAATGAGTTATCCTTGTCCTTAAACTCATTAAAGCAATAGTGACAAACTCGTCCTAGACAATATAGAGTTTCCTTTTCTTCCTTTTTCAAGCTCTTTAAACATGAAAAAGACTGAGTTATCTTTGTCGTTAAACTCGTTAAAGCAATAGCGACAAACTTGTCCACTCAAACAGGAACAAGTTTCACTGTCACTAGACTCGATAAAACATAGTGAAAGGTTTTCCCGAAGGGAAAATTATAGAACAAGCATATGTTATCCTCCTCAAGCTTGACAAAAATAAAGAGGTACTAGTCAGCAATGACTCGGGAAAAAGGGAAGAAAATTTGAAAACTTTATGGTAGTAGGTCGCTAACATGACACTTTCACTCCAACACCATGATTGAGTCAGGTTGGGTTATTCCATTCACCGGTCATTTCACCATTGGTCTTTCACACAATCCATTTTTGAGGCTAACACTACCAATCCATCTCAGTGTCGCTAATATGTTCAAGAGAAGTCATTTAGTTGAGAATTCACCATCCATTTAATGTCTCATCCACTACAACACCTTCAACCTCCATTTTTCATGACCGCCATTCCCGAACCTTATGTCGTCGATCGTTTTCACCTCCAGAAAATCATTTGCTTCGTTTCATGTCGTAGATGTGGGATACATTAAGTCCCTCCTACAATGGGTCACTTCTTGTTGACATCATCTCATTATCCAAGAAGTCAACTTAGAAACAACCCTTTCAGTACTTTGAAGCTTGCATGCCTTAATGGAATGTTTCTCACTTCTGGTGACAGGTTGACATCAATGGCCTTCGACTGAAATATTTTGCATGTTGTTTGACATCGGATCATATATTCACACCACGTGAATTGTACTTTAGTACCTTGAGGGTCATTATCATTATCAGTGATTCCTCTCGCATCTGTTAATATCTTACAATATTGGTTGTTAATCAGGCAATGTCTTTCCATGTTTGACTTCAGAAAATCTTTTCACATGGATCGACTTGTAGATCGGGCGAAGATTGAATGAGTTTGAAGACCTCGGATCTAGTTTCATCCATCTAGGTTGCGATATATTTAGGGATATAAAGACATCAAATGTACATAGAAGCTGCACAAATGGTCATCTAAGCCAGGGAAGATGACTCTACATATGAAGAATCACCAGTCTGCAACTGCAGATGATTATCTATTCTATGTACATGAAATGAATTTATAAAGCTAAGCATGGGAATGCCCACCTTAGCTAGATTATGAAAATTATATTATGATGATGTATTGTATTGTATCTTATACAGGTCACCTTCCAGTTTCGAAACCTCGGATCCTCATGTTAAAGGATTTCACCCGACATCAAAGATTTATGACATAATGCTTTAGGGGTCCACTATTATAGACATACTTGGGCACTTCAACCCCAATCTTATATGTCAATAAACAAGGGCTCTTTAACCCCTACAAGTGTTGTTTCATATCCTAAAATATCATGGTCAACTGATTACATCATTCCCCAAAAGTTCCACCTGAAAAACCATCTAGAATTGGTCCAAACTGGATGATACTGACTGTTCCACTGTCAGGGTTTGATGCATACTCACTTCTACACTCGCCAAGTGTGATGCATATTGATGAGGCCTTCTATAGGGTATGATGAACGAGGATGGACAAATGTCCAAGACAGTTTGCTAAGTGGATGCTCCTTGAATCTTCTAGAAACTTCTCCTATGACACTTGCCTCTCTGAATTCGCCCAGGTATGAGTAAGAGATCCAAGAAATCTCAAAGTGGAACCAAATGTAACAAGTGGAGTGATACTAATCAGAAACCCATAGATGACTCACACCCTTGCACACATCTATAAATGGATCCCTCATCTAAGAGATCTAGAGGCTGGAATATTGTGAATTTCAAGGAAATGCTAATAGTTTGTATTTGAGAAAGAGCATTGTATTGTTGGGTGATCTTGCTATTTCATGAGGTGAAGAGGGCTTTGATGCTGGGAGGATGATGTTGGGTTAGACAACTAGGTTCTAATTCTCCCTTCTATTTAATAAAGTTCTTCGAGTTTTCTTCCATATAATTGTGAAATTGTGAATGTTATTTGTGAATGCCATTGTATGTTAATTATATTTCTGATACAATAATGATTATGATATAATAGATCAAGATGATTTGATGATTCCTTGTTACTGTGTTTCTACTGGTACTCTGCAAGTGGGATAAGTATGGAGAGGAGTTGCAAGCTCTCTTAAGGTGGAGAGAGATCAAGGAAGGATTTAAGCGGAAGATCCAGGTTTGTTCCTCAGTTTTTCTCTTATCTATTATACATAGAAGAAATCGCGAATTGCTTTAAACTATTGCTTCTAGGGTAGCTGGCAAAGCTAGAAGGCTAGTCGATTGAAAATACACTAGTTTTCCCAGAAACAATTGTTCATGATTTGACTGCCAGAAGATGGTTAAGAGGAGCAGGGGGTGGCATTTAAGGCATTGAAGGCTGAAACGTTTGGAGATTTACTACCAAATCAGTATTTATGAATGGATTTTTGGGGGAACGGTTGAATGTGGATTCGAATTTGTGTATGAAGTATGTGTGGCCATCCAGTGACAAACACTTTACATCCTTAGAAAATCTATCTTGAGCTGTCAACTATTTATGAATCCTTAGTTTTTTGCTGATTTAGTCATTGCTTATGTATTCGATAAGTTACCTAAGGATACTCAGTGGTTTATTCTTAGCATGATGTATGGACCAGGAAAGACTACTAGTACAAGAGGAGTTTTCATCTCTAAGGGAGATGCTCTAGATGTGAGGAGCATGGAGGCTCCAGTTGCTATGCCTATGGTGTCAAGGTCACCTAGGGAAAAACCCACAACAGTGAGAGAAGTTCCCAAACCTAAGGAGGACAAGTAGAAGAAGCCCATGATGGTGCATGAGTCACTGAGGAACCATGGTACTACCCAAGCCCAAAAGAAAGAAAAGTAGAGCACTAAGGATATGGGGAAGGTGGTCGATTTGGAGGCAGAAGAGGACCCAAAGGACATAAATGCCGAGTGGGTGGATCAAATATCCATGTTTCCGGATTATATCCCTACACGCAAGGGACAAGTGAAGGTCCCTATGGAACCAGATGTAGGAAAATTCCTCCTCAGTACACCCCTGCTACCAGAGAACATCACTTTTGAAGGTCAGCACTTCACGTGGATTTCCCATCTCAAGCTGAAAGACTGGGATCTGGTGGACCATGAGTCAGTGGAGTGGATTAGTGGAGTGAATCAGTCGGGGTTGCTAGACCTGTTATGGGTGCCACACTACCATCGCTCCAACATCAACATAATTGTGATCAATCCGTTGCTAACCCTAGTGCATGATGATTTTTTGTGGCTAAGCATGCCAATCCCCATTACTAATATGTTGATCCATCGGATCACACTGTTGCCACACTCAAAGTTGAATCCAGCCAAGGATTTTGGCGGAAAGACGAGCAAAGGCGACCTCACTGAAAATATGAAGGACAAGTTCAAATCAGTGAAGAAGTTGTGTGGGTACTCGATCACCTCTATCACTAACCCTACGATGTAGATTTCCACGCAAATCCTTGCGGGAAAATTCATGAGAAAATTTCACATACATAATGTTTTCGTTTCAGTGATTTCTTTTGCTCCCTAGTGCACGGAAGGTGTGCAATTTAACTGGGTGTGCTACTTTTGTAGCGAGTTCCTCACGAACTGTCGAGAAGTTTAGGATGAGAGTAAAACGTTCAACTATTCGTGGTTGGTGCTCTCCAATGTACTCCTCGCTTGGGATCTACCAAAGGACAGTCAGTTTCCTCCTGTGGATAAGGATTTTCCAGACACTGCACAGTTTTCCTCCCTTTGGGCAACAAAGGACGTCACATGCGTCACGGAGACCAAAGTCTTCTAGTGCTGATGGAGGCAAGGATTCACATGGCCATCAACCAGAAGCCACAGTTGTCACCAGATATGTTTGAGCAACTTTCAGAGTATGTGGAGTTTAAAGCTAACTTCCAACACATATACATCCGGGTGCAGAAGGATCCATAGAAAAAATTGTTTGACCTACCTTACCTCACTACAGAAGATGCTATTCAGGAGGTCATCAAGTGTTGACTGACAAATTGACATACTCCATCTGATATGGGTGTGGGAACTAGCAAATCCACAGACAAGTAAAAGAAGGAAGTAGCCAAGCAAAAGGTTCAATAGTTAGCTAAGAAGTGGAGAAAAAAGGCCGAGGAGAAGGCCCGAGTGGAAGCGGAGCATGTCGCGAAGCAACAGGCTGAAAAAGAAGAGTGTGACTCTTAGTGCAGTGGTAAGTCTCCTCCAATCCAAATAGAGGAGGCAGAACTATCAGAGCAAGGTGACGATGGTCAGGAGGGGTAGAGCACTCCCTTCCGGCTCAAACTGTACAAGGAGCAAGGAAAGGAAGGGTCATGGAAGAAATCAAAAGCGACCAAGCCATGGCTACACCTAACCACTCTGAAAAATGGCAACCTTGATGAGATTTGAGACAAGGTGCACGATACCACTGCAGAAGTGCTGCAGCAGTTCAAGCAGCAGCAACAACAGGTGTTGAGTACCATTTAGAAGGATCTATGCAAGCTGCAGATTCAGATGGATAGGATCTAGGTAGACGCAGGGCAGACTAGTGCTGCATCAACAACTTTGGCACTGGGGACTGCTTAGGCAGTAGAGGTGGTTTGATCATTAGATCTTCGGACAGTCACACTGCTAGAAGGAGCCTTGAGCATGTAGGTGGTTGATGACAAGGCCATCATGAGTTCTTTGAAGAACATTGGCCTCAACCTAGCTGTGCTCTCGAATGAGTATCTTCGCACCCTACAGGAAGGCATGATGACAGAGTTCAAAGCTCGGGAGCAGTGCACAGTCAACCTCATCAGTGAGTTTCGGCTGAATAATGAACAGTTTTTTATTGAGAAGCCAAAGGAGCTGAAGGCCAAGGACACAATCTAGGCGCATAATGCTCAACTGATGGTTGTAGTGGCAAAGGTGTGTGGAATGGTGCCAGAGCTGCATTTCCTGGAGGACACACAATTGGAGGCAAAGATCAAAAAGGTGGCTACAGGCGTGTATGTTGACTTATTGGGGCCTGACCCAAGTTCAGAGTTGATTTAGCCAAACAAATCTTGGAACTACTACCCGTTTTGGCAACAATTCGCGAAGCGCGGACTGAGGTCTCACCCGAAGTAGTATGGGAGGGTGATAGAACTAGGTTTCCACACATTGGAGATGTCTGATGAGTTCCAGTCATCCACAGTTTGACCCTATGTGCACTTTCCCTTACCTCGTAGCTTGATATACTTCCTTCGCACAGCCCTACCCAGGGGCTGAACATCCTGCTCTGCATTATTACCCAAGACCTCAATGGTATTCCAACGTTAGTTAATTAACTTTGCCTACTTCAGTGCTTTAAGTATGCTTAAAAATATAAACCATTCATACAGGTGCACACAATAAATAAATAATATATTTGCAAATCATATTAAGCATGCATTAACTCAAGAACAGATACAAATAATTATGATAGAACTTCTCTTTATTAATTTCTTCCTCAGTTACAGACTCGACTCCGCCCTACGCACTCAGCTTCAGGGGTCCACACACTCAGCTGCAGACTACTAGGCCTCAACACACTCAGCTGTAGAGCCTTGTTATACTCTATGACCCAAAGACACACTTTACACTTGCCTCCTTAGCCTCTCTTCCTATTTCTCTACTTTTTTCACTTAGAGCCTCACTCTATTTATACAATCCCATGGTCTGTGGACCATGGGTAGGTCTATCTAGCCGACATTACATTACAAAACTAGGGTGAACAAGCCTGTGACTCTATTATACTTTCGCGCCCCGTGCCCGCAATTCGTGGAGCTTTAAAACAAAGTTCGGTCAAAACTTGGGCTTTGAGCCCCAAAACATGCCTTGGGGGGATTCCATGCCCAATAGGCCCCCGGCACAAACATCGTGACTCACCCTTGAGTCACTTTGTCAGCTTAATGATCTTTGTGCAGAGTCCCTCCAACTGTTCTCGAATTGCATGGAGGTCGACAGCGCACTGAGCTGCTACTTGTTGGAGCTACTGCATACATTGTTCCAAGGCCTCTATGTCTAAACTGCTTTTCTGCATCTGTGTCGATATCCCTTGCATTTGTTTATAGTCCCATGCCTTTGTCTAGATCATTGGAGCACGAACATTATGCTTCCATCGGTTAGTTAGATAGCTGGGACACCTGTGTAGGGCTTCAAACGGTTGCCATTCACTTTACCTGGGAAAGGTTCTCCATTTAGTTTGACTAGCTGTACTGTGCCTCCATCTATGACCTCCTTAACCACGTATTGTCCCAACCAATGCATTTCCAGGAATTTTTCAAACTTACTGTCATACAGGATCACAAAGTTATTTACCTTGAAGGTGCATAACATAATATGGCGATCATGCCAGGCCTTTCCGCGCTGTGTTTGTACCTACTTGTGAAAACCAGCCAGTAATTGTTCCTCCTCAAGTTCTTCTAATTGCGCGAGCCTTTCTTCCAGAGCTTCACGGTCTATCATACCTATGAGCACTACTATGCACAGACTAGGTACAATATGCTCCATTAACATGACAACTTCCATGCCATAAACTAACCAAAAAGGTGTTTTTCCTGTCAGTTACATACATGTTGTCTTATAAGCCCATAGTACTATAGGTACACGCAGGTCAGAGTCAGTTCACTTCACATGGTGGACCACGTTAAGTGCTTCATGTACTTTGTCAAAAGCTTCTGCGTGAATATGTTCCTACATGCTTGGTCTTACCATACTTCCTAGTGATTCTTCGTGTCATTGCCTTGCCCTTTCCTTCTAGCCGATCATGTGTTCTTCTGTGTGGACGGTGTGCCTTGATGCAAGTTGCGTATCATATACCTATACCCATATGGACAGGTGGGCACACGTGCTATTTCGTCTATCATACCCGGCTTTCATCCACATCTGAGGCTTTCTAAACCACATGTGCATCATCTGTTTGCATTCATGCTAGTCTTCAAAACGTCTTTGATGGATACCCCACCATCTTGCAGGCGTAGCACGCAGTACCCATTTCAGAGAGTCGAAATGTTGTTGTTTTGGCACTTCCTTTTGAAATTTTTTCTAGAAATCATCCACCTCGCTCAACCCATCATACATAGGCAGATCTCTTACCTTTGTTGCCACACAACACAATGATCTTGTCATCATGTTATAGTTGAGCATGGTTACCTCGTGTAACTGGTTCTGTCATCGTTCTATTTCCCCATCTGAATCTGAGGTGTAGGAGCTTTTGCGCTCCCACAAGAGTCTACCATCCACAGTTGGATTCACCTTGTCATTCTCCTGTGTGGTTATCTTGTAAATACAATCTAGATTTTCATCGCTATCATAGTCACACATTGGCTTTGTCTAATGCGAACCTTCCGCAAGGTCTAAAGGTACCACTACGTGCAATGACTTTTTCTCAGACATCATCTTGCGCTTCCTCATATTTATCACTCTATTCATGTCAGTGGCCCAGTCTATTCCTAGTAGCGTGGGATAGGGATTGCTGTCATCAACAATATCACTCTAAAATCCGAAAGCGTGCTCGCACCTTCGATATCTACCGTTATTCCCCTCAATCTCCCCATAGGTAGGATCTTTTGTTGATTCGCCATTTGCAATTGAATAGGAGACCATTACAGCACAGGCCTACCCATGCGCTCGCATCTCTACTTTGGCAGGACATTCACATTTGATCCTAGATCCAAAATCACTTGATCCATTTCATATTCCTCGATTTGCACAGTCAATCTCATCTCTCTTCTTGTTCGCGTTGTGTGCTTTCCGAGTTTCTGGACTACGCGTGGTTCTCTTGGCATGATCCCAGCACATCTAGTTATGAGTTCTTCCAGTGCTTCACGGCCTTGCTGTTGTGCGACAGCTTCATGCATGTATCAAAAAAGGTAGTGAGCATTGATGGGTCCATTTCTGGTTCCAGTTTGTCTTTACTACCTGAAGTGGAGGCCTCCATAAAGCTCTTCTTAGTTTCCATGAATGTCTCCTTAGCGTGCTCCAAATAAAATTCTTGTTCCTTTATTGGAGCCTTGTGAACCTATGCACTCTCTTCAGGCTACTTTCCTTTGTCATCTCCTGTCGTGATACCACTTCAGAGCACGATATTTACATTGGGTCTCCCTCACATGACTCAAACCTCATCATTTGTAGGTTTTGAGTCGAGGTAGGTTGGAGTGTTCCTATATCATGCAGCCTCGCTATCAGTGTGGGGAAGTCCTTTATCTCATGATCAAACTGGGTACAATATAATCATGATGGTCTCGTCAGATTTGTACAATCGTGGGCATAATTCCCTGGCCCTTTGCAATTGTAACAAATCAGCTGGCCATAACCTCTTCCTAGTCCCATTCCACCTGGAACTCGTCCGTGCCGCTGAAATCCAGTGCACTCCATCCCTGTATTTTCATCGAGGGCCTGTGTTTCAGTCTGAACTCTATAGGTAGGAGCCTGATCCATAATTAGTTCATAACCTCTACAGGTGCACTCATCGTGGCCTATTGACCTACAGAAATTACAAAACAACTATTGGGAACTCTGTAGATACTTCTGTAATAGATGGAAGTTATGTGTAGCATGCTTCCCTCCTATCTGACAAATCGCACATCATAATGCAGGTACTGCACTTGGTCTTGCTTGTGCTTCTGGTCTCAATGGCGTTGGTCCTCCTCACTCCAGTTAGTTCGCGAAGACTGGACAATGGTCCTTGTCATGTCCCTAGCCATTGCACTTTATGCACCATATCTCCTCGCGCGCTTCTGGGTGAGCTGTCGTGTATTGTTTCAAACTCTGCATCTTAAGACACAATTTTTTCAACTGCACATGGTTCTGTTTAATTCCCAGGTTAGGATCTTGTATTGGGTTCTTGTGTAGTCTCATTGCGATCTCCAAGGCCTTGCCCTGAGTGGATAGCTTCTGTTCTGACAGTGTGTTCCTTAGATTTTGTGCTAGTGATGCTACAAACCATGTGCAGTGATTCCCATCTGTCAAGGTCATGTTTGCTTCACGAATCATACCCTTTAGTCTCTGATCGAGCTCCCATGGGGTCTCACATGGAAGCATCTTGACTTCCTTAAATCTAATGGTCGACTGTGTCTCTGATTTTGGCCTTCTAAATTCCTTATTTAGTGTAGCTTGGATATCCGCGGTCCCTGTGTTTGGATTGTCATTGGAGTGCTTAATGTACCAAGTTGGTGCACGATCCTGAAAAGCACTGACCAGAATTGCTTTCTCTATAATGTCATCTGTGACTCCCTGCACTTCCCATACAGCCCTTACCACGAACCAAAACTAGTCCGGATCTTCATTCCTAACTCCTTCGAACACTGAAAATTTTATCGTGCTTGCCATATTAAACTGTGGTGGTGGCAGAGGTGGTGTGGGCAAAGATGGTGAAACTAGCGGTGGTGTAGGTGGAAGTGGTATGCGCAGAATTTGCTACTATATCAAACTGATCGCACTTCTTCGTGAGACCTTCACGAGCTCTTCCTAGCTTTCTCGTGGAGGTGAAATCAAGGGGCTAGTTACTAGTTATGTGCTATCTATGTTTCTGTAGATCCTCCCACTTCGTGTAGCTCCAAACATCAATTTATTTGCATAACCTGCTTTTCACATAGCAGCATTTTAATCCGAGTGTTCAAAGATTTAATGTACTGACCTCGTGGTCCTTTGAGGAAGCGCCGTTCTGCCTCGTTATAACTGACTAAAGTATCTACCGTGAACTCGTTGATAAATCCCCCTATAATTTGATTGATCCAATGATCCAGGGCATGATCTTATCTTTCAATGCTTCTAGTCTGCACACCAACTCTAGAGTCCACACAATAGGCTTGTTAAGCCTACACCTTCCTTTATTGTCTACTAGCTTGGCGATCCACTCGTACAACTCAGAGGGGAAGGATGCAAAGAAAATTTCGTGGATTTCCATATATAAGTAGCAATCTAACCACTCTTCCTTCCATAATCGTGGAATCTTGTTTTCCTGCTCCTCGAACTCATGAATCTTCCTATCCAACCACTCTTCAATTCCTTTCTTTTTCAAATTCCAGTGATACGACATCAGACATCTCTTATGCATATCCGGGTCCCAGCAACAGAACTATTTGTTGGCTTATTAGGGCCTGACCGTAGTTCAGATTTGATTTATCCAAACAAATCCCGGTACTACTAGTCCTTTCAGTGAAATTCTATGGCGTGTAGACTGAGGTCTCACCCAAAGTAGTATGGGAGGGTGCTAGAACCAGGTTTCTGCACCCTTGAGATGTTTGATGAGTTCAAGTGGTCCAAATTTTGACCCTACACGCAAGTCGCTATGTGCACTTTCCCTTACCTTGTAGCCTAATATACTACCTTCACGCAGCCCTACCAAGGGGCTGAACATCGTGCTCTACGTATTTACCCAAGACCTTAATGGCAATCCGACGTTAGTTAATTAACTCTACCTACTTGAGTGCTTTAATTATACTTAATAATATAAACCATTCATACAGCAGTGCGCATTAAATAAATAGTATATTTCCAAATAATATCAAACATGCATTAAACCAAGAATGAATACACGTAATTATGATAAAAATTCACTTTATTATTTCTTCCTTAGTTACAGACTCAACTCCACCTTGCGCACTCAACTGCAGGGGTCTGTGCACTCAACTACGGACTACTAGGCCTCTGCACACTCAGTTGTAGAGCCTTATTCTACTCTACGACCCAAAGACACACTTTACACTTGCTTCCATAGCCTCTCTTCCTGTTTCTCTACTTTTTTCACTTAGAGCCTCGTTCTATTTATACAATCCCATGGTCCGCAGACCGCATAGAAAATTTTAGGGGCGAATGTTCGCCCTTTGGCAAAATTAAGGGGTTTTAAATTTTTAGTGGGCGAATATTTTGTATCATAGCACATTTTTCAAATCACCTCAAATAGCCCACCTTATTTTAAGGGAGAGGGTAAAAAAGGTAAATTTAGCCCTTGAAACAAGGAGTTACAACCCTCCATTCGCCCATTTTCAAGAATAGGTTTTATTTAAGTGAATCCTATGGGCCAAATACCATATTTATAAAAGAGGTATGGTAAATTAATAAAATTATAAATAAATGAGAGGTATGGTAAATAAATAAAACATTTTTTCTATTTACTCCATAAGTCACCTTATATACATGCAAGGGTGTAAACAAATAAAAATATAAGTAAAATGGAGGTATGGTAAATAAATAAAACATCTTTTTATACTTACTCCAAAGGTATGGTAAATAAATAAAAACATAAATAAACTAGACGTATGGTGAATAAATAAAACCTCTTTTTATATTTAGTCCATAACCCTCGTTCTATTTATGAAGGCTCAAGAAAGAGGTTTTATTTAAGTGAATCCTATGGGCCAAATACCGTATTTGTAAAAGAGGTATGGTAAATTAATAAAAATCTAAATAAACCAGAGGTATGGTAAGACAATAAAACATTTTTTTATATTTACTCCATAAGTCACCTTATATTTACGAACACTCAAAAAATGCGTTATATTTAGGTGAAACCTATGGGAAAAATGCTATGGGACAAATACCATGGACTAGATTGTTATTAATACCATGCAAAAAAGCATTATTAACCCTAATATTAGTATTAATAAAAATAAAAATGGCACATGGTATTGACCCATGGTATTCACCTGGAATGTAGCCTATTTAAATGGGGGAATTAAACCAGCATAGATCCATCTTTACTCTGGATCTACTAACCCCCGAGAGGTATCAAATATCGTGATATGCAAACTAGCCTAGAGTGAAATCCCTCTCTGGACTTGGTGGATCAAGAGTAAAGATGGATGTTGTAATTTAATGTATGTTAAACATTTTAGCTTGGTTAAAATAAAAAATAAAATAAAATTCAACTATTAATTTTATTAATTTTTATAAATTACTAATAGTAATTTTTAAGCTCCATGTTTATGATAACCCATGGTATTGACCCGTGGTAATACCATGGTATTCATGTGAGCATAGACTATTTAAAGGGGAAATTCTATCATCTTAGATCCATCTTAATTCTAGGTCTACCAAGTGCTCAGAGGGATAAATAGATTTCATCCCCCTAAGAGTGGTAGATGTGGAGTTAAGATGGATATAGGTTGGTTTTTATGATAATGAAGATATTAAATAGACTTAGGAAATTATATTGTAAGAACATCTGAAGGTGAATGGTTAAAGCATAGACATTGTAAAAGTATATTTGTATACTTCTGTTTTAGACTGAAACAAATCCAGGGCTAAAAGGAATGGATTGATTGCACTAGTCATCCTTCTATAACTTTCCCACATATGTTGGAGTAAACAGATTGTAATTTGGGTAATTTTTCTAACTGCAAACAGGAACATGCTTTTGTATTGGCAGGGTGGTTTCGAGGTCCCTAGAAGTGATGAATTTGAATTTTTCTTGATTTTATATATAGTATTAGGTTTTTTCTCATGCTTTTTGTGAATGACACGGGTGAATTTTATCCTACACCCACTAGGTTATTGATATGTAATTTCAGTAATTTTGATTTCAAAAGATATTTTAAAGAAATTCAATGATTTCATTTGGGTATTCAATAAACACAATATTCTAATGGAATTTTACATTTGTGGTTTACCTATATAGATTCCATGGAGAAGTATTAGTGGTGTGACATCAATTGCTTGAGCAGAGGCTTTAGTTTTACTCTTTTTGGAAGCAAATACTTTCTTCCAACATTTTTGAGTTCCATGAAAAATTTGAAAGTCCTAATAGAATTCAATTATGGGTTGAAGATAGACATAGTATTCAATTATGGATTAACGAGATCCACACTGAATGATCTATCGACCTTATCTTCACTTAGTTTAAGACTATTCACTTGGAGAGCCTACATGTGCCCCCACTTCAAGAGCATAGTAAAGTCATGTAGAACTTAGAGAAGCTATCTTTAAGCTTTTAGTGAATAATGGAAAAATGTCTGGGTTCAATAACAACCAGTCGAGCATTAAGCTTCCAATAATGCTAGATTTTAACTTGGAGCACTTTTGTGATTTGGAGGAGATGCCCCCTCATATTTGTGACACATCTTCAGTTGTGAATTGGACTATTACTAACTGTCATTTCCTTCGAATGTTACCTAATGACTTGGGGAACCTCAACTCTTTATGAATGTTAAGGAAGGAAAGAAAGTACATGCTAAGTTCTCTTATGCTTTTCAAGTTTTTCTTGGATATCTACAATGTTTCAGGTGGGAATGTACATTCTGTTAATGAAAATTTGTCTTGATAGAAAGGCCCAATTTCAAATTCTAATGCTTTCAAAAAACATTGTATAACTGTAATGTTTCTAAAAGGAAAGCATATGTTTTCAATTTAAGTATCATGATCCCATATTCCAACTTATTTTTCAGCAACCCATTAGGCTTTGTAGCTTTGAATAAATCCATCTCTTTTGATAAGATCCTCTTCCAAATTAGAACACAATTTCCTTTTGGCAATAACCACATACAATGTCTTGATTTTGTTATTGAGAAAATAGAGGTTGTGAAACAAGCTTGTGCCATACAAGGACTTGATTCATTGATTATGTATCAATTATGGCTGTTGATGTAATAATGTCTTGATTTTGTTGCTTGAAAATAGAGGTTACGCTTTACTATTTCACAGAATTTCTTACAATCTTTCCATAAGTATTGATTTGTAATATCAGTCACTGAGGGATGACAATAATGACAAAGGTAATATTCCATGGTTTGAAGTTACTGTCTTGCTAAATATTTAAATATATCACCACAATTTAACTGTTACTTAAAGGAATTGAATTTGATTTGTAAACAATTCATTGCTTGATTTATAGATTTTTATTTTTTCACTTTTTTATTTTTTTCTCAGATTTGGTATGAGATATCTTCCAATATTTGGGTTCCCTCGTTTCCCCACAGTAGCTATGAGGTTCAGATGCTATCATTAAATATTCTCAGAATGTTACAACTTTTCTAGTAAGTGTACTTTGAAACATTGTTGTTGCTTTTCCATGGTGTTAATTCAAATAAGCACTACAATTAGTGCCATTATTTAGATTAAGTGCCGAAATCTAGGTGGTCTTGTAGTGATGGAGTGATTGTTTTCTAGATACTAAGGCCATATTCATTTTTATCTCTTATTTTGTCCTGAGATATTCAAATTCAGAATAAGAATTGAGGTCTCGTTTCCACTGTAGATTGCAGTCAGTTTCTTGAACATAATATATAGTAGATTATATTTTACTAATCAACTATGGATGTTATCCCTCACAGGAAAGGAAATTCAAAGTGACTTTGAATTCACATTGATTTGTCAAAACATCCACACAGGAAAGGAGATTCAAAGTGACACTGATTTGTCAAAATGGAGACAAGAGAAAAGGAAACTTTGTATTCAACAATGCTCTTAATTTTATATGTACATGCACAAACATATTAGTAGAAAATATTGAAGGGTTGCCTAAGTAATATTTTCCATTCCACTACGTTCTTTACAACTTGTAAATAAATAACTCGGAACAATTCATTACACTACTTGTTATTCTTTATTAATCAGTGGTTAAGATTTTGATATTGAACTGGCTAAGATTTTTCTTCCTTTTGTGAAATTATGTGTTCTATAATGCTTCTTTTCCATTCACTATGTATAGCATATAAAGTGTGTCTAATGGAGTAGGAATATTGAAAAGTCTTGTGATCCTTGAACTATGTTACAAGGTAGAAACCCAATGGGGCAAGGTAGGTGCATCCCCACAAAGGGGTCACAAATACCAAAGTTGGTATTGGCTAGTGCCTTGAGCTAGAAAATTTCCTTTACCCTTGTATTAACAGTGAATCTAGAGAGGATTCTAATATTATCTTTATAAGATTTATATTAGTTAATATTGATGAATAAAATTCATGAGACATGACCTAGGATGTCCTTGCAAGGTGGTTGTTGATTATTGGAAGCTATGATGGCCATTATGTCAGGCTAGGTGGTTGCACTCCCTTAAGCGTGAGCACGATTGTGATCAAGATGGAAGACTTCATAGTTTGGATTGATTGTTTAGCGGTGATAATTAGAAGGCTCATTCACAAAAGATTCTATTTCACTAATCCTTTTTATAGAGTTGTCAGATTCAATTTCCAAAGGTTTTAATTACAGTATAGAGTTGAGTTCTGAGAGAGTTGTGATTCACAGTGTTAAGTATAGCAGCTATGACATTTGAATCAAGACAAGCATAGTAGATGTATCAGACTCTGTTATAAGCTTACCTGCATATTATAAGGGACTTGGTTGGCTTTTTTATAATTTTATAAACAAGTTCCATTTCATGGAAATGTGAAAAAAACAGTGATATTGCCACCATGTGGCTCTTGTCATATATGGTTTTATACTTTTTCAAAAAATTCTCTAAGAGTTCAGAATGCTAAGATTCTCTAGGACCTTACAAAGTTTTATTATTTAGTGAAAGACTCACCAAGATCTTACAAGATTTTATAATTGAGTAAAATATTCGCCATGCCTAGTGAGAGATTTGCCAAAAAAATTATATATACATATTATATTATTGATAAAATCGCATTCCATTTTTCCTATATACCATGGAGATTCGCCCATTTATTATACATATAAATTTAGGCGAGGTTCTTAAAATTTTCCCTGGTGGACCATGGGTAGGTCTATCTAGCTGACATTACATTACAAAACTAGGGTGGACAAACCTGTGACTCTATTATACTTTCGCGCCCCACACCTGCAATTCATGGAGCTTTACAACTAAATTTGGTCAAAACTTGGACTTTGAACCCCAAAACATGCCTTGTGGGGATTCCATGCCCAACAGTGCACGACACCAAGATGGAAGTGGCTAGAGTTCAGTTCGAGCTAAACCTAAAGATCACATAACTCAAGTTGAAGTCATAGCCTTAAACCCTGCCAGAGGTAAGGGAAGAGCGTGAAGTCATTGTGAAAGATGGAGTAACGTCGATGGATGTCATGGTCGAGGAAATGCCCTGCACTGTTTGAGCAAGCCATGGAGGTAGTAACGACTCTGCAGGAAGATCCCAACCTACAAAGATTGAATACAGAAGTCTACGATCTCCAGCAACAACATGATGAAGTGAGGGCAACGACGCCCATCATTGCTACATTACAATGCCATGCCAAGCCACAGGAGGCAAAGTAGCTTCTTACACAGGTGGAAATAGCGCAGAAGAAAGAGGCAGTCCTCAAGGCCAAATTAGCACCTTGGTTGGATGAGGCTTACATTGTCTCCACCAACATTATGGAGAACTTGGTGAACTTGAATAGGACATAATAGAAAATAAAACAAGATAGTTTAGGAATAACCACAAAGGAGCTAGTATAGCTGATCAAGCAAGCAACCACCCAAAGCGCGAATGAAGTAGCAGTTCCACAAGTGGAGTTGGAGGATCTTCGTAGTAAGATCTCCACACCAGTAGAGTGACTCGAGGGTGAGTCATGATCCTTGTGTTGGGGGGTTGTTTGGATGAGGTCCCCTAGGGTTAATTTTGGGGCAAAAGCCCAAGTTTTGTTGTATAAAAATGAAAAGTCTCCACAAATTGTGGTCCCGGAGCACGTAGATAGTTAAAGAGTTATAAAGAGTTCTATGCTTCTTTATGTAAGTTGAGTCAGCTTTTTGAGGATCTACCCATGGTCCGTAGACCATGAGATTGTATAAATATGTGTGCCTTAGGGTGTCTAAGGAAGAATAAGGAACTTTTCCTATGGGAGAAGTCTAGAGAGTTAGCACAGAAGAGTAGAAAGAAAGGATCTACAGCTGTGTGCACAAAGGCCTAGAGTAGAGTCCATAAGTGAGTGCGTGGACCCCTGCGGGTGAGTGTGCAAGGAATCTTGAGTCTGTAAACTGAACCGAGTATTAATAAAGAAGATTATTGCTTAAATTCCCATGTTTATCTCTTTACTTCTATTTTATATGAATGTGTTTATGCTGTGATGAATGATGGGCTTTGGAATAATGATGTATTGATGTGCGACTATTCATGATTTATGTTTTTAATTGAACATAATTAATATTAACTGTCTATGAGAAGATTATCTAGTCATATGTTAAAATTATCGAACACTTAAGTTGATCTATGTAATTACTAGGATAAGAGTATTCTCTAATGCACGTAAGTAGTTGACTCATCTATTCACGGTCCGCGAAAGACAGTTGTAGACCTCTGCGAAGGTATAGAGGCAGAATAAAGGAGCTATATCAATAAGCCATAAAGGCTTATCAATCTACGTGATGGCAGATTTAGGGCACAAATGACATCACGTTGATCTCTGGGTGCGGAAACTTGGTTCCAGCATCCCCCCATATTGCTTCGGGTGAGACTTCAGTCCACGCTCTGTTGATTGATGCTAAAAGGGTCAATATTGTAGGTATTTGTTTCGCGCAACTAACTCTAAACCTACTTTAGGACCCACTAAACCAACATTCATGTAGGCGATTCTACCAATGTTCCAACTCTTCATTTGAGTCAGAAGTGCATGAAATTTCCCAATCCCATGCAATCCTTCTGTCTATCGTTGGATTGATCTAGTCTTAATCTTGCATTGTTATTTTATAGATCTGATGCAATTCATCATCTCTCTCATCATAATTGCGAACTAGTTCAGTATATCACACCCCATCTAGAGGATCCAACGATACTACAACCCAAAGTGATTTTATTTCAAATGAGATTGTCCTCTTCTTTAAATTGACGACCCCATTCATATCAATGGCCTAGTCAATTCCCAGGAGCGCGGGTACGCTCACACCTTCTATATCAACTATGACTCCATATAATCATCCCATAGGGATGATTTTCTGTTCGTTCACCATTCTGAGCTGAATCGAAGACCACTGCAATGCAGGTCTCCCCATTCTTTCCCATGTTTGTTTTGGAAAAATTTTCGCATCAACCCCCAGATCCAAAATGACCTGATCCATCTCATAGTCTCTTATTTACGTGGTGAGCCTCGTCCCATGCCCTATTCATGCCTTAGGTTTGCCAATTTTCCTGACCACCCAATGTCCATTGGGGACCTTCTCTTTACTGTCACACTTGTTTATCAATTCCTGCAAGCCCTCGACAGCTTTGCTATCGTGCAACAATTTTATGTAGCTTTCCAAGAACCTAGTGAGCACATAGGGATCAACCTCTGCATGTGCGCTGGTGTCTTACACCTTGTATTGGTTTCCTAAGGTGGAGGCCTGAGCGAAGCTCTTCTTGGGTTCCATAAAAAATTCCTTGGTGGGCGGTAGATCAAAACGAACATCCTTCTCTGGGCCCTTGTGGACCCATCCATCCTCTTCAGGTTGTTTTCCTTTGTCATCACCAGTCATTATTCCACTTCTCAGCAATATATTCACACTTTGATCCTCCTCGTGAGGCTGAGCTCTTATCATCTATAAGTCTATGTTGGCTGTTGAGGCTACGCTTTCTTCTCTTGCATTTTAGCTATCAACAGCGGGCATTCTTCTATAGTATGGTCAAACTAAGTGCATTATTGCCATGAAGGGCATGTTCTTATTCTGACAGTCCTGTGCATAGTGTCCTAGTGTCCCACGATTGTATCAGATGAGCTGACCGCAACCTCTACCAAGTTCTCCTCCTCCTCGGCCTCGTCTTATTCCTTGATAACCTCCATGCGCTCCTCTAATGCTTTTCTTTAGAGGCTGAGTTTCTACCTACATTCACTATGTAGGTATTCTTTCCATCATCAACTCATAGCTGTGACAGTGGCACTCCTCGTGGCCCACCGATTTATAAAAGGTACAAAACAACTTCTGGGGTGTCTTAATGAACTTTTGAAGTAAATGACAATTATCTGTCGGATGTTGCCCAGCAACCTGACAAATAGCACACCATAGAACAACCCCCATGCTCGGCCCTACTAGGGCTTCTAGCTTCAAAGGAATTGGTCCCCCTCCTGTAATATAACTCATGAAGACAGGATAGTGGTCTTTATCGTGCCCCTCGCTCTTTCACTTTAGAAACTAGACTTCTGCACGCACCTATGGTTTAGTCTTCCTATGTTTCTTCAAGCTCTGCAATTCTAAGAAGAGGCTCTATAACTGACAATGGATCTATTGTACCCCCAAGGTTGCATCTTGAATAGGAATTGCATGTAACCTCATGGAAATTTCCAAGGATTCCGCCTATGTTCCTATCTTTTGTTGCGATAGAGCAATTATCAGGTGGGGTAGAAGTGAAGCTATCAACCATTCATGATGGTGACCATCTGTGAGCTCCATGTTGGCTTTCTCAAATCTGACACTTCAACCTTTGATCTAATTCCCACATTGTCTCATCGATCATGATCATCATTTCCTTAAATCCAACTACTGACTGAGAGTCAGACTTAGGCTTACTAAACTCTTTGTTCAAAGCCGCATTAATCTCTACTAGCAATGCAAGGGGATTATCAGAAGAATAATTGATATACCAAGTTAGTGCATGATCCTACAAAGAAGTAACCAACTTTGTCTTCTTTATATTGTCTTCAGTAATTTGTTGTGTTCTCCACACAACATTCGCAACAAAACAAAACTACTATGTATCTTCCCTCCCTATGCCATTGAATATCGGCATCTTCATCGTGTTTGCAATACTGGATGGTGGTGGTGGAGGTGAAGGTGTATGCAGTGGAGGTGGAGGCAGAGGTGGAGTGGATGGATGATTTATTTGAGGGAACCCCTGAGTGATTAGGTGAACATCGCTTTGTGGTGGGGTCCATTTCGCCCCTTCATTGTCATTTACAAGAGGTCTAATCAATGGACTATACTCCGGTCCTGATAGTTCATGGTTTCTAAAAAATAGTCTACTTTGCGTAGATCTGAAAATCAATGTAATGGCATCACCCAATTTTCACACAAAAACATTTCAATCCAAGAATTCAAAGATATTAAATAATTATCTCTCGCCGTTGTTAGTGTCAGTCTTTGTAGCCTTCCTCCAGTGATCAAATATGCTCTTACAAAGTGGTCTGAGAGTGTCAAGGTCAAATTTTGTCATTTGAGTGAGTCTTCAAGCAAAATTTGGTCACTAGGTATTAGGTCCAGGGTTTGCCTTTACTCCTTCCCAAGTTGTCCAAATGTCGCTCCATGTTACCATTTAGCTGAGTGTACCATCATTCAGAGGGATTTCATCATCATGTCAAGTTCCACTGGGTCACTTTACACCTTGTTCATGCTTCAGTTGTGCCTAGGTAAGGTCCATTTCCCTCTCCTAGGGTTTTAAAGGCAATTTCTCTTGGATGGTCAAATCATCAGCAAAACTTGTATCCCGATGTCCATACACCTTCCCCTATCCGTAATGTACCTTATTGAACACTTCCTGTCACTGAGATCCCCAAAATTCCTCATTTTCACACAAACCCTAGTTTCTCGCTACAACTTGGCAATTTTCTAGGCAAGGCCTCTGTTTTTCCCTTTTGGACCCCTTCCCATCACTCAATTTTCGAGATTACACTTTCCCCTAATTCCTAACATCCCTCCCTACTTCGCAAAATTTCCTCAAGAATTAAGAAGCTCCCTATCCCCTTCATTTCACTTCATTTCGACAAATCTCTTGTTCCACACATCGGGGTAGGTTTTACTCAAATGATGTTTCTGAGAAAGGAAACATGAATTTGGAAAAATTGACAGTGGTATTTGTCCACAATAGGCCAAGGAAGAAAAACCTCCTTCACTTTTTACACAGGTGTCATGGTTTTAGATAAATGTAAAAAATACAATTGCCTCGAGAGAATTGATGTACCTCTGAAGTTACCTTGGGAAATCAAGTTTTCTCCTAGCTTGGTCAGCCAAATGACTTGCTTGATGAGTCGAATGATAACAAGACATAAAGATATTTCCAATGACCTATCATAAGCTCAATTTGGATTTGAGGAAGGCATTCAAAAGTTGACTGTAACAACACTCTGCCTTTAGGCAGCCTCATTTGGCACTTTTTTACTAGTCTTGGAAGATTTTCTTTTTGATAGGGAAAATGAACTCCAAATTGAAAAATTATGATTTTTTTGGAAATTAGACTCAAATACCTTTCCAACGAGCTATCCTGTACCCAATTTGGAGACTAGGAAGGCCTCCAAAGGGCTCCCGAAAAGAGGCGTGCTGCACTGGGGAGGCACGGCGCACTGGGAGAAATTTTCCAATATAAATTTACACTGGCGCGACGCACTGGGAAGGCACGGCGCATTGGGCTAAAAAGCCTGAAATTCATTGAAATATTCTGCCAAGTTGCAAATTCTTCGTTCCACAAGTAGGTACAACCTCCATTTTTTTTTTTCATCCAAGTTTGTGCTAGGGTATGGTGGTTGATGGATGGTGAATGCCAAAACAAAATCTCAAACCCTACCATGTTAAAATCTTCATGTGAAAAGTGTTGTCTAGGGTTTCAAAAATTATTTGCCACCAAGCCTACTCTTTTCCATCACTTTCTTTTCTCCTTGATTCCATTTTTTCCCTTGATGTCATTGTTCCCTATCCCCTAAAATTACTAAACCTCTATCCCAAATTCCCTTTCCCAAATTTCTAAATGTAAAACTCCTAACCCTATACAAAATTCCCATAAAATCCCATACTTCCCTAACTAAGTCTATCCCAAACAATCCCTTAATTCTCCACTATCTTTCCCTCACCTTAAACCCATCATCCTTATTAAATCCCCCGTTGCTCTACATCCCAAATCACTTATTTCTAAAGTCCTATTTTCCTATCCCTAAACCCTACCATACCCTATTACTCTCTCTTTCCCATACCATTTGCAAAATTCATAAATCCCAAAACCTCACACTCCTAAAACAAAATCAAGTGACTGTCCTCACATTGCATACTTCACTTGATTGAACCATATCCTTACCCTCCCTCCATTATACCTAATGTTCTATATTCCTCACAACCCCTCATTTCCCTTTGGCATATTTGGCACTTGGAGACAAAGACATCAAACCTTAATTTCTCATTTTCAACAAATAAAAAATACACTTGGCATAGAATTTCAACACCATGAAGGCGGGCACCGATACATTATATGACCAAAACAGTGACTTTACAACTGGAACTGCATGCACCAGGAGGGCACTAAAATTCCATAAAAGGGAGGATAGACTCTGTATCTTGGCCGAAGCCTCTTTGGCTAAGTATGATACTTGATGAGGCACCTTTAGTCCAAATTTCAAGAAATTTGGAGCAATTTTTGACATTTTGAGATTTTTTGCACTAAAAAACAGGGTTTTTCTCCGTGTGCGTCGCGTCACCTGGCGCGCGCTTTTGCTACGGAGCTCCAAATTGAAAACAAATTATATTTCTGGATTTTTCATGAAAAATCATGACTTCTGGTGCATTTCCAAGAAGTTTGGGCAAGTTTTGAGTCCTGAGGAGGTCAAAAACACCCTAAAAATGACCTCACTGCCCCTATTTTGACACACGGGAAGTAGTCTTGGGAGATTGATGTTTTGGAGGGGCAAATGGGGACCAAATTCAGAAATTCCACTTGGGTTGGAAAGTAGACAGGCATGGATGAACAACAAGCATACTTGGGCTCAATTTGAACTTCAGGAAGTGCCTCAAAATCAGCTCCAAAGTGGCACGACACATACAGATTTTGGCGCGGCGCATAGAGGATTTTTTGCCTATTTTTCACAGTTTAGCTCAGTAATTCGCCCAGTTTTGACCAGTTTTGCTTCTTGATTTTATTCTTCACTTTTAATGATGTAATTTTATAACCATGATGTAATATTGACACATTTTTACTTGTTCTAGAATATTCATTCACCAAAAGGTGAAATGTGAGTGAATGAATCAGTTTCCTAGCATATAGGGGTAAGTTGTTTGGTTACCTAGATTTCAGTTCCTTGTTTAGAATTAGTTCAAACAGCTCATAGAATGATGAGCTAGACCCCTAGAGGCAAGGGAATGGGTTGGGCTAGTCTATATCATGTCATTCCTAAGTCATTTTCAGGGTTGGACACTTGGGATTGCTTTGGCATATCATTGTACATTCTATCTCTGCATTTTTGGCTAAGGAAAGACTAGGGTTTTGCAGCACTGTTTGGGATCCATGTGGCTTTATGTTTTGATGGTGTGCTTATCTAAGTAATCTTAAGTTCGTTAGTGTTATGTGTATCATTTTCCTCTCTTTTCTTCTGAATTTGAACAAATGAGTGATTAAGGTAGAATCCATTAACTGCTATGCTCTACCTTTGAATTTGTTTAAATTTCCATGTTTTCATTTGTTTAAGGAGAATTCTTGAAACTCTCTTACTCTCCTTAGCTCCTCACCAGTCTTATCTATCCATTTCAGTCAATTTAAAGCATCAAAATGATTGCCTTCCTTGCCTCAATCAGAACTCTGCAGGAACTGTGCCTCATCCCCGAGCCCAATTTGGCTTTCCCTGTTCCCAACACAAAATCCCCAAAAAACTCAAATCAAACCCTTGTAATTCATACCTAGCCTAAAATTAGCTTTTATTTCAGTCATCTCGAGCCCCATCGCTTGTCTTTTGCCGAGATCGACCCGGAGAGAGCTCTCTCCTATCCTCGTAGGGCTAGCTACGAGGCTAAGCATGGTTTGATGTGGACCTAGAACCTTGTCTTTTTAGCCTGAGACAAATCTAGGCTCTAACAAATGCTTTCAAAAATATTCGCTCCGCTTCATTGTAGCTGACTTAGGTATAAACTTCAAACTCTATAACAAATCCTCTTATAATTTGATTGAGTGAGTGAGTGATAGCATGCACAATCTTGTTTTCAGAAGCTTCTAATGTCACACTAGCTCTGGAGTCTAGAAAATTGGATTATCAAGCTTCCACCTTCCTTGTCTCTTTGTCAACTTAGCCAACCACTCATATAATTAAACGGGGAAGGTGCAAAAGAAGATCTTGTGTATATTTGTATACAAATACCTGTTCAACCACTCTTCCTTTGACAAGTGCAGGTTCTTGTTTTCCTACGTTGTGAACTTGTGAATTTTCCGATCCAACCACTTTTCAATTTCTTTCTTGGTCAAATTCTAGTGATGTGACATCACACATCTCTTTCAAGTAGATCGTGATCTTGGAAATAAAACCATTTGTTTTCTTAGGGGGTCTTGACCCAGGTTTAGAGTTAGTTGCACCAACAAACGAAACCCTACACTACTGGCCCATTTGCAAAAACCTGCATAGCACAAGCTGCACTCTCACCCAAAGCAGTACAAGGGGATGCTGGAACCAAGTTTCTGCATCTAGAGATCAGTGTGATGTCTTTTAGAGCCCTAGATCTGCCTTCACATAGATCTATAAGCCCCTAGTGCTCGGTACTACAAATCTGTTAGAGTGTTCTTCAGACCTTCAAAAAGGTCTACGATCAGTCTTTGTGGACCCTTGATAGTTGATTTATCCACTTACGTTCACCACAAAACAACCCTAAATTAGTTTCTGTGCATGTCTACTTAAGTTATTATTAAACATAACATAATTCATCCAATTCTTCCCGAAAGTACTTAACATGAATTGCATACATTTATTAAGTCTTATTCAAGAGAATCACACATCATTAGATCAGTATTTCATAAAATACATAATTCATTGACAGCATAAACAATAACAAAGATAAAGAAAAATAAGCTCGAATTCTTCAGAAACATTCTTTATTGATCTTGAATTTGTGGTTACAGACTCAAAACTACCATATGCACTTAGTTATAGGGGTCCACGCACTTAGCTGCAAACTCTACCTAGGCCTCTATGCACTCAGTTGTAGACTCGTTCTTCTCCTATCAGACCACTTCTCTTTGATATTACCTATAAGACTTCATCATCATCATTATAGACCTGCCTTAGACTCTCTAAGGCACACTAATTTATACCCTTTTAGTCAGTGGATCTCAAAACAGACTCAATCTTCACATAAAACAAGGGGCTAAACCCCTTTGAATCCTAATCATCTATGTGCTCTGCATCTTCAAATCATGGAGACTTTACATTATTTACACAAAATGGTCAAAAATTAGGTTATATTAACCCCAAAACTGACCGAGGGGACCCCATCCCAACAACATTATGTTATATTTATCTTGAGATCATCAAACTATTTTTGTGTTAGCCACCTAATTCATCAGAGCTCTGGTGGATAGTTAATGCATGTTCAACAAATGTGGAAAATGAATTGATCATTTTCATTGTTGTATTTATATGTACAAGATACATCATTCTTAATATAGTGAAAATCATTTTCTAATACTGTCATTCCAACAATGGTATTATAGAATTGGTTTATCTTCCTTGTTAAATCACTTGAGCCACAAGTTTTTTGGCCTTCCTTGCTATTCTCTTGAACAACTTGAGTGAGTAGTTTCACGGCCTTCTTAGGTGCTCCTTTTCTTTCCTCCTTCTGATACTATTGCCCTCATATATTTTTTCTACCACTGCAATAATTTTGATTATGGATACTTGCTGTGTCAAGTTGTTGTGCTTGTTGTGAGAAACTTGGTTCCTTTTCTCATAGGTATAAGAGAATTTTGTAGAACATTCATTATTGAAGAGTCATTTTGAGCAAAGAACATGTGTTTCCATTTTTTATTTGATGAGGAGGTTTTTTTTCACTTTTTATAGTTCTGTACACTACGTTAAGGGGAGACATTGTGTTGTGTTGAAGTGAACCTATGCAAGATACCAAGTCACTGGATGTGCTTGATGAAACATTTTTTATGCATAGTAGAATCATTTACGTTTGGATGCAAAGATGTTTTGCGTTATCAAGGCCTATGTTCTCCCCAACTAATGTAAGGAGAATAGCAAGTCTATCTCTTGTCTACTACATGCTATCAAGGAGGAACTTACACTATGTTTTGTGAATATTGTTAGATTTGATTTCTGAAATTGTCTTTTGAATCAGTGCTTGAAGTGGATTCAGGCATATGCATGTCGGATCTGTTACAGAAATATTCGAAGGGAATCAAATTCAATAGTGGTATGGTAAGCGTCCCACCATGGATTCAAAGAATAATATGTTTCCTTGCTCTTTTTATGTGCTCGTAGTGTTGGAATTGATTATGGTGGTCAAGGAACAAAGCACAAATCATTGTTTTTGTGTGAAAGGTGGTTGGATAGAGATTCTAATACTGAGTCAATTCACGTTTGAGTGACCTTTTTTGTTTCTAAATAAACTCTATGATGAATGTTCAATGGATCTTCATTTCACATTATGGACAAATCATGAGATCTTCACTCCAATCAATGCTTGAGCTATGGGAGAAGCCAAATTCTTTTAGCATTTTCACATAGATAGTTATTTGGAAGTACATAATATTATGTCATAGTAAATTGCAAATTGAGTTGATTATTTATAGATATTAAATAGAGGCATTGAATTGGTGGAGATTTTAAATATTTGTAGCATAATGTTAATCAAATTAGAAATTCATTCAATGTAAAGTCTATATTGGCCCACTAGTATGTTGATTTATTGCATACAAACAAGCAACTAGAAAAAAAAATGCAATTGAGTTTGATGCTTCATCACTTAACTTATGGAGACATCAAGGTAGAATTGTTGTTTCTCACTAGAGTAGGTTAATAGTGGAGTCACATATAATACTCTTTGGAGATTCTTTTGGTATAAAAGTTTGGATGGTTGAAATGAATGCCATGAATACTTTTTATGGTTGTGTTGAGGAGGTATCAAATGTTACCTAAATCATTATATAAATTCTTGCAAGGTTCATGTGAGTCACACTTGAGAGTTCTATTTTATCTAACACTTGGGTGTCATCTATATCATTTACATTTTATTGGTTAAATTTCATTATAAACGGGTGCATTTTCGGTTGAGGCCAACAACCTTTCCAAAGTTGATTGCAAGCTTTTTCTTATAGGAAGCTAGATAAAATGACGAGACCCAATTATTTATTAGGTGTTTTAGGCACTCTAATTTTGTCTACTATTCATTAAAATGTACAAATAAAAAAGGACACTCCCTCTAGCATTCAAATTTGTTTACAAAATGTTAAAGGCAAGATAGAGCTTTTGGAACTTGAGTCTCAACTATAATGATATGAACTACAAAATAAGAGTTGTAATTTTGAACGCGTCCTTGCTTAGAAAAAATTCCTTCAGTAGTTGATGATTGATAATGTAGCCATTTCAGGAGCGAATTTTCATGTAGATGTGAAGGTTCAACTTGCACTTCCTAAGACCCTCATCAGACCTTAGGAATAAGTTGTAAACAACAATAATAGTGTTGGAAATACTGGGGGGGGGTGAATCAATGTTTCTTATTGTTTTTTTTTAATTGTTCTAGTGATTGCCAATAACATATATAGATATGTATATGTATACACAGAACACATAAATCAACAGCTCGAATTAATGCGTTTATTAAAACTCAAGACAGTGCAATGAAATAAATATAATATAAATAGCTATCTGATTGTGAATAGCTGCCAAACTCCAACTTGGACGTCAATGTGGCTCCAACATCCAGAGCACCAACTATGTTTTGCAATGGTTCTGCACTTAGGAGCACCTGCCCCTAATGACTTCAGCCTTGTTCGGTTCTAAGGCTCCAACCTCTTGGGCTCCAACCCAATCTTGGTATACACTAGTATGTTGCTGCACTCTATTCAACTGAGGTTCACTCACTCTGAATCTCCTGCCTCTACTGCTTCTACTGCCTCTACAGCCTCCGCTACTTTTTCTCCCTCTTTTGCCTCTGTTTCTTCAACTACTCACCCTCTAGTTCTTCACCACAACAACAACACCAACAGTTCTCTGTTTTTACTGCTTTATACATTCACATGCCTTTGTCCATTCGTTTCCACTTACACCCATCTCTTAGGCTTCCTCCTCAGTCGTTGTCATTTTCTCTGACTCGCTTGATCTTTCATCTTCCCTCCTTGGTCGTTGTGGCTTCCTCTGTGTTGGCTTTCCATTCAACCTCTTCACTTTACGGTCACTGTGTGTTAAAAAATGTAACACAGGCCTGGATTTTAATGATAACAGGCATCCACCGAGACTGTTTCGTTTAATGGACATACCACGTCCTATCACAATTGTAATCAGCTTGATTCTAGCCTTCTGAGCTATCGGGAGTATTCCCTTAACGTATCTCTATCTCCAAACCCTGCACAAGCAATATATACAAATACACAAAAATTATGATCGAACACAGGCAAAAGACTAAAGGGCAGACTTCAAAAGAAATACTACACTCATATCTATAACGACATTGGGTCTGCTCCTCCAAAAAATTATCACAATCGGCAATCGCTACTTCCAGGAGTTCTTTATATAGTGACCTCATGATATCGACAATGGCCGATGGGCCGATACTCCACTACTCCGATGAACTGGATGTGATATGGTATTAACCATGGTTTATATGCTCATTGGGTCCACAATCTTGTCACAATCGAGGGTTGCATCAATCTCCTATCACATCAGTAAACAAATATGTGAAGTTAAACCATTCGTTCAATCATTCATCAGGCGATCCAATGGCATTCACTCCTCCTAATGTCGTAACTTAACCGCATGTTAATTCACGATAAAGTGGTTTTTGACTGCGTCCCATCATCCACGTGTCATGTAATGAATGGTATCACATGCCATGGTACATTTATCACTTTCCTCTGAAGGTGGTACGGGGAATACCGCTTACCGCCATCCCCACTTGCTATTTCCCATGCATCTTTATCGCCCGCGACTGTTGGATCTGCCCGTCATGCTGTATCTGCTGTCCATCTGCGCAACTCTAATAGTGTATTTACCGCGGATTCATAGTATTCTTCCTCAATTTACATTAATGCATATTTATATGGTTTCTGATTCGATAATGTATTAAACGGATATATGGGCTTTACAGGCCCGATAAGCTTTCGATAATGTAATCGCTAGCATCCGATAATCTTTTGTGGCCTATGCGGCTCCCGATGGCTCCCGATAGCATTATATGTGGCATATTTTCCCCTCTCATCTCCATATGCTAGGATGGTTCTGTGTGCTCCTCTTCTTCGGCTTTGTCTGCTCCTCTCCTTTCCATCTGCTCCTTGAATATTTCCATATTGACATCAATGACAATCTGTGTCCAACAATCTCCCCCTTTATTATTGATGGCAATATTCTTCTACTTTCTCCCCGTTTGACATCAATGGCAAAGGGATGCATATGGACTCCCCCTGTCAAACTGCATCTTATGAATGAACTTGAGTGATAATAAAGAAATAACCCCCATCTTTTGATGCAGATGTTGGAATGCTTCTCGAGGAAGAGGTTTTGTTAAAGTATCAGCTATCTGCTCCTTCGTACTAATATAGTCTAGGACGATTTTTTGTTTAGCTACTTGCTCACGGAGAAAATGATACTTGATTGGTATGTATTTGGTTCTCAAGTGCATCATTGGATTTTTGCTGAGGCTGATAGCACTTGTGTTGTCACAATAAACGGTAATTGGTTGATCTATACATATGTCGAGATCTTTTAGAGCTTCCTTCATCCATAGTATCTGAGCACAACAGTCTGCTGCAGCAATATACTCGGCTTTGTCTGTGGATAATGATATGGATGACTATTTTTTGCTGAGCGAGGATACCAAACAGTCTCCTGGGAAGAATGCATTTCCACTAGTACTTTTCTGATCATCTATACTTCTAGCCCAATCAACATCAGTATATGCAGTTATAGTCAGTGTTGAGTTATTTGGGCACCAAAGACCGAAGTCAGAAGTTCCCTTTAGATATCTGCAAATTCTTTTTACAGCTAATAAATGGGATTGTTTGGGAGCAGATTGAAATCTTCCCACGATTCCTACTACTTGCATTATGTTTGGTCGTGTAGTTGTTAAGTATAGAAGGGCTCCAATCATTGACCTGTAATGAGTTTCATCTACTAGAGGGGAGTCATCATCTTTGCTCAGTTTGCAGTTTGTGGTCATAGGTGTTTTCATGGGTGCACAATCCTCCATTCCATATTTTTTGAGCATGTCTTTTAGATATTTGGTTTGAGATAAACACAATCCTGCTTTGGTTTGAGATATTTGAAGTCCAAGGAAGTGGGACAACTCTCCTATCATTGACATCTCAAACTATTTTGACATGTTTTGAGAAAATTCATGGCTGATTTCATCATTATTACTAGCAAAAATCAGATCATCGACATAAACAAGAGCAACTAGTAACTTACCTTGATCTGTCTTTATGTATAGAATGCTTCTAGCCACTCCCTTTTTGAAGCCTTGTTGTTGTAGATAGTGATCTAGTCTTGCATACCAAGCTCTAGGAGCTTGTTTCAACCCATATAAAGCCTTTTTCAACTTAGAAAGTAAGTCCTTTCCTACTGTTAGATTGAAATCTTTTGGATACTCCATATAGACATCCTCCTTGAGTTCCCCATTTAAAAATGCCAATTTCACTTCCATTTGATAGATTTTGAATCCTTTTGAACAAGAAAATGCTAAGAACATCCTAATAGCTTCCATATGGGCCACTGATGCAAATGTCTCTTCAAAGTCAATTCCTTCAATTTGTGAATAGCCTTTGTAGACAAGTCTTTCCTTGTTTCTGATAACGTGTCCTTCCTCATTCATTTTATTTTTGAACACCCATTTGGTTGCTATTATGTTTTTGTCCTTTGGATGAGGTACGAGCTCCCATGTCTTGTTCTTCTTAATTTGGGACAATTTTTCTTCCATGGCTTTTACCAAATGAGGATCCTTACTTGCTTTTGCAAATGTTTCTGGTTCTATCATAGATAGGAGAGCAATGAATTTTCTCTTGGGTGTGATTGATCTCCTTGTTCGGGTCTGCACACCTTCATCTCTATCACCAATGATCTACTCTTTTGGATGATGTCTTTTGACACACTTCATCTTTGAAGGGATATTAGGTGGTTCTCTTTCCTCCTCTTCTTCTTCTTCTTCCTCATCTATTACTTCCTCTTTAGGTTCTTCTTCTTCAATGAGAGAGTCATCTTCATGTTCTTCAATTTCCCTTTCTAGAAGATCTTCACCAACCTTTACATCAATGCTTTCCACTACTGTATAGAAAGTTGTTCCTACTACTTCTCTCCAGAATTTAGGTTGTACGTCTACTGCTAATAGCATAGTTCTTGCCATTTCTTGGACTGTTCAATTTCTTCTTTCAACTACCCCATTTTGCTGAGGTGTTCTGGTAGCCGAGAATTCCCTTTTAATTCCATGAATATTACAGAACTCACTAAACTCGTTTGATGTGAATTCTCCTCCTCTATCAGTTCGGAGGCACTTAATTTTTGAATCTTTTTCATTTTCTACAAGGGCTTTTATATTCTTAAAACGCTCAAAAGTTTTATATTTATACTTTATGAAATATATCCACATCATTCTAGTATAATCATCAACAAATAACACAAAGTACCTTTCTCCTTGTAGTGCTTGATTTCTAGTTGGTCCACACACATTGGCATGGATGATTACCAAGGGCTTCGACGTATAGAGCTCCTTTGTCTTGTGGCTAGTTCTGGGTTGCTTTCCATGTTGACATGGACCACACACTACTTGATTTGGTTTGGACAGCCTTGGGATGTCTCGTACAGCTTTGATCTTGCTAATATGGATTAGATTTTCAAAGCTTGTATGTCCAAGTCGCTTGTGCCACAGCCAAATCTCATCTATCCGACTCAAGTGGCATTTATTTTGTTGAATCTTGTTCAGAATGTAGACGTTCTCTGGTGTCCTCACCCCTTTTGCCACAAGTTTCCCTGAGGCAAAGTTCCTTATTTCACAGTCTTCGGTGCTGAAAAAAACCTTATGTCCTTGATCACAGATTTGGCTGACACTCAAGAGGTTGTGCTTGAGTGCATCAACCAGTAGAGCATCTTGAGATTTTCCTTTTCGTGTAATTTTGCCAGATCCACTTCCAAAGGACACATTCCCTTCCTTTTTTCTCAGTGAGACAAACTTCCTTCTGTCTCCTGTCATGTGTCTGGAGCACCCACTATCTATATACCATTGGTTTCCATTATTTCGAGCATATAGAGCCAGGATGCATTTGTCCATGCTGGAGTTCTTGCTACTCGTCTTTCTTCCTTTGAGTGGGCAGTCTTGTTCATAGTGTCCATTATTGTAGCAGAAAGAGAAAATCAGATCAAATTTGGTCAAGGGATCAAATGAATTAAAGGTTTTGATTTTTCCCTACCTTTTTCGGGCATATAAGTTGATTATTCCATCCTTTAGCTTTATCTTTTCACTTTTGTGAGCCATAAAATGTCTGGCTTGATGATCGAAGTTTTTACAGTGAAAGCAGTGTCTAAGAAAGATGGCTTTGTACTTGTTGAATCAACCACCAGTTGAGTCGATTTCCTTCCTGGAAATTACTCCCCCCTCATTCTTTGGATTTGCGATGGGCCCTAGGTGGAGTACAGGTTTGTATTTGCTGTAATGTCCATGATTCGACTCCGAATCTTCTTTGGAGTAATTCTCTCTTCATTCGTGGGATCTAGGATGCACTTTCGATAACATATTCTTTCATCTATTGGATTGCAGGAAAGTGCATCGGCATAGCTTTTCACACTATTCTTAGTGCTTGAGGATTCTCCTTTGAAACCTATTCTAGACTTGTCATGTTGAGGTTTTTGATTTTTCAGAATAGTCTCAAGTATTTGAGAGCTTTTACAGCCCTTTTTAATTTGCTCCAATTCCTTTCTCAGAGACACTATTTCAGCCTCGTGTTCTTCACAAGTCTTTTCTTTTTCTTTAAGCTTTGCTTCTAAGCGATCTTCTCTTCTCCTTATTTCCTCGTTTTCCACTTTGAGAGAAATGATTTTGTTCCTTAGTTTCTCATTTTCTTCAATGGCAATTATTAATAGTTCATCTACATTTCATTCCAGCCCTGAGTCATCATCATCTGCGAGTGCCATGAATAATGCTTCTTGGCTTTCATGATGATCGCTTTCCTCATGTGATTTCTTTTTGATGACCATAAACTCATCCTCATTAGACTCATCTTGCTTGGAGAAGAAGTTTTTCTTAATGAACCCTTTCTTTTTATGTGTCATTCTTTTAGAATTTCCTTCATCATCATTGTCATGTTTATGAGGAAATTTCGCTGCATAATGACCTATTTTACCACATTTAAAACAAATAAGAGGATACTTGCCTTTAAGCTTAGATCCTCTCTTTAGCTTTCGTACAAATTGAGCCAATTCAGATTCCACATCTGACTCACCACTACAGTCATTCCTTTCTTTCCCCTTCTTTGACTTTGAGGCCTTGAATGCTACATCTTTGTAGCTTGGGCCACCTTTCCTCATTTCATAGGCAGTGAGAATTCCATGGATTTCATCCATTTTGAGGGTATCTAGATCCTTTTCTTCTTCTATAGTGCTTATTTTGGAGTCAAATCTGTCTCGAAGAGACCTTAATACCTTTTGAACAATGGTACTTTCTTCAACCTTTTCGTCCAATCCTTTCAGGGAATTTACCACTTCAGCTACTCGGAGGAGATATGTTGTAATGCCTTCTTCATCTTCCATCCTCAAACTTTCAAATTATCTTCTATGAGTTTGAAGCTTTGCCTTTTTTACTTTTGAGTCTCCATTGTACAAGCTAACTATCTTCTCCTACATTTCTTTGCCAGATATACAGTGCATGATTTTTGTAAACTCAGAATCAGTGATTCCACTAGTGATGGAGTTCATGGCCTTTGCATTTGCGATGTAGGCTTTCCTCTCGTCTTGGTCTATTGGAAGAGTGGTAGTCATTTTGTATTCATTTTGAACAAAATTCCAGACTTCAGGTCCAAGGGACATTAAGTAGTAGATCATTCTTTTCTTCTAGAAACCAAAGTTAGTGCCATCGAACAAAGGAGGTCTTCCTGATGCTTCGTGATTTCTCATCATGGCTACGAATCCTTCTTCAAGCTGTTAGGCTAGTATGAAGAAGCCTGCTCTGATACCATTTGTTGGAAATAATGTGGGGGGGGTGAATCAGTATTTATTATTATTATTTTTTTAATTGTTCTAGTGATTGCAAAAAACATATATAGATATGTATATGTATATCAATAGCTGGAATTAATGGGTTTATTAAAACTCAAGACAATGCATTGAAATAAATACAATATAAGTATATATCTGATTGTGAATAGTTTCCAAGCTCCAACTTGGACTTTAGTGAGGCTCCAACCTCCAGAGCACCAACTCTGTTTTGCAGTAGTTCTGCACTTAGGAGCACCTGCCCCCAATGACTTCAGTCCTATTCATTTCTGAGGCTCCAACCTCTTGGGCTCCAACCCAATCTTGGTATACACTAGTATGCTGCTACACTCTATTCAACTGAGGTTCACTCACTCCTACTCTCCTGCCTTTGCTGCTTCTACTGCCTCTACAGTCTCCACTGCTTTTCTTGCCTCTTTCGCCTCTGTTGCTTCAACTACCTCACCCTCTGGTTCTTCACCACAACAACAACAACAACAGTTCTTTGTTTTTACTGCTTTATACATTCCCATGCCTTTGTCCATTCGTTTCCGCTTACACCGTCTCTTAGGCTTCCTCCTCAGTCGTTGCCATTTCCTCTGACTCACTTGATCTTTCAGCTTCCCTCCTTGGTCGTTGTGGCTTCCTTTGTGCTGGCTTTCCATTCAAATTCTTGGCTTTACGGTCACTGTGTGTTAAAAACTATAACACAGGCCCGTTTTTTAATGATAACAGGCATCTACCGAGACTATTTTGTTTAATGGACATGCCACATCCTATTGAAAATGCAATCAGCTTGATTCTAGCCTTTTGAGCTATTGGGAGCATTCCTTAACGTATCTCTGTCTACAAACCCCGCGCAAGCAATATATACAAATACACAGAAATTACGATCGAACACAGGCAAAAAACTAAAGGGCAGACTTCAAAAAAAATATTACACCTGTATCTATAACGACATCGGGTCCGCTCCTCCACAACATTATCGCAATCGGCAATCGCTGCTTCCAGGAGTTCTTTATATAGTGACCTCATGATATCGCTAATGGCCGATGGGCCGATACTCCACTGCTCCGATGAACCGGATGCAATATGGTATTAATCGTGGTTTATATGCCCGTCGGGTCTGCAATCTTATTGCAATCAGGGGTTGCGTCGATCTCCTGTCACATCAATAAAAAAAACACGTGAATTTAAACTAGTCCTTTGATCACTCATCAGGCGATCCAATGTCATTTGCTCCTCCTAATGTCGTAACTTAACCGCATGTTAACACGCGATAAAGCGGTTTTTGACTACGTCCCATCATCCACATGTCATGTAATGAATGGTATCACACACCATGGTACGTTTACCACCCTCCTCCAAAGGTGGTGTGGGGAATACCGCTCACCACCATCCCTGCTCACTATTTCCCATGCATCTTTATCACCAGCGACTGTTGGATCTACCCGTCGTGTTGTATCTGCCGTCCATATGCGTAACTCTGATAATATATTTGCTGTGGATTCATAGTATTCCACCTCCATTTACGTTAATGCATATTTATATGGTTTCTGCTCCAATAATGTATTAAATGGATATATGGGCTTTACAGGCCCGATAAGCTTCCAACAGTGTAATCGCTAGCATCCGATAAGCTTTTGTGGCCTATACGGCTCCCGATGGCTCCGATAGCATTATCTATGGTATATTTTTGCCTCTCGTCTCCATCTTCTTGGATGGCTCTGTGTGCTCCTCTCCTTCGGCTCTGTCTGCTCCTCTCGTCTCCATCTGCTCCTCGAATATTTCCATATTGACATCAATGACAATCTATGTCCAACAAATAGAACTGGTTTCAGACATGTCAAGGATGTGTCCTTTCCTATTCTTGAATATTCCAAGCCAATCAATTTTCGCAGCGTTGGATTACTTAAGGATGATCCACCTTCCCTTGCTCCTATTGGGAAACAGCCATAGATTATCAAATGCCAATTTTGTGACCAAGTTGGTCATGAGAAATACCAATGTTTTGATCTTCATCCTTGTGAGAAATGTGGTATGTGCACTCATCATTTAGACATATGTTTGAGAAACAAACCTCCTGCAAGAATGGAGATTAACCTTTGATGCATTGCTTCTTGGCAAAGGTATTCAACAAATAAGAATATACATTGGCCATACCATATTAGTTTTTGTAGCATTAAATGGTGTTATAGGCTCGACAGTTGTCAGAGAGGGTAAGAATCACTAGGACTCTAGAACCCATAAAAGGTTTTAGGAAAGTTCACCTAGAAATGCCTTAATGAAGTTAGCTAATTGGTAATTACAGTTATGCTAAGTATAACTTAGGGAAAAAGATTAATTAACAACAATTAATTGAGGAAGGTGAGATTTATCTAACAAATCACACGATTTGACTAGGAAATGATCTCATACATTGATGAAGTTTTAATCTTGTTCATTAAAGTCCCAAATGGGGGTTATAAGAAGAATTTGATGGGTAGATGGAGGAACACACTTGAGATCGATTTCCCTTGGCAGTTCAAATTTCTAGAGAACAACAAAATTCTACCGGAAGGGTTCAAGCTAGAGAGGGGACACAGAGACAAAGAAGGGAAGAGACAATGACTCTAGAGGAAGTCTTCCAGATCCAGAGAGTTAGATATAGGGGGGTCGAGTTTCCTCAATGAGATTGTGAAGTTTTGTCTGAAAAGCTCAGAGGTAGAGTTCAATTTGGCCAGTCAGACAATCGATTCAATTGTAGGAGACTTGGAGAATTTGTGAAGAGGGACAACGATTCATTCTTTGAGGTCGATTTTGGGCAGATGGCTTGATCAATTTCACTTACTAGGAACAACATACTAGTTCTTGTGTAGAAGTGACACAGAGGCTAACACAAGGGTTTCATGAAGACCAATATTTGCTATATTTTGAGCTAGACCAGTGTTGAGCGAGACAAAATTTTTCTCACTAATATTTGTAGTTAGTTTTCATATAGTGGATTACCAATTTGGGCATGAAGATGTACTCAAATTTTATTTTATTTTGCTTTGTAATAAAATCATAAATTGTTGCATAGGTTTTCCCACATTGGGTTTTTCTAGGGAATTTTGTTCAAAAATAATGGTGTAATGCTTTGTGTGTCTCTTCCAATATTCTCTTAGTTTCTAGTTTATCTTCTGCAATATTTATTTTGGTGAAAATTGAATTTGTGAATTAGTTGTTGTTTGTCATAGCAAATAAACTTCTAATTAATTAACAATTAGAATAATAATTTCTAGGTGCTGCAATAGTTGAAATTTTCATATAGTATCAGAGAAAATTTGGTCAGATACGAAGCTCAAAAGAAAAATGAGGAAATTGTCCAGATTCAGAGGGTGTATGGAAGTTCGATTTCTAGATTTGCACAAAGGTTGGCTAGGAAACTCAAACTGTTAGGCAAAGGGTTTGATTTTTTCTAGTATGGGTGGCAATAAAATTCACTGAGCCTAGTGGCACTTCTAACAAGAAATATTAATGTTGGGAAGTAATTTCATTAGTCAATATCGATATTTTTACTGAGAAAATTCCTTGTCTTGGCAAAAAATGGTTTTGCAGTAGTGTCACTGAATCATAATCAACACCAAGTGGAAGAGAAAAGTGCACACACAAAGGGAATTTCTCTAAGAGGGTTTCTAGTTTAGAAATCCAAATTTCTAGCTGCAACCAACGATAGCTGCAAGTATATCTTCTCACTCCAAAAAGAATAATCAACAAAAAAGCGTGAGAAAGAGGGAGATTTCCATTCTTGTTTCATAGATGGCCACAACCGGGCTTATAAATCAGGATAAGCTGGAGGGAGCTTCCAACTATGTCATCTGGAATGTTAGGATGTCCTTCTTGTTGGATGAGCATGGTCTGAAAAACCTTTATAGAGAGCATTGTGGTAGTACCGACCAATGCATATCAACTGAAAGAGTACAAGAAAGAAATGGGCAAGGAAAAGAGGATGATCCTAGATGGAGTCTTGGACCATATAGTCTTACATATATCTAGAAAAAACACCGCCAAAGAGATGTGGGATGCTCTCGTACAACTATACTAGAATCCTTCAAAGCAGTGGAAGATGTTCTTGAAAGAGAAGCTGAGACACATCAGGGTGTATAAGGGTGAAGGAATTGATCACTTTCGCACCAGAATTCAAGAAAAATGGATCAAATTTCAACTGTTAGGGAAGCCCCTCAAGACATAGAGCTTATAGGTTTGCCACTGAATAATGTCTCATAGGATTTTTGGATCTTCTTCAAATTCATATTGGGACAAGATACTTTACCTAGGTGGGACATGATGTGGTCAGACATGTAGTAGGAGGAGATTAGGTGAGCACTAGTGAAGAACTGCATCAGCAGAAGTAGCAGTAAGGGATCAAAAACTGATAAGGAGGAAGATAATGTGGCCCTTGAATCAAAGGGTCCTCGAAAGGAATATGGCTTCATTGTAGTGGCTACAACCACCCTCCAAAATTTTGGCCTCCACCGATTTCAGAGCCACCCCTGAAGAGTTCCGCTTGATGACTGCACAAGCTCGGGTTCACTACGTGATCTTGTATGGATCTTTACGTTTTCCTTGCTTGTCTATTGCAGTCAATTCACTGCACGTTTATGTCTATGTCATTCTTGCGACCATGTTCTAGTTATGCTCAAAGTATTCGCTTCATATGTGTTTATTGTGTTCACCATGAAAGCATCTATCGCACTCACACATAGAGTAACATTCACTATCGCACAAGCATTTTTTCGATCATCAATGATCAATCATGAGTGTTGCACTTGTTTCTCGCACCATCAGTCAGTCATGTTAATCTTGTGTGTCTGGATGGTTTGGACATTTCATCGCAATTCATGCGAGTGTGTGTTCATATGATCACCTAGGCATATTTTGACTATTCACACACTTAGTCATGTTTCTTGTAGTTATGACGACCAGACTCCTCACTGACAACTAGACCATCACCTTACTCTCACCTTGATCAAATATCAACTGGAATAGAACAGAAACACCAAGCTAGTTCTGTCAAGCTGCGCTTCCCACAAGCATCTCAAGTAACACTCATGCTGGCCACCCTGACAGCCGACCAACTGTTCATCTCAGAAATTGTGCAGTGCTCATGAGCAGGTCTCCCGCTACCCATCAATCATCTCAGCTCAGAAATTGCGCAAAGATGATCAGTAGGCTGGCCTCCCAGCCTTAGTGCATTTTTTCAAGCCAGCAGCTCCCAGCAGTAGACTGCTTGTTCCCTCCAAGAATTGTGTAGATTTTGTTGCCACTCATTGAGCAGCCAACTGGCAATTCCCTCTAAGAATTGTGTAGTTCTAACTGCCAGTGACCCCACCAACCAACTGGAATTTCCCTTTGGGAATTGCATATATCTCGTTGCCAGTGACCCCAACAATGAATTGGTAGTTCCCTCTCGGAATTACGCAGACCTATCTACCAGTGACTCCAGCAGCCAACTAGCAGTTCCCTCTGGGAATTGCGCAGATCTGGCTGCAAGTCTCCTAGGCAGTTCCCCAGAAAAATTTTGCTGTCCTTTCTTGTTGGCCCCTTATGCAGCCCAGGCCGTTCCTCTAGAAATTTTCACAATTTTTTTTGTCTAGCCTCTACTAACAGTTCGTTCTGGAAAATGCACAGAGCATGCCTATTTTTCCTTCTAGTGATCCAAATGGATCCTAGAACACTCTCTAAGTTTTCATGAACTCTTTGAAAATCATGACAAATATTAAAAGTCTTATAGAGATCAAGCTATCGGATTGAATCCTCAGATAGTTGCAATGGCAATCAACGCAGATCAATGAGGGTCGTCGATCTAGCGGGCATAGCGGCAGACCATGGTAATGCGCGCTGACCCCAACCAGCAAATGCAGGGATAATTTTAACCAATGAAAGTAGTTTCCGATATGTGATTAATGACATCGTAGGGAAAAACTCTAAGTGAAGAGAATCCCTGAGCACCTAGACCTTAAATAATTATAAAATGCGGAAAATATTTTTTTGGTTCCGTCAAAGTGAGATTCCACAAAACCAGTAGAATATCGGAGGGGCTTCGAGTAGTAAGCGGTTTTGACCGAGTTCCACCTGATGCCACACAAGGATTGCCACGCGTCGTGGTGAGAGGAGAGAGAAACCACTCACATCGGATGGGTAAACATTGTGCTTCTTAGTTGCTCGCTATGAACGATGACCGTCGAATCTGGGGCCCCCAGATCAACGGCGGAGACACGTTCCGATGGATGACCAGATTTGACAAGGTTATGAAGTGGGGTCACATAGGATTTGAAGTCCAATATGGATGATGCGTTGGTACAAGGTTGTGTTTCATGGGCATTCTTGGAGTTAACAGAAAAAAGACGGTCGTTTCAAATATGTCCAAGAGAACTGACACTCATTGTTATGAAATAGGTGGCCACGTCCCTGTGAGGCATTATATGGTTACTGATTACGCATGACAAAGGGATTCAATGAATAGAGGGAGGGGAATTGGAAATCCAGGAAGTGAAAATGAACAGTGAGGAAGCATATTGGCTTTAAAGGGACAAACTAACAGGAGATAAGTTAAGAGAGTAGTAGGTAGTAAGCCGAAAGTAGAGAGAAGAAGCCGAGATGACCTACAGAACCAAAGACAGCATCAAGCCAGAGTTAAGACAGAGATAGAGAGAGTCAGGGAGTCTATGTACTCTAGAGAAAGCTTGAGAGGTTCAAGCGCACTCCTCTGTAATGCCTGTCATGTATGAGGCTCATATTGGGCTCATACTACTATGACCAATAGAGGTCAAGAGTTCAATGAGGAGAGTCTATGTACTCTAGAGACTTGGGGAATCAAAGTACAGTCTTACTGATTTGTATCTGTTGAGTAAGAGTCAAATTGAGCTCACCATTGTAAAAATTCTACTTTGGAAACATAATAGAGAGGCGAGCATTGAAGGCTAGACCTGGAGACGTAGCATAGGAGTATTGGGTGAACTCCTTATTAAACTTGTTGTGTTTATATGTTTGCCTGTTATGTTTTCTTTAACTGTTTCACTATCTGTGTATTTCGCAATCTTATCGATCTGATGCATAAAATAACATAGGCACCTCCATGCACATGAGTCTGTAATACCTTACTAATTGTCTAGATCAATATTAGATCAAGTGGTATCAGAGCTTTAGGTTGCTCAGGTTAGACAAGCTTGTGCTGGATTCTTTTTTGTTGAATGCTAACTAGGAAAAAGCTTAAATTAGGAGAACGAGAGTTGGTTGAAGCTAACCTAGAAATTGGAAGAGTCTATCCTAGGAGGAAAAGGGCAGAAGAAAGTCCCTGGGAATCAGACTCCCAGTTCATGGACAGTTTCATGACCATGAGAGCCATGGTAGAAGAAATGTATAGAGAATTTAAGAGACGTAGAGGTGAAGAGTCATCAACCTCCAAACAAGCTAAAGTAGTAGAAGAACCTCTTCTAGTTGTCCACCAAGAAGGAAAATAAAAAGAAGAGAATCCCTCTCCACCATCTCCCCCATCATTACCTTTATCATCATCTTCTTCACATAAAGAAAGCCCTGAAAAGAAAAAGAAGAAGCCTTGTTTGATTAAACTAGATGTGAAGTTTGATTTTCCAGTTTATGACGGAGAATTGAATGTACAAAAGCTAGATAACTGGATTAGATAGATTGATGTATATTGCAGAGTGCAGAACATCCATTCAAAAAGGAGAAAGATTCAGCCGGCTAGCCTATGCCTTGGAGGCACTGCCCTGGTATGGTGGGAAGGTAGGACACAAGCTGGTTTGAAGAAGCATGGTAAAATTCTTTCTACCTGGAATGAATTGGTTTCTGCCATTAAAAAAGAATTCCGTCCACTAGCCTATATGCAACAAGCTATGATGAGTTGGAAAACTCTTTGCCAATTAGGAGGGTAATGTATACAAAGCTACACCCAAGAATTTAGAAAAAGAGCTTTGATTCTAGGCATTTCTTTAGACTCACCAAAAACATTGCTGAAGTATATAGGTGGTCTACACAACTATTTAAAGCACACCACTCTCATGTTTAATCCTACTAGAATAGATGAGGTACTTGTTGAGGCTACACATCTAGAGGCTAGAGGCAAGAATGTGAACCCAGAAGTTGGGGGATCATCAAAACCCACTACAAGCAAGAACAAGGAAAAGGGAATGCAGAAATGGAAAGAGAGGAAGACAAATGTTGTACAAAAGAACAAACCTTCATGCACTCATTGCAAGAAGGATGGGCATGATGATGAACACTACTGGATTCTACATCTAGAGCTGAGGCCCAAGAAGTACAATGGTAAAAAGAAGAAGACTGTTGCAGCTATTTAGAAGGATTTGGTGTAAAACTTAGGGGATGAAACAATGATCACAACTACAGGTATAAAAGGTTGTCTACTTTAGAGAATGTAGAAATCAAGAAGCAGGTACAGGAGCTGCTCAAGAAAGGGTTCATAAGACCTAACACATCACCATGTGGGTCTCCAATTGTCTTGGTGAGAAAGAAATATGGCTCATGGAGAATGTGCATTGATTATTGAGCACTGAATAAGATAACGATCAAAAAATTTTAACCCCTTCCTCACATAGATGATCTATTAGATCAGTTGAAAGAAGTTGTTTAATTTCCATATTGGACTTGCATAGTGGCTATCATCAGGTAAGAGTTGCAGAGCAATATGCATGGAAGACTGCTTTCAAAACAAAGCAGGGATTGTATGAGTGGTTAGTTATGCCTTTTGTATTAACTAATGCTCCTGATACTTTCATGAGATTAATGAATGATGTACTCAGGCCTTTTATTGATGATTTTGTCATTGTATATCTAGATGAAATTCTTATATTTAGTAAAACATGGGAAGAACATTTGAAACACGTAAAGCAGACTCTAGATGTTTTGAAAAGAGAAAATCTTTATGTTAAGCTATCAAAATGTGAATTTGGCAAAACATCTTTGAATTATTTGGGTCATATTCTAGAGGGTGGTGAATTGAAGATAGATCCCTCTAAGGTTGCATTCATTGTAAACTGGCCTAAGCCCAAATCTCCTACAGAAGTTAGAAGCTTCTTAGGAGTAGCATAGTATTGGAGGAAGTTTATTGCTAACGTTTCCTTGATTGTAGCTCCCTTACATGCTTTAACAAAATTGAACAAGGTGTTTTAGTGGGGAGGCAAACATCAGAAAGCCTTCGACACCTTAAAATAAAAGGTTACTACAGCACCAGTACTAACACTGCCCGATCTTCAAAGATCCTTTGAGATTGAAACAGATACCAGTGACTATGGCATGGGAGCAGTGTTGATGCATCACCGTAAACCCTTACGTTATCATTCTGAGACATTTAATTCTACAGTAGTTAATTATCCCACATATGATAAAGGATTGTATGCATTAGTACAGAGTGTGAAAAAGTGGAAACATTATTTAATGGGGAAAGAGACAGTTATACATACTGATCGTCAACCACTTCAATATTTACACTCACAAACTAAGTTGCAACAATCAAGACACTATAGGTGGATGGGTTTTCTACAACAGTTTCATCTTGTCATCAGATATAAAAAGGGAATACACAATGAAGTTCCAAATATGTTTTCGAGACCAATCATAAATGCCTCTACTATACTTAAGCATAATTCAATATTGGATGAAAGCTACATTGAATAGTATGCTCAAGATATAGATTTTAAAGATGTATATGCAACGTTAAGTCATGGTAAACAAGTAGAAGAATTGGATTATCATGTTAAAGACCAACTCTTGTATCATTTTGGAAAGTTATGCATTCCTCAAACTGAAAGAGTAAAGATAATTCAAGAGGCACACACTTCTCTAATATCAGGTCACATTAGTGTAAGTAAAATAGTTACACAATTGCAAAGATTTTGTTATTGACCCAAAATGAATGAAGCAATTTATAGATATGTAAGAGGGTGTACCATGTGTGCTAGAAGCAAGCCCAACAATAGAAAACTAGGCTTGTACACTCCACTACCAGTTCCCTCTCATCCTTGGGAAAGTGTTTCCATGGAATTTGTTGGGGGACTGCCTAAATCTAGAAAATGTCATGACTATTTATATGTTATTATGGATAGGTTGAAAAAAATGTGTATTTTAATACCTTGTAACAAATAGATTAGATCTGAACAAACAACAAAGTTGTTCTTTCAGCATGTATGGGTTCATTTTCGATTACCCACTTCTATTGTATCTGATCGAGATTCCCGATTTGTTGGGAAGTTCTGGTCAAGTTTGTGGGAATTGATGGACACTAGACTGAAGGAGAGCACAACCTTCCATCCACATACAGATGGCCAAATAGAGGTGGTCAACCTGACAGTGATCCAGTTGCTCAAAGGCTATTTCAGCGAGCATCCCAAGCTTTGGGATGAACATTTGTGTTATGTGAAACATGCTTACAACCAGGCTAAACATTCTTCTACACAGAGATCTCCTTTTGAGACCTGTTTTGCTTTCATGTCAAGGTCTCTCTTGGATTTTGTCTTTGGTAAGGACATAGAGGTTGATGGACACAGTGATGTGGACAAGGCAACCAAGTTCATTGAACAAATCCAAGAAATTCACCAAGTAGTACAGGAATATGTAGAAAAGAGCCAAGCCAAGTACAAGGCAAGGCATGATAAGCATCGGATTGAGCATAGTTTCCAAGTTGGTAATCAAGTCTGGCTGTATATCAAGAAAGAAAAAATGCAAGGTGAAGGTAGGAAGCTAAAGCCAATAAGGTATGGACCTTTTTTAGATACTTGAGAAAATTGGTGAGAATGCTTTTTGCCTTGATTTTCCAGCTTGCATGCACATCTATTCAGTAGTTAATGTAGAAATCTTGAGACTGTTTGAACCTTCATTGATTGAAGATCCCGAAGAGCAAAGTCAATTGCCTTCTATTGATGATCTATTGCCTGAAAAAAATTGCAGGAAGACACAGTTCATGACAAGAAAGTGAGAACTATGCAGAGAGGGGATGTTGAGCACCTCAGGATTGGACTCAAAGATTCAAAACCAAGTGGTGCAAGATGGATAGAAATTGGGCAAGCGAGGAATCAATATCCTCACTTGATTGATGCTTAAAAATCAACCTTTGGTGGTCCAAAAGCTTTTTGAGTGGGAAGGCATGATCCAAATGGATCCTAGAACACTCTCTAAGTTTTCATGAACTCTTTAAAAATCATGCCAAAGATTAAAAGTCTTATAAATTTCAAGCTATCAGAGGGAATCCTCAAATAGTTGCAATGGAAATTAATGCAGATCAAAAAGGGTTGTCGATCTAGTAGGTAGAGTGTTGGACCATGGTAACACGCACTGACCCCAACCAACAAATGCAGGAATAATTTTAAGCAATAGAGGTAGTTTCCAATATGCGATTAGCAACAAGTCACTAAAAGCATATCGTAGGGAAAATATGTCAGTGAAGATAAGCCCTAAGCACCCGAACCCAAAATAATTATAAATGCGGAAAATAGTATTTCGGCTCTGTTGGAGCAAGATTCTACAAAACTGGCAGAATATCAGAGGAGCTTTGAGCCATAAGCAATTTTGATTGAGTTCCGCCCGATGCCGCACAGCGATCGCCATGTGTCCCAGTGGGGGGAGAGAGAAACCGCTCACATCAGACGGGTAAACATTGTGCTACTTAGCCACCCGATATGAACAATGACCATCGGATCTAGGGCCCCCAGATCAACGACGGAGAAGCGTTCCTATGAATGACCAGATTTGACAAGGTTATGAAGTAGGGTCACATAGGATTTGATGTCCGATATGGACGATGCATTGGTAGAAGGCCATGTTTCATGGGCATTCTTTGATTTAATGGAAAAAACGCTTGTTTCAAATATGTCCAAGAGAACTGACACTCATCCATTATGAAATGGGTGGCCACCTCCCTATGAGGAATTATACAGTGACCGATTATGTAGGACAAAGGGATTCAATGGATAGAGGCAGGGGAACTGGAAAGCCAGGAAGCGGAAACAAACAGTCGGGAAGCAGATTGGCTTTAAAGCCACAAACTAACAAGAGAGAAGTTAAGAGAGTAGTAGGTAGTAAGCTGAAAGTAGAGAGAAGAAGCCGAGCTGACCTACAGAAGCAAAGGCAGCATTGAGCTAGAGTTAAGACATAGACAAAAGAGAGTCAGAGAGTTTGTGTACTCTAGAGAATGCTTGAGAGGTTCCAGCACACTCCTTTGTAATGCCTGTCATGTATGAGTCTCAGATTGGGCTCATACCTCTGCGACCAGTAGAGGTCAAGAGTTCAGTGAGGAGAGTCTATGTACTCCAGAGACTTGGGGAATCCAAGTACAGTCTTACCTATTTGTATCTGTTGAGTGAGACTGAAATTGAGCTCACTGTTGTAAAAACTCTGCTTTGAAAACATAATAGAGAGACCACTAAAGGTTGGGCTGGGGGAGGTAGCCCAAGAGTATTAGGTGAACTCGTTATTAAACTTTTGTGTTTATATATTTTCTTGTTATGTTTTCTTTAACTGCTTCATTTCCTATGTATTTCACAATCTTATCGATCTGTTACATAAAATAACATAGGCACATCAAAGCACATGAGTCTATAATACCTTATTAATTATCTTAGATCAATATTAGATCATCCAACAACCCAGATTGTCCCTCCCGAAATTTGCGCAATGTTGCCTCCCAACCGAGATAGAGCTTGTAGTCAGTCACTGTCGACTGAGATTGTCTGACTCCATCTTTTAGTGACTCTTGCATAGTTTTCATCAGTAGTTTCCTGGAACCATCATCACGCATCACAACCTTGCTACCTCTCCCACTCACTTGCATTTGAATGATCATGTGTCATGGTAGACTAGGAGGTTTTGGATTTGATGTCATCTCGCAATGAGTGAATGTAGGTACATGTACACCAAAACACATGTGAAGACAATGAATGAGATGAACGATGGTAGCACATGAACATGGACTAGTTCACCAATAGATGAACGAATGGATCATGTGAACGAAGGAATGTGATGAACATGCACCTTCACGAACAAGTTAACCTGTCAAGCCTTCCAACATGAAAGGAAAGAACAACATGTTAGCGCTTCATCAAGAGAACCAAGGACCATCAAAGACTATGTGCACTTTTCCAAGCAGAGGTGAAGCTATGGTACATCATGAATAAATTAATCACTTAGAAGCACTGTAGCTTGATATGCACTCCAGCAGGAGCATGAATGTACCAGCATTGTCTTGTCAAGTCATGTCGAGTCAAGTCATGAATCATGTTGCCCACATATCCACTATGGTCATGTTATCAATCAATGTGATGTAATGTGGAAGTCGAAGAGACCCACTTCTTGACCATAGAGTCATGTAAGATGTAAAGTCATCGAATTTGAACGGTCATGAGGGCAGTCGAACAGCCACAAGGGTCAGTTTCACCCCTGGCTATAAATACCCCCCTCATTTGTACATGAGAGGACTTTTCACCTCAACTCCTCCCACATAGCTAAGAGCTTCTGTATATTTTCTTTGAGTAGTATGTAGTGGCTCCAGTGCCTCGCTCACGAGGTTAGTGAGGTATGGTGTAATGATGTGTCTTGCAAGTTTTGCTTAATTCAGAAGCTTGTTAACATGCCAACACATCTTTGTACATTTATTTTATTTGTTGTAAGACTGATCTTTAACACTTGTAATGCATGTTTCTTTAACCATGTGTTCTGCATGTTAACTGATTGATTTATTATAATGAATCATCTATTAATGGAAATATATTTTATATGTTGTTGATGGTCCTGTCCGTGTCGACTTCTCTGCCGAACATCAGACAGACCTTTCACATGAACCTTTCTGCAACAATCATCGCACTCATCTCAGATTGATCCTTGAGCCCTGTACATGTTATCTTACCTTGTATGTTGTGACAGCTGCATCCGCATGGACTGCTCCGCTGAAAGCTATGCATGTACTTTTGTGTTGTGTGTTAGTGACCGAGTTGGGATTGATCCATTTCAACCTAGAACTCACCTGAACTCTCCTTCCCTCACGGTGAAACAACCATCGACACAAGTACACTTACAATCACTAGGCACACAAACCTCACTTCTTGAAGACAGGGTGAACCACTCTATTGTGCTGACAAGCAAGAGTTGAGGCAAATCATTAAGACAATGGCAACTGAGCCATCATACTGGATGGGACTCCCATACCAAATGGTGTGAGGTCTAGTTGGAACTTCATACCGGGGTGATCCGCTGAATGTTGGTGGGTCCAACACCATCAACATTTCTGGTGCTACAAGGAGGGAAGCCAGTTGTACATGGCTAAAATTCCCCTCACACTCACTCATCAACCATCTGGTCAAGGCAGTAACTTGCAACCCCTTTGTCACAACTATGCAATTGGTTAGTTCCCTTTGGTATTTGTGTAAATCTAGCTACCAGTGACCCTAGTAGCCAACTAGTAGTTCCCTCTGGGAATTGCACAGATCTGGCTACCGGCCTCCTAGGAATTTCTCCAAGAAAATTGCAATCCCTGCCCGCTGACCACTCATGCAACCCAGCCTGTTCCTCTGGAAATTTGCACAAATTTGGCTATCTAGCCTCTATTGACCATTCATTCTGGAAAATGCGCAAAGTGTGCTTGCTTTGCCTTCCAGCAGCCTACGATGTCCCTCCCAAAATTTGCGCAATGTTGCCTCATAGCCGAGGTAGACCTTGCAGTCAGTCATTCTCGACTCAGATTATCTGTCTCGATCCTTCAACAACTCTTGCATAGTTTTCATCAGTAGTTACTTGGAGCCATCATCCGACATCACAGCCCTGCTACCTCTCTTGGTCATCTGCATCCAAATGATCATGTGTCATGGTGGACTAGGATGTTTTGGATTTGATGTCGTCTCATCATGAGTGACTACAAGTATAGGTACACCAACAAAAATTTCAAGATGATGAGCAAGATGAACCAAGGGAGAGCATGCATATGTACAGGTTCACAGTATATAAACAAGCAAAGCATTCAAAGCAAACGAACGCGATGAGCATGCACCTTCGCAAACAAGTGAACCTGTCAAGCCTTCCAACGTGAAAGCAAGGAACAACATGCTAGAGCTTCATCAAGCAAACCAAGGACCATTGAATACTTCATGAACTTCACCAAGTGGAGGTGAAGCTATGATACACCATGAAGACATCCATCACTTAGCAGCATTGTAGCTTGACATGCACTCTAGCAACATCATGAATATACCAACATTGTCTTGTGAAGTCATGTCGAGTCAACTCATGAGCCATGTTGCCCACATCTCCACTGTGGGCTTGTTGTCAATCAATGTGATGTAACGTGGAAGTCCAAGAGACCCACTTGTTGGACATAGGGTCATGTAAGTCAAAAATTCATGGAAGTTGAACAATCATGAGGGTAGTCAAATAGACACAAGGGTCAGTTTCACCGTTGGCTATAAATATCCCCCTCATTTGTACATGACAGAACTTGTTATATACCTAGGGGGGATAATATGGGGTACAAAGGGAGGTACCCAAGGTAATAATGTAATAATGGGATGGGCCATAGTAATAAATAACGTTGTTAACCCATATCATGTAAGGGACCATAAGTTGTTAGTAATAATGTAATGGTCCCATGGTATTAGTTCGATGGTATGAGGGAACCATTGTAATGACCCATGGTATTGTATGTATGAGGCCTATATAGAGGCTAGACACTCCACATGGAGAGATGTTAGCGAATATTGTATGAACAGGCATATGGCTTGTGGAGTGCTCTCCTTCCTTAAGGAGTGAATGTATGGTGTTTCCCTACCTTAAGGGTTTGATATCAATAAAGAAGCATTTCTATCTATTCAAATCTTATCATCCATTGGTTTTATTTCTATTCTCATATATTTTCCTGTGTTAGAGCTATAACAAGTGGTATCAGAGCACTTTCTTGGGGAAAAGTGGAGATTTTTTTTTTAATTTTCTGCAGGATTTCTGTTGTGGTGAGTTTACAGATTAGATCTATACGTTTTGTGGAAAAATCTACAAAATCTAATTGTAGATTTGGATTCTTTATGAAAAAATACCTGATTTCATATATTTCTGGGTTACTTGTTATAGATTTGATCCAAAAATATAAGATAATATAAATAAACCCAAGAAATAATAAGATCTCAATATAGAAATGATTCACTTTATTGATCAAACCCTTAAGGTAGGGCAACACCATACATTCACTCCTTAAGGAAGGAGATCACTCCACAAGCCATATGCCTATTCGTACAATAATCCTTGACATCTCTCCATGTGGAGTCTCTAGGCTCTATATAGGCCTCATACATACAATACCATGGGTCATTACCATGGTTCCCTCATACCATCAAACTAATACCATGGGCCCATTACATTATTATTAACTACTTGTGGTCCCTTACATGATATGGGTTATCCACCTTATTTATTACTATGGCCAATCCCATTATTACATTGTTACCTTGGGTATCTCCATTTGTACCCCATATTATCCCCCTAGATATATAACAAAACTTTTCACCTCAAATCCTCCCACATAGCCAAGAGAGTCTCTAATCTTTTATTTGAGGAGTAAGTAGTGTCTCCAACACCCCACTCACGAGGTTAGTGATGTATGGTGTAACGATGTGTCTTGGAACTTTCACTTAATTCAAAAGCCTCTTAACATGCCAACATGTTTTCATACATGTATTGTATTTGTTGTAAGACTAATCTTTAACACTTGCAATGCATGTTGGTTTAACCATGTGTTCTACATCCGAACTAATTCATTTGTTGTAATGAATCATATATTAATGCAAATGTGTTGTATATGTTGTTAATGTTTTCCTGTCCATGTCGACTAATCTGTCAGACATTAAATAAACCTTTCACATGAACCTTGCTGCAACAACCATTGCACTCGTCTCGAATTGATCTGTGAGTGTTGTACATGTTATCTTACCTTGTATGTTGTGGCAACTGCATCCGAGTGGACTACTCCACCAGAAGCTGTCAGTGTCCTTTTGTGTTGTGTGTTCGTAGCTGAGTTGGGACTGATACCTTTCAACCTAGAACTCACCTTCACTCCATTCCCCTCATAGTGAAAGAACCATTAACTCAAGTACACTTACATGCACTAGGCATGTGAACCTCACTTCTCAAAGACAAATTGAACCACTCTCTTTTTCTCACAAGCAAGAGTTGAGGCAAATCCTTAAGACAATGGCAACCGAGCCATCATATTGGATGGGACTCCCACACCAAATGGTGTGAGTTCTAGTTGGGACTTCATACCAGGGTGATGCATTGAATTTTGGTGGGTCCAGCACTGTCAACATTTCTAGTGCTAGAAGGAGGGAAGCCAATTGTACATGGTTAAAATTCCCCTCACACTCACTCATTAACCATCTCGTCAAGGTAGTAACTCACAACCCATCTCTCACAACTCTATAGTTGGTTACTCCTCACCTCCCAAAATTGAATAGGAAATTTCATATCAACACCCTCACTCTGTCCGTCCCATCACTTGTCAGTTCATGAAAGCAATCGGACTAATCCCAGATGTCCAGTACCTTCCATACAAATATATGAAGCCAAAGGCCACTCCCACAGGAGTGGTTGTATTATTGGTGGAAGAAGCAGTCCTTGATACTCTTGACAGTTTGGAAGAAACTATTGAAGATGGAGAGGAACCTCCAATCTTCTTTAAAGATGAACAAGACACTCTTGTGGTCTTGGGATCGAAATCTATTATAGGAGGCGGAGAGGAAGGAAGTGGAGGAAGTGGAGGGGGAGACGAACCAATAGACATAGATTTGGAACCATCAGATTCAGACAGAGAGGAAGAAGATGAAGAGGACAAAGAGATGGCTGACCCAAATCTTGAATGGATGATTGAGGGTCCATTGGATCTCCCGGATGTTCTACAGAAGATGTCAAAGCAAGCAAAAAGAATGAACATGATTTAACCCTCACAATGTGGTGAAGACAGAAGACCACTTAAACAACTTCTATCTATAGTTTCACACCCTTGAGGTACGTTATGTCGACGTAGCATGTAGAGTGTCTCCATTTACCTTGGACAACCAAGAAACTACTTGGTATCATAGCCTTCCACCCAACTCCATACAAAACTAGGGTTCTTTCAGATGTATATTCCTTAATGATTTTGTTTATGAAAAGACCCCAGCCATGTTACTCAAAGAACTAGGAAGCCTTAAGATGGAGGGGAAAGAGAAAGTGAAAGATTTTAATCAGAGGTTTACGCGTATCTTGAAAAAGTTTACAGCACACACCAAACCTCATGACTCAATCATTGTCGACTATTACACATCTACACTGCCAACCACCATTGTGCAGTTCGCCAAGCAAGCTATGAAGCCAGCACTGTTAGAAAGCTACGAAGAGGCTATTGCTTTTGAGAAGGACTTGCACAACATTGGAGTCATGAAGGATGATGAATCAATAAAATACTACAAGGATGCGAACAGAAAGCCCCAAGCAACGACGAGCAAGGGCAAGAAAAGGAAGCAACTGATATTGAGACCCTCACTCCCCTTGTTAAGAACTTGGCCTCTGAAATGTTCAAACTCAAGCAACAAAATATGGACACATTTGCGAATAGTCATCCACCTAAAAAGGGACAGGAAAGCAGTTCATCAACTGGCTCATCAAGCAACATCCAGTTTGGGTCCAGATCTACGCATAAGCCTATGTTCCAACTCGATCAATGCGGTGATCCTAAGTAGTTTTCCTTCCATGAAGAATTTCATCCCGAGACCTCTGTTCAGATTGGAAGCGAGTTCTTACCTTTGTCTGTACTCATACACTTGATGCAGATGGCGACATATAGGAGCAACCATAAGACACTGATGATAACGAAGAGGTTGCACCTGATGAAGAACCATGTTCCAAGCATGTGGTGAATGCATATTAGTGCTCGCAAATAGTCTCAAATATGAACAACGAAAAGTAGCCCACAAAGAAAAATGATCAATACAATCTTAGGAGTAAAGGGGATCCCCCAACACTTGAGGAGATGCAAGAGAAAGTGAGACGGCTGATAAAGAAGGTCGATCCGTGAGTTGCGTCAAAGCAACAAACACAAAGCATGTCCGGAAAGACAGCAGCGAATAAGAACACATCCGTGAGTGTTAATTTGCAAAATAGTCCACCAGACAACACAAGCATCTATTCCACCCTGTACACCTCAGTGAGTGTACCACCTCTGGATTACAACATAGTCGATGACATGGAGAAAACTCAAGCGAACATCAGTTTTCTCGAGTTAGCCAAAGTCTAGAGCCAATGATATATCCTGCTATGCATATTGGGAGAAACGGAAACCAACAGTGCGACCTCTACTAGCAAGGGAGCATGTACACCTCTCAGATCACTATCCACTATGATCAATACACTCCGAATGGAAGAAGAAAACTCAAGTTTCCCCCCGTTCCTACTTTCATTCAAAGCTTTCAACTATGATGTCCACAACTGTTTGGCTCATTATGGCACAACAGCCAATGTCATGCCACTCTCCATTACTAAGAATATCATTACACAATGGAGAGAAACATCCGTGAGAATCATCCAACTTGATAGAAAATAAGTACTAGCCATTGGTAAAGTATGAGACATGATCATTGGACTATCCTGTGATAGTCGAGTCCACTAGTGCATCAACATAATTGTTGTGGACATACTAGAAGCATATGGTCTGCTGCTCAGCAGAGACTGTTCCACCAAGCTAGATGGGTACTTTGCTATAGACTGGTCTCACCTGTGGCTTCCGTACAAGGGAAAATATAACCAAATCAGAGTGTTTTCTGCGAGGTATATGAAACACAATGTCACTCCTCTTGACAACGAGAATGAACCATTCGCATTCGCAGAACTTGTGTTTGGCAACTGCTTCCTGGAAAAGACATTGGAGTGTTATCTTACCCAACCAACCCCAACCCCATCAGACAAGCAGTTGGAACCCCTTCCTCAGCCAACTGAGGATAATGAAACGTGTATAGTTTATTTTTCTATCAGTAGCAATAATAGCAAAAACGGTAGTAGCAGCAGTACCAACATGCCAAACGATCCATGTATAAATAAGTTACAGACCATGAGTCTTGATAAATCAGGAACACATGATGACTCAAGGACCCAGTTCATCTTAGTCATCCAAAACAATGAACAATGCATGATTTCAAGCTGTTTGATGTTCGAAGTCACAAACAAGGATGTTGAAGCACTCATGCTGAGCACAAGGAGGACAAACACTATGAATGAACATAGCAACTTGGGAATCCACCATGATCCAATGATGGCTAATGTCAGTACAAGTCTCACACTACAGCAACAACCAATCATTGACCGCTTGATTGAATAGTACCAAGATGGGCTTACACGAGTAGATGATGACCTGAGTACCCACTACATGTGAACAATCCAACATGAGATTCTAGGTAAAGGAAAATAAAAGCCATTACAGCAAAGAACATGTAACACAGATATGCCATTTGCACTCCTTTCACCACATAAATTGACTAATATTTTCAGTGGTTCGATTACTTGCAAAGTTCATCATCACACTTGGTGTTCTAATTTAAATCCTGCATGTAAGAAGTCTGGGAAGATCGGTTCACGATATGACTTCAGAAACTTGAACCCTTCCCAGCGTAATAACAACAAGCCTATGCCATCATCCGAGCCCATGTTGCATGTAGTACATGAAGTAGTGGTGTTGTCCTCACTTGAAGGTCTTCTGGAATGCCACTAGGTTCCGGTAGCGGGGCCCGGTGGATCAGCACTAGTCCGTGAGAAACTTGGCTCACACACCTATCATTTTCCAGCATTTAATGGGAGGATTAACAGTCTTCCTATCAAAGGCCAAGTCCTCAAACATTAGTTCAGTAAGTCGGGCCACACCCATGCCTTGTACATAATCTGCTTGCTGCTTGTTCTTTCATTTGTTTTGTTTCTCTTATTATCTTTGATTTTGCTTTGTTTGATTCTGAATACTATTTCTGTTCACGTGCATTTGTGTTTGTTTGATATATTACTATTTTTGTTTCTAGAACTACATTCTGTTGACTGCCACGTTTTGGCTTTCGAATAGAGTATGTGGTTGAAATTTCAAGAGACTTGTGACACCACAGCACTTGGCTAGTCTTCTGTCCATTTTCTCTATGCTTGGTTATAACCTTTAGCCGATGAAGTCATGATGAAAAATATGAACCATCTGTAAGGGAAGTTTTGGTCAAACTGTGAAGTTGTGTCCACAGTGAGAAACCCCATGCCTATACTCGGCCTTCTGCTCTTTGTGTTAAACCTAATCCAATTAGTAGAAATGGAGAAGGGGAAAAATCTAAATGAGGAAACCTATGTCAGAGGTCTTACATGCTTCTCTGAAGGAACAACCTCTTCTACTCTCAATAAGTTAGGATCCCTCTTCTGCCCCAAAAATAAATAAGTGCCTATGCACAGTTCTATTAAAAAATACAAAGGCGAGAGAAGGGAAAGGCTTCCTATGTAGAGATGTGAAGCATGCAACTCCACTGGGGTACTGACTAGGCTCACTAGTAGTGGAGAAATGTGTGTGTTCCTGCGTGACTTTGTTGGGGTATTTTCCAGGCCTGCTGGCAGCAGAGCAACAATGGAGATGAAAACTTATACTCTGAAAATCTTCAACTTGCGAGCTAAACTACCCTTCCTGGATTTGAAACATTGAGATCTAAGTTGAACTTTTGTTTATGTATGAATGAATTAGCAAAGGGTGAACCATGTATGTCCATGGGGTAAGTGGGAAAACTAAAGTAACCTACACAATGATTCAATACTCCCCGAAGGAGGAAGGCCCTGTCCTAGCAATGAAGCAAAATAGAGAGGCTAGATTTCTACCAACATGTTGCCAAATGTTGTAGTGGCTACAACCACCGTCCAAAATTTTGGCCTACACCAATTTCGGAGCCTCCCTTGAAGAGTTTTGCTTGATGACTACACATGTTGGGGTTCACTTCATGAGCTCAAATGGGTCTTTACATTCACCTTGCTTCTCTATTGCACTCAAGTCTCTGCATGTTTATGTGTAACTCATGCTTCGAACCATGTTGTGGTTGTGCTCAAAGTCTTTGCTTCGTATGTGTTTGTTGTGTTCTCCATGAAAGCATATGTCACGCTCACACATGGAGTCACATTCATTATCAGACAAGCATTGCTTCGATCATGAACGATCAATCATGAGTGTCGCGCTTGTCACTCGCACTGTCAGTCAGTCATGTTGAAGATGTGTGTCTGGATGGTTTGGTTGTTGCATCGTCAAGTCATGCGGGTGTGTGTGCATATGATCAGCTAGGAATATTTCGATTGTTCACACACTTAGTCATTTTTGCTATAGTTATGATCACCAAACTCCTCACTGACAACCACACCATCACCCTGCTTTTGACTCGATCGACTGTCAACCAGAACAATGTAGAAACACGAAGCTAGTTCTGTCAAGTTGCGTTGCCTGCAAGCAGCTCATGTAAAGCTCATGCTAGCCATCTAGACAACCGACTAGTTGTTCATCTCAGAAATTGTCTATTTCTCATGAGTAGGTCTCCTGCTGCCCATTAGTCAGCTCAGCTTAGAAATTGTGCAGAGATGATCAGCAGGCCGGCCTCCCAGCCTTAGTGCATTTTTTCAAGCCAACAACTCCTAGAAGCAGACTGCCTATTCCCTCGAGGAATTGCGCAATTTCTGCTACGAGTGACTGAGCATCCAACTGACAGTTCCCTTTGGGAATTACGCAGTTATGGTTGCTAGTGATCCCACCTGGCAGTTCCCTCTAGGAATTATGTAGATCTGGCTACTAGTGAACCCAATAGTCAACTGGTAGTTCCCTCTGGGAATTGCACAGATCTGGCTGCTAGTGACCCCAATAGCCAACTTCCAGTTCCCTCTACGAATTTTGTAGATCTGGTAGCTAGTCTCCTGGGCAGTTACCCAGAAAAACTACACAATTCCTACCTGTTGACCTCTCATGTAGCCCGGCCCGTTCCTTTGTAAATTTGTGCAAATTTGGTTTTCTAGCCTCTGCTGACTGTTCGTTCCGGAAAATGTGCGGAGCATGCCTTCTCTGCCTTCCAGCAGACCAGACTATCCCTCCCAAAATTTGCATAATGTTTCCTTCGAGCTGAGCTAGACATTGCAATCAGTCATTGTCGACTCAAACTGCCTGTCTCCATCCTTCAGTGACTCTTGCGTAATTCTCACTAGTAGTTTCTCGGAGCCATCATTCCACATCACAACCCTGCTACCTCTACCCAACACCTACATCTGAATGACCATGTGTCATGGTAGACTAGGAGATTTTTGATTTGATGTCATTGCATCATGAGTGAGTGTAGGTATACGTACACCAACAGACATGTCAAGACGACGAACGAGATGAATAAAGGGAGCACATGCAGATGGATAGGTTCAACAATGAACAAACGAATGAAGCATCTGAAGTGGACGAATGCAACAAACATGCACCTTCATGAACAAGTGAACCTGTTAACCCTTCCAACATGAAAGTAAGAAACAACATGCTAGAGCTTCATCAAGCAAACCAAGGACCATTGAAGACTCCGTGCACTTCGCCAAGCAGAGGTGGAGCTGTGATACACCATGAAGACATCTATCACTTGGCAACATTGTATCTTGACATGCACTCCAACACCCACACGAATGTACCAACATTGTCTTGTCAAGTCATGTCAAGTCAAGTCATGAGTCATTATGCCCACATCTCGAGTATGGGCTTGTTGTCAATCAATGTGATGTCACATGGAAGTCCAAGAGACCCACTTGTTGAACATAGAATCATGTAAGTTAGAAAGTCATGGAAGTCGAATGGCCATGAGGGTAGTCGAACAATAATAAGGGTCAGTTTCACCCTTGGCTATAAATACCCACCTCATTTGTACATGAAAAGACATTTCACTTGAGTGCCTCCCACATAGCCAAGAGAGTCTGTAATATTTTCTTTGAGGAGTAAGTAGTGGCTCCAACGCCCCGTTAATGGGGTTAGTGATGTATGGTGTAATGGTGTGTCTTGGAACTTTCTCTTAATTCAGAAGCCTATTAATAGGCTAACACATTTTCATACATGTCTTGCCTTTATTGTAAGACTGATCTTTATCACTTGTAATGTTTGTTGCTTTAACCATGTGTTCTACATATGAACTGATTCATTTGTTGTAATTCATCATCTATTAATGGAAATTTGTTGTCTATGTTGTTAATGTTGTCTCCTTCATGTCAACTGCTCTGCGAGAGATCAAACAGAACTTTGACATGAAGCTTGCTACAACAACCATCACACTCATCTCATACTGATCCATGAGTGTTGTACATGTTATCTTACCTTGTATGTTTTGACAAACAAATCAAAGTGGACTGCTGAGCCAAAAGCTGTGCATGCCCTTTTGTGTTTTTTGTTCCTAGCTGATTTGGGATTGATCCCTTTCAACATGGAACTCACCTTCACTCTCTTCCCATCACAGTGAAAGAACCATTAACACAAGTACACTTACACTCACCAGGCACGCGAACCTCACTTCTCGAAGACAAAGCAAACCACTATCCTGTGCTGACAAGAAAGAGTTGAGCCAAATCCTTAAGACAATGGCAACCGGGCCATCATACCGGATGGGACTCCCACACCAAACGATGTGAGGTCTAGTTGGGACTTGATACCGGGGTGATCCCCTGAATGTTGGCGAGTCGAGCACCATCAACAGGTTAATAAGGGGAGAAGAATAAAAATAAGATGTATTTAAGGTCAAGTGCTTCAGGTGTGCTAATTTTCGCCACTACATTACTTAGTGTCATCAAAAGAAGAAGGAAAATTAGGAGAAGGAAGACGAAGCGAAAACATCCACAAAGATAGAAAAATTATCCTCCCAGTTTGAGGAAGACTTTACCATGTTTGCATCTACACCTCCAAGAGTGAGGTGGGGCGCTATGGGTTTACAGTGCTAGAGTTTCTCATAGGTTTTCATAGGGTTCATTGAGGTAGCATCAATTGATGTTTTCTCATGGATCATTACCTTGTTAGAGGGGCCCACATAATTCAGTAGCGGGAAGATCAATGTCAGTTGATTGAGTGAGATTCCAAAGTCATAGTTGTAGATTAGTTGCAATTAGGTGTTGAGAGCGTAGATCAATTTTAACAACAAAGAAGAGGGCTCAGTAGCAAAGTTAGCACCAACACAGATTGCAGCACAAAGGTAGTTAGATACTGAGGAGACAGGAGAGAGGAGACAATTAGATACTCAGGAGACAGGAGAGAGTAGACCATTAGATACTTAGGAGACAATTGTACCACAAAGACACAAATGATTTAGTATTTTGGATGCTTTTCAATCACAGTCGTTGTAGTTGAAGCAACAATAGTTGAGAGTGAGTTGCAATGTAGATGCAAAGTAGGCAACAATATAACATTATCAGCAACATGAGAGTTAGCAATGGTTTATAGGAAGTGGCAAGTATTCACATTGGCCAGACATCAGCAACATGTATGGAGGATGATGCAGAGACAAGGTGTTGTAGAAGTGCGACACTAGAACACCTTCCTTGCTAAGAGGGAGTGCTAGTTTTTGTAGCATCGAATGGTGTTCTAGTCTCGACAATAGTCAAAGAGGCTAAGGAACACTAGGACTCCGGAACCTAGAAAAGGTTTAAGGAAAATCCAGCAAGAAATGCCTTAATTAAGTTAATTAATAAGTAATTAAAATTTTCCCAACTCTAACTTAGGGAAAATTATTAATTAACAACAATTAATTAGTGAAGGTAAGATTTCTCTAGAAACTCACATGAATCGACTAGGAAATGATCTAAACCATTCGTTAAGTTTTAATATTAGATTTTGGAGTCCCAACTAGAGGTTATAAGAAGAATTTGATGGGTAGACGGAGGAACACACTTAGAGATCAATTTCCCTCGGTAGTTTGATTCTCCATAAAGCAATAACATTCTTCCAAAAGAGTTTGAGCCAAAGAGGGGATGCACAGTCAATGAGGGGCAGAGACAGTGAGTTCAGAGGAAGTCTTCAATTTCTAGAGAGTCAGCTACAAAAGGGTCAATTTTCTTCAATGAGGCTGTGTAATGTTGGCATAGAAGCTTCATAGGAAAAGTTTGATTGGGCTAGTCACATGTCGATATAGTTACCGGAGATTGGGAGAATTTCCAGAGAGGGCAAGTGAGTCATTTTGAGAGGTCGAGTTGGGAAGATGGCTTGACTAGTTGCAGTTTCTAGGTAGAGCATACGAGTTCTTTCATATAACCAACACAAAGGTTGACATAGGGGTTTCAAGAAACCCAATATTTTGCAAGTATTCAAGCTCGATGAGTGACGGGTGAGAAAAAATTTGTCTCACTAATTTTTGTGGCTATTTTTACTGTAGTGGATTGTTAGTTTGGGCATCGAGTTGTACTAAGAATTTTTTCATTGCTCCTTAATAATAAAACCCTCATCTGCAGCATCGGTTTTCCCACATTGGGTTTTTCGAGAGACTTTTGTCAAAAAATAATAGTGTTATACTTTTCTTTTGTGTGTCAATATTTTCTCAATCTCCACTTTATCTTTTGCATTTATTTTGGTGACAATTGCAGTTTTAATTATTCATTGTTTGTCATAGCAAATAAAATTCTAAGTATTTTACACTTAGAAGAATAATTTATGAGTGTTGCAATAGTTGAAATTTTCACACATAAGAAATTTTTTTCTTGGGTATTGCCTAATCTTGTAGTGAATACTTATTCATCTTCTGGCCTTGTATATGACAAGGGGGAATTTATCAAATGAGCCCGAACCACAACTTGAACCTACTATCTTAGCGTACAACTAGAGATTACCATACCCAAATTTAGAGTTGTAGTCAGAGATAGAGCAATGCCCCATGAGCATGTATCTTTTATTGGTTGTCATCCTTAAAACACTACTTGCATAGGATTTTGGTTTCTGCTACAATTTGTGTTAGGGAGCACTTCCACTAGTAGAAGACTTCAGCTTCTAGCCATATTAGGAATTGTTCTCGTAACTACATTGATAGTTCCATATTTGGTGGTCATCGTTAAACCATCACTAGTTGAGACCTCGACTTCTCCCACCTTTTTATTTTCTCTTAAAAACAACCATTTCACATAGCTCATTCAACCTTTGGTTGTCATACATTTTTTCATTTTAGCTGTCTTCTTGGAATGTGATATACACCCCTTTGTATTAAGGGGGAGAATGTTAGCCACCTAATATGTGAAGATTTTGGTTGAAAATTAATGCATGGCCAAGAAACTTGGAAATTGAAGTCAACGATTCTATTGTTGTATTTATATGTACAATTTACATTATTCTTAATACATTTGAATTCATTTTCCAATATTGTGATTCCAACATGTTGTAATTTTCATATCTTCCTTTTTTGTGATTCCAATTAAAGGATTATAAGATCCACCATTCTATCGAACTAGTCCACTATTATTTTGGAATCACCAATCAATTTAAAAATCTTCGAGTGCTTTGGGAGGCCACAAGGTAGACTAGAGACAACCAGGTTCATACTATTTCCAATGCCTAACTTGCATTTTAGAACCACATTTTAAGGGAATAGAATGACAATACCAACCAAAAATAACCCTCTGATTCCACATTTGATAGTGGAAGAAACCCCGCACATTTACTTATTACAACACCACTTCTTTTATAGTTCTTGTCCTTTTCTCTTTCAAATGCTTCACTTGTTCCACAAATGCAACACTAGAGTTATTTGAAATTGCTAAGCATATAATATATTTTTGAAAAAAACATTTTTACTCAAAAAATGCCCCACACTACGAAAACCTAGAGAAATATAAAAGAAAACAAACTAAATCTCTAACACTAAGCAACATAATTTCTTCAACAAAATTCCCAAACCACAAACCAACAACTCTTTATTTTTAGGAGAGACAAAATCTCTTTCCAAACAATCTTGACAAAAAAAATCTAAAAATAAATAAATAATCAACAAACGACATGAATCTAGTCTTTCACAAAAAAAATCCAAAAATAAATAAATAATCAACAAACAACATGAATCTAGTCTTTCCATCATTTTTTTTTGGTCTAAAACATCTCATATGAGAAATTTTATCTTCAAAAGAAGCCATACAAGAACTACATTTCATCATCCTTGACCCTATCAAACTCAATTAACCCACCATTAATTAATTAGCAGATCATATTTGGAGTATCCCTACTTCCCCAAATAACGCCACATTACTTATTTAAAAATAATAATGATAATAATAAAAAAAACAAAACAAAACAACTATCCTCTGCATTTCTATTCAAAAAAATAAGTATTCTTCCATAAACCAAATTACGCTCACTTGATTATTGCAAAAGAGCATTAACCTTCAAAGTTATTTAAAAAATTATGACTATCACAGCTATAGGATACTAAATTTGATGTTCTAACATGTCAATTGAAGCACAAACATAATTGGAGTTTTCTCTCTCCTGTCCTGGTGACATATAATCGTACACCAACGAATCATTCAATTCCGCTGAGATTCCAGAGCAAGCCCAGTTGATACTTTCGGCACTGAAGGTATTCGTCCAGGCAGATTCACAGTTTTCCTCCTCATGCAAGCTAGATGCAGAAAAGAGCAGTGAAATGTCATTTCGGGCAAATGTTGCAGATGGGTTTCCTAGTTTCGTATGATTCTCCCTATGAATTGCATCCATGAGTACTGGAGAGGCTGATGGCTCATAGAAAATTTGGCTCGTAGCATCCGAGTTATCTTGATTATGAGCAAAGGACTGCAGCATTTGTGAGGCGTTCATACAGCCAGATACGTGTACTGGGGAGATAGTGCAGTGCTTTAAACAATTATCTACCGGAGATGCTTCAAACCCTAGGGGCAGCTTCGTGAGACAGGAATTACGTTCAGATACTTCCCAATCAATGGCTTGTTGACGATTCAGCTGAAACGCGGCTGGTTCTGAACTTGAACAGGATCCAGTAATTGTTGAGCCACAGTTTTCTTCAAACAGCTGACAGGTAATGCCATGGCCAAAATCAGAGTAGGTGCCATTCATATAATTGTTATTCATATGGTAATCTAGCGCGACTGGTTGTTGTTGCGGCCCACAGAGGTTTGGGCTTGTATTGTACTCTGATGTACCATATCTTTGGAAGTCCTGACTTTCTTGTTTTGCTGAGGCAAGAAGGGTTTGATGATGCTTGCTTTTCCTGACCAGTTCCTTCTTCAGCCTTGTGTTCCAGTAGTTTTTGATATCATTATCTGTCCTGCCTGGCAACTGGGCTGCAATGATAGACCACCTGCACAAAGCCAAAAGTCTTAAATCAGGTGCAATGTTTCTAGTAATAACTATAAAAACATTTTGCAGAGCAGTAAATGACTGTTTATTATTTATGTGAAGCTCTTAGGCCGATTGATTGTAGAGTACCTGCTACCGATACTAGTATAGAGGCTGCAAATTATGTTATCTTCTTCTAGTGAGAACCCTCCATGTTTTATGTTCGGCCGTAAGTAGTTTAGCCATCTAAGTCTGCAGCTCTTTCCACATCTTTTCAAACCTTTATTCAAAGAAAGCATGGATCAGCACAAGAAGCTCTGCAAAACCCTCAAATTTTGAATAGTGAAATGATAAAAATGAATTAAGATACCTGGTATTCGACCCAACAACTAAAACTATGCATTCTCATCACCTTAGGTTCAATGGATCTACGGGAATAAAACATTATGCTTTGGCCTGAGAAATGGGTCATAGTATTTGATTACAGTATTGGAAGCTTTGGTAGAAAGAGATGCATCAAATGCGATGGATCAATCAATCCAGTAAAACCAAAGCATCACAGACTAATATGACATCTATACAAGTATGGGAATACAAATGCATCACAGCCATTAACAAACAATTTCCCATCAAACATTCAAACATGGAACTTATACAGAACGTCTAAAAGCCTAAACCCTAATGACAACAATTCGAGACCTAGAAGCCTAAAAACATCAATTCGAAACCTAGAAACCTGAGTACAGCAATAAGAATCCACAGAAGTGGAATACTGATGTTAGAAACCTGCTCTAAATCTTCAAAAACAATTCATAACATCCTCTGAATAGATAACAAAGCTTCTAGGAGTTTAATCAGGCGATAGTGGCATAGAAAAATGCTTCTATGTCCTAAAATATTAAACCATACTGTCAGAAGACTAAAAAAAATAGTAAAATATAAAGTCGATCTATTTGATTTGTGGATGAATTCATGGACTCCTTACCCATTTTCTGGGGTAGAGTGATCCAGTTGCCACCAGTGCCATGCTTGGCTATATATTCCTTGAGTTTAGAGTCCTCCTCGGGAGACCATGGTCCTTTCTTAACATTAGCTTTGTCACAGCAAGGGGCTTTCCCCATCTCTTCAGATTACTACAACTACAGGACTTGAAAGGTGTTATTTATCAGCAGGGATAGGTTTAGAAAAGTGAAGAATTGCCTTTTCAGAACAGATATTAGCGTATTCAAAATTACGAGATCTCCTAGGTTTCAGCTGCATAGGCATTGGCCTCTTCAGGTATCAGAATATCGAGAGAATCGCGGGCTGATAACTGTCCTCTGATCCCACCTCTTTTTGTTAATATTTGCTGTGCCTTGTTAGGGCACTTTACACAATACGATATGGTCCCCCGATGGGCTGAATCTCAAATGAAAAACGAACAGAAGAAATGAATGGTTTACAACCCGAATTCCTGCAACAAAATTCGAATTGGGAATGAGAAATTGCACCAGATTTCTGTTCTTCATCGGATAGGACGGATGAACACAGCAGAGAAAAGAAAAATTGAAGGAACCAAAGGTCCATAAACACACATGGAGTAACAGAGGTGCCGGTGGAGACTAAACGGCAGTTCGAGGGAGGAACTTTTGTTTCGTGGCTGTCGTTGTCGTTCTGGAATGCATGACAATAACATCTATATTATGCCTGGACCACCTATTTGCGCAGGGCATGGCGTTGCGTAAACCTTGTGTTTCAATAAAATATATATTGTCGTACTAGGGGGTGTGAAGTAAGTGGCCCGTGAGTTCACATCTCCACCGACCCGTTGAACGAAAAAGAAATATGAAGTTCTGTTCCGCGGCAGCCGCCAACAGTAAGAAGTTAATACCGCGCAGAAATCAAACCCTAATCTAATTTTCTTCGGTTTTCAACGCCAATGGTTTGTGTGAGGTGGTGTGTATGAGGAAATCGTTTTGGAATTTTGGCATATTTTCGGGTAAATTTCCTCACAAACACTTGCTATAATAATAAAATTCAGTAATTACTTGCTATAATCATAAGGTTTAGTTGTGTAAACAATTCAGGTGTTACATGGTGTTTTCCAAGATAAAGAATGGATATGTAATCTACAAGTTTTTTTTTATAAAAGAATGGATATGTAGCCTTAAAGTATTTTAAATAATGGAAGATTATAATTTTATCTAGAATTGTTTAATGTTAATAATAGTTGAGTTTTACTTTGTTCAAGTTTGGAAAAAAAATATATATATTTTAAAGTTATTTTGATGATATAAGTGAAATGTCACCGCTATTTTGTTTTAATGGCATGGAATTGACATACAATCAAAAAAACATCTTATTTCAAACCATAAAAAAATATAATTTATTTAAACATTAAAAAAAAACAAAAATTATAATTATATTCTCAAATATAGCCCAATTCTAATGAAAAAATAAAAGTGTTAACAATTTCATTATTAAGTGTTAACAATTTCATTATTAACATTTCATTAAGATACCAATTGCATTCACAAATATAGCCCAATTCTAATGGAAAAATAAAAGAATAAAAGTGTTAACAATTTCATTATTAACATTTCATTAAGATACCAATTGCCTTGAAACTCATGATTTTTCTATATATTTTTAAAAAATAATTTTTAAATTATTTTAAATAAATTTAAAAAGAAAAAAATTATAATTATTTTTGAGTTACATCTAAATCGTTTATTCTTACTATTATTAAAAATATTCCCATAGAAATTAAATCAACCATTTAATAAAATAAAAAATGAGAATGCTTTTATATATGATATAAATAATATTATTAAGATATAGCATAGATACATCTTAACTAAGGATGCAAGTGATGAGAGAAAGCAAAGTGACTAACAATAATAAAGGAAATATTCTGCATGATTTTAAGTTTTTTATTATTGTATTCTTTTTACATGATTGATCCAAAATATAGTTTTAATATTTTATAACTTAAGATAGAGTGATAGAGCTGGAGAGAGAGAAGAAGAAAGATGTAGAGATAGAGGAGGAGAGAGAGGGGGGAGGGAGACAAGGGAGAGAGGAGAGGAGGGAAGAGATATTGGTATTTGGAGCCCATCAACATTTAGTTGAGAAAGAAATGCACACAGAACATGAAACTAAATCAGACAACAAGAAACACAAAATTGTAAATCCCTAACAGTGTGTCAAGGAAACCTCCACGGGGCAGGTGTTTGGAATTCTTATTGCTCCACGGCGATGTACACCAAGCCTCTGAGGCAATTACTATTTTAATACAAAGACTTCGTTACGTAACTCCATATAGTTACACATCTTCTTCAATGGTAAAACTAAATTTACTTAGATAATTACATTGTAATTAACATTAATTGTTGTCATTAAGAGGAGAGAGAAGAGGAGAGGAGAGAAATAAGGAGAGAAGGGGAAGAGATAGAGTGGGAGACATAGAGATGGAAGTGAGAGAGAGGAGAGAGGGGGAGATATTGATGGAAGAGAGAGAGTGGTAGAGACAAAGTGAGGTGGGAAAGAAAGGGAGAGAGAGGAAGGAAGAGAGAGAGCACTCAAGAGAGAGAGGTAGAGAAAGAGAGGAAGAGGGAGATGGAGTTGGAGCCGGAGAGGGATGGAAGAAGAAAGAGAGAGAGAGGGAGTGATAATGGAGAGATGGAGATAATGTGATGGAGAGAGGAGAGTGGGAGGGAAGAGAGAGATATAAGGAGAGAGAGAGAGAGAAAGAGGGAGAGAAGGGGAAGAGAGAGAGGGAGAGGAAGAGGGAGGGAGAGAGAGGGATAGATATGGAGAGTGAGCATGTATGTTTGGGGGGCAAGATAGAGACATGGAATAAGAAAGAGACACATAGATACAAATATAGATATTTTATGGTATTATATAACTAGCCTAGATCAATCTCAACCACGGATCTATAAAGAACCAAGAGGGATCAAATCTCTCAACGTACAAACCTTTCCTCAAGTTTTGCACTGAAAAAAGAAGTTTGCACCTCAAGATATTTGATCCCTTGTAGCGCTTGATAAATTCAGTGTTAAAATGAATCTAAATTGGTAAATAATAGTGACATAGTCTTTAATTTTGTTGAAATCATTTGTAAACTTGCTTTATACTTTACAAACACCACACCTCATATATCTTTTAACATGTATTACATACACCACACCTCATTTATAAGGAATAAATTATATCTCGTTTTTCGAGGTGTATAATAAGATAGAGAGTGTTATTTGAATACGAAAATATGAGTGTTATAAAATAATGAATAGATATTTATTTTTAACTCTTTTATGTTATGTACTAATATTGATATGAAAATTATAATAGATATATCATTTTTTAAGATTAAGATAATTGAATAAAATTAATTCATAATTTTTTTATATTTTTCAAAAGTAAATTTGTAAATGTAAATCTTAGGAGAATGAAATTATATATATATATAACATTATATTTTAAATATTAAATTTTTAAATATGTTTATTTTTTGGAAATATAAACAATGATATACTAGAAATTTACTCTAAAGGTGTTTAAAGGCATATCTATAAAGTATATTCAAATCGTTAGATTCAACCTTAAACTAAAAATTTGGAATTTGATTTGCATTTAGGTTGAATAAGCCTTAAGCAAATAAGAGTCAAATGCCAAACAGTTAAAGAACTAGAAGCTTGTAAATAGTTACTATTGGAATTTGATTTGCATTTAGGTTGAATAAGCCTTAAGCAAATAAGAGTCAAATGCCAAACAGTTAAAGAACTAGAAGCTTGTAAATAGTTACTAACATCATTATTACATGTGTATATTATTTGGATCAATACAGAAATATTTTGTACATTTTATCAAATAATGGCGTTTTTAAAGGATTTTTGGAATTTAGAAAACAACTAGTATAAAGCTTAAAAGTTAAAAGAAAAAATGAATGTATTTGATTTTTTGATACGTTTATTCACAAATGTAGTGTTACGTATATGTACTACCTATTACTATATTTACATATATTTACTACCTATTACTAAATTTTCTTAGCCATGGACAATATTGGTTGTAATGTTTGAGTTGTCTATATTGCTAGAGATAGAAGTTGTTGACATAGTGCTTTTCCCAATGACTATTAATCCGGTTTGGTTTAGAAATAGTGATTCCTACAAGTACACTGGTATTAATTTTTCTTGTTCAGTAAATTCCGTACTTGTAACTAGCAACAAACTAGCAAAGTGTTGAGATGGTCCAAGACCTTATTCATTGAGAAATATGAATTGCTAAGAGCATAATTCTAGTATGGGTATCCTAGTTGGTGAAGTTGACCATGAAAATAAATATTACCAACTTAAACCATGAACATTTAATGATCAATTTGCAAGGCATGGTGGTCTTAGGAGTTCATGATGGGAGATTCAAATTCAATGGACGTATGTACATTGAAAATCATGTTCCATGATCTTTCCGACACAAAATACCAATATTAACTCAATTACAAAAGGAAAGTGGATGGTATCGCTTACACGATGTGCCAAAATGACCAATAAATTACTTGCCAAATATATTATCATGTAAAAAATGTTTGATGATCTAAAAACTACCAAGAATATTGTATTGGACAAGTCATCACAATAGATATGATAACATTAACTAAAGTCTATACTATGAAGGTTAAATTTCTTTTGATTCTAGATTTGTTAATTATTGATTTTCTCCTTATGCATGAAATAGATAAAATGTTAAAAATAGAAAAAAACAAATGTTATCACAAACCACCCAGAATGAATAAAAATATTTACTCGCAGAAACTCCTATGGGAGAAATCCTAGCTAGAATACGAAGATGCTTTACTCTCTTTTCTTTGGTATTGAAATAGTGCAAGTATAATGGAGGAGACACTCTCTATGGATTTTACCTTAGACTTGTGGCCTATTAGACTACTATAAAGTACTAACCCCATCTGTTATGATCTTTAATTCCCACTCTAAGCTTCTCTAATATATTATGGAATAAGATACAATAGTATAGAATGGAATCCCCACTCCTCCTAGTGGCTTAGTTTTAACATAGCCCAACAACCAACTAGGGGTCAATTTTGACACATTCAATTCTCAAATAGAGTTACAAATTTGACATTTCTAGAGAATTCTTCAATATCAGCACATGGCTATCACTCTTTGCATGATTAATATGGATAACATGGCATCCACTCAAACCATGGTGGTATAACTATTAGGTCAAACTCTAAGAGGCATAACCTTTGCATACAAACTCTAATCAATGTTCTTCATGTACCATTGTAAATATCTCTATGTTTAGAATAACATCATGAAATATCGCATAAGTGTATTCCTATAATTTTTCCATACTAAAAGCATTGAGATAGATGAAAATAAATAAAATGATAAAATCCAAATCATATCTCCCCATTTTAAGTGTCTTTTGGTGCTAAATTTTTTTTATTAAATGAGATGAGAAAATATTTCACTTATCTCACCCCTTGCCCTACTATTTTTCTTTTCTTAGGAGTTTTCCTTTCAACCTGAATTACCAAAGGTCATTCCACCCATATATTGCAGTTCTATACCTTTTCTATGATATTGTGTCTGCTACCAACTAAGTCCTCTATGGAAGGCAAGACCTACCCCTCCACATGATCCAACATGGAAGGCTCATATATTATAATATTTTTCGCACTGACCACAAATTAAATTCACATGTATGAGGGTAGAATAAGTCTGTTGGAAATATATCCCACCTTTTCAAGTGTCTCAAAAAGACCATATCACAAAGCCTTAATTTTCTAACTATGACTATGCAGTATCTCTTTGTTCAACTGAAGCCATACATTGTCTTGCATTTTGAATGAATTCTCTTTTGTTTGTTGAGTATGCATGGAATCATATTTTTCCTCTTACTTCTTTAGTCTATCTATGTACTTGAAAATGGATATTTGTTAGTGTGAAAATTCTTAGCAAGTGTACCAAAAATATTTCACTTAAATTGGTGATGACAAGCAACCTTAACAATAGAAATGATTGTTAATGTACTCTTTAAACCTGCAAAACAAATGTTAAAACTATGCAACAAATTATGTAAATCAAAATATACATGCAGCAACAAGATAAAAGTGTAACAACCCAAAGGAAATATGATAATATATATATATATATATATATATATATATATATATATATATATATATATATATATAGATAGATAGATAGAAAGAAAAATGGAATTTTTACACATGATGAGGAGAATTATCTAGACTTAGGTCTACAAATCCCCCTCTATGGGATGGGTCCTTTGGGACCTTATGCTTCAGCTATAGGTTCAAGTTTCTTTGTCTCAATGGTTATATGTTATGGGAAGAAGATAATAATGAGGGTTTGAACTCAATATGGGAGCTCAAATGTCACAGAATGATAATGGGGATGATGAAAATGGTCATGGTGAATAATGAGGAGAAGACCCCTCTATTTATAACAAAATATTAAGATATATCTAGATTTGGAAATAATAAAATATTATAGACTAAATCAAAATCTAGCTATTATAGATATTTTATTATATTTTTAGAGAAGGAAAGGTATTTGAAATGGTAAAATATCTTTATTTAGAAATTCATTAAAGTAATTAACAAATAATAAATAATTTATTAACTATTTTATATTGATTAGGTCAAAATAATTTTGAAATAATTATTAAATAATGGTTTAACAATTGTCTGACGAGAGAAATAGGGAATAAATATGAAATAATAAATAAATAATGATTTATTTAGTTTTTCTCATGGAGTTTTTAGCGTTTTAATGAGAAAATAGTTTAGGAAAATATTTACTAAACTATTTCCTCATGTGAAAATGGGTTTTAATGTGTAAAAAGCCATCCTACATGACGTATTCCAATCAACCTAGTAGGAAATGGTTAGGTGGTCATTTTTTGGGTGATAACAATATTCTCAATCTTCTCAACACTTTTTCCTACTCTTAATGTATCTTGTATGAGATCCTTCCTCGCTCCTCCTTGTTGTCTAGATATGATTACCACAGGTGAAGGAGGAAAATATCCAAAAAGGTTTGAAATGGGGACTTACTAGTAGAAGTATGGACTAATCTATTATAAGAGTATTGTATATAGTCTATATTTTCATCCGAGGTCTTTATATGTTTCCAATTGTAACCCTTTAAAATCTGCACCAATAACATATTGACTACTTCTATCTACCCATTTTTCCATGGATGGAATATTATTTTCCTCTTTCACTTCATGTCCATCTTCTCCCACAATGGTAGTCGGAAAAGCACTAAGAAATCCAGTGTCCCTATTTAATGTTATTCCCTTTGGCATCCCATACCTAGACCTATTCATAGAACAATTTTTGTATTCCTTCCCATTGATAGTCATTTTACAAGGCATGAACATACATATCTTTGTAAACGTGTCAACTACTATGAATAACTAGTCATGCCCCTTGATAGTTATTGGGAAACCTCACACTAAGTCATGGAAATGATTCCAAAAGGAGGCGTTAATATAGGTGAGGGGTTTTATATGCCTTGTTTCCTATTACTATTCTTGTGAGTACAAAAATTTGTACATTTTCATGAATATCCAAACAGACTATTCATCACAAAAAATATACCAAATATATTATCAAACTTGATATCTACACTATGAGAGTTTATTTCACCTTAGATTTCTAAATCTCTAAATTAATGTTTTTTCATATGCCTACAAATTATAATTATGTTGAAAGTAGATAAAATTGAGATCAAACTTACAAACTAAAATTGACATAATATATATCATACAAAACCCTTTTGGGAGAAAACCTAGCTAGAAGTTCAAGCTCCTCTTCTCTCTTTCTCTAAATGGAAAATCGATGTAGGTATAAAGAAGTGAGGCTTGTGGCCCTTAGGTTGTTATAGGGCATAAATCTTGTCTATTCCTTTTTCCATATCCATTCATAGCTACTTTTGTAAATTATGGAACAAAATGCACTTGAATATAATGGAACACCCTTTTCCTCCTAGTGGCTTGGTTATAACACAACCTGATAGGATTCTAGTGGTTAGCTTCGACTCCTTCAAATCTTAACTAGAGTTACAATATTGACTCTTCTAGATTCTGCTTCATCATGATCAAATGGTTAGCTCGTTTTCCATGAACAATTTGGGCTTAGGAGGCATCATCTCAAATTATGGTGGTCAAAATATGAAGGTCATGTTTAGAGTTACATAACTTTGCATATAGACTTTGATTAAGATGATTTCTGTGTCGTTGGAAAGGTCTCTATGTGTATAATATCATAATAATTTTTGGATTAAGTGATAAAGTTTTAACTCCACAAAAAATGTCATTTTCTGCCTCAAATGAATCCTAAAAGGTTTCAAACCCTAATTTGTGAAAATATGTCCCACCAGAAAAATATGGTACTATGATCTTATTCTTCCACTTTCCTACTCTCGAAGCATTCATATGGATGAAAAAACATATAATGATACAATCTAGTTCACACCTCCACATTTTTGGAAGTTTTTGGTCCCTAGAAGCTTCTACTAAATGAGATGAAGAAATGTTTCCTCTACATTCTCTCTAATGTACTATTTAGCCTTGCTGGGTAGTTGTCCTTTCAACGCAATTTTCTAAAGGTCATGCCAACCCTATCTTGTATTTTTTGACCTCTTTCATAAGATTGTATCTCCTATCAACTTTTCTTAAGTACCTTGTGGCAAATCTTGTAAGAAGTTAGCAGATATTCCTCTTCTTGACCTAGAATGGAAGGCTTGTAGATTTCTGAATTCTCTACATTCTCCCCTTACTAAATGCGCATTTATAGGGGTATTATGAGTCTATAGGAATTATCTCCCACCTCTTCTAGTATCTCAAGTGGACCATAGCACAAAACCTTGATTTTATTACCATGACCGTGTAGTTGCTTCTTATTCAATTGTAACCAAACCTTCTCTCCCAAATTGAAGGGATTCTCTATTACTATGTTGATCATACCTATATATATTTTTTTCTTATCACTTATGTATTGTATCATGTATTATATATGGTTTTTGAAATGTTCTCAATAATTTTTTCTTCCCTTAAGGCACCCTGTGTAAGATGCTCCCTCGCTCTTCCTTGCTACCCATATGCAATAAGCGTAGGTGACGTGGAAAGTATCCAGGACAAGTTTCAAATGGGGATTGACAAATAGAATTTTGGAGTAACATATTATAAGAGTGTTGTGTATATACCAAATTTTCATCGCAAATCTTCAAATGCTTATCATTATAACCCCTCAAAGCTAAACTGAAGTTCTATTGATTAATTCATTCTGGCTATTAGCCTTTAAACATATTTAACAACATTTACATATTATCCCACAATGTAGACCAAACTATAGTGACAAATATTATGTCCCTGTTTGAAATGATGCTCCTTTTTATCCCAAAGTGCTCCTAAACCTATAGAGAAAACAAGTTCACTTCTTCTTTGCCAATTGATGGTGTTTTTATAGGGAATTAAAGAAAACATCTTGTTTAACCTGCCAATGCCACAAATACCCATTCTTAGTTGTTGGTAATCCTCCCACCAATTCCATGGAAATTTTTTCCAAGGATGAGTGGGTACAAGTAAGAGATGATATAGATCATGTTTCCTATTACTAGGCTTATTGGTACAAAAAGGCACGCATCCTTTTATGAACTTAGCTACTTGTTCCTCTACCTTCGACCAATACACATACCTATGCCAATTGGTCATTGTCTTCCCTCAAGTTCCCTAGAAGCTTAGAGTGTGACCATCTCTAATCAGTTGTAATCAATCAGCATTTAGAACACATAACTTATCCAACCTATAGAGTAACTCTTCTTGAAGATGTTAGTCAACTGTGCTGTAACCATCATACACATGTCTCTAGCTTTACAACTACTAAAATACATCCTTGGAGTCCATATCCTCTAAATATGCTTCTTTGTACACACCATGGGTGAATTGCTTCTTATGCATTAGAGTTCCCAAATCTCTAATCTGCAAAGTGTGTGGCTTGAAAAGCACATTGCCCAATTTTTTTGTGTTTCCCTTTCTATACTCAATTACTAAATAAAACTATTTTAAAAATTGCATCCATTGATAATGCCTATTTTTCTATAGCTTACTCTTGTCCTATAGATATTGTAGCAATTGATTATTTATGTGGATTACTTTCTCCTTTCTCATTAGATAATGTTTTGACTTCTTCACAACTTAGACTAGGGAATATAGTTCCTTGTCATAGGTAAGCTAGTTAATAACCTACCCATCAAATACTTCATAATGGTAGAATAGAAGCATTCTTCCCTACATCAAGACCACTCCTATAGTGTACCCACTTGCATCTATCTCCACTTCGAAGTGTTGACACATTTTTTAAAATTTTTCTAGAACTAGTGATTAACTAATATTCTTATTTAACTCCTCAAAGGCCCTCTGCTGATTATTTCTTGACTATAAAGTTATTCCACTCACTCTTATGGCGTGAAGTGGTGTTGCTACTACTGCAAACAATGCTATGAATTTCATTAGGTATGGTGTTTCTTAAAAAAATCTCATGACCTCAAAAACATTAGTAGGAACTATCCATTTCATGATGGCATCCATCTTTGCAAGACCTATTTGTAGCTCTCCTCCACCTATCACAATGAATGTTGTGAGAACTCAGGATTTTTAATATTTTCTAGCATTTGGTAGTTCTTTAATGTCGCTCGCACCTATAGCTGGCTTAGAAAGCATGCCAACCAACTTGTTTGTGTTGTCATTCCTACATTAAATCACTGAATGAAACTATTTTTAATTGTAATGTTTGGTTTCCTACACCTTACTCTATGCTTGTATATAATGTATAAAATCGTCATTAGTGTGGATTACTATCTCTTTTCCCGACAAATAGTGTTCCAATTCTTCATATATTTCACTAGGGCGTACAACTCCTTGTCATCGGTAGGGTGTTTAAGATATTCCCCATGAAATACTTCAGAATGGTAGCATACTGAACTTCTTCCCTGCATCAAGACCACTCCCATAGCATACACAGTCACATTAATATCCACTTTGAAGGGTTTTTGTGTGTTCGGTGAAATTGGAACTAATGCATGACTAATATCCTTCTTTAACTCCTCAAAGGTCCCCTCCTAACCATTTCCTCACTAGAAACTCTCTCCACAGTTTGTTATGGTGTGGAGTGGTGTTGCTACTACTAAAAACTAGGCTATGAATTTCCTTAGGTACTGTCCTACCCAAATAAAACTCTTTACCTCATAAACATTAGTATTAATTGGCCACTTCATGATGACTCTTATCTTGGCACAGTTCTTAAGGTTTCCAAACATCTCGTACTTCTTTAATGTCTCTAACACCCACACAAAATGTGATATGTTCTCTTCTCAGGTAGCATTGTATGCCAATATATCATCCAAATAGACAATAGCAAATGAATGTATAAAAGGGAATAATATATCATTCATTGATCTCATAAACATAGCTAGTGCATTACATAGGGAAAACATCGTGACCAACCAATCATACAAACCTTAGCTAGTTTTGAAGGTGGTCTTTGAAGTATTTGTCTTGCTGCAATTGACCTAGCATATAATCTGTCCTAGTCAAGGGGTTCATGTTCCCGAGCTTAATTTTGTTCAATACCTTGTAATCTATGCATTCGCTAAGTCCAATCCTTCTTTTCAATAATGATGATTGTTAACTGACATGGTGATGTAATTGATTGAGTGACACCCTATTCAAGTAGGCTTTGCAACTTCTTCTTCACCTCATTTTCTTCGATAACAAACTACATGTATAACCCAATATTTATAAATGAAGAGTTTGGTGATAGAGAGATTTGATGCTCCACTTCACTCTTAGCTGATATCCCTTTAGGGTCCTGGAACACATTCTTATATGCTTGTATCAACTCTTCTAGTCACTATTTCTATTCCTTATACACCCATCTAGGGATTCAGTTTCTCTTATTGAATCTTCTACATACTAATTTTCTCTTAACACCAACACAACATACTTCTTAGAACTAGAATTAATTAGCTTCTCGGCTTAGTTGGAGATTACCAATGAAATTTTGGACTTTCTCTCATGAATGTTGCGAGTGAAGGATTTACAATCCTTGATGAGGTGATATTGGTTGGCTCTCTACATGAATATTGCATCTGGAATGTACATATAACGACTTCCAAACTGTTGAATTTTTTAGCTATGGTCAATATTCATAATTAATTATTTGGCCCTTCAAATATATGTATTAATATATTCCAAAAATATCATACATGTTTGATTTAAAAAGAGAAAATTTTGAATTTTTTGAAATTGATTATTTGGCTCCAAGAAGTTCAATTCGAGCCTCCACATGATCAATTCAACTTAGCTTGTTGTGACACCCATTTGGCCTCCCAAGAAGTCTATATATATATGACATTTCACCCCCTCCTCTAAGCACAATTTTAATCTCAGAAGACGAGATATCTTCTTCTCAAATAAGCAAAGGAGACAAGAAAAAAAAAGTTGAGTTTCTAAAGTAGACACATATATGTGAAGAAAGTTGAGTTTCTAAAAGAAACAAAGAAAGACGAATTTCTGAAGAGGACACATAAAACCAAATTTCTGAAGAAGGAAAAGTTTTCAGGCAGAACAAATTCTTGGCCAAGAAGTATGACCATGTTTTCCTATTGGTCAATTTGACCTTATTTTGACTATAAGGATGATGTTGTATCTCTTCTTGAAGTGAATAATCCCTCTAAGGAAAAGGTTACTAGACTTTTCCTCCATTTGGGTTTTCTTGAGGTAAAATTCTTGTGGCTCTTGTTAGCTATCTCTTTTATGGTCCTACTACATTTCATGTTTCTATTGTTGATATCATATGTGTAATCACTTAATGATGACTATGAACACATGAAAGATTAAGTTAAGAAACTATTAGCTGTAATTATCAAATTAGAAGGTCATGAAAAATCAAAATGGTTTCAGGGGTAGGTTTGATAGAGTAGCTTTGAAGAAGGTCAAATTACTTAATAGGAAGACATAATTCTTTTACAACAGTAGTTTGAATTGTTAGCTGAGAATTTGAAGTTGAAATCAAATTTATCTTCTTGACATACCTACTCTATTTAGAAGGTTGAGATCCACGAGGAGTGATTTAAAGAAGGCTAGTATGCTTGACTTGGAAGGGTAAAAGCCATAGATTAAAACCAAATCTCCTCTACCATAGTTCAAGGGACTAAAAATGCATGTTTCCTAGATCAAGATGGTTGAGCATGTCTGAAATTTTTTTCTTATTGAATGTTTTGAAGTCTAAGGAAATAAATATGATTTTTTGTTAAAGGTCTAAATTGTATTAAATCATAGATTCAACTCATATGAAAAGGGAGTCTGAAGTCATCAAAATTTTCTCTCTAAAAGGTTAAATTTGTCTACGAGAAGTTCGAGAATCTTTATTTTATATCGTAATAATGTTATAGAAAATATTCGTCTTGGATAAAACTAGTTACCTCAAAAAGCTTAAACTACTCCTCTTGCTAATATCATTTCAAGAAAGACTAAGATGCCTCAAAAGATTGAACAAAAGTCAATGATTATATTTGCAAAAGGAATTTTACTTCTTAGATTGAGATTCATTGATGGTAAGGAAATTTTATGTCAATTCATACTTCAAAGTTACTTGTGTCAATCCAAGCCACAAAAATCTCTATTATGAAACATTGAAACAAGGATAAAGGTTGAGGTTATTGAAGGAGGTATGAATAGGGACTCAGATCTGCTATAGTACGGTCAAAATACCTTAGATGAAATATAAAAGGGACAAAAAATATCAGAAGTGATCCAAAGTATTCCAAAATTCCTTAGTTAGTGAAAACACCAATGAAGGCGTGTTTAGTTTAGGAAGTATTCTAATGTTTTCCTGCATTGCAATACCTATATTTAAAGTTAAATTTTGAAGGATATGATTAAGAATGCCCCAGGGTTTTTTGGAAAAGCCATAGAGATATATTGAAAAGTATTGAAAGATGATCATTCTTCTCATGAAGAAACCCTAGATCATGCAAGGAAGGAAAAAAAAATAACATGGTTGATGATGAGTTCGCAAATGGATTTCTATGACGTCTACAAATAAGGAAAGGATCAATAGGTTTCTGAAAAATTCTTTACATTCCTCAAAATATAAATATCTTATATCGATTTTCCTTTATTGTTATTATTTCTCTATCAGTTATCCTCTTATCTATGTTTTCTTTGATGGGTCATAATCATTTCTTCCATGACCTCCTAGTGAGGCTTGCAAGTACATCATAAGGGTTTCCAAGACTCTAGCACAAGATGAAAGTATTGAGGAATAAAATAAAAAGTTTATGGTAATATGATTCTCCCAATATGAGTGAGTTATCTTTCAGAGGGAGAAATTATACTAATAATGTGCCTAATAACTAAAGGAAGCAAGTAAGATAATCTAGTATAAAGGATGTCAACATATCTAGATCTGTGGAAAGTCAGTTTTGTTGGAAACATAGAGAAGTACAAAGAAATGTTTCTCATAGGAAGAGGGAGAAGATTATGGGGAATCATTGACCCCATCTGTCAGACTAAACAAAGTGTTTTATAGACCTTGGGAATAGTAATATAGGATTGATGGATATTTGATACGTCCTACTTAATCTTGTTGTCATATCACTTGTTCCCACCATGAGCAATAGGACTCACGTAAAAATGGAGGAATAGTGGTAAGAGGATTTTACTTTGTGATAGTGGGAGCCGTTAAGCCTTAATTTATTGTTAGAGTAGCTTGATCTCTGACTTCAAGATGTAGACTCTTGGTTGGATAAGTTCTTACAACTAGAAGTGTGGCAGAAGTTGGGTAAGCCTTTTATTATGATACTTTAGATGTTTGGGATGATGGATAGCCATTTCATGGCCACTTCCATGGTAAATAATTTATAGAAGCTAAGTGGAAGAACGGAAATCCAGGATTTCCACAACAAGATCTATTTTTTTTTCAAAGGGAGCACCTAGTTAGGGTGACTAAAAAGTAGTGTTTGTACATCATGTGTTGAGGTACCAGCATGGTATAGTTAGGTGTGAATTGAGAAGTAAAATTGCAGGGATATACATATTTATATTACAAATATTGTGTTGATAATAAGAAGAGTAGATCATGATGATGGTTTAGTTTGTATTATTGTTAGGTGGGAAGTAGACATATCTTGCACTCAATACTAGAAAAATTGAGTATATTGTGACTAGTTTGGCGAGTTGTGAAGTAATGTGGCTTCAGAAGCTACTCATAGGATTGTTTTACCAAGTGCATGAGATGAACATGATGATATATCGAAGAACATTGAGATAATGGTACCAACAAACTTGGGACATGGTACGAAAGGAAAGAGTGAGGCTCCAATGCATTTCCACAGACGAGCATAATGTTGTCATTCTCAAAAACCCTCTATTCCAAGGTTAAGTTTGTATAATTCATGGACAAGATTAGATTAGTTGAGAAATATTACCTCATTCAAAGGGAGGGTTGATGTTGTAACATCGGGGGGAAGACATTCTCTCTCGGGTCAAGGGTATTGACTAGGTTGAAGGTCATTAACTAGGGACCATGTAATGTAGCTAGGAAGATTGGCCCATAGAGCATCAATGCATAGATTAGTCTCGCATTCAAGGGTTACCTAACCATATTGAGAAGGGATTTGGCTAGTGTTTTGAGTGATTTCTTTATAGCATCCTACAAGACAGTTTCCATTGAATCAAAATCAAAGAATGGTAATAGCCTAGGGTTTGACCATAGGTCACAGGTGTTGACCGAGCTCTAAGTAACGAATTTTTGAGCATGATGTTTATGTGGGATGCTTTCCATAGGTAGTGGATATATACATCAACATAGCTTGTCCATTCAACCTTCTCCTAGAGCAAATTTTTAGCAAGAGATCATTTGGATAATCATTATGAATACCTCCATAGCTAAGAGGGAGTGTTGAATTTTGCAGCGATGGTAAGTGTTAATAATTAATGATTTAGGCCTTCAAATATATGTAATAATAAATTCCAAACATGTTCTTCATGTTCACTTCAAAAAGAGGAAATTTTCAATATTTTTATTTGAATATTTTTCTCCAAGAAGGCCAAGTAGGCCCTCTACATGAACAAGTCAGCCAAGATTTTTGTGACACTGTTACACTAAAAAATGTCACCTTGACTACTTACAGTTAGTATGGCTCAAATCAACAGTCATGCTACCCTCTTAGGCAAGTCTTATGCCTCTGTTATCCATCTCAAACTCAAAGAAGAGAGAAAGTCTTGTAAAAACTATGTTTATCTCTGGGGTCGCAGGTTCTCTCTAGCCTTACCTGCGGGGACGCTGACCATGTTCACAAAATCTGCGTCCATGGACGCTTTGTATGTTAAGGGACAGGTGCGTCCCTCTGTAAAAGGCAAAATGCGCGAGTTTTATCTTGAAAAAGTTACTTGTGGTTACTTCTAGAACATTCTAGAGGTCGGTTTGATGAAATGGATGCGCCTCCAGTTGGTTCATGTATCTCTATTAAGGGGGAACGTATCCCATCAATAAGGGACCTATCCCACCCAAAGAGGGGGATGATCCCATTGATAGTGGACCTGAATAACCTCTTTACAGCACTATAAATAAAGGCATTGAGCCAGAAGGAGAAGAGGTTGGAGCTATACATTTTCTTTGGGTAAATGCTGCAGGATTTAGGTCTTCCATTAGAGCCTTTGTGAGGAGAGATTGTCTTCACTTGATTCTACTTGGGAGAGGGTGAGCTTTGTCAAAGTAGAGGAAAACCCTTGATGGACCCTGGGAGGAACTTGCACAACACCAAGGCCAGGTTGTAAGAGTTTCTTTGTTTCGTTATTAATACAAACTGGTTTATTTTTCTCAATAGCTTGTGTTAATGAGTTATTTCATGTGTTCCTTGGTCTGCATGTTGAATATATGTTTTATTATATGAAATGCAAGTGCTTGGTAATTGTTTGATTGTTTGTGGTTGCAGGAATTGACTTGAAGGAGGAGCTCATCCGGATCGTCAAGAACGGACTTCAACAACAACGTTTTGGAATAAGGTAAGCGTAAACACTTGTAGTTTTCATGTTGTAAAAGGTGTATTTAGAGAAAGATCACTCCATTTTGTCTTGCTTGTCATTATAACGTCTTAGACTTCTAGGAAGGTCAGTCGTGTCCGCACCCTTGACCAATTCCGTGCGACAAATTGGCGACTCCGCTGGGGAATCCATTAATGAGAGAGTCTTTTCCTTTGTGTGAACTTTGCTCTGAGAAAATCATTTTTATTTTCTGGTTTTTGACTGTGAGAATTAGTATTTGGGTGGCTTAGCTTTAGATTTAGTTAGATTTGGTTTTTCTTCATTTTTCCAGAAGGACGCACCCTCTGAGTACTGCAAAGTGCGTCTTTGGACGCACTGTTGCCGTTTGCACAGAGCGGGCCCGCACCTGTTATAACGGGTTGCCTGCGTCTTCCTGTAAAATTTAGGAAAATTCCACTTTTTGCTTTAATTGCTTTTAGATTTTGGTTTTTCTTAGTGTTTTCTGCCCAGATCCTTTAGTACCCTGTCAAAAATTTTCACCTGAACTTGTTTCATTAGCATTCCTGCTTTTAGCTTTCATCAATTGGGTGTTTTGAGTCTCTTTTTTGAGAAATTCTTGATTTGATTTCCTTTGATCATTACTTGGAGGTTTGTCTCAGTCTTTTCACAATTTTGCATCTTTTTGCTTTTGTTTTTGCAAAAAAAATTTCCCCCTCATTCGCCGGGGGGGGCTAAATTGTGTATGAGTGTTAATCGCCTTTGAGTGTTTAAATGTTTTGATCTTTGGAACTCTCACCCAATTTTCTCAATTTGCACTTGATTGGTTCTTAGATCACATTAGAATCATCTTGTGTTTGAGAATTCTTTTGCATAGATCACATTTGCACAATTAGAATTCTCATTTTCAGAATATTATTGAAAAATGTGCATAGATTACATTTGCATACTTTTCGAGTGAATTGTGCTTAGATTACAATTGGATAGTTTACATTCTGAAAAATCAATCGTAGATTTAGATCAGCTTTCTTTGATTTGAATTTACACAAAAATAAAAATAAAAATTGGTTTGGAATTGATTTGCATTAGTTTTTCTTGATGAAATTAGTGCATTAGAGAATTTGTTAAATTTTCTCTTAATGATCAATTTTTTGCATTGTTGGAAGTGAATGGAAACTCTCTCCTTACTCTAGTTAGGATTCATCGAATTGAAAGGATTGCATTATCATATTCAATTGCATTCAGTTGAGTCGGGTCATAACACGATTGGTTTCATCTCCATTTACCCATTTGAGTAATAACAGCCTTAATAACACAGCGCTTAATTAAAATTCATCTAGTAATTTTTACATTTCTAGGGCTCTGAAACACCAACATAGCTTAGGCTAGGGTCTTGGAGTAGGTGAGTACTTAACTCTCCAAGACTACAAAACCAAACAGATAGTTTATCTTGAGTAGAATAAATCCAATTGTTTCAATTGCACTCTGGAAAGCTCCTCTTAAAGGAGAAGCACGAGCTCGTGTCCGAACCAGTGAGGGGATCATTCCCCCCTCGTTGGGAACGATGCCAGACAGTACGTATTACAAACGGTAAACCTCGGATTAACCATTGTCGAGGAGCCAGGGGTCACTTATCGGTAAACCTTGGATTGTTGTCAAGGAGCCGGTAAGGGGATTGAGCTTGCTACTCTGCCCTTGCGTGCTGTCGGAGTTTAGACTGTTCCCACAGGTGTATTTGTTACTGTTGGTGACCTTAGTGACCATAATCTTTAGGGTTCTACCGAGGTGACGGTGGAGGGAAGGTCCCACTGTACCTGGAGCAGACGTCGGTTATACTCACTTGGATTTTCCGGGGGGTTCACTTCACTTCGAGACGGTTAAAGTGGAGGAACTTGTGCCGGTCTATTCATTAAGCAGGTTGCCGGGGTAACTGTTCCACCCACCACTTCTGTACTGAATTCGGCGATGTTGGGCTTCATCACCAACTAGTGTTTTCGGTCCGGAAGGCTACTGTTTGTGTATGGTTTGACTCCTAGATTTGATAGTGCATGTTAATTTGTTTGTTTTTACTTTTAGAGACCATAGGTGTGAATTGTGAATTTTAGTTGTTAAGTGTGAATTGTGAATTGTTAATTTTAGTTTTAAATTGTTAATAAAATTCATTGAAGTTGAATATAATGGCAAATGTTCCGGAATTTATCAACCTAGGAACCCCTCCTAATGAGAATCCTAGTACTTTTCCTTACTTTGGAAATGTTGGTCCTCCTTATATGGCTACTTTGTCATTACCTGGATTTACAATAGGTTTACCGATATGGTTATTTTCAACTTCGTTGGCCCAAAATACTCCAATTGTTCCATCTCAACCGGATGCTTCACCTCAACAGAGTTCACCATCTCAACATCACCAACCTTCTGTTGACCCTTTACCTTCTTCGCCTAATTTTTCTTCCTCCATTTCTTCCTCTTCGCCTGGTAAAAGCCTTGATGCTAGTAACCAGGAGGCTAAGAAGAAGAAGAAAGGGAAGAAGAAGAAGAAGAAGAAGAAGCAAGAGGCTGTAAGTGTTAGTTGTGTTGAGGAAAATTCCGACATGCATCGTAAACCCAAATACCCTTGCAGGCTTTGTAAGGGTGACCACTTCCTTGTCAATTGTCCTGGTATTCCAAAGGTCTTGGAAGTATGGTCAGAAAAATCTCATCAACTTTCCATTGATCCATCAACCAGTGATAGTCAGGTTCCTGGGAAAAAGGGTAAAGTTAGGTTTCCTTGTAAGTTATGCAAAGGGAGTCATCAAACTCACATTTGCCCTCACATGGATGAAGCCTCAACATTGTTGGAAAACCTTACTGTTCCACAGCAAGAATTTCCAACTGGTTATCGTAAAATTTCTCCCAACCTACCGTCAACTGACGGAGTGATTGATCTAAATTCAAGTACAGTCAATCACACTCTCCCATTGGAGAGTGAAACTCATGTCACTCAGGTTGATGATCCATTAGTTGATCAAGTGGTCGATTTAATTTCACATTCGGTCGATCACACTCTCCTTTTCGAGAGTAAATTTCATACCGCTGATGTTCTTCTTGTTACATCGGATTCTTCTATGCCGGGGGGCATTTCACCTGTTTCTACAGAACCCCCTCCAAGTACTGAGGTCTTTTCCTTTGATTGGAATAGACTGACAGAACCTCGTCTTCCTTCCTCCATCCCTTTCCAAATCATTGTCAAGGCTGGTGGTAGGGACATACATCGTACTCAGGTAGATGAAGGTGCTTATGTTAGTATTTTATCCTCAGCTGTTTGGAAAGCTTTGGGTTCCCCTCAGCTTGCACCTATTACGCAGAATCTGAAAGCTTTTAACAGAACAGTTAGTGAACCTTTAGGGATCCTTCCTAAGTTTTCTATTACCTTGGAAGGTAAAACTGTTTGTGTTGATCTTATGGTAGTTCGAGGTCCCTTGGATCTCAATTTACTACTTGGGCGAGACTATGTTTATGCAATGAAAGTTGTCGTATCGACACTCTTTCGCGTGATGTCTTTCCCTCACAATGGCAGTATTGTGACTATAGACCAGCTTTCGTTCCCTAGTCTTTTTTCAACTACCAATAATATGACACCCCTAAACGTTCCTGATTCTAAAGTGGTATCTACCCTGCCACGGGTTAATTATGTGGCAACCGGTCCCATGTTTTCAGTTACCGACGTAAGTGAGCCTCTCACTGTTGATTTAGATCCGGCAATTGACATGGAAAACTCTATGGGATTACTTGAACACGATGTTCTTATCCCTTTTGAGTCCCTTGACATGTGTTCATTCCCGAGAAGTATTCTTCCTTCTGATGAAGACCTCTTGGAAGCCATGATCAAGGTGTGTCCATTGACATGTCTTTCCTCCAGTTGGAAGCCATGATCAATGTTGCGAGGATAGTTCTTTTCCTGTGCCAACCTCGTTAAAAAATGAAACAGGTGTCAGCGAGGATAGTTTTCTCCTGAGTCAACCTCGTTAAAAAATGAATCAGGTGTGAGGAAAGTTCCTTTTACTGAGTCAACCTCATTAAAAAATGAATCAGTGTGTACGAGGAGAGTTTTTTCCTGTATCAACCTCGTTAAAAAATGAAATAGGCTGTCCCGAGGAAAGTTCCTTTTACTGTGTCAACCTCGTTAAAAAATGAATCAGTTGGTGCGAGGATAGTTTGTTCCTGTCTCAACCTCGTTAAAAAATGAAACTGGATATTATGAGCATAGTTCCTTGTCTTGTGTCAAGCTCATTAAAAAATGAAACAAGGAGTTGCGAGGATAGTTCCTTTTACTGTGTCAACCTCGTTAAAAAATGAATCAGTGAGTACGAGGATAGTTTTCTCCTGTCTCAACCTCGTTAAAAAATGAAACAGGCTGTAACGAGGAAAGTTCCTTTTACTGTGTCAACCTCGTTAAAAAATGAATCAGTGTGAGCGAGGATAGTTTTGCTCCTGTGTCAACCTCGTTAAAAAATGAAATAGGGTGTAACGAGGATAGTTTGTTCCTCTCTCAACCTCGTTAAAAAATGAAACTGGATGGTACGAGGATAGTTTTTTCTTGTATCAACCTCGTTAAAAAATGAAATAGGCTAGTATGAGGAAAGTTCTTTTACTGAGTCAACCTCATTAAAAAATGAATCAGCTAGATTTTAGGATATGTAGCTAGATTGTAGAAAGTAGGGTTTTGAGGATAGTTCCTGTTACTGAGTCAACCTCCTTTAAAAAATGAATCAGGTATGAGGACAGTTCCTGTTACTGAGTCAACCTCATTAAAAAATGAATCAGGTATGAGGATAGTTCTTTTCTTGTGTCAACCTCCTTAAAAATGAAACAACTCCCTTTTCAAGTTAAATATTGAAAGTAAACCTTCATTTCATCCAGCCGGTTGAATGCAATGAAGCCTGGGGGGCATGTACCTCGCTTTGCGTCATGATGCTGGGGGCATGCGAACTTTTTGAGCATAGTTCCTTGTCTTGTGTCAAGCTCGTTAAAAAATGAAACAAGGGTAGGTTAAGTAGGTAGATTGTAGAGAGTAGTCATGAGCATAGTTCTTTGTCTTGTGTCAAGCTCGTTAAAAAATGAAACAAGGATTTTAGAGCACAGTTCCTTGTCTTGTGTCAAGCTCGTTAAAAAATGAAACAAGGATTTTAGAGCATAGTTCCTTGTCTTGTGTCAAGCTCATTAAAAAATGAATCAAGGTTTTTAGAGCACAGTTCCTTGTCTTGTGTCAAGCTCGTTAAAAAATGAATCAAGGTTTTTTAGAGTATAGTTTTTTGTTAGGTAGATTGTAGAAAGTAGTTATGAGCATAGTTCCTTGTCTTGTGTCAAGCTCACTAAAAAATGAAACAACTCCCACGAGTCTTTCCAAGATTTTGAAAGTAAAGCTTCATTCCATCCACCTCATTGAATGCAATGAAGCTTGGGGGGCATGTACCTTGATTTGCATCATTATGCTGGGGGCATGTGAACTTATAACAAGCATAGTTTTTCGTTTCAAGCTTGCATAAACATGAAACTGAATCCGAGCATAGTTCTTTTCCTGTGTCAAGCTCGTTAAAAAATGAAACAAATCCTCCTCTAATTGAGTCGAGAGTTTGACTAGACCTCATAGATGTTAGGTTGTATGTTTATGTTAGTTATTTCAGTTTTTTGCATAATTTTCTTACAGTTTTAGGTCAAGTCTTTCAAATGATCTCGTTCATGAACCTTCATTTCATCCAACTGGTTGAATGAAATGAAGCTGGGGGGCATGCACTCTAGCAGTTATGCTTAGGGGGCATCAAGCACAGTTTTCTTTCTGTTTCAAGCTTGTGAAAAAATGAAACTACTTTGAAGCATAGTTTTTCTCTGTTTCAAGCTTTTGTAAAAATGAAACCTATCTCGAGTCAATTTCAGTTATTTTCAAGACTCGTTAAACTCATGAAAATCCCGAGATTATTTTGCTATTTTTCATTCTCGTAAAACAAATGAAAATTCCGAGTTCTTTCCGTCTTTTTCTGCTCGTAAATTAAATTGAAAGTTGGCCATATGAGTACATTTTTATCCCTTTTTCGAACTCATTAAAACTTAAGAAAAAGTGAAACCTCAGAGTCATCTTTTAAGCCCTTTTCTGACTCCTAAAACATGAAAAGATCGCCGAGTGTTTCTTTTTCACTCGTTAAAACGGAATTAAAAGACGGTCCCCTTTTAGCTCTTTTCTGACCGCAAAATCAGGAAAAGATTGCCGGGTTTTTGTCGTTTCGAACTCGATAAGGAAATAAAACGACGTGTCCTTGATCGCTTTTTACTTTTCAGGTTGACGAAACTATTATGAAAGTACTCCTTGGTCGCAAGATCAAGCGGTTCCCCCAGGTATTATTTTATACTTTTTCGGGCTTGAGGGACACAAATTTACGAAAAAGTTCAACCTGGAGTCTCCTTTAGTTTTTTCAGACTCTCTAAAAATGAAAAACGCCGAGTTTCTCCTATACTGGGCTCGTTAAACTTTTACAGTAGAGGACCTGTTCAATTACAAACAGGAACGAACCACTCCTTCCTAGGGTTCGAATTTAAACTAGGTTGGACTCGTCCGAAGGATGAGCTTATAATCAAGCATATGTTATCCTCCTCAAGCTTGTTAAAAATAAAGAGGTACTTGCCAGAAATGGTGGGGGAAAAGAGAGAAGAATGAACCTGTTTGTCACCTTTTGTCTCAGAAGAAACTTTATTACCACTCTTGAACACGACACTTTTCATTCACCTGGGTTGGGAAATCTTTTACCTCACAGTTGACCAAATCACTTTGAAAGTCTTTAACCGAGTTTCGGGGATTAACTTTGAGTTATTCGTCACCAAGCCATCTGTTGTGTCGTTATGTGTTCAAGAGGTCTGCAAGCAAAACTTTCATCTGCAAAATACTTGTCATCCATTTGACCATCCCTGAGTCAGTCCTTACAGCAACATTTCTTCAACTTGAACAATGATTTCGTGTTGCGGGCTTGCCTGCAACGGGTCGCTTTCTATCGACATCGACACATTATCTAGAAAGATGACTTAGGAATCGACAGTACCTTGAAGTCTGCATGCATCAATGGCAGGTTTCTCGCCTTTGACGTCAGTTTACATCATTGACTTTCGATCAAAGGATTCCGTGAAGTGTTCGACATCAAAACATCTATTCACATTTCACGGGTTGTGCTTGGTACTTTGAGAACCATTGACATTACTGGTGGTCTCTCTCACGCTTGTTAACAGTTTACATCATCGACTGGTAATCAAGTGGTTTCTAACATGTTCGACATCGAATCATTTAATCACATGGCTAGAATCGTACCAATTCGGGAAGTAGAAGTGAAGACCCTGGATCTAGTTTCTACCATCCAGGCTGCGAGGAGTTTTGTATTCATTATCTATGTAGACTAATCATAAACAGATGGCTGCGTCCATACTGTGTCTACAAAAGTCTATAAAAATGATGTACTGCAAGATCATTCCTGTATCAGAATAGTTAGTCCATTAGTTAAAGTTTTGAATCTGAGTATGGGAATGCCTACCTCAGTGATGATATAATCTTATCCATGTATTTTGTGTTGAAAATTGCAGGTTCCAACCAGGCCATCCACAAGACAATCCTTGAAATGATAAAGCGCTTCACCCTTCCTAGAATTACAAAACCCTACTCTATTCCAGGCTTCGCACTTTAGGGGGCAATCTGTTACACTAAAAAATGTCACCTTGACTACTTACAGTTAGTATGGCTCAAATCAACAGTCATGCTACCCTCTTAGGCAAGTCTTATGCCTCTGTTATCCATCTCAAACTCAAAGAAGAGAGAAAGTCTTGTAAAAACTATGTTTATCTCTGGGGTCGCAGGTTCTCTCTAGCCTTACCTGCGGGGACGCTGACCATGTTCACAAAATCTGCGTCCATGGACGCTCTGTATGTTAAGGGACAGGTGCGTCCCTCTGTAAAAGGCAAAATGCGCCAGTTTTATCTTGAAAAAGTTACTTGTGGTTACTTCTAGAACATTCTAGAGGTCGGTTTGATGAAATGGACGCGCCTCCAGTTGGTTCATGTATCTCTATTAAGGGGGAACTTATCCCATCAATAAGGGACCTATCCCACCCAAAGAGGGGGATGATCCCATTGATAGTGGACCTGAATAACCTCTTTACAGCACTATAAATAAAGGCATTGAGCCAGAAGGAGAAGAGGTTGGAGCTATACATTTTCTTTGGGTAAATGCTGCAGGATTTAGGTCTTCCATTAGAGCCTTTGTGAGGAGAGATTGTCTTCACTTGATTCTACTTGGGAGAGGGTGAGCTTTGTCAAAGTAGAGGAAAACCCTTGATGGACCCTGGGAGGAACTTGCACAACACCAAGGCCAGGTTGTAAGAGTTTCTTTGTTTCGTTATTAATACAAACTGGTTTATTTTTCTCAATAGCTTGTGTTAATGAGTTATTTCATGTGTTCCTTGGTCTGCATGTTGAATATATGTTTTATTATATGAAATGCAAGTGCTTGGTAATTGTTTGATTGTTTGTGGTTGCAGGAATTGACTTGAAGGAGGAGCTCATCCGGATCGTCAAGAACGGACTTCAACAACAGCGTTTTGGAATAAGGTAAGCCTAAACACTTGTAGTTTTCATGTTGTAAAAGGTGTATTTAGAGAAAGATCACTCCATTTTGTCTTGTTTGTCATTAGAACGTCTTAGACTTCTAGGAAGGTCAGTCGTGTCCGCACCCTTGACCAATTCCGTGCGACCAATGTTAAGGGACAGGTGCGTCCCTCTGTAAAAGGCAAAATGCGCGAGTTTTATCTTGAAAAAGTTACTTGTGGTTACTTCTAGAACATTCTAGAGGTCGGTTTGATGAAATGGATGCGCCTCCAGTTGGTTCATGTATCCCTATTAAGGAGGAACTTATCCCATCAATAAGGGAGCTATCCCACCCAAAGAGGGGGATGATCCCATTGATAGTGGACCTGAATAACCTCTTTACAGCACTATAAATAAAGACATTGAGCCAGAGGGAGAAGAGGTTGGAGCTATACATTTTCTTTGGGTAAATGCTGCAGGAATTAGGACTCCCATTTAGAACCTTGTGAGGAGAGATTGTCTTTGCTTGATTCTACTTGGAAGTGGGTGAGGTTTGTCAAAGTAGAGGAAAATCCTTGATGGACCCTGGGAGGAACTTGCACAACACCAAGGCCAGGTTGTAAGAGTTTCTTTGTTTCGTTATTAATACAAACTGGTTTATTTTTCTCAATAGCTTGTGTTAATGAGTTATTTCATGTGTTCCTTGGTCTACATGTTGAATATATGTTTTATTATATGAAATGCAAGTGCTTGGTAATTGTTTGCTTGTTTGTGGTTGCAGGAATTGACTTGAAGGAGGAGCTCATCCGGATTGGCAAGGACAGACTACAACAACAGCGTTTTGGAATAAGGTAAGCCTAAACACTTGTAGTTTTCATGTTGTAAAAGGTGTATTTAGAGAAAGATCACTCCATTTTGTCTTGTTTGTCATTAGAATGTCTTAGACTTCTAGGAAGGTCAGCTGTGTCCGCACCCTTGACCAATTCACTTATCCATCTCTTATCCTAGAATTACAAAACCCTAAATCTATTCCAGGCTTCGCACTTTAGGGGGCAATATGTTACACTAAAAAATGTCACCTTGACTACTTACAGTTAGTATGGCTCAAATCAACAGTCATGCTACCCTCTTAGGCAAGTCTTATGCCTCTGTTATCCATCTCAAACTCAAAGAAGAGAGAAAGTCTTGTCAAAAATATGTTTATCTCTGGGGTCGCAGGTTCTCTCTAGCCTTTCTCTAAAAGGTGTATTTAGAGAAAGATCACTCCATTTTGTCTTGTTTGTCATTAGAATGTCTTAGACTTCTAGGAAGGTCAGCTGTGTCCGCACCCTTGACCAATTCACTTATCCATCTCTTATCCTAGAATTACAAAACCCTAAATCTATTCCAGGCTTCGCACTTTAGGGGGCAATCTGTTACACTAAAAAATGTCACCTTGACTACTTACAGTTAATATGGCTCAAATCAACAGTCATGCTACCCTCTTAGGCAAGTCTTATGCCTCTGTTATCCATCTCAAACTCAAAGAAGAGAGAAAGTCTTGTCAAAAATATGTTTATCTCTGGGGTCGCAGGTTCTCTCTAGCCTTACCTGCGGGGACGCTGACCATGTTCACAAAATTTGTCACACGGAATTGGTCAAGGGTGCGGACACAGCTGACCTTCCTAGAAGTCTAAGACATTCTAATGACAAACAACACAAAATAAAGTGATCTTTCTCTAAATACACCTTTTACAACATGAAAACTACAAGTGTTTAGGCTTACCTTATTCCAAAACGCTGTTGTTGTAGTCTGTCCTTGCCAATCCGGATGAGCTCCTCCTTCAAGTCAATTCCTGCAACCACAAACAAGCAAACAATTACCAAGCACTTGCATTTCATATAATAAAACATATATTCAACATGCAGACCAAGGAACACATGAAATAACTCATTAACACAAGCTATTGAGAAAAATAAACCAGTTTGTATTAATAACGAAACAAAGAAACTCTTACAACCTGGCCTTGGTGTTGTGCAAGTTCCTCCCAGGGTCCATCAAGGGTTTTCCTCTACTTTGACAAAGCTCACCCACTTCCAAGTAGAATCAAGCAAAGACAATCTCTCCTCACAAGGTTCTAAATGGGAGTCCTAATTCCTGCAGCATTTACCCAAAGAAAATGTATAGCTCCAACCTCCCCTCCCTCTGGCTCAATGTCTTTATTTATAGTGCTGTAAAGAGGTTATTCAGGTCCACCATCAATGGGATAATCCCCCTCTTTGGGTGGGATAGCTCCCTTATTGATGGGATAAGTCCCCCTTAATAGAGATGCATGAACCAACCAGAGGCGCATCCAAATCATCAAACCGACCTCTAGAAAGTTCTAGAAGTAACCACAAGTAACTTTTTTAAGATGAAACTCGCGCATTTTGCCTTTTACAGAAGGACGCACCTGTCCCTTAACATACAGAGCGTCCAAGGACGCACCTTTTGTGAACATGGTCAGCGTCCCCGCAGGTAAGGCTAGAGAGAACCTGCGACCCCAGAGATAAACATATTTTTGACAAGACTTTCTCTCTTCTTTGAGTTTGAGATGGATAACAGAGGCATAAGACTTGCCTAAGAGGGTAGCATGGCTGTTGATTTGAGCCATACTAACTGTAAGTAGTCAAGGTGACATTTTTTAGTGTAACAGATTGCCCCCTAAAGTGCGAAGCCTGGAATAGATTTAGGGTTTTGTAATTCTAGGAAGGGTGAAGCGCTTTATCATTTCAAGGATTGTCTTGTGGATGGCCTGGTTGGAACCTGCAATTTTCAACACAAAATACATGGATAAGATTATATCATCACTGAGGTAGGCATTCCCATAGTTCCTGGGGTTCGAATTTAAACTAGGTTGGACTCGTCCGAAGGATGAGCTTATAATCAAGCATATGTTATCCTCCTCAAGCTTGTTAAAAATAAAGAGGTACTTGCCAGAAATGGTAGGCGAAAAGAGAGAAGAATGAACCTGTTTGTTACCTTTTGTCTCAAAAGAAACTTTATTACCACTCTTGAACACGACACTTTTCATTCACCTGGGTTGGGAAATCTTTTACCTCACAGTTGATCAAACCACTTTGAAAGTCTTCAGCCGAGTTCCGGGGATTAACTTTGAGTTATTCGTCACCAAGCCATCTGTCGTGTCGTTATGTGTTCAAGAGGTCTGCAAGAAAAACTTTCATCTACAAAATACTTGTCATCCATTTGACCATCCCTGAGTCAGTCCTTACAGCAACATTTCTTCAACTTGAACAACGATTTCGTGTTGCGGGCTTGCCTACAACGGGTCACTTTCTATCGACATCGACACATTATCTAGAAAGATGACTTAGGAATCAACAGTACCTTGAAGTCTGCATGCATCAATGGCAGGTTTCTCGCCTTTGACGTCAGTTTACATCATTGACTTTCGATCAAAGGATTCCGTGAAGTGTTCGACATCAAAACATCTATTCACATTTCACGGGTTGTGCTTGGTACTTTGAGAACCATTGACATTACTGGTGGTCTCTCTCATGCTTGTTAACAGTTTACATCATCGACTGGTAATCAAGTGGTTTCTAACATGTTCGACATCGAATCATTTAATCACATGGCTAGAATCGTACCAATTCGGGAAGTAGAAGTGAAGACCCTGGATCTAGTTTCTACCATCCAGGCTGCGAGGAGTTTTGTATTCATTATCTATGTAGACTAATCATAAACAGATGGCTGCGTCCATACTGTGTCTACAAAAGTCTATTAAAATGATGTACTGCAAGATCATTCCTGTATCAGAGTAGTTAGTCCATTAGTTAAGTAGGTAGATTGTAGAGCATAGTTCCTTGTCTTGTGTCAAGCTCGTTAAAAAATGAATCAAGGTTTTTAGAGTAGAGTTTTTGTTAGGTAGATTGTAGAGAGTAGTTACGAGCATAGTTCCTTGTCTTGTGTCAAGCTCATTAAAAAATGAATCAAGGATTTTAGAGCATAGTTCCTTGTCTTGTGTCAAGCTCGTTAAAAAATGAATCAAGGTTTTTAGAATAAAGTTTTTGTTAGGTAGATTGTAGAGAGTAGTTATGAGCATAGTTCCTTATCTTGTGTCAAGCTCGTTTAAAAAATGAAACAAGGGTTTTGAGGATAGTTCTTTTCTTGTGTCAACCTCACTAAAAAATGAAACAACTCCCACGAGTCTTTCCAAGATCTTGAAGGTAAAGCTTCATTCCATCCAACTCATTGAATGCAATGAAGCTTGGGGGGCATGTACCTCGTTTTGCGTCATCATGCTGGGGGCATGTGAACTTATAACAAGCATAGTTTTTCGTTTCAAGCTTGCATAAACATGAAACCGGATGGTACGAGGATAGTTTTTTCTTGTATCAACCTCGTTAAAAAATGAAATAGGCTAGTATGAGGAAAGTTCTTTTACTGAGTCAACCTCATTAAAAAATGAATCAGCTAGATTTTAGGATATGTATGTAGATTGTAGAAAGTAGGATTGTGAGGAAAGTTCCTTTTACTGTGTCAACCTCATTAAAAAATGAATCAGTGTGTGTGAGGAAAGCTCCTTTTACTGAGTCAACCTCATTAAAAAATGAATCAGTGTGTACGAGGCAAGTTCCTGTTACTGAGTCAACCTCGTTAAAAAATGAATCAGGTATGAGGATAGTTCTTTTCTTGTGTCAACCTCCTTAAAAATGAAACAACTCCCTTTTCAAGTTAAATATTGAAAGTAAACCTTCATTTCATCCAGTCGGTTGAATGCAATGAAGCCTGGGGGGCATGTACCTCTCTTTGCGTCATTATGCTGGGGGCATGCGAACGTTTTGAGCATAGTTCCTTGTCTTGTGTCAAGCTCGTAAAAAAATGAAACAAGGGTAGGTTAAGTAGGTAGATTGTAGAGCATAGTTCCTTGTCTTGTGTCAAGCTCGTTAAAAAATGAAACAAGGAGTTGCGAGGATAGTTCCTTTTACTGTGTCAACCTCGTTAAAAAATGAATCAGTGAGTACGAGGATAGTTTTCTCCTGTCTCAACCTCGTTAAAAAATGATGGATAAGAGATGGATAAGAGATGGATAAGTGAATTGGTCAAGGGTGCGGACACAGCTGACCTTCCTAGAAGTCTAAGACATTCTAACGACAAACAAGACAAAATGGAGTGATCTTTCTCTAAATACACCTTTTAGAGAAAGGCTAGAGAGAACCTGCGACCCCAGAGATAAACATATTTTTGACAAGACTTTCTCTCTTCTTTGAGTTTGAGATGGATAACAAAGGCATAAGACTTGCCTAAGAGGGTAGCATGACTGTTGATTTGAGCCATACTAACTGTAAGTAGTCAAGGTGACATTTTTTAGTGTAACAGATTGCCCCCTTAAGTGCGAAGCCTGGAATAGATTTAGGGTTTTGTAATTCTAGGATAAGAGATGGATAAGTGAATTGGTCAAGGGTGCGGACACAGCTGACCTTCCTAGAAGTCTAAGACATTCTAATGACAAACAAGACAAAATGGAGTGATCTTTCTCTAAATACACCTTTTACAACATGAAAACTACAAGTGTTTAGGCTTACCTTATTCCAAAACGCTGTTGTTGTAGTCTGTCCTTGCCAATCCGGATGAGCTCCTCCTTCAAGTCAATTCCTGCAACCACAAACAAGCAAACAATTACCAAGCACTTGCATTTCATATAATAAAACATATATTCAACATGCAGACCAAGGAACACATGAAATAACTCATTAACACAAGCTATTGAGAAAAATAAACCAGTTTGTATTAATAACGAAACAAAGAAACTCTTACAACCTGGCCTTGGTGTTGTGCAAGTTCCTCCCAGGGTCCATCAAGGGTTTTCCTCTACTTTGACAAAGCTCACCCACTTCCAAGTAGAATCAAGCAAAGACAATCTCTCCTCACAAGGTTCTAAATGGGAGTCCTAATTCCTGCAACATTTACCCAAAGAAAATGTATAGCTCCAACCTCTTCTCCCTCTGGCTCAATGTCTTTATTTATAGTGCTGTAAAGAGGTTATTCCTGGGAGGAACTTGCACAACACCAAGGCCAGGTTGTAAGAGTTTCTTTGTTTCGTTATTAATACAAACTGGTTTATTTTTCTCAATAGCTTGTGTTAATGAGTTATTTCATGTGTTCCTTGGTCTGCATGTTGAATATATGTTTTATTATATGAAATGCAAGTGCTTGGTAATTGTTTGCTTGTTTGTGGTTGCAGGAATTGACTTGAAGGAGGAGCTCATCCGGATTGGCAAGGACAGACTACAACAACAGCGTTTTGGAATAAGGTAAGCCTAAACACTTGTAGTTTTCATGTTGTAAAAGGTGTATTTAGAGAAAGATCACTCCATTTTGTCTTGTTTGTCATTAGAATGTCTTAGACTTCTAGGAAGGTCAGCTGTGTCCGCACCCTTGACCAATTCCGTGTGACAAATTTTGTGAACATGGTCAGCGTCCCCGCAGGTAAGGCTAGAGAGAACCTGCGACCCTAGAGATAAACATATTTTTGACAAGACTTTCTCTCTTCTTTGAGTTTGAGATGGATAACAGAGGCATAAGACTTGCCTAAGAGGGTAGCATGACTGTTGATTTGAGCCATACTAACTGTAAGTAGTCAAGGTGACATTTTTTAGTGTAACAGATTGCCCCCTAAAGTGCGAAGCCTGGAATAGATTTAGGGTTTTGTAATTCTAGGATAAGAGATGGATAAGTGAATTGGTCAAGGGTGTGGACACAGCTGACCTTCCTAGAAGTCTAAGACATTCTAATGACAAACAAGACAAAATGGAGTGATCTTTCTCTAAATACACCTTTTACAACATGAAAACTACAAGTGTTTAGGCTTACCTTATTCCAAAACGCTGTTGTTGTAGTCTGTCCTTGCCAATCCATATGAGCTCCTCCTTCAAGTCAATTCCTGCAACCACAAACAAGCAAACAATTACCAAGCACTTGCATTTCATATAATAAAACATATAGTGGACCTGAATAACCTCTTTACAGCACTATAAATAAAGACATTGATGGGATAGCTCCCTTATTGATGGGATAAGTTCCCCCTTAATAGAGATACATGAACCAACCGGAGGCGCATCCAAATCATCAAACCGACCTCTAGAAAGTTCTAGAAGTAACCACAAGTAACTTTTATTTATAGTTCTATATGTTTTATTATATGAAATGCAAGTGCTTGGTAATTGTTTGATTGTTTGTGGTTGCAGGAATTGACTTGAAGGAGGAGCTCATCCGGATCGTCAAGAACGGACTTCAACAACAGCGTTTTGGAATAAGGTAAGCCTAAACACTTGTAGTTTTCATGTTGTAAAAGGTGTATTTAGAGAAAGATCACTCCATTTTGTCTTGTTTGTCATTAGAACGTCTTAGACTTCTAGGAAGGTCAGTCGTGTCCGCACCCTTGACCAATTCCCACAAGTAATTGGTCAAATGACAAACAAGACAAAATGGAGTGATCTTTCTCTAAATACACCTTTTACAACATGAAAACTACAAGTGTTTAGGCTTACCTTATTCCAAAACGCTGTTGTTGAAGTCCGTTCTTGACGATCCGGATGAGCTCCTCCTTCAAGTCAATTCCTGCAACCACAAACAATCAAACAATTACCAAGCACTTGCATTTCATATAATAAAACATATATTCAACATGCAGACCAAGGAACACATGAAATAACTCATTAACACAAGCTATTGAGAAAAATAAACCAGTTTGTATTAATAACGAAACAAAGAAACTCTTACAACCTGGCCTTGGTGTTGTGCAAGTTCCTCCCAGGGTCCATCAAGGGTTTTCCTCTACTTTGAAAACATATAGTGGACCTGAGAAAGTCTTGTCAAAAATATGTTTATCTCTGGGGTCGCAGGTTCTCTCTAGCCTTACCTGCGGGGACGCTGACCATGTTCACAAAAGGTGCGTCCTTGGACGCTCTGTATGTTAAGGGACAGGTGCGTCCTTCTGTAAAAGGCAAAATGCGCGAGTTTCATCTTAAAAAAGTTACTTGTGGTTACTTCTAGAACTTTCTAGAGGTCGGTTTGATGATTTGGATGCGCCTCCGGTTGGTTCATGTATCTCTATTAAGGGGGAACTTATCCCATCAATAAGGGAGCTATCCCACCCAAAGAGGGGGATTATCCCATTGATGGTGGACCTGAATAACCTCTTTACAGCACTATAAATCAAGACATTGAGCCAGAGGGAGGGGAGGTTGGAGCTATACATTTTCTTTGGGTAAATGCTGCAGGAATTAGGACTCCCATTTAGAACCTTGTGAGGAGAGATTGTCTTTGCTTGATTCTACTTGGAAGTGGGTGAGCTTTGTCAAAGTAGAGGAAAACCCTTGATGGACCCTGGGAGGAACTTGCACAACACCAAGGCCAGGTTGTAAGAGTTTCTTTGTTTCGTTATTAATACAAACTGGTTTATTTTTCTCAATAGCTTGTGTTAATGAGTTATTTCATGTGTTCCTTGGTCTGCATGTTGAATATATGTTTTATTATATGAAATGCAAGTGCTTGGTAATTGTTTGCTTGTTTGTGGTTGCAGGAATTGACTTGAAGGAGGAGCTCATCCGGATTGGCAAGGACAGACTACAACAACAGCGTTTTGGAATAAGGTAAGCCTAAACACTTGTAGTTTTCATGTTGTAAAAGGTGTATTTAGAGAAAGATCACTCCATTTTGTCTTGTTTGTCATTAGAATGTCTTAGACTTCTAGGAAGGTCAGTTGTGTCCGCACCCTTGACCAATTCCGTGTGACAAATTTTGTGAACATGGTCAGCGTCCCCGCAGGTAAGGCTAGAGAGAACCTGCGACCCCAGAGATAAACATATTTTTGACAAGACTTTCTCTCTTCTTTGAGTTTGAGATGGATAACAGAGGCATAAGACTTGCCTAAGAGGGTAGCATGACTGTTGATTTGAGCCATACTAACTGTAAGTAGTCAAGGTGACATTTTTTAGTGTAACAGATTGCCCCCTAAAGTGCGAAGCCTGGAATAGATTTAGGGTTTTGTAATTCTAGGATAAGATATGGATAAGTGAATTGGTCAAGGGTGCGGACACAGCTGACCTTCCTAGAAGTCTAAGACATTCTAATGACAAACAAGACAAAATGGAGTGATCTTTCTCTAAATACACCTTTTACAACATGAAAACTACAAGTGTTTAGGCTTACCTTATTCCAAAATGCTGTTGTTGTAGTCTGTCCTTGCCAATCCGGATGAGCTCCTCCTTCAAGTCAATTCCTGCAACCACAAACAAGCAAACAATTACCAAGCACTTGCATTTCATATAATAAAACATATATTCAACATGCAGACCAAGGAACACATGAAATAACTCATTAACACAAGCTATTGAGAAAAATAAACCAGTTTGTATTAATAACGAAACAAAGAAACTCTTACAACCTGGCCTTGGTGTTGTGCAAGTTCCTCCCAGGGTCCATCAAGGGTTTTCCTCTACTTTGACAAAGCTCACCCACTTCCAACTAGAATCAAGCAAAGACAATCTCTCCTCACAAGGTTCTAAATGGGAGTCCTAATTCCTGCAGCATTTACCCAAAGAAAATGTATAGCTCCAACCTCTTCTCCCTCTGGCTCAATGTCTTTATTTATAGTGCTGTAAAGAGGTTATTCAGGTCCACTATCAATGGTTACACCTTGTTTGTCATTAGAATGTCTTAGACTTCTAGGAAGGTCAGCTGTGTCCCCAGCGGAGTCGCCAATTTGTCGCACGGAATTGGTCAAGGGTGCGGACACGACTGACCTTCCTAGAAGTCTAAGACGTTCTAATGACAAACAAGACAAAATGGAGTGATCTTTCTCTAAATACACCTTTTACAACATGAAAACTACAAGTGTTTAGGCTTACCTTATTCCAAAACGTTGTTGTTGAAGTCCGTTCTTGACGATCCAGATGAGCTCCTCCTTCAAGTCAATTCCTGCAACCACAAACAATCAAACAATTACCAAGCACTTGCATTTCATATAATAAAACATATATTCAACATGCAGACCAAGGAACACATGAAATAACTCATTAACACAAGCTATTGAGAAAAATAAACCAGTTTGTATTAATAACGAAACAAAGAAACTCTTACAACCTGGCCTTGGTGTTGTGCAAGTTCCTCCCAGGGTCCATCAAGGGTTTTCCTCTACTTTGACAAAGCTCACCCTCTCCCAAGTAGAATCAAGTGAAGACAATCTCTCCTCACAAAGGCTCTAATGGAAGACCTAAATCCTGCAGCATTTACCCAAAGAAAATGTATAGCTCCAACCTCTTCTCCTTCTGGCTCAATGCCTTTATTTATAGTGCTGTAAAGAGGTTATTATGGTCCACTATCAATGGGATCATCCCCCTCTTTGGGTGGGATAGGTCCCTTATTGATGGGATAAGTTCCCCCTTAATAGAGATACATGAACCAACTGGAGGCGCATCCATTTCATCAAACCGACCTCTAGAATGTTCTAGAAGTAACCACAAGTAACTTTTTCAAGATAAAACTCGCGCATTTTGCCTTTTACAGAGGGACGCACCTGTCCCTTAACATACAGAGCGTCCATGGACGCAGATTTTGTGAACATGGTCAGCGTCCCCGCAGGTAAGGCTAGAGAGAACCTGCGACCCCAGAGATAAACATAGTTTTTACAAGACTTTCTCTCTTCTTTGAGTTTGAGATGGATAACAGAGGCATAAGACTTGCCTAAGAGGGTAGCATGACTGTTGATTTGAGCCATACTAACTGTAAGTAGTCAAGGTGACATTTTTTAGTGTAACAGATTGCCCCCTAAAGTGCGAAGCCTGGAATAGAGTAGGGTTTTGTAATTCTAGGAAGGGTGAAGCACTTTATCATTTCAAGGATTGTCTTGTGGATGGCCTGGTTGGAACCTGCAATTTTCAACACAAAATACATGGATAAGATTATATCATCACTGAGGTAGGCATTCCCATACTCAGATTCAAAACTTTAACTAATGGACTAACTATTCTGATACAGGAATGATCTTGCAGTACATCATTTTTATAGACTTTTGTAGACACAGTATGGACGCAGCCATCTGTTTATGATTAGTCTACATAGATAATGAATACAAAACTCCTCGCAGCCTGGATGGTAGAAACTAGATCCAGGGTCTTCACTTCTACTTCCCGAATTGGTACGATTCTAGCCATGTGATTAAATGATTCGATGTCGAACATGTTAGAAACCACTTGATTACCAGTCGATGATGTAAACTGTTAACAAGCATGAGAGAGACCACCAGTAATGTCAATGGTTCTCAAAGTACCAAGCACAACCCGTGAAATGTGAATTGATGTTTTGATGTCGAACAGAGACCATTTTCACCTCTCGAGAGGTCTATATATATGAAATTCAACCTCCTCCTATAAGCACAATTCAAATCTCAAAAGACAAGATATCTTATGCTCATCTAAATGAAGGAGACAATACATAGAAAGTCAATTTTCTTGTTGGACACCTAATCCACTAATGGTTATAGTGTGGAAGTTGAACGATCAAAGGGAGTCCGAGAGACCTTGCAATATGAATCCAAGTTTCATAAAAATGTATTATAAATGTTTATCTTCTGAATAATAAATGCAACGAATGTCTTACCTTTCATATTTCTCTATTATTTTTTTGTGTGTTTAACATGGTACCAAAGTAGGAAAATTCTCGACCTGTTCGAATTTTAGACACTATATTTGTCCAATTCTGCCATTAGTCCTGCCTCACTAGAACTTGTGCCTAAGTTCTCTACCATCCCTCTTTCGTGAGTATAAATTGACAATTTATGTGAGCATCGAATAAAATTTCTCTCACTAGCGTAAGTTATGCTATCGAACCCTAAGTTATCTTTGTATTAATTTTATTAATTCTCCATTTCTGAAAAACGATCTACTTCTTCTATCACGTTATTAAGGTTGTAATTTGCGCTATAAAAAGATGCTCTATCTCACTCAATCATTCTCACCATCCCTAATAAACCTCATTTATGCATTTTCCTAGATCATTTGTCTCTCCTTATATAATATTGGTGCAACTCTATTTATCTAAGCTCTGACATATTCTAGACAGCTTTTGTGTAACCCCTTTCACCATTGAATAAAATGGGTTCATTGTATGAAATGTTTCCAAAGGTTACTCATACATTTCCATAATACTACATGTTGTATTTACTTTTCAATATTCAACCATTATAATGTAGGTTCATCTATGTGAAAGCCTCATGAATTCACTCACCCAACCATTATTCTATTATGCTCCTATCTAAGTGGTCGTTTCATAGCTCCTCTAATAATTTTTATCCTCAAGGCTACTGTTGTGAGGATGGTTTTGGGTGAAAATTGAGGGCATTGCTAGAAAGTCACTTGAGTTTGTCAAATAGAATTCATGGTACAAGAGTAGTTATTGGGAGAAGAATTAATTTGGTAACATGAGAATCCAAATGTGAGACAATTTGTTTCAATTTCAATTTTCTGTGAATCGACCATCGCATAATATAATATACTTAGTGAATATGAGTACAACCTAGGACATAATAAGGAAATTATGAACCCTATTTTTTTAATTGTTGTGAAACCATGTTGGATACTCAAGGCTCTTTGGGTCCCCTAGCCATATTCCCCATCAATGTTGCTAGGATTTGAGCATGAAAATGGATTGGCAGTGAAGTCGTGGATAAGAATCGGTCATTTATACATTGAAATGCTCACTTGGTTGGTTGTTTCAATGAAAGGGGAGTTTTCTTGTTCCATTGAAGTGGATGTTATATCAAAGAGTTGTTGTTGTAGCACTGAAAGGGTCATTTAGTTTATGGTTGTTGATTGCTTGTTACATGGTGATCGTAATAATATATTTAATTTGAATACCTTGCATCACGTGCAACATCCAACCATTGTATTCACTTTCTTTCCATATATTATTTCCTCCAAGAGGTTCATTTATGTTATAGTGCATTGGAATGGGAATGGAGCATTGAATATGTGCATTGATCCCATTCAACTATTTTGGTCTTTGTACATTAGATAGTTCATGATCTATATATATGTAGTGTGTTGGATATAGTCATTTGAGGTATGTGCTCATTATTTCATACTGAATGCTAGTATATATTGAATGTGACAAACCTCTATGTTAAAGCAATGAGCTGGTCGGTTTGTCCTAGTGTTTTTGAGTGTTGTGAAAGAACCCCTTGATGCGCTCTTATGGTGTGGATTTCAGAAATATGATGGTGCAATGGCATTCTAGTTACATAGTGTATGTCACTATGATTAACTCGAAGAAGGGCAACGTGGACACCATTTCCCCAATTTTCATTGAAATCGTATGGACCTATAAAATGAAGCAACATGTTTCAGTCACCTACTACGATTGTGAAATTTATTGCAATGAAGAATTGAAGGCTCAAACATATTGTAATATGTGAATTTGCATATGTGAGGCTGTTATCTGAGGTGAATATTCTCTTGAGCACTTGTGGAACTCAATTTTTTATTATGCCAAAGAGGAATCGATTTCTAGGGCATACAAACATGCAACAATCAAATAATAAAAAAGAGGGGGGCTTTCAATGATCTAACTCCTTCGTGCACTGAACTTATCCCCATTTGAGGATTATCACTCTATGTTTTAGCCCAATCGATAAAGAAATGTACTGCATAAGAGCTAATACTAAGTTACTGAAGAAATGTTGGTATTCTAGTTTGCATATTGTTAAATAAAGGAATATGTCAATATAAGTGGCTCAAATACCTGATTTCAAAGATCCATTGACAACTTAAGGAGACTTGGCATCCTATTTTGAATTGCACAAGCATTCACAACATCTACACTCTCACATGGTGTTATCCTTCTTCACTGTCCCTGCTAAACTAAATTTATTTTGTAGCTTGGGATCATTTTTCTATTTAATGTACTAAACATCCAAAGGGTATCACAAAATGAAATTCTTTGTCTTAGCATAAGATTGTTTAAAAAACCATTGAATATCCTCTTATATATTTTGAATTTGAGTAGCTACACAATTTTTTTTTCCAAGTTTGAGTTGTTTAAAAAAAAGGTTGAAATTGGTGAAGTATTAAAGTTCCTCAAAACACTGATACAATGTACTATTGAAAACACAATAAAAATAAGCAAAGCTAATCATGCTGATATTCAAATATGTCTACACGATGCCCATGGAAATATCAAATTTTTACAACTCCAACGTCAATTCCAACAAGAAGAGATGCAACAAAATACACATCATTCTAAACCTATTTTGGTTCAAAACATTCAGAGAGACTCCCATTAGCAATAATAAATTGCAGATGCAGTACCCATTTCAAAAGTAGATGTACAAAAGATACATAATTTTAGTATGCACTTCCCAAGCCAATCATGAGACCTTGGGAAGAGCTTGTTAGAAACAAGCATATAACTAGTCTTGGATATGAAAAGGATGCGTTCCTTAATAATCCATATTATTCCAAACCCATTCAACTTTAAAGTGTTGGGTTTCTTCATGGGAATTCATATTCACTTGTTTTAGATCTTACTCCTCCTTAACAACATATTGTTAAATGACAGAATTGTGGTAGAGTTGGTCATGTGAAACATCATATTTTTTATCTTCATCCATATGAGCATTGTCTTTAGCATAATCAACATTTATACAAATGCTTTAGAAATAAGCCTCTGCCAGAACAAAGATTCTCCTTGGATGCATTGCTTCTTAGAAATGAGATTTAATAGTGGATAAAATATTTAAATCATACCACATAATTTGTTCATGAATATTAGTAGGTCTTGTAGTTGAATTTTCTTCATCTTCTCACCTTGTATTTGACAGGGGGCAGTTGATAATCATCTACAAGTTTAAAAGGTAAATGAAGTGATCCTAATCCTATTGCCTAAGCCTACAACCAAAGTTAGGCATACCCAGATTCAAGGATGTAGCCAAAGAGAGAGAAGCCACTGAGAATGACTATGTTTGGTGGCTTTGATTGAACCACCGTAGGTTGTAGACCTCCCTTTTTTCTAGGTTGAAGGTCTCCCTCTTCAAAGAATTAAGGAGCACTTCCTTTAGTAGAATACTTAAACTTCTTGCTAGATTTGGAAGAGTTATGGGAACAACGCTAAGAGTTCCAGGTTGATACCCCAATGTTCTCCCTTTTTAAAACAACAGGGAGCACTTCCTCTATTATAAGGCCTCAACTTCTTTCCAGATTTGGAAGAGTTCCAGGAACTACACGAAGCGTTCTAGTTTTGGTGGTCATCCTTAAACCATCGTCAGTTGAGGCATCGATTTCTCCCACATTATGCAATCATATCAAAGAGAAAATTCAACTTATTATTGTCATGTATTGTTGTATTTTTGTATTACAAACCTAATATGTTAAGGGTTATGGTATCAAATTTGAATGGTCAAAGGGAGTCTAAGCGACCTTGGATATGAATCCAAGTTTCATAACAATGTATTATAAATGTACATCTTGTAAGTAATAAATGCAATGAACGCCTTTTCTTTCATATATGTCTATTAATTTTATGTGTGTTTAACATTTCTAAAGTAGCCACATCTCTCGGAAGAAAGTTGAGTTTTTCAAGTAGATGTAGAAAATGTAGGTTTTAACCCCATATAGAGATTACCTGCATTTGAATTCTAAAACACAGAAAACAGAAAATAAACAATGCGAGATCATTACACATAAAACACATATACACAAACATTTTCCCATCGATACCAAAGTCGGGACTGCCCGCTTGATTTTTCATTATGTTGCTTTCAATGTTACAATACATATTTATACACACCGAAGCATCCAATACTATGGACCAAAAACCATTTCATCCAAAAAACGTGCGAAAATCATGCACAAAACCATAGGTGGGTCCGCCTAACCTAACATAGGGTCCAAAACCAAAAATTTTTGGGGCGCTGCCTCGGACCCCATAAAGTGGGGTTACAGGTTCCCTTCAATCCCCCTGTTAACTACGTGGAAAGATGTTATGAAACCAGCTCACAAAAAGATAGAAAAGAGAGATCCACGCCTTAGAATTCAGCCTCTTCGAGGGGGCAACCTCCTTTACATTACATAAATGAACAATTCTTGGATGATACAAATGACAAAACCTCCTTTCTATATATAGGAGTCTAAGGAGCCACAATATAATCTAGCCGACCTAACAATAATAATATAAAGCCACAAAAATAACAATAGAGGGATTCTAAGGGGCACAGAAATAACAATATGGGGGTAATAGGGGCACAACAATATAAATAGGGGTATAACTACAATAGTAATGGGGTAATCACTAGTATTATAGGGACCCAACATGCCCCTCTCCTTCAAAAAAGTGTTGTCCTCAACGCTTGAGTAGTTCTGGATACTTCTGCATAAAATTCTCATCCTCCCATGTGGAATCTTCAGCGGATAAGTTCTTCCACTTGATAAGATACTCTGAAATTGATCGATTTCGTAGCTGTCGAGTTCTTGTTTCTGTGACTGCTTCCGGTTCCAATATAATTTTTCCTTCCTCGTCAAGTTCTGGCAATATTGTTTGAATTGGGAGCTTGTCACCTATAACCTTCTTTAAACATGAAACATGGAAAACTGGGTGCAATCGAGAAGCTGCAGGAAGCTCCAATTTGTATGCCATAGTACCAATCTTTTGCAACACCTTGTACGGACCATAATACTTTGGTGATAATTTATTATCCTTCTTAGCTTGCTTTAGGGACATTTGCTTATATGGTTGTAGCCGTAGGAATACCCAATCACCTACATCAAAACTTCTTTCACTGCGATGTTGATCTGCCTGTTGTTTCATTCTATTTTGTGCCAACACGAGGTTATCCTTTAAGAGTTGGAGGACTTGTTGTTGATGTTCGATGTGATGTTCCACTGCCTGAACCTTAGAATTTTCTCTTAAATATGATGTGATGGATGGTGGTTGATACCCATAAAGTGCCATAAATGGGGTCATTTTTGTTGCTGTATGGAAGGAAGTGTTATACCACCATTCAGCCAGAGGCAACCATTTGACCCATTGTGTCTGTTTATCAGATACAAAGCAACGAAGATATCCTTCCAAACATTTGTTTACTATCTCAGTTTGCCCATCAGATTGAGGATGATAAGATGAGCTATGAGCTAACTGAGTACCAAGACAAGAAAATAATTCTGTCCAAAAATTTCCAGTGAAAATGGGATCTCTGTCACTTACAATAATCTTTGGGTTTCCATGTAGCTTTTGAACTGTTTCCATAAATGCAGTAGAAACTGTACTGGCTTTAAATGGATGTGATAATGCACAAAAGTGTGCATACTTGGTAAGTCTGTCAACTACCACCATGATGACACTCTTTCCCTCAGACTTGGGTAAACCTGTGATAAAATCCATTGAAACCTCCTCCCAACGTTGGCTTGGAATGGATAAAGGTTGTAATAGACCCGGTGTCTTAATTGTTTCAACTTTATTTTGCTGGCAAACCAAACATTCCGCCACAAACTTTTGAATATCTGATTTAAGGCCATCCCAAAAAAATTCCTTCTTAACCCTGTGGTAAGTTTTTAAAAATCCTGAGTGCCCTCCTAAGGGAGAAGTGTGCAATTCCATAAGAATCTTTTGTTTTAGCTGGGAATTCTTACAGAGGTATAAGCGATCTTTGTACCATAACGAATCATTTTGCCAGCTAAATGTATCAGAAGTACTGGAATCTTGTTGTAGCTTTCGAATAAGTGCCCACACTTCTTCGTCATTCTTCCATTCCTCCCTTGCTTCGTTTATCCAATCTGGTTGGATAATAGAAATGGCACACAACAATGCTTCCACATCCTCATCCTTTCTTGAGAGTGCATCTGCCACCACATTTTGCTTCCCTTTTTTGTAGATGATTTCAAAGTCATAACCCAACATCTTTGTGACCCACTTTTGTTGCTCTTCAGAGGATAATCTTTGTTCTAAAAAGTATTTAAGGCTATCATGATCCGTTTTTACCTTGAAGTGTCTTCCCATTAGGTAGGGTCGCCATTTCTTAAGTGCATGGAGTATTGCCAACATTTCCTTCTCATAAATAGCTTTGCTTAAAAACTTTCCCTTGATTGGACGACTTTCAAAAGCAATGGGTCTTTCATCTTGCATTAGAACAGCACCAATTCCATTTCCTGAAGCATCACATTCCACAATAAAGGTTTTTGTGAAGTCCGGTGTAGCTAAGACCGGTGCTTGGCACATTGCCTCTTTAAGATGTTCAAAGGCCTTTGTTGCTTCCGAAGTCCATGAAAATGAATCTTTCTTCAATAATGTTGTTAGAGGTGCTGCTATTCTCCCATAATTCTTAACAAACTTGCGATAATACCCTGTCAACCCAAGAAATCCTCGCAGATGCTTTATGGATGTGGGGATTTTCCATTCCTTAATGGCTTTAATTTTGCTAGGGTCTACCTTAACTCCTTCATGAGATACAATATGACCCAAATATTCCACCTCCTGGACTCCAAAGAAACATTTGGATCTTTTTGCATATAATTGTTTCTCCTCCAATAGTTGTAGCACCCTGTCAACATGTTCAACATGATCCTTCCAAGACTTGCTGTAGATTAGTATATCATCAAAAAATACTAACACAAATTTTCTAAGGAATGGTTTGAAAATTGAATTCATCAAACCTTGAAATGTTGAAGGTGCATTGGTAAGGCCAAAAGGCATGACCAAAAATTCATAATGACCCTCATGAGTTCTAAATGCTGTTTTCGGAATGTCTTCAATCTTCATTCTGATTTGATGATATCCCGAACGAAGATCCAACTTGGTGAAGTAAATTGATCCATGCAATTCATCCAGTAATTCATCAATAACAGGAATGGGGAACTTATCTTTAATAGTGAGCTTGTTGAGCTCCCTATAATCTGGACACATGCGCCATGATCCATCCTTCTTGTGCACCAATACTACTGGAGCTGAGAAAGAACTTTGACTCGGTTGAATTATACCAGCCTCTAGCATTTCTGCAACCATACGTTCAATTTCACTTTTTTGGACATATGGATATCTGTACGGCCTGATGTTTGGAGGAACACTTCCTGGAATCAGATGAATAGCATGATCATGATCACGCATAGGTGGGAGACCTTTGGGAGTCTCAAATACCTTGGAATGATTGTCCAGGACTTTTTGGAGATCTGGAGAAATAGATGATTCCAATGTGGAAACATCTAGCGAACATAATTGTGCAATTACACCTCTTTGCTCCTTTTTTAGAAGCTTTGTCATGCCATTAGAGCTGATTATCTTTCCTGGTTTCCCTGCAATACCCCTTAATTCAACTTCCTTTCCTTCCACAGAAAATTTCATGAAAAGTTCTTGAAAATTAAAAGCTATTGTACCCAAGGATTGTAGCCATTGGACTCCTAGTACAACATCAGCACCTCCCATTGGAATGGAAAGCATTGGGCTAGTCAATACATATTCTCCCATGGATAGCTTGATATTATGGCACTTTCCAGAACAATTTATTGTTCCTCCATTTGCAATCATCACTTGACACTCTGGTGCTGGATATAGGAAGCAATTCAATTCTTTTGCTACCCTACAATGAATAAAATTGTGGGTGCTTCCTGAATCAATCAACACTATTACCTTTTTCTTCTTGATTTGTCCTTCTATCTTGATGGTTTGAGGAGTGGTAATTCCCGCCAATGCATTACAAGATATGGTCGGATTTATTTGTTCTTCATCTAGGCTTTGTTCCTGGAATATATCCTCTTCTTTTGACCTTTCTTGCTCCTTTTCTTCTTCCTCTTCACAATCTATGTAGAATAATTTCTTCTCAGCACACTTATGACCTTTTGTGTATTTGCTATCACAATTGTAACAAAGCCCTTTTGCTCTTTTTTCTTCCAATTGTTGTGGTGTCAACCTTGTAGGTTGTGGAAGACTATGGGCAACAACACTTCCGTCTTTATAGTTGTGAATGGTATGCTTCCTAGTTGCCATAATTTTGCTTTCCATTTTTCTTGCTAACCTGAATGCCTTCTCTAATGAATCAGGTTCCCAAAGGCGCACATCATGTTGGATATTATCCTTTAAAGACCCTATGAACACATCAATCCTATGCTCCTCTGGAATATCTTTTACCCTTATGTTCAATTTTTGGAACTCCTCAATGTGCTCCATTATTGAACCCTTTTGTTTGAGACTTATCAATTGGCTAAAAAAAGTGTTGCTTTTTGTATCCTCATAATGTGCTATCAATTCTTCCGTAAAAATTGCCCAAGTGATAAATTGTTTACGAGAACAAAGCCATTGATACCATACAAACTGATTTGGTTCCAAATATAAAGTTGCCATACGTACCTTTTGTGTGTTTTGCACATTATTGAGATCGAAGAATTGCTCCATCTGTAATATCCATGTGGCGGGATCCTTGCCATCAAACTTCCTCATATCGATTTTTGGAACATGGTGAGTCTTCGATCCAACATTAGAGTCTATGGAATCATGATTAACATTTCTTTTGTTCTCATCATGAGTTTCCTTTACTACCTTTTCACCATTAGTGACCCTTTCTTGTAGCAACTTCTTCAATTCTTCCATGTTTGTCTTCAAATCTATCTTCAAATTTGCCATCGAATTCTCCATCTTAGCTTCCATGCCCTTTATCTTAGATTCCACGCCATTTATCTTAGATTCCACGCCACTTATCTTAGCTTCTGTTAGCTTTTGTGAGCGTGACATTTGTTGCACTTGTTCTTGTAATTTTGATATATCATGTAGCATTTCTTCCTCTTCTTCATGAGTCATGCTAGAGCTTTCAGGTTCCTTACTAGGTGTTTGCATTTTCTTTCCTCGGGGCATCAGTTACCGATAATAATGCTTTACTATGCCCTTTGAATTCCGTTAAACCAAGCTTACACAAAAATTAAAAAAAAAACTACACACCTTTTTTCACTTTATAGAAGCCTGATATTGAATCTGATGTATCTCTGTAATTTCAGATCATCCAATTCTGAAATTGCTACCTGTAGTAGCCTTCTGTGTCCTCTTTCCAATGCCACAAGTCTGAGCCAAATTGGATTCTCCAAGGAAGAGTTATGTGAAATCTCCCACAGTGACTTGCTTTTAGACTGGTTCAGTAGAGCGAACTTGTACGACGTGCCACGAGTCACTGTTTCAACCTTTGAATCTGAAACACACATACAAGAAACTACAGTCCGTCCTCTTTCTGTACCTTCTTACGAAATTTCAATCCGATCCCCAGAGAGAAAGTTATGACGATTTTCCCCAGGTCACCTGTTTTGAATGTAATTCAGGAGTCTGCAAAAAGACCAACTTCCTCAGATCATATCTCCACAATATCGCGCGAAAAGCTCTGAAATTCGGACCCAAGGTTCAGCGCGATTTTTTCTCAAATGGGTTTTTTTTGCGACTTCTGAAACGTCACAGAAAAAAAGTTATAGCGAAAATGCCACGATGACCTGTTTGGAGCAGCGAAACCCTAGAATCCAAAGCTCTGATACCAAATGTTATGAAACCAGCTCACAAAAAGATAGAAAAGAGAGATCCACGCCTTAGAATTCAGCCTCTTCGAGGGGGAAACCTCCTTTACATTACATAAATGAACAATTCTTGGATGATACAAATGACAAAACCTCCTTTCTATATATAGGAGTCTAAGGAGTCACAATATAATCCAGCCGACCTAACAATAATAATATAAAGCCACAAAAATAACAATAGAGGGATTCTATGGGGCACAGAAATAACAATATGGGGGTAATAGGGGCACAACAATATAAATAGGGGTATAACTACAATAGTAATGGGGTAATCACTAGTATAATAGGGACCCAACAAAAGAATATAACACAGCCCAACATTCTCCCACTTGTTGTTTGCTTTCCACAGGGGGCCACAAGGGAGCTTAGTCATTTTCTCAGCCCTAAAATGACCATTGTCTCTCTACACCAAGAGAACTTCTCAAAGCTCACAATTTTTTTTCAATGCATCTGCAATATTATTCAAAGTGTCCACCTTTACCTACAACACCCTTTTGTCTTCTATCATATCCCTCACAAAGTGATACTGAACATCAATGCGCTTTGTCTTTGAATGATATGTAGCGTTCTTTGACAAGAAAATTGCACTTTGCCTGTCACAGTCTATTCTTATAGCTTCTTGTACTAACCCCATACTTGAACACAATCTCTACAACCAAACTGCTTCCTTGCTTGCATGAGTGGCTGCCATGTATTCTGCCTCTATAGTTGAAAATGCCACTATAGAATTTTTTTTACTCATCCAACTGACTGCACCTCCAAATAGGTTAAACACATATGCACTTGTAGATCTTCTCTGATACAGATCTCTAGCCCAGTCTGCATCAACAAAGCCATGAATATCCAACACTCTATCCAATCCTGGTCTTCCTTGGTAACATAGACCATAATCACTAGCGCCATGCAAATACCTGAAAACCTGCTTCATTGCTGTCCAATGCTCCTTTCCTGGTTTTGACATAAACCTGCTCAATACTCCCACTGCATGTGCAATGTCTGGTCTAGTACAGACCACTACATACCTAAGGCTACCAACTGCATTTGCATATGGAACACAGGACATGTCCTCTTCCTCTTCTTGTGTCTTGGGACACTGTTCAGTAGATAACCTCACACCTACATGAATAGGAACCTTCACTAGTTTACTATCCTGCATATTAAACCTTTGTAGTATTGTCTTCACATACTTCCTCTGGTTTAACCAGAGCTTCCTTTTTTCCCAATCTCTTTTAATTTCCATGCCCAAAATATATTTTACAGCACCAACATTTTTCATGTCGAATTTGGAACGCAATTGGGTCTTCAAATCCTGGATAATTTCTTTGTCATTTCCAACCAGCAACATATCATCCACATACAAGACCAGATAAATAACACAGTCACCAATTAATTTAAAATACACACAGTGATCTACTTTTCTTCTGGTGAATCCAAGTCCTCGTATAAATGTATCAAATTTCTGACACCACATAATTGATGACTGTTTTAACCCATACAGAGACATCTTTAACTTGCATACCAGTTCTTTCTTACCCTTCACCGCAAAGCCTTCAGGTTGCTTCATGTATATCTCCTCTTCCAGATCCCTGTGAAGAAATGTTGTCTTCACTTCCATCTGTTCTACCTCAAAATCAAAAGCAGTAGCAATAGATAAAAGTAATCTAATAGAAGTTGCCTTGGCAACAGGAGAAAAAATATCACCAAAATCAATTCCCGGCGCTGGGGAATAACCTTTTGCTACCAACCGAGCTTTGTATTTCTGCACATTTCCTTCTGCATTTGTCTTCTTCTTGAACACCCATTTGCTGCCAATGGTTTTCCTTCCAACTAGCAACTCCACTAGATCCCAAGCCTCATTTTTGTGTAAAGATACCATTTCATAAAGCATGGCCTCTTTCTAGAGTTTTCCATCCTCTGAATCCACTGCATCCTTCACAGTTCTGGAATCGTCATCAGTAACGGACAAAGCAAAATTTGAACAGAAATCAGATGGACTATACCTTTCTTGTTGCCTTCTTTCTCCAACTGATCTTCTCACAGCAGGAGTTTGTGGCTCTTCACCTTCTGATTTCTCCTCTACTGTAGAGTCCGATTCTTCCTCCTTTAGCTCAAACTCTATCTTCTCAAGTTCCCTTCATTGGACTTCATGTTTAATAACATCTTTCACCTCTCTGAACACCACATCTCGGTTGTACACAACGTTCCGTGTGACTGGGTTCCAAAGCTTATAACCCTTCAAGCCATCCTTATACCCAATAAAGATGCACTTTTCAGATTTACTATCCAACTTTGTTTGTTTCTCCTTTGGAACATGTACATATGCATCACATCCAAATACCCTCAGATGTGAAAGAGAGGGTTTCTTACCAGTCCATACCTCTTGGGGATTTGCATCCTCCAACGCTGATGAAGGTGACCTATTGACCAGGTAACATGGAGTATCCAAAACCTCTGCCCAGAATTCTTATCCTTACCCGGCACCACTGAGCATGCTTCTTGCCCTTTCCATCAATGTCTTATTCATTCTTTCTGCAACTCCATTTTTTTGAGGTGTATATGGAGTAGTCTTCTGCCATGCTATACCACACTTCTTACAAAATTCTTCAAATTCCTTATTGCAAAACTCTCCACAGTTATCTGTCCTCAACACCTTTATCTTCTTCTTTGTCTGGTTTTCCACCAGAGCCTTAAATTTTTTAAACCTGTCAAAGATTTCAGTTTTATTCCTAAGGAAATATATCCATGTATTCCTTGAGAAGTCATCTATAAATGATACATAGTACACAGACTTATCCAGTGATGGAACCTTCACAGGTCCAAACACATCACTGTGCACAAGTTCTAATATCTGTTTCACCCTCTTACTACCTGAGGGGAAACTCAGCCAATTTTGCTTCCCATATAGAAAATTTTCACAGAAATCAAAATCCAGAGAGTTATTACTCATACCTTCTACCATACCTTTACCATGAAGTATCTGAAGGCCCTTTTCTCCAATATGTCCAAGCCTTTGATGCCACAGCATGGTCTTCTCTTCAGAGACCACTAGATTTTCTGCTCCATTTTCAGGAACCACAGAAATATTGCACCCATCAATAATAGTGCTACCTTGTAGCTTGTAAAAAGTTCCAATCCGAACTCCCCGCATCAATACCAGTGCTCCCCGAACCATCTTGCGGTTATCCTTCTCGAACACTGTTTTTACACCTGCATCATCCAACTTGCTAACAGAAATCAGATTTTTGGCTAATGCAGGAATATGTAGAACACATGGAAGCATTCTAACCCGTCCACCTTGCAACTTCAACTTTACTTTTCCGCGACCAATGATTCTAGCCTTCCTATCATCCCCCAAGAAGATATCACCACCATCATATCTCTGATACTCGCGGAACCACTCTCTATGCGGAGCGAAGTGAAAGGATGCACCCGAGTCAATCAACCATGCCTCATTATCTACATGTGTACTTGAAGAAGCCAGGTACACATCCCCACCTTCACCTGAGGTGGTTTTCGCCTCTACAGAAGGAGCATCATCAGATCAATTTCTTTTATCATGAGCTTTAGATTTACAGTCCCTTTTGTAGTGCCCTTCCTTTCCGCATTTCCAGTGCACCACCTATACAGGTTTTCCTGGAGATTTAGATCTTCCTCTAGATTTAGATCTACCACTCGATGACTTATTTTTGTTTCTGTTCTGGGACCGTCCTCGTATAGATAAGGCATCACCATTCTGGCTCTCTGTGTTTTTCCATCTCATCTCCTCCGTCAGCAAGGATGAGACTATTTCATCAAAATGCAAGGTAGTTGCATTGCTACCTATTGCAATAACTAGACTATCCCATGAATCCGGTAGAGAACACAACAAGCTGATGCACTTATCTTCTACTAAAATTTTAATATCAACAGATGCTAACTGACTTACCACAGTATTAAATGCATTCAGATGCTCTGTCACCGAGTCTTCATCTTTCATCCTCAGGTTATATGGCTTTTTTTGTAGGAACAACTTATTCACCAGAGACTTAGATTGGTACAAAGTCCCTAACTTGTCCCACAAAGCCTTTTTTGTAGCTTCCCCTGATACATTCAACAATACTGAATCTGAGACATGTAATTGTATTGTGCTCTTTGCCTTCTGATCCAACTTCTTCCAATCTTCATTGAACACTCCCGTTGGTTTAATACCCGAATCTACCATGATCCACTGGTCTTTATCCACCAACAAATCCTCCATCTCGAGTTTCCACAACTCAAAACTCTGACCATTAAGTTTCTCAATCTCTATCTTTCCAATGCTCGTCATCTTCTTTCACCACGAGAATTGATCTCGCAGATCTCCCATTGAAGAGGGTCTACCACAAGCCCGAGCGACACCCCTCAGTAACAAAGGCGTCCCCTTGAAGCCAAAACAGCATTGATATTAAATGTAGGTTTTAACCCCATACATAAATTACCTGCATACGAATTCTAAAACACAAAAAATAGAAAATAAACAATTTGAGATCATAACACATAAAACACATATACACAGAGATTTCCCCTGGATCCCAAAACCGGGACTACCAGCTTGATTTTTCATTATGTTCCTTTCGATGTTACAATACATATTTATACATGCTGAAGCATCCAATACCATGGACCGAAAGTCATCGCGTCCAATACCATCGACCGAAAACCATCACATCCAAAAACGTGCGAAAATCATGCACAAAACCATAGGTGGGTCCACCCAACCTAACATAGGGTCCAAAACCAAAATTTTCCAGGGCACTACCCCAGACCCCATAAAGTTGGGTTACGGGTGCCCTTCAATCCCCCTGTTAACTATGTGGAAATAACATAACACAACCCAATAGAAAATCAAGTTTTTGAAGTAGACATAGAAAGCTGAGATTTTGAAATTGGGTAGAGCTTCTAAGAATACCAAATTTCTTGGCAGGTAGCTTGACCAAGTTTGACCCAGATTTTATTATTGGTGAGGTTGAATTTATTTTAAGTATAAGTATCATATTCTATCTCCTACTGCAATTAATAATCTCTCTAAGGAAAATCTTTCTATGTTTCCCCCCATGTGGGATTTTCCTGGGTAAAATTCTTGTGATTTTTGTTTGGATGTCTCTTTTATGATCCTAATTTCTTTATTATTTCTAGTATTGAGATATTTTATATAATTACTTAATGACTAATGTCAACGCATGAAATATTAAGTTAAGGAATCATTAGGATTAATTTTAATATTATAAGGTCACGAAAAATCAACACGAACGCAACTCCACATACATCTAGGGGAACTACATCTAGTTATACTTCATCAAAAAAATTGGCACTGATAGAAAATATATTTTTCACTATTTTTTTACCTTTATTTCCACATCCTTATTTATCCATCCGAATGGATATGGGTTTCGATTATCACAAACTTCCAAACCTAATTTTTTAACCAACTCTACTACAATGATATTTTCTTATGATCCTAAGTCAAACATATCATCAATATTTGTCTTCTTGACCTATATATTTATATGGGAGATTATGGTCTTCTATTTCTCTTCCTTCTATTGAAGGCTACTCAAATTTACCTCCTTCTTCATTCATTTAGAAACAATATTGTCATCCACATTTGAGTTGATTTCAACTTGGTTGCTCGAATAAGCATTCATGAGATTCTTCCTCTTATTATATGTATTTGTTTGTTAAATTTAATTTTTGGATACAACTTTCAACACTCCTCCTCTATATGATCATCAATGTTATAATGGTTGAAGAGGTCGTTTTCATCCTTTCATTGTTGTATTGTGGCTACCCTCTTTTTATATTTTCCCCCTTTCCACTTCTTCCCCTCCTTAGATTCCTTTTTTTCTCCTTTTGCTTCAACCTACTTGATTTCCATTTCTTCTAGTCTATGTTCTCTAGGTACTATTCTTATACATAGGCCTCAACCTCCAATATAGGTTAGGAAAGCATCATTTTCTTCAATAGATGAAGTTTTAGACCCCCTACATACTTGACGAGTATGCCTAGGTTCTTTGGGGGGATACGCAGCATTATAGCCTTCTTTCTAAACTCCTTTAGTGTACTCATATACACTCTACCCTTTCTTTTTCCTAAAGTAATGACACTAGATGCACTCATCCTCTACATGCCCAACATGGTAAAGTTATAAATCTATGGGGGATTTTAAATCCCCCCACTTACTCACTTGAATATCTGCCACCGACCTCTAGGTATTTATGTCACTTTCCCACGAGGTGAAGGCATGGCCCTCTAGTTTCAACTGAGTGAATGAAATTTTATATTTTTTTGTTTATATGATGGACACTAAAATAAACTTCAAGTTGTTGTAATTATTGTCAATATCACTTTGGTATGGTTTGATGTTGAAATTTGTTTCTATTTTGCATAGGGACTATGAATGGTTCAGCGTACTCAAACTGGGGTGATATTTTTCTGCTTATTTCTTCACCTCCTTATTTGTTTCTTCGTGATCTACTAATCTCTACTTTGATTGGGCTTCTTCGATAGAACCCCCAGTTTTTTGAGTATCCTAAGCTTCTTGGTACAACCCACCATGATGAGGCTCAAATTATAATGTATATATGTAACTTGTGCTTCCAACCAAACAAACCTGCCTTCTACATGATCATGATGACTATTCACAGGTTCGTTATCCATGATTGCAGTTATGCGAACTTTGGATTAACTAATATGGATCCCCTAAAACTCCTAAAATTGATGCAAATAAACTGACTCTAATACCAATATGATCATTAAACTACCATGGATATTCCGCTAGAGATTTTTTTGTAATAAATCTACAAAAATCTATTATGGAATCCAAAATATACATTATAAGGGTTTATTTCTCCTTATATTTCTAGATCTATAAATTATTGTTTATAAAAATACAAATGCATGTGAATTATAAGTATGCATAAAATAGGAAACAATGAAATAAAACTAAGAAAACACAATTAACAGAAAACGTATCCTAGGTAACCCTTCAGAGAGAAACCTAGCTGGAAGGGGATGTTGCTATGCTCTCTTTCCCTTAGTGGAATACTAATGCAGGTACAAATAAGTGAGGTATATGGCTCATGGGCTGCTACAGTGCAATTTTTTTTCTTGTTTCTCTCTCCATATCTACTTTTGGCTACTTTGTTGAAATATGGAACAAAATGCAATTGAACATAATGGGAAAAAATTTCCTCGTAGTGGCCTTGTTCTAACAAAACCCAAGAGCCTACTTGGTGTTAGATTTGACTCCTTCAACTCTGCAATAGAGTTACAATATTTAATCTTCTAGATTATTTTTCATCATGGAAATGTAGCTAGCTGCTTCTTTAATGAATAATGAATCCTGACATGGTATCCTATCAAATTATGGTCGTTAAAACATAAATATCAACTAATGAATGGCATAAATTTTCCATACATACTCCAATTGAGGTCATTCTTGCATCATAGAAAAGGTACCTATCTTTAGAATAATTAAAAAATATGTGACAGTTATGTGGAAATCTTTTACCTCCAAGAAAATGTTTTTGATGCCTCAAACTGCTTGCAAAAGGTTTTAGACCCCAATTTGCCAAATTGGGTCCCGCTAGTAAATTTTTTTCCTATGAGTTTATTTAGCCACTTCTTTCACTCTCAAAGCATCGATATGGATGAAGAAAAATATAATCAACCAATCCATATAATTTAAAATGGTATACATTATCTAATGAATCTTGCTACATCTTCTTGCATTTGGGCTAATACACTTACCTATTTAAGTTTTCATCTATTTTCTCCACAAGAAAATGGTATGCAACCTTGGAGTTATAAGTTTCTTTGATAAGCTATAGTTTCTCACATTCAGGAACACAAACCTTGTCCATATTGTACATTAACCCATTCTAGAGAAGATATTCAATTATTCTATAACAATCATCTACATGACTCTCACCTTATAGCTGATGAAAGACTTCCTTGATTTCCTCAACTTCTGTATATTCCTTTGTTTACACATCAGGGGTGAAAGGATACAGGTGCTTCAGACTTTCCAAAGATATAATTTTTATGTGGATGACTTTAAAAGCATGTTGTTAAAATTGTTTATGTTTTGTTTCTCGTACTTGATTACCAAATGAAATATCTATAAGAGCCCCATCCACTTGTAATGTTTTATTAGTAGTAGCTTACATAGGGATTTTAGGTAGCTTATCAGTCGATGATCTGTGTGGATGATATTCTCCTTTCCCATTAGATAATGTTTCCACTTTTTGATAGCTTCAACTAGGGAATAAGGTGCATTGTCATATGTAGGGTGGTGAAGAATTGTCCCTTGAAATGCTTCAAAATATTACCATGCAATCCTTCCTCCCTGCAATAAGATCATGCCCATGGTATACCTACTTTCATCAATGTCTCCACTTCAAAGGGATTATGCAAGAATGGGTCTTTCACTGCTTTTATTTTCCAACTCATCAAAGGCCTTCTATTGGTTGTTCCCTCATTCAAAACTCTTTCCATTTGTTTTTATAGCATGGACTAGTGTGGCAACTACTGAAAATCAAGCTATGAAACTTTTATAGGTATTGTGATATCCGAATAAAAATCATAGCTTTGCAGACATTTGTAGGCATTAACCACTTCATGATGGCCTCCTTCTTCATATAATATATCTTAAGCTCCTCTCCACCAATGATGTATGCTAAAAGCAGCGATGAATATTGTTTAAACTCACATTTGCTAATATTTTATAGTAGATGGTGCTTCTTCAAAGTGTTTAGAACTTGCATCAAGTATTAGATGTGCTCCTCCTAAGTACCATTGTAAACCAACATAACATCCAAATAAACAATAAAAGATAATCTATATAAGGGAGCGACACATCTTTCATTACTCTCATTAACATAGAAAATGCATTGCATAAACCAAATGACATGATGACCACCCATATGAACCTTGTCTAGTTTTGAAGGAAATCTTGTCAATGTCTTCTTCATTAACTTGAAATTTTTGAGGCCCTCATTTTAGATTTAACTTGGTCAATTATTTTGCTTTATACAATTGACTAAACAAATCATCAAAGTTCGATATTGTATACCTATTTTTTATCATAATATTGTTTACCTTTATAATCAATGCACATTCAGCAAGACTCATCAATTTTGGGCACAATTATAATGGCTGAATCGCAAGGTGAGGAGGTTGGTGAAATCACACTCTACTATAACATTTTTTGCAATTGCTTTTTGACATCACTTACTTCCATAATAAAATATCTATACATTATCACATTTGGCAATGGGGAGTCTAGCAATAATTGAATTCCATGGTCCACTTCCCTCTTGGGTGGTAGAACTTTAGGTTCCTATAATAGTCCCATATATTCCTACAACAACCCTTGTTGAAATAATTTTTTTATTTTAAGGCATTAGTATCAAATCGGTACAATTTTATGTCAACCTTCACTTTCATCTTAACTATGGACTATGAATGGCTAATGACACTTGAAATCAACTTCTCTTTCTTGGGTTCCTTCCTATGTTCCTTCTCTACGTATTCTCGATCTCCATTTTCTCTTCAATTTGACATATAAGGTGGAACCTCTATCTTCTATTATTCCAATATTATTTACTATAACTAGCATAACGAGGTTTATATTATAGTGAATTTCAGTGAATTACACTTCCCACCTTGCAAATCTCTCTTTTGTTAGATTAGGGTTATTGTAAATAAACACAATGACCATGGCTAAGGTTTTGTGATGTTTTCTTAAATTGGTTCTCCATTCCCCTACAACTTACCATAAGATTCCTCAAAGAAAACTACTATGGTATCAATATGATATGTAAAATTTTGCAGATATTCCACTAAATAGCTTATCAAAACATATCTGAGAAAATTAATTGAAATATATGCTACGAAAGTTAAATTCCTTTAGATTCAATATTTTTTAATTATTTATTTTCCTATTACGTGTGAAAATGAATAAAATATAGAACAACAAATATAATCATGCACCGTTCATAATGGCCACAATGATTTTCTTTGGGAGAACCTTATGGGCATACACAAATAGCTAAAGATTATAGTGATAATAGTCGAAATCACTCTTTGTCACTCAAATAGAAGCCCACCTAATTATTAATTCCTCTAATCACAACAAATTTAATTATAATTATTTACTTATATAAAAATTAAAAATTAATACCCATAATGATTCAGCAAACAACCACATTAACGAAGAGATATGGGTCAAGTCAAAATCAACCTAAAAGAAATTAAGAAAATAATAATGGTATGTTAAAATCCCATCATAAGCAGCGTAAGAAACTTAGTTATTCAAAACCATATAAAACAAAGCTTACATTGAGTTAATGTTTTGAAGCACGGTGACAACATTACAAGGATTTCAATGCCCAATAGAGAAGTGCCATAGAGATTTCTAATTAAGCTATCAATTTAAATTGTTATGTGTGATACTAATGTCTCTTCTTTTTCATCCCACCACTGTTTTATTGGAAAATGAGGGAATATGAAGGCATTATTTCTTCTCACTTGAGTTGGAGTCATAAAAGATTTATATCTTATAAATGAAATAAGTATATGTTTTAAGTGTTGGATATGTTTTATGTTCTTGTTCACAGAGTTGGGTTTTCCAATATTCAAAGGGTCTCCTTGATATAAGGTCTGAATTATACCTCATACTGCTTGGTGTAGGAGCCACATCCAAAATACGAGGTGGTTGTCATCTACTTAAATATTTGTGTTGGCTTTAGTTGTCAGCAAGAGAGAGAATCACATATGTTCCTTCGAAAAACAAGTAAGTGCATCTGGTGAATGCTTAGTCGCAAGTACATCAAGGTTCTTCTACTACGGAGGGGAGAGGAAGTGAGCCTTTGAAAGAGAGGAAATAGTACCACTCTAGCAGAAATACACATACACAGAAAAGATTCATCTAAAATCTAGCAGAATCATCCACAAAGATGCAATGAGAATTAAACAATGTAAACTTTGAAATGGGAACTGATATTGTTACCCGTTTCGTAGAGATAGCAAAAAAGTGACCTGATTTTGAAAAGGGGTGATGAAGAACGAACATGTTTTTTTTAGAGCATAGTTTTTTGAAGGAATGTCATGGGAAGGATGGTTTTATGTACATTACGTTTTAGAATGGTAGTGATTTTCATGCTGATTTTGAAAAGTGAGTATTCTGCATCACCCCCTTTTTTTAAAAGACCCCTTTTTTAGCTTTAAATTTGCTAATGTATAAAATGTAAATAATTATTTTGTAAATTTGATCATTTTTGAATTGGTCATTTTCTTCACATTTTCTTGTTTTTTATTTTAATTTTAACTTTTTTTTTAGTGAGGTTTTTATTGTTTTTCATTTTTAAATTAGAAGATCGATATTTAGAATTTTTGATATTCTACATATTTATACATCCTTAATTAATTTTTCAATCCACATGAAATAATTGTTTCTAAAAAAAAATATTTTTTAACAATGGACATAAAAATAACCATTTTTAGCTAACGAAAAAACTACACGTTTTGATAATTTTTTGCTAGAATTGACATGTCAAAATCACAATTTTTATACGATAATTTTAACTAAAAATGGTTAAATAATAGCTTTTTTTATGGATTTCATGTCAAAAAAATAATAATAATCACTTTTTTTTTCAAAAAATAATGATTATCTTAAAAATCAATGCGAAAATCACATATTACAAATATTGAACGGATAAAAACCCTAATTGAGTGTTTATTCTTCTCATAAAATGTCAAAGTCAAAACATTGCAAAGCTTGATTTACAAGCATAACTTAAATTTAATCAACAATGTCATGTAATCCAAACTCTTCATCCTCTAGAGTTTCATCATTGTCTTCTTCCACAATATTTTTTGCTTCATTTCGCTCATTTTCCTCTTCTAACGGATCTTTGATGTCTGCAAATCTCCCAATGTATGTCTTTCCAGACATTCCATGTAATGGTGGTTGGGGTTCGTTTGCCTTTTTTGCCACACATGATTCACTAAAGTCCCCTTTCTTCAACCGAATTTCTTGCATTGCATCTGGAAGAAATTGAAGAGCATTAATTCTTTGCTGAATGAAATCGCACTGTAGTGGATCTTTTTCAATTGCAATGCAATTTATTCCTTTTTGAAGGCAACATGCTAGTGTTGTACCTAATTATCAAGCGCAAAAGAAATAATGAACTAAATTTGTACAATGACATATTAATTAAAAAATAACATATTGAAATTCAATTCCATATAATAAAACTTACCTGAGACAGAAAATAAATCCAGAACCCAATCTCCTTCATTTGAACAAATGTCTATAAGATAGTTAATCAATAATTGTGGTTTTTGATAAATGTTAACTATCTCTCCTTTTGATTCTTTGTCTTCATATGTTAGTTTTTTCACAACAACATCATAAGTCAGTATTTGGCTATGACTCTTTCTGTCTGCCCGATTAAAAATCATAGACATATGGCTATCATCTTCTGCCCAACTATCAATATGAATGAACTCACAATCATTTATAAATTGTTGATCTTCATTGTTAAGAAGATTTGACTTTTGCCTGTAACATGAAATAGTAAAAGTTCAATTAACTTGTACATAAATGAATTTTTCAACATTAATCAAATATAGATTTTAAATCTCTTACCATGTAAGCTGCATCCTTGAATTTGTTTTCCACTTGAAGCTTTACAATATCATTGCCAATTGTGTGTCTGAATGAAATGCCATAAATCTCCATCATGGTGATGACGTGACTTCTACAAATCTCGCAACCACTTTAATAAAATCTTGATAAGTATAAGGGTCACTATCATAGTTAATGTTTGGAATATTGAAACCATGGGGAATATCTATAATGACCACCTACCATCGCCCACGCCCAACCCACCCGCTCATTCGCCCCCTCACCCGCCCTCGCCCACGCCCTCGGCTGTCCCACCCCCTCACCCGCCCCCCCACCCCCTCACTTGCCCCCTCACCTGTTCCCTCGCAGACCCCCTCATACACCCACCCACCCCCTCACCCACCCTCGTCATTGCCTCGCCCACCCCTTCACATGCTCACCCGCCCCCTCACCCGCCCTCACCCACGGCCAAGCCCGCCCCACCCCCTCAGTTGCCCTCACCCGCACGCTCACCTGCCCTCGCCCATGTCCTCCCCCGCGCCACCCCCTCACCTGCCCTTGCCCACATCTTCGCCCAACCCACCCCCTCACCCGCCCTCGCTCACCCCATCCCCTCACCCGCCCTAGCCCACGACCACGCCCACCCTACTCCCTCACCCACCGACGCCCACGGCTGGGGTGCGCTAACTCGGCGGCCCGCCCAACCACCCAGCTAGTAGCTGGGAGATTCTGGGAATTGCCCAGCTACCAGCCAAGTGAGCGGGCAGGCCACAAGGGTGGCGCCAGCCCAGGCCGCGCCACCCGGCGGCTCGGCCGCCCGCCCTCCTAGTGGCTGGGTGGTTCTCAGAATCACCCAGCCACCAGCCGGGCGACCACCTGGTGGCAAGGGTGACTCAGCGAATCACCCAGCCACCAACCCAGAATCACCCAACCACCGCCCGGCTGGTGGCTGAGTGACTCCCGGAATCACCCAACCACTAGGCAGCAGCCCAGCTTGTGGCTGGGTGATTCCGAGAATCACCTAGCCACCGCCCGGCTAGTGGCTGGGTGATTCCTTGAATCACACAGCGATTGCCCGCCTGAGGGCTGGGTGATTCGCGGCTACCTGGTGGCTGGGTGATTCTAGGAATCACCCAGCCACCACTTTCCTAGTGGCTGGGTGATTCCAAGAATCACCCAGCCAGCAGCCGGGTGGTCACCTAGTGGCTGAATGATTCCAGGAATCACTCAGCCACCAGCTAGGTGGGTGGCTAGTGGCTGGGTGATTCACGAAATCACCCAGCCACTAGCCGAGCGGTCACCTGGTGGCTGGGTGATTCCAGGAATCACCCAGCCACCAGCCGGGAAGGCGGCTGGTGGCTGGGTGATTCCAGGAATAACCGAGCCACCAGCCGAGTGGCCGCCTAGTGGTTGGGTGATTCCGGGAATCACCTAGCCTCCAGCCACCTAGTGGCTGGGTGATTCCCGGAATCACCTAGCCACTGCCCACCTAGTGGCTGGGTCATTCTCAGAATCACCTAGACACCGCTCGCTGGTGGTTGGGTGATTTCGAGAATCACCCAACCACCGGGCGGCCGCCCGGACGGTGGTTGGGTGTGGCTGTGTGATTCTCGGAATCACCCAGCCACCAGCCGGGCGGTGGCTTGGTGATTCCTGGAATCACCCAGCCACCAGGCTGCCACTCGCGCCACCACGGTAGCCCGCTTGCCCGCCCGGCTAGTGGCTAGGTGATTCTCGGAATCACCCAGCCACCCGCCCGGCTGGTGGCTGGGTGATTTTGAGAATCACCTAGCCATCAGCCGTCCACCCGACTGGTGGCTGGGTGATTCCGGGAATCACCCTGCCACCAGCCGCGCGGAATCATCCAGCCACCAGGCGGCCACCCAGCCACCGCCTGACTGATGACTGGGGAATTCCGAGAATCACCCAGCCGGGCGGCTGCCTGGTGTTTGGGTGATTCATGCCAGGCAGGTGACTGGTGGCTAGGTGATTCCAGGAATCACCCAGCAACCAGCCGGGTGGGCGGGCGATCTGCCGAGGTGGCGTGGCCTGGGCTGGTGCCACCTCAGTGGCCCGCCCGCCCGCCTGGCTGGTGGCTGGTGGCGGCTGGTAGCTGGGCGATTCCCGGAATCGCCCAGCCACCAACTGGGTGGGCGGGCGGGCCACCGAGGTGGCACCAGCCGATGGTGCGCCACCCCGGTGGCCCGCCCACCCACCCGGCAGGTGGCTGGGTGATTCTCAAAATCAGCCAGCCACCAACCGCCCACCCGGTTGGTGGATAGGCGATTCTCGGAATCACCCAGCCACCAGCCGCCCACTTGGCTGGTGGCTGGGTGATTTTGGGAATCACCCAACCATCAGGTGGCCGCCCGGCTGGTGGCTGGGTGATTCCCAAAATCACCTAGCCACCAGCCGCCCACCCAGCTGGTGGCTAGGTGATTTTGGGATCACCCAGCTAGCAGCCAGCCACTCGGCTGGTGGATGAGCGATTCCGGGAATCACCTAGCCACCAGCCCGGCGGCTGCCTAAGCGATTCCCACCATCCGGGCGCCCGGCTGGTGGCTGGGTGATTCCAGGAATCACACAGCCACTAAGCGGTCGCCCGGCTGGTGGCTGGGTGATTACCAGAATCAACCAGCCACCAGCCAGATGGGCGGGCGTAGGCGGCTGGTGGTTGGGTGATTCCCGAAATCACCCAACCGGATGGGCAGGCGGGCCACCATGGTGGCGTGAATGATCTAGCCACCAGCCGGGTGGGCCACCAGGGTGGCGCGGCCTGGGCTAGTACTACCGCGGTGGCCTGCCCGGCTGGTGCCACCCCAGTGGCCCGCCCGCCCGCACGTCTGGTAGCTGGGTAATTCCCAGAATCACCCAGCCACCAGCTGCCTGCTTGGCTGGTGGCTGGGCGATTCCGGGAATCACCTAGTCACCACCCGAGCAGGCGGGTGGGCCACCGGTGTGGTGCGGCCTGTGCTGGCGCCACCCCGGCGACCCGCCTGCCTGCCCGGCTAGTGGCTGGACGATTCTGGGTGGGCCGTCGAGGTGGCGCGGCCTGGGCTGGCGCCACCCCGACAACCCACCTGCTTGCCTGCCTAGCTGGTGGCTGGGTGATTCAAGGAATCACCCAACCACCAGCCAAGTGGGCGGGCATGTCGTCGCCCCGCCGGCCCGCCCGCCCACCTGTCTGGTGGTTGGGCGATTCAGTGAATTGCCTAGCCACCAGCCTCTCGCCCGACTGGTGGCTGGGCGATTCCGGGAATCTCCCAGCCACTAGCCGGGTGGGCGGTCTGGCCGCCAGGGTGGCGCGGCTTGGGCTGATGCCTACCCAGCTACCTGCCAGCCCGCCCGTTTGGTGGCTGGGCGGTTTCGGGAATCGCCCAGCCACCAGTCGCGCCACCCTGGCGGCCTACTGCCTACCCAGCTAGTGGCTAGGTGATTCCCGAAATTGCCTAGCGACCAGCCAGGTGGGCAGGCTGGCCGGCGGGGTGGCGCGACCTGGGCTGGCACCACCCTGGCGGCCCACCCACCCACCCGGATGGTGGCTGGGCGATTCCTGGAATCTTTTTTCTTTTGTATCTAGCATGTTATGGTTGAAAACATGTTGAATTTATACTTTGGAAAGAAAAATGAAATCCTACCAAAAACATTAATGTGTTTTTTTCCTCATAAACAACTTTATTTGCCACATAAAAATTTCGTTTTACTAGCATTTTTTAAAAAGTTTGAAAATTGACTCTAAAAAAAAAATCATTGTTCCAGTATCATCACTTTCGTTTTGAAGCTATATTTTGTATGAAAATTTCATAGTAAATTTCGTAGTCATTGCCATTTTTAAAACATGTTCAAAATTGACCCCTAAAAATAAAGTCATCATTCCAGTATACACACTTTTCATTTTTAGCACTGTTTTTTATGTTTTTTCGTGGTTTTTGGCTACAGTTCCCGTTTTGAGTTTATATTTCCTGTTTCAAAGTTTACATTTTTATTACAAAACATTCTCAATATGATAAGCACTAAAATAACTGAAATAGTTCAACTACCATAGTACATGTAAAAAAAAACATGAATCATAAACATTTACTTAATAGTCTTACGAATATTCACAATCCATGTGTGTAAATGTGCTGGAAATCAAGCTTCAAATCTTGAGTAAAAGTCCTAAGATGCATGTATACAATGAACATCACTTGCTCCAATAGTGAAGCGTTGAAGCCACTACTTTCTTCCCAAAAGTACTCTTTGTCTCTTTGATGCCTTATGGGAGTAGCTAAGGTGAAGTGTCATGTACTTGTACAATGAGGGTGTAGATATAACCAATGGAGTGATCATGCACCTCTCTTATGACTCTTTTACTACCGTCATGACAGTTTGACTTCGTTATAAATTTTCAACTCTCACATGATTCTCTACGATCTATACATGTCCTTTGGACTTCCACTGTACAATACATTTCAAATAAGAATTTACATAATCCATTGAATAATGTGGCACATGATGACTCATAACATGAAACTAATGACGTGGATTGCATGATGACATGGTGATGTTAAGTCATTCTTTGTTGTTTCTTGCTTTGTATTTTCTTAAAGATAGAACATGATCTCCTCTTCCACCTCCATATGGCTAAAGATGAGGAGTCTTTAGTGTTATTATATCTTGAGTTTTTGTTCCAAACTTACGTCCCTTTTCCTCCTTATAATTGATCAACTTGAATTTGCAACTTCAGAGGTGTCTTCTAGCATGGTCTCTTTCTCAATCTCCTTCTTCATCATCCTGTCACAACATTACAGAGTACCTGTATCTGCAATTCACTCATGGTAAGATGAAATAAGTTTGATAAATCCCCTAGTCTAATATGTTTCATGATAATCCACTGGGTGAAGTGGAACTAGGTCACACGCTGAGGGAGAGAATCAGTGACAACACAATTGCACAACTTAGGTAGTCAAGGGTCAAGTTTGAGCCTTGAGACCGCATAATGTGCAGTTCTAGCTAGACTTGGCTTGAGGATTTCATAGCTGAGGGATTCAAGGAGCAAGGCTCAGGGCTTCAACATTGAGATTTCTCACTACGTAGTGATGGAAGGACAATGAGGCTAGGTGATTTCACAATTGCACAGTTTGAGGTGCTTAAGGCTTAGGCTTGAGGATTGATACTGTGTAATGTAGAGTTCAGGGCTGACTGGAGAGGTAGATTGCGTAGTTTTGGAGCTTAGGGGATGGTCTTGAGAACTGAGATTTTGTAGTTCATAGTTCTCGAATGCAAGAACTGTAGATTGTACAATGTGAAGAGGCAAGGTGACTACATGAGGGTTGAGACTATGGAGTGTGCAGTTCAGCCTCGCTGAAAGAGGCTGAGTGGTCTAGTCGCAGATTTTTCCCAAGTTGACTAAGTGTCAGATCAATGAAATAAATATGGGAAAAATCATAAATTTGAACATGATCAAACACTTAGATTATTTGACGACACAGCATAGATCACTCAGAACACATGAAGAACAACCTCTTCTTAATGCAAAATATTTATGACGACTTACACCAAGTGCGACACCAAAGATACACTTTTTGATGACTGTGACGACACTTGTGTGATAGTGATTGAAACTTTGGAAATTAGTGTGACACATTTTTACATGGTAAGACCAAATCATTTAAACAAAGACTACCCCTTGAAACCACCAAAAATAGCTTTTGTGCATTGTGCGACACTTCACATGCTAAAAGGCGACACATTAATTTTCTTGCAAATGGGACAAAAACATTTAGAGAAAACACATGGAATAACTCTTAATGCTTTTGATGACAACATGCAAAGTAAAAGTAATCTCTAAAATTTGGGTGTAGGCCAAATTTTTTTAGGGTGTTGTAGTAACTAAAACAATTCTTGACAAATTTTGTAACATGATTGATGGCCCTCCCGGATGCGGGTGTTTGACAACTCGGAGGGTATGCGGATGGCATTTCACGTGGGCAGGTGTCAGCCCCAACACGCCACGAGTTATGAGGCAGGTCAGGCGATTTGGTCTCGCACAAGCCTATTAATGGAGGCATTTACTTCCTCCATCCCTTGCCTGGTTAACGGTGCTATGGTGCTCCATAAGCGAATCGCTCCCGCGACTTTGTTGCATTCCTCTGCGGCTTCATGGATTGCAGCATTGTGTGTCTCTCTGAGCTTCTCTGCAAGTGAACTTAGTCCCGTCATTCCCTTTCTGGTTCCGGGATCTTATGGTTCAATTGATGTTCTGTTTTCGCCACGCTCTGGGTACTCTTCTCCGTGTATTCACTCTCTCGACAATTCCCTGAACATTGCAATGTCGCGCGAACGGCCCAGGATGGGCAGCAGACATGGTGGCTCCCGTGACCACACGGCCTCTCAGCGATCCTCGGACACGTTGGAACCTGGGCGGAGCAGTCCCCCGGCCACCAGAAGCGGAAGAGGCAGGGGTCGTGGAAGAATTGGGAGGGTTGACTGTGAGCATGCTGCTCATCCCACTGTGCGTTATCGCATCCCGTGTTCTCTCGCCAACTCCACCTTCATAGTCTCAGTCACCATAGAAAAATGTGAAGATAATAGGGGCTCGGGAGCAGCCCATCCTGGAGCACTCGCAGAACAGAGGATGGCACATCTGGTGGACAATCAGCGCCAGGTCATGGGAGGTGCTTCGCTGATGAATCCGGCTGTCCCTGTAGGTCCAAGTGCGCCAGCACGTGGTGAACCTACAGGCTTGGCGGTTCCTCATTCTGACTCGAAGGACTCTCTTCAATTCGGGTGCAGGGTCGTCGAGGAGCCTTACAGCTCTGAGGATGACTGATCCAGCCCAGGTTTTCGCCCTTGTAGTTTTTGAAGTAGGAGCTCGACTCTGTTTTGATTCTCGCAGTTATTGCATGTTTCAGGTCTCTGTCTGTCAATGTGTCGTTTATGTCTACCGTTGTCTAGCTGTGCAAGTTTCGTCTTAGTTTTTTTTCAGCACTATGTCGTGTCGAAGGTGTAGTCAAAATACTGTTGAAGGTTCACACTGTACTGAAATCATGATCTTTTTTGTAACATGCCAATTCAGGGTAGGACTTTCAAGGCCATGGCCTTGCTGTAATATTTTTGTATAAATAATAGGAGTACACAGATTGAGAAAAAAAATAAATATGATTGATGGCCCTAGGAAGGTTACACAAAGGTAGTTATCTCTAGGGCTAAAGTCAAAAGGGTCCAACAAACAGATAATATCAATAGGTTTTTATCAATGATTTTTATTGATATGGTTTTCCCTTAGATATCATTTTTTGGGATTCAACTGCGTTAAGTAAGTCATTCACGTATGACACATAGTTTTATGGTCCATTGTATTGTAATTCTATTTAAGTAACTATGATTGTATTATAATCTAGGATTAATGGATTGGGGTTTTATATTTTACTATATCATTGTAAATAAGCATAACGCAGGGGAAAATACTATGTATAGATTCTAAACATTCTTTTTATTTTTTAGATTTGGTTATAAAAATAAAAATTTTGTGTTAAAAACCTATTTGCAACAATTAACTATACAAAATTAAAAAAAAAAAAAAACATTATATAATATTCTTTCTAAATATATTACTTGCTAACACTAAATTTATCCCATCACCTCTAATTGGACACCTACGATGTCCATTTCATTGCCTTCTATCTCCAATTTCTCTCAGGTGTCTTCCTCTTCTCTATCTGTAGTTCAACCCATTGAATGAATCACCTTCTATTCTAAATCCTTGGATTTTTCCTCTCCTTCAGTGTCATTTGGTTTGAATTTTGTTTTCCCCCTTAACATAAGAGCATAATGCCATTCGTCTCCTCAACCCATTACTCGGTCAGATCTCATTGTTGTTAATGATGTTTCCATATATCATCTTTGTAGTCTTAGCACGTCGGTTTCCAACTTATCTCCCCTTTGTTTGAAAGCCTTTATCCCTCAGTAATCATGTGAGGTTCGGGCCTCCACTCCAATTGTGAACTCCCCTTCAATTATCTATAATTGTAATTTCCCCTCCTCCCCTTCCTATGAATCTAACAATACTTCCCTTTTTATTAATAATAATCTCAAATCTTATAATATTAATTATAACATTTGTTCTCTTATTATTAATAATAATACTTCCCCTTCTTATAATGATAATTCCCCATTATTAATAGTAAGTTCACCTCTTATAATATTTATTCTCTTATCACTAATAAGAATACTTCCCCTTTTTGGAATGATAAATCATCCATTACTGATACAGCTAATGCTTCCTCTTTTACTATCAATTCTTAACTTCCTTCCATTGTTAATAATACTAACCTTCCCTTAAATATTACTAATTCGTCTTTTTATACTAACAATTATTCCTCCTCTAATATTATGAGTAACACCTCTTCTCTATCTAATAACAAAGCTATTAATATTTCTAACTTTATATTAAATAATCATGTTTGCAATATTTTAAAAAAATGTTTAAAGTTTTCTATTTCCCCGAAAGGATTTTGATTGAGGATGTCATATGTTGTATTGAATTTTTTATTAACGACTTACCTAATATAACTAAGGAAATTATTAGACAAGACTGTGTTATTTTTCTTAGAAGGGCAAAGCCTCATCAGAACAACATTACTAAGAAAGTGTTCCTCTCTCGAAAATATCTTCAGAGTAATCTTGACATTGTTATTCTTAAAGAAGATAAAGGTGGAGTTGTTGTGGTTTTAAACAAAAAGGAATATGTGAATAAAATGTTGGACCACTAATAATAGTGGGAGACAAAAGAAACTTAATAAGAATCCTCTCAAAAATGTATCAAGAGAAGAGGATAATGCCATCAAGTTTGATAATTCCTTTAGCCAATTTAGTAAACATTGGTGGAAAGTAATCCCCTCACCCTTAGAATATATGACATTCCTAAGATTCGTGAGGGTGCCCCTTTGAGACCCATCATTAATACCATTGGTGGACCCACTTATCTTTTGGCCAAGTTCTTAGCTCAAAAGTTGAAGCCATTGGTGGGCTTGACCATCTCCTTCGTTAAAGATTCCTATCCATTTATTAACGAAATTAAAAATATCAAGTTAGATCCTTTTGATATCTTATTTAGTGTTGATGCTACTTCTCTCTACACCAAGATTCCCATTAATGAGGATATTAATATCATTAGTCACATTACTTATTGTAGTGCGGCCAAATTGGTGGCTTTATGCTTGAACTCCACATTCTTTAGTTTCCAAGGTGAATTTTATCACCAAACATGTGGAGTTTCCATGGGCCCCTACATCTTCTCAGTAATTGTAAACTTTTTCATGGAAGACTTTGATGCCATGGCCTTAGCCTCCATGCCTTTCTGAAGTTTTAGAAGTAGTTTGTTGAGTATACTTGTTTTGTTTGGCCCCATGGTTGTAAAAGGTTAGAGTTATTTAAGCAACATCTGAATAGTCAATCTGACTTTGTCAAGTTTACTGTGGAGGTTGAAAATAATGGTATCCTTCTATTCCTTGATGTTTTCCTTTCGAAGAATGATGAAGGTTCAATTTCACATGAGATATTTCGTAAGAAGACACATAGAGTAGTACCTCCATGTTGAGTACCATTACCATCCTACACAAAAATTAGATGTGTTAAACACTTTGACCACGAGAGAATTAACTATCACTGATGAGAGTCACAATAATGAGGAGAAAACCCACTTGTTGGATGTTTTCGTAAGAAATGGTTATAAGAGGTTCCTTGCTGGCAAGGCTTTCCATAGAACCACTCAAGTTCATCAGCCAAATAGGGACCTTGTGGACCTCATCCCTACAATTCAGCTTCCCTATATTCAGGGAAACATTGATAGGATTACTTGCATTTTAAGGAAGATTCAGGTTTCTGCATCCTTCAAACCATTAAATATGATTCAAGGTATGCTGAGGTTTGTCAAGGATCCTATTGAACCTTCTAATGTGAAAGGTGTCTATTTATTTGTATGCTGATGTGGTGCTCCATATGTGGGTGAGACAGGTCAATCTGTTAAGCAAAGGATTTAATAACATATTCTTGACATTAAACATTGTCGGTCTTGTTCCTCTGCTTGTACAAAGCATGCTGAGAAAACAAAAGACAATATTTGCATTAAATACTTTAAGATCCTAACTAAGATTTATATCTATCATCATAGAAAATTCAAAGAAGACATTAAGATTCAAAAACACTCTGGTAGTATAATAAGGATGATCATGGGAATATTAGTAGGAACAATATTCTAGACCTTTCTTTTGGTTTAATTCCCTCTTGACTCCTTTCGTCCCCTTCCCTTTCTTCTTTTCTTTATAATTCTCGTTTGTTGTTTTTGAGTTTTATAAAAAGGTTATGAATTACTGATATATTATTAACCATAACTTATTAATATTTATTATTAAATATTTATTACATATATTAATAATTTTATTTTTGCATATTTTTCTTTTATATTAATTAATATTATTAGTTTTATTTTTATTAATTTTTTTCATTAATTATAATTTTAATAATACATAATATTTGTTATATATTATTAAATATAGATTAGATAATTTAATAATAATAAGTAATAATTATTATTGTTGCATGGATTACTAGGTAGTAATATTCATTATTACATATTTATATTAATTTACTTTATTATTTATATATATATATATATATATATATATATATATATATATATATATATATGTCTTTCTATATTTATTTTTTAATTAAATTTAACATTTGGTTTATTTTATATTATTTAATAATTATTTTTCTTTTAATATTTTAATACTTTTGGACTTTCTTTTGTCAACATTTTCATTAATTTTTTTAATATTTTATTTTTAGTTGTTGAGTTTTTAGTTCTTGGTTTTCTAATGTTCAACTAACTTAATGTCTTTAATCCTTTTTGACCTTGCATTTCTCACCTATTTCTCTCTCAATGTGTGATCAATCAATCATATCTATATCGTGATAATGAAACACACTTACTAGCTCTAAAAAAATCAACAATCTAAACAATAAAAAAATATTTAAACATAATAAAAACTTATATTTTCAAAATTTACTTTACTCTCATCTATTTTTACATTTTTAATATTTTAGCTCACTTGCTAGCTCTAAAAAGTCAACAGTCTAAATAATGCAAAAATATTTAAACATAATAAATACTTATCATTTTCAAATTTTACTATACTTTCATCTATTTTTTCATTTTTAAGATTTTAACTCAACGTGCTTGTTTTTTTGGTCTCAAAATTAAGTGTATACATAAATTTGAATATTAATTCACTCTGTAATTCGACGATCATTAAGCATTCGAAACCCTTAAAAATTTTGAACGTACCTAACTCTATCCTTATTAGTTATTGGGAGTGCCTAACTCTACGCATTTTTAAGTATTTTCGGGATATATGCATATATATCCTCGGCTGTAACAGATTTTTTTGTGTTAGGATGCAGCGATCTAAAATGTTAGAGCCGATATCTATTTAGAATTTTCATTGAACTTTGTTTATGTTATCGGTTAATTTAAAAAATCATAAAATCATTTCTTTATAGTAAATTTGTATTTATTTTTCAAAATTTATAATAAATTTTTATTAATATATAACATGAAAAAACATTTTTCACAATAGGAGTATTAATGGCTTTAATAAGGTGTTTTGGGGTTGAACTTGCTGTTTTTAGAATTGATGGACATATATGTTAAAGGGATGTGGCTCATCCCCAACATGCAAGGTCATATATGGCTGTATCTGTGAATTTTGGAAATTTGTTTCTGAATTTGGGTCTATGAGCAATTTGTGCATTTAGTCTCGAGTGGTTTTAATGAAATTTTGTTGATGTATGGACCTACCAATTTCGGTATTGACATGTTTGTGTATTTCCTTGAGTATTTAGTGTTTCTATCTTACGAATTCAGAGCATGGTCATGTGTCTCTCTCTGCTCTTGGTTCTCTCTATTTTCTAGGCTTCTTGATAAGTTATGGCTTCTAAGTATCCTATGTGTTTTTTTTTTGTTATTGGTTTTGTGGTGTGTTGGATATGACGCTAGGGTTTCCGTGTCCATGGGGAGTTGTAGGGGAACCCCTCTCACTGCATGATGTGTCTTATGAGTTTAGTTGATGATGTTGTGGGATGTTTTCTAAGCCCAGGGGAAGTTATGCCTCATATATTTTCTTGCTAGTTTGTAGGTAAAGGAAGTTTTAGCAGTTGTCACAAGTGTGACCCCTGTTTCGTTGCCATGTCACCCAGGAGATATATCCGTTGTCGGCGGAGCGTGGGTGGGATGGAGGTAGAAATCTATAAGGACAGTGAAGAGAAAGGCTTTTGATTGAGGAATATACTGCTGCGTATTTTAATGTTGTGTTGTCGGAGACAATAGAAATTCACAAGTTAGAAATTCAAGGTGCGTTGGAAAGGAAATCCCAATCAGATTCTGAAAATATGGATGGAGTATATACTTGGATTCTAGATCCTAGTGACACTAGGGGAATGAAGAAGTAATATTTGAACTCAATGGCTTTACATTAGGAGATGAAAATTCTAGTGGGGTTGGTTCTAAAGGATAAGTAGGTTGAGAGGTACAAATTTTTTTCCTCCTTGGAAGACATTAAGAGAGTGTTGAGGAGTCAACAATTTACCTTCTATAGATTGGATGTAACGATTTCTTATGTAGGGGACATTTACATTGCAACTATGAATGTTGAAGCTCTGAGATTGAGCATCAATGCTCCAACTGCCATCTCATCTTCTGAGTATGAATGCCCATTTTGTCTCCAAAATTTTTAGTCGTTTTGTTATGCATGTTTGGTATCTTTTGGAGCCCAATAATAAGGGCTTTTGTATTCTCTGTTGTAATTCAAATATAGTTTTATGGTTGAGTTGTTGGTCCATGGAGTCTATGAAAAAGTGTTGGTCTTTTAGTCCATGGTAGTATAAGTAAAGCACTAAGAAATCCTTTGTTTGAAAGCTCCTACGACAATGTATTTATGAATTTTTTTGTAATATAAAGTACTAATTTATGAGAAAAAAGGCAAAAGTACAGTTATATGCTACAAAATTAATTTACTTAGGATAGAAATAGTATAATTACTTTTAAGTGGTTTAATGTTAAATTCGAATTTAAATTATTTTTACTTTAAAAAAAAATGAGATTTTCTTATTATTTAAAACCAAATATACTTCTAGTAAAAATAGTATATAATGTTTGAATTTAAACGCCTTATGAACTCTTACATATTAACCAAAATAATGGAAAAGAAATTAATATTTTTGACTTAATTTAGCACTAATCAATTTGAATTAATGAAACTACATGTTAATATTCTACACTATAGTTTTCATTGGGGATATTTGAGGATGTTTTATATATTTTTGCATTCATAAAACAATTAGTTAACACAAAATGGCAATGTTGGCAATGAATGGTTAGGTCTCATTCTAGTGATGAAGTTTTCATAAAGCATAAAAAGACATAGAATGTTTATCCTTTTCGATATAAAATTTGTTGTACAATAAATAAAGGAGAATAATAGCATTTATATTTCAGTTTACCATGATTATTATCTTATGTTCTATATTTTCAAATATCCTTTAAAATATAAAAATAAATAATAAATATACTATATTATGTAGTATTTCTGATATATTTAAATCCTCTATATATATATATATAAATCTATTTGATTTTATAAATAAATATTTTATCAATTTAATATCTTATCTTTTTGAGAGCAATCTAATTTTGTAACAAATTGACATTTAAGATAATTATATTTTAAAATAATTTTTACACTTTTTTACTTAATTAATATAATTTAATCATCTTATGAATTCATTTCCAATATTAAAATTTGTAAAATTACAAAATTTTGTTATGAAAACTATGATTTTCCTTTATGATATCTCATCAAACAATATTACTAAAAGAAAATAAAAAGTCAGTTTTAAAATTAGATGACGACTCCTCCTCCTTTAGATATATCAACAAAAATTAAAACCATAAAATATTACTTCCATATTCTGAACTTAAAAAAAAATGTAATATTTAATATAATTATGGAAATTATATTACAATTAATAATTACATTTCTTATAAAAACCAAAATTTTAACCTATCTTATTATAATTATTTCACTTACATTATTTCCTAAAGGATTTCTCACATTCTCCTTTGGTGCCCTGCAACACAACACACTAATACGCTCAGTTTTTTTTCTTTTGAACGTTTCTCTAGAGACATCGTTTTTATGATAATATATTTATTATTTCGCAACATTTCTCATGTTGCTCCCTACAACATAACACAATATAACAATACTTATAATGTCTTCTAGAAGTCTGGGTGATTGGAAGGGAGAGATGACCATGTAAATTAGTTGGATTAAAAGTAAATAAAATATTAATTTTAAACTTAAAAAAGATAAGGAGAAATATATGGCAAATACATACTAGTCCACTCATAGTCCAAGAAAACGTGTAAATATTAAATTATTTAATAAGAAAAAATCCTTGATTCTGTCTCTCTTGTTAAAGCTAGAGATTTTAGAAGCTTTTAATCATAATTCTATAATTCAACTTACAATCCAAATAAAGTAGCCATTTCCATGTTGAATATTAAATTATTTTAATATTAAAAAACTTGGACTCTTTCTTGGTAGAGATTAGGTGGAGATGTGAGAAGATTTCAAACATAATCTATAATTGATTCGTGTGGACCATACCCACCTTCATTTTCTTTATGTGAAAAGTATGTTTGACATTTTCAATTTGTTTTGGTTGATGTGATCAGAGTAAAAGTGTGTGAAAGGTTTAGCTTAAAGTTCGATGGAACTTCTAGAAAGGAAAAATAAATTAATAATTTGTATACCCCACTTTCTTTACATATTATAATGTGTTAAGTGACTATGTTCAACTAAATTATATATGTTGGTGTATATCTATGCTTGCGTGAGTGAAGATTGTATCGAATAATTAGCACCGTGCATTACTCATTATAATACATGTCATATTATTTGTTTAAACTAGGGTATTCATCTTTATGATAACCATTTGTACCTTGTGGGTCTGATGCTTATTCCTTTCAAAACTATTTTGTATTAATATAGGGTTTATGTCATGTTGGTGAAAAGGGATCATGCTTTTTTAAGCCCTTAGAGAAGTTCTCAACTAGAAAAGTCATGATCTAGAATATAAATAAATTTATATTGTGGCACCTAAATGTTATTATAAGTTTTTCTTTTTACTTATATAATTATATTGATTTTTATGTTAATGGGGGGAGTTTTCAATTAGGAATGTCGTGATCAATAATATAATTAAGTTTGTTTTCAATTAGGCATACACATTAGTAGGACTTAAATATTATTATTAACTTTTCGTTTTTACTTATTTTGACTTTTATGTTAATAAGGTAAAATTAATGTGATTATTTTTAAGTTTATTTGTTTTTAAACCAAGTTTAACCGTAGCAATTTGATTGACATAATATATGGTTTGAAATTTTATAAAGACATGACCTTGTTTCACTATATTGATTCGTTTTATAATAAAGAGATCAATTAGTCTCAACCTTATTAATTAATTCTTCACTATAGACATCGTTCTTATTGTTAATCGATTTTTCACTACCTATTATGGAAGCAAATCATTCATAAATAAAAGGATAGATGTTTTTTTCAAGAATGATAGATGTTTATATTAATTCTCCAAAGATTTACAACATATTAAAAATAAATGTTGATGATTGAGAGAAGAATGTGATGATTGAGAAAAGAATCTAATTGTATGACAGTGGTCTTTAGCTTTTGTGTGTATTAGTCAATTGTATTCTAGTTCCATCATTTCATTAACAAGCCGACACAAAAAAGAGAATGAATAAGACCTTTATCATCCTTCATTTATTCTAATCAATAATATAAATTGATATATAAACAAAAAAATAATTTAATCTTTTACAAATACTAGTGTAATAAAGCTTGCAATACTTATGAGTCGATCAATGAAAGGCATGGTCAATTATAGTTGATTGAAGGTTTGTTAAGGAAGTTTAGGTTTCGACATTCCATGACATTTGTAGACGTAACAATGATTATATAGTTAGGAACAAGTTAAATTTAGGTGTTAATGTTATTCATAGTTCGTTTAGGTGTATAATCGGGCATAGTTGGTAGAGCAACTAAATAGTAAGGTAAGAAAGTATAGTAGGTAGTAGATACTTAAAATATTATATTGTAAAGTAGTTGTTCCAGCGACTTTTTATATGCAAGGACAGACTATTGGAGGATGGTCGGATAGGTGAATTCAAATACAACAAGATTTATTAGGAATTATGTGGAGTAAAAGAACCATAAAGCACCTTAATTCACCTACATTTGGGCATGACAAATTGGACTCCAACAACAATCGGAAATAACTATACATTTAATGTTATAAATGGTGGTTACCCATGGGTTGTCACATCATTTTGGGTATTCAACATTATTTTTCAATAGAAATACTAGTATGAGTGAGCCTAAGGCATAATCCCTAGTAATTGTACAGTCTAGAGGGTTCAAGGTGTTACAAAGCATCTCAGTACCAATAATCACTAATGGAGAAAAATTAATTAGGACAATGTAAATAGATTTTGTTGAGAGAATTTCTAACAACTAATGGCTACTACACCTATTAAGAGAAACAGGGCTAACTCCAACGAAATTCATTCTCCAAGGGAGGATAATTTCCAAAACGTAGGAGTGTTATGAGTAATATATGGGAACACATTCTAGGAAAACTACCACAAGTGAAATTCATGTAGTTAAATATCCAATATGAGTAGAAATTCCTAGAGTTATGCTACATAAATTATTTTGAGATGATTGTTGCGAGAGACAATACACAAACATTTTGGCCATGGGAATGGATTACAACACTGTATAAGTATCATATCATGACATTGTTCGATACAACATTTTTTTTTGTGAGCCTTACATTAACTCCGACATGAGACTTTGATTGAGTAGGTTTCATGGTGGTTATCTTTGGCTTGCCCTTGTGTAATTGGTTAATGGAGATCTAATGTAATTGGATTCATGCCTTATAAAAACAAGGGAGGACCTAGAGGTTTCAATAAAATCATATCCCCTACCAACTAAGTATGTGTATGGAATATTTAGAGCAAGGATGGGTTCCAAAGGTGTTGCTAAATCATCCTTTGTTAACCCCATACTCCAGTTTGTAACATCAATTCTAGTTGGGAAGGTAATTTGAAAATGGCAAAAGGACGAATGCCCTTTGGTAATTATCCTAGCATGATATCATTGCATCCATGGAATTAATATGAAATGATATGGATACATGATGAGTGATTTTATCCAGGATTGTTTGGATGTACAGTCATAGGGCAAAGAATTCCATTATTCGTGGCTTCTTTTACTAATAGATAATATTATTTGAAAACTACAACTAGATGTGGAGTACAATACGGATATCGCTAACTCCTATTTGGCACCCAAGTTTATGACCCTCCAACATAATTCAAATAAGGAGGCAAGGAAAAGTATATGAATAACAAATTTGGCTACTTGTACATGCAAATGCTTCAAGAAACTATAGAGGTTGTTTATAACTCACATAACTTAGTAAATAAGTACATTGATTCATTGTATTTTAAAGTTGATGTGCAACATAATTTTATCTCTCTTTCTGCATAGGAAAAAATAAAACTAGAGTCTTTTCCCTATTACATATGTGATTTTAGTATTACACAAGTAGTACAATGATGAATTGAACAAGTCATGCTAAATCCCACGAAAGGTGTGGAATTCATGAAATCATGCATTATGAATAATAAGGAAATTTCAAGTTGTATGAAGCAATGAATCCTATGCAACAAAAGAGTCTACACATATCACCACCACCCTACTCAAATTTTGAACATGAATATATAAATTCCTTACACAATACATAATAAGAGGAGAAAGCCAAGGGCCTATATGGCTCTAACATCATACCCAAGTTTGTTTATATTCATGGAGCAAACGCCCACCCCTCCACCTCCCAATTCCATACCACACATCACACAATCAATAACTATGTAGAAGACTTTTGGTGTTATGTGAGACCCCTAATCCAAGATTCATAGTGACTACATTGGAATAACAAAGTGAGTAATGAAGCCATGCATTAAGATAGCCCTAGTATAAAGTCATTGTAGCAACCACCATTCCTTTCACATCGATGCCACCACCAATGCTCGCTTTGATCCAAACTATTTTGAGTTATGCTACAACCTAATATTGAAGTACAATATCTACTTTAGTGGAAGTCCTCCTAGAAATTAGGGTAGTTTTGTTACCTATTGAAAATTATGTATCCTCAATCCTCACCATGCTCAAAATATACTAGCAGGTTTGATATAGCAACTAAATTCATCTCTTGCAATTAGGCATATGCTTCCTCCAATTGGATCCATTAGAACTTACTATGGCAAAGTTGTCTTCTTCCACAATAATTTTCCTATGGCATAGTTGGACTTGGAACAAGTGTTGTCCTAAACAATCCATTAGTATTTCCCTGACACCCTCAAGGAACTCACCAATAGATAGAACTAAGCTGGATAGTTGTATGCCAATATTTAGGAATGAAATGTACAATAATTTTATATGCACAAAATATTCCATAAACGCTATGTGCAGTTATAGGATCAACACAAGGAACATTTTAGAGTTTTTGAGGACACGTATGCTCAATTATCTATTATTAGCTCCTGTATTGACATTAATACGCCATAAAACCTTGAACAAGTCAAATAGATCCACTTTAATTGAGTGAACAGTCTTAAGAACTACAAGGAACACTAGATACACCCCCTACAACAACTCAAATGGAGTGTCAATCATAGTTTTCCCAAATGAATTGCTTATTTAGTCAAGCTCAAGTTTGATAAAAAGGGTTTGTCGACATAGTTGAGAAAAGTTTTTCATTATACACACAGTTATAGGTTCCTATAGATATCACATCCCCACAAGAACAAGTAAAATTATTGGAGGTATATGTAGTAGAGAAAAGTCATCCTTTGGAAAATCCTTACCACAAGGCCACACAAAGATGTTTGATACAAATTTATAGCCTAATACATGATCTGAATAAATATTTGTATCAAAAAAAAATATTGTCTAATTATATCCCTATAGTGTATTAGAGAGAAAAAAACACACTAAGTGGAACTTACACACATCTAGGTTAATACCAATGATACTATCAAAACTAGTCACAATTTAAAGCCTACACATTAGATAATGGAAACCACAATGATTGAAGAGTTTACAAGGGATCCTCAAAACAAATTTAACACTTCATCAATAAGCTAGATGAAAGGTTACAGACATTGTGTAGTCTATCTGAATGAAGGTCGCATCAATTTCCTCCATCATGCCATAAATAGAAACTATCTTGATGATGGGCGAGACATTAGTCTTGAAGGCTTGTTTCTATATTCAAGGAATTTTTTTTGACAAATTATAGGATATTGTACCAAGGTAAAAATACCATGCCAAGTGTCAAAGACATTGAAACAAGGAGGAAGTGTGTTACATAAGAGATACTATGTGCTAGAGAAAAATATAATGCGTAGTGATGCTACAATGTCTAAGGAGAATTTGAAGAAGGCAAGATTATGGCAACCAGTAAGCATACCACTCACAACTATAAAGATGGAAGTGTTGTTGCCCCTAGCCTTCCATAACCTATAAGGTTGACAACACAACAATTGGAAGAAAAAAAGGCAAAAGGGCTTTGTTACAGTTGTGATAGCAAATACACTAAAGGTCATAAGTGTGCTGAGAAGAAATTATTCTACATAGATTGTGAAGAGGATGAAGAAAAGGAGCAAGAAAGGTCAAAAGAAGAGGATAGAATCCAGGAACAAAGCCTAGATAAAGAAGAAATGAATCTGACCATATCTTGTAATGCATTGGCTGGAATTACCACTCCTCAAACCATAAAGATGGAAGGACAAATCAAGAAGAGAAAGGTAATAGTGTTTATTGATTCAGGAAATACCCACAATTTTATTCATTGTAAGATAGAAAAAGAATTGAATTGCTTCCTATATGCAACACCACAGTGTCAAGTGATGGTTGCAAATGGAGGAACGATAAATTTCTCTGGAAAGTGCCATAATATCAAGCTATCCATGGGAGAATATGTATTGAAAAGCCCAATGCTTTCCATTCCAATGGGAGGTGCTAATGTTGTACTAGGAGTCCAATGGCTACAATCCTTGGGTATAATAGCTTTTAACTTTCAAGAACTTTTCATGAAATTTTATGCAGAAGGAAAGGAAGTTGAATTAAGGTGTATTGCAGGGAAACTAGGAAAGATAATAAGCTCTAACGGTATGACAAAGCTTCTAAAAAGGGAACAATGAGGTGTAATTGCACAATTATGTTCACTAGATGTTTCCACATCGAAATCATCTATTGCTCCAGATCTCCAAAAAGTATTAGACAATCATTCCAAGGTATTTGAGACTCCCTAAGGTCTCCCACCTATAAGTGATCATGATCATGCTATTCATTTGATTCCAGGAAGTGTTCCTCCAAACATCAGGCCGTATAGATATCCCTATGCTGAAAAGAGTGAAATTGAATGTATGGTTGCAGAAATGCTTGAGGCCGGTATAATTCAACCTAGCCAAAGTTCTTTCTCTACTCTAGTAGTATTGGTGCACAAGAGGGATGGATCATGGCGCATGTGTCCGGATTATAGGGATCTCAACAAGCTCACTATTAAAGATAAGTTTCCCATTCCTATCATTGATGAATTATTGGATGAATTCCATGGATCAATTTACTTCACCAAGTTAGATCTTTCATTCAGGATATCATCAAATCAAAATGAAGACTCAAGACATTCCAAAAACAACATTTAGAACTCATGAGGGTCACTATGAGTTTTTGGTCATGCCTTTTGGCCTTACCAATACACCTTCTACATTTCAAGGTTTGACGAATTCCATTTTCAAAACCTTCCTTAGAAAATTTGTGTTAGTATTTTTTCATGATATACTAATCTGCAACAAGTCTTCGAAGCATCATGTTGAACACATTGACAGGGTGCTACAACTATTGGAGGAGAAACAATTATATGCAAAAAGATCCAAATGTTTCTTTTGAGTACAAGAGGTGGAATATCTAGGTCATATTCTATCTCATGAAGGAGTTAAGGTAGACCCTAGAAAAATTAAAGCCATTAAGGAATGGGAAATCCCCACATCCATAAAGCATTTGCGAGGATTTCTCAGGTTGACAGGGTATTATCCTAAGTTTGTTAAGAATTATGGGAAAATAACAGCACCTCTAACAACATTGTTGAAGAAAGATGCATTTTCATGGACTCTAGAAGCAACAAAGGCCTTCGAAGATCTAAAAGACGCAATGTGCCAAGCACCGGTCTTAGCTGCACCAGACTTCACAAAAACCTTTATTGTGGAATGTGATGCTTCCGGAAATGGAATTGGTGTTGTTTTAATGCAAGATGAAAGACCCATTGCTTTCAAAATTCGTCCAATCAAGGGAAAGTATTTACACAAAGATATTTATGAGAAGGAAATGTTGGCAATACTACATGCACTTAAGAAATGGTGACCCTACCTAATGGGAAGACACTTCAAGGTAAAAATGGATCATGATAGCCTTAAATACTTTTTACAACAAATATTATCCTCTGAAGAACAACAAAAATGGGTCACAAAGATGTTGGGTTATGACTTTGAAATCATATACAAAAAAGGGAAGCAAAATGTTGTGGGAGATGCACTCTCAAGAAAGGATGAGGATGTGGAAGCATTGTTGTGTGCCATTTTTATTATCCAACTAGATTGGATAAACGAAGCAAGGGAGGAATGGGAGAATGACGAAGAAGTGTGGGAACTTATTCGAAAGTTATAACAGGATTCCAGTACATTTGATATATTTAGCTGGAAAAATGATTCATTATGGTACAAAGATCACTTATACCTCTGTAAGAATTCCCAACTCAAACAAAAGATTCTTCTAGAATTCCACGCTTCTCCCTTAGGAGGGCACTCAATATTTTTAAAAACTTACCACAGGGTTAAGAAGGAATTTTTTTGGGATGGCCTTAAATTAGATATTCAAAAGTTTGTAATGGAATGTTTGGTATGCCAACAAAATAAAGCTGAAACAATTAAGACACCAGGTCTATTACAACCTTTATCCATTCCAAGCCAATGTTGGGAGGAGGTTTCAATGGATTTTATCACAGGTTTACCCAAGTCTGAGGGCAAGAGTGTCATCATGGTGGTAGTGGATAGACTTACCAAGTATGCACACTTTTGTGCATTATCACATCCATTTAAAGCCGGTACAGTTTCTACGACATTTATGGAAACAATTCAAAAGCTACATGGAAACCCAAAGATTACTGCAAGTGACAAAGATCCCATTTTTACAGGAAATTTTTGCACAAAATTATTTTCTCTTCTTGGTACTCAGTTAGCTCATAGCTCATCTTATCATCCTTAATCTGATGGGAAAACGGAGATAGTAAACAAATGTTTGGAAGGATATCTTCGTTGCTTTGTTTCTGATGAACAAACATAATCGGTCAAATGGTTGCCTCAGAATGAATGGTGGTATAACACTTCCTTCCATACTGCAACAAAAATGACCCAATTTATGGCACTTTATGGATATCAACCACCATCCATCACATCATATTTAAGAGAAAATTCTAAGGTTCAAGCAGTGGAACATCACAGCGAGCATCAATAACAAGTTCTCCAACTCTTAAAGGATAACCTCGTGTTGGCATAGAATAGAATGAAACAACAGGCAAATCAACATCGCAGTGAAAGAAGTTTTGATGTAGGTGATTGGGTATTACTACGGCTACAACCATATAAAAAAATGTCCCTCAAACAAGCTAAGAAGGATAACAAATTGTCACCAAAGTATTATGGTCTGTACAAGGTGTTGCAAAAGATTGGTACTATGGCATACAAGTTGGAGCTTCCTGCAGCTTCTCGAGTGCACCCAGTTTTCCATGTTTCATGTTTAAAGAAGGTTATAGGCAACAAGCTCCTAGCTCAAACAATATTGCCAAAACTTGACGAGGAAGGAAAAATTATATTGGAATCGGAAGCAGTCATAGAAACAAGAACTCGACAACTACGAAATCATTCCATTTCAGAGTATCTCATCAAGTGGAAGAACTTATCTGCTGAAGATTCCACATGGGAGGATGAGAATTTTATCCAGAAGCATCCAGAACTACTCAAGAATTGAGGACAACACTTTTTTGAAGGAGAGGGGCATGTTAGGTCCCTATAATACTAGTGATGCCCCCATTAATATTGTAGTTGTATCCCTTATTAATATTGTTGTACCCCTGCCCACGGGGCTTTGGATTGACGGTGAATGGGTGCATTGTTAAGGCACTCCTTGCGATAGGTCACTGGTTCAAATCCCCGTGGGTGCGTAGGTTAGTCTTAACAAAGAAAAAAAAAATTATTGTTGTACCCCTATTGTCCCAATATTGTTATTATTGTGCCCCATAGAATCCCTCTATTGTTATTTTTGTGCATTTATATCGTTATTGTTAGGTCGGCTTGGTTATATTGTGACTGCTTAGACTCCTATATATAGAAAGGAGGTTTTGCCTTTTGAATCATCCAAGAAATGTTCATTTGTGTAATGAAAAGGAGGTTGCCCCCTCGAAGACGCTTATTTCTAAGGCATTCATCTATCTTTTGTATCTTTCTGTGAGCTGGTTTCATAACATTTGTCTCCTTTGTGGCTATGCGTAGTTGGCATTCCTCCTCATATTCTTTGTTCTATGGTTTTGTGAGAAATTGGGTATTCTATTATGCTATTTTAATTAGCTTCATTTGAAACCCTTTGATAGGGATGGCCTACTTTAGAATCGTATTCTTATGCATGAAAATGACAATATTCATTTTTTATATGGGGGTTTATAATGCTCTATAGATCTTGATTATGAGGATATTTGATCCATTATCATTTGTGTAATTATTCTAGGAATACTTTCCATGATTCTCACAGTCACATTGTTGCATACAAGAAGTAGAGAGATGATGTTTTTGATTCTTCTTCTTCATATCCTTTTGTGTTTTCTAGAAATGTTATGGGTTCTAGTTGTACCATGTATTAATTCATTATTATGAATATTTATGTTTCTCATCTAAGTGTTAGATCTTCTAGTAAGGATTTTTGTTCATGTAATATTGTGATCCTCCTTATTAATTCCACCAATATTGATTTACTCTTCTAGGTAACAATGTACTTGTATTCAATGCATGATGTGAGATATTGGAAATTATGTCCTTAATTCTATTCTTACTAGTGTAAATGAATTCCAAGAAGGTTCCAACTTCTCTACTTGTGGTGGGTTCAAATTTTTAAGTGCATGGTGATGTGGGATTTATTTTTATTATTTCTTTTCTAATATGTGTGAAAGCCTTTCTTTATTTGTTCACAAGGAGGTTATGGTGATTATTACTGATATGATGACTATGATATCTATCTGATAGGCCGAGTGTTACTTTCAATGGTTTATATGTCAGATAGTTAGTTCTTTAAGTTAAAAGTTGATTCTCTTTAGCTTATCCAATAATCATTAAGTGATTTGGAGATGTCACATTATAGTACTTATTCTAAGGATTTGTTGAACATCCATCATTGCCAAGACCTCATTACTTATTCTAATGCTAACTTTCATTCTCTTGTTCATGATATGAAGCATTCTAGAGCCAAGGACTATTAATTTCCTTTTATTAAGGATATGGTCTCCTTTTTCCCTCGTGATGAAACTATCCTTTTGAAATGTGGTTTTACTTCTAGAGGATTTAGTGTTTGTGATGGTAATAAGAATAAGTTTTCTACTCCCTTGGGTTATTACCCTCAAAGGTCCTATGCTCAAGACACATGAGTGAGAAAGTTCAAGCCATTATTTTACTTACTCCACTCCGGTAAAGGATTTATATTAGGATTCAAGTGTTATTATTTTTTCCTCAACTTTATAGCCATGTTATGTTGAATGCGACTTTTGATACTAGTAATTAGTTTGTTAATATTTCAATATCAATTTCTCTACCTTTCAAGTAAAGTAAAAATAACTTATTGAGATTGAGATAACAAAAAAATATTTGAATCTTAAAAATTAGTGAAACCTCCCTTGTCAATTCATTATATAAGAACTACTAATATAGTTTTATCTAGATAAATAGAATGAATATACATTTTTCATATAAAGATAAATATAATAACATAGAAATGATCTATATATATATATGAATCGTAATAATAAAAATGAAAAACACAATTAAAATTTTACATATTAAAAATTGTTGTAATGAATTAGGAAAAGGTGTAATTTAAATATCAACTCATCATTTACATGAAATTCTAAAATCATAGAAATTAAAGTACAACAACATGAGATACACTAAATACAAGATTATATTCATGGATCTAGGGATGGATCTAAAAGAAATGTAATTTTCCTTGGGCCCATTATAACTATTATTAGTCCCTGCCCTTTGGGATGCAAAAACTATAGCAATCTATTTTAAGTTTGTATTACCTATGCACCGAAAGCGAAACTCATTTCACTTCTTCAAACGAATGTTTCCGTGAATTTAACAATTGTTTTCAAGTTTTTCATGATTTTAACCGAGCTTTAATGTTGGAGTTCTTATTTGGCCTCTTTCTTAGGCACTTGCCCCTTTAAACCTAAGATATAAATTAGTTATGATGAACAAAATTGTTTCACTCAACTAATACTATCATTAAATTCGCATTAGTTTCCTATCCATAAATGTTTTGCCTGTCCATGCATAATACATTGCATAGCATTGTTCTCCCACTTTCCCTATGACCTACACTTTCTACCATGTGCATAATCATGCGATGTTTCCACCTATATCAACATATGAAAACTACACTTATTGCCACGTGCATTATCATGCAATGTAGCTACCTGCACTAGCATATGTCAAGGTGTATGTAGTGGTAGTTCCTATCAGAATGAGTCGTCCGTCCAGACTATGCCAGTGAAGATCCATGTCAAGTAAAAGCATACAAGTTCCACTAATAGTAGCGGATAGAGGTTCCATTACCAATAGCTGATCCATAGCTAGTGACAATACACCATCAAAATGGGACAGTGGAGGAGAATCGAACAAGAGAAAAACAGGCAACTCTCACCTATACTTGAGCACATTAAAAGCTCTGTAAGTTTTATGAGCAGGAAAATGATAATCGATAGTGTTAATGAATTATTGTTGGTTTGGTCAACAATTCCATTATAAGAAGATTTGAAATATTTTTCTCTATAACCTCTGATTTCTTTATTTAGTGGTCCTTATTCTAAAATGTATGGATGTCGAGCTATCCAAAAGATAATTCATGTAAAATTACAATTTTCGTTAGGTTTGTATAAGTAGAAGGCCTTGCACTTGTTTGTGTATATTCTAATCATCGCTTGCCCGAAGGGAAGAGTGTAGCTTGAACAAAGTGAGACTATATATCCAAAAAAACAAAGAGACATAAATTCATTGCTAGGCCTACCAGATCGGGGTTCGGATGGCTGGGATATCCTTGGCTGGTTAGGAGGTATTGTGGTTGGCTAAGCACTTATGAGCTAAGTATGGCAAACTCACCTATGGACCAGAAAGTGGGAGAGATCCAGAGGTATTTTTAACAATGCCTACTCTGGTTAATTTTCACAGTGTGTTACTCTATTTACAGGAACAATAAATGCAATAAATTACCTCTACAACCAATGTCTCCTCCGCAAAAAATAGAAAGCTTTTGAATAGTTTAAAATCTTTGTGGGGTGAATAGAAGGTAACTGAACTTCAATGATTTAATATAAATTAAAAAAACAAAATAAAATAAAATATAAGAATATGTGAAAAAAAATGAAACTAAAATCCCACTGGATAGCTCATTCAAGGCACTAGTCTAAGGTTCAAATCTCAGGCATGCTACTTCCTAGCCTCCCCATACTAAAGATAATACTGTGTAAATGTAGAATTTCTAGAATAAAGCAATAATTGGAACATGTTAACACGAAACTGGAACTCATAACTCTAGATAGATGAATCAATAGTGTTTGAAGATTAAAAATGAAATCTTGGTACTGTTAGCCTCCTGTTGCAACAGGGTATCATCTTTCATGATTGACATTTTTACATGCCAAATATGTCATACTTTGCAGGCTGCAGTGTTCCATATTTCCACAAGGTTCCATGAAGTATGCTTAGTCCAAATGCACTGCTGTATTCCATTTTTGATGAGTTGTTCAAGTTTTGAAGAGTTTTCATTTAAGGGAGGTCCAAACAGTTTAATCTTGGTCTCCCTAGGTTTCAATTTCCTGTTTTAGAATATAGAGAATGATATCTATCCAAACAGTTTAATCTTGGCAGATCTATAGATAGGTAGAGAATCGAAGGGACCCAACTGTTTAATCTGGGCCCTGGCAGAAATAAGTGTAGATTTAGATAGGAAACATTCAAACGAAAAATTGTAAATATGGGTCTGCAAGTCTAAGTGCACCCAAACCAAAAAGAAGAAAAAATGTTAGGAGAGTTGGCTGGGTAGGTAGCCATGTGGTTGCAGAATGGTGATTTATGACAAATTTTGTGTTTTGAAGTGTTATATCTTTACAGATCACAGTGCAGGCAGTTTTGCATTCACAAGAGCTCAAAGCTGGGTATTACTAACTCCCCCTTCTTCTAATTCCCCAAGACACTTACTAATTTCCCAAAGATGTCAAGATCTGCTTGATTCCTCTTAGTTTCATCATCCTCCATATCAGTTCCCTTGGTGAAGATCCGCTCCACTCAAGGATTTTATTTCTCTTCAAACTCTTTACCCCAAAATTAGCCTAAGCTCCCTGACCTTGGCGCCTGCTTATCATCTTCATATTAACTACTAACTCTAGTATATAACTCCCTATCAGTTTTCCCCCTTCCCCTACTACAACTTTGTATATAAAATTCCCCTATGAAAATATCCCCTCCCTGGCAATATAGCCATATTTTTTATAAGTCCGAGAAAAAATGGTCCATGTGGGGCTGCTTTTAGCCCATCCGTGTCCAAGAAGGGATTAATCTGACACCTGGTCAGATTAATAACCTCTCCCCTAGCCCTAAAAACCTCAAAAATCCCTCTATTCCACCCCTAACCCAAAGTTTGTACATAAATCATTAAACCCGTGCTCATTTTAAAGCCATGTTTCACCCCTTACCCTAAGTCCCAAGCGCAAATACATTAACCCACCCATAGAACATGAAGCCCCGCCTTTCCGTAAGTCTAAACCCACTCGCGTGCTTTATTAAATTCGGAATATCCCGCGCATATTCCGTGCCTGTATACCCCCGCTGACTCACCATCGCCGCCAGCCGTTGGATCATCTGCCCCACAGATCTACGACTGACGGGCCCTCCCATCCCCGAACCGCCCGAAGCTTAGCGTCTGGGAGATGGGTGGTATTACTGCCGTACTCCCGCCACGCGTCAAGCTCTGGGGTGTGGCGGATCCCCTCCCCCCAATACCACCCAGGCGCTAAGGCGGTGCGCCCAAAACCGCTTACCACCCTCCCCTGTGACGTAAGCCCCACGTCACCTACCGCGTCACCCCCCTGCCACCATACCGTCGAGTCACCAGCCACATGGCCTCCTGCCACCGTACCCTGCCACTGTACATGCCACATCACCATCCGTACATGATGACATCACCCGCTGACGTCATCCCGCCACGTCATCATGCTGACATCGTTGCTGACATCACCTGCCGTACAATGTCCCGTCATGCTGACATCATCAACACTTTTTTGGCGCGAAGGAGCAAAAATCGCACTTCGGAGCCTAGGAATCAGTTTCTGAGGCAATTTTTAATGAGCGATTTGCGCAAATCGCTCATCGCTAGATCTTTTAGGCCAGAATGGGGAATCTTTAGGGAATCTTTTCATTTTGCAGCCCCCAGAAAGCCCGAAAGGCACCGAATGAACCATTTTTCTTCGTGGAGCACTGAGAAAGGAGCAGAAAACAGTTTTGAAGGAAAAGGAGGCCGAACAGTGGCCATTAATTTGTGATTAGACCCACAGCACGTCAAAACAACATCATTTTATTGCCAAAGAGTATCAGAGGAAGAAGAAGAGCCAAAGAGTATCAGCCGAAGATTTTTTAGGGGCTCGAAGAACCTGAACATTGATGAGCCCCCCAGAAAGTCCAATCAAGAGGCGTAAGCCCATCCGTGCCCTCAAATCACAGTTAAAGCTTTAAATGCAGACAGACAGCAAAAAAGCAGAAACCTATACACATTTATTGCAGAAAACACTGCACCAAGCCGCCAAGGACTACATCATTTACTCAGTTTTGATACGGCAACCCTGAGCGCAACCCGAGATATTTTTTTGCATTTATTTTTGGATAAGATTAGGTTAAGTAATCATCTTTCTTTCAGACCTGTTTAGGTCAAGTTGTAATAAAAGTAGTTGTAGAGATTTTTTCCCTATATATACCACCCTCTACATTGTTTCAAGGGTTGGTAAATTGAGAGCTTTCACTAGAGACTCGCATTGTATACCTGAGTTTTTTCTATAATCAAAGATTGTTGAAAGCTGGGAGAGAAAACTGTCTGTTGTAAATGAATGTTTGTAGATATGAAGATGGAATTCTTGTGCTGCAGTCTGAAGCAATAAGTGCATCTTACCTCTGTTTATTGTTTACCACTATCTAAATAGCAGAAAGAAAGAATAGCTTAGAATTTGTTTAAGTACACTCTATGCTCAATTTCTGTTGTTTCTTTATGTTTTCCTCTGAATGAATGAATTGGTTATGAATGTGAATTCCCCCAGGCTCATATTTACCCCGATTCACCTGTGTTTGCCAATTATCTAGGGATTCTTTACTGCCCCTAGGTAGAGCTCTGTTACCCCCATCTGTTAAGCTGATTGAGAGATTCTTAATTGCCTCTCATTACTTAGCATTCTTTCCATCATTTAAACCTGAAATATTGTTTCATTCTCAGCTATCTTGCTCCATTTTCCCTCTCTTGTGACCGAAGAAATGCACCAGCAATTCTCCTCCTCGACTCCACGCCCAATGGTTTGAAACTTCCAGACTATGCCTTGCCTCTCTGTCTGAAAACATCAATTTTCCCACCATAAAAAAAAAACGAAAACCCTCCGAACTCAAAACCTAGCCTAAAATCATTTTCAACAAAGCTAAATCTAAAAGAGAGAGCCCTCTCTGATTGCAGGTTGGCTAGAACCTGCAGTCCAAAGTTGTTCTGTGGTTACCTCGGCCGTATCCTTTTCCTGAGCTTAAGGACAACCTGAGTGATAACATAATGGCGACTCACAGATCAGTGAAATCTTTTTGCAATCCCCATGGTACACTGATATATGCTTTGTATTGTTAAACCTATGTGCTCCCCCAGGATTGTCCAGAACCAAGAAAAGATTTTTGAAAATGAAGGCTTTAAAGTTTTGTGTTATAGATGGTGCATTATTTTGGAGAAATCATGAAGGTATATTGCTTAATTGTTTAACCATGAATGAAACTAACAATGTCATGAAAGAATTCCATGCAGGTGACTGTGGAGGACATCTATATTGGAAGTCCACTGCTGATAAAATTTTAAGTGCTGGTTTTTAATGGCCCTCTCTTTTTGCAGATGTAAAGAAGTTTGCCATGTCATGTCACAAATGCCAAATTTTTGAGGGCAAGAGAAATTTGTTACCCCTGCCCCTTAAACCCATGTCAATCGAACAACCTTTTCAACAATGGGGTCTTGATTTCATTGGAGAAATCCATCCCTCTTCCTCAGGCCAGCACAAATGGATCCTAACAGCCACCGACTATTTCACTAAGTGGGTTGAAGCCATTCCCTGTAGACAAGCCAATGACACCATCATTATCCAATTCCTTGAGTGGAATATCCTTTCCAGATTTGGCTACCCTGAGAAAATCATCACTGACAATGCCGCTGCCTTTAAGTCCAAAAACATGATTAATTTTTGCCACATATTTCATATTACCATGGGCCACTCCACAGCCTATTACCCTCAAGGTAATGGCTTGGCCGAATCATCTAACAAAAGCCTCATCAACATCATAAAGAGAGTGCTGGAAGAAAACAAGAAGAACTGGCACAAAAAACTGGTAAATGCCCTATGGGCAAATAGACTTTCAAGCAAAAGATCAATTGGGATGAGCCCTTATGAGCTAGTATATGGCATGGAGGCTAGATTTCCTTCATCCCTGGGCATTCCTACTATCAAGCTGTTACAAGAGATTCAGGCTGAACTGAATGACATTCAAAGAAGAATCAATTAGACCATCCATCTGCAGAAAACCAGAGAACAAGTTTATGACAGAGCTCAAATTGTGCAAGAAAAGCTCAAAAAGATGTTTCATAAGAGAGCTAAGGCTGAGGATTTCAATGTTGGTGACAAAGTTCTAATATGGGACTCAAGAAGGGAAGACAAGGGCAAACATGCCAAGTTTGATTTTCTATGGAGAGGCCCATTGGTTATTTCTGTTGTTTAGGGAAATAACACTTATTTTCTCAGATCTGTAGAGGATTGTTCTGCTGAAGAAGGCCCTGTCAATGGCCGTATGCTAAAGCATTACCATGACCCCTTTTAAAGGGACACAATGCAGTTTTGTATATATCGTTGTACAGTACTATTTGTATATATTAGCACTTTGTTTTCATTTTTATAAGCAAGCCGATATTTTAAAGAAAAGCAGTAAATTCTGTGAAGACGTAGCTGATGCAAGTGCCCCAGTTCTGAAAACTTTGTGTTTGCACCAATGCACAAAACAGCAAAAGGAAAAATGTCACATTACAAGCAATTCAAGGTAGAAAAGAACTATTCGCAATCAAAGGCATGTTCCAATAGCATTGTACATAATTATCAAGCACGCAGAAGAAAGGAGGCAATGATGTACAGTTCACATTAATTCAATTGAGGAGAAGGTTGTTCAGATTCCAAAGTTTCATATTTTCAGTAGCCAGAACAAAGAAGTGTTTCCAGTCTACAGCAACAAATAAAAAATCAAGGCAGTCTGACTTGTTGTTCTAGACTTTTCACAAGGAAAAGCCATCCCCAAGTGGAGCCACTGTTAGCCTCCTGTTGCAACAGGGTATCATCTTTCATGATTGACATTTTTACATGCCAAATATGTCATACTTTGCAGGCTGCAGTGTTCCATATTTCCACGAGGTGCCATGAAGTATGCTTAGTCCAAATGCACTGTTGTATTCCATTTTTGATGAGTTGTTTCAGTTTTGACGAGTTTTCATTTAAGGGAGGTCCAAACAGTTTAATCTTGGTCTCCCTAGGTTTCAAATTCTTGTTTTAGAATATAGAGAATGATATCTGTCCAAACAGTTTAATCTTGACAGATTTGTAGATAGGTAGAGAATCAAAGGGACCCAACTCTTTAATATGGGCCCTGGCAGAAATAAGTTTAGATTTAGATAGGAAACATTCAAAAGAAAAATTGTAAATATGGGTCTGCAAGCCTAAGTGCACCCAAACCAAAAAGAAGAAAAAATGTTAGGAGAGTAGGCTGGGTAGGTAGCTGTGTGGTTGCAGAATGGTGATTTATGATAAATTTTGTGTTTTGAAGTGTTATATCTTTACAGATCACAGTGCAGGCAGTTTTGCATTCACAAGAGCTCAAAGCTGGGTATTACTAACTCCCCCTTCTTCTAATTCCCCAAGTCACTTACTAATTTCCCAAAGAGGTCAAGATCTGCTTGATTCCTCTTAGTTTCATCATCCTCCATATCAGTTGCCTTGGTGAAGATCCGCTCCACTCAAGGATTTTATTTCTCTTCAAACTCTTTACCCCAAAATTAGCCTAAGGTCCCTGACCTTGGCGCCTCCTTATCATCTTCATATTAACTACTAACTCTAGTATATAACTCCCTATCAGTTTTCCCCCTTCCCCTACTACAACTTTGTATATAAAATTCCCCTATGAAAATATCCCCTCCTTGGCAAGATAGCCATATTTTTTATAAGTCCGGGAAAAAATGGTCCATCTGAGGCTACTTTTAACCCATCCGTGTCCAAGCAGGGATTAATCTGACACCTGGCTAGATTAATAACCTCTCCCCTAGCCCTAAAAACCTCAAAAATCCCTCTATTTCACCACTAACCCAAAGTTTGTACATAAATCATTAAACCCACGCTCATTTTAAACCCATGTTTCACCCCTTACCCTAAGTCCCGAGCGCAAATACATTAACCCGCCCATATAACTTCAAGCCCCACCTTTCCCTAAGTCTAAACCCACCCGCGCGCTTTATTAAATTCGGAATATCCCGCGCATATTCCCTGCCCGTATACCCCCGCCGACTCACCATCGCCGCCAGCCGTTGGATCATCCGCCCCGCAGATCTACGGCTGACGGGCCCTCCCATCCCCGAACCGCCCGAAGCTTAGCGTCCGGGAGATGGGCGGTATTACCATCGTACTCCCGCCACGCGTCAAGCTCTGGGGTGTGGCGGAGCCCCTCCCCCCAATACCGCCCAGGCGCTAAGGCGGTGCGCCCAAAACCGCTTACCGCCCTCCCCTGTGACGTAAGCCCCACGTCACCTGCCGCGTCACCCCCCTGCCACCGTACCGCCGAGTCACCAGCCACGTGGCCTCCTGCCACCGTACCCTGCCACTGTACATGCCACGTCACTGTCCGTACATGATGACGTCACCCGCTGACATCATCCCACCACGTCATCATGATGACGTCATTGTTGACGTCACCCGTTGTACAATGTCCCGTCATGCTAACGTCATCAGCACTTTTTTGGCGCGAAGGAGCAAAAATCGCACTTCGGAGCCCCGGAATCAGTTTCTGGGGCAGTTTTTGATGACGCTAGATTTTTTAGGCCAGAATGGGGAATCTTTAGGGAATCTTTTCGTTTTTCAACCCCCAGAAAGCCCGAAAGGCACCGAATGAACCATTTTTCTTCGCGAAGCACTCAGAAAGGAGCAGAAAACAATTTTGAAGGAAAAGGGGGCCGAAAAGTGGCCATTAATTTGTGATTAGACCCACAGCACGTCAGAACAGCATCGGTTTATTGCCAAAGAGTATCAGAGGAAGAAGAAGAGCCAAAGAGTATCAGCCGAAGATTTTTTAGGGGCTCGAAGCACCTGAACATTGATGAGCCCCCCAGAAAGTCAAATCAAGAGGCGTAAGCCCATCCTTGCCCTCAAATCACAGTTAAAGCTTTAAATGTAGACAGATAGCAAAAAAGCAGAAACCCATACACATTTATTGCAGAAAACACTGCACCAAGCCGCCAAGGACTACATCATTTACTCAGTTTTGATACGGCAGCCCTGAGTGCAGCCCGAGATATTTTTTTGCATTTATTTCTGGATAGGATTAGGTTAAGTAATCATCTTTCTTTCAGACCTGTTTAGGTCAAGTTGTAATAAAAGCAGTTGTAGAGAGTTTTTCCCTATATATACCGCCCTCTACATTGTTTCAAGGGTTGGTAAATTGAGAATTTTCACTAGAGACTCGCATTGTATACCTGAGTTTTTTCTATAATCAAAGATTGTTGAAAGCTGGGAGAGCAAACTGTCTGTTGTAAATGAATGTTTGGAGATATGAAGATGGAATTCTTGTGCTGCAGTCTGAAGCAATAAGTACATCTTACCTCTGTTTATTGTTTACCACTATCTAAATAGCAGAAAGAAAGAATAGCCTAGAATTTGTTTAAGTACACTCTATGCTCAATTTCCGCTGTTTCTTTATTTTTTCCTCTGAATGAATGAATTGGTTATGAATGTGAATTCCCCCGGGCTCATATTTACCCTGATTCACCTGTGTTTGCCAATTATCTAGGGATTCTTTACTGCCCCTAGGTAGAGCTCTGTCCCCATCTGTTAAGTTGATTGAGAGATTCTTAACTGCCTCAATTTTTTATTCAACCTCTTTTAAACTATTCAAAATAGTTCAAGCATTATATTTAAAAGAAATTAGAAAAGAAAGTCATATGAATTCTAAAATTTCAAAATCATATGCCACTAGATAAAGGTTTCCTTCTTGAATCCAACATGATCAACTATGCCACTTAAAAACAATTTTTTCTTGGAGTCTTCTAGGGTACAAAATGGTGTTGTGGAGGAATCTAGAGAAAAGGAGCTAAATCTTTGTTTTGGCCCTCAATTGGGTATTTAAAATTCAAATTTCAAATAGCTCGATCAACGGTTTAAGAAACTGTTGATCAAACACTTAACATGGTTAAATAGAGGCTCGATCGAGCTATCATAATTATCTTAAAAATATCATAATTGTCTTAAAAATAAAATAAAAAACACGAAGCCTCTCAATACTTGTCTATAAGCTAACTATAAAATTTATTTACTCAAAATATTTTTTATAAATATTCAAATATATTCCAAACTCTAATTTTCCCTAATTATAAATCCAACGTTTATTTTATTTTATCAAGAAAGTAATTATAATAATATATAGAATTTTTTTTATAAAAGATTTTAACTTTTCTTTTCAATTTTGAAATTCTTAAAAATGATAATTTGTCGATTGTTTGGGTTTTAAATATAACATATTTCTATACTTAATTATTATTATATTTCTATACTTAATTATCTTATAATTATTTTATGTAGTATTTTTAAATAAAAATAAATCAAGTTATAATAAATGAAACAACATACTAAACTAAACTAAATTTTATAATAATGTTATTTTAAAAATAATTTCATACTCATCTTGGCCCCAAGGGTTAGTTCAATTGGTCGAGTCCCCATTGTTAAGTACCTCACCGATCAGGAGGTCACAAAGTCAATTTTCCTTGGCGCCCATGTGGTTAGGCCCTGCTAGTATGGCCGAAGGGCTTTAAAAGATTCCCTTCAGGGTTGATCTACCCAAATTTTCCATGGATGTAGCGGCCACCTGTCAACCACCTCAAAAAAAAAAAACATGCCCACCTTAAAATCTAGATTATTCAAATTCAAATTAGTCAAATAAAGTTTCAATATTTATGATGTCCTTATGTTTTTATTATTTTAAAAATGTATGTTGCAAACATAATTCAGGAGTAAAAATTTCTATATATACTTCGCATTTGTGTAGACTGAGGAGAGAATTGAGTGCAACCACATTTTATAGGTTGAGAGAGATTTATAACCATAGATACGATTGCATGCATTACAACTATATTAATTAACCACATAGATCCATCCTAAATACAAATCTAACATGGGACGAGAAGGATACAATTTCTTCACATGCAATCTTTTTTATGAGCTGACATTATTTAAATTTTTTGTATATTTATATTTTTTTTATATTTTTTGAAATTTTTATTTTGGTGGACATAAGAAAAATATCAACTTTAATGACGGAGATGTTCCAAAGCTATATGGGCTCATTTTGGAAAATAATCTTAGTTGTTGGCTCGAAAGCCATGGTAAACGAGCTAAACGACAAGCTAGTTTTTGGAGACATCACTCAACTATCGACCATTTGGTCACTCTCAAGATCATTGTAGAGGAATGTCACAATAGTAAAGTCAATCACTTTTGTTGTTTTGTGGACTTTTGAAAAGCTTTCGACAGAGTTCCTCGAGATAATCTTTGGGAGAGACTTGAAAAGATCATGGTTCTTTCTAAACTGAGGATCGTTGTGATCCATCTCTACGGGACTGTCATTTCCAGGCTTAAGACCAATGAAGGGTGGCCTAAAGATATTAAATGCAATATTGGGGTTAAGAAAGGGTGTCTCCTATGCTCTACACATTTTGGCATTTACATCGATAAGCTAGAGGAGTGTCTTGAAACTGCACAACACAAGGCCATCAATATTGCTGGTATAATTATTAGTCTTCTCCTTTATACTTGTTGTCCCTCACTGCTACAATAGTCTTTAGTCGCTTAAAAAGTCAAATAGTAGTGATTCTTGATGCTAATTTTCTGGCCACATAAGCTATCATAGCTCAAACAATCCTATTCCATTGCCTAGTGCTCGGGAAGATCTTTCCAACGATATATGGAAGTCCAAAAATGGACTTCTAGAGCAGAAGCTAAGGCATTTTGAAGTCTATCTTGAAAAAGCCTAGCAAACCAAGAAAATGACTCAGTGTGGAGACAAATCACAATCGGGACCCAGGAGGCTCATTGCATATCGCATATCGGCGTTTAGACGGGTATGGAGCACTGACGGAGCATGAAACAATGATCCACCGATCGTCAAAATCACATATCAGTGGTCGGTGGGTCAGGGCCCAGCATTTATTAGCTATCAATGGGGTCCTAGGGCATACAACTAAGGTTATCGACATATCACAGTCCCGAATGCCGAAATCACATATCGCATCTCGCAGATCTAGGAATCCCTTAGTTACAGCATACTCGAAACCATTCGGGGGCCGATTTGTGATATATGGTTGCACCGTCGAGGAAGGGACAAAATGTGTTAACAAATAAAGTCATGGGAAAACATGGGTCAGGCCTCCCCTTTTCTCTCTCCTCCACGTGGCACAATCCCATGTCCCGATGACCCGGCATCACATCAGTCCCGCAGTTCAGCATATCGGTGGGTTCTAAAACTTTAAAGACCTGCAAACCGTCGATTTGCGATTTTTGTGTAACATCGCCGAACGACCGAGAAAACAGTTTAAAAATGAAAAGTCTGACAAAACAAGGGTTGGGCCTCCTCTTTCTCTCTCATCCACGTGGCATCGACGATCAACGTTCGGTAGAGGTTGTAGTCACCAATTATTGAAAAGCATCGATATTGCGATATAGAACAAAATCATTGGGGAGGACCAAATTTCAAATACAAAGGAATTGCCTTCAAAAATAGGACCTGGCAGGCTACTTTCTCTCTCCTCCCAAATGCCATGTGGTGTGATGCAATTGGACTTCAGAGCTGACTGGGCAGCTGACATGAGCAATGATGTGGTAGCACAGTTGATGGCATGGCAGAGAACACGTGTCCCCCGGTTTTAGTGTTTTCAGGGGTGACATGGGCCCATTTCCGAGCGCCATGTGTCACTACTCACAGGGTGACATGTGTCAGTAATGATGTCACTCTACAGATCAATGATTGCAATAGTTAAGGGGTAAAGGCCTAAGACAACAATACAATGTGATTGTGATATGCGAGACTTCTCTTGTATGTGATAAATTACTACGGCAGTGTCTATAATTATCTCACGTCCGGATTGTCAGCCCACTCGAAAGAAAAAGTTAAAGAGTCACCCCTCTTTGTAGTTGTGATTGCAATTTATTTTGGCGTGCTCGATCCCATGGATCGGCGATCAGGAGGACAGAGGGAAGCACGACAAGCAAAACACTGTAAAGCGTCGATATGTGGTATTTGGTGTAACAAAGGGAAAGAAGTCTATGGACAAGAATCTGAAGGCCATAGCGCTTGAGGGCTAAACCCTTGGTCCCATCCCTTGGTCATATGTGGAGAATGACAAAAGGGGTTGTAATAAGGGGGCTAAGGGGGGAAATTAAAAGTGTCGCCTTTTTTATCTATTTTAAATTATTAAAAGGCTCATGACCATATTGTGTAGAGAGCATTGTCATAAAGATTTAAATGGGCATATGGGCCAGTAGCTAAGGACTTTAATGGAGCATGGCACAGCTCTAGAAAAGTATTGCGGGGAAGTCAGGAAGACTTAATCGCATGACATGCTCTTCCACTCCCTCTACATGGAAAATGACCACTTAGGAACACGACTTTCCCACCCCATCCCTTCTCCATTGAACAAATCACCCACGCAGTAAAGGCAGAATTGACATAAACTATGTGAGCATCAGTGAACCAACTCAAGTAGCTGAAAAGAGCAAGATGATAGAGGGACGTGGCTCAATTGAAGGCCTCCACTGAGGTAGCAAGGGGACACCTCGTCTTTCCTCTCTCAATTTTATTTCTCTGTGCATTTATTTCTGTATTTTTCTACGTACGGATTTGATCCCTATTGTAATCTTTAAGTAGGTCCTAGCAGAGCCTTATAGAGTCGGGACAGCTAGTCTAGGATGTCAACTAGGGCTCGGGCTCAGATATCTTGTAAACTATAAGTCTAGCTCCCCCTCCTCTTGTAAATATGGGGAAGAAATATTATAGAGAGGTTTCAGAATTTCTCACCTGCGAGGGATAAGCTCTATGATACCAATTCCGTTGATAACTCTGTAAGTGAATGATTGTTATGTAAGATTGTATTACTTTGCTCATGTAGATCTGTCAGACTATCAAAGAAATTGTAGTGATTCCACCTTCTTAGCATTATAGTATGTTTTTCCTCATGTTAATTCCATTTTTTTATATTCTTCTCCGAATTCATGTGATTAGTGTTGTTAGAAATATCTCAAAACCTCCTCACAGACTCACTGGTATCAATATGTTATGCATGTGCCCGTAGTTCCTCACAGATCCATTTGTATTGACATTGTTAATGCTAGTTCCTGCCTGGACTATTGAAATCATATCTTTAACAACTTCTCTTCATGAATAACATCATCCGTCCTCCCTTCAGTCCATTAGTTTTACCTGTAACTCAAACAAGTGTAGAATTTCCCATTGCTTGCAGCTCTATGTGTTCAATATGGAATGTTGGATGTTTTGGGCTCTATATGATGAGTTATTCTCTCTCCTAATCCTCTCTCATTTAATCAAAATATCCTATTAAGTTGTAATCACCTTTCAATTAATCAACCTTCGCTATACTATATGATACTACTGGGAACTATGAGTCTGTGGCAATACCTGAAATGCATAGCTGATACCTTTGGAGGAATGAACCAAGCCCCCCTCATACCTTTTTTATGTGACAATTGGAGTGTTGCAACACCCTCACATATAACCTTACAAGAACTCCTCTATTTAAGATGTCATAGGCACTGGTCTACAATCAACCCATAGGCTGTCTCTAGGAGGCTTTCTATCTCCCCTACAATACTTGTGCCACAGGGTGCTAGATTTCGTGACAACATATTTTTGGCCCCGTTGCGGGGGAATAGATTAGAATATTTTTCCCTAGGTACAACAAAGTTTATATTCCCTATGTTAGGTCAGAAAGCGTAGTGTCGGTCGAAGATCTCTCACCTTGGAAACTCCACTGATTAATTTTATGGTAAACATCTTGGCGACTCTAGTGTATGAATATTAATCATAAAATCTCTCACTACTGCATTTCTTAATAAATGGAAGAGTCGATGGAAGAGAAGGTTAGATTAATAAAGAACTCCTTATATAGACTAATGGAACTGGAGTTAGAGAATAGAGGCCTTCGACGATAGTATTCCTCTTCCTCTAACAAAGAACAAGAAGCCAAGATACATGAAGAAGAGGAAGATGATTTTGATGTAACGCTAAATGATGATGAGATGGATGATTGTTGCAGGAAGTTCTCCGATTTCATGATGGCTCAGTTGCACAAGAGAATTTCTATTTGGTTATCCATAAATACATCAGTGGGACATGACCAAAATGAAGGCACTTCCTCTAAGGAGTCTTTAAGGCCAGCTGACAAGGGAAAGGGAATTATAGATACGAATAGAATTAAACCCGAAGTTATCAAAGAATATAAGTCACCCTCCCCTTCCTGGCTCATCTGTGAAGAAGCCAAAGAGCCAAGTGGTGTTTGTGGCTGCCATGACCAAAAATACATCGATCAACAGACTGTATGTGAAGAAGAGGCTGCTGCAAACATTCCTTTTATATTCCAGGACCCTATGGCTGAGTACATAAGCATATTCTTCAGTCAACACCAGAGGTCATTTCATGGGCATTTATTAGGTTCCGTATTTACAGATTTTTCATGTTGCATTCCTTTTGTAATTTTTCTTTTTCAGCAGTATGAATTCATGTGGTCTAGTACTCTTATGCTTGCATATTTCTTTTGGAAAATTTAACATAGTTAGCTGAATTAATTACTGTGTATAAGTAGAATTATACATAAATAACCCCATGAGCTAAGCATTTACTATTCAGTTGTTAGAATTTTTATTTTGTGCATTTTAAATTCTGGAGGAAAGTCTCATGGAGATTTTGTTGAATACAAAGTTCATATATTATAGACTCCATGCCCAATGGTGAAGGATACTGGTCTGGAGGTTCTCAGCACCTTATCAACAAGGCACTATCCCCAGTAGGAGCCAATATTGTCACTCATTGCTACATCAGTCTTCAGTTGCTTAAAAAATCAAAGAGAAGTGATGTTTTATGCTAATGTTTGGGCCACATAAGCTATTATAGCTTAATCAGCCCCTCTCCCTTACCTAGTGCTCGGAAAGAGATTTCCAAAGGTATATGGAAGTCCAAAAATGGACTATTGGAGTAGATGTTAAGGCATTTTGATGTCTACATTGGAAAATCCTAGCAAACCAAGAAAATGACTAAGTGTGGAGATAAATCACAATCAATACTCGGTAGCCTTATCATATATTTCATATCAGCGTTCAGACGGGTATGGAGAACTGACTGAATGTGAAACAACGATCCGTGGCTAGCGGGTCACGGTCGAGCATTTATCGGCTATTGGCAGGGTCCCAGGGCACACAACTAAGGTTATCGACATATCACAATCCCGAAAGCCGATATCACATATCGCATCCTGCAAATCCAACAATCCCTCAGTTACAACATACTCCAAACCATGCAGGGGGCGATTTGCGATATATGGTTGCACTACCGGGGAAGGGATGAAAAGTGTTAACAAAGAAAATCATGGAAAAACAGGGGCTAGGCCTCCACTTTTCTCTCTCCTCCACCTGGCACAATCCCACATCCCGACGACCCCACATCACAGCAGTCCCACAATTCAACATGTCAGTGGGTACTAAAAATTTAAAGAACTACAAATCGTCGATTTATGAATTTTGTGTAACATCATCGAGGGGTCGATAAGATAGTTTACAAAGGGAAAGGCCAACAAAATGAGGGTTGCGTCTTCCCTTTATTTCTCCTCCACATGGCATCGACGATCAACATTCAAAGGAGGTTGTAGTCACAAATGGTTGAAAATTGATGTTATTACGATATTGAACAAAATAGTTGGGGAGGACCCAATTTCAAATACAAAGGAAATTCCTACAAAAACAAGGCTTGGCAGGTCACTTTCTCTCTCCTCTCGGAGGCCATGTGGCAGTATGTGATTGGTCTTCAGAGCTGACTGGGCAGCTGACGTGAGAAGTGACATGGCAGTATAATTGATGACATTGAAGAGGACATGTGTTACCTAATTTGAGTGTTTTCGGGGCTTAGATGGGCCCATTTACGGGCGCCACATGTCACCACTCATAAGGTGACACATGGCAATAATGAGGTCACCCTGCAGATCGGTGATCGCAATGGTTAAGGGGTAAACACCTAAGAAAATGATGTAGTGTGATTGTGATATGGGGGACTTCCCCCCCGGATGCAATAAATTATTACGGCAGGGTCTATAATGATCTCGTGTCTGGATTCTCGGCCCGCACCAAAGAAAAAGGTAAAGAGTCCCCCCTTTCCGTGGTTGCGATTGCGATTTCTTTTGGTGGGCCCGACCCCGCGGATCAGCGATTGCGAGGACAAAGGGAAGTGCCACAAGTGAAAAATAGTAAAGTGTCGATATGCAGTATTTGGTGTAACAAAGGGAAAGAAGCCTCCAGATAGGAATTTGAAGGCCATAGCGCCCGAGGGCGAAATCCTTGGTCCCAGGCCCTAGTTATATGCGGAGAGCCACAAAAGGGCCTGTAATAAGGGGGCGAAGGGGGGAAATCAAAAGTACCATTTGTTTTTTCTGTTTTAATTGATTAAAAGGCTCGTGACTATGTTGCGCAGAGAGCATTGTCACAGAGATTCAAATGGGCAGATGAGCTAACAGCTAAGTAATTTAATGGAGAATGGCACAACTATAGAACAGTAAGGGGGGAACTCAGGAAGACTTAATGGCACAACATGGTGCTCCACTCCCTCTACATACAAAAGGACAACTTCTGCACACACCTTTTGTTATGAAACCAGCTCACAAAAAGATAGAAAAGAGAGATCCACGCCTTAGAATTCAGCCTCTTCGAGGGGGCAACCTCCTTTACATTACATAAATGAACAATTCTTGGATGATACAAATGAAAATACCTCCTTTCTATATATAGGAGTCTAAGTGGTCCCAATACAATCAAAGCCTACATAACAATAATATTGTAGGGCACAACAATAACAATAGTGGGCTTCTATGTGGCACAATAGTAACAATATGGGCACTACATGGGTACATCAATATAATAAGTGGGTTATACTAACAACAATAGGGGGGTAATAGGGCACAACAATATAAATAAGGGGTATAACTACAATAGTAATGGGGTAATCACTAGTATTATAGGGACCCAACATGCCCCTCTCCTTCAAAAAAGTGTTGTCCTCAACGCTTGAGTAGTTCTGGATACTTCTGCATAAAATTCTCATCCTCCCATGTGGAATCTTCAGCGGATAAGTTCTTCCACTTGATAAGATACTCTGAAATTGATCGATTTCGTAGCTGTCGAGTTCTTGTTTCTGTGACTGCTTCCGGTTCCAATATAATTTTTCCTTCCTCATCAAGTTCTGGCAATATTGTTTGAATTGGAAGCTTGTCACCTATAACCTTCTTTAAACATGAAACATGGAAGACTGGGTGCAATCGAGAAGCTGCAGGAAGCTCCAATTTGTATGCCATAGTACCAATCTTTTGCAACACCTTGTACGGACCATAATACTTTGGTGATAATTTATTATCCTTCTTAGCTTGCTTTAGGGACATTTGCTTATATGGTTGTAGCCGTAGGAATACCCAATCACCTACATCAAAACTTCTTTCACTGCGATGTTGATCTGCCTGTTGTTTCATTCTATTTTGTGCCAACACGAGGTTATCCTTTAAGAGTTGGAGGACTTGTTGTTGATGTTCGATGTGATGTTCCACTGCCTGAACCTTAGAATTTTCTCTTAAATATGATGTGATGGATGGTGGTTGATACCCATAAAGTGCCATAAATGGGGTCATTTTTGTTGCTGTATGGAAGGAAGTGTTATACCACCATTCAGCCAGAGGCAACCATTTGACCCATTGTGTCTGTTTATCAGATACAAAGCAACGAAGATATCCTTCCAAACATTTGTTTACTATCTCAGTTTGCCCATCAGATTGAGGATGATAAGATGAGCTATGAGCTAACTGAGTACCAAGACAAGAAAATAATTCTGTCCAAAAATTTCCAGTGAAAATGGGATCTCTGTCACTTACAATAATCTTTGGGTTTCCATGTAGCTTTTGAACTGTTTCCATAAATGCAGTAGAAACTGTACTGGCTTTAAATGGATGTGATAATGCACAAAAGTGTGCATACTTGGTAAGTCTGTCAACTACCACCATGATGACACTCTTTCCCTCAGACTTGGGTAAACCTGTGATAAAATCCATTGAAACCTCCTCCCAACGTTGGCTTGGAATGGATAAAGGTTGTAATAGACCCGGTGTCTTAATTGTTTCAACTTTATTTTGTTGGCAAACCAAACATTCCGCCACAAACTTTTGAATATCTGATTTAAGGCCATCCCAAAAAAATTCCTTCTTAACCCTGTGGTAAGTTTTTAAAAATCCTGAGTGCCCTCCTAAGGGAGAAGTGTGCAATTCCATAAGAATCTTTTGTTTTAGCTGGGAATTCTTACAGAGGTATAAGCGATCTTTGTACCATAACGAATCATTTTTCCAGCTAAATGTATCAGAAGTACTGGAATCTTGTTGTAGCTTTCGAATAAGTGCCCACACTTCTTCGTCATTCTTCCATTCCTCCCTTGCTTCGTTTATCCAATCTGGTTGGATAATAGAAATGGCACACAACAATGCTTCCACATCCTCATCCTTTCTTGAGAGTGCATCTGCCACCACATTTTGCTTCCCTTTTTTGTAGATGATTTCAAAGTCATAACCCAACATCTTTGTGACCCACTTTTGTTGCTCTTCAGAGGATAATCTTTGTTCTAAAAAGTATTTAAGGCTATCATGATCCGTTTTTACCTTGAAGTGTCTTCCCATTAGGTAGGGTCGCCATTTCTTAAGTGCATGGAGTATTGCCAACATTTCCTTCTCATAAATAGCTTTGCTTAAAAACTTTCCCTTGATTGGACGACTTTCAAAAGCAATGGGTCTTTCATCTTGCATTAGAACAGCACCAATTCCATTTCCTGAAGCATCACATTCCACAATAAAGGTTTTTGTGAAGTCCGGTGTAGCTAAGACCGGTGCTTGGCACATTGCCTCTTTAAGATGTTCAAAGGCCTTTGTTGCTTCCGGAGTCCATGAAAATGAATCTTTCTTCAATAATGTTGTTAGAGGTGCTGCTATTCTCCCATAATTCTTAACAAACTTGCGATAATACCCTGTCAACCCAAGAAATCCTCGCAGATGCTTTATGGATGTGGGGATTTTCCATTCCTTAATGGCTTTAATTTTGCTAGGGTCTACCTTAACTCCTTCATGAGATACAATATGACCCAAATATTCCACCTCCTGGACTCCAAAGAAACATTTGGATCTTTTTGCATATAATTGTTTCTCCTCCAATAGTTGTAGCACCCTGTCAACATGTTCAACATGATCCTTCCAAGACTTGCTGTAGATTAGTATATCATCAAAAAATACTAACACAAATTTTCTAAGGAATGGTTTGAAAATTGAATTCATCAAACCTTGAAATGTTGAAGGTGCATTGGTAAGGCCAAAAGGCATGACCAAAAATTCATAATGACCCTCATGAGTTCTAAATGCCGTTTTCGGAATGTCTTCAATCTTCATTCTGATTTGATGATATCCCGAACGAAGATCCAACTTGGTGAAGTAAATTGATCCATGCAATTCATCCAGTAATTCATCAATGACAGGAATGGGGAACTTATCTTTAATAGTGAGCTTGTTGAGCTCCCTATAATCTGGACACATGCGCCATGATCCATCCTTCTTGTGCACCAATACTACTGGAGCTGAGAAAGAACTTTGACTCGGTTGAATTATACCAGCCTCTAGCATTTCTGCAACCATACGTTCAATTTCACTTTTTTGGACATAGGGATATCTGTACGGCCTGATGTTTGGAGGAACACTTCCTGGAATCAGATGAATAGCATGATCATGATCACGCATAGGTGGGAGACCTTTGGGAGTCTCAAATACCTTGGAATGATTGTCCAAGACTTTTTGGAGATCTGGAGAAATAGATGATTCCAATGTGGAAACATCTAGCGAACATAATTGTGCAATTACACCTCTTTGCTCCTTTTTTAGAAGCTTTGTCATACCATTAGAGCTGATTATCTTTCCTGGTTTCCCTGCAATACCCCTTAATTCAACTTCCTTTCCTTCCGAAGAAAATTTGATGAAAAGTTCTTGAAAATTAAAAGCTATTGTACCCAAGGATTGTAGCCATTGGACTCCTAGTACAACATCAGCACCTCCCATTGGAATGGAAAGCATTGGGCTAGTCAATACATATTCTCCCATGGATAGCTTGATATTATGGCACTTTCCAGAGCAATTTATTGTTCCTCCATTTGCAATCATCACTTGACACTCTGGTGCTGGATATAGGAAGCAATTCAATTCTTTTGCTACCCTACAATGAATAAAATTGTGGGTGCTTCCTGAATCAATCAACACTATTACCTTTTTCTTCTTGATTTGTCCTTCTATCTTGATGGTTTGAGGAGTGGTAATTCCCGCCAATGCATTACAAGATATGGTCGGATTTATTTGTTCTTCATCTAGGCTTTGTTCCTGGAATATATCCTCTTCTTTTGACCTTTCTTGCTCCTTTTCTTCTTCCTCTTCACAATCTATGTAGAATAATTTCTTCTCAGCACACTTATGACCTTTTGTGTATTTGCTATCACAATTGTAACAAAGCCCTTTTGCTCTTTTTTCTTCCAATTGTTGTGGTGTCAACCTTGTAGGTTGTGGAAGACTATGGGCAACAACACTTCCGTCTTTATAGTTGTGAGTGGTATGCTTCCTAGTTGCCATAATTTTGCTTTCCATTTTTCTTGCTAACCTGAATGCCTTCTCTAATGAATCAGGTTCCCAAAGGCGCACATCATGTTGGATATTATCCTTTAAAGACCCTATGAACACATCAATCCTATGCTCCTCTGGAATATCTTTTACCCTTATGTTCAATTTTTGGAACTCCTCAATGTGCTCCATTATTGAACCCTTTTGTTTGAGACTTATCAATTGGCTAAAAAAAGTGTTGCTTTTTGTATCCTCATAATGTGCTATCAATTCTTCCGTAAAAATTGCCCAAGTGATAAATTGTTTACGAGAACAAAGCCATTGATACCATACAAACTGATTTGGTTCCAAATATAAAGTTGCCATACGTACCTTTTGTGTGTTTTGCACATTATTGAGATCGAAGAATTGCTCCATCTGTAATATCCATGTGGCGGGATCCTTGCCATCAAACTTCCTCATATCGATTTTTGGAACATGGTGAGTCTTCGATCCAACATTAGAGTCTATGGAATCATGATTAACATTTCTTTTGTTCTCATCATGAGTTTCCTTTACTACCTTTTCACCATTAGTGACCCTTTCTTGTAGCAACTTCTTCAATTCATCCATCTTATCATCCATGCCATCAATTTTAGCGTCCATGCCATTCACCTTAGCTTCCATGCCATCCATCTTAGCTTCCATGCCATCCATCTTAGCTTCCATGCCCTTTATCTTAGATTCCACGCCATTTACCTTAGATTCCACGCCATTTATCTTAGATTCCACGCCATTTATCTTAGCTTCTGTTAGCTTTTGTGAGCGTGACATTTGTTGCACTTGTTCTTGTAATTTTGATATATCATGTAGCATTTCTTCCTCTTCTTCATGAGTCATGCTAGAGCTTTCAGGTTCCTTACTAGGTGTTTGCATTTTCTTTCCTCGGGGCATCAGTTACCGATAATAATGCTTTACTATGCCCTTTGAATTCCGTTAAACCAAGCTTACAGAAAAATTTAAAAAAAAACTACACACCTTTTTTCACTTTATAGAAGCCTGATATTGAATCTGATGTATCTCTGTAATTTCGGATCATCCAGTTCTAAAATTGGTATCTGTAGTAGCCTTCTGCGTCCTCTTTCCAATGCCACAAGTCTGAGCCCAATTGGATTCTCCAAGGAAGAGTTATGTGAAATCTCCCACAGTGACTTGCTTTTAGACTGGTTCAGTAGAGCGAACTTGTACGACGTGCCACGAGTCACTGTTTCAACCTTTGAATCTGAAACTTGCCCACAAGAAACTACAGTCCGTCCTCTTTCTGTACCTTTTTACGAAATTTCAATCCGATCCTCAGAGAGAGAGTTATGACGATTTTCCCCAGGTCACCTGTTTTGAATGTAATTCAGGAGTCTGCAAAAAGGCCAACTTCCTCAGATCATATCTCCGAAAATATCGCGCTAAAAGCTCTGAAATTCGGACCCAAAGTTCGCGCCAATTCTTCTCAAATGGGTTTTTTTTGCGACTTCTGAAACGTCACAGAAAAAAAGTTATAGCGAAAATGCCACGATGACCTGTTTGGAGCAGCGAAACCCTAGAATCCAAAGCTCTGATACCAAATGTTATGAAACCAGCTCACAAAAAGATAGAAAAGAGAGATCCACGCCTTAGAATTCAGCCTCTTCGAGGGGGCAACCTCCTTTACATTACATAAATGAACAATTCTTGGATGATACAAATGAAAAACCTCCTTTCTATATATAGGAGTCTAAGTGGTCCCAATACAATCAAAGCCTACATAACAATAATATTGTAGGGCACAACAATAACAATAGTGGGATTCTATGTGGCACAATAGTAACAATATGGGCACTACATGGGTACATCAATATAATAAGTGGGTTATACTAACAACAATAGGGGGGTAATAGGGCACAACAATATAAATAAGGGGTATAACTACAATAGTAATGGGGTAATCACTAGTATTATAGGGACCCAACACCTTTCCCACCCCATCCCTTCTCCAATGAACAACTCACCCATGTATTAAAGTCAAAGTCTACATAAGCGGGCTCAGTAGCAGTGAACAACAGATGGACGTGGCTCAATTCAAGGCCTCCACTGAAGTAGCAAGGGGACGCCTCCTCTCTCCTCTCTCGATTTTATTTCTATGTGCATTTATTTGTGTATATTTGTGAGAAGGATTTTGATCCCTGTTGTAATCTTTAAGTAGGTGGTAGTAGAGCTTTACAGAGCCGGGACAACTAGTCTAGCATGATAGCTATGGCTCGAGGTCATTTATTTTGTAAACTGTAATTTGAGCTCCCCCTCCTCTTATAAACAGGGGGAAGAAATATTATACAGAGGTTCCAGAATTTCTCACCCGCAAGGGCTAAGCTCTATGATACCAATTTGGCTCATAACTCTGTAAGTGAATGATTGTTATCATATATTGTATTACTTTACTCATGCAGATCTATTAGACTATCACAGAAAGGGCTGTGATTCCCCCATCTTAACATTATAATATGTTTTTCCTAATGTTAATTCCATTATGTTTATATTCTTCTCTGAATTCATGTGATTACTTCTGTTAGAAATATCTCAAGACCTCCTCAGAGACGCAGTGGTATGAATATGCTATGCATGTGCCTATAGTTCCTCACAGATCCATTTGTATCGACATTGTTAATGCTAGTGCATGCCTGGATTATTGAAATCATATCTTTAATATCTCATCTTTATGAATCACATCATCCATCCTCTCTTCAATCCATTATTTTTTCTTGTAACTCAAACAAGTGTATAATTTCCCATTTCTTGCATCTCTATGTGTTCAATATGGAATGCTGGATGTTTTGGGCTCTATATGGTGAGTTATGATCTCTCTTAATCCTATCTCATTTACTCAACAAAGCCTATTAAGTTGTAACCACCTTTGAAGTAATCAACATTCGTTCTTCTATGTGATACCACTGGGAATTATGAGTGTGAAGCAATACCTGAAATGCGTAACTCATACCTTTGGAGGAATGAACCAAGCCCCCCTCATACATTTTTTGCGTGACAATTGGAGTGTTGCAACCCCCTCACATATAAACTTACAAGCACTCCTCTATTTAAGATGTCCTAGGCACTGGTCTGTAATCAACCCATACATTTTATCTAGGAGGCTTTCTATCTCCCTTGCAACACTTGTGCCACAAGGTGCTAGATTTAGTGACAACAATGCTGATGATATCATTATTCTTGCAAAAATCCATGATGAACTAGACAATAAGCTTAATAATCTCCATGTCTACTGCTCCAAGATGGGTATGATAGTTAATACCAAAAAATCTAAAATCATGATAACTAAATCCAAAAAGATCACCCATGGTAGCTTCGTCTATGACAACCATTGCTTACAATAGTATTATTCTTATAAATATTTAGGTATTCACTTTCCTTATCAACTCAATTGGAATTACAACATTATGAAAAGGATTAATGGAGGCTCTAAAGCTTATTATGAACATGAAAACAATTGTAAGTTAGTCGATATTCGCATTTGGAGTAAAAAAATTTCCTCTTTGACACTCTTGTCACCCTTGTTGTCTTATACAGATGTGAAGTTTGAGGCTGCAGTATATCTAGAGAGTCACAGATAAAAATTGAGATGATTCAAAAGCAATTCATAACCTACAACCTCAAGATCAATGGAAATACTCCCCATCCTATCTTATTGATTGAATTTGGCTTGTCCCCCATTGAAAGTATGACTATGTTTAGATATCTGATGTATAAGAAGAATATTTACAAAGAGGAATCTAAGAGGGTCCCAAAGATAGCCTCTAACTTTAGTGAAAAACCACCAGCTTTGCCTTAAGTGTGAGTGGCATAAGGATGCCTAGTCTTGGCTCAACCATTAGGGGATTACGGAGGAGGTCATCATGGGAAGCAAGGATAGTGTTAAAGAGGCTATTACCTCCAATTTTAAGGAAACACTGTGGGATGATAAGGAGATGGAGGGTAAAAGGAAGTTAACATACTATAAGGAGGTGATCAACCCCACCCTCAATAACCAGAATTATCTCTCTGTGTTGACCAACACTAAGAAAAAATGAACATTGCTAGGATAAGAACTAATTCTCATGAACTTTGAAGTGAAATTGGGCGACGGTCTACTCCCTAGATTCCTTGGGATGATAGAATCCATGTGATTTCTGATACTAAGAGGGTGGAAGATGAAAAACACTTCATTGTAAACTAGCCTTCTATTACTCACATTTGCTTTCAATTCACTAACATTTGACATACTTCTAATCTTCTTGACTTGTTAAGGCAGCCCAGCTATAGCGATTTTGGAGATCTTCTTTCCCTTCTTTTTGATCATAGAAATAAGATTTTGAAGAATCTTAGTTAGATTGTTTTTCTTTTTCTTTTTCGTTTCTTGAGGTCTGATAGACTACGATGGTTTTAGATGACATTAATCATCATCATCATCATCATCAATTACCTATTGAAATATAATTAGTAATTAAATTTGGTTATTCTTTAAAACTATCAAATATTTACAATTTTAAAGTTTGCATATCATTATTGATATTTACATAAATTTTAAAATTTCCATCTTTAAGGTTCGATCAAGATTTAGGGCTCGATGAAGCAATAAATTTTGATCAAGCTCCTAACCTAGGGAGTTTTAATGCTCAATCGAGATATTTTTTTAATGCTCGAGGAGCTCGATCGAGCAATTAAATCTCTTTCTCTTACAAAAAAGTGTAACCCAAATCCATGCTTTCAATCTCTATAAGAAAATTAAAATTAATCCACACCCATAGTAACATATTGATCATTTATTTTATTTTACGAAATATTATATTTACGAGATAAAACATTCAAAGCCATAAAAATGTGAGCTAACTCAAAATATTGTATTATAAATATTGTATTATAAATAGGGTGATGTGTAAATTTTGTTCTATGCCTTTTATAAATAGGGTAATGTGCAAATTTTGTTAATAAATATTGAGCTAATTTTTGAGGTGTATATCAGCAATATATTGTATATAGATATTGATCTGCTCCATGTATTATTGTGGCCATATTCATGTACGTTTGTCATTTGTGTCACAGTTGATGTCGTTGGATGTGACCTAGATTGTTGCGGTGGCATTCATGAACATGTGAATTAGGACCACAGGAACATAATTAATAACAAAGATAAAGAGCATGCCTAATATGTTGAATACTGCAACATATAACAAATCGGTCTGTGCCTACCAATTCGTGTACACCCAGCGATCTCCCTAATGAGGTGACCTTTCCCAGCCCCATAGACTTATTACAGCAGAAAATATCATGCATTTAGGGCAGGGACTTGTTTCTCTGCAGGGACTTGTTTCTCTGCAACTCGTTTTGTTTTTTTTAATGTTATTACCCAAAGGAGAATTGATGTTTTAAATGAATTTGGTAAATTGCTTTACTTTTCATTATAAAAAAATTGTAATTTTTTAAGCTAATAAGATTAAATAAATTGATTATTGTTATAATTCAAAAATATATATAAAAGTTAAATGTATGAATGATTTATTTAAAAAATGTTTTATTTTTGAAAAGTATTTGTTCAAATTCGAATAAAAAGACCATGAACATTACTTTTTAATTATTTGAATTATTTATTTTCAACAAATTTTATAAATTGATATCACTTAATTTTTTATTTTTATGTTTTTTCTAACATATCCATAATTGGTCACTAATCTATTTTAATTAAAAAACATAAAATCATCACAATTACCTAAAAATAACACCTCACCTCAACTACTCAAACATTTAGTATAAATAATTTTTACTTATTTTTCCCTAATAACTATTTTAATTTTGAAACTTAATCCCCTTAAAATATTTGAAATCCCTTCAGAGCATAAATTGAAAAATATACATACATATCGTGTCGTTTGTATGTTTTCTCATTTAATCATAAGGCTATATAGTCGATAGGGAAAATGACAGTGGGAATGATCGTGAACCTGCGTTTTCTCAATAAGGAAAATGTTTTCCTGGACCATGTGTTGTTGATAAAGTATTAGGCGTTTCAGAAAGGAATGTTGAGATGCGTGCTATTTCCAAGATGACACTGAGTCCACTGTGAATATCATTCCAAATCTTCAATTACAGTTAAGAAAAATAAAACATATCGGATGCCCTTGACTATGGCTTTTCACTCCTCATTGTTTGAAATTGTCCTAATGGGTAAAACTATGTTGAGTTTTTGAGTTTTTGTCCTAAGGTATAATATCTTATACCTTATAATTTTAATTATGAAAAAGAGAGTTTTGCGAATTTGTTTAATAGGTTGATGTAATTATTTTAAATATGTTATAAGTAAATCAATATATTATAGGTTTCTAATTTGCTTTTCATGTGATTAAGTATATTTAAATTATGGTCTAAAGATATAGACACAGAATTTTGAGGATTAATTCAAGTAGTTTGTATTTTTATTACCTAACACATTTTTGCTTGTTATAGATTAAAACATCACCTCCTAGGGTCTAACAGAAGGGGACAACACCTTCTAAGTCACTGTGCGAAGAATTGATTTGTGGAATGCTCTAGAAAGAAGGAAATGAAGGCTTTAATGCTCGTTGTTTTGGTTAATCAGCATTAGGTATAACAATGCCCAATGTTAGAAATACTTGAGCAACACAGGTCTAATAATGCCTCAATGACAATGTCTTGCAACACTAGAGCACGATTTTGCATGGATAAGGTTTAATCAGGGTAGATTTTATCGCTCGAAGTGGATGAGGACCAAAGCACTCGACACGGTCAAGAAAGTGTCTAGATTCAATTTGATCACTCGTGAGAGAAACTTAGATAAATAAGCTTTCCATAAGTCATAAAGTGCAAAAAGTTCTAATGTTGGAATGTTGTCTGAAAGCTAACGTATAGTCTCCTTCCACGATAAGCTTGCACAAGTGCGTTTATATCGGTGAGTGATGGTAAGGAAAGGACTCAGGTAGAGGTTACATAAGGAACGATCATGTACATTTCGTTGGTACAATACAAATTTACAAGTTTTTCCCCTATTTCATTCATGTTTTGCATTGATGTTAACTTCTTTTCTTCGATTTATATATATGCACGTATATAAATCCAAGACAAGCATGTAAATATTAATCGAAAACATGAATGAAATTGCGGAAAATATTATAACTTTGTATTATACGAGCCAAATGTACATGAATGTGCCTTATGTAGCCTATGCCTGAGTCACTTCCTCAGTAGCACTCACTGGCAACTATACATGTTTGTGAAAGCTTATCAAAGAAGTAGACTATATGTTAGTTTTCTAACAATATTTTGATATTATAATTTTTTCCTCTTTGTCACCTATACAAAGCTTATTTACATAAGTTTTTCTCATGAGTGATCACATTGAATCTAGACACTTTCTTCATTGTGTATGGTGCTTTGATCCTTATCCACTATGAGTGATCAAATCTAAATTGATCAAACCTTATCCATGCAAAATTGCACTTTGTTGTGTCAACTTAATGAAACTAGGGTAATTGCATCCCTTTGTTGCTCAAGTAACTCTAACACAGGGCATTGTTACGCCTAGTGTTACTCATATAGAACATCAAGGGAGTGTTGAAAACTCCAAGTCATTTTTTTTGGAGCATTGGACAAATCAATTCTTAGGAAACTGACTTGGAAGGTGTTGTCCCCTTCTATTGGACACTAGGGGGTGTATTTTTGAGCTATAACATTAGTAAATCAACAAACTCCATTTACAACACATACATTGCGTTGAATATCTCTTTTTTTTGTAAGTTGTCTTTATATTCTGATATAAAATATTTACATTAGTTTCTTAGCAATGGACTCTCCCATAGCCTATAGACCAAAGTTTCCCTTAGAGCCACCATCGAGGTTTGGTTTCATAAAATTAGGGGGAAGGTATAACTAGTGTGAGGGGGAGGATGGAGTTTATGAGGGAAGTGGGGGCGAGAGTTGGGTAGGAGAAGAGGGAATATTGAGAGCAACAATAATACATTCAACAAAGTCTGGGTCTTTCTATTATGAGGAAGAATGATTGGAGATAAGGTTGCTTTCTTTGATATTTCAAAGAAAGGTGTTCCAAAGGGAGAGGTTGGAGTCCTGAGAGTTGCAGAAGATACATTTATTTCATTCTTTCCATAGATTCAAAACGACAAAGCCAGGTGCAACGACTAAATCTCTATTGAGAATGAGATTACAGAAAGTGGAAACAAGGAAATTACCGATCATGTCCAATGAGCAATTCTTTGGTTGGAAAGGTTGTCTAAAGAGACTAAAGAATTAGTTCCAAATATCTTAGGCTAGAGGACAGGATTGGAAAATATATATATGGTTTTCTTAGCTAGCTTGACATCAGTAATAGAGTGAGGGACCAACATAACCCACAGAATTAAGCTTATCCTTGGTTAATTATTTTCTATGGAGAAGAATACCATGAAAATAATTTATCTTGGAACAAATCTTTTGATGTTATGTTTAAATGGTATCTTGTAATTTGGAGTTTCAGTGTGATTGACCACAAGGAAGTAAGCTTCCTTGATGGTCAAATAATTCTATGGAATATATCCCCAACAAAGGTTGATGGTCAACTAATTCTATGGAATATATCCCCAACAAAGGTTGTCTCGATATTTAGAAATGGGGATTTTTTCATGTGGAAAAAATTCCTTAGACTATTCAAGAGCTTTGGCTCATAAGGGGATGTCCCAAAAATTGGGTGATTGGCATCGATAATAATTGGCCTCTACGGATATGCTTTCCCAGTAATTAGACAAATTAATTTTCCCATGAGATTACACAACATAGTTTATATGAAGATGTTCTTGGGAAGAAAGTTTGGGAAATTAATGCCAAGACTCATCCCAAAAGTGAGTAGTTTTTCCATCCTTCACTTCCCAAATGCAATTTTCTTGTACTAAATATTTTCCTTTATGATCCAAATTATAGATAGATGAGCTCCTTCGAAACATAGTTGTGTGGATTCATTGTTCATTAGGAATGTCGTTGTGCTATTTACCATACCATATTTTCTTCCATTACGTTCTTGTAACTAGCACCACTAAAGTTTGGCTCCTAGGAAAGTGTTTAGATTTTTTTTATCCTGGAGGCCCAATCCTCCTGATATTTTGTAGAGACATAATTTCTCCCAAGAAACTAATGCCCATTTTTTCTCATTTTTCTCTTCTCCCAATAAGAAAGTTCACTAAAGGACTTTGATTCAATAAAGGATGCTTTTGGGTGTTGTAATTGTAGAGAGTAGATACATGGGTATGGCATGTAGGATAAATTTGAGGATAGTTATACTGTCTATGTTAAATGAGTGGAAAGTATACCTATCCAATTAGTTGGTAAACTTTTGAATTGGGCTAAACAAATTTTTGGTACATTGGAAATTGGGAGCTAAAGGAGAGCCTCAATAGGTAGTGTATAAGGTACTTTTCTTCAATCCCAATAGATCATTGAGATGAAATTGAATAGTAAGGTGAGTGTTGAAGAAGAATATCCTAGACTCTTGTGAATTGATACGCATGTCAGAGTCAACCATGAAATCATCCAAGAATTTTCGAAAGGTTAATGCTTCTCAAATAGATGGAATACCCATGATCATTATATCATTGAAAAATTACTAGCGTAAGGCTTTCTCATTAGAATTAGAGAACCATAGAGACTTGATGGAACTATTGGGGTCCTAATATCAGTTTATAGATTCATTCCATCTTATATGTATTTGTCAATCAGAGGTCCATCTGATTATTTCAAGGTTATCGAGGAAGACGTATGGAGGCCACATGTTCCCTACCCAGCATTGATCAACTATGAAATATAAGGTCGTTAGCCCAAAATGGTTCTAAATCAATCCAACAGAAATTAACAAACAAAATAACAACAATCTTAAATAACATCAAATCTAAGTAACAACAACCAGGAGTAACAAAAATTCAGAGTAACACTAATCGAGAGTAACAACAAAGAAATAAATAGAAAGAATAAAATACTAATGATACCAGTAAAAGACATACCTAAACCACGTGAACTATATTCGAACATCACCTGATCAAAAGAGTGGGCTCACTCTCAGATCAGGGTTGTGGCCAAGAATTATAGACTACAGAGAATTATATTATGTTGATATTCTCATTAATACATAAAACAAAATTACAAACTAAACTTATGTCGTTACACACCAAAGGAAGATCCTTCAATGTTTGGTCTGCTCCATATGTGTTATCTCCCCTTTCTCTCTAATTTTTGTGTTTTAAATACGCAAACAAAAAAGGGAAATTTACAACAAATTCATTACAAAATGATTTCCCTTACAATTTAGATTGATTACCAAAATATCCATAAGAAAGATGAGATCTAAGAGATATTTCCATCATGATTCAATTGGAACAAGTCAAATTTGGTATTGCAATTGGAGAAATTTGGAAAATGCCCATAACAAAAAATATACTAAAATGTCCTTCGAATAAAATTACTTTTCTCTTAATCCAGACTGAATTGTGGAAAATTGCTCAATCAAAAACTAATTTGGTCTGTTTTGCACAAAACCTATGTCTTGAATTTTCGCGATTCTTCTACGGTTGCCATAAAAGTCCAATGCAAAATTGTCACATTTTTTCCTAGTCAATTTCAAAGTTTGAATAATTGATTATGAGATGAAGATCAAATTTGCAATCTTGAAGAGATCTTGGAGGCTAAAATCGTGAGTGATGTCATAAGAAATTCATTAATAAACCATCATTGGAAAGATGATGCATAATAATCATCAAATTATTAAAAATAAAGGAGAAAAAGTATTACTTATCCATAAGAGCATAAATAATTATGAAATGTAATTATATGATGAATTATGATAAATAGAACAGTAAAAATGGATGAAATGGATGTTAAGAAGTGATAATAATAATGATAAATTAGTGGCCCAACATCTCCCCCAAACTAAACATGTGGCATTTCCTCATGCAACCCGCATTTGTATTAACCAAGTTGCAATACAATAATAAAAATGCTAACCCCAACTCATGACATTGATGGAACAACAAGCTTCTTCCCCAAATGCTTCTTCAAAACAATAGTTATTCAGTTCTAGCAATGTTGGTGAAGTTGTAAACATTTGCACATTGACTTTTAACCATATGTGTATGAGGTTGTAGCAAAATATGATACAAGTAACAACGAACTCCATTAACCATTTTCTCAAAAACTACAAATCAAATGTTTCTGAAATTTTGTAGGAAGATTTCGACTATATTAATACCTCTTCACTCCAAATATCAATGCTATATGATAAAAAAATCCCAAGAGATAAGTAGAATGGTTGTAGGTGATAGTGCATGATTTCTAGAGTCTTACAAATTGGTTTAGCTTGAAAATTTCTAAGTTTGTGGTAGCTCTTTGTTGTCCAAAAATACCAAGAATCTAGTTGATAGTTTTAAATATATACGCAAATCAATTTATGCATTGTATAAAAGTGAAATTTTATGCATTAAATGAGGAGGAAATGAGAAAAAATACATCATGCATAACAACTCCTCCCCAAAAATGAACATGTTGCATTTCCTCATTCAATACACTAGAAAACAAATTGAGGTGGTTGTTGTTGAAATTCTTACTTGGTGTATAACAACATGGAATAAGGAAGGTTTTCAGAATGAATAAGGATATTGATGGATAATAAAGAATATTAATGGTGTGGTCATGATAAGTAAATTAATGAAAGTAACACTCTCCCAAATTGGAAGCTTTTGTGTCTTTGAAAAAAATGGGAAGCGGTAAAGGAGGGGAAATAATGGTTGAGAAATATGAGCGAATGATACTTAGTAGCTTTTTCATGACATTCTCTTAAAATTTTAATAAATCAGTTACTTATTCTATTTTACCTCAAGTTTTATGTCCATAAAAGCATGGAATCACATGTATGGACTGATATTTGTTGAAGTTGATGTGAACGGTGGAAGCAATGCAAGTTGAAAGAAAGTAATCAGAAAGTGTAGCAGGGTTTCCTTGCACCAAATTGATTAGTTTCTCTTTCACCAAGGTTTCTATAAAACATCTCATGAGTAGCCTCACTCAGTAATCCATAACCTCAATTACTTCAATATATATTATAGTGAGATAATCATGTTGTGAATTTCATGAGATAATAATGGATAAAAGGGAATATAAAAGAGGGTAAAATGATGAGAAAAATATGCATTCCCTAGACCCATAAGCCTATGTTGTTATGAGCACAAAAATTGTGAGAATTAGTTATCCTAGCCTTTGCTTCTCAAGGTTTGGCTAATTACCTAGGATTCAGAATTAGGCCTCTTTATCCTACCCAAAAATAATAGTAGTATTGTTAAGATACGAATAAATGGAGACTGATTAGGCAAAGCAACTATCTTTTGTTAAATATATGAAACTTATAGAATAAAGGAATGACAGATTAGGTGATACAAAATTTTAAATATCAAATATCCTAAAAGTTTCATTCTTGACATGTAAAGTGAATATGTATAACTCAATAATACTTATAACCATAACCATCATCATCTATGAACGGATTATGTATTACCCCATGAACCATGAGTTCTAGCAAACCTTATCTATGCAACAATATGCTTCATCAACAATTAGTTTTGAGAACAAAAGGTATGCAGGTAGATCATAGTATTGAAGTAACTTCTATACCATAGGCATGTTCACTATTGCGAGCAGGCATCCATAACCTTGACACGGAAGTCGTTTTAACCCATTGATGCCAGTTTCCCATCTATTAGAAATAAGTACATAGTGACAAAATAATTTCAATTTACTTAGATGTCAGCTCAACAAGTTAATAACAATTCCTTTCGTGGTAGCTAACGAAAGTGAACAAGGCAATTTAAGATGAGACCTCTTGTCCTTCAGTTTTATGACCGAAGGCCATTACCCTGTCTTGGTGACCAGTAGTGGTAATGTCACTTTATTATGACCTATGATCATGTTAGTTTTGTTTGTGATGAGACCTCCTATCCTGTAGTTGTCTATTTATTTTTATGGTTATTGTTAATCAACAAAATATTACTTAATACATGGGGTGGTAGGTAAGCTCCTTAAGAGCTAGGGAGGGCATAAAAAGTTTTATAGTAACTATTTTCAACTTCGGTAGTTTTGATTTTCCAAAACTAATAACCTTGAAATGACCGTTGATAAAAACATTTTTCTTTATTAAGATTGGGGTTGAGGAACAATTCATTAGATAGTGAAAGAAAGATTTAAATACAATTTTATGGTCATCGTCATGAATTTTACAAGATCGGGGACTTGACAACTTAGGAAAGTTGAAAGTTGGCATGATGATATCATCTTTGCATAATTATTCCTTAAAAATAATATTATCTTTATAGATAAACAAAGATAAATTGACTACCCAATCATTATGTCAAAGATGACGTAGACCATTAAAAGTGTTTCCCATTCACCAAGGAGAAAAAAATCGAAAATACTTACATGTGTTGAATGAAATGTGAAAATTGGCCAATAACATAGTTGTGACTAAGATAACAAGAACCGTGACTTAGCAACTAAAAATTTTGATAGAGGTAAAACAATTGTGACTGAGGGAACAACAAGGAAATGGAAAATGGCGTTGCAACTAGAGTAGCAGTAGGGAAAGGGAAAAAGGTGATGCGACTAGAGTAGAAATAGGGAAAGGGAAAAGGGCGCTATGACTGGAGTAGCAACAAAAGGGCGTTGCAACTGGAGTAGAAGTAGGGAATGGGAAAAAGGGAGTTGCGACTAGAGTAGCGACAATGAAAGGTAAAAAGGGTGTTGGGACTATAGTAGCAAGAAGGCAAAAAAAAGGAAAGAGTAGATGTGACTTAGGGAACAACAATCGTAACTAAGGTAGAAAAAATTATGATTCGAGATTTATTTATCTAATACTATCATTGTTGCATGTTACGATCTCTAAACTACCCAAACGATTTTAAGCTTGTAGACATGAAGTATCCAGTATGACTGTGGTAATCCTTCCTAAAGACTAAGTCAATTGGCGATCCTAGTAAGGTAACATGGAGGATCAATAGTCATCCAACAATCATATTCACTTTACAAAATAATGAGGAATTAAGATTGATGACAAGACTTACCATAAGAATTTTTGATATTAGTTCTAAGGGAACCCTATACTTGATAAGACTAGGGAACAAAAGTATAGATTTGGAGCAACATCATGAAACTTAATAACTTCCTTCTTTTATTTTGAGAACAAAATATGTGACCTTGAACTAAAAAACAGTTGAAACATAAAGACATAAGAGAAATTAAAAAAAAAAAAAAAAACAACATTTTTATTGATAAACAATAAATAAATAAATAACTTATGTTACAACGGTTGTGATTTTGGTTGCAACAATGTTGTTTCCTAAGGGGACATCAATCTCTTTCCAGGAACAAAAATTATTTGGCCGAAATGACTTGGATCTTAAAATGGAAATCAATTCCCCATTTATCCTATTCTAAATTAGTTAAGTGATGGAAAGTATTCATGTTGTTTTCTCTGTGTTGGTGAACAATAACGGGAGCAATTTTGCAAGAAGCTCTTATGATCAATTTTTTTTTTAGATCATGGCATATAAAAAGAATCAAAATAATATAATATTAAATTTATTAATATATTCTTGGATGAAATTCTCTTATTTCATTACCATTTCCTTCAAGAATCAGTTGTTCATAAATTGATCTCTTTATTCTCCTCGAACCTGTAGAAAACAAGCATATATCTGCAACAAAACATGAAATCATGGATGAAGAGAGGTGTATGGGCTATCTTAATTCAAGAAATATGTAAAAGAATAACAAGTGGTTTCTCTATAGAATAAATCCAAAGAAATAAATAAGAAAGTAAAACTTATTTGTCACTTGTGGGAGAGCAGTGGTCGACCATACTAACTAGCAGTGTTTTAATCATAAATCCTTTGTTTTTCATCTGATTTGAATGATTCCAAAGAAAAATGAAATTAAGTTCAAATAGATATCACCAATAGAAACAAGCTTTAAAAATTCCATGATATGATATGTCAAATTTACTTAGAACAACTTGCACAACAAAGTGATTTTCGATTTTCCAACTTAGACCAACAAATGATATTTTAAGCATAACTTTTTCATTTGATGATGGATTGAAATAATTTAAATTGGATGTTAGAGTAGGTTTATTTATATATCTCCAATATACATAGGTTTTTAATACAAGAAGAATTGATAGCTAAAATGTGCTAAGGAATAGCCGAAAAATATAGTTTTAAGGGTGATGATTTACGATTAATAGTTAGTATTCTCGTCATAACTTTCTCATATGATATCAAAATCGAGCGATTCAAATTGTGTTGTAAACTAGAATAATATATAAATACACCATAGAAATATATTAGCAAAATCTAGTCATTTAGGCCTCCAAAAACAGATTGCCCCAACTCTATTCCTCAGCGCCCTACTAGATATCCTGTCAATGTTTTGCTCATAACCTCTTCGTTTCAAATCCAAATTGAGTGAAAAAAATTGGATTATAAAGTAGACATAAAGTGATACTTAGGATATAAATACATTTTGAAAATATGCTCATTTTCTCTCTCAAAACATGATTGTCCCGACCTTGTTTTCAGTAATTTCATAAAGCCCAGAAACCATAAGATATGATAATCAAGCAATTTTTCCAAAATGGTAATAAAAATTAATATTGTTGTTTGTATAAATGTTATTTTCAATACAATATATCTATATACATAAAGACATTCAAATATTTATTACAGATGTTAGTTTCCACAGCGTGTTGCAACAAAAACAACTATTTTTACATATACATCAATTTATTTATTTATTTATCTCCTTATTTATTATATTTTCTACACTAACGTACTTTACCTTGAAAATTTTATGTATAAGAGTATTTCCAATGGATCTATTTTTGAAATAAGGCCTTAAGTATTCACACACCCAAATCTGAAAAATGCACGTTAATAAATACTAGGGTATGAGAGAAAAACATCCCCATTAAGGATGGTGCCAAGAATTGTAGAAGTATGAAGTGATGTTGCAAGAAAATGAAAGAGTGGAATTTTTTTTTTAAATATTGTCTTAGATTTCTTGATTTCCCATATTTTTCATATCATGAAGTTTATTGATCTCGACTTGGTCCTGGATTGTGTTGATCCTTCCTTTTTTGACCTCTACTTATGATTTTTGGGGGTCTTCTTCTGCCCCTTGGCTTTATTTCCCTATTCATGCAATCTAAAAAATATAGAATTAAATTAAAACAACCAAAACAAATCTAATTCTGTAGTCCTAGAAAGGGGGTGCTACAAATGACATCTGACCAGGCTGAGAGAGTGGGTTTTTGCAGTAAAAAAGGTAAAGAAACAAAACAAATGAGGCAATATAATGCTCGGGTCCTAGAAAAGGTTTGGTTCAAACATCGCCTAACTAGGATGAGAGGGTGGTTCATATAATCAATCAAAAAGAAACAAATTAAAATAATTAATTAATCTAGTGCTCAAGTCGTGGAAAAAGGTTACTAGAAACCTTGCCTAACAAGGACAAGGGAGTGGTTGCTATAATCAATAAAAATGTAGGAAACAATCAAAGAAATAGAATGCTTGGGTCTTGGAAAATGTTCGTTGTAGAGCCTCACCTAACCATGATGAGAGAGTGGTTCCTATAATCAATCAAAAGGCAAGAAATTAAAGTAATTAAAAAAATCTAATGCTCATGTCTTGGAAAAGGTTTGGTGCAAGCCTCGCTTGACCAAGACAAGGGAGTGTTCCTATGGTCAATACTAGTTGTACTTTTTTGCATTTGATAGCCTCCCAGACAATGACACCAAAATGTTGGGTTCCTAAGATCAGTTTATAGATTCAGTCCCTCTTACATATATTTCTCAATCCACAACTCATCTGATTATTTCATAGTTATTTTGTAAGGTTTATGCAGGCCACAGGTTCCCTACCCAACATTGATCAACTAGGAAATACAAGATCGTTGGCCCAAAAGGGTTCTAAATCAATTGAGAAGAAGTTTACAAAGAAAATAACAACGATCATAAATAGAATCAACTCTAAGTAACAACAATTAGTAGTAACAACGATTTGGAGTAACAATAATAAGGAGTAACAACAATTATGAGTAACAACAAGGAAATAAACAACAATCATAATATATTAATGATACTAGTAAAAGACATACCTAAACCACAATATCTATATTCCAACAACACTTGATCAAAAGATTGGGCCCAACTCTCTGATCAGGGTCATCGCTAAGAAATATAGACTACATAGAATTACGATATGCAGATATTCTCATTAATTTATAAAAAGGAATTACATTTTTAAGTTCTGTTGTTACCCACCAAAGGAAGATCCTTCAATATCTATTCTGCTCCATATGTGTTATGTCTCTTTTATGTCTTTTAAATACACAAACAACAAAGGAAAATTTACAACAAACTGATTATAAAATGATTTCCCTTAGAATTTAGATTCATTACCAAAATTTCCATAAGAAAGATTAAATCTTAGAGATATTTCCATCATGACTCAGTTGAAACAAGTCGAATATGGTATTGAAATTTGAGCAATTTGGATAATGGCCACAATATAAAATCTATGTCCTGCGAATAACCTTTATTTTCTCTCAATCTAGAGCGATTTGTGGAAAACTACTAATTCAAAAACTAATTTGGTTTGTTCTGCACAAAACCAATGTCTCAGATTTTCAAGATTCTTCTTCTTTTCCCTTAAACATCCAACAAAAATTTGTCACCTTTTATCCCAATGAATTTATGAGTTGGAATATTTGATTATGAGATGAAGATCAAATTTTCAATCTGGAAGAGATCTTGGAGGCTAAAATCATGAGTGATGTTATAAAAAATTCATTAATAAACCATCATTGGAAAAATCATGTGTAATGATCATCAATTTATTAAAAATAAAGGAGAACAGGTATTACTTATCCACAAGGGCATAAATAATTATGAAATGTAATCATATGATGAATTATGATAAATAGAAGAGTATAAATGTATGAAATGTATATCAATAAGCGATAATAATAATGATAAATTAGTGGCCCAATAGGAACCAATAGTAAGAACTTATTTTAGAAACTTTCCCAACCCTTCAAATGTAAGGATGAAGATAAATGGGGAAAGAGAATTGCCTTGAAAAATTCCTCTAGAAGGGTTGAAGGCCTTATAGGGAGATGTCATTAGCTAAGATAGAGAAGAAATCAGAGGAGATGAGAGAAAGAATCTATGTGTTCCAATATTTTTAGAAACCAAATGCTCTGAGAATTTCCAAAATGTAAGGCTAGCTTAATTATCAAAATTCTTTGATAAATCAAATCTTGGGCCACTCTTATCCCATCCAAAATATGTGTTCCTTCAACATAGCATGTCCACTCTTCAGAGATTAGTGACAAAAGAAGGGATTTCAAATAATTGGCAATGACATTAGAGATTATTTTGTAGATATTGTTGCAAAGGGAAATAGGACAAAAACCATCAAGGTCCTCTGAACTGGCTTTTTTTTGAACGAGTCTTTATGGGGATTTATCCTACAATTATGGGGTACTTTGTACCCACAACACTACCTAGGGAAGTCAAAAAAAGTAGTGTTTACAACCTATCAGTCCCACACTCATGCATATGCAAGTAAAGGAAACAACAAGAGGAAATAGTATGGTGCACCTTTTATTAAGAATCATATGTTTGCAACAAATAGTTGAAATAGTATTCATAGATATTCTCTCTTCATTTACTTGTACCTTCACAAAAATAATAATCTACCATATCCATCTTCTTGTAGTACCTACTAGCACTAGAATAAAATCAAAACTAAGTACATTAACATTTAACAAATACAAGGAGATTAATTTTTTGGGGAGAAGATTCAACTATTTCTATTGTAACATGGTGTACAAGTTTTTCTCCTCCTTATTCCTATCCCATTTTCTCCATCTCACCATAGCTTATTGTCAATGTGAACAATGTTTGTGTATTATCTCAAGGAAACCCATATGCATGTATTTCGATAGCACTTCATTATGTAAAACGTTTCCCCTTTGTTCCATGGATGGAAATGCTTTTTAGATATCTTGTAGGAGTGATATTATTGAACCTAGAAATCTTTTTTACCATGTTTGATATGGTCCTTTCATCCTTATCCTAAAAAAGTGGTCAACTCTGACCCTATTTTCACTTATCCATTCACATCATCACTTCAGTTCCCTCTTGCAGTATAATTGGAGAACTATTAGCCTTTTAACTCTCCCTCTCAGGTAATTTGGAGTGTTATTAGGCCTAACAACATTCTCAACTAGTGTATGGAGGGAATTCAAGGTAAAATAATGTCTTTTCTTGAAGCTTCCATCGACCAATTTCTTCATCTCAACATGCAATATTTATTCTTCCATAATGTACCTAAGTGGGTGACAATTTGAACTATAACATATGTCCCCTAATGTACTACCTTAGAAGAGAAAGTGATGGAAAGAATATAGTAGAATAAAACTAGTGAGCTAGGCAGAGGGAGGGAATCATGGATGTAAGACCTATAAAGGCTACAAAAATCATATTCAAATCCATATAAAATACATCCCTGAGGTAGGGATACCCATACTCGGTACTAAAAGAATAGAGCATGGCCTCCCATGCAACATATTGTGGACTCATATTATCAAGCACTAGTCATGATAAAGTTTAGATATTTGGCACAATAGCTATCAATAAAGTTAAGGACATATAAATGAATTACTAAAGGATGACCCTCAAAGTACATAATAAATTTTCCAACGTAGCTTGAGGGAGGCAATGAGCTTGAGTGAGGTAGCCCCATGCCCCAAGGTCTTCGACTGCTCTTGATGGTACAACTCAACTACATGCAAATGAATGAGTTAATGTCGATCATGTAAGGAGACCATTTGATTAGTGGTCATTAAGGGATCCCATTAACAGATGTAAGTGAGACCACCAATGAAAAAATTAATGGTTCCAAACATACCTAACATAATATATGGAGTGAAACTTAATGAGATGATGTCAAGCACACAGAGAATCAGTCAATGTGGGTTGATGAGGAAAACCCATTATCAACTATGAGGAAGCATGGCACAGATGACTGCAAGCTCCAACGTACTAGACTTTTTCTATATCTACATCCTAGATAAAGTTTTAATTTGAATGGTAAGAGATCTGTCAAAGTAGAGGCTTAATGTATCGCTCTTCATCCGATAGAAATATGACACTAATATGAGGTCTTTGATGATATAAGTTAAAGAAATATTGCACCATTGACACAGGGATGTCCAACAAGAAAGGTAGAAAGATACTTCCAAATGGCTAACTCTAGTTAGGACATCCATTTCACATATAACAACATGACACAAATTTGAACTTTGTATCTTATATTGAATAATACCATGTAGACACAGTGGATACATAGGAGGCATCACTAAAACCTAAAGGAAAAATGGTAACCAATCAACTAAAATACATAATCAATAATAGAGGGACTCAACTCATCATGATGGTGTGGATCTAAATCCTCGCAAAGAACAACTATAAGATAATGATTCAAACAAGTGTTATGTTCAAGGCAAATTGATAACTTCCATTACAAAACATGATACATAAGACTCTTCCCCCCTTTCCATTTTTTTTATAATGGATCTCCTTCACAGTTTAGCAAGCATGAAAGAGACGAGAAGTGAACTTGATAGTGTCTTTTTCATTCAATTTTAATGATCTTGAAAAAGAGTTAAATTAGTACTTATAATGGTGTCATACATCCTATAGTGACGCTGAAAAAGAGATAAAAGTACACTTATGTCTATCTCATGGCTTGATGAGCATGTGAATAGATAAGATAATACTTATTATCTTTTATATTAACTAACAAGTAAGAAAGAAAAAATATAACTCGACATTTTTAGGTATTTTAATGAGCATGAAAAAGAGGGAAAAAGGAGCTTGGATTTACATTTTTTAACAAATATGAATAGTAGACCAAATGAAATCTCATTTCAAAGAGAAAATATATATAATGGTATGCATATTTTTTAGAGGTTGATGAATTGACCTAAGCAAAGTAGTATGCAAGGGCAAAGTGTTTGGCAATGGCAGTCCACTCATTGTAGGGGTTTCTTTGAAAGGGTGAGATGGGTTGTAAGATGGAGGAAAGGCTAACGAAAATGTAATAGGTCAATCACGACTACATGTTTGGTGACACAAATTAAGGAATGTACCATTATGAAAACATCTAGCAAGGAAATGAAAATCGTGAGCATAAGCAATCAAACCAACGATAGAAATGGTGGGAACCTCCTGTACGGTAATAATGGCCATAAATAATAGAGAAGTAGATGCATGATGCTCAATTTAGATGTCATGGCAGACACTGAAGAGGATCCCCAAACCTACATATGAACATAACATGGGAACAAAAATGGAAATTAGATCTTATCCTAAGGTGCCCATGAAGGGTAGGCTCTACTGCATAAGTTACGATGTGCAAAAATACATAGCTGATGCCACAACCTAATGGGGGTGGCCCATAATGGTAGTGGGAAAGGTCAATACTGTAGTGAAAAGATTGATGAATCCTAACCCTGTATTCCAGTTCAATAGGATACCTCAAAGAGATAGTGAATGTGATGAAAACATTTTGTTCCTAGTCAAAATATACTCAAATGTTACTCACCAAATCATTAGTAGTAAGATAAAATGATAAAAATATATGAAAATACCACTAAGGATTAAATGTCTAACATAAAGAGGAATGGAAAATGTGAAAAGAGACATTGTGGACCGATTTCCCCTATACAAAAAAGCGATTTTTTTACCATAGTGTTCATTTGTGACCCATAAGGAGACAAAAATTGCAGAAAACCCTTTTGGAGTCAAAAATTGTTTTTCATATCCTAGGAGCATTAGGCCATAAAATGTGATTCCATCACCACCAGGTTAGTTATCTTAAAATCCTCTTCCATTTTATCTAAATTTTATGTTAGATTTCCTTGAAAATCCTATGTTGGGAAACTCTATCCAAATTGAATTTGCTCCAATGCTCTAATAAGGAAGAAAAGGAGAACTATTAGGGTCTCCAACACTGCACTCAGACACAAATAGGGTGTTATGCCAAAATTTTTTCTCTTTTCTCTATGACAAAGTGTTGATGCACGTATTTGTCATATATAGGATAGAGGAAGATTATGTTAGACCTATTTTTTGGTTTATGGATGTATTTTGACATTTTCTTTGATGGGTTGCGGGGATTCCAAGATGCTCAAATGGAGGGAATGAGAACATGGGACCAATGATGAAGCTGCACTATAAGACCCAAGGATGATAGAAATCTTATGTAACTATAGTCTTCTAAACTTTTTCAGAATCAAGCATATGAGATGACAATCAGGACCCTTAGAGATGATCATTCAATGGTGGTATCCTATAGAGCAACAATTTGAGATACATGGATAGTTGGTAAAGATAGAGGTGGGGGACATCTACTTTATCATGAGTCCGTTGAGGTGAGGGGCCCAAGATATGGAATTAAGAGGTATACTAATGGAGGAGAGGACTGTCTATGAGTGGATGTAAGAGTACTACAATCCCACTATGTAGAAGGAAAGTGGGAAGATCCCTATCAGAGATGGGGTGGACCTCCTACTCTGTACTATCTTGTTCAACATGACCCAAGTGGAGGGTATAACATGTCTTTCTTTGTCCTCCAAGATTCATGTGGAAAGTAGAGTGTGGTGCATGTCCCCAATAGTATTCAACTAGTGCAAGGCTCTATTGATGAACTTGAAGGAATAACTAACAAAGTGTAGAATAGAAAACTAGAGTATGTTTTGATATGACAACAAAATTGAATCTTTGTTATTTGAGCAAGTTTTGATACTGTAGCCACATGTTTTGACATCATAAGCAAGGAGATCAGCAGTCTAGATGGACTAGTGGATTGATTTCATTTCTATATTAGGGGTGGGGCACCAAATAAAGCATATGGCGATGACTACTTTTCTTAGTTTGATGAGAGGTGAATTTGGGTCAATGACTATGCATGTGGAGGAGTTTATTTCTTCTGAGACCTTGATTTTATTTTTCCCCCTAGCAAGAAATCAGGAAACCTGGGTAAAGTAAATATTTTTGAAATTTTATGTTATATGAATTTTCTAGTGGTGCAATGCACTAATAGTTTACATGTTTTACGACACAGATGTTGCACCATAGAGACTAGAAGGTGGGTCTCTGTATGATCATCAAGCAACATCCAGAGAGGTGGAGCTAGTAGCAGCTCGAGAGGATCCAAATGAGGAGGAGGATACTAGCTATAACAAGCTAAGATAGGTGAAAAGAAACCTGGAAGGGATAAAAATGGGTGTATGATTCACATGACTCAATGATGTACCATGGAACATTTAGCGCCACACTATAGCTACGTCTAGCAATATGGGAAGATTATTTATCATGTGGTGAGGGAATCTTGAATTCAATTCATAACATCGCTTCCACACCATAAACTATTTGGAAATGAGGGAATATTGTGGAGGTCTTGGTCAAGGTTTAATCGACCCAAAGGGCTAAAAATAGCATCAAGTTCGAATTACTTTTATTGTTCCTCACCATATGCTAGATCATAGTCTTCAAGACATGATTGATGGCATTGACTTGACAATTAACTTGAGAATGGTAGGGAGTGGATTTCTTGTGGATGAAACCCAACCTAGCTTCCAATTTAGTCATTATATGGTTGCAAAAGTGAGATCCATGATTATTCACAATCTCTTTGGAAACATCTAACCTAGTGATGATATTCTCGAAGAAAAAAAGAGCAATGTTGGTGTCATCATTTCAATAGGTAAGCATATCATTGGCCCATTTGGTGAAATAATCTTTGGATGAGGTAGGATTACACTGCATAAAATCAATACCCGATTTGGAAAACAGGTAGCCAACAACCATTGGATGAAAGGGAGGAGGATGGGTCCTCATTTGACAATGATGACACCTCTGGACTACATTCATACAATCCTTGAAGATCAATGGCCAAAAGGACGCAAGGTGTAAGATTTTTTGAGCAGTTACTAATCCAGAGAGATTACTCCCACATGCCCTTAGATGGAATTCATTTAGAATGTTTTCGACCTATTCATGAGTTAGACATCAATGTAACACCAAGTCAACCCTGTGATGATAAATGGTATCATCTATGATGAAGTATTATTTTGGATTCTAGCATATACATAGATGATCATTATGGGAGAACTCAAGCTGAAATATTTGAGTCTAGAGATAAAGTAGTATATCCAAATACCAAGGATAATTCATGCTAATGAGGAACAAAGACTCAAATTGGAACAAAATAGTGACCATTGTTCTATAAAAAGTGAGGAGAAGATGAGATAAAATCTTTCTGAAGACTAAATTGGATTTTGCAGCTACAAACTCTATATCAAATGCATGCAAGATAACTATCCATTTGTAGTACTTTCCACCAAGGACTTGTTGACTAATAAAATGATGCATGGGGTTGGAGTTAGTGAAAATAACGGTCTTACATAACATTATGTAATGTCTATGTCATTGAACAATGAAGACAACAAGTAGATCCAACTTTTTAATGTATGGATAGTGAAGTCATGCCCCTACCAATGCACTATTGAGGTACTTGATGATGTACTCATAGTGTTCCACATCCTCTTGGATGAGAAAATTCTGAGGGTTTAGTAAGAGGCTATGATATATAAAATGAAATCCTAGCTATAGTTTAGAGGGCTCAATAGTCGGGCTGATGTCAAGATGTGTTTCAAGGCGTGGAATGTTTGTCGTACTTGGTCATCCCATAAAAATTGTGACCCTTTTCTAGAGGGAGCATGAAACCCTTGGTGATCTTAGCATAATTAGGAATTAATGAAAATAAGTCTTTTTTTTTCCCTTACGAACCCTAAAGTTGACTAATAGTGTGAGAAGGAGGCAGGTTGATGATCACCTCAACCTTAAGAGGATCAACCATGATCTCGTACTTGGAGCTGATGAAGCCTAAAAATCTTCCAAAAACAATGAAAAAGATGCATTTGTAGATATTTAAACAAATACTATAGTAGTGGTAGTGCATAAATATGGCTTGTAGATGTGTAGGATGATCATCGTATTAAGAAGAGTGAGCAGCAAGGTCATCCAAATATGCCTCCAAAATTCTCTTGATGTCAGGAAAATTATAATACATGGCCCACTCGAAGATGGGCCTAGAATTTCGTATACCAAATGATAGTTTCCTATTCACAAATGTACCCCAACGACAAATGACATCCATTTTATATTGATCTTCCAATTTTAATTGTATTTGGTTATAACTAGAGAAACCATCCATGAAGGAAAATATCGCACTTCTAGCACATTCAGTGATAATATAATCAATGAATCAGGTTTGTTACTTATCTTTTGGACATGCCCAATTCAGATCCCTCTCATTAACACAAACATGATTGGTACCTTATTTTAGGGTGATAAGAATGATGTTGGAAACCCCTTTCATAAAGGGAATTAGATAGATGAACTTAACTTTGAGTAGGTTCTCGACTTCTGCATTGAAGGTAGAAGATTTGTGAGGGTTGACTAGAAGGAGCCATTGTGAAATAGGATTGACCCCTTGATAGGTGATGATTTCAAGCTTTACAATCCAAGTATTAATTCTACGAATTTCTTCATGGGACCAAGTGAAAGCATCACAATTTTTTTTGAAAAGAGTGGTGTAATTAGCGATCTCATATTGAGAGAAATCCTCTATGATCATAATTTTTTCCATTGTCCCAAGTTTCACATAAATATCAATGGGAATGATAGGTGAAACACTTACAAAGTTCTCTTTAAATAACACATCCTATGTCATGTTGGGATCTCATTCCCAATTGAAATTTTGTGATGAATCAAGGTTGTGTAAGTCATCATGTAAGGGCTTTGAACAAGGGAGGAAAGATGATTGATGGTGAGATTCTTCCAAAGGTGGATCAAAGATCGTCATGGCTTTCAATATGGGCTCATGAGATGGCATTCTACTATTACGGATGTCATGGGAACTAGAATCATTGATAGTCCATGTGGGTGAGGAGTAAGCATCAAGCTCAACATCATGGTAAGAACTTGCTTAGGGTCATTAGTCACCATTTGAATAACTTGATATACCAACTCAAAAGATCTTAAAGGCATCTGACCATTTCAAATGCCAATGTTTGAAGGAGATTATCCAAGGATCATCAGACGCATCAAACTCATAAGTGACATATGTGATCATGGTAATAGTGTGCGTAGGCTTCGATAATCTAGGAGGAAGCAAGGGAAAATTACCCATTAACAAAGAGTCTTTGAACATCCCGATCGCAATGCTTTTAGCAGTAGAAAGGGAATATCCTACAAGTGGAACCGAATCACTATTGTGGAAACACATGTAAGTCTTGTAGAAGGTAAACTATTGAATAGTGGTCCTCTTTTAATCTAATGGGGGAACACCACGATGTAAAATATGGATGACATAATAACAATCATGGCATAAAACTAGATTCACTTGAGAAAGAGGTTATAATCTAATGTTGCATCAATGACCTCAACTTTGATTGATATTTTTTCCCGCAATCTCAATAAGCAAAGCTAGAAAAAAATCCCTTGAGGTTACAATGTATGCACATCAAAATCATTTAATGCAAACTCAAGTGGTGACAAGGTTGGTGAACTAATAACTTTCCAACGTTTTGATGACATGATATAGTTAGATTCCCTTTCCCCAAATATTTTATGATGAATGTTTTTTCAATAGACATGGATCATTATCTATAAGGCTAGGTAATGTGAAAGACAAGGTTTCCATTAGGATGGATCAAAGGTGATAATATTTGAATATGAGGGATCCACTCCATGACCAATAGTGTCTAAGAGTTCCTTGCTTTGTGTTGGGAAACTTTACAAAACTTCGAGTGCAAACATAACAACAATATATTGGGCTATATCCTTGACAATATTATAGTTGTAAGTGGCCCTTTCATTGGGATTAAGCATATTCTTATGAACTGTTCCCTTAGGTTTGGGATGTGACACAAATTTTAACGATGTTTTATGAAAGTGGAGAAGACCATTAGGAAGACTAGGGTTCATGGGTTCTGATGTCGAAGTAGTAGTCTCAAAATTCTCATAATTATGTGACCTATTTGTGATGTTGATTGTCTATTCCACCATAAAGAGATATTTCTTGGATGATGAGGAATTATGAGAAGAATTTACCACACTATCTCCTTATTGAGGATGTGGATGATTCACAACCATGTGTTGTTATGGGATGGAAATGGTTTCATCAAGAGAAAAAGTTGATGAGAAGTGTTTTGTTGTAAGAAATACCAATGGATCTCATCCATTCGGGGACACTTAGGAGTAAGGTGGTCTTCCTAAAAAATCTTGCAAGCAAAATTATTCTTTTTAGTTTTCTCTTTTATATGACCCCCAACCGTGTCTTGGGTTTTGGGTGCTCGTTATTTGGTATTCGAAGGTATTGTAGACTTGGTTTCCACCATTTTACCTTTAGGCTACTAAGTATTTTTATTGGAAGAAAATTTATAATGTCTTCTAGCAGCTGCAACACCCTCCAAAACTTTGGCTTGCATCCAAATTTCAGAGCCATCCTTGGTTTTTCCTTTGATGGTTCCAAACATTCAAGATCACCCCATGAGCTCTTGTGAAGTCTTTTCACCCTTTTACTTGTTGGACTAACAATCATATTTTGGAATATTGATTGCTTTGTCATGATTGGGATCTTGTTCTGGTGGTTTTGAAGGTTTGTCTTTGTGTCTTTGGATTGTCTTCGCTATGTGAAAATCCATCATACTCACACAAAAAGTTGTAAGCATTTCCGTGCAAGTTTTGTCATTGTCATTTGAAGGTCTATCTCTAGTATCACACTTGTTGCTCTCATCTCTAAGATAGTCTCATTGAGGGCATGTTCTATTTTGTTCTCTTAGTGTTCTATGTTGTTTCATCGTAAAATTATGCTAAGAGTTTGATCGTAATGTCAAGACTCCACAAGTTCACTTGACTCCCACACAACCATTTTACTGAAAATATATGTGACCAAACAACCCTCTTCCACTGGATCTAGACTAAGATGCACTACGTAGTCTCAGTCGTTAGTGACCCTGCTCTGATGCCTGGAACTATGCAGTTCTTGAGTCTATCCTCTAGGTCAGCTGTATTGTGTAGTCCTGGAGCTGAGCAACATGTTTTCCTCCTAGAACTATGCATAGAATTTCCTCCATGTCTAAACTAAACTGCACATTTCTCAAGAAAATTCATCAAGCCTCCTTCTTTTATACCAAAAGCCTGCACTGCACTAATACCTCGGTCTACACTATTTTCTAAAATGGCGTACACATGCCGAGTTGGACCTCTACTTCCTAGTTTTGAATTGTTCTCCAAAATTGTGCAGACATGCTTGGTTGGCCCTCTTCTCCCTATCCTGCACTACTCTCGAAAACTACACAGAACTGCCAAACAGGTTTCCTACAACCCTATCTAATCTTCCCTCCAAGAACTACGTAGAAGTGCCCCTCATGGTCCCACCTTACAACTCCCACTGGTGTCCTTGACTGTGCAATTCTACTTCCCAGTGGTCACTGGGCAGATTTTCTTGATAGTGAAGGTTGTGCTCCTAGAGTTCCTCATCCCATCCTAAGTTGTGCTCAATGTTGTCTCACTGACTTTTCCTCCCTTCATGTCACCTAAATTGTGCATTGCGCTATATTTGGAACCTCCTCCAAGTATCTCATCTATCCTGGGCTCGGAACATGAGAACAATGCATCAAGCTAGACTAGGATGTTTTGGATCTAATGTTGTCACGTCATGAGTGAATTGAAGGAAAAAGTACACTAATAGATGATGGCGAGATGACAAATGGGATGAATAAGGAGTGCACATCCTAGAAGACTTTGTTGCAGTTGGAAAAACATACAAAGCATATAAAGAAACAAATAAAAGGAACACAAGCATTTAACCATCATGCAAGACCACGACCATCGAAGACCCTGTTATCACTGAGAACTGCAGTTGCATGTATATAGGTTAAGTCCAAAATTTCATGGGTAAAAATGAATGTTATATGGTTGTTCTCCTATGTTTACCACTTAGGGGTCATGTTTTTCAATGATATTGTTGAGAATCATTTTCAAAACCGCGAGTCATCCTCCATCATGATTGATTAAGATATGTCTTGTCTCGTATGTGTCATTTGTCCTTTTCGCAGTTTCGCAGCACCTTTTCGCAGTTTCGCAGCACCGTTTGATTGGCTGATTCTGCAGCATAGTAATGTTTTAGCCTTTTCGTAGCGCCAGCCATTTCGTAGCACATATCACTGAATTATAACTGTCTGCGCTACGAAATCGCGGATTCAGGATTTTGCAGCGCACATTTTTGAAATGTCATGTCCAGGGATGAGTCATTGTGTCCGGTCGGATTGTTGTCAGTTTATGTACCTTCCAAGCAATTACGAGGCATCATTCCACCAATAGGTTCAGAGTCATGCACATTAAGTTCATTTAAATGTTCTTGTCATGCATGGTTGTGTCATGATGTTCTATTATTATTACTTGAAGCGGCCAGCTTATATGTTAAGTTATTTGAATTGTAATGAGCCCGAGTTTCTTCTTCAAGAGAGCTGCATTGCAAGCGAGCCTGTGTTCTAAAGTTTGAAGTTGCTTGTTGAGTTGAAGCTGCCGGTGTTACTGTGTGCAAAAGTTTTCAAGGCGTAATGGAGAAGAAAGAGCATCGGTCAGGAAGGTGTCAAAGGGCAGAACCCGAAGGATTAGACTTGACATTGAGGGAGGAAGGTGTTAAAAAGGCATTCAAAGACGTTGGTTGCTGGAGTTTTTGTGAAAATCTGAAGGGAGGACACACTCAGGTAACAAAAGAATTTGCATTGAATTTTATAGGCTTGAGTTCCAAGGTATCTATGTTAGAATTCCCAGTATCTCCAGAGGCTATTGCTAAGGTAACTGAGATTCCTAGAGGAGGGCAGGAGTGGTTAAAAAATTTCAAATTTGATATGAGCCCCTGTAAAATATTCTTGAAGGAAGCGTATGTGAATGAATATTTGACCAAGGCTGTACCTAGAAGTTATGTTAAGGAGAGTTATGCTATGCTTCTTACTTGTATTCAAAAATATTTAACTTCTGAGGGCAGATATAACAAAGTTTATTCATATCATTTCAAGTTGTTGCTGCATTTCACGGGTAAAGCACCTATAGATCTCCCATTCTGCTTGTTTCGAAGCCTCAGTAAGATGTGTGATAAAATTCAATTGAGGAAGGATAATTGTGAGTCATCACTGTTTCATCATGGCCTAGTTAAACTGTTAGTGATGGATGGCTTGCAGAAGATTGGTAGGGATTGGGATTCTTTCATTTATATGGCCGGTTTCCAGAATAAAACAGGCCTCACCCCAGAGCCACTTAGAGAAAGAGAAGAATTAATGGAGGAACCCACTATTACTGAGCTTAGGAAGGAGGCTAGGGAGAAAAAGAAAGTTAAATCTCAGTTGAACAAACCAGTCAAACCCTTGGTTATTAAAGAGCCACCTCATCCACCTCAGTCATCATCAAAGGAAAAGGTCAAGCAAAAGAAGGATGTTCATGGATCAGCTGAATCTGAAAAAGCATCAAGAGTTAAAACTAGGGGTCAACTAAGCAAGGAGAAAGGTAAATCAGTAGCTGTGGAAGAAAGTCCAATTTCAAAGGCCAGTCTAAGTGACCTACTTGAGGCTATTGAATTTGAGCAGGGAGAACCAGTGCATCTTGAAACCATGCATATTGATTTGACCCAATCTTCTCCTGAGAGTACTAAGAAGTCAAAAGCTTCGAAAAGATTAAGGTTTGATGAGCCTAGTGAGGTGTTTATGTTCAAGCCAAGAAGGCCAGTTACAAGGAAGCAAATTAAAGAAGCTGAGAAAGTGCATAAAGCAAAGAAAGCTGTAAAGTCACCCAGAATAGAGGTAATTGAAGTGTTGACAAAAACAGTGGAGGCAGTCAAACATAAAGATAAGAATAAGAAGGTCATCATCACCCAAGGAGGAAATGTGATTGCCATAAAGAGTCACGTGAAAACAGCCATAAAGGATCAGGTGGGAGCAACCAAAGAAGAAATTGTCAAAGCTAAAAATGTGTTTAAGGAACGTGCAGTTAGGTATGCCAATTATAAAAGAGTTGTGTTAAAGGGCAGTAAAAACCTAATGGGTCAGACAGATTCCGTAGCTGATGTATATACCTAGACGGTCCTAGCCCTCAAGCAAGCTAAACTCCTCAAACAAATGAACCTGACCCTGAGAGCTAAGAACAAAGCTTTAAAGAAGGAGGTTTCAAATTTGAAGATGCAGCTAGGTCAGCTAGCTCATTAATTTGAGGAAAAGGTGATATTTTCAGTTTTGGTCAATTTTGTTTGGGTTCCACTATTTTGAAATCATCTAAGTCTTTGGCACCTGTAGAGGAAGTTTGAAAAGTCAAAAGTTCAAGCAAAGGAAGCTTTAGTGCAAATGCATTCTGTTTTAGTAAAAACAGCAGTTTCGTAGCGCGCTACGAAACTGCTGTAGGTGCTGTTTTATAAGAAAAACAAGGAGTTTAATGATGAGGTCAGCAAATTTTTGAAGGAAAAGCCTCAAGGACATAATGGAAACCATAAAAGACTCCCCTAGCTATTCAGAGAATGACAGATGTGCATTTTGAAAAGGTGAAATATTTTGTTTCTAGCTCAAGTCTCGTTAAAGGCACTTTATGACCGAATTGTTAGGGTTTCTGTTAAAGTTTTCGGAGATTTTTGTTTGTACACTTGTTCAGCTCACAAAGCTTCCAGCTCATTGGAAAGTATGGTGATATGTGTTGTTTATGAAGAATTAGAGAGCAAGGGACATGTTCTTTAAGAAATGAAGAATGTTGGGAGACAGGGACCGTGAAAACAGAGCACATCTTTTGGTTAATTAATGAGCCATCTGCGCAACAAGAATCCAAAGCCAGCTCGTTCAGTGTATTCTCCTCCAAGATACTTCAACCAAAGCAGATAGAGGACATGTGTCAAGACTCAGAAAAGCATCATGCTACGAGGAGGACAGATTTTGGGTTTTGAGTAAATTAAGATCATTTGTAATTACAGTTCAGCAATCATGTAATTAATGAATTAGTTATACAGTAGATAAGGATAGTTAATAGCAACCTTCGATGCTCCCCTCATGCTGGAGGAGGAAGCTCGAGGTGGTTAAGCATGTAGTCCTATATATGTATCAAACTGGGATGTAATTGGGGTTGGATGTTTTTTGGAAAAAACAGAGTTTATATTGGCTTATGTAAAGACTTGTTACAGTAATATAATAGACTACTTTGTTCTTCTCAGGATTCATACTTTGTTCAGATGCTCAAGATGTATGTGGCTTTGTCTTATCCTTTATGTTTTCCAGCTCTATAGATATACAATCACTCTGAATTCACCTAGTTGCTCAGATTTTCTGTGTATATTTATGAGTTGAGGTTCATTTGAGAAATGTTTTGAGTGTTTAGACTTTACATGCCCTGACTTCCATGAATGTGTAGTTTATGGTTTACTGAAATGGTGTTTGACTCCATGAACCCAATGGAAGAAATCTTATGTTGTCTGTCCAACCAGCATGTTTATTAAAGTTTTCATTTCAAGAGTTAGCCCTCTTAGTGTTAATCATAATCAGTAGTTTGTTTTGAGAGAGCCCTCTCAGGTTAGGGAGGCTAATCCATAGCCAAGAGTCTGGTCTGAAACAGTTACATAAAATCTTACTGATTGGCAGCCCTCAGCACCTGATTTTGTGATAACAGACCCCACAACACTATTCCATGTAGAGGAGAAGATAAAACACACTAAGAGTACATCCATCACTCAAAAATGCAACAACTTGACATGGACACCACAATGAGCCAGTACATGTCAGTAGTGTCATGTTGAGTTATGCCATTAGTTCTCCTGGCCACATCACCACTATGGGCCATATCCGTTGTAACTGAATGTAATGTAAAGTGAAAGTCTAATGGATGCACACAAGAATTTGAATAGTCATGTCAGTTGAAAATTCATGGGAAGTTGAAGAATCATGAGGGTATTCCAAGGGTCACAAGGGTCAAGCATCACTCTTGGCTATATATACCCCTACCATTGTATGAGAAAGGAATTTTCACCTTGGCTCCTTCCACATTGCCTTGAGAGTATGTAGTATATTCTTTTGGGAGAGAGGAGGGGCTCCAATGTCCCACTACTAGGACTAGTGATGCATCATGTACAAATGTGTCTTGGGAATTTTTCTTAATTCATAAGCCCCTTAAGGCAAACATGTTTTCACGCATGTTTTGTAGATGTTTGTAAGAATACCCTTTAAACATTAGTAATGCGTGTTTGCTTAACCCATACTAATATAGTTGAACTACATTGGTTTTTTTAGTACTTACATTGTTGAATATGTGTTGTATTGCTTGTCACTGTTGTCTCATTGTGGACTATTCCGTAGGAAATTAGAGAAACATGTCTTGTTTACTGGTTATAATTATGGTAAAATCTATGTGGACTAATCTACTGGATGGTGTACATGTTTTCCCTTGTACTTTGGTTTTAACAACTCCCACATCCGATGTGGACAACTCCACTGGATGTTGGACAAAACCTTTCTGGTTCATGTGTGTCTCTCCCTCGGGGGTACTATGAAATCTCATCTAGAGGCTCACTTTACTCTATCCCATTACAATAAGAGAACCCAAAAAAAATTTACATTACACACTCACCAGGCATACTCACCTCACTTTTTGAAGATACAAGCATAACACTCTCATGTGATAAACAACAAGAGCTAAGGCCATAATACCGAATGGGACTTCTACACCAGATGCTGTGAGGTCTAGTTGGAACTTCATACTAGGGAGATCCGCTTAATTTTGGTGGGTCCACCACTGTTAACATAATGATAGACCTAAGGTTCGACCTCTAGTTACCAACAAATATTTTTCGTCATAGTCTAGCACATCGCCAACACTTTCACTTCTTCGTAAGAATGAAGCGTCTCACCCAAGGTGTGCCGAGACACAAAAGAATATAAGGGATCAGTGAACAAGGACAAAGGGTAATATAACAGTCTGATTATTCATTGTGTAAGAATAGAAGTATCATCTGAAGTATTATTCATGAAACATAAACGATACATTCAACATAGGTATAATAATAGACAAAAGAGTAAAGAATAAAACATTAAAAGAAAATTTTAAATGGGTGTGTAATCAATAAAAATTTCATGGACACATATATACATAGGACTATACCACAGCTCCTTATTCATTCTTTAAATGGACCATTACATTACAATTAGAGAAATCCCACAAGCTTAGATAAAATCCTTTTGAAAATACATATCATATCATATAAGATTTCAATAAGAACAATAAAGGGTTTAAAAATTTGCAGAGCTTCAATCTTCACTACAACAACATCATGACATCCTTTTCTAACACCTCTTTTCTCAACCATAATCCTTGCATATTTTGTAGATCACTTACCAATCTCTTTCATTTGATTTGGTACATCTTCACCACATTGATTCCTCTCACTTGACTTGGTCCATTCTACAAAAACTAAGTTCCTTGGTCCACATTCCTTTTATCATTGCAAAAGAAATCAGGAATATGCATCTTTTACACACATTTCAGATCCCAAAATAAATTCTTTTATCTCTTACTTGTCATTATTATTTTTTATTATAAACTTGCATCTGGGTTGATATTTTCCTTTTCCATTTTCACTGATCATTGCAAAAACAATTTCTTAATAAAAATATAATTGAAATTTATCAAAACCAAAGGACCCAATAGGCCCTAACGAAAATCTATTGGCTCACCCTCGATTTAATCTTCTACAAGTGCATCGATGTCCGCCTGTGGTTGCACTACTTCTACTAATACCTCTCTTTCTTGGGTTGTTGATTCACCTTCAAATGAGGTACCAAACTCTCGTGTCATTTATAGGATATTAGCATTAAAATTAGTATAAGGATCCATAACAGTTTTCAAAGTATCAAGAATTGTAGCAACCTGGTCGATAAACTGAGTAGTATTTTCAACACTTGGTTGTTCCGGGTGAGCACTAAGCAAAACCTTCCACTAAGAATCATCTTCGGAGTTAATTTGGTGTAACTGTACAAAACTTCTCTGTGTAGGTGGTTGAAGATCCCGTAACACAGTTTTAGCATCATGCGAGTCTTCCTCTAATTGATGAATTTTATTGTATAATGTTTCGTCTTGACAAAATAAGTCTTGTTGTTCAGTCATATCAGTAGTAGCAAACACCTGATTAGAGAGTTGTTGTGTTTGCTTCCACAACTCATACAAAGTCTATTTCTTATTTGGAGCGAGACCAAACTAATCTTGATTTCAAGGCAGATTTTCATAATCTATCTATCCGTGAAAACAAAGATGCCACGGGAACATGGCATAAGTTTCCGTAATTGGTTGTAGAAGATGATATTATGGGGGTCATCAGTAAATGGCCGAGTGGCTGGTTCACCCCATCTCATGTAGGAACGAGAAGCAGTAAGATTGTTGAAGGTGCAACTATGACAACAACCGAGAAAGATAAAAAGAAGGAAGCATAGAATGATTTTTTGAGATAAAGGGTTATGGTGAAAGAAAAGGCTGTGTAGCGGAAAGAGGGCTCTACAAAGGAGATAGAAGCACCAAAACAAAAGGTATCTTCAAAAGAGACGGATGCACGAAAAGAAAATGTAGCAACTTCGCAAGCCAATATTGACCTCGAAGAACGATAGCACACAAATGTGGAGGTTGAGACTCTAGTTGAAGAGGAAGGGGTTGAATACTTGGAGTCCCTCTTCATACTCAAGAGGAGATAGAAATGAAGCTCCACGTGATCGCGTAAGAAGTAGAAGTTCAATAACTTTGCAAGCACGACACCATCAGTCCTCATGCAGGCGGACTTGGACGAGATCAATGATTTGGTCCACAATGAAATCAAGATTATTTGGGGCCACATTAAGGACCAATAACATGAGGTGTTGGACAAGGTATAGCAGGGCCTAAGGGAATTGCAGGTCTAGAAAGGGGTAACTCAGTTGAGCATAAGACAAGTGAGCCTGAAGCAAGCAAGTGCAACATCCTCAACATCGGAGATCACCACAGAACTCTGTGAAATACAGTTACCAGAGGGATGTTTGCATGTTGAGACTTCATAGGATAGGGCGTGCCTATTGCATCTGAAGAATTTGAGCCTTAACCTTGAAACTATAGGTTTTTAACCCTGTATAGGAATTACCTGCATACGAATTCTAGAACACATAAAATAAACAATGTGAGAGCATAACAAATAAAACACATATACACAAATATTTTCCCCTGCATCCCAAAACCAAGACTACCAGATTGATTTTTTATTATATTCCTTTCAATGTTACAATACATATATATATACATGTTGAAGCATCCAATACCATGGACTGAAACCATTGTGCCCAAAGCCATGTGTGAAAACCATGCACAAAACCATAGGTTGGTCCACCCAACCTAATATAGGGTCAAAAAAAAATTTCTCCATGGAAATGCCCCGAACCCCACAAAGGGTGGCTACCCACCCCTGTAAAATTCGCTATGAACCCCCTGTTGCGCAATCGGTGCAACGAAGGGGGTGCTCTACCCCCCTTCTAACCCCTTGGTTAATTGGGGCAACTAGTCATGGAAAGAATATAACACAACCCAACATTCTCCCGCTTGTTATTTTCTTTCAACAGGGGGCCATAGTGGGGTTTAGCCATTTATCTAGCCCTACAATGCCCATTGTTTCTCTAAACCAAGAGAACGTGTCCTAGCCCATAGATTTCGCCAATGCATCTGCAATATTCTTCAATGTGTCCACCTTTACTAGAAACACCTTTTTGTCTTGTATCATATCCCTCACAAAGTGATACTGAACATCAATGTTCTTTGTCTTTGAATGGTAAGCAAGGTTCTTTGCCAAGAAAATTGCACTTTGGCTGTCACAGTTTATCCGTATAGCTCCCTATATTAACCCCATACTTGAACACAATCTCTGCAAACAAATTGCTTCCTTGATTGCATGAGTGGCTGCCATGTATTCTACCTCTGTAGTTGGTAGTGCCACTACAGATTTTTTCTTACTCATCCAACTAACTACACCTCCAAGTAGGTTAAACACATACCCACTTGTAGATCTTCTCTAATCTAGATCTCCAGGCCAGTGTGCATCATCAAATCCATGAATATCCAAAACTCGGTCCAATCCTGGTCTTCCTTGGTATCACAGACCATAATCACTAGTGCCATGCAAATACCTGAAAACCTGCTTCACTGTTGTCTAAAGCTCCTTCCCTGGTTTTGACATAAACTTTCTCAATACTCCCACTGCATGTGCAGTGTCTGGTCTAGTACATACCATAGCATACATTAGGCTACCGACTACACTTGCATATGGAACACAAGACATGTCCTCTTCCGCTTCTTTTGTCTTGGGACACTATTCAGTAGATAACTCTACACCTACAGGAATAGGAACCTTCACCGGTTTAATATCTTGCATATTAAACCTCTGCAATATTGTCTTCACATACTTCCTCTGATTTAACCAAAGCTTCCTCTTTTCCTGATCTCTTTTAATTTCCACGCCCAAGATATAGTTTGCAATACCAAGATATTTCATGTCGAAGTTGGAGGATAATTGGGTCTTCAAATCCTGGATAATTTCCTTGTCATTTCCAACCAGCAACATGTCATCCACATACAAGACCAGATAAATAACATGGTCACCAATTAATTTAAAATACACATAGTGATCTTCTTTGCTTCTGGTGAAGCCATGTCCCCGTATAAATGTATCAATTTTCCGATACCACATCTTGGTGATTTTTTTAGCCCATACAGAGACTTCTTTATCTTGCATACCAGTTCTCTCTTACCCTTCACCGCAAAGCCTTTAGGTTGCCTCATGTAGATCTCCTCTTCGAGCTCCCCATGGAGAAATCTAGTCTTCACATCCATCTGTTCTACCTCAAAATCAAAAGTAGTAGCAATAGATAAAAGTAATCTAATAGAAGCTACCTTGGCAACAGGAGAAAAAATATCACCAAAATCAATTCCCTACACATGGGAATAACCTTTTGCTACCAACTGAGCTTTTTGTTTCTCCACCTTTCCTTATGCATTTGTCTTCCTCTTGAGCACCCATTTTCTGCCAATGGGTTTCCTTTTAGTCGGCAACTCCACGAAATCCAAAGCCTCATTTTTGTGCAAAGATGCCATTTCATCAACCATGGCCTATTTCTTGAGTTTTCCATCCTTTGAATCTACTACTTCCTTCACAGTTTTGGGATCATCATCAGTAATAGATAAAGAAAAAATTGAATAGAAAGTAGATGGACTATACCTTTCTGGCTGCCTTCTTTCTTGAACTGATCTTCTCACAACCACAATTTGTGTCTCTTCATATTCTAATTCCTCTTCTACTATAGAGTCTCATTCTTCCTCCTTTAGCTCAAACTCTATCTTCTGAGGTTCCTTTGATGGGACTTCATGTTTAATAACATTTTTCACCTCTATGAACACCACATCTTGGCTGTATACAACCTTCCTTGTTACTGGGTTCCAAAGCTTGTAACCCTTTAAATCATCCTTATACCCAATAAATATGCACTTTTCAGATTTACTATCCAACTTTGTTCCTTTCCCCTTTTGAACATGTACATATTCATCACATACAAATACCCTTAGATGTGAAAGAGAGGGTTTCTTATCAATCCATACCTCTTATGGAGTCTTATCCTCCAATGCTGATGAAGGTGATTTGTTGACTAGGTAACATGTTGTCTCCACTGCCTTTGCCCAGAATTCTGGTCCTAACCCAACACCATTGAGCATGCTTCTTGCCCTTTCCATCAATGTCTTGTCCATTCTTTCTGCAACTCCATTTTGCTTAGATGTGCATGGAGTAGTCTTTTGTAGTGTTATACCACACTTCTTATAGAATTCTTCAAATTCCTTACTACAAAACTCTCCACTGTTATCTGTCCTCAAAACCTTTATCTTCTTCTCTATCTGGTTTTCCACTAGAGCCTTAAATTCTTTACACTTGTCAAACACTTCATATTTCTTCTTGAGGAAATATATCCATGTATTCCTTGAGAAGTCATCTAAAAATGATACATAGTACACAAAATTACCCAGTGATGGAACCTTCACAATTCCAAACACATCATTTTGCACAAGCTCTAATATATGTTTTGCCCTCTTACCGCCAGAGGGGAAACTCACTCGATTCTGCTTCCCATATACACAATTTTCACAAAAATCAAAATCCAGAGAGCTATTTTTCATACTTTCTACCATACCTTTACCATGAAGTATTCAATGGCCCTTCTCTCCAATATGTCCAAGGCTTTGATGCCATAGCATGGTCTTTTCTCTAGAGACAACTAGATTTTCTGCTCCACTGGAAGGAACCGCAAAACTATTGTACCCATCAATAACAATGCTACCTTGTAGCTTGTAGAAAGTTCCAATCCGAACTCCCCACATCAATACCAGTGCTCCCTGAACCATCTTGCAGGTATCTTTCTCGAAAACTATTTTTACACGTGCATCATCCATCTTTCTTAAAGAAATCAGATTTATGGCAAATGTGGGAATATGCAAAACACCCAGAAGTGCTCTAACCCTTCCAACTTGCAACTTCAACTTTACTTTTCCGCAAACAACAATTCTAGCCTTCCTATCATCCCCTAATAAGACATCACAACCATCATATTTCTCATACTCGTAGAACCACTCTCTGTGGGGAGTTAAGTGAAAGGATGCACTTGAGTCAATCAACCATGCCTCATGATCTACATGTGTACTTAAAGAAGCCAAATATACATCCCCACCTTCATCTGAGGTGGTTTTTGCCTCTGCATAATGAGAATCATCAGAGCCCTTTCCTTTTTCAGTAGATTTAGATCTACAGTCCGTTTTGTAGTGCCCTTCCTTTCCGCATTTCCAGCACACCTTTACAGGTTTTCCTGGACATTTAGATCTCCCTCTAGATTTAGATCTCCCACTTGATGACTTAGTTTTGTTTATGTTCTGGGACCATCCTTGTAGAGACAAGGCATCACCATTCTTGTTGTCCATATTTTTTCATCTCATCTCCTATGTTAGCAAGGATGAGACTATTTCATCAAACTGCGAGGCAGTTGCATTGCTACCTATTCCAATAACCAGACTATCCCATGAATCTGGTAGAGAACACAACAAACTGATGCACTTATCTTCATCTGAAATTTTAGTATCAACAGATAATAATTGACTTAGCATAGTATTAAATGTGTTCATATTCTCTGTCACCGACTCTCCATCTTTCATCCTTAGGTTATACAGCTTTTTCTGTAGGAATAGTTTATTCACTGGAGACTTAGATTCGTACTAAGTCCCTAACTTGACCCACAAAGCCTTAGTCATAGCTTCCCATGATACATTCAGCAATACTGGATCTAAGACACACAATAGTATTGTGCTCTTTACCTTTCAATCCAACTTTTCCATTATTCATTGGACACTCCAGTTGGTTTATTAGCTGGATCCACCATAATCCACTAATATTTATCTACCAACATATCCTCCATCTTGATTTTCCATAACTCAAAACTCTAACCATTAAATTTCTCGATCTCTATCTTTCCATTGCTCACCATATTCTTTCACCATGAGAATCGATCTCACAGATCTCCCACTAAACAGGGTCTACCACAGACCCGAGCAAAACCCCTCAGTAGCAAAGGCATCCCCTTGAAGCCAAAACACCTCTGATACCAAATGTAGGTTTTAACCCCATATAGAAATTACCTCCATAAGAATTCTAGAACATAGAAAGTAACCAATGCGAGAGCATATCACATAAGACACATATAGAGAGACATTTTCCCCTGGATCCCAAAACCGGGACTACAAGATTGATTTTTCATTATATTCCTTTCAATGTTACAATACATATATATGCATGTTGAAGCATTCAATACCATGGACCAAAAACCATCGCGCCCAAAATCGTGTGCGAAAACCATACAGAATACCATAGGTACGTCTTCCCAACTTAATATAGGGTCCAAACATTTATTCCCTAAGGCATTCCCCTGGACCCTGTAGAGTGGGGATACCCACCACCCTCAAACCCCCTCTGACCCCCCCACTGTGCAATCGGCGCAAAAAAGGGGAGGCTCCGCCCCCCCTCTAACCCCCCAGTTAACTAGCATGGCTAGTCGTGTGAAGGATCTAAAACAACCCAATAGTAATGCTCCCAATTCAGAAATTGCATGAGCAACATCAGGGATTATCATATGAGCTTAGGGTGTGGGAACAACGAGCACTACTAGTTATCAAAAAAGTCAAGACGACAATGAGCAAATGTTCGAGGAAAATCCACAGGCACTCCAAGGACGGAAAGATGTCATTGCGCGAAGTCAGCAGCTCGAAGCGGCAATAGTGTAGGCCTACAGTTAGTTTCCTGAGCTACAAATTCCAGAAGAAGCAGCCTCCATAGAGAAAATATAAAAGTTAGTTGTTGTGGTGAAAGAGTCAAAGGAGGAAATTGGCAAGGTTCACTTTAGGTTGCAGCTATAGATTTTCTAGCAACAACTTAACCTGTAGCCAACTACTACTCTGGAAGTGAAAGAGCAGTGCGAGGATGCTTTTAAAGAGGAAATGACTACTTTGGAAGCTTAAGTCAAGGATTACGGCCAGTTGTTTGAGAAGACCATGGAGATGTGGACCTCACTAGAGGAGGATCCACACTTGCAGAAAATTGAGGTGGATATCTGAGAAAAATAGGTGTAGTTCAACAAGATCGAGGCTATAGTGTAGATCATAGCACCATTGTAAAGGTTCACCAGACTGTCGAAGGGAAAGTTCGTCTAGACCCATATTGATGAGCTACGTCAGAAGGCACTGATAATTTCCTCAAGGATGTAGCCTTCGTGTGATGAGGCAAGCAGGTTGACCCAAATGGTGCAGAGCAAGTTGAAGGCTATGCAATAGACACAGAGAACGATTGGCCTTGCAGTTGAAGGTCCAACTACAAAAAACTAGTTGAACAGGTTTATGAGGCCACTGTGAAGGGAGCGGTAGATCTTCAAGCATTGAATAAAAAGTTCATCCATTTATAGGCAATGATTGAGGCAACACAAACAGAGTGACTCAGGATGACTCATGGCTTTATGTTGGGGGCATGTTGGGAGAGGGTCCCCTCGGGTTAATTCTTGTTAAAAATAATTAATGTTGTAAAGTCTTCACATTTTGAGGAGCAAAGCGCATAGGTCGATAGGAGTCAAATGGGGCTTTAGGAAGGTCAAATCCCGTTATTTTGTTAAGAGTTAAGTTGTTTTGCGACCCACCTATGGTTCACATACCATGGTATTGTAATGAAGCATCATATAAAAAGGAGTCATAGAAGAGTCATAAAGAGATAGAAAAGAGCATAGATAGGCAACTTTTGGGTCTATATTGTCTATTATGTATGTGGTCAAAGGGGAAGGCTATTTCAATTATGTGCAGGGAGACCTGGTAAGTATGCAGCTAAGTGTGTGGGTCCTTGCAGCTGTGTGTGCAGGGTTCGAAGAGTATGTAATAGAGTATCTAAACATAATAAAGGTTGTTCTGAGGAATTATTTGTGTATCTGTGTATCTTTTCTTATCTTTGAATTTACTGTATGTTTTGATTTGTTGAATGCAATTAACCATGGAAATCACTTAATAGATGCAGGAAAGAAGTAGATCTATTTATTTACATAATGTTATCAATATTTAGTACAATCAGTGAAGTGTTTAACTCTAATAATTGTTAGTTACTGTAGTTTCTTGATTGTAAGGGTCAGTGTTCGTGAAGGTTAGATAAGGCCCTAAGTTTAACATACACACATCACATAGTCCTTTGGATGCAGAAACCTAGTTTTGGCATCCTCCAATACTACCTCGGGTGAGACTGTAGCCTTTGCTACGCGGGTTGTTGCCGAAAGGGTCAGTAGTGTAGGGTTTTATTGGTTTTCACAACTAACTTTGAACTTGGGTCTAAGCCCCCTCAAACCAACTTCCTTCGATCATAACACCACACCATCCTATACCTGACTATGACCATGACTAGCTAGATAAATATCTAAGGCATTCAGAGAGACTACTGGTATAATAAACTTATCGCACATGTTCGGGTACAATGAGCAGTGTGCTAAAGGTGAGGAAGGATGAAAAGTATTAGGTGGAGAAACACCAACTAAAAAATCAGATTAAGTTTGTAAAAACAATAGATCAACATGCATGTTATTTTTCATGAGATTATATTTATCATCATAATGATCGAAGACAAGCATACCAACGCAACATCTAGATTGATGTTTCTTTTCTTCAACAAGGTATACCAAATATTCAAGATCCTCACAATTCGTTTCTTCAAATTTTATATCTGAAGATGCATGTCTCGAGGAAATTTTAGAATCATTCCAAATTAAAATAAAATCACATTGAATAGATGAATATCACAAAATTTGAGAAGTGGAATCTTAATCGACACCTCATAAATATAAGCTTTCAAAAGAAGAAAATATTTCATTCGATATACTTGGATATTCACCATTTCATGTATTGATGGAAATATGGATTTCATGGCGATGTTTTTCAAAAGTCACAACTTCAATGAAGGATTTGAAATCATCGACGGTTAATTAATATTTTAAGATCGAAGATCATCCAGAAATGCTAGGTTGTCATCTTAAGAGAGGGAAGAAAAATGAAACATGTCTTCAACACTATGCTCCTCTACCTACGAAATGCAATTGCCTTATTCTTAATTATTTCTTGAAACAATAGTTTCAACATCAGTAAGAGTTTAATTAGGTTGATCAAGTGGATCATGAAACAAGGAATCATGAGATGTAGATCGTAGAGGTTGAAAAGTATGCTCTGAGTAAATTATGTTTTCAATTGGATTATATTTAATATTAGTATTATGTACATTAATGTGATCTTAAAAACTAAGGGATCAAATTGTACTTCAGGTTGTATGTAATTTCTAAACAATTCCAAGTCCTCAATAATAGGATATGAATCATGGGAATTCGGTGGAGGTTAAATGGATGGATAAGAAACTCAATTTTTAGATTTCCCATATTTAACATCATCACTAGGAGGCACCCAAATTGGTACCATAAAAGGAGGAGAACAAGGAACAAATGAAATAGAAGGTTCCTCACAAATTTTTGGTTTCTCATGATCAAAAAAAGTTGGAAGAGCTGTTAGCCTCCTATTGCAATAGGTTTCATATTTCATGATTGACTGTTTTACATGCCAAATATGTCATCTTGTCATGTTGCAGGGTTCCGTATTTCCAAGAAGTTCCATTTTGAAGAATCATACCATTTTTGAACAGTTTTATAGATAAGGGAAAGCCAAACAGCTTAATCTTAGCTTCCCTAGGTTTAAATTGCTTGTTTTAGAAGATAGAGAATGAATATCTGTCCAAACAGCTTAAGATTGGCAGATCAGTAGCTAGGTAGAGAAATGAAGGAGCCCAACTGCTTAATATGGGACCTTGGAAGAGATAAGGGTTGATTTTAGATAGGAGGGCTGTTAAAAGAAAAGAAGACAATCAGTGTCTGCAAGTCTAAGTGCACCCATGCAAAAAGAAGAAAAAATGCTAGGTAAGTACGGTGGGTAAGTAGTTTTGTGGTTGCAGAATCAAGCTATGTGATCCATTTCATGTTTTCAAGTGTTATATCTATTCAGATCACAATTATGAGGCAGTTTTTATTTGGAGGAGCTCAGGCGAGGCATGTCTAACTCCCCCTTCTTCTTATTCCCCAAATCATTCACTAACCTCCCCAAAGAGGTCAAGATCTGCTTGATATCTCTTAAGTTTCATTATTTGTCATATCATTGGCCGAAGTAAAGGTTTTCTTTCCTTAGGAGTACTCATATTCACTCTATAAGTCATTTTCCCCCTGTAAGTAGCCTATGATCTCTAAACTTAGTGCTTTCTTGTCATTTTCATATTAACTTCTAACATTATTATGTAAATCCCTATCTATTTCCCCTTCCCCTTACTAAAAAGAACTAAATAGCTCCCCTATGTACATATTCCCATCCCCTGGCACTATAGCCCTATAACATCAGTTTTGGGGAAATCCTAAGTCCATTTGGGGCTTGGCATTAGCCTTTCCGCATTCAAACCTGGAATTTATTTAGCATTTGGTTAAATTAATAACCATCCCCTTCCCCTCTCTTACCCATAAACCTTAGTGTTTTACCCTGCGCACTCACATTTTCTGGTTTTGTTTAATTATTTGATTAAACTCTACCCCCGACGCACAAACCAAATAAAACCCACATTACCCACAAACCCAAAGTTTTGACCCCCCGCCACATAAATAAATCAAGTATATGGCGGGCCCCTGTACACTAACCTACCACCAGCTCCACCCTCCGCTGGCCCTCCGATCTGCCCTCCCAGATCCGACGGTTCTCGGCGATTTCGAAGCCATCCCGACATCCGACGATTAGCCTCCGATAGGCTAGCAGTTTCTCCACCGTACCAAGAGACGTGTGTCTCCACGCGATTGTATCGGAGCCCCTCTGACACTTACCGCCCTCATACAGAAGGTTGTCCAATGAAACCACAAACCGCCTTCTGTCTCTCCGCCCCTGACGTCAGCACCACATCGCTGCCACCGCATCTGCCTTCATCCCTACCCCGCCACTGTGTCCTGTGCCACGTCGTCAAACCAGTCAGCTGCCACGTCACCTTGCCGTACTACCACATCACCCTACCACATCACCCTACCATGTCACCCTGCCGTATCGGGACCCACGGCTAACATCATGCTGACGTCACCACAGAAAAGGCGTAAAGGGAGAAAATTGCGTCAAAGAGTGCCCAAAACGACAAACTGAGGTAGTTTTTGATGCGCGATTAGCGCTTAGTGCTAAGCGTGCATCACCAAGAAAAATTGCTCAAAATGGAGGGCTTAAAAGCGAGCCTCAACCCAGCACAGTTATCAGGTTGCATTCCTCTGTCGGTATTTGACAGGATTTCTTCATGTATGTTCATATTCAATTGGCCAGCGCTGATAGCATTCTAGAGGCCACGAAAAGCATTTGCAGCAATTATTTTTTCCTTGAAAGGACAGAAAAGGGGCGAGTTGACAGTTTCAAGCATATCAAGGGAGAGAAAGTGGCCCGATTCAAGTGTTAAAGAGTATCAGAGGAAAGATAAAGCCCAGATTAAATTAAAAAGTATCAGTGAAGTGGCAAAGAGTATCAGATTGGCAATATGAAAGCAGGTGAACATTAAAGGCCTCCATCAAAGTCAAAGAAGCAATAAAGGCCATTTAAAGCTCATTGGATCAAGATTAGTGCACATTAAAGCCACATAAAAGCAGCAAAATTGCCTCACTGCACCGAGACACCAAGGAAACTATATTAACTCATTTTGATACAGCTGCGTCCAGCGCAGCTCAAACAAATATCTTCCTGCATTAATTTCAGGACAAGATTAGATTAAAGAACTCATTTCCCTCAGATCTGCTGTAATGGATATTTTTGGATATTATCTCTATATAAACCACCCTAATTGATTGTTTAAAGGGTTGGCTGGTTGATAATCCTCATTCGAGACTTGCGCTGTATACTTTGAGAGCTCCATCATCAAAGACTGCTCGATTTCTTTGGATGAAGAATTGTCTGTTGTGTTATTTAATGGCCAAAGAGTGATTGTGGAATTCCTGTGCTACTACATGGCTCAATAAGTGTTTTCCTACCTCTGTTTACAGTTTACATATGTTTATGCCACCATTGTGTTACCATCTAAATAGCAAGAAAGAAGAATAGCTTAGGTTTTGCTTGACTGCACCCTATGCTCAGTTATTGTTATCTCTATATGTTTTCTTCAGAAATGGTTATGAATATGCATACTTAAATGATCATTTTTACCCTGTTTCTTTCACATATGACTATTATTTAGGAATTCTTGACTGCTTCTAGACAAAATTTCATCCACATTCCCTCTCTGTTAGATAATGAAAGATTCTTAGTTGCCTTTCATCTCTAACCTTCATTCCATCTTTATTCTAGCTTGATATTATTCTATGTGTAGCTATCTTGCTCTGTGTTCCTCTTGTGACCAAGAAAATGCAACAGCAAGCCCTAATCCATGACTCCATGCCCAATGGTTTGAACTTCTCACTCTATGCATCCCAACTCTGCTTGAAAACATCATCCTTCCCACCAAAAAAAAAAAAAAACCCATGTACGCCATAACTAGCCTAAAATCAACCCAAAGCAAAGCTAAATTTTAAAGAGAGAGCCCTCTCTGACTGCAGGTAGGCTAGGACCTACAGCCCAAAGATTGGTTTTTGGTTACCTCGGTCGTATCCCTTAAGGAGCCAAGGGACAAACTGAGTGATAACATCATTGGCGACTCCAGTGGGGACTTATTCAGAAGATTCCAAAATACAAGTTAGAAGCTGGCTCCCAAGAAGAAATCACATAATACTAGGTCAAAGCAAGACCCAAATCCACCAGCTGTTTTTGAAAATCCTAATTTAATCTCTAGAAACCTTAGCAAACAAAAACAAGAGGAGTTTGCTGATTCTAATCCTGAAAGAGTTCAACCAAGCTGTCTTCCAACCCCTGTTAAAGTTTTGTTTCATTCAACCCCTACTTCCCCTTGTTCGTTATCAACCTCTCCAAACACCTCTTCTGCACCTCCATTCACTGCGCATACTACCACTACCACCACTATTATTACAGCTCTTCCAGCTGTTACAGTTGTTCCACTTATCCTTGTAAATATGGCTAACAGATATGCACCTTTACAGTTACCTACAAATCTAGGTGCTATGCCTTAGGATTATCAAACCAAAATCACATACTTTGAAGGTATTGGTTCTGGCACAGCCCTGCAACATACCAAGAAAATGCAGGACTATTTTGAGAGTTATGAAATAGATGATGATAGTGTAAGAATGAAGATTTTTGTCCAAAGTTTAACAGGAGATGTAAGGCCCTGGTTTAGAGCTCTTCCTGCAAATTCCATAGCTGACCCAGAGGCCCTTTACCAAACATTTCTTAACAGATGGGAGAAGAAGAAGGACCCTCTGCACATATTATCCGAGTATGACACTATCAAAAGAGGCCCTCAAGAAGCTGTCTTAGACTATTGTTCCAGGTTTAACAATGTTTACAACGCTATTCCACAAAACCTTAGACCTCCACCTAATCTTGCTTTATACAAATTCCCTGATGGTTTTGATTCAAACATGGCTTATCAGTTAAGGGAAAGAGCCCCTCAAACCTTAGCAAACATGCAGAATGTAGCTGTTAGTGTGTAGGCAAATCTGATTTCCAAGCGAAATAGAGCAAGAGCTGAGAGAAGAACCACTTTTAAAGATGAACATTCAGCCTTTGAGCAAAAATTGGACACAATCATCAAAGGTATGGATAGCTTTGAAAATATAATGGGAACTATTGAAAGAAAAGCCTCATGGGAAGGACAGCAAAACAATCCTATCAGAAATCCAAACTTTAGAAAAAATCAGAACCCAAAAGTTGGAAGGGCAAGTCCTAACCATGATATAGGACCTCATTTTCATGAAAACTATGCTGAAGCATCCACATCCAGTGAGCAAATAAACGACACTCACATAAACTTGATGGGTTTGAATAGTTAACAACAAGTATTTATAACCCAAGAAGACCAAGATGACCATGATATAAATCAATTTCACACCAAGTCTGGAGACTCACTTGACTTCAAACAAGGCTATGATTTAGCTGTCTACAAAGTCCATAAACGATACAAATTGAGAACAAGAACCATTGATGTGTCGATCCCATCAAGCCAAAGGATTCCAAGCAGCCTAAGAAATTAAAAGACAAGGCCGCTATCACAGAACCCGCTGACACAACAAACCCAAAATTAAAAGAAGTGACCATAGAGGATGTATCTGACATGCAACCCTCTAGTAACCAACATTTTGTATCCTTTCCCTCAAAGGAAAATGTAAATAGCACCCCTCAAAGCCTTCCCAAAATAGAACAATCTCAAGGAATCACTGATAACCAAGAGAAAATCACTGAAGATACAATTGGAAAGGGAAAATATGCCAGTCACAATACTGAAACATAGCTAGAAAAACCTTTTGATTTAGAAGCAGAAATTGGCAAATTAAAGATATCTATTCCTCTCTCCGAGCTTGCCAAACATGATGTGTACAAACATCAAATCAAAAGATCACTACAAATGCCAGAGAATAGGGATGATGTTAATGTCTTAGATAATCAACCTGAATTACTTTTTGGTCATGAAGTCAATGATAAATCAGGACATGGAGTTGTTCTACCCTTTTATGTCAGTTTGCACATTCATGATAATGTGTTGCACAATGCTATGCTTGATTCAGGTGATTCACACAATCTAATGCCCAAAGCTATAATGGAGAAGCAAAACCTTGATGTCACTAGACCCTACAAAGACTTATTCTCATTTGATTCTAGTCAGGTCAAGTGTTTAGGCTTAATCAAAGGCCTTTGTGTGTCTTTAGTCCAGTTTCCCAACAAAACGATTCTAATGGACGTGGTGGTTGCTGTATGGCATGCTCTTATCAAGATCTTTGGGAGCAAAACTCCAAGGATCCCTCCAACTAGACCTCTCCTATGCCACTATTTCAGTCTTTGGGCAACCAAAGAGACTGTATAGAGAAACACTGATGAAGTATGTGGTAAGTAGTGAGGAAAAACCCCAAAACTTTCCCATTTACTCAGTCCATTCTGATATGGATTCCTTTATATTTTTCAATGATGATAGATGCCCTCCCTCTAATGAGAATCCTTTGGCTTTAGAACAAGAAACATGCACCAATCAAGAGTCGGTTTCCCATACCTGTGAAACTATTAAAACAATTAGTGCAACCAGCATACAAGAAGAACCACATGAATCACAAAACCTAGGTCCTCCCAATCCTAAAATGATTGAAACCCTTAATACTAACCACAAGCAAGAAATCACATGGTATTTAGAGTTTGATGGTTCTGTTAATAAACTAGGAGCAGGGGCAGGAATATGGATTCACAATACACATAACAGCCATGCAGAGGGTCATGCTTACAGACTAAACTTCAAGTGCACCAACAACATGGCAGAGTATGAGGCTCTCCTTTTAGGCCTTATAATGCTCAAAGCTCTAGGAGCTGCAAAAGTGTCTATTCTAGGTGACTCTGACTTGATCATTCAAAAGATGAAAGGTAACTTTGTTACTAATGACAATAGGCTAAGAGCTTATAAGTCTGCTACCACAGAAATACTCAATTCCTTCACCGAATCAAAGCTTGCTAAAATTTCTAGAAGCCATAACATGCATGCTCATTGTCTAGCTACTTTTGCTAGCACTTGCAAGCTGCCCTTTGAGCCCAATTACCACTTTACTGTTGAGATAAAGCACAGGCCTGTTGTCCCTAACAATATCAAAGATTGGCAAGTGTTTGAGGATGATGCTCAAATAAACAATTTTCTTACCTTACAGCAAGAATTCTCAAGCTCAAACATTGATGAAGATTCCATGGATGACCCACAACAGCAAATGAGCCAAAATGAGCAAACTATAACAGCTGAAGCAACAAATCAAATGATGCACCCAACCATTTTTGATGAGAAAAACATGCAAGAGCTGAAGCAAATGCATTTAGATAAAATAGCTGAAGCAGATGCTGAAGTCATTGATTTAAAGGATAATTTTCTACCTACTCGCCTCACTCCATTAGAAGACATATTTGATTCAAACGATGTCCCCAAAAAGCCAAAGATGCAGCCCTTAAACATTGTTGTAGAAGATTGTAATATTGGGATACCAGAGCAGCCTAAAATGATTAAACTGTCCAAGTCTTTGCCTCCCAATCAAAAACCAAAATATGTTGATTTATTTAAAGAGTTTCAAGATGTATTTGCGTGGAGTTATGAGGACCTTAAGTCCTTTGACACCTCCGTTATTCAACATACCATTCCCTTAAAGCCAAATCAAATGCCCTTCAAATAGAAACTAAGGAGAATCAATCCTGTGCTTCTCCCTTTGATTGAGAAAGAAGTGAAAAGAATGTTTGAGGCTGGTATCATAGCACCCATTAGATTTTCAGAATGGGTATCCAATCTTGTTCCCACAAGGAAGAAAACAGGGGAGATTATACTATGTGTGGACTTAAGAAATCTGAACCAAGTCTCCCTTAAGGACCACTACCCACTGCAAAAAATGGACCACATTCTACAAAGAGTAGTGGGGTCTTCAAGAATTTCTTTGCTAGATGGGTTTTCAGGTTTTAATCAAATACTTGTTCACCTAGATGACCAAGACAAGACAGCCTTTACAACACTGTGGGGAGCATTTAAGTATGTGAAGATGCCTTTCGGACTAAAGAATGCAGGTGCTACCTTTCAAAGGGCCATGGACATTGCATTTGCCAAGGAAATCCATGATTTCCTAGTGGTTTACCTTGATGACCTTACTCCTTTCTCAAAATCTGATCAAGAGCACCTAAAACACATAAGGCAAGTGTTCCTAACCTGTAGGAAATATGGCTTTTCCTTAAATCCTAAGGAATCTCTCTTCGGCCTAGAAGAAGGCAAATTGCTAGGCCATATCATTTCAAAAGATGGAATTAGAATAGATCCGGAAAGAATCCAAGCCATCTTGCAAATCCCTTATCCAAGAAACATCAAAGAAATGCAAGCATTCCTAGGAAAGATCAATTTCCTAAGGAGATTTATCCCAAACTTGGCCGAGCTGATAAGAAGGCTAAATAAAATGTTAAAGAAGGATTCCAAGGTAAAATGGACTTTAGAGGCCAAAGAAGCCTTTGAGGGCATAAAATCTGCCTTAACCCAAGCCCTAGTCCTCACAAGTCCTCAATTTGGCAAGGATTTCATGAATTTTGCATTTACATCTGAACACACCATTGCTGTTGTTCTTTTGCAGAAAGATGATCAGGGAAATGAAAAGCCAATTTCATTTTTCAGCCGAGCCCTTAGAGATGCACCCTTGAAGTACCAAATCATGGAGAAGCAAGCATATGCCCTTGTTAAAGCAATCAAAGGTTTCAGAATTTACATTTTATATTCACATGTGATTGCTTATGTCCCAAATGTTGTGGTTAAAGACATTTTAACCCAAGAAGGAATAGAAGGAAAAAGAGGCAAATGGATTGCCAATATCCTTGAGTATGACATTGAGATAAAACCCACCAAGATGATAAAGGGACAAGGTTTTGCTAAACTGATGTCCAAAACCAATTTTCAAGCCTTAGACATTAATCAACTGGACAATGAACAGGAGCTGGCGACTCCACAGATCAGTGAAGCTTTTTTGCAATCCCCATGGTATGCTGATATATGTTCTATATTGTTAAACTTGTGTGCTCCTCCAGGGTTGTCTAGAACCAAAAAGAGATTTTTAAAGATGAAAGCATCAAAGTTTTGTGTCTTAGATAATGCCCTGTTTTGGAAAAATCATGAAGGAATATTGCTGAATTGTCTAACTATGAATGAAACGGACAGTGTCATGAAATAATTCCATGTAGGGGACTATGGAGGGCACTTATATTGGAAGTCCACTTCTGATAAGATAGTAAGGGCTAGTTTCTATTGGCCCTCTTTGTTTGCTGATGTGAGGAAGTTTGTTGTTTCATGCCACAAATGCCAAATCTTTGAAGGAAAAAGAAAGCTTCTTCCTTTGCCCCTTAAGGCCATTTCAACTGAGAAGCCTTTTCAACAATGGGGTCTTGACTTCATTGGAGAAATCCACCCATCCTCTTCCGGCCATCATAAGTGGATTCTAACAGCCACAGATTACTTTACCAGGTGGATTGAAGCCATCCCATGTAGGCAAGCCAATGACTCCACCATCATCCAATTCCTTGAAACCAACATTTTGTCTAGATTTGGTTGTCCTGAGAAGTTCATTACACATAACGCTGCTGCCTTCAAATCCAAGAAATGATCAGTTTTTGCCACAAATTCCAAATTACCTTAGGTCACTCTACAGCCTATTACCCTCAAGGGAATGGCTTGGCCGAATCATCCAACAAGAGTCTGATTAACATCATTAAGAAATTCTTGGAGGAAAACAAGAAGAACTGGCACAAAAAGCTTGTAAACGCCCTATGGGCAGACACATTGTCAACCAAGAGATCCATTGGGATGAGCCCATATGAGTTAGTCTATGGCATGGAGGCCAAGTTCCCCTCTTCTTTGGGAATCCCTGTTATCAAATTGCTGCAAGAGATTCAGGCAGAGCCAAATGATATCCAAAGAAGAATAAACCAAACCATCCATTTGCAGCAAACAAGAGAGAAAGTGTACGACAGAGCTCAGATTTTACAAGAGAAGCTCAAGAAAATGTTTGACAAAAGAACCAAGGCTGAAGATTTCTACATAGGCAACAAAGTCTTAAGATGGGATTCAAGAAGAGAAGACAAAGGAAAGCATGGCAAGTTTGATTTCCTGTGGAAAGGCCCCTTTATTATTTCTACTGTTCAAGGCAAAAACACATATTTTTTGAAGATTTTGGATGGGTGCACAGCTGAAGAAGGCCCTGTCAATGGTCGAATGCTAAAGCACTATCATGATCCCTTTTATTGAACGCAACACAGCTCTGTATACTATCTGTACATTAATATTTGTATTTTCAGCACTTTTTCTTATAGCAGGCCAATAAGAGGGAACAATGCAGCAAATTTTGAAGGAAAGATCAAAGAAAGCTCTATTTCAGATCTCTGTTTTTGAAATAAATCCAAAGAAGTGCTCAAGCAGATTTCAATATGTTTACAAGCACCCAAAAGGCAAGAAGCAGAGCTGTAATGTTTCTGCAATTCAGCTCAAAAGGATACTGCATATCAGCTTATAAGAATTCAGTCAAAGACATTGAGAAGAAGGAGAATTTCAGTTTACAACAACAATTGTATATCAAGGCATTCTGACCTGTTGTTCTTGGCTTTTCATCCTAAAAACCATCCCCAAGTGGAGCCACTATTAGCCTCCTATTGCAATAGGTTTCATATTTCATGATTGATTGTTTTACATGCCAAATATGTCATCTTGTCATGCTGCAAGGTTCTATATTTCCAAGAAGTTCCATTTTGAAGAATCATACCATTTTGAAGAGTTTTACAGATAAGAAAAATCCAAACAGCTTAATCTTGGCTTCCCTAGGTTTAAATTACTTGTTTTAGAAGATAGAGAATGAATATCTATCCAAACAGCTTAAGCTTGGCAGATCAGTAGCTAGGTAGAGAAATGAAGGAGCCCAACTACTTAATCTGGGCCCTTGGAAGAGATAAGGGTTGATTGGAGGGCAGTTAAAAGAAAAGAAGACAATCAGGGTCTGCAAGTCTAAGTGCACCCATGCAAAAAGAAGAAAAAATGCTAGGTAAGTAGGCTAGGTCAGTAGTTTTGTGGTTGCAGAATCAAGCTATGTGATCCATTTCATGTTTTCAAGTGTTATATCTATTCAGATCAAAATTATGAGGCAGTTTTTATTTGGAGGAGCTCAAGCGAGGCATGTCTAACTCCCCATTCCTCTTATTCCCCAAATCATTCACTAACTTCCCCAAAGAGGTCAAGATCTGCTTGATATCTCTTAAGTTTCATCATTTGTCATATCATTGGCCGAAGTAAATGTTTGCTTTGCTTAGGAGTACTCGTATTCACTCTATAAGTCATTTTCCCCCTTTAAGTAGCCTAAGATCTCTAAACTTAGTGCTTTCTTCTCATTTCCATATTAACTTCTACCATTATTATGTAAATCCCTATCTATTTCCCCTTCCCCTTACTAAAAAGCACTAGATAGCTCCCCTATGTACATATTCCCATCCCCTGGCACTATAGCACTATAACATCAGTTTGGGGAAATGCTAAGTCCATTTGGGGCTTGGCATTAACCTTTCCGCGTTCAAAACTGGAATTAATTTAGCATTTGGTTAAATTAATAACCATCCCCTTCCCCTCTTTTACGCATAAACCTTAGTGTTTTACCCTGCGCGCTCACATTTTCGGGTTTTGTTTAATTATTTGATTAAACACTACCCCCGGTGCACAAACCAAAGAATACCCACATAACCCAAAAACCCAAAGTTTTGACCCCCCGCCACATAAATAAATCAAATATATGGCGGGCCCCTGTACACTAACCTGCCGCCAGCTCCGCGCTTCGTCGGCCCTCCAATCTGCCCTCCCAAATATGACATCTCTCGGTGATTTCTTAGCAACCCTGGCATCCGACAGTTAGCCTCTGATAGGCTAGCGGTTTCTCCACCATACCAGAATATGCGTGTCTCCACGCGATTGTATCGGAGCCCCTCTAACACTTACCACCCTCGTACAGAAGGTGGTTTGATGAAACCACAAACCGCCTTCGGTCTCTCCGCCCCTGACATCAGCACCACGTCGCTGCCACCGCATCTGCCTCTGTCCGTACCCCGCCACCGTGTCTTGTGCCACGTCGTCAAACCAATCAGCTGCCATGTCACCCTGTCGTACTACCACGTCACCCTGCCATGTAACCCTACCGTACAGGGACCCACCGCTGATGTCATGCTGACGTCATCACAGAAAAGGTGCAAAGGGTGAAAATCATGTCAAAGAGTGCCCGAAACGAGAAACTGAGGCAGTTTTTGATTGCTCAAAATGGAGGGCTTAAAATCCAACCTCAGCCGAGCACAGTTATCAGGTTGCATTCCTCCACCGATATTTGATAGGAATTCTTCATGTATGTTCATATTCAATCGGTCAGCGCCAATAGCATTCTAGAGGCCATGAAAATCATTTGCAACAGTTATTTTTGCCTTGAAAGGACATAAAAGGGGCGAGTTGACAGTTTCAAGCATATCAAGGGAGAGAAAGTGGCCTGATTCAAGTGTTAAAGAGTATCAGAGAAAAGATAAAGCCCAGATTAAATTAAAGAGTATCAGTGAAGCAGCAAAGAGTATCGGATCGGCAATATCGAAGCAGGTGAACATTAAAGGCCTCCATCAAAGTCAAAGAAGCAGTAAAGGCCATTTAAAGCTCATCGGATCGAGATTAGTGTACATTAAAGCCACTTAAAAGCAGCAGAACTACCTCACTACACCGAGCCACAAAGGACACCATATTAACTCATTTTGATGCAGCTGTCTCCGACGCAACTCAAACAAATATCTTCTTGCATTAATTTCAGGACAAGATTAGATTAAAGAACTCATTTCCCTCAGATCTGCTTAAGATCTGCTGTAATGGATATTTTTCGATATTCTCTCTATATAAACCACCCTAGTTCATTGTTTAAAGGGTTGGTTGGTTGATAATCCTCATTCGAGACTTGCGCTGTATACTTTGAGAGCTCCATAATCAAAGACTACTGGATTGCTTTGGATGAAGAACTGACTGTTATGTTATTTAATGTCCAAAGAGTGATTGTGGAATTCCTGTGCTACTACATGGCTCAATAAGTGTTTTCCTACCTCTGTTTATAGTTTACATATGTTTATGCCACCATTGTGTTACCATCTAAATAGCAACAAAGAAGAATAGCTTAGGTTTTGCTTGACTGCACCCTATGCTCAGTTCTTGTTATTTCTATATGTTTTCTTCATAATCGGTTATGAACATGCATACTTAAATGATCATGTTTACCATGTTTCTTTCACATATGACTGTTATTTAGGAATTCTTGACTGCTCCTAGACAAACTTTCATCCACCTTCCCTCTCTGTTAGCTAATGAAAGATTCTTAGTTGCCTTTCATCTCTGACCTTCATTCCATCTTTATTCCAGCTTGATATTGTTCTATGTGTAGCTATCCTGCTTTGTATTCCTCTTATGACCAAGAAAACGGAACAGCAAGACCTGATCCATGACTCCATGCCCAATGGTTTGAGCTTTTCACTCTATGCATCCCAACTCTACCTGAAAACATCATCCTTCCCACCAAAATCAAAACAAAACCCATGTACACCATAACTAGCCTAAAATCAACCCAAAACAAAGCTAAATTTCAAAGAGAGAGCCCTCTCTGACTGCAGGTAGGCTAGGACCTGCAGCCCAAAGATTGGTTTGTGGTTACCTCGGTCGTATCCCTTAAGGAGCCAAGGGACAACCTGAGTGATAACAAGAGCGACACCATATGGGGGTTCAGATTCAAAATATTTAAAGGAGAGGAATAAAATTTGTATCAATCACTCCTTCAGGAATTTGATAGCAAAGGTGAAAAAATTGAGAAGGAACTCCTTTATAGATTCACCATATTTCATCTTGAGAAGATCAAACATATTACATACATATTGGTAATCAAACCTATGAAAGGCTTGATGAAGCTCTCTGAGAAATTGATCAAATGAATGATTGGAAGCAAATGGTAAATTATGAAATGACTTCTTAACCTGACCTTCAAGGGTGTGGCTGAATAATATACAAACAACATATTCATCATCAATTTCATTAGATTTACCAAAAAAACAAGAAAAATAGATATATGTTTGGCTATGAATGTACCACACTCACCATTAAATCTAAATTGAGACAAGTCATAAAATTGTTCTGCGGCTATGAAACATTTACCAGGAGATATGGTCAAAAATCATTCCAGGATTATGATTTTTTCTTGCAGTTGTTGTGGTGTCAACCTTATAGGTTGTGGAAGGCTAGGGGTAACAACACTTCCATCTTTATAGTTGTTACTGGTATGCTTCTTGGTTGCCATAATTTTTCTTTCCATTTTTCTTGCTAACCTAAATGCCTTCTCTAATGAATCAGGTTCCCAAAGGCGAACATCATGTTGGATATTATCCTTTAAAGTCCCTATGAACACACCAATCCTGTGCTCCTCTGGAATATTTTTTACCCTTATGTTCAATTTTTGGAACTCCTCAATGTGCTCCATTATTGAACCCTTTTGTTTGAGACTTATCAATTGGCTAAAAAAAGTGTTTCTTTTTGTATCCTCATAATGTGCTGTCAATTCTTCCATAAAAATAGCCCAAGTGATAATGTTTACAAGAGTAAATCCATTGAAACCATACAAACTGATTGTGTTCCAAATATAAAGTTGCAATATGTACCTTTTTTGTGTTTTGCACATTATTGAGATCCAAAAATTGCTCCATCTATAATATCCATGTTGCGGGATCCTTGCCATCAAACTTCCTCATATCGATTTTCGGAATATGGTGGGTCTTCGATCCAACATTAGAGTCTATGGAATCATAATTAACATTTCTTTTGTTTTCATCATGAGTTTCCTTTACTACCCTTTCACCATTAGTGACTATTTCTTGTAGCAACTTATTCATATTTATCTTCAATTCTTCCATGTCTGTCATCAAATCTATCTTCAAATCGTCCATCTTAGCTTCCAAGTCATTCATCTTAGCTTCTACGCCTTTCTTTAAACAATCCATCTTAGCTTATATGCCTTTCTTTAAAACATCCATCTTAGCTTCTACATCTTTCTTCAACCATCCATCTTAGATTTTGTTCCTTTTTGTGCAAGTGACACTTGTTGCACTTGGTCTCGTAATTTTAAAATATCATGTTGCATTTCTTCCTCTTCTTCATGAGTCATGCTAGAGCTTCCAGGTTTCCTACTAATGTTTTCATTTTCTTTCCTCAAGGCATCAATTACTAATAATAATGCTTTACTATGCCCTTTGAATTCCTTCAAACTAATTTTTCAAGCCAAGCTTATGCAAAAATTTAAAAAAAACTACACACCTTTTTTCACTTTGTAGGAGCCTGATATTGAATCTAATGTATCTTTGTAGTTTCGGATCATCAAGTTCTAAAATTATGACCTGTAGTAGACCTCTATGTCCTCTTTCTAATGCCACCAGTCTGATCGAAATTGGATTCTCCAAGAAAGAGTTATGCACAATCTTCCACAGTGACCTGATTATAGACTAGTTCAGTAGAGCAAACTTGTACGATGTGCCACGAGTCACTATTTCGACTTTTGGATGTAAAAAATATATGCAAGAAGTTACAGTCCATCCTCTTTCTATACCTTCTTATGAAATTTCAATCCAATGCTCAGAAAGAAAGTTATGACGATTTTCCCCAGGTCACCTATTTGGAATGTAATTCCGGAGTCTGCAAAAAGACCAACTTCCTCAGATCATATCTCCGCAAATATAGTGCAAAAAGATTTGAAATTCAGATCTAAGATTCAATGCGATGTCTTCTCAAATGGGTTTTCTTTTTTAGCTTCTGAAATGTCGGAGAAAGAAGTTATGGTGAAAATTCCACAATGACCTGTTTGGAGCAGCGAAACCCTAGAATCCAAAGCTCTAATACCAAATGTTATGAAACCAGCTCAAGGAAAAGATAGAAAGATAGATCAACGACTTAGAATTCAGCCTCTTCGAGGGGGAAACATCATTTACATTACATGAATGAATAATTCTTGGATGATTCAAATGAAAAAACCTCCTTTCTATATATAGGATTCTAAGGAGTCACAATATAACCCAGCCAACCTAACAATAATAATATAAAACCACAAAAATAAAAATAGAGGGATTCTATGGGGCACAATAATAAAAATATGGGGACAATAGGGGCACAACAATATTAATAAGGGATACAACTACAACAGTAATGGGGTAATCACTAGTATTATAGGGACCTATCAATGATGACATGGAACTTCACGATGATGTGGAGTTTCCATGCTTCTTCTTTTGTTGCTTTCTTTGCATCTGCATGATGGATCTTGCATGTAATTTATATTCATCCTCCAAGGGGATCATTTATATGGAGTCTTCATGAGATCCTAAACTTTGCCAGCATCTAGTGTTCCTTCATCTTATCTTCAATGATTGGCTTGTCTTTTCCATTGCATAGGTGTCTTCTGGAATGGTCTGCTTCTTCTTCCCCTTCATCATCACCCTCTCTTGACAAGATATAATACCTGCAACTGATATCCACTCATGACAAGACAACACCAATCTGAAAAATCCTAGTCTAACATACTACATGAACTCATTGATTGAGATGGAACTAGATGTTGGACTTAGAGATTAGCTTAGGTATTTTATAGTTACACAATTCAAGAGGCGAAGAGGAAGGACTAAGGCTTGAGTCTACGAAGTGCATAGTTCAAGAAGGCCAGGGAAGGGTGACTATGTAGTTGAAGGGCTCAATGAGGTAGGCTTGAGGCTTGAAGTTTCCCACTTTGTAGTTCTAGAGGGACAGAGGCCAATGGATTGAATAGTTGTGCAACTCATGGACTAAGGCTAGATGTTTGAGGCTTGAGATTGTACAGTGCACAAAAGGAGTTGACTAGGAAGTTGTATTTCACTACTTTGGATATGAAGGGGTTACGGTTGACCACTAAGATTGGATAAGTGTGGGATCGGTGAGGTGAAAGTTAGTAAGGAAAAAGCATGAACATTATCACACACTTAGAATAAATTACGATACAATTTTGATCACTGAGAACACACATACGCCAAGATCTTCTCAATGCAATGATAGCATGGAAACTTCCTCCAAGTGCGACACTTAAGATATACTTTGCGACAACAAGGACGACACTTGTGCATTAGTGCATGAAACTTTGGGAGTGAGTGTAATACATGCGTATATGATAAATAATTTTCATTGAAACCAAAGTTACTGGTTCAAATGAGCCATAACTACGCTTATGAAATATGCAACAATTCCCTTTCCAAAAGATGACATTTGTGATAGTAAGGAAAAAGTGAAAACGACAATTGCAAAATGTAAATGACATTGCAAGTGACACATGTCAAGCTGAAGATAACATGAGAAAGAAAGTTATTAAAGTGAAGGCAAGAAAAAGAGAAAGTCATAAACATGAAAGCAACACTTGTGAAAGAAAAGGTGCATAAAAGAGATAGTTGATAAAATTCACCGAAATATAAGTACAATCACAACCAAACATGAAAAACTACCAATTGAAAGTGTGTGCTAATTATTAGCATGGTTTGAACATTTCACAGGAATTGTCTTGATGGAATGTGCTATGCCCGTTTAAGATTGCATAAAATAATGTTCTCATGATTTTATTATAGACTGAACATGTGGGAGAAATTGACTTTGATACTTAGAAACTGAGAAGAGGACTTAACTCTTAGTGTAACATTAATCAACCATGAAGCGAATATGGAACAACAGATTTCTAGATCCTTAGTAGGCTCCAAAATTCACGTGTAGGAAATATTTGGAAGGTGTTGGTTATAGGATCAATATGTTAGTCACAGTTTCAAGTCCTATCAGACTCAGTGAAATTATTCTTTCTCGGGTTCGAAATTTCTGTCAAAGTGAGAAGTGTGTTCTTTCAAATCTAGAAAGTGCATTTTTTCAAGCCAACAGGATGCATTTTGTCATGTGTGCACCAAGTGCATTTTGTTGACACTACTTTTTAATAAAGTTTATTGTGTTTTTTGGGCTTATTTCAAAGCATAAACTCATGATGAAAAAAATGGTTATGATTTTTGTCTCTTAAAGCTAAAATATGAAGAGTCATTAAGATGACTTGTTGAAGGCTAGAAGTTGAAATCTTATTTTTGATTGTGAATTGTTTTGGGGATTACATATAGGTTCAAAACTGAGAAATGAAACGTATGTTTCTATTGATGATCAAGAATCCATTTGATGTTGCATTGATATGATATGTGTGTGTGTGTGTGTGTGTGTTCCTGAAGCTTGTGGATTGAGACTAAAAATTTGTGAAAAGTGGTCCACTATGTTTTGGTGAAGAAGGTGGGTGCCTCCATTAGGTTGAATCCCACATCATGTTCAAGCCTACAACAAGTTGGTTCTTGCAAATTGATTTTTGGGGTTGGTGCCTCTAGCAAGTTAGTGCCTACAAATTGATGTAATAAAATATTGAATAAGATAAGGACATTTATGGTTTTCTCCTAGAAGGGTTTCTAGTTATATGTAGCATTCATGTGTATTCATGTCATGATTGAGTTTATTGATGCACTCTTATGGTTTCAATTATGATGAATTATGAAAAAAAATTAACTTCATTAAATTAGCCATTACTTTGATTCACACACCCCCAGTGTAATGATAATTTCAACAGTGGTGTGGACATGACTTGTAGTTGTAGATGAAGGTATAAAAGTAGTTTGGGGCAGAGAATCAGTGACAATAGGTGTGTAAATGCTAGGTTCTACCATGTAAGTCTTACTAACCACAATGGAATTTGGGAAATGATTGTGAAAAGAATTAGACAAGTCAACAAGCCTGCCTAAGGAGATGGGTGATGAGGTATAAATGATAGGGGAACAAGGATGAGGTGGAAGTCTTTGGTAAAACACTCGATGAAATAAAATTTTGGCCCCTTGACTATCACAAAACGTGACTCCTAAAATAGGTGTCTCTATGGTGGTGGAATGGTTAATTCTACATCTACAGGAAAGGAAGCACTCTGCATGGGGATAAAGGTCCTTAAGGAGACGAGAATGGAAAAAACTAAACTCCATCATCCTGGAAAAAAATATGTATACAAAAGTCTAAAATATATATTTTAAAGCCATTGGACATGAACAAATAACACAAACCTATCAAATATAAGGATCAATCAGAAAACCCAAGAGATCAAAGCGATATTCCCAGAGTTAGATATTTGTTAATCAATGCCTAATTAACCTATGAAGATCGTTGGGGTAGTTACACTAATTTGCTACTTAATTTCTCAATTCCTGGTCAAAGTACTATTATACCATCATTTATCACCCTTGTATACTTGATTCTCTAAGTCATATACTTGGGCAGTCCTTTCCCTTCAGAATTGGTCCTTTTACTAAAAAAAAATATTTTAAATTCCATACGCGACTCTACCCTTCCAAAATTGCGTGCACATGCGGGTCTATCTATACCCAACTCGTGTATATAAATTAAAATATTAAAAAAATATAAAATCCCTATTTTATGGGTAGGGTTTATCGGTTACACCAGAATCCCCCCTACAAGAGCTCATGGCTTAACAGTATCCCGACTAAAACAACTATTTTGGGGTGATATAAATACACCTCATGGGAGGGCCTAAAGGGGAAGAAACCTAGCGTGTTGATATTATATCCACTTGGTCCTTGGTCAAGACTAATTTATCCCTATGCCTCCTACATGCCCAGCTATAGGAAACCCTTGTTTCCTTATAGAGATGTCCATCCCCTTTATATGGCATCTATGTATATGCATCTGAAAGAGGATTGTTGATGCTTGGGCTGGATGGATACGCACATGTCTGTAACTACACAGTTGTGTATGCTTGGTTTTGAATGAATTTTTCAAATTATGATTCCAGTAATTGGTTTTACCTGATTTTTATTACTTCTATTTAGTCATTGATTATCTGGGAGAGTCTTGCTTCTTTCATATTTTCAGTTTCCTATCTCTCTTTGTGGAAAAACCTAGTCAACCTAGGGTTTTGTTGGCATTATGATTCATATGTTGTACTTGATGGCAACCCACTCATCTCAGATGATAAATTATAGTGCAGCAAAGTTCACGCACTTTTATGCAGAGAAACGTTTATTTCATGTAGAGAAAAGTTCACGCACTTTTATGCAGAGAAAAGTTTATTTCATGTAGAAAAAAGTTCACGCACTTTTATGCAGAAAAAAGTTTATTTCATGTAGAGAAAAGTTCACGCACTTTTATGCAGAGAAAAGTTTATTTCATGTAGAGAAAAGTTCACGCACTTTTATGCAGAGAAAAGTTTATTTCATGGAGAGAAAAGTTCACGCATTTTTATGCAGAGAAAAGTTTATTTCATGTAGAGAAAAAGTTCACGCACCTTCATGCAGAGAAAAGTTCCTTTCATGAAGAGAAAATTTCACGCACTTTCATGGTTGGCTCATGGTATTAGTCCGACAGTTTTTGATCCTATGGTTTTGGTCCATGGTATTGCATCCAAAAGTGTTGATCTCATGCACTTTCATGGTTGGTTCATGGTATTAGTCCTATAGTTTTTGATCCTATGGTTTTGGCTCGTGGTATTGCATCCAAAAGTATTGATCTCACGCACTTTCATGGTTGGTTCATGGTATTAGTCCAACAGTTTTTTGATCCTATGGTTTTGGACCGTGGTATTGTGGAAGGCCTAAGACTATAAAAGAGGAAGGAGATCATTTGGAAAAGTATCATCGAATGAATTGAATATCTAATAAGTGCTAGATCTGAAATATTTGTGATTGGGTTATGGTGCAGATCTAGATCTGAATGAAGGAGGAACCTTAGCGCATAAAGAAGGATAAGTTCTTTTGATGGGTCATAATCTTTATGCTTGAATAATAGTATCTTTGCATGATTTTGATCTATTATATAAGGCGCATGCTTGATCTATAAATCTGACAATCTCGGTTAATTAGTGTCTGAATATTTGAAAGAAGAAATTATCCTTTATAGATCTGCACGTAGGTTTCAGGTTGTTGAAGTAGCGTATATCTTTAAATTATGATCTAGCTGCCTCTGTCTATTACTGCAGTATTCTGGGTTCACAATTTGGTGTGTGGTTACTATTACTGTGTTCTGGGTACAGCTGTCAGAGAAGTGTTTACTTGATTCAGTGCTAATTGGGAAAAGGAGATTGTTTGACGCAGATATACTTGATGATTGATTGATGTTCATGGATCCAGTCTGAAAACTTATGAAACGTGGTCCTTGGAAGAAAGAGAAGGTTGTAGCCTTCAGTAGGCCAGCACCTACGTACTAGTATCTTGGATAGTACAAGAGCTAAGGGGGTTGTAGCTCCCTTCCAGGAGAAGCTGGAGAATGAGAGAGGGTTGTAGCTCTCTGCAGGTTGTAGCCTACGTACTGGTAAAGTAGTGCACCAGTACAAAATCATTGTAAAAGGAGTTTCTAATTGAAAGAAGATAGAGACATATTGCAGCAGGTGGTTTTCACCCACATTGGGTTTCCACCTTATATCTGGTGTTCTTTTGTGTGACTATTTGCTTTTCTTGTTCCTGCTCATTATTTTATGATACTGACATACAAAGTAATGATCAATATTTGAAGAATTATTCAAAGTATAAATAAGGAAGATAGATTGATAAGAATTTGATAATACTGATTCACCCCCCCCCTCAGTATTATTTCCAACAATTGGTATCAGAGCAGGTCCTTCTGAAGAAGCTTGATCGCTTGAAGGAAGATCTAACATCATGAGCAACTACGAGAGGGAAGAATCAATCAGGCCACCTATTTTTTATGGAACAAACTTCCTATATTGGAAGGTAAGAGTTACTGCCTATCTTCAATCTTTGGGCATAGAAGTATGGGACATTATAGAAACAGGGTATACTTTTCCATCAGCTACTCCTACAGATTCAGCTGAGAAGAAGAAATATGAAACAAATGCAAAGGCATTTAATACTCTTCTAGGATGTCTATCTCAATCTGAATTTGTGAAGGTTATGCAATATAAATCCGCAAAAGAAATATGGGACAAGATTGTTTTGAGCTACGAAGGAGATGAACAGGTAAAACGTGCAAAACTTCAAACCCTCAGGATTCAGTATGAGAATCTCAGAATGTATAGTGATGAAAGTGTGGCTAACTATTTTTTTCGGATAGACGAGATTGTTAATTGTATGAAAAACTTGGGTGAAGAAATAAAAGAGGCTATTGTGGTTTTAAAAGTCCTAAGATCATTGTCCCCCAAGTTTGAATCTAAAGTGTCTGCAATAGAAGAAAAGGAAAATCTACGAACTCATACTATGTCTCAGCTACACAGAATTCTAACTGCTTATGAAATGAGAAAAGGAGGTCCATCGAATAGGAGAGAAGTTGCTTTTAAGGCTTCAGGCAAAGGAGACTACTATGAATCAAGTCACATGCCAGAAGAAGAAGAAGAATCAAATTTTGTCAGAAATCTTCAACGGGGTACTGGAAGGTTCAGAGGTAAGCTACCTTTTAAATGTTTTGCTTGTGGAAGAGTAGGTCATTATGCTGCCAAATGTCCTCATAAGGATAAGATTGACAAAGGAAAGGAACCTGCCAAATGGAACAAGAAACATAATGCAAATAAGAAAAGCTACTACACTCATGAAGCCAGTGATGGTCTATCAAATAGTGATGAAGATGAACGAGGTAATGACTGTAAAATTTTAATGGCATTTGAAGATGATGATTACATGGATGCTATAGATGTGGATAGTTTTTATGAAGAGATTTATAGACTTAAGACATGTATAGAAGAAAAGAATATGATCATTGATACTCTACAATTTCAAATTGATGAAAAAGAAAAATATCTTGAAAAGTTAGAAGGTGAAATTGTTGGCCTTAGAAAAGAAATTGAGAAAACAAAGGCTATTAATCTTAAGTTTGTCAAAGGATATGAAACTCTGGATGAGATCATCAATGTACAGCGTTCTCCGCTAAACAAGACAGGTCTGGGGTATAATGGAGAAACATCTCAAACATCCACCTCAAAGAGTTATCTTGATGCAGCAAGAAGGAATGAGCAAAAGCATAATGGAGATCACCAGGCAAAGCAGGGACAAATTACATCAAGAATGAACAAAGACTATCAGGTAAACCAGGGGCAATCTGTCTTAAGGATGAACAAAAGCTACAACCAGCCACAGGTAAAATCTTCTCAATTTGCTTCAAGAATGGATGACAATAGAAATTACAATCATTTGGCCGGTAGATTTGATAATCGCAGAATTTTCTTCAATGGGCAATGTTTCTCTTGCCATAACCTTGGTCACAAAGCAGCTCAATGTGTTACATATAAAACAATCATTACTAGAGAAGCTCAAAAACAAAGAAGTATGATCGGGATTACAAAAAGGACCTATAACAACTTTTCGGCTCTTGAAAATGAAGTTGAATGTTCTATTTGCAATAAATTTGGTCATGAAGATTCTAAATGCAGGAGCAGGTTTCAGCAGACAAAGGAACAAACCTCAAGTACCAGAACATGGAGAATAAAGGAACCACAAACAGAAAGATGTGGGATAGCCTTTTATGCAAAGGGACAGGAAAATCTATGGTACATCAACAGTGGATGTTCGAAGCATATGACAGGTGATAAAGAAAAACTTGAATCATATTCTACTTTAGAAAAGGGAAAGAAAGTTTCTTTTGGAAATGATACTCCAGCAGCTATAAAGGAAAAAGGCACAGCTCAGTTAAAAGAAAAGGTCAAAGCTGGAAATGTTTTGTATGTTGATGGCTTGATAGCATAACCTTTTGAGTGTCAGTCAAATGTGCAATCAAGGAACCGAGGTAATATTTCGATCAAATGGATGTAGTGTTCGTGATCTTGATATAGGGAAAACAATGACCAAAGGTAGAAGAACTCCAAATAATCTATACATATTTGAAGAAGGACAACAACAATGCTATTTGAGCAATGATGATGAACATTGGTTATGGCACCGGAGGTTGGGGCATCTAAGCTTTTCACAAATAAGGAAGGCATGCAAATATCAGGGAGTTCGTGGTCTTCCAGATATCAAAATTCCAGACAACACTATATGCAAATCATGTCAGTTTGGTAAGCAAACCAGAACCAACTTCCCGGAGAAGGAAGGATCAGCCAGCAGGCCTCTTGAACTAGTCCATACAGATGTATGTGGTCCTTTTAGGATGAGGTCACCTCGAGGAGAAGAATACTTGATATTATTCATTGACAATTTCTCCAGGTTTGTTTGGTTAGGACTTTTGAAGCACAAAGACGAAGCATTCGAAAAAATCAAATCCTTCAAAGCCTTGGTTGAAAATGAATTAGGTTACAAAATTAAGTGCCTCAGGTCTGACAGAGGTGGGGAGTTTACCTCAAATGAATTTTTCGATTTCTGTGAAGAACATGGGATAAGAAGGGAATTCTCTACAGCTAGAACTCCTCAGCAAAATGGAGTGGTGGAAAGGATGAACAGAACAGTCCAACAAATGGCCCGTGCTATGCTTGATGAGTCTGAAACTCCTGCAACTTTCTGGGGTGAAGCTGCATATGCTGCGGTTGTTATTCTCAATAAAAAAATTGTCCGAGTGAACAACACTCAAACTCCTCATGAACTCTAGTATGGTGAAACTCCTTCGGTAAAACACTTCAAAATATTTGGGAGCAAATGCTATATTAAGAATACTGATGAGCAACTTGGAAAACTTGAACCTAGAGCATATGAAGGCATTCTTCTTGGTTATTCTCCACACAGCAAAGCATATAAGTGCTACAATAAAAGACTTGGAAGAATTGTTGACAGCATTGATGTAGTGGTTGATGAAAAAGGATACATTCCTAGGCAAGTAAATCATGAAAATATCGAAGAAGATGAAGACTACCCTCAAAGACAGAATGATGAAGAAGAAGAACCTCAAGAAGCACCAGAGGAACATATAAGGGTAGAAGAGAAGACTCCATCTAGGTACGTTCAAAAGAATCATCCAGAATCTCAGATTTTGGGGCAAAAAGAAGCAGGTGTACAAACAAGAAGAAAAATTGCAGAAGCTTCAAGCTATTTGGCATTAATCTCATCCACTGAACCACAAAATGTAAAAGAGGCATGCAAAGATGAATGTTGGGTCAAAGCAATGGATGAAGAACTTGAGCAGATCGAAAAGAACAACACTTGGGAGTTGGTTCCTAGACCAAAGGATAAGAATGTTATAGGGACAAAATGGGTCTTCAAAAATAAGTTGAATGAAAATGGGGAAGTAATTAGAAACAAGGCCAGACTTGTTTGTAAAGGGTATGCGCAGCAAGAAGGAATAGATTTTGAAGAAACTTTTGCTCCTGTTGCAAGACTTGAGGCCATCTGAATGTTCCTTGCTCTCTCAAGCTCTCAAAGGTTCAAAGTATTTCAAATGGATGTGAAATCAACCTTTCTGAATGGAGACTTGGAAGAAGAAGTATACATTGAGCAGCCAGATGGTTTCATTCTTGGAAATGATCCAAATCTTGTATGCAGATTGAAAAAGGCTCTCTATGGTCTTAAACAAGCTCCAAGGGCTTGGTACTATCGTTTGGACAAATATCTTCATCAACAAGTTTTTTCAAAAGGATGAACAGATAGCAATCTTTATATAAAAATTGAAAATGACAAATTGCTGATACTTGTTGTGTATGTAGATGACATTATCTTTGGCAACAATGAAGAATTTATGAGTCAAAGCTTTGCCTTGGTGATGCAGAAAGAATTCAAAATGTCCTTTCTTGGAGAATTGACATATTTTCTTGGCCTGCAAACCCAACAAAAGGAAGGAGGGATGTTCTTGTCTCAAACCAAGTATCTCAAGCAGATTTTGAAGAAATATGGCATGGAAGATGCAAAACCAGTATGTACACCCATGGTAACAGGATGTAGCCTCAGTGCAAATGATGAATCAGCAGCAGTACATCAACCAACCTACAGATCTATGATTGGAAGTCTACTTTATTTGACAGGTACCCGACCAAACATTGTGCATGCAGTGGGAATAGTTGGAAGATTTCAGGAAAATCCAAAGGAAACTCATCTTCAGGCAGTAAAGAGAATCTTCAAATATCTTCAAGGGACTCAAAATTATGGGTTATGGTATCCTAGAGATACAGATCTCACACTTCATGCTTATATTGATGCAGATTGGGCCGGAAGCGTGGATGACAGGAAGAGCACAAGTGGTGGTGCATTCTTTATGGGTTCTAGATTAGTATCTTGGTTCAGCAAGAAACAGAGTTCGATTGCCTTGTCTACAGCTGAAGAAAAATATGTTGTTGATGCATCTTGCTGCACTCAACTCCTTTGGATGATGGAGACCTTGCAGGATTTTCAAATCACTTGTACACCACCCATCTCCATCTTCTATGATAATACAAGTGCAATCAGCATTTCAAAGAACCCAGTCATGCATTCAAAAACCAAGCACATACTTATCAAGTATCACTTTCTCCGGGAACAAGTGCTTGAACAAAAGGTCAAGTTGGAGTATGTTCCTTCTAAGGAACAGTTTGCTGATATACTCACCAAACCATTGCCTAGGGAGACCTTTGAATACCTCAGGCAAAAGCTAGGGGTTGTTGATGCATCATCTTGTTGTTGAATCTCTTCTGATTGTTGGTTGTACGCAAGGTTCATCTGAAGTATATGCGTACATGTGTTGGGTTGTGGATTGGTCAAAGATCGAATGGCACAGGTTCAGGGGGAGCATATCATGCATTGTTGGCATTATGGAGGAAGTACAGAAGGAGATCATGGATGCTGGTCTGAATATTGCTGCAATACGTCTCTATCTCTTTCATGGTCATTTATGGTGTTTGATGGATTATGGTTCTTCTTTGCAGATCTGGTTTATAGTCAGGGGGAGCATGTTCTTAGGGGGAGCATAACCCTTTGCCCTTTATGTCAAAGGGGGAGAGTGATTGGTTGTTGTTGCCATCAAGTCCAAAGGGGGATATTGTTGGCATTATGATTCATATGTTGTACTTGATGGCAACCCACTCTTCTCAGATGATAAATTATAGTGCAACAAAGTTCACGCACTTTTATGCAAAGAAAAGTTTATTTCATGTAGAGAAACGTTCACGCACTTTTATGCAAAGAAAAGTTTATTTCATGTAGAAAAAAGTTCACGCACTTTTATGCAGAGAAAAGTTTATTTCATGTAGAGAAAAGTTCACGCACTTTTATGCAGAGAAAAGTTTATTTCATGTAGAGAAAAGTTCACGCACTTTTATGCAGAGAAAAGTTTATTTCATGGAGAGAAACGTTCACGCACTTTTATGCAGAGAAAATTTTATTTCATGTAGAGAAAAAGCTCACGCACCTTCATGCAGAGAAAAGTTCCTTTCATGAAAAGAAAATTTCATGCACTTTCATGGTTGGCTCATGGTATTAGTCCGACAGTTTTTGATCCTATGGTTCTGGTCTGTGGTATTGCATCCAAAAGTGTTGATCTCACGCACTTTCATGGTTGGTTCATGGTATTAGTCCTATAGTTTTTGATCCTATGGTTTTGGCTTGTGGTATTGCATCCAAAAGTATTGATCTCACGCACTTTCATGGTTGGTTCATGGTATTAGTCCAACAGTTTTTTGATCCTATGGTTTTGGACTGCGGTATTGTGGAAGGCCTAAGACTATAAAAGAGGAAGGAGATCATTTGGTAAAGTATCATCGAATGAATTGAATATCTAATAAGTGCTAGATCTAAAATATTTGTGATTGGGTTATGGTGCAGATCTGGATCTGAATGAAGGAGGAACCTTAGCGCATAAAGAAGGATAAGTTCTTTTGATGGGTCATAATCTTTATGCTTGAATAATAGTATCTTTGCATGATTTTGATCTGTTATATAAGTCGCATGCTTGATCTATAAATCTGACAATCTGGGTTAATTAGTGTCTGAATATTTGAAAGAAGGAATTATCCTTTATAGATCTGCATGCAGGTTTCAGGTTGTTGAAGTAGCGTATATCTTTAAATTATGATCTAGCTGCCTCTGTCTATTACTGTAGTATTCTGGGTTCAGAATTTGGTGTGTGGTTACTATTACTGTGTTTTGGGTACAGCTGTCAAAGAAGTCTTTACTTGATTCAGTGCTAATTGGGAAAAGGAGATTGTTTGATGCAGATATACTTGATGATTGATTGATGTTCATGGATCCAGTCTGAAAATTTATGAAACGTGGTCCCTGGAAGAAAGAGAAGGTTGTAGCCTTCAGTAGGCTAGCACCTACGTACTAGTATCTTGGCTAGTACAAGAGCTAAGGGGGTTGTAGCTCCCTTCCAGGAGAAGCTAAAGAATGAGAGAGGGTTGTAGCTCTCTGCAGGTTGTAGCCTGCGTACTAGTAAAGGACTGCACCAGTACAAAATCATTGTAAAAGGAGTTTCTAATTGAAAGAAGATAGAGACATATTGCAGCAGGTGGTTTTCACCCACATTGGGTTTCCACCTTATATCTGGTGTTCTTTTGTGTGACTATTTGCTTTTCTTGTTCCTGCTCATTATTTTATTATACTGACATACAAAGTAATGATCAATATTTGAAGAATTATTCAAAGTATAAATAAGGAAGATAGATTGATAAGGATTTGATAATACTGATTCACCCCCCCCCCTCTCAGTATTATTTCCAACAGGTTTTCCTTTTAGTGATGTTTTAGTTCTTGTGTTTGGGTTCAAGGCTTACTAGTCAAGTTCTTCATTTTTCTGAGCTTTTCGAACAAGGAATTGGTCTGAATTCACTTATAACCCAACCTTTCCATTTATTTTCCCTACTTTCTTGAAAGTTGACATATTTGGTTTTTTTCTTGTTTTTTGAGAAAGTCCTTCTTACAATCTTCAAAAGTTTTTCTTGGTCTTCTTGAAACCTTTCTTGTTTGCTAGAGTTTGTATGTTGTTGTTCAAATTAGTTTGTTTGAGTTTGCAGCCTCTTTTCACCTTAAGTCTTATCATGTTACTAATTCTTGTGGCTTGTGAAATTTGAGGTTCTTTATCGTCGAATTTGATCTTGAAGTCATTAGTAGTTTTATTGTCTCAAGAACTCTTTGTGCCCTTAAAAAGAAAAGATGTAAAAACATATTTTTTTTCATTTCTTTTTCTTTTTTGTCTTCTTATCATTTTGAGGAAATGTAAAGTCTTTTCATTAAGTCAAATTTGCTTGATTTTGGGGAAAAGTTTTTTATTGAATTTGTTTCTCCTTTTTGTCAAGTGTTGGCCTTTTGATCTCTTTGAGAAACACATTTGGTTTCTTTAAGAGAAAATCTTTGAGGCAATCTCTTTAAGAAACACATTTTATTGCTTTAAGAGAAATCCTTTGAGAGAAATCTCTTTGAGAAACACATTTGCTTGCTTTAAGAGAGATGCCACCTCTCCTACTATTGGATCCTGACTAAAGATTGTTCCACATGATTTCTGATACGAACTAGTGACCTTAGCTTCCATTCCTAGGGAAAACATAGGTGACTGTGGGGGGCAATACCCGTGGTACCTAAGGCAGAGGGTGTATCACTCTCATTATTATTTCTAGAGGGTGCCCTTGCGAAGCTCAGGTACTTGCACTAGCAATGGCTTTTGTCTATGGGTCAGAGTAATTGTTAATGTTACCTTCACTGGTAGGTTTGGGCCATAATTATGCCAAACTATCATCATAAGGTCCTTTACTTCTCTTTCTTGTATTTCGGTGTCTGGTCATCATCACTTGGAGTGGAAATACTTGGAAGTTCCTTGATTGGTTGCACCTTTACGGAAGTTATAGTGGATTTCTCTTTGCTCGTTGTATTTAGTTGGCTTTAGGTGGATTTGTCTTGTCACTTTTGGACCTTATATTCTAAGTGACTAACCAACCACTCCACTAGTCTTGAAAGGCTTTTGATCTTTCTTTTGAAAGTTGTGGAGTTTCCTCCTTAAGGGCGAAGGCTTGACTGTGGATCTCTCTTCCTTTGAAAGTCATTTGTATGATCTAGTAAGGGAAGGATCTATGTATATGTTGGGTATGGCCAATATTCCTATGGAGGCCAACCAAGGGACCCTTCCAAAAGGGGATCATTGTGTTTTTCCTTTCTTTGAAAACATGGGTACCCCCTTGATGACCACTTTCAATATTCCTAGATTGAATGTTGGACTACCAGTTTGGCTATGGTCCACTCTAAGTATTCCATATATTCTAGAAGCTTCTTAGATGAATTCATTATTTCAAGGGCATCAAATGGGTGTTAATTGTTCATCTTCTCCAAAAGAGAGTGAAGATCCAATATCATAAGGCTGTGCATCTTAGGGTTTTCTCTGAAGGTGACCTTGTCCTGGTTTATCACCAAGGAAAAGACGCCTTGTGGGAAGGTATGTTTAAACCCATGTGGTATGGTCTTTTTATTTTTAAAAAGGTATTAAACAATGGAGCTTATGAATTGTTTGATTTTGATGGAAACGAGCTAGAAGATCCCATAAATGGGCTCTATCTTAAAAAGTATTAAGTCTAGGATTATGCCTAGAATTTTATTAGTTGTAGATATTGTATATATTTGTGCATATCTGTCCATATGCTTCATAGTGATATCAATATATTTGATCTACTTTGGTAGGTATCGTTGGATGATCTGGTATATCTAGGGCTTACCGATGGCACTAGTTGATATACTTGAAATTTGGCTTCTGTGGCTTGGGTGATTCACTATCCATCTGGTGAGTTGTTGGTTTCAAGAGGCATATGTATTAGCCCTGCTTCAAACAATGTTTCCGAATATACTGTTGTTGTTAACTTACTATATGAAGCAATAGCTCTTGGTATTGATTCGTTAGTAGTATACTTTGATTCACATCTTGCGGTGTCTTAGTTAAAAGACATCTGTCATGTGAGAGATCCTTATTTATATTGCCAATTTCTGAGAGTGTGTTTATTACAAAGATTATTTAATTTTATCACATTTATTCATATTCCATGATTAGAAAATTCATTTGTTTATTCCATAGCTAATCAAGCATTTCATTGGCATATTAATCATTCATCACATTAAAATAAAAAATTATCCAAAATCATATGTATATGTGGGTGTCACATCATGAAACTATCTATATATAGATAGAAATTGTATGTTCAAAATATCATACGAAATCGGGACAAAAATATCCTAAAAAATTAGGGCTTAAGCCCAATCATGTGTATTAAAAATACCAGGACATCTCTAATCTATACTCGTGGGCCCTACTCTAGATGTGCATCTCAGAAGAAGATGATGGCAGTAGCCACCTGTCAGAAAATCCACACCCTATCTCGTGGTAATCCTACCACACATCTCTGCATTTCTTCTGGTAGATCCTCTATTGTTTCCGTAGGTACCTAGTAAGTCAATCTCTCCAAGTTCCTTTGTATGACATGGAGAGCTCTCTCTGTCGCAATTGTAGCACCCTCAACACTTCTTCCACGACAGCTATGCATGGGTATACCCTTAGGTATTACCAGTCCCACATATGTATCATGGTCAAACAATTCTATAAGAATTTTTGTCTCATAAAAAAAGAACTTCAATCATATTTTTGCAATAAAATATTATCAAATAACATTAAAAATTTAAAAAGAATTTTACCAATGGCACCCCATGTAGTGTCAGGTGGAAGCACTAGATCTACTTTGAAGTCCATGCCTGCAGAGGGGTAGTCCTCGATGGAAATGACTTGCCCTTCCCAAAAAAGGAAAAAATCATTATCAAATGTCGTTCTAGGGACCTCACCACCCCCTAGTCTCTTCATTAAGTCAACCCATCTACCTATTTGTGGATCTCTTAGGCTGTTGATGGTTGAAATCACTTTGGGTCGAAGTCTCGGTATTCTCTCAAAGAGGAGAGTAAAAAGAATAGTACCATAACCAAAATGTTTGCTATTATTCTTCTTGATGGAAGTAAGTTGTTTCTTCAGATTGGTTAGGTGGGTTGTCTACCAGTCAAAAACTGTGGTAAGTAAATCTACTACTAAGCTCATTGTAAAATGAGAATCTTGGTGCAATGAGGTTGGTCCTACTACACTTACAGTGGTATAAAGGAGAATCCTAAAGGGAACACTTTCCACATTGTTGATTGGGATCTATGTCCCTACCTTCTTGTTGTTTTTGGGGTAGTAAATGCAAATGTAATCATCCATGCTATTGTTTCCTCGGGTCTTCCGTTGCAAATTGACTGGCTCCCCTCTCTGGGAAAGTCTAGTAATGAAGTATATGTCTTCTACTTCAATACGCAGGGGCATATGATCAATCATGAATGTATCTTCTTCTGGATCTCAATAGTTGTTGAGCATTTCCAACAAGCTTGTATTCGTTTTCATATTTGGCACTTTGAAAAACTTCAATAATCCACATCCTCTCAGTGCATCCAGTGCTAATGAATCACTCATAATTACATTATATACTACACTGCGCTCTCTTTCCTTCCAAGTAATTGTCATCCTGCAAGTTCAAGCATTTTCATCCATTAAAATATGAGATTTGAAATCTTTGACTGCATGCACACAAGTTCGCTTCATACAAAATCATGTATAGGGACTCCAAATATGTGACTTAGATATACCCAACCCACGTACATGTAGATTTAAAATCCAAGAATATTTTTTTTACGGTAAATTTATTGAAAAGGTACTTGAAATGCATGAAATTTCATTGAGAAATCAAATTAGAAGATTACCTGGAAGATTGGTAGTTGTTATGGCTGAGAAATTTGGTGGATTGTGATTTTTGAGTTTTTCTCTAGAGCTCTTGCACTCAATTGTTTAAAACAAAAATGAGGCTTGGTAAGTCAAAAAGTCTATTTATTAGTTGTAATTTCAAGAAAAATTGAAAACCCACTTTTGCAAAGTTTATGTTTTAATTTTATAAACTTTATGACCTTTCAGCCTTGAGTGCTGGGATAGGTTGTGTTTCAGGTTAAATTGGAGATTTTGAGACTTTTTTCACCAATTCGATTCTAGGATCATTGACCCATCATGGCAGGTATCATTCTTGTCACCGACATATAGGTTAGGGAAGATCACCTTTTCCATTGCAATATGCATTCTAGCCTCCATACTGCGATATGTCGCCATAGGGTCGACCCCATTGTGTTGTGATTCTTAAACCATTTTCACTCGTCGACTTATAAAATTATGACATGATGGTAGATCCATCCTTTACGTGGGCTTCCTAGTTAGATCCTTGCTAGCATATGTTGCCCATGCAGCAAAGATTGAGTAGGCTTGGGAGTCCTCTTTAGTCCCGCCATGACTTTTGTGATGAAGCTTCATTCTCTTTCTTCTTCTATATATTTCTGGCTTCATACCTTAGAGGCTCCCACATTTTGAGTTGTACTATTGTATGGCATGTTGACTATTTGTACTATTTGGCCTTAATCCGATTTCACTTGGACTCATGTATAAGCCACTTTTTGACCATGTATTTTTGTAAAATCAACCTTGTAATCACTTAGCCTCTACAACTTGATACCTTATGCTCATGGAAATAACATTCCTTTGAGTGTCATTGACTAGTTTGATCACCTTGCATTGATCATAGGAATGTTCCACTCCCAGGAACTAGCACATTTGTATTTTGACACTCGTTCTTTCCACTGTACCGTAGGCATTGTTTTATTATTTTTCAGGCATTTTAAATATGAAAAAGACAATATATATATATATATATATATATATATATATATATATATATATATATATATATATATATATATATATATTCTAAAAAAAAGAGTAGGAACAGGACTTTACTTTCATAATTGATGGTAGCAAGATTCAGTTGTGTCACCCTTGAACAAAGCACTCAAAGTAAGTATTTCCTCCATAGGGATGGGCTTTAGTTTGACTTAGGAGAGCCATGTCCTTGCCATTGAGTCAATACTCCTCTATTTGGTTATCTCTTGCAATCATATGGAGAGTTTTTTAATGCCTCCTACATAACAAAATTTCACAAAGTTATCATATACTTCCATATAGTCACATTTGAGTCGTGATTTAGTTAAAGGGAAGTAAACCTAAGTCGGCCTTTCTACGGTGTCTTTTGACTTATTTTCAGTTAACCATACCTAGTCTGTTAGAGTTATGTTCAGTATCACATCAGCTATTTGGTCCTTTGCTCATGGTAGTTAAGAAGGTCTCTGTTCAATTCTTGTTGGAAGGTCTACTCTTATCAACTTTGAAAAAATTCTCTGAGAGTAGGCCTAGAGCCGCACTCTAGCCCTATTCCCATCATTGATAGGTGACCTTGTGCTCAACATTGATCAATATAATGGATATTTGACTAAGTGGTTTCCCTTGTATTTGACATAATCTGATATTATCACACATTAGGATTCGTGCAGTACCTTGGTTTCCATTTGACCCTATTGGTGTATTTCTCGCCTCTGTGTTAGTTTTCATTATTGGTTGGTTCAGAGGGTTTCTATCATGCACTAGCCACATCTTTTGTATGCCGAAAGCATGCTTCAGTATGGTTACTTCATCTTTCCTCATCTGATTCCTTCCAAATTATTAGCGTGTAGGTTACACTCATGCTAGATTGATATAGGATGCATTAATGCCTTCCTTCCAACATATCATTTCCGATCGAGTCCAAATCATTGCTCTGGGAATTCGGTCTATTGTCCTTTTTTAGTACCTTAAGATTTGCAGGCATTACTGGAAGAATCCTTCACTATCGATAGTGAGAATACATCGATGTCTCTTGATTGGTAGATTCTCTCAAGTGTTCGACTTCAACTCATTTATTCACACATGTTAGATTGTATTGGGATACCTTAACTCTCATCATCATTATCAGTGAGTTGTCTCACATTTGTTAATGGTATACTTCAATGACCGTAATTAAACGATTTCTCACATGGTCGAATTCAATGCATTTATTCCCATAGTGTAGAAATGTACCATGGCCATCAGTGAAGACCTCGAGTTGCATCTACATTTTTTGGTTCACTTGACAGTTCCTATAGCTTTCTTCCAGTGACACCATCCACCTTCTATGTTGCAGTTCATCACAACAAAACTTTATATGTTGGCACCAGAGTTTCATGTGGCACAATTATTCCACTTTTTGACTTGGTACTTTTAGGATTAGCTATGTGACATCAGTGATCAAATATCTCCTTCAGCATCATTGACCAGTTCTTTTATATGTGATATTGTGGCATGGCCTTGATATGTACTTTTTTGACTATGATCAAATGATCCACTATGTATTTCTCATTTTCCTTTGAACCTATATACATATATGATATGTGGACGTGATTTACTATATTTGAGCATGGGTATGACTGCCTCAAACATGAGCTTTCTTTCTGACCTATTCCATTGGTTTTGCAGGCTAGAATCTGGTGATCTCCTTCCAAGTCCTCGCATGATTCTTTCTATACACTTAATACATTTCGCCCATCACATACCCATTTTGACCTCATATATTGGGGGCATCTATTATATCATCATTTATCACCCTTCTATACTTGATGCTCTAAGTCATGGCCTTGGGCAACCCTTTCCCTTCAGACTTGGTCCTTTTACTAAAAAACATTATTTTAAATTCCATACCCGACTCGGCCATTCAAAAAGAGCGTGCATATGCGGTTCTACATATACCCAACCTGCGTATATAGTTTGAAATCTTAATGAAATATAAAATCCCTATTTTATGGGTGAGGTTTATGGGTTACACTGGAAGCCCACCTACAGGAACCCGTGGCTTAACTATATCCCAACTGAAACAAATTTTTTGGGGTGATATAAATACACCTCATGGGAACGCCTAAGGGGGAAGAAAGATAGGATATTGATGTTATAGCCAATTTGTCCCTAATCAAGTCTAATTTATCCATGTGCCTCCTGCACTTGCAACTATAGGAAAACCTTGTTTCCTTATAGAGATGTCCATCTCCTTTATATGGGATCTATGTGTATGCATTTGAAAGAGGATTGTTGAGGCTTGGGATGGATGGATCCAGAGGAAGGTTTCTCTTGGAGCCTTATTTGAATCAGGCTGTATTCTTCCACTTTATTTGCAGACATCAATAAAGAATCTTTGTCTTGTTCTTTATGTGATGATCTTTATGATTTAATACATGTTATGATCTAATTGTGTATGATTTCATGTTTTGTATCTATATTCTTATATGATCTAACATTCATATCTTGAACATGCTTTGAACTACTTCTAGTATATATTATTTTCTGGAATGAGTTGTAGGTTTTGAATCATTGGAGGAAGCAGAGGATTTTTACCCTACGGGAACATCCTCAAACATAGGACCTATGGGTACTATCTCTTCATCCCACTTTAGTAGTTTAAGCATTAGGATTTCTTTTTTGCTTGCTTATTATTGGTGTATGCCCTTTGATCTGTTGCGGTTGTCAGCCCATACACTAGGGTGTTTTATCCTGTAACAAGTACCCTTTATTAGGCATGGAAACCTTGCATGGCAAATGAGTGAGTACTAACCAATGTATGCCTTGGGTATAGCAAGGATGTCCACCCTATCGCCACTTATGTAAGGTCCCTAATATTTTTTCCACTATTATTACCACATATAACCACCCAATATGGGGGAACTTTCATCATCTGGATCTATACACAAAGGCAGGCGATCATGCTTTAAGTCCCCCTGAGGAGACCCCTTGAGTACGTGCAAACCACGCCACCAAGACAAAGTGAAGCAAGTTAGATCACTCCACTAGCCCAAATTAACTCAATTGGCGCCAATCTAGCCTCATGATTAAACCTTGTATTACAAAAACATGCCAGGAAAGGTGTAACGACAAATGGGTTTCCACTCCCTAACTCAATATTCTATTGTTTTTTTTGCAACCTTAAAGAATTTTTCTCACCAACATATTCCAAGGTCCTAGAACCTATGTTCCTTTGGGTGTACCATGAGAGAAAATAAAATATGTTGAGATGATTTTATTAATCATTAATTTTAATGATTTTGTTTAGAGTCAACAGTAAATGGTGTGCACCTTTGAGAGTACTATGTTCAAAACAAATTGTGCAAAAATATATTATGCAATTACTTTGTTTTGATGAAACATATTTATGAGAAGGTTGGATATTTTGAAAATAATGTATGAAGATATTCCGTACAATCCTCTCATTTATTGTTCAGACATATAACAAACATTATAATCACAAATTCAAGGAAAAAAACAAAAGGAAACACAAAGAAAACACACTCAAAAACAAAACCCTAATAGCATGCATACATGCATTCAAAGAAAATACTGAAAGATACACTCATGCTTAAAATCATATGGAAAGGTGAAAGGTTGTCTGAAAATGGTGGAAGAGAGGTATCTAACCACCAATGTCTTTGTTGGGAATCAAACCGAAGAGGTTTAAGAACCCTAGAAAGGAATACAAATACAACTATTTAAGGTAGAATTAATAGTTTTTGATAGAAAATAAGGAACAAGAATGCAAATATGAAGATAAACTTCAACTAGGAAGAATGAATGCAAGAAAACTAGAGAAGTTGTATGAGAAACCCTATCAAAACCCCTAGTTGGAGGCTTCAGTGCTCTGTCACAGAAGAAACAAACAACTAAAAGAACCAAAAATGCTCTGTCATAGAAAAAAGCAGAGCATTATTAGGGATAACAATGCTCTATTAAGCTTGTAAAGGAGAAATGAAAGGGCTTGTCCTAGATCTAAAGTTTCCACACATAAGGCATTTAAACACAAGTTGTCCTATGACAATTATTCACTACACAAAATTGAGCAAAGTAAACAAAATTTTCTGAATAATCAGAAGAAGACTATGAAAATGGACTCACTGGGACGTCCCTAGCCAAGTCACCAATTTTGTTTATGAATATTTCACCTATAGTGATAGGATTCTTTGCACCCACAAGTATGTGCATGGCTTGTGAAAAACAATAATGTTTACAACATGTTATTCCCACAATCATTCATATTCAAGTAAAGGAAACAATAAGAGGAAAGAGTATGGTGAAACTTCTATTAAGAGGCTGATGTTTGTAGAAACCAACTATGGAAGTCATGAGTGATATTTTCCCTTGATTTCCCTATGTTAAACACCTGTAGAGAGGTAAGAATATACCATATCCATCTTCCTCCAATACCCACTTGTATTAGTGAAAAACCAAAACGCAGTATATTAACAATAAAAAATAGAAAGCCATTGATTTGGTGTGAGGAAGAATCAATTGATCATATTATAACTTGGAGTACATTCATCACTCCTCCACATTCCTAGTCTATGTTCTCCCTCTCACCATAGCTCACTAGCAAGGTGAACAATGTATGTGGATTATCACAAGGAATCCCACAATTGTGTATTTTGGCAACACTTCATTACCTAAAATTTTTATCCTTTGTTGCATGGATGGTAATGTTTTTATAGATAGCTTGGAGGAACCTAGATACCTTGTTGATAATGATTGATATGGTCATTTCATACTTATCATCACAAATTGATCATCTTTTGACCTATTTGTACTTATCCCTTAACACTTCCACTTCAATTCCCTTTTGTAGTGTAACTGGAGATCTGTTAGCCTTCTATTTTTCCCTCTCAAGTCGTATGGACAATTATCTCAACTAATGTATGGATTGAATTGAAGATAGAAAACATGGATTCTATTGAAGGTTCCATGGACCAAATTTTTCATATCATATTGCAATATGTCGTTCTTCCCTAATGAACCCAACTGCGTGACATTTTGAGCTATAAAAGTGGGTAAGAGTAGTAGCATTGAGGGCTAGTAGAATAGATTTTGTTAATCGATATTACTCCACAACTCCTTAGACACCCTCTGTTATGAATGACCAATGTGCTTAATATAAATCATAGGTAAATCTGTTATGCCCTAGTTCTTTTTCTTATGACATCCTAAAGATGGATTCTTCTACTTCATATATGGTAGTAGGAATAAGTAGAGCCTCATTTTTATATGGACTAACTAAGGCATGGATGTAGTAGGTGATTTTGTTTATGGCTTCAGCTCTAGAGGGGGGGACTTAGATAAGGGATGTTGGTATTAGGAAACAAACTCAGATTCAATATCAGTGTGATTTAATATATTAATGTCTACTATATGTTTTAGGGGGGAGATTCTATTTCTTCTTCTATCATTAAGCATGGAGTGATGGAAAATTTTAGAAATTTTGTCACGTTCCTTGAGCCATATGATCTGTGTGATTTATGAAACTAGAGAATCTCCTAATATTTTCTTTGATATTTGAGACAAGTAGTGAGGTTTTCTTCCTGTGCCATAAGGTATTTTTATTTGTCATCCATGAAAATTTGTTGTTTTTCTTAGATGCATTCTTCAAGAGATCCTTGAGCTTGAAAGATATTTCCAAATTTGTTCTTATTCCAGATATTGATGCAAATTTTCGGATATTTGATTTTTTACTTAAAATAATTCATGGGAGAGATTGGATATAAAGGATATTCTATCCACTTGTTTTCACCTTGCCTAGGAAGGATGGTTTCTGAGAACCAAAAATTCTCAAAATGTAAAGATAAATTCATAGGAACAATTTTGATGTCAATACTTAGGTAGATGGGCTAGTGCTCAAAGCCTTTGTCGGGTAGGATGGAGGTTTCTGAAAGGAGATCATTTTCCATGATGTTTTTAGAAGTAATTAATCTAGTATGGACATACCCTGATGCTTTACTTTATTTTAGTTGTTCTAGGTGAAATTTCCATTCACAGTCTCTAGTCCACTAGCTTTAAGACATGCATGGCCTCTTTGAAGTGATCCATATGTTGATTGAGCCTTCAAATACCTACCATTTTGTCAAATATGGATTTTCATATATTAATGTCTCCCCCAATTATCCATGGGAGACCTTTCAAAACCCATCCTAGTATCTTTAGACTGCAAAGGAAGTCTGATATTTTTCCAACAATGTGCATTCCATAGACATTGAATATATATCCATCTTGATATAAGGCTAAAATTTTGGATTTTGTTGTTAAACATTTATTTACTCCCGACAATCTATGAGAAAAAACTCTTTAGGATGAAACACATAGCTAGATCTCCTACTTGGAAGTTCACATCAATGGCAAAGATTTGAGTTATTTTCCAACATTGTGAGATATATAGGGAAATCGTTGTTTAGAGAATTTTGTTTCATGAATCATCATTATATTAGGTTTATCTTAGGGAAGATGTATCTTAAGAATCCTTTTCTTACCTAAGAAATTTAGGCCTGCCATGTTTCATTGGATGATTTTCATTGAGTAGAATGGGTAGTTAAGGAAAACACCTCAATCACAAGAGTAATTCTCCCTGAATTGACCAAGAATTCACCCAATTCTTGCAAAATTTGCTTATTTCTATGCTTGCCTTTGTGCCCATATTCTTTGAAGGTTTATGCTAGACATTAGGGTTTTGAATATTAACCCAAATAAATTTGGTACAATTACCAAAGTGTGCCCATTCTGAGTGCATATTGGTCTTACCTTTGATGAGTGCTCTGCTTAGGATTGTTGGGAACAACCCAACTTGGCTAGATTTTGGGCCAAGGAATCTGAATTTTGTTGGTAGAGCGGGTAGTAGAAAGGATGTCGCAGAGTGCGAAGTGGACCATGTAGTAGAGCAGTGAAGCACAACGAGGATTGCATAACAAAATCACCACGTAGTATAGGGGCTTCCCGATGCAGCCCTTCCCTTTTTGTAAAAGCATATAATATTGTAAAAGGTGAATGGTTTTGGACCATAGTCCCTTGTATTTTGGAAACCATGGTATTGGGTCCATGTTAATGTAACAATGTAACTCCTCAATGTAATAGTATATATAGGGATGAATAATAAATAAGGAAGGAATCAAGAAATCAATTAGATCCAGATCTATGTTTACAGTTGTATTTTTGTGATATGTACTTTGGAGAAGAGGGTGAGGCTCCACAACTAAGTGCGTCAAGGCCTAGGTCTGTAGCTTAGTGTGCAGACAACCTGCAGTTGCGTGCGGAGGTGAAGAATTGTTTGTTGTAGAAACTTATCTATTATAAGAAACAATTCTTCTCGATGTAGCCCCACATTAGGATGAACCATGGTAAAATATGTGTCTTCACGTGTTGATTTTCTTATTATATGCACTTTATTTCAGTACTGCGAACTTTAGGGATGTTGATGATATGTTTAGTAATGAATGTAACTCTACGAAGTAATATATAAGTGAAAAGTAGTTCATGAATACGAAGTAGTTTATAAGTTTTAAACAATAAGAAAATACCACATTGCCACATCGTAGTATCCCTCAAGGCTATAGAAACCTAGTTTTGCAACCTCCCATAATCACTTCGGGTGAGACTTTGACTTTCTTGCAGGTCATTGCTGAAAGAGCCAGTGATTGAGGGTTTTTTTTGTGCACAGTAAACAATAAAAACTAGTTCATACATACCTAAGCCAACAAAGATCCATACCCAATGTTTAGGAATGGCCTTAGAATCCTTATTTTTCTAGTCAGCTTCTATTACTCCTAGATCTAAAGAATCTCATTATATACCCTCACCTCCATTTGGAATATACTAAGAGAGAACATTTATCATTAAGATCTCAAGGTTGGTAGGAAACGTTGATTGGTGGGTACCCGATCCAAAATGCATCCAAAAAACCCTCTAAGTCTTCAGAATCTTCTAAAAGATCAAAACTATCACAAAAGAGGAACTCTTAGAAATTGCAGATAACACTATCGAGAGTGAAAAACATGAAGAAATAGTGGAAAATAGGTTTATCAGAAGTCAAAGGATAGCTTTTCACACGAACCGTCGGATCTGGCCAATCAACGGTCCAGATTCGATCACCATATCGCAATTGGCAGTGGCTATCAGAGGCTATCGAAGGCTACCCCATAGATATTGCGATAGCGATCAGTGCAATCAACGAGTACCATCGATCAAGCACGCAGATCGACAACCCAAGTTGAATCGTGATATCGCATTGCCGAAGCATAAAGGAAAGGCTTATGGAGGACTAAAGACTGTGTGACTTGCACTTGCAATATCGCAATATCACATCGGAGCAACACCGATGAGTGGGGCCAATACATGCGTGATTTGTGATATATATATCCGAACCCGATGGGGTTATAGATGATAATATATAGCATTTCAAGTCTGCCATAGAGCCATTTGCAATATTTTCAATGTTTTTAATGTATTTTTATAAATACAAAGGGAAATGCGACACAAGGGCATTGCGACTTGCGATAATGATTACAAGCGGACCTGATAGAAGTATAAAGTCGATTTAAGGATTTTTGAGGTCTGAAAAAATGACAGATTAGTGAATTTTCCTATGTTTTATAGTGTTTATCTTTGTAAATAGATAATGCTATTTTTGGGGATTTCAAAGGCCCGATGGTCCCTTCTGTTGCGGAATAGGTGGCCACCTTCCCTGAAGACATTATGCCATGATTGCTAACTCTTAGAAGGGGATTCAAGCAGACAGAGGTTGGGAGCTAGAGAGCCCAGGAAAGGGAAATGAACAGACATCACTAATTGGCTTTAAAGCCGAAGACTGACAGAGACTCAAAGAGGCAGTACTGAGACAAAGAGAAAACAGAGACAGAGAGTGAAAGAAAGAGTCTGTGTACTCAAGGAGGCTTCAGGGATTCAAGAAAAACTCCCGTTGTTTGCCTCTGTTGTGTTGACACTCAATTTGAGCTCACACTTTGTAAAACTCTGCTCTTGAGGACATAATAGAGAGGCCACCACTGAAGGTTGGACCAGGAGACATAGCCCAAGAGTTGTGGGTGAACTCCATATTAAATTTGTTGTGTTTATGCGTGTTTGTCTATTATGCTTCTCTAGCTGCTCATTGTCTATATTACTCGTAATATTATCGATCCATTCCACTAAGTAGTATAGACAAATCCATGCACATGAGTCTGTAATACCTTAAAAGTAATCTAAGATATTCATTTTCAAATCAGGTGGTGTCAGAGCTTTTGGTTTTTTATTTACTAAGGTTAGACAAGCTTGTGCTCGATTGTTGAATGCTAACTAGGTTAAAGCTCAAATTAGGAGAAGTAGAATTGGTTGAGGCTGACCCAGAAATTGGAAGAGTCTATCCTAGGAGGAAAATCGTAGAACAAGTCCCATTGGAATCAGAATCTCAGTTCATGGATAGTTTCATGACCATCAGAGCCATGGTAGAAGATATGTATCGAGAATTTAAGAAGGGTCGAGGTGAAAGCTCCTCAACACTTGACCAAGGCAACGGAATAGAGGAACCTCTTCTAGTTGCCAATTCAAAAGGAAAAGGGGAAGGGGAAGAGCCTCCTCCATAAACACCTCCCTCTAGACGTGAAAATAAAAAGAAGAAGAGTTTTGTGATTAAATTAGATGTAAAATTTGATTGGCCAATATATGATGGAGAATTAAATGCAGAAAAGCTAGATAAATGGATTAGAAAGATTGATGTATATTGCAGCGTGCAGAACATTGATTTAGAAAGGAGAAAGATTCAGTTGGCTAGCCTTCACCTTGGAGGAACTGCCCTAGTGCTGTGGGAAGGTAGGACACAAGCTGATTTGAAGCAGCATGGTAAAATTCTTTCTACCTGGAGTGAATTTGTTTCTGCGATTAAAAAACAATTCTATCTAGTAGCTTATATGCAGCAAGCAATGACGAGCTGGCAAACTCTTCGCCAATTAAAGGGGAAAAGTATACAAAGCTATACCCAGGAATTTATAAAAAGAGCTGTACTTCTAGGCATTTCTCTAGACTCACCTAAAACTCTTTTGAAGTATATAGGTGGTCTACATATCTATTTGAGGCACACCATTCTCATGTTTAACCCTACTGGCATAGATGAGGTATTTGTTCAGGCTACCCATCTGTCACACAGAACGAGTCGTTCTTGCGGACAAGACCGACCTCCCTAGTATCTAATGATATCTGGCGAGAAGCAAACCAATCAAGTTCTATCTTTCTATAAATATGTAGTTTATAAATAAAGGCGAACAAGTGTTTTAGGCCTACCTTGGGTCCAATGCAAGTGTGTTGAAGCCTTGCTCCGTTGATTCAAATGAGCTCCCTTGTAGAGAATATGCAAACAAAAACAAGCACACAAATTAAATAGCACTTGAAAAGCCAATATAATAAAGCATACTTATCGTGATGATCAAGGAATTCATGAAACAAATCACATAAGAAAATTTGTTGAGAAAAATTAATATGATTGTTTTAATTCAAATCAAAGAAGAATTTTACAACATGTGCCTTGATGATGTACAAGCTCCTCGCAGGGTCCAGCAAGAAGTCTCCTCTACTTTGATAAGTTTCACTCTCTTCCCAATGAAGCCAAAAGGTATGTGATCTCTCCTCTCAAGCTTAACTAGGAAGTCCCAATTCCACCAGCATTTACCCTAAAAAAATGTTTAGCTTCTAACCTCTCTAGCAACCAGCCCAATGCCTTAATTTATAGTGCAATGGAGGGAAGTTACTAGGTCCACCTTCAAACGGATAAAGCCCTCCTTCAAAGGGATAAGCTCCTCTCATCAAGGGATTATCTCCTTCAGTTTTGGGATGCATGAACCACCTAGGAGCGAGCCATACAAATCAAGATTCCTTCTAGAATCATCTAGAATTAACCACAAGTGAGTTTTTAAGAACAAACTTGCGCCTTTTTGACTTTCACAGGGGTCCTCACCCACTCCTTTAGAGACAGAGCGGGAAGGTCCGTAGATAACATGAACAAGGGGTGCAGGACCGCAGGTAACAGTGAGAGAAAGTAAGGAACCAGAGCTTAATTGGTTTTTAAGGTCTTTCTCTCATTTTCAAAGCTTGACATGAAGAGCTGAGGTTTGAGACTTGCTAACGAGGAAAGTATGAATGATGATAGACCCATACTAACTGCAAATAGTTATTGTGACAATATTTTGTGTAACAGATTTCCCCCTAAAGTGCGAAGTCTGTAGTAGATGAGGATTTCATTTATCATCTAAGAAGAGTGAAGTACTTTATCATTTCGAGGATCATCTTGTGGAGAGCCCGGTTGGAACCTGTGAAAACATTCATGCAAAATATATATATGAGATCATATCATTGCTGAGGTAGGCATTCCCATACTCAGATCAAAACTAACTAGAAAAATAACTACTACTCTGATATAGGAATGATCTTGTAATACATCACAAGTATAGACACATGTAGACACAGTATGGACGCAGCCATCTATTTATGAATAGTCCACCGTATAATGAATACAAAATTCCCCGCAGCCTAGATAGTGGAAACCAGATCCAGGGTCTTGATTTCTACTTCCCGAAATAGTACGATTCTAACCATGTGATGAATTTGTTGAAGTCGAACATGGTAGAAACCACTTGATTACCAGTCAATGATGTAAACTATGAACAAGTGTGAGAGAAACCACCAGTAATGTCAATGGCTCTCAAAGTATTCAGTACAATCCATGAGATGTGAATAGACGTGTTGATGTCGAACATGTCACGGAATCCTTTGATCGAAGTTCAATGATGCAACCTATCGTCGAAGGCGAGAAACCTGCCATTGAGGCATGTAGATCCCAACGTATTGATGATTTCTAGATCATCTTCCTAGATAATGAGCTAAAGTCGATAGAAAGCGATCCGTCATAGGCAGGCCCACAACACGAAATCATAGATCAAGTTTGAAGAAATTTAGTTGCAAGGACTGACTCAGGGATGGTCAAGATGGATGATAGATATTTTGCAGATGAATGGTTTATTTGCACTAACCTCTTGAACACATAACGACACAACAGATGGTTTGGTGACAATTGACCCAAAGTTAATACCCAGAAATCGGCTGAAGACTTTAAATATGGTTTGATCAACTATTAGGCAAAGGATTTCCCAACCCAGGTGAATAAAAGTGTCGTGTTCAAGAGTGGTTACAAAGTATGACAAATAGACTCATTTTTCTCTCTTTTCCCCCACCATTTCTAGCAAGTGCCTCTTTATTTTCGACAAGCTTGAGGAGGATAACATTTGCTTGATTATAAGCTCATCCTTCTGATGAGTCCAACTTAGTTTAAATTCGAACCCTAACAAGGACTGGTCTGTTCCTGTTTGTAATTGAACAAGCCCTTTACTGTTAAATTTTAACAAGTCCAGTATAGAAGAAACTCGACGTTTTTCAATTTTAGAGTCTGAAAAAACTTAAGAAAACTCCATGGTTGTCCTTTTTCATAAATTTGTGTCTCCCAAGCCAGAAAAAGTATAAAATAATACTTGAGAGAACCACTTGATCATTACGACCAAGGAGTACTTTTCATAATTAGTGCCTCTCATCTGAAAAAGTAAAAAAGCGATCAATGAAATGTCGTTTTATAACCAATATCAAATTTGAAACAACAAAAATCCAACAATCTTTTCATGTTTTTACGGTCAGAAAAGGGTTGTAAGTGGACCGTCTTTTTAGTTCCATTTTAATGAGTTTAAAAAGGAAAAACTTGGAAAGCTTTTCATATTTTATGATTCAGAAAAGAGCTTAAAGAGGACTCTTCCTAGAGGAACGAGTGGTATAAAGGGTAGCAGCTAGTTCCGGCAATGGAGGAACTGCTCAAAACATATAATGGTTAAGAGGCTGGCTAATAAAACCACTCATAGATGCGGTCCCTCAGGAAGGGTAAACAACCAAGTGAGAGAATTGATCAACCAAAGAGATGGTGGCAATGGAATGAAAACAACCAAGGCTCATCTAACAGAATTTAGCGGATAAAAAAGGCAATCACGAGATGTAAAACGGGCATGAGTTCATTTTTACACAAGCTCGAACCATAGAGAACTTTTCTTGGATTCATTTTCATGTTTACACAAGCTTGAAACGAAAAACTATGCTTGTTTCAATTTCATGTTTACATAAGCTTGAAATGAAAAACTATGCTTGTTTTAAGTTCGCATGCCCCCAGCATAGTGACGTAAAACGAGGTACATGCCCCCCAAGCTTCATTGCATTCAACCAGGTGGATGAAATGAAGGTTTACCTTCAAGATCTCGGAAAGACTCTAGGGAGTTGTTTCATTTTTTAGTGAGGTTGACACAGGAAAAGAACTATCCTCGCGGCAGCCTGTTTCATTTTTTAACGAGGTTGATACAAGAAAAAACTATCCTCGCACTCACTGATCATGGCTTCCAACTAGAAGAAAGACATGTCAATGGACATACCTTGATCATGGCTTCCAATAGGTCTTCATCAGAACGAAGAATAGTTCTCTGGAAGGAACACATGTCAAGGGACTCAAAAGGGATAAGAACATCACATTCAAGTAATCGCATAGAGTTTTCCATGTCAATTACTGAATCTAAATCAAAGGAAGATGAGAAAACAGTGAGAGGCTCACTTACATCGGTAACTGAAAACATGGGAACAACTACCACATAATTAACCTGTGGTGGGGTAGATACCACTTTAGAATCAGGAACATTTAGGGGTGTTATATTATTGGTAGTTGAAACAAGACTAGGGAACGAAAGTTGGTCTAGAGTCACAATATTTCCATTGTGAGGGAAAGACATCACGTGAAAGAGTGTCGATATGACAGCTTTCGTTGCATAAACAAAGTCTCGCCCAAGGAGTAAATTGAAATCCAAGGGACCTTGAACTACCATAAGATCAATACAGACATTTTTACCTTCCAAGGTAATAGAAAACTTAGGAAGGATCCCTAAAGGTTCACTAATGGTTATGTTAAAAGCTTTCAGATTCTATGTAATAGGCACAAGCTGAGGGGAACCCAAAGCATTCCAAGAAGTTGAGGATAAAATACTAACAGAAGCACCTTCATCTACCTGTGTGTGATGTATGTCCCTACCACCAGCCTTAACAATGGTTTGGAAAGGGATGGAGGAAGGAAGATGAGGTTCTGTCAGTCTATTCCAATCAAAGCAAAAGACCTCATTATTTGGAGGGGGTTCTGTAGAAACAAGTGAAATGCCCCCTGGTGTAGAAGAATCTGATGTAACAAGAAGAACCTGAGCGGTATGAAGTTCACTCTATAAAGGGAGAGTGGGATCGACTAAATGTGAAATTGAATCGATCACTTGATCAACTAATGGATCATCAACCTGAGTGATATGAGTTTCACTCTCCAATGGAAGAGTGGGATCAACTGTACTTGAAATTAGATCAATCACTCTGTCAGTTGATGATAGGTTGGGAGAAATTTTACAGTAACCAGTTGGAAATTCTTGCTATGGAACAGTAAGGTTTTCCAACAATTTTGAGGCTTCATCCATGTGAGGGCAAAAGTGAGTTTGATGACTCCCTTTGCATAACTTACAAGGAAACTTGACTTTACCCTTTTTCCCAGGAACCTGACTATCACTGGTTGATGGATCAATGGAAATCTGATGAGATTTTTCTGACCATACTTCCAAGACCTTTAGAATACTAGGACAATTGATAAGGAAGTGATCACCCTTACAAAGCCTGCAAGGGTATTTGGGTTTATGATGCATGTTGGAGGTTTCCTCAACACAACTAACACTTACAGCCGTGGTTGGTTGGTTGACTTCTCTCTTATCTTGCTTCTTCTTCTTCTTCTTCTTCCCTTTCTTCTTCTTCTTAGTCACTCGGTTACTAGCATCAAGGCTTTTACCAAGAGAAGAGGAAGAAATGGAGGAAGAAAAATTAGGCGAAGAAGGTAAAGGGTCAACAGAAGGTTGGTGATGTTGAGATGGTGAACTTTGTTGAGGTGAAGCATTCGGTTGAGGTGGAACAATTGGAGTATTTGGGGCCAACGAAGTTGAAATTAACCATATTTGTAAACCTATTGTAAATCCAGGTAATGACAAGGTAGCCATATAAGGAGGACCAACATTTCCAAGCTAAGGAAAAGTACTAGGATTCTCGTTAAGAGGGGTTACTTGGTTGGTAAATTCCAGAACATTTTCCATTATATCCAACTTCAGTGAATTTTATTAACAATTTAAAACTAAAATTAACAATTCACAATTCACACCTAACAATTAAAATTCACAATTCACACCTATGGTCTCTAAAAGTAAAAACAAACAAACTAACACGCGCTATGAAATCTAGGAGTGAAACCACACACAAATAGTAACTTTCCGTACTGAAAACACTAGTTGGTGATGAAATCCAACGTCGCAAAATTCAATACAGAAATGGCGGTTGGAACAGTTACCCCAACAACCTGCTTAGTGAATACACTGGCACAAGTTTCTCCACTAAACCATCTCGAGCGAAGAGAACCCCCCAGAAAATCCAAGTGAGTCTAGTCGACGTCTGCTCTAGGTATAGTGGGATCTTCCCTCCACTGTCACCTTAGGAAAGAATCCTATATATTATGGTCATTATGGTTACCAATGGAAACAAATATACCTAGGGGAACAGTCTGTGATCCGATACGCACGCAAGGGCAGAGTAACAAGCTCAATCCCCTTGAAGGCTCCTTGACATAATCCAAGATTTACCAACAAGTGACCCCAGGCTCCTCGACAATGGTCAATCCGAGGTTTACCATTTTTAATACGTGAATATCTTCTATCGTTCCCAATGAGGAAGGATTGATTCCCACACTAGTTCAGATATGATCTCGTGCTTCTCCTTTAAGAGGAGATTTCCTAGAGCATAGGTGTAACAACTGGAATTTATCTCCTACCGCAAGATACAACTACTTGTTTGTTTTACTATCTTGGAGAGTTAATTACTCCCTACTCCAAGATACTAGCCTAAGCTAGATTTGTGGAGAGAGCCCTAAAAATGTAAAAATTGCTAGATGAATTTTAATTAAACGTTGTGTTATTTAGGTTGTTATTACTCAAAAGGATAAATGGATATGAAACCAATGGTGTTATGACCTCACCCAAAACTGAATGCAATCAAATATGATAATGTAATCTTTTCAATTCAATGAATCCTAACTAAAGTAAGGAGAGAGTTTCCATTCACTTCCAACAATGCAAGAAATTGATCACTAAGAGAAAATATAACAAATTCTCTAATGCACTAATTTCATCAAGAAAAACTAATGAAAATCAATTCCAAAAAGTTTTTTTATTTTTATTTTTAATTTTGTGCGTTAAAAACAAGAATAAAAATATGTAAATTCAAATCAAAGAAAGATAATCTAAATCTATGATTGGTTTTTCAGAATGTAAACTATGCAATTGTAATCTATGCATAATTCATTTGAAAAGTATGCAAATGTAATCTATGCACATTTTTCATTCATATTATGAAAATGAGAATTCTAATTATGCAAATGTGATCTATGCAGGAGAATTCTCAAACACAAGATGATTCTAATGTAATTTAAGAACCAATCAAGTGCAAGTCAAGAAAATCGAGTGAGAGTTCCAAAGATCAAAAAATAAAAACACTCAAAGGCGATTAAAACAAAAGCAAAAAGATGCAAAATTGTGAAATGTTAGGGCCCCACTCTAACCCCCTTATTTATGTCAGGGGATCACGTCATAGTCAAGAGTCAATAAAGCCCATATTAATAATTGTAAGTGGTTAACCCGCAATTAATGACGGGACCACAGTTAGTTGCAAATGGGCGGTAGTATTAGTTAGATGGTAAATGGGCGGTAGTATTAGATAGATGGTATTAATAAAACCCACGATAGTGGCTCGTGGTATTGCATGTATGAGTCATATATAAAGGATAGAGACTCCCTGCGAGGAGCATTGTGTCTTGTTTTGTAATCGAGCTCTGCTCTATTGGAGGTTGCCCCCTCGAAGAGGCCTGTGAACATTTCTCTCTGGATAATAAAATCATTGCTATTCTGTGCTCTGGGTATATTTTCTTCGCATATTTTGTGTTCTCTGTATCTTTTCTTCGCAAATTCTATGATTGGGTATCGCTTTACAGGTTAAGAGCATAACAAGTGGTATCAGAGCACTTTCCAGGGCTCAGTGGGATCTCCAAATTTTAGCAAAAATTTTTTAGGCTAGAGACGTGTTCCGGCGTCTTTAAACCACGGGATCTGTCGTTAAGCGCATAAACCTGCGGATTTGGGGAGGCATGCACGCAGGAAATACAAGAGGTGGTCACGTCTGTTGGACTCCCTTGTAACCCCTGTGGGTACCCCTTCGAGTAGTAGCGCATTAGACAGAACCGCGCACGGACTGTCTTCCACGTACCCTCTGGGTATATAGGAAGCCCCCTAGCTCCCTTGAAACCTTGCCATAGATAAACCTTCGGCCGTCTTGTTGCTACAGTACACCGAGAACAGCACTCGGAGAGATTACTCGCCCGTACGATAGGGTAGTCAGGTTGTACGGCTAAGGGTACGGTCGATCCTCCTTAGTTAGAGCCCTGAAACATTGGGCCGAGTACTACTGTCATACCCTTATTTATATTGCGATCTGTAGCACCTGACACTCCCCAAGACCATAGTTCCCTTTCTCTCGAGGGATCACACATCATCTATTCTAGATCAGCAGCAGCAGTTGTTCCACCATTCAGATCTCTCAGATCCACCAGATCTGATATTCCAGATCAGCAGCAGTAGTTGTTCCACCATTTAGATCTCTCAGATCTGATATTCCAGATCAGCAGCAGCAGTTGTTCCACCATTCAGATCTCCCAGATTCGCCAGATCGGAGTAGTTGGAAAGGGTTCCTGTACCTGGATATAATTTTCGTAGGACTTTTGGTGGCATTGACATTTTGAGGATTTGGCGATTGCAGTATTGATCAGAAAGGAGTAAAACTCCGTTAGGGCGCTTATTGGTGACCTAGCCCATCAGAATCAGGACGACGAGCTGATCAAGGTGGTACCATTCAATTCTTGGCAAAAAAAAAAATCGGCGGTCCCAAATTTTAGTCAGATGGGTGTATGGTAGAAACTCGCGCTCAAGCAATGGCCAATGAAAGGACTCAAGCAATGGCCAATGAAAGGATAGAAAAAATAGAAGAAGAGGTGCACTCCCTCCACTCTGTGCTGGAAAGGATCGAAAATCATCTTAAAGGATTAGAGTGCCTAATACAGGACAAGGGCAAGGAGCCAGCCCACGAGGAGGCGTATAAGGGTCATGAATACCATGAGGGGGAGTCTAGCCACTCTCCTCACATCTGGCACACCCATCCACCACCCAATCAAAGACCTCCCAAGTTGGATATGCATAAATTTGACGGTTCTCGCACGTCCACATGGCTAGCACAAATGGAGCAGTATTTTCAATTGAATCATATCATAGATGAGGGGACTAAGCTTATGGTGGGCACCATGTACTTGGACAGTGAACGATGGCAATGGAAGGAATGGTATCAGCGTTGCAATGGACAATTTCAGAATTGGGGCCAATTTACCAAAGCTCTTCGAAATCGCTTTGAACAGGAAGACTCTTTTTTGGGGCGTCTCACTAAGCTCCGACAGACGGGTACAGTGGATGAATATATTACCGCTTTTGAAGCCTTAGCCTTCCGCACTAAGGGTCTCACAGATGAATTCTACATGGAATGCTTTATCAGCGGTCTTAAAGAAGCCATCAAAGCTCAGGTTCTACTCCACCATCCCCCCACATGGAACGAGGCTTTCCAGGTAGCCCGTAAGGTGGAACGGGCATTAACAGCTCAATCCAGCCGCCCCAACTTTCCCGCTAAAGGTCGTCCCTCACAGGCTCCTAATATGACCCAAACACTTAAGATTCAAAAGGTGTCACCTGCAGAAATGGCCGAAAGAAGGAAGCAAGGCCTATGTTACTACTGTGATGAAAAATATTCCCCGGGTCATAAATGCAAAGAGCACAAGTTTTTTCAAATAGATGCCACTGACTACAGCTCCACCGAGGAAGATCCACCACTTGAGGAACCAGAGGTGACCGAAGAAGATAACCAACAGGAGATGGTATCTGATGAACCAATGATTTCGCTACATGCATTGGCAGGAATTTCTTCACCTCAAACTCTCAAAATAAGGGGTTTTCTTAAACATCGGCCAGTAATAGTTTTGATTGATAGTGGAAGTACCCATAATTTCATCCACCAAAAGATTACTGAAGCAGCACATTGTTATGTCCGAGCAGTTTCTAACTTCCAAGTCCAGATTACAGATGGAGGCACAATGAAATGTGAAGGTCGCTGTGAAAATGTCAAAATTCAAATGGGGGATTATCAATTGAAAACCCACATGTTTGCAATACACATGGGGGGTTGCGACATTGTCCTAGGGGCGGAATGGCTCCGCACTCTTGGGCCAATCACAATGGATTTCCAGGAGTTATATATGAGTTTTAAGCAGAACGACTACACACATACCCTCCGTGGGCTACAAGCGGGAGCCCCTTCTACCATAAGTTCGCATCGTATGGAAAAATTGTTAAAAAAGGGCCATCATGGAGTAGTAGCTCAATTTAATGCCATACAGGTAGTAGATACCATGTCTTCGCCAATTCATCCTGAGATGCAACAGATTTTGAATAAACATCGGACGGTCTTTGACAAACCTCATGAACTTCCACCCTCGCGAGGGGAAAATGATCATAGCATCACATTGTTCCCAGGGGCCCAACCCCCAAATGTGCGGCCATACAGACATCCGTTCACCCAAAAGAATGAAATAGAAAAAATCATCAAGGAATTGTTGGAAGTAGGTGTCATTCGTCCTAGTATTAGTCCTTACTCATCTCCAGTCGTCATGGTCCTCAAGAAAGATCGGGAGTGGCGGATGTGTCCAGACTTCAGGGCCCTCAATAAGTTAATAGTCAAAGATAAATTTCCCATCCCAGTGGTTGATGATTTGCTGGACGAACTCAATGGGGCTCAATTCTTCACTAAATTGGATCTTCGCTCAGGCTACCACCAAATTCGCATGAAGGAAGTTGACATTCCCAAGACAGCTTTCAGAACTCATGAAGGCCATTATGAGTTCTTGGTCATGCCATTTGGTCTCTGTAATGCCCCCTCTACTTTTCAGAGCCTTATGAATCACCTCCTCAGACCATATCTCAGAAAATTTGTCCTGGTCTTCTTCGATGACATCCTCATCTATAGTGGCACTTGGGCGGCACATCTTAAGCATGTAGATATCCTCTTGCAACTGCTCAGCAAGCATAAACTATTTGTCAAAATGTCTAAGTGTGCGTTTGGCATGGAAGAAGTTGAGTATTTAGGCCACATTGTGGGCCGTGAAGGTGTCAAGGTTGATCCCAAAAAGATCCAGGCAATGCAAGAATGGCCTCAACCTAAGACCTTGAAAAGCTTGAGAGGATTATTGGGTCTCACAGGCTATTATCGTAAATTTTTCCGCAACTATGGCCACATAGCGAAGCCCCTGATGCAACTTCTCAAGAAAAATTCCTTGTTCTGGAACGAAGAAGCACAACAAGCATTTACCGCTCTCAAAACCGCCATGTGTTCCACTCCGGTCTTAGCACTACCGGACTTCACCAAAACATTTGTCATTGAATCTGATGCTTCGGGAACAGGTATTGGAGCAGTCTTAATGCAGGAAAGACGACCATTGGCCTTCACCAGCCAACAACTAAGTGGGAAGAACTTGGGCCAATCTACCTATGAGAAGGAAATGATGGCCATCTTACATGCAGTTGAGACCTGGTGACCTTACTTGTTGGGGCGACGTTTCCAAATCTGCACAGATCATCACAGTCTTAAATATTTTTTGGAGCAACGCCTATCTTCCCCCCAACAAAATAAATGGTTAGCCAAAATGTTGGGTTATGATTATGAGATCATTTACAAGAAAGGGAAAGACAACAGGGTAGCAGATGCATTGTCACGACAATTTGAGGAGGAAAGTACTTTGCTCGCAATATCCCTCCCCATTCCAGACTGGATTGAAGAGGCTCGCGGGGAATGGTTTTCACATCCTGAGCTCTCCCAACTCATTTCTCAATTACAGGCAGATCCTAATTCCAGCAAGGGCTACTCATGGCAGAATGATATTCTTCGCTACAAGGATAGCGTCGTCATATCACCAACTTCCACCCTCAAAAGTCGCATTTTGGCAGAATTGCACTCCTCTCCCATTGCAGGACATTCGGGCTTTCAGAAGACATACGCTCGCACCAGAAGATCATTTTTTTGGACCGGCATGAAACAAGACATCCTTACTTTTGTAGCAGAATGTGACGTCTGTCAACGCCACAAGGGGGAAACCGTCAACACACCAGGCACATTACAACCATTGCCCATTCCGGCGTCAATTTGGATGGAGGTCTCCATGGATTTCATTACAGGTCTTCCAAAGTCTGGGAACAAATCAGTCATCATGGTGGTTGTGGACCGACTATCGAAGTATGCTCATTTCTGCGCTCTACCCCAACCATTCACACCTACTTTAGTTGCTCAAACTTTCATGGATCAAATCTTCAAATTGCATGGCATGCCCACTTCAATTGTGTCCAACCGCGACCCAATCTTCACCAGTAATTTTTGGCAGGAGCTCTTCAGAATACAAGGCACTCAAGTCAAACTCAGTACTTCATATCATCCGCAAACAGATGGTCAAACCGAAGCAGTCAACAAATGTCTAGAAACCTACCTTAGGTGTTTCACTTCAGAAAAACAACACCTTTGGGCACAGTGGTTACCTCTGGCGGAATGGTGGTATAACACCAACTATCATGCCACCACCAAAATGACTCCCTATGAAGCAGTCTATGGACAACTTCCGCCGTCCCCTACTTCTTATCTCACGGGGTGCTCCAAAGTACAAGCAGTGGATCAACTCTTACAACACCGTGCAACCATGCTGGCCCACTTGCGCAAGAATCTTCATCAAGCTCAGGACCGTATGAAGCAACAGGCTAACCAACATCGCTCCGAGCGCCAATTTCAAGAAGGGGATCAGGTCTTTTTGAAGTTGCAACCATATAAGCAAACATCACTCAAAGAAAAGGGCTGTCAAAAGCTCTCTCCAAAATTCTACGGACCATATCAGGTACTTCAGCGCATTGGAGAAGTGGCTTACAAGCTGGCTTTGCCACCTACAGCAAAAATCCACCCAGTTTTCCATGTATCGTGCCTCAAGAAAGTGATTGGGAACAATTGCCGAGTTCAAACCAGTCTACCTGAATTGGATGAAGAAGGATCAATCTGGCTTCAATCTGAACAGGTTCTAGACACACGAGACAAGCACCTGCGTGGCCGCGTGATTAAGGAGGTCCTAGTCAAATGGAAAGACACCTCGCCGGAAGATGCAACTTGGGAACCAGCCGCTATTCTTCAGCAGTTTCCGTAGCTTCAGCCTTGAGGACAAGGCTAGTCTTAAGGGGGAGGGCATGTTAGGGTCCCACCCTAACCCCCTTATTTATGTCAGGGGATCACGTCATAGTCAAGAGTCAATAAAGCCCATATTAATAATTGTAAGTGGTTAACCCGCAATTAATGACGGGACCACAGTTAGTTGCAAATGGGCGGTAGTATTAGTTAGATGGTAAATGGGCGGTAGTATTAGATAGATGGTATTAATAAAACCCACGATAGTGGCTCGTGGTATTGCATGTATGAGTCATATATAAAGGATAGAGACTCCCTGCGAGGAGCATTGTGTCTTGTTTTGTAATCGAGCTCTGCTCTATTGGAGGTTGCCCCCTCGAAGAGGCCTGTGAACATTTCTCTCTGGATAATAAAATCATTGCTATTCTGTGCTCTGGGTATATTTTCTTCGCATATTTTGTGTTCTCTGTATCTTTTCTTCGCAAATTCTATGTTTGGGTATCGCTTTGCAGGTTAAGAGCATAACATGAAAAGACTGAGACAAACCTCGAAGTAATGACCAAAGGAAATCAAATTAAGAATTTCTCAAAAAAGAAACTCAAAACACCCAATTGATAAAAGCTTAAAACAAGAATGCCAATGGAATTAACCTAAGAAAAGTTCTTGACAAGTCAGGTGCAGATCTGGGCAGAGGCTAAAAGCACATAAACAAATCCTAATCTAACTGAAAGAGAAAATCTTAAGTTTTTCAAAATTTTGACAAGGTCCGCAGGCCCCCAGTATACCCAGGTGCAGACCGCTCTGTGTGTAAAGCAAAAGTGCGGATAGGTCCCAACTATGTTACAAGCATAGGGTGCGGTCCTCTTCCAAAAGTATGAAAAACAAAAAATAATTCAAGATCTACTAAACTTACCCAATCCCACACACATCAGGCCAAAAACAGAAACAAAAACACAGCTTCTCAAGTTAAAGTAAAGAAAATCAAAAAATCAATTACCCAGTAGATTCGACATTTTGTCACACGGAATGAGTCGTTCTTGCGGACAAGACCAACCTACCTAGTATCTAATAATATCTAGCAATAAGCAAACCAATCAAGTTCTATCTTTCTCTAAATATGCAGTTTATAAATAAAGGCAAACAGGTGGTTTAGGCCTACCTTGGGTCCAATGCAAGTTTGTGGAAGCCTCGCTCCATTGATCCAAATGAGCTCCCTTGTAGAGAATCTCCAAACACAAACAAGCACACAAATTAAATAGCACCTACAAAGCCAATATAAAGCATACTTATCATGATGATCAACGAATTCATGAAACAAATCACATAAGACAATTTGTTGAGAAAAATGAATCTGATTGCATTAATTCAAATCAAAGAAGAACGTTACAACCTGTGCCTTGATGCTATACAAGCTCCTCCCAGGGTCCAGCAAGAAGTCTCCTCTACTTTGACGAGTTTCACTCTCTTCCCAATGAAGCCAAAATGTATGTGATCTCTCCTCTCAAGCTTAACTAGGAAGTCCCAATTCCACCAGCATTTACCCTCAAAAAATGTTCAGCTTCTAACCTCTCTAGCAACTAGCCCAATGCCGTAATTTATAGTGCAATGGAGGGAAGTTACTAGGTCCACCTTCAAAGGGATAAAGCCCTCCTTCAAAGGGATAAGCTCCTCTCATCAAGGGATTAGCTCCTTCAGTTTTGGGATGCATGAACCACCTAGGAGCGAACCGTCCACGTCAAGATTCCTTCTAGAATCATCTAGAATTAACCACAAGCGACTTTTTAAGAATAAACTTGCACCTTTTTGACTTTCACAGGGGTCCGCACCCACTCCTTTAGAGACAGAGCGGGTAGGTCCGCAGGTAACAGTGAGAGAAAGTGTAGAACCAGAGCTTTATTGACTTTTAAGGTCTTTCTCTCATTTTCAAAGCTTGACATGGAGAGCTGAGGTTTTAGACTTGCTAAGGAGGACAGTATGAATGGTGATAGATCCATACTGACTGCAAATAGCCATGGTGACAATATTTTGTGTAACACCATCTAGAGGCTAGAGGCAAGAATGTGAACCCAGAGATTTAGGAATCATCAAAACCCAGTGCAAGCAAGAACAAGGGAAAGAAGAAGTAGAAATGGAAAGAGAGGAAGGAAAATGCTATACAACAAAAAAAAAAAAAAAAAAAACAAAAAAAAAAAAAAAAAAACTTCATGCGCTCACTGCAAAAAGGATGGACATGATGATGCACATTGCTAGTCTTTGCAACATGAGCTAAAACCCAAGAATTTTGATGGAAAGAAGAAGAATATTACTACTTCCATTTAGAAAGATTTGGGGTTAGACTTAGGTGATGAAACAACAGTCACAACCACAGGTATAAAAGGTAAAAATTCTGAAGCATCTACTAGTAATTTTGCACAATCTATTGATAATGAAAAAAATGAGAGGAAAAGACATGCACTTTTTCATATTTAGTTATTTCCAAGCATCAAAAGATTGATTCTTTATTTGATTTGAGTTACATATAATTCCCTTGGATATATGTGGTATTGTTTTAGAAAGTCCTTACTTGTATGATAGAAAAACCATTTTCTATAGAGATGAAAATAAGTATCAACTCACGAAAGATGGAATAGAATATATTGTAAGAGCTCATAAGCTCAAAAATAATTACACTCTCATAAACTCAGGGCAGATGAAAAGAATTGTAAATTCATGCAAGCAGTTTTTGCTGATAGTTGTAAAGCAAAAGAACCCTGATAAAACCAATATATTTGAAGGCTATGATGCTAAACACAAAGCTAATTTAGAAAAAGTTGTTTCAGAATATGATATCCTATTTCAAGAACCTAAAGTTCTGCCACCCAAAAGGGAAATTGTACATGATATTAATTTGTAGCAAGATGTTCCATTGCCTAACATCGGAATGTACAGGTAATCCACTTTAGAGAATGTAGAGATCAAGAAGCAGGTACAGGAGCTACTTAATAAAGGGTTCATAAGACCAAAAACATCACCATGCAGATCTCCAATCATGTTGGTGAGGAAGAAATATGGTTCATGGAGGATGTGCATTGACTATAGAGAACTAAATAAAATAAAGATCAAGAATCGTTATCCTCTTCCTCGCATTGATGATCTATTAGATCAGCTGAAAGAAGCAGTTTACTTTACCAAGTTGGACTTGTGTAGTGGCTATCATCAGGTCAGAGTAGCAGAACAAGATGCATGGAAGACTGCTTTCAAAACAAGGCAAGGGTTGTACGAGTGGCTAGTTATGCCTTTTGGCTTAACTAATGCTCCTGCCACTTTCATTAGAGTTATGAATGATCTAGTTAGACCTTTTATCGATGATTTTGTAATCGTATATTTAGATGATGTTCTTGTTTTCAATAAAACATGGGAAGAACATTTGAAGCATGTAAAGTAGACTTCAGATGTTTTGAAAAGAGAAAAAATCTATGTGAAGTTATCAAAATGTGATTTTTGCAAAACATCTTTAAATTATTTGTGTCAAATTGTAGGGGGTTTTGAATTGAAGATAGCTCCCTCTAAGGTTGAAGTCATTTTAAACTGGCCTAAACCCAAATCTGCTACAGAAGTGAGAAGCTTCCTAGGAGTAGCACAAAAATGGAGAAAGTTTATTGCTAACTTTTCCTTAATTGTACCTCCCTTACATGCTTTAACAGGATTGAATAAGGTGTTTCAGTGGGGAGGCAAATAGCAGAAAGGCTTCAACACCTTGAAAGAAATAATTAGCATAGCACCAATACTAGCACTGTCAGATCTTCAACGACCATTTGAGATTGAAACAGATGCCAACGACTATGCCATGGGAGTAGTGTTGATGCAACATGGTAAACCCATATGCTATCATTTTGAGACATTTAATTCTACAGTAGTTAATTATCCCACATACTATAAAGAATTGTATGCATTATTACAGAGTGTGAAAAAGAGGAAACATTAGTTAATAGGTAAAGAAACAATTATACATACTGATCATCAACCACTTCAGTATTTGCACTCACAAACTAAATTGCAGCAATCAAGACACTATAGGTGGATGGGTTTTCTACAACAGTTTCATCTAGTCATCAGATATAAGAAGGGCATACACAATAAAGTTGCAGATATGTTGACCAGACCAATCATAAATGCATCTACTATACTTAAGCATAATGCAGTAAGGCATGAAAGCTACATTGAAAATAATGCTCAAGATATAGATTTTAAAGATGTATATGCAACTTTAAGTCATGAAAAACACGTAGAAGAATTGGATTATTATGTTAAGGATGAAATCTTGTATCATTTGGGAAAGTTATGCATTCCACAAACTGAAAAAGTTAACATAATTCGAGAAGCACATACTTCTCTTATATCCGGTCATTTTGGTGTAAGTAAGACAATTGCACAGCTGCAAAGGTTTTGTTATTAGCCAAGAATGCATGAAACAATTTCTAGATATATTAAAGGGTGTACCATGTGTGCTAAAAGCAAGCCCAGCAATAGAAAATTAGGCTTGTACACTCCACTTCCAGTTCCTTCTCGTCCTCGGGAAAGTGTTTACGTGGACTTTGTTGGGGGATTGCCAAAATCTACAAAAGTTCATCATTATTTATATGTTATTGTGGACAGGTTCAACAAAATGTGTATTTTAATACCGTGTAACAAGTAGATTACAGCTGAAAAAACAACGAAGTTGTTCTTTCAGTATGTCTGGGTTCATTTTGGGTTACCCACTTCCATTATATCTAGTTGAGATTACCAATTTGTTGGGAAGATTTGGTCAAGTCTGTGGGAATTAATGGACACTAGAATGAAGAAGAGCACAACCTTTCATCCACAAATAGATGGCCAAATAGAGGTGGTCAATAGGACAGTGATCCAGTTGCTCAAGGGTTATTACAGCAAGCATCCCAAGCTTCGGGATGAACATTTGTGTTATGTGCAACATGCTTACAACCGTGCTGAACACTCTTCTACACAAAGATCTCCTTCTGAGACTTGTTTTGGTTTTACACCAAAGTATCCCTTGGATTTTGTCTTTGGAAAAGACATAGCAGTTGCTGGACACAGTGATGTGGACAAAGCAACAAGTTCATTGAATAGATCCAAGAAATTCACCAAGCAATGCAGGAACAGCTGCAAAGAAGCCAGGCCAAGTACAAAGCAAGGCATGATAAGAATCAAATTGAACATACCTTCCAAGCTGGTGGTTAATTCTGGCTGTGTATCAGCAAAGACAAAATGCAGGGTGAAGGAAAGAAGTTGAAGCCAATAAGGTATAGGCCTTTCAAGGTACTTGAGAAAATTGGTGAAAATGCTTTTCGCCTTGATTTGCTAGCTTACATGCATATCTATTCATTAGTTAATGTATAGTACTTCAGACTTTTTGAACCTTCATTGATTGAAGATCCTGAAGAGCAAAGTCAGTTGCCTTCCATTAATGATCTATTGCCTAAATATCTCAATGAGTTGCAGGAAGATACAGTTCTGGATAGGAAGGTGAGAACTACGTCCAGAGGGGATGTTGAGTACCTTAGAATCGAACTCAAAGGTCAAACCCAGGTAGTGCACAATGGATATAAATTGGACAAGTGAGGAAGTTGTATCCTCACTTGATCGATGCTTAAAAACCAACTTTTGGTGGTCCAAAAGCTTTTTCAGTGGGAAGGCGTGATCCAAAATGGATCCAAAAAACACTCTAAATCTTCAAAATCTTCTAAAAGATCGAAACTGTCGCAAAACAGGAACTCTTAGAAATGGTAGATAACACTATTGAGAGTGGAAAACATGAAGAAATAGTGGAAAATAGGCTTATCGGAAGTCAAAGGACAACTTTACACAAGAGTCGTCGGATCTAGCGATCAACGGTACAGATCTAATTGGCATATCGTAATCGACAGAGGCTATCAGAGGATATCGGAGGCTACCCGATAGATATTGTGACAACGATCGATGTGGTCAACGAGGACCATCGATCAAGTGCGCAAATTGACAGCCCAAGTTGAATCGTGATATCGCATTGAAGAAACATCATGGAGTAGGTCTGATACATACACGACCTGCGATATATATATCTGGACCCGATGGATTTATATATGATAACATATAGCATTTCAAGTCCACGATAGAGCCATTTGTGATATTTTCAATGTTTTTAATGTATTTTTATAAATACAAAGGGAAACGCGGCACAAGGGCATTGCGACTTGCTATTGCGATAACAAGCCAACCCAATAGAAGTATAAAGTAGATTTAAGGATTTTTGGAGTCCGAAAAAATGGCAAATTGGTGAATTTTCTTGTGCTTTACGGTGTTTCTCTGTTTAAACAGAGAACACTATTTTTGGGGATTTCAAATGTCCGATGATCCCTTCCATTGCGGAACAGGTGGCCACCTTCCCTGAAGACATTATGCCATGATTGCTAATGCTCAAAAGGGGATTTGAGCTAACAGAGACCGTGAGGTAGAGAGCCCGAGAAGGGGAAACGAACAGACAGCGTCGATTGGCTTTAAAGCCACAGACTAACAGAGACTCAGAGAGGCAGTACTGAGACAGAGAGAAAACAGCGATAGAGAGTGAAATAAAGAGTCTGCGTACCCAGAGAGGCTTGAGGGATTCAAGCAAACCTCATGTTTTTTGCATCTGTTGTGTTGAGACCCAATTTGAGCTCACACTTTGTAAAACTCTACTCTTGAGGACATAATACGGAGGCCACCACTAAAGGCTGGACCAAGAGAAGTAGCCCAATAGTTTTAGGTGAACTCCATATTAAATTTATTGTGTTTATGTGTGTTTGTCTATTATGTTTCTCTGGATGCTCATTGTCTATATTATTCACAATATTATCGATCCATTGCACTAAGTAATATAGACAAATCCATGCACATGAGTCTATAATACCTTAAAAGTAATCTAAGATCTTCATTTTCATATCAGTACCATAACGGATGGAGGATCTTGTAGGCATTATTGATACCTCTTGGTGTGAGATAATACTAATTGTGACTAGATCTAGTTGATAACGTTCTTCTGTCACTAAAGATGTGTCAGAGGATGTGCTAATGATGGCCTTGAAGTTGTTTTGTATTTAGAGCATTGGATCAATTTCAGAAGTAGTTAGAGCCTTTGTATGATTGTGATTGGAATTCCATAGTGAATCCTTATGGATCCATGGGTGGGTCCTTCTATTTTTGTGTTTTCATGACGTGAAGAAGGAATTCTTTGAAGATATGACCATATTGATGGCAACACCAAAAACATAAGGGGTTTTGTTCATAGTCTAGAAATTGTTGTGAGAGCTTGTCTTTGAAATAGAGATCAATGGAGGTTGGGAAGACGATGAGAGATATCAATGTAGACATAGGTATTTGCATAAGATGTATATCTTACTCATTTGGTGACTTATGAAAATTTGAAAAAGTTACCGAGGGTGTTGCCCATACCCTCTAGGGTTTCTTCCTCCAAATATTCCCTTTGTAGAGAGTATAGTTTGATCCAAATTGGTTCCACCTAAAGCTTTCTTTATCTAGGAAAAAGTGTTTAGTCCATAAATATAGGTAATGTCTTACAGAATGTAAAAAATATGTATTTCTTTTAAATACTCATGTCTAGGCCTCCATATTAGCAAAGATCACTGTGAAGAAGGCTTTGGCCTCTAATTCCATATCTATTTCTCCTTTAATATTTCATTTATTTTGAATCCTACTAATGAGAGCATCTCTTGTGGGCCAAAAGACAAAAAAATTCCCAATCAAAGCATGATATTGGATGAATTAGATGTAGTCCTCTATTTAGGAAGATTTTATGTCAATTTTAGGGTCTTTTGCTACTATTGGTAAAAAATGGCTAACTTTCCATGTTACACTTATTGGTGGATCTATGGAATTATAAGGAATACCACCGATGTTTGCAGAGTAATTATTGAAAGATTCTTTTCACCCGTCTCCATTTGCACTGCCTCTTAGCTTAGAATCACCATAGGCTACATTGTGGAAGGATAACAAGAGACCACTTCCTCCAGACTCACGCATGAAGGAATCTAGGAATAGATACACCATGAGGAGAAACCTAAGTACAAAATTTCTTAACCTTAGACTATCCAAAGAGAAAATTATTAAGCCCTCAAAATTATATGCATTAATGTGCATTGAATATCATCCTTGAAGCTAAAATAATTGCCCACAAGATTAATAAAGTGTTATTTATAATAATTAATATCTAAACAGATATTTCAACTTTTAATTTTTAGATTTGATGGCACTATATTCATTTAACACATACAAAATTTGACTCTTTGCATTCATTACTCCTTTCGTAACTTTATCAATCAGAAATAATGCATGAATTATTGCATGACTTGCAACCAAAACACGTAATGCTAGTATGTCACCTTGTTTCTATAAGTATTTGATATTAAAAATTATTTCTCACAACATCCACTACAAATATTTCCCACGCTATCTTAGGAAAAATTCATTGATTTGGAATAAAGAAAATATGTGTCATAAATTATGATGTTTGGATTAGTCATTACAAGTTAAAAAAACAAATTAATGTTGTAATGGGGAAAAATACTTTTATAAAAAAAATTATTTAAAAAAAAATATTAATCAAAATTCCTCCATAATTTTAATTTCATGATACGTAATAAACTAATCTCTTAACAAACAAACCTATGTTGGGAAATTTTTTATCATTTATGTCAATTGTTATTTTTTATCTCAATTGTTGTCATTAATTCCAAAGGTGAAAGTTCCATGGGGCATGCTAAGGAGTTTCATGTTGAGTGGGAGTCGTCTAGTGGTTGCAATGTCTAGTGGAGAACCATCATAGTATCAAGTAAGTAAGGAAGCTAAAAAAGTTATAACTATGATGGTTGGGTTGCCAAATCCTAGAAAGAAATTTTGTCTCAGATGATTTTCTCAGTTGCCTCTCTAATGTGCTTAGATGGATAGACCTCGGGATTACCTTTCCAATGGTATAAGGCAACCTATAAAAATCGAAAGGGTGATGGAGTTATGGTTAGTTTAAGTTTAGCAGTGTTCCAAGACTCAAGGTTCCACATAGACCTTATGTTTTGTAATAAATTTGTTTTCCAAAGAAATTTTGGACTTAAGAAGATTTGTGAAGAAGTCATACCATTAGATAAGGTTTGGCCTTGGGCCTATTTGGTAGGTCAATCTAGTCACAAGGTTTCCTGTCAGAAGGATTCGACAGAAGTACAAAGGACAGACCCCCAACCCCCGACTACCAACATAAGTTGGGATTGGATAAGTCAGGTGAAAATTTTACATTAACAGTGTTTGTTGTTATAGTGGAATACGTTTCAAGGTGGATCATGCACAAACTGTCTGCCTTCAGGCATTCCAATGGATTGAGGGACTGCACCTAACCTGTGTGGGACTAGGAGCAGAATGACTCACAATGAATTTTAATTGTACTATTCAATGGTCTCACAAATAGTATATCTACTCACTAAAATATCTCACAACCCCGTGTTCTAGGATTAAGCACTTAGTAGTTAGGTCACTAGTTCTATCACTTTGGGCATATGGTGCCAAATCCCTAAGGAGTATAGGATGTTATGTTTGGTGGAAGTTATTGAATTTGGAAGTTATCCAATTTTGGAGATATAGCTATAGACACTGCTAGAAACCAGTGATACAACATATTTACTAAAATAAGAAACTTTATTAAAATTCAATGTTGTGGACAACAAACATGACATGAAATTGAACTACTCTGATTGAAGGTAGTAGATCACAGTTAAAGCAGTATGTATAGCACATTTGTTTTAGTGATGGGATTTCTCTAATCTTGGACAGATAATATTGGAGGAAAATTAAAAGATGAGAATAAAGTCTCTATTTGAAAGAATGTGAATAGGTATTGAGGTCATTTAATCGAGAAGGGAAGCCATACTAAGAATTTAAGGGTCAATTGTATCGTGCAAGAGAAAATGTTGATCATGATTATTGGTTTCATTCTACAATGTCTTCTTACCTAAAATCTCTAATTCATTAAATATGTTTCTCAAACTACATGAAAGAGTTCGAGGAAATTATTTGTATATTATTCTAGAAGTGAAATAAAAAGTGGTGAATATTGGAGTGATTGTGAGCATTATGTTTGTGAGAGATTTGTATATGAGCTGAAACAAAGTGGAACAAAAAACTAAGTGGTGTAAAGAAATTTGTATGATTGTGTGCCAATACTATGTATGTTGAGTGAAGCACAAAAATTGCAACAAAATTGAAGTATCCAAGGCAGAGGCAATTGAGTGTGTGGTTGTAGAGAAAATAAGGGGTTGTATAAAGAGAACAAACATAAGATACAATTCAATTGTAATACTAAGGTAGGTCATAATTCTCAGTTTGAAAATCATATGAAAGGTAGAACACTTGACTGAAGCAGGTAGGTCCTACAATTGTAAGGGGTTGGAGCCTTTAGAGATTTGTGGATTTATAATATAAACGGGATTAGGGCCTCCTGTGAGTGGGTTCTCACAAACATATGATGTAATCAGACTTGGTGCCTTGGTTATCATCATAATACCAAAGCTTTGATGGTTTATATCCCAGCAGGGTTTCAACATCAATCATTATGTAAGATGTACGTGAATTTTAGTCTCTCATGTGTTGTTTGATTGTATGTCATTGAAAATTTAAGTGATCAACATTAAAAGAAATAAAAATTGTTAATTACTCAATCACCCCCCCTAGTAATTTCTGATTCCCAACAATTAGTATTAAATGTTGGTCCCTTTAGAAACAAATTAACCAGTGGAAGGTAGATCGATAGGGAATCATGGCGAGACATGAAATTCAAAATGCTTATTCAAGTAAGATACCAGTCTTTAATGGTGCAAATGATGTATTCTAGAAAGACAGGATTGAAGGCTATCTCATGTCCTTAGGTGTAGATGTTTAGATTTCTATATTAGTTGAAAATGTTATTCAAGATAACCCTCCTATAGATGGAGATGGTAAATAGGTTTATGGGAACAATGAAAAGGCCAAGAATTCCATTCTCTTTGGTCTTAATCAATCTCAAATAGTAAATGGAATGCATTGTAAGTCAGTTAAGGAAGTATGGGACAAGCTTAGTAATAGTTATGAAGGAGATGATAAAGTCAAGTAAGCCAAGATTCAAGCCTTCATAATGAGGTTCGAGACCTTAAGAATAAATTAAGAAGGAAATATAGAATAATATTTTCTTGGATTTGATGAGGTAGAAAATATTACTAAAGGACTTGGATAGGACTTCAAAAATGATGTTGTTGTATAGAAGGTGTTGATATCTCTACCCTTGAGATTCAATGTTAAAATCTCAGCCATCGAAGAGATGGCAGACTTGAAGTATTTCACATTGGAGTAGCTACATAGAATCCTCATAGCCCGTAAGATGAGGATAGATAAAGAGAAATTTGAGCCTAAGGAAGGAGAATTTAAGTGTCAAAGAAGACTAAAGAACACAAACATCACCAAGAGTGTTCCAACTATGAATCTAATTAGAAGTTGGCTCAGTTTGGCAGAAAGATAAAATGAAGTTTAGGTAAGTATAAGGGAAAGTTACCCATTAAATTATTTGATTGTGGAAGAGTTGGCCATTTTTTCTCCAAGTGTCCATATAAGGAGAAGCCAAAAAAAGGAAAAGGATCCAAACCCAAAAAAACAAATCTAAAAAATATCAAAGGAAGGAGTCCTCAAAAAAGGGGTTATACTCTAAAGAGAATAGTTCTACTTCAGATGCAAATAATGGTGAGTATTTAGAAGGTGACCCAGATGAAAGCTTAGTCATGGAATTTAAATTTGAGTATAAGTCCAAGAACCACTCAAACCTCGAGGAAGAAGAAGAATAAGGAATAGTGCATCTTGAAGGAGAGATCATCAAAACTCTTGATAAATTAAAGAAGGACAGGAAGAAGAAGAAATTACTGAAATATAAGCTACTATGATCTGAGGAAGGTATTTACAAATTTGATAATAAAGAGTTTGTTTATCAATAAGAAAAACTAGAATAAGTTATCAAGAGTAAGGAAATTCTAATACACTAGTTAGAAGAGGAAAAAAAGAACTATAACAAGCCAAAGGATGAGAGTAAACTTTTGAACCAAGAGATGACCAAGACATGCGAGAAAATGATTGTAGAAACATATAAAGATAAATTCTTACATCTAAAACTTAAGCTTGAGGAAGTAAAGAGGAAAGATGTTATGAATGATTTAATCATTGAATGGGAAAAGCTTTGTCGAATCTTTGAAGAATAGATAGTATCTTTGGGAATAGAGCTTTGGAAATCCAAAGATTAGATGGTTTTTAAAAAAAAACATTGTTGAAGGAGAAAAGAAAATAAACCACATTATGAGTAGTCAAAGATCTCCAACAAACAAGGTAGGTCTGGGATACTCTAAGCCACAAAAACCTTTTAAAGGAAATGCCAACAACAGGTCCATAGGATTCATATTTCTTCATAGCTTTGCAAAGTAACTACAAGGAAGAGTTTGTGATGTTAAAAAAAATACATGTCTAAGAGACACTCAACAATGGTTCAAGGTTGTTAAATTTTCAAAACCCCCCTACATAGATATGTGATTTGTCCAATAAAGAAAATGAGGTACAACTGATCTAGTCAAGCTTATCAATTCTCAAATATCAAGTACCCATATTTTTTCCATGGACATTTCTTCTCATGTCATACTTTTGTACATAAAACAATTAATTATAGAATTGTCCAAGTTGAAAGAGATGCAAATTTTAGATCTAAATACTAATATAATTCGAGGTCTAAGAAATTATCTTCTGGGAGTAGAAAAACCTTCTCCCCTTTAACCAATAAAATTTAGTGTTTCAATTGTAATCACTTTTGACACAAGGAAAAATACTGCAGAAGAAAGTTTGTTTGTCCATCTAGTCAGTAGATCTATAAACAACCAGTCCATCCAAGAGACATGAAGAGGTAGAAATAAAATACTGAGAAATTTGAGGAATGTGGACTCGCTTTATTTGTACATGACCAAGAAGGTAAATGGTATGTAGATAGTGGTTTCTCTAAGAATATGAATCGAGACAAGGGTAAGTTCTTCTTTCTAAAAGACAAAAGTAAAGGCAATGTCACTTTCCTAAATAATGCCCCTGGACAAATTGAGCATAAGCCAAATGTTTCACAATGGCTATGATGTGAATTTTCACCTTAGGTATTGTGATATACAAAGAGAATAAAATGGAAAGTTGGTTGGAAAGGAAATAAGGACTCACAACTATGTGTATGTGTTTGATGATTTTAGAGTGAGTTGTTATTCGAGAAAAAAAGATGAAATATGTCTATGGAAAGAAATGTTTGGACATGTAAATTTCAAAAGCTTAGTCAATATCATTATGATAAGGGAAGTTAGAGGCTTACCATGGCTATCAAATCCTAATAATTTAATCTGCAAGTATTATCACTTTGGCAAGTAGAGAAGGTCACAGTTCAAAAATAACAAGTTTTCATATTCTAGACCTTTGGATTTGGTACATGGGAATATCTATTTTCCCATAAGAACAAAAAACCCAAGAGGAGAAAGATACTTTATTTTATGTATCATGATTTTACTAGGGCTACTTGGATAATGTTGTTAAAAATAAAGTCAGAAGCCCTAAGTAAGTCTAAAGTGTTTAAAGTTCATGTAAAAAATCAGAAGGAAAGCAATATTAAATTATAAAGATCTAATAGATGAGGAGAACTCACCTCAAAAGAGTCTGAAGACATTTTTGTGAAACATGGCATAATGAGGTAGTACTTTGTAGCATGAACACCCATAGAAGAATGGGGTGGTTGAAAGGAAAAGAAAAACCATTTAGGAGATGTCCAGAGCAATGATGGAGGAAGGGAAGCTTGCACACACCTTTTGGGGAGAAGCAACCTAAGCAGTTGTTTACAAAGAAAACAAAACATAGCTCAAGCCTGGCTGTCATAAGATACCTTATGAGATATGGAAAGGAATACCAAAATTTTTAAACCACTTAAACCTATTTAGGAGTAAATTTTCTATGAAAAGAAATAATAAATAACTTAGAAAGTATGACACTTGAGAATATGACGGCATATTCCTTCGATATTTAGTCTGGAGCAAAAGCTACAAATGCTTCAAAAGGAGGATAAAGAGTGTTGTATATTTCATTGATGTTGTAAATGATGACACAATGCCTCATTCGGTGAATTCTATAGAAAATGAGAAGTCAGATGATGAGGAGGATTATGCTCTCTAATATGTATATCACAAATAAGAAGAGTCAGAGGAAGAGGAGGAAATGACACAAATGCATAACACCCAAACAAGGTATGTCCAAAAACAACACCTAGAAAATCAAATACTTGGTGATCAAAGTCTTTCTATCCAAACAAGAAGGAAATTCATTAAAAGTTCCAGCCACACAAATATTTCCTTGACCTCATAAACCAAGCCCAAATATCTCAACCAGGCCAATGCAGATAAGTTTAGGGTGAAAGAAAAGGTTGAAGATTTGGACCAAATGGAGAAAAATGACACTTGCAAACTTGTCCCTCGATTCAACGATAAGAATTTTATTGGCACCAAATGGGTTTTCAAGAATAATGTGAATGAGAAAGGACAAGTGGTGAGAAATAAAGCAAGATTGGTATGCAAGGGTTATGCATAAATACAGGGAGTATACTTTGATGAGACATTTGCACTAGTAGCAAGACTATAATGTTAGAAATTAATTAACAGAGCAATGAAATACATAAAATATTGTGGAAACACAAATATAGAAATGCATAAAACAAAAGAGACACATATATACATGTTCCACCTAATTTGGGCTGCATCCATGGAGAAATAACCAGTCCTTCCTTTTATATTATATTTCAAAATGAAGAGATAAAACCTAAAACAAATCCATTGTAATTTCCTGTTCAATCTCAAACAACCTCCTCTCTCTATCTCTCAGAATCATCATACACGATGGTAATACAATTCCATCATAAATTAAGGGTTGCCATCTAGGGAAAAAGAACCCTAAATTAACAAAAATTATATCATAAGATAATTCACCTAATGAACGACTCAGATTGACTATGAAATTACAATATTTTACAAGGAAATTTTCATCTATTTTCAGCTTTGGGGGTAGTGCCCCCGATGCCCCTCAAGGGGGGGCTCTTTAAAAGTAGTTGTCACCCCCCCTGCCCCCCTGGATGCCCATGCCAGATATTATACTATTGGCATTGACAACCTATTTAGGAACTATGGTCCAATGCCGCTGAGACGTATGAATCAAGAACATAATCAAGCTCCACACCCAACAATTTCCCACTTGGAGAATGATTATAACAATTTCAGCATTGCTTCATTTGTTGGACAATGTTTCCACTTTGGACCTAAATATTTATCATCTTCATCATCATATTTGAAGAGAAATTTAAACTAAGCATGATCTCAATTTCTCCCTTGTTACAACTTTTGTTAACATATCTGAAAGATTATGGATAGTGTGTATCTTTTCTAGCTTCAACTTTCCATATTCCAACAATGACCGTATGAAATGGTACTTGATATGTATAAGTTTAGTCTTGGAATGAAATGTTTATTTCTTTGCAACATGAATGGAACTCTGGCTATCACTATATAACCTTCCCATATCATGCTTCTTTCTGAACTCATCCATAAACCTTTGTAATCAAATCATTTCTTTACTATCCTCTGTAACAACAACATACTACTTTTGTTGTTGAAAGTACAACAATTTTTTGTAATTTTGAAACCCAACTGACAGTTTTTGCACCTACAATAAACACATACCCTGTGGTGCTCCTCCTATTACCTCTATCACCTGCGATATATGCATCAACATATCCTTGTAGAGCAATTTTCGAACCACCAAATCATAATTCTTGATTTGTGGTACCTATCAAATATTTGAGAATCCACTTCACTGCCATCCAATGTTCTTTTCCTGGATTGCTCATATACCTTCTTATAACTCCCACTACATGTGAAATATCAGGCCTTGTGCAGACCATTTCATACATTAAGCTTCCAAATGATAATGCATATGGAACGTTACACATATAATCCACCTCTTCCCAGGTCTTAGCCAAAGTTGAACTAACTAGTTTTTCATTCTGCATATTAAATATTTCCAACACTTTTTCTATGTCATCACTCTGAGACAATGTTAATTTGTGATTTTTCTTGTCTCTAGTTATTCTCATACCAAGGATTTGTTTTGCAGTACCCAAATCCTTCATTGAAAATGAATTTCCCAATTTTCCTTTGAGTACATTTATTTCCTGCATGTTATACCCTGCAACAAGCATGTCATATACATACAATAGCAATATAATATAACTTCCATACTTTTGCTTCTTAATATAAACACAATGATGAGAATGACATCTAGTATAATCGTGTTCAGACATAAACTTTTCAAATTTTAAATACCATTTCCTTGGAACCTATTTTAGTCCATACAAGCTCTTGTTCAATCTTCACACTAATTTCTCCTTCCCTTTGACCTCATACCCTTGTGGTTGTTGCTTATATATTTCCTCCTCCAAATCCCCATGGAGAAAGGTTGTCTTTTACATCTAACTACTTAGGATGCAAATCTTCTACTATCACTAGAATTAAGATAGCTTTGATTGGAATCATTTTAACAAAAAGAGAAAAAAATTGATCAAAGTATATACCTTTATTTTGTGAAAACCCCTTCACCACAAGTATATCCTTATACCTCTTTTTTCCTCCATATTCTTCCTTCAACATGTAAACCCATTTATTCTGCAATGCTGTTTTACCCACGGGCAACTTAACTAAGTACCAAGTCTAGCTATGCATCAAGGAGTCCATCTCTTTTTCCATTGTTTGATCTAACTTGTTCTTCGTTTTTGTCTGCATTCCCTCTTCATATCATTCTAGTTCACCGGAATCATCCAACAACACATAATATATTGAAGGAGAGTATCATTCAGGGGGTGTACATATCCTGGTAGATATTCTAACACCACTTTCAGGTGTTTGAGGTTCATGTTGTTATTTTGGTTGTTGTTTTTTTTGTTGTGGCTACTCATCATTATGATTTCTAGACACCTTTACATTTTTTGTGATCTCATTAAACAATGATTATTATTGTTTTCCTTTTCCTGTTTCTTTTCCTGCATCTGATCCTTATACAAGACCCTTTCATTAAATATGCCATATTTGTTCCTAATGATTTTGTGATTTTCATAATCATATAAGCCATAACAAAAATAATTAACACCATATCTAAAGGTACATTTCTTTGATTTTGCCTCAAGCTTTGTTCTATTTTCTTTATTAATGTGGACAAAGGCTTCACAACCGAAAGTCTTTAAAAATGAGTAGTTTACCTTTTTACCTGTCCATGCCTCCTCTATAATAACACCATATAAATAACTTGGAGGCCCTTGTTTATTAGATAAACTATAGTATATACAACATATTCCCAAAATTATAAGGGAAATCCTACATAAAATCTCATGCACTTTGTGCTCTCCATGATTGTCCTGTTCATCCTTCTAACGCACCATTTTCTTGTGGTGTTCTGGGAGCTGTCTTATCTATGTGAATTCCATGTTTTTAATAGTAGTTATCAAACTCTTTGCTACAATATTCACCTCCATTCTCTGGTCTGAAACACTTCAACTTCTTTCTAGTCTCATTCTCAACCAAATTTTTCCTTTTCTTGGAAGTATCAAATACATTAGATTTATTCTGAATACAATAAATACATCTTTTTCTAGTTGTGTCATAAATAAAAGTAACATAATAGTGAGAGACACCAAGAGATGATACCTGAGTTGGTCCCCATATATATGTATGCACAAGCTCTAATTTTCTCTCTTCTTTTCCTTCCCAACTCTCATAAATCTGACTCTCTTCTAGTTTCCATAAACAAAATTTTCACAACAATCCAAATCAACATGCTTCAAACCTAGCAACAAATTTCTTGAGTGAAGAATTTCCATCCCCTCCTCACTCATGTGCCTGAGCCTATGATGCCACAATGTCATATCTTCTCCTGTGGAGCTTAAATCATTAACCAAATTTGAAACACCATTGCATAAATATGACATACCGACCTTTTCTCCTTTTTCTATTACCAGGGCTCCTTTAGCGACCTTCCAGGTCTTCTGTGTGAATGTAGTTACACATCATTAACCACCTAACTTCTATATTGAAATTAGATTTTTATTAAGGTAGGGAACATGCCCTGCCTCGTTAAATAGTCAATGGTTTCCATTTTGTTGCTTTATAAAAACATTACCCATTCCAATGCTTTTATAGGGTTTATCATCACCCAAATGAACATGTTCAAAATCTCCTTGAACATAGTCATGAAAATGTTTCCTATTAGGTGTAGGACTGAATGAAGCCCCTGAATCAATAGCCAGGCATCAATAATATTCTCTAATGTAAGAATCAAACCATCTTGCAACATATCACCTACCACATTCACTTCATGATTGTTATATTGTTTTCCATCTCCTTCTTTTCCCTTCTAAGATTTAGAGTCTTTATTCAGGTGTCATTTCTTCCCACATTTCCAGCACATTATCCCTGATCTAGATTTAAATCTACCTTTTCCCGACTTACTATGATTTCCTATGCTTCTTCCTCTTTCTATTTTTCTTTCCCTAGTCACTACAGTCAAAGCAATATCTGATGTCTCATCGAATCTTTTTCATTACATCTCGTCACTAACAATGGTACCAACAACATAATCAAGATTCTAAGTACTAGATCCAGAGACAAAGTTAATAATATCCCTAACCATACCATTCTAACATTCTGGAAATGTGCCCAAAAATAACAAATCCCTAACTTCATCATCAAAATTTACCCCTACTAAACTTAACGAACTGGTAATTGTGTTAAATTAATTTAAATGACAACAAAAGGTCCACCTTTTGACATCTTCATATTAAATAGACGCTTAATAAGAAATACCTTATTTGAGGCCTGTTAACGGGAAAAGTGTCTACTCAGAACGCCCCTATCCCACTAAGGTGTGACAGTACCTTAGAAACAAACAAGGAAAACTACTTTCGTATTCTTATTTATGAACTATAAATGAAGAGGAATAGGATGAACCAACCTGTGTCTTGCGCTAGTCCTTTGATCCAATCTCTCTCCTCTTTGAAAGCTTCCAGCTACCTGCTCCCTTACTTGCCCAGCTTCACCAAGTTCCTGCAAGATCACAGAAGAGGAAAACTACACAAAGACATGGATTTATATTCATAAATAGCTTAGGATCAGATTTAAGCTAAACATGCAAATATAACAAAACATCATTGGTACACAAGCATGTAGGAGAAACTCAAATAGTTTTATTGATATAACAAGAAGGTCCAGGAGGAGTTACAACCGATGATTCCTGATCCAGCATCAACCCCCCAGCAAAGGAATGCCCTCTTCACCTCCAACAAAGCATAAATCACCCAATACACTGATCTCTATCTCAAAACCAACAGCAATTCTCTGCAATGTACAAAATTCCAGCCTCTGGATCTCTGGGATGAGGGATCCATATATAGATGTATGCAAAGAGGATGAGTGAGCTTATGATTTGACTAATGGCTTCTCTCTGTCAGTTCTTGCTTCCACTTGGAGACTGAGAGCCTCTTACTCATCCTTGGTCGAACTCAGTGAGGCAAGTGTCATTGGGGAAGATTCTGGAAGCTTCCATTGTCTGTCCACCTCGCGGAATGACACTGCCATTTGTCATTTCCCGCTCAGCGCACCCTGGTAGTGCATTTAGGTGGGTTGCAACGCACCTAGCTAGTGTACTGGGGTGCTATGCAACGCAGCTAGCTAGTGGAGCAGCTGAAATGAACCTGATTTGACTGATTCTGAGTAGTTTCTAGTGGAGAACTTCTGGGAGAAGCTGTAATTGGTTGACCTTGTTCCTCTAGGGGTAGGAACAACACTTTTAGGGACTTAGGATCCCTTGGTTTACGGACATTTCATGCTTAGAGTTGTAAGGCACAAAAATGTCTATAACAGTTGCCCCCTAAAGTATGAGGCCATTTATCGGGTGAAATGCTTTATTAGGAGGATCCGAAGTTCTTTCAATGTTGGGAGGAGACTTGTAATAAGATACAATACAATACATTATCTTCATACTGTTTTCATGATCTAGCTGAGGCATGCATTCCCATGCTCAGCTTTATAAATTCATTTTTATGTACACAGGACAGAAAATCGTCTGATGGTAGACTGATGATTCTGATGAAGTCATCATCCTTTTGGTAGGATGATTATCTATGCTGCAATGCTGTACATGTCAATGTCTTTATTTTTTCTGAATATATATCGCAGCCCGGATGGATGAAACTAGATCCGGGGTCTTCAATCTCGTCCGATCTTCACTCGAAGTACAAGTCGATCAATGTGAGAAATGTTTTGAAGTCGAACATGGAAAGACATCGCTTGATTACCATTCAATGATGTAAACTGTTAACAAGCGCGAGAGGAATCATCGATAATGATGATGACCCTCAAGGTACTGCAGTACAATTCACGTGGTGTGAATAAAGGACTTGGTGTCGAACACCACGCAAAATCTTTCGGTCGAAGGTCATTGATGTATACCTGTCGCCGGAAGTGAGAAACTTGCCATTGAGGCATGCAAGCTTCAAAGTACTGAATGGGGTGTTCCTAGATCAACTTCTTGGATAATGAGCTGATGTCGACAAGAAGCGATCTGTCAAAGGAGGGCCTTGATGAATCCCACATCAATGACACGGAACGGAGCAAATGATTTTGATGGAGGTGAAAATGATCTGATGATATATGGTTCAGGATGGCGGTCATGAAAGAATGAACTGTAATGTATGGTAGTGGATGGGACACGGATGACTTCTCTGGATGACTTCTCTTGAACATGTCGCCGACACTTATGTGATGGATTGGTAGCATTTACCCCAAATGTGGATGGTATGGCGTGACCATGGCGATGTGACCGGTGAATGAAACAACCCAACTCGACTTAGGCATGGAGTGGAAGTGTCATGTTCAAGAGCGACTTGCTACCAATAAAGATTCTTTGAGTTTCTTCCCAATTTTTCCCCAGTCATTGCTGACCAGTACCTCTTTATTTTTTTCAAGATTGAGGAGGATAACATATGCTTATTCTATAATTTTCCCTTCGGGCAAACCCATCGCTATGTTTTAACGAGCCTAGCGATAGTGAAACTCGTTCTCGTCTAAAGACAAGTTTGTCGCTATTAATCTTTTTAATGAGTTTAACGACAAAGATAACTCGGTCCTTTTCATTTTTAGAGAGTCTGAAAAGGTACGTAAAGGTAACTCTGAAATTCCTTTTTCGTCATCTAATCGCTTAAGTCCGAAAAAGATATCAAATAATACAGAAGGGATGAATTTTCGATAGTTTTAACGAGCCGAACAAAACAAGCGCTCGATCTTTTTGTGCAATAATCCCTCAGGTCCAAAAAGATTAAAATCTAGAGGAGGGATAGCACTTCTGGTCGCTTTAACGAGATGGAAGGCCAAAACTCGGCAATCTTTTCATATTTTACGAGTCAGTTGAAAAGAGCTTAAAGAAGACTCGTCTTTTGAGGAACGAGTGATAAAATGGGTAGCAGCTGATTCCAGGTAAGGTTTGGAATTTTCCAATCACGGCAGTGTCACAAGGATGGCTAGTGAAATCACTCTTCGCAGTTGCTCCTCAAAATGGGTAAACAATGAAATGGAGGTGAATGATCAGCCAATGGAAAAGTGGAGGTGACAGTGCAAACACGACCAAGGCTTTAATGGCTGAAATGCTTCATTCACGGTGGTTATTTACCGGGGAATAGTTCATTTTTTAATGAGCTTAAACTCGGGTGGAAACACTTGCTCATGTCTTATGTTTACTTTTTAATGAGCTTGAACTATGCGCTAAAACTGCTCGATTAATCCAGTCATATGATAAGAATGTATCATATAAAACGGCAACTTTTAGATTTCTGCCCCACATCCTTTCTTTATGCAAGTTAGGTGACGACTAATCCTACGAGTTTAAAGGGTTATAGGTCCTAAAAATTTAAAAAATAAATAGCCGCCCCTCGCTTGCACTCCAAAAGGTTTGCATGCCCCCAGGTATAAATTATGGTTTCAAGGTTACCCCTTCTTTAGTCCAATAAAACATTTGTTTTACCGGGAGAGGCCTACCTCTTACAGGTCACCCAAAGACTGTTCAATTCGCGGTGCAAACAAAACACTTCTTCAGCGATGTCTACCGAGATAAAAAAAGGCGAGTGACTCAGTTCTGTCAACTCACATAACTTTGACAAGAGAATCTTGTTCTAGAATAACCCCTCTTCCAATCATGGACGGGGTACAGACTAGTCATATTCTCCCGCAGAAATCTACCCTATACCCGGAAGTTTTCCTGCCGAAAAAGACCAGGATGCATGCCTCTTGGGTTTCAGTCATATCCCTCTGAATTACTCGCGCTCATCGGGAGGACGGACTGGATATTGAGACATTTCTTGCGTGAAGAGACCATTTAGGGATGGTATATGACTATTTGCTATGCGTGATCCAGGAAATGAAAGCTGGTCCACGAGCTTGACCACTCTTCCTTCGTGCAGAAAACAAATTACTCTAAAGAGTGAGGAGACGATGGCTCCCATGCAATAAATATAGTCTCATCCAAGGAGTAGGTTATAATCCAAGGGTCCTTGAACTACCATTACATTCATTTGAACTGTCTTCCCTCTCAATGTTATGGGCACATTGGGAAGGATCCCTAAAGGTCGACTGGTTCCTTTATCAAAGCCTGTTAGATTTCTCATCTCAGGCAACAGCGATGGTGAACCAAGCGCTTTCCAAGCAATAGAGGAAAGGATACTCACAGAAGCCCCCTCATCTATGATGGTACCAGCCATGACCATTTTATATATTTGAACGATAATTCGGAATGGTATGCTTGCTGGTAAACGGGGTCTGCCTAGTTGATTCCAGTCGAAGGAGACAACTAGGTTGCTTGGAGGTGGGACCGAGTAGATGGCCGGGTATGGCTCTGACAAAATTCCCTCCTGCGGTAAGGGAATGAGTAGATTGACCCCATGTTTGTCGGAGTCTGTGTTGATGAAGAGAATTTGGACGGTGTCATCCTTGTTCTCCTCAGTGACTGTATCATCCGAAGATAAAACCTCTGAAGGCAAGACCGGGTCAACTACCGCCTCGACCTTTTGACCTTCATCTGGTATGGATTCAGATGGTTTATCTTCGATGATAGGTGCTTTAGCCGACCACTTGAGCAGGCCGGCTGGATTCTCAACTAGCGATGGACTCGGCAAGAGTTTTTTATATCCAGGAAGAAGTCGTAACGGTGAAACCGGACGATCATCCAAAACTATTTTCGCTTCGTCTAAGAAGGGATAACAGTGGACGGCATGATTTCCTTCGCACAGTTTATAGGGGAATCTAGCTTTCCTTTTTTGTCCTGGGGCTTCACTTTCGCTAGTTGATGGTGTGCTTTCAATATGATCACCAGAGGTTGATGAAACCGGATTGTGCAAACGAGGAGACTAGTCCCTTAGTATCCGAGGGATGCAAGGACAATCTCTGTGAAAGTGGTCTACTTTGCAAATGACACATGGCGATTTAGGCCTGGTCGGTGCAGTGTGTGGATTTTCGTTAGACGACACTCGTTTTCCCCCATTCGCCTTTGGGTCCTTCTTCTCCTTAGGAACTTGGATTTTGGCTTTGTCCCCGCCCTATCAAGCGAAGAGGAAGGAGGAGAGGAGGAATTAGAGGAAGTAGACGGTTGGTGGGCAACTCTGGACTCGTCTAATTGCTGATTCGATTGTTCAGGAATAGTGGTGTTTTGAACAACATTGGTTGAGAAGAGACAGACTGGCAAGCCAATTGTCAGTCCTCGGAGCAACAATGTGGCCATATGGGGTGCACCAACATCTCCCCAAGAGGAGAAAGGACTAGGATTTCCACCAAGGGGAATTCCTTGGTTGGTAGACTCCATTTTCTCAACCTAAGATCAACGTAGGGAAAGGGTATGAATATTCCGTTTAAAATAAATTTTAAGACGCTTTGACACAACTTGTTTTTTCAGTTTTAAAGAGTCGAGAAAAAACAAAAGATGACTCTAGTCTCCTTCGATTTTTAATGAGCCTGAAGTGACAAGTGCTCAGATGGACCTTTTCCGTTAAGGAGTCTGAAAAGGAATGAAAGGGACTGCTCTGGATATCTAGGTAGAGGGAGTACCAAACCAATCGCAAAACTGCAGAATACTTTTTACGGTACGGCAGTCAATCTTCTCGAATGCTGTGTTCGGTGCATTGCGATCAGTAGGGCGGTCGACACGGCTTCCTATGGATAAAAGGTTTTAAGCCTATAGGGGTCTCCCAATATATACTCGATGGTACGTGGGAGCACAAGTCTGTACTGGCACTTATCATCTCAAAGTGGAGGAATCACCCAACCATCAGTGAGGACAATAGTTACCAGGCTTTATGACGCCGTAATACGTCTCTAGCCTAGACCTCTAAATGTTGTGCGTTAAGTTCCAAAGCGTTGTTAGATTCATTCAATTTATTTTAAGTTGATCTTTCTTAGAAGTTTGCCTTTTTGGATCACCATGAGATGTAGATGTAATTCCTAAAATGCAATCTAAAGATGATAAGCAAGCTTTGATCTCTTTTCAGCAATGAAAATCCTAGCTACAAGGGGAAAATCAAGACACAATCTTTTCTCAAAGAGCAAAGAGCACATTGTAGATGCACTTTTCCTAAATCAAGCCAAACAGACTATCAATATGCAAATGCACATATGCATGTATTTGTTTTCACTTTCTTAATATTGATGCCTAAAAAGAAAGTTGATGTACAAATCTGAATTTGCTTTCAAGTGAAAAACACAAACAAGCTTCTTTTCGAAATCAAAAGGTAGAGAAGATTACGACACTTTATGATCTTGAAATAAACAGTCGTTTCGACACTAGAAAGTGACAAATTCAAACCAAAGACAAAAGTAAAAGCATAATCCACTGTCAACAGCAAATAAACTTTCTCCTAAGATCAAAATTGACACTTACGACAGATCTAAATCCAAGGACGACAGTATGACTATTCTACTTTTTCAATGGAAAACTGTAAATGATGTAACAAACACACAAAGAACATCCACAGTCTTTTCGTAAAAAGGAGGCGGAATTAAGGCAAAGAAAAGGGGTTTTTAAACAGACACACACTAATCACAGGCTACAAAATGAGAGACAAAACTGAAAAAATGAAGCAAAGAACCTCAGCTGCACAGGGCTAGGCTGATCAGCACACCTGTTACACAGAGAAACTGGATTCCAGCGCAGGTAGAGCTTGCGTTGGGGCAGAAACGAGAATTCCTTCTGGGTTCTGGGTCATGGTTTGCAATTTAATCTATGGATTTTGGCCGAGTAAAAGCAATCAGTAATGCACAATCAGAGGGTGGATTTAAACGAGGTCTAAGAGCTATCACAAAGGGTAATCAGATCATTTGTGAATCAGTTGTTCAAATCATAAACAAATCCAGTGAATGGATTGAATTAGCAGGTGTCTACTTTGCATTTGATAATGGCAAATGCAGTTCGATTGCTACTTCTGTGTTTATGAAACAAACAACAAGAGAAACACAAACAAACTAACTAGACACGATCCCCAGTGGAGTCGCCATTTTGTTAACGGGAAAAGTGTCTACTCAGAATGCCCCTATCCGACTAAGGTGTGACAGTACCTTAGAAACAAACAAGGAAAACTACTTTCGTATTCTTCTTTATGAACTATAAACGAAGAGGAATAGGATGAACCAACCTGTGTCTTGCGCTAGTCCTTTGATCCAATCTCTCTCCTCTTCGATAGCTTCCAGCTACTTGCTCCCTTACTTGCCCAGCTTCACCAAGTTCCTGCAAGATCATAGAAGAGGAAAACTACACAAAGACATGGATTTATATTCATAAATAGCTTAGGATCAGATTTAAGCTAAACATGCAAATATAACAAAACAACATTGATACACAAGCATGTAGGAGAAACTCAAATAGTTTTATTGATATAACAAGAAGGTCCAGGAGTAGTTACAACCGATGATTCCTGATCCAACATCAACCCCCCAGCAAAGGAATTCCCTCTTCACCTCCAACAAAGCATAAATCACCCAATACACTGATCTCTATCTCAAAACCAACAACAAGTCTCTGCAATGTACAAAATTCCAGCCTCTGGATCTCTCGGATGAGGGATCCATATATAGATGTATGCAAAGAGGATGAGTCATCTTATGATTTGACTAGTGGCTTCTCTCTGTCAGTTCTTGCTTCCACTTGGAGACTGAGAACCTCTTACTCATCCTTGGTCGAACTCAGTGAGGAAAGTATCATTGGGGAAGATTTTGGAAGCTTCCATTGTCTGTCCACCTCGCGGAATGACACTGCCATTTGTCATTTCCCACTCAGCGCATCCTGGTAGTGCATTTAGGTGCATTGCAACGCACCTAGCTAGTGTATTGGGGTGCTATGCAACGCAGCTAGCTAGTGGAGCAGCTGAAATGATCCTGATTTGACTGATTCTGAGCAGTTTCTGGTGGAGAACTTCTCGGAGAAGTTGTAATTGGTTGACCTTGTTCCTCTAGGGGTAGGAACAACACTTTTAGGGACTTAGGATCCCTTGGTTTATGGACATTTCATGCTTAGAGTTGTAAGGCACAAAAATTTCTATAACAAGGCCTAGGGTTTCTCATAAAGTTTTTCTCATACCATTATCAAACCTTGTGTTGTCATTTTGTTTGAAATGTTGAATGCCACTAACATTCACAAATACAGGAATATTATTCCTAGTTCCTTTTTGTCAAGAATCTTTGAATCTACATTTGTCATACTTGTCAGCTTCTTTGTTTTTCCTCTCAACGGTAGGTACATATCTTTCTGATAGAGATAATATTCCATCTGCATCTTCCATAGTTGGTATTTTTGGCCATTAAAGTTATTGACCCTAATCTTAACATCTTCCACCATTTCTCTCACTGGAACTAGGAACCTTTCTCTCCTGGGAGTTTTTCAACCAAATAAACCTTCGACTTTGATACTAGTTGTTAGAAATTAATTAATGGAGCAATGAAATACACAAATGTTACAGAAAGACAAATACAAAAACATATAAAACAAAAGAGATACATATATATGTGGTTCACCCAATCTAGGCTACGTCCATGGAGAAACAAACAATCCTTCATTTTATATTATCTAGTAAAATGAAGACATACAACCTACCACAGATCCACAGTAATTTCCTCTTCGCTCTCGCACATCCTCCTCTCTCTCTCTCTCTCTCTCATAATCATCATACATAATCGTAATACAATTAACTCATACAAAGTAAGGGTTTCCTTCTAAGGAAAAAAGCTATAAATTAACATAACTTCTACCATAAGATCATTCACCTAATGAATGGACCAGATTGACTACGAAATTACAATATTTTACAAGGCAAATTTTCATCTATTTTTAGCTTCGAGGGTGTTTCCCTTGAACCCCTGCTTGGTGGGTGGGGGGGGGTGGTCTTTAAAAGTAGTCATGCCTGCTCGGATCCCCATGGTGGCTATCATATGGGCAATGTTGTTGTCCCATTTAGGAACTAGGGTCCAACACAATGAAGATCTCTTAATCAAGAAGATAATCAGGCTCCACACCCAACATAGAATCCATTAGAATGTTTCTAGATTTTTCTAGCTACAAGAACATTAATGTATATTGAATGGATGTAAAATCAGCGTTCCTTAATGGATATTTAGAATAATTCGTCTATATAGAACAACCATAATGTTTCGTACTCTTGTAGAATGATGATTATGTATGCAGATTGAGAAAGGATTTGTATGGGCTTAAACAAGCACCAAGACCATGGTATACCAGACTAGATAAATTTCTTCAGTTGGAAGGTTTTAAAAGAGGGATTACTATTAGTAATCTATGAATTAAATCTAAATATGATCACTTGCTAATTATTGTGGTTTATGTAGATGATATTATTTTTGGTAGTGATTTGGAATTAGATAGTACAACATTTTATTGAGGTAATTCCAAAAGAATTCAAAATGCCAATGATAGGGGAGTTGTCCTTCTTTCTTTGTTTTCAAATTATCCAATTTAAAATAGTTATCTTAATATATCAATCCTATTATTTAATGGAAACATTGAACAAATTTGGGATGGAATACTACCAACCAGTTTGTACCCACATGGTGACTAGTTGTGTGCTAAGTAGAGAGGATGAATCTCCACCTATGAGTCAGACAACCTACAAATCAATGATTGGAAGCTTGCTATATCTAACTTATTCACGACTAGACATAATGCAAGCAGTAGGTTTGAATGGTTAGATTTCAAGAAAATCCCAAAAAAAGCCATGTAAACACGGTTAAGAGAATTTTCAAATATCTGCGAGGCACAACAGATTTTGGATTTTGGTATTGTAGAGGTAACAATTTCAATTTAAAATGTCATATTGATGTTGATTGCGCTGGTAACATTGATGACATAAAAAGTACCTTTATAGCAACATTTTTCTTAGGGAATTGTATCGTGGGTGAGCAAAAAGAAAGACTCAATTTCCCTATCTGTAACTGAGGTTGAATATATAGTTTCTTCCACTTGTTGCACTTAAATTTTTTGGATGAAGAAAACCCTCAAAGACATCAAGGTTGACTTAAACAAACCAATTCCAATCTTGTGTGACAACACAAGTTCTAACAACATATCCAAGAATCCTATTATGCATTAAAATATATATATATTTTGATCAAATATCATTTCTTGAGAGAACATGTTGTTGATCAAGTTTTTTCGTCTTTGTTATATGGCCACTAATGAACAAGTTGCTAATATATTTACTAAGCCCCTGTCGTGGGAGCCATTTGAAAGCCTCAGGAAAAAAATTAGAGTAGTATCTCTAACACACTATTGACTCAGCAAAGAATGGTTAATAGCTACTTATGATGGTGATCAATTTAATAAGTAGGCTGTAAGTGAAGGAAATCAGATTAGGGCATGCCTTGAAGGGGATTTCGTACTACCTTTTACCATTGATGTCAAACAGGGAGATAAAATGTTGGAAGAAGTGGCCCAAACATTATGAAATCGATGTACCAAGGGGGTGGAGTGTGTGAAACATACCAATAATTTTGATAGTTAAGGGGGGTTGTTATCAAGTGTAGAAGAGTCTGAAAGATGTCAGGGGGAGTGCTACCATTTTGTTAGAGACGTCAAAATGACAACAATGTTTGCTAGTGTCACCGTCAATTCCAAAGGGGGAATTTATTGGGAAAACTGTTGTGATTGATATCAAACATTGTCATTGACATCATATGTTTTCATTGATGTAAAATATGCAGGTTCCATGGAGTGTGCTAAGGAGTGTCAAATTGAGGGGGTGTCCTCTCGTAGTTGTTGGTTTTAGTAGAAAACCATCATAGAAGTAGGACAATTGAGGAAGCTAAAAATGTTATAACTATTATGGTTGTGTAGCCCAATCTTTGAAGGAACTTATGTCTCAAGGGATCTTCCCAATTTCCTCTAATATGTGCTCAAATGGATAGATCTTAGAAAGATCTTAAGGAAACTAGAAAAATTCCAAAGCATGATGGAATTACGGTCAATTGAAGTTTAGAAATGTTTTAGGCTTCAAGGTTCCACATGGACCTTGTGTTTTGCAAGAAATTTCCCTGTTATGAAATTCCACACATAAGTTATTTGTGAAGAAGTCAGACCATTCAGTAAGGTCAGGCCTTGGGCCTAGTCAAAAGGTTGATCCATTCAAGAGGTCATTCCATCACAAGGTTTTTGCAAAAGCACAAAGGACCCAACCCTCACCCATGACTATCAATGAAGTGGGACCTATCCAAGAAAGGTGGCAGACTTACATTGATGGTGATTGGTGTTATGGTGGAATACTTTCGGAGGTGGATCATGTGACAAGTGTCTCCCTTCAAGAATTCTAATGGATTGAGGGACCACTCCTGACTTGTGTGAGAACTAACACATAAAGATTGTCATTGCATGTTAAATGGTTGAATCAATGATCTCGCATACAATCTATCTACCCACTAAAATATCTCCTGACCCTAGTGTTACATAGTAATTTGTCACTGCCTTCACTCCAGTGCTTCTACTATGTCATGTGTCCAAGTCAAACATGCTTATATTGAACAAATGCTTGTAGTTCAAGTTCTTGGTTGTGAGAAGAGTGTTTCTCAGGCTCGTTCTAGATGGCAACAATCCCCGAGTCTACCGGCCAAGGTTTTCCCCTAGATGGAAATCCTGGTCCGTTTCCTTCATTTGGAAATGTTGGTGCTCCATATACGGAAACATTGCCCTTGCCTGGGTTAACTATTGGTTTATCAGTTTGGCTTTTTTCAACCTCGGTGGTCCCGAGTGTCATGACTCATATTCCACCATCTCCTTTGTCTGAACCATGACATGTTGATTCCAAGGTTGAGCCTACGCATTCTTCCCCTGTTTCTTCCCCTTCATCTCCTCCTTCGCCTAGTGAAAGTTTCACATCTAGTAACCAGGAGACTAAGAAGAAGAAGAAGAAGATGAAGAAGAAGAATAAGTATGATAACCACAAGGCCACTACTCCGAGTACATCTTAGGTCGAACCACCTTCCGCTCCTCTGCAAAAGGTTAAGTTTCCTTGTAAATTGTGTAAGGGTGACCATCTTCTTCGTGATTGTCGTGGTATTCCTCGGATCTTAGAAGTATGGTCTCACAATCCAGCTCGTCCCTCATCATCCTCTGAGGCTCATGGCGAGGCTACCCTATCAATTGGTAATGGAAACAAGAAAGGGAAGATTCGATTCCCCTATAGACTGTGTGAAGGCAACCATCCCCTTCACCTTTGTCCACTCACGGATAAAGATTCCACCATTTTGGGAAGTCTTACGGCTTCCTCACCCCAACTTCCAGTTCTTTATCAGAGGATCCCTTCAGACCCTCTCCCTGTTGACAAAGAGATTGACTTAGATTCTTCTCTTGTCTGTCCTCCCCCTTCCGAGCCTGGCTATGCTAAGCCTTTTCTAGACCAACCATTGGTCGGAGAGAGTGTCGACTTGGGTTCACCACCTATTGATCACTTTGTTTCAGAAGAGTGTCATGCTCATTTTCTTCTCATCTCATCAGATTCTCCTGAGTCCGAGAATGACCCTCCTATCCCTGTTGATCACGAGAGTCCTTCTTCGGTTCCTCTAGAGCAGGGGGGCAATCATACGATTTCCCCACCAAGTAGTTCAGTCATTTCCTTTGACTGGAGTCAATTAACCACCTTTCGCCTTCCATCCCATGTGCCTTTCCATATTATAGTACATGCCTAAGATAAGGTAGTACCTAGCACTATCTTGGATGAGGGTGCATCTGTCAGTCTTATGCCTTCCACTACCTAGCAAGCTTTGGGCTCCCCACAGCTTGTGCCCGTTGCACAGAATCTATTAGCGTTTGATGGAGGAACTAGTCAACCATTGGGGATCCTTCCAAACTTCCCTGTTACTTTGGGAGGCAAAACCATCTATATAGACGTACTTATTGCCCAAGGTAGTTTAGATTTCAGTCTTCTCCTTGGCCGTGACTATGTTTATGCCATGGGAGCTCTTGTTTCTTCACTTTTCTGTGTGGTTTTTTTCTGCACGATGGAAGAATGGTGACTATTGATCAATTATCATTCTTTAGTCCCCTGGTGGCTCCTATATCACTATCATCCCCTCTCGGTTCTTGATCACAAGCAGTACCTTCTTTGCTATAGGTCAATTATGTGGCTACCCGTTCCGTCTCCGCCTCTGCTAATGATCATGTAGATGGTCTCGTACATCATGTATTGGGGGCATTTGAACCCAATCTATCTTTGGTGTCTAGTGACATGTGTTCCTCCCAAAGCATGATTCTTCCATCCCATGAAGATCTCTTGGGAGTCATGTTTGCATATGGCCCATGAACCAGAGTACAAGGATAGTTTGTCCCTATGTCAACCTCATTAAAAAATGAAACAAGGGGTGTGGAGCATATTTCCTTGTCTTGTGTCAAGCTAGTTAAAAAATGAAACAAGGAGTCTTGAGGAAATTTCTTGATATTATGTCAACCTCATTAAAAAATGAAACAAGGGTTATGAGGATATTTCTTTTACTGTGTCAACCTCATTAAAAAATGAAACAACTCCCTTATCAAATTGAGTCTTTGATTAAGATCTCGTAATGTCCAAGTCGAGTCTTTCCAAGATCTTGAAAGTGAACCTTCATTCCATCCACCTCATTGAATGCAATGAAGCTTGGGGGGCATGTACCTCGATTTGTGTCATTATGTTGGGGGCATGCGAACTTATAACAAGCATAGTTTTTCGTTTCAAGCTTGTGTAAACATGAAACCGAATCCAAGCAGAATTCTCCATGGTTTAAGCTTGCGCAAAAATGAACCCATACCTAATTTACATCTCGTGATTGTCATTTTTATCCGCTAAATTCTGCTAGATGAGCCTTGGTTGTCTCATTCCATCGCCACCATCTCTTTGGCCGATCATGTGCTTTCACTTGGCTGTTTTTCCTTTCCTAAGGAACCATAACAATGAGTGGTTTTATTAGCCAGCCTCTTGACCATTACATGTTTTGAGCAGTTCCACCATCACTAGAACCAGTTGATACCCTTTATACCACTTGTTCCTCGAGGATGAGTCTTTTCTCCCTTTTTGACTCGTTAAAGAGAATAAAAATGGAGGTTTGCTTTCAGCTCCTTTCCGACCATTTAAAGACAAAAATATTGCTAAGTTTTCCCTTTTAACTCGTTAAATGAAATAAGAGGAAGTTAGCTTTAAGCTCTTTTCCGACCGTATAAACGTGAAAAGATTGCCAAGCCTTTGTCATTTCAGGTTCATTACTGATTACAAAACGATGTGATGTCGATCGATTTTCTACTTTTTTCGGGTGGAGGTCACTAATCACAAAAAGTACTCCTTGATCGTAATGGTCAAGTGGTTATTTCAAGTATCGTTTTATACTTTTTCGGGTTCGAGAGACAAAAATCTAAGAAAAAGCACCCCCACGGAGTTTTCTTTTCTGTGTCTTTTTCAAACTCTCTAAACATGAAAAAGACTCCGAGTTTTACCTATGTCAGACTCATTAAACCCTGACGAAATTGGACTCGTCACCATGAAAAGACTTGAGCTTCTCCTCCCTAGGGCTCGTTAAACTATTACTAGGTTGGATTCGATCGACGGTCGAACTTATATTGCAAGCATATGCTATCACCTTGAAGCTTGTTTTCTAAAATAATAGGGGTACTCGCCAGCAATGGTGGGGAAAATTTGGAAATCATCATTGGCAGCTAGTCACTCTTGCACATCAACACTTTTTCTTCTTTTCGGGTTGGGACATCCATAGATCGTCATTTGGCCTTCCGCGGGTTTGGGTTGTCATTTAGCCTCATTCCATCTAATTCACAGCGTCTCCATTGAGCCTTTGATCCCTTGGTACCTAAATGCTGCCGCCCCCTGGAGTCGTGTCGCCAACATGTTCAAGAGTATAATCCTTCTACAGTTTACACCCTCGCCTTCTCTCTGATGCTTTGTTTCACCATCTACCACTTGTTCCTTATCTCGTGTCATTGATGGGGGAAACACTATGGCCCTCCTGTGATGGATCGTCTCCTGTCGACATCAGCTCATTATCCAGGAGATTAATCTAGAGATCCCCTTTCGTACCTTAGAGCTTGCATGCCTCAATGGAAATTTCTTCACACCTAACGGACAACTTTCGTCATTGGTCATCGATTGGGTGATTCCGCAAGTGTTCGACTTCAGCTCCTTCTGCACACTTCGTGGATTGTGCTAGACAGTACCTTGAGAACCATTGACATTATTGGTGGTTTCTCTCATGCTTGTTAATGGTTTTCATCATTGACCGGTACTTAAGCAATGTTCTATCATGCTCGACCTCAGCACATCTATTTACATGTTAGAATTTGTACTATGATCAGATGGGTTCAAGACCCCGAACTCAGATTACACATGTTTAGGTTGCATGGATTGGTTCGTGATTACATGACTCATTGATGGATGGCTACGACCATACCTGAGTCTTCATGGATGGCTGCAACCATACCTTTGTTATTATCATGGTCTTATTAGCTGGATGGCTACATCCATACCACAGACCTAGCTCGTATGTCTTTTGGATGGCTGCGCTCATACCTAGGTTACATGTATTTCATTATTAGAGATATCGGTTGTACTTGCATGCAGGTTCCTCCAGATCATGTTCCATCTCAGTTGGTTTTGTAAAGCATTTCACCCCTCCCACTCTCTCAGGCTTCATACTTTAGGGGGCATCTGTTACATAGTAATTTGTCACTGCCTTCACTCTAGTCCTTCTACAGTGTCATGTGTCCAAGTCAAACATGCTTATATTGAACAAATGATCTCTTGTGCTGCCAAATGAATCACTTTTCCTAAGTTATCTGCCTCATCACGACTATGGACTTAATATACGCACTGAAGGGTGCTCGTAAACAATCCAGTCGCACTGCTATCGCGGAAGTACATCTGATTCCCGTGATGGTTTGATTTCATACTCTAGCGCGAGGTTACTTATTATCTTTAGCGATGATCTGACTGACTACATTGCTCACTAGCAATGTTAGCACTAAAGATTAGTTATGCACCCGTGATGATCCAGATTGGGCCTATTTGTTCCAACAATCGGCCTTATGGATGACTCCAGACCTAGTTGTTGGCATAGCTTGTGTCACCTTTCCTGCTCTGGTGTGGCCGTTCTGTCATTTGTGCTACCTTCCTTGCGGATAAGCTCACTCTTCCACCTTTCGTGGAGACTCCTTCTCTTATTTAAACTCTCACCATTGCTATGCACTACAAGTTTTCGATAGTTGGCTAGTTGGTAAATTCTTGGGTTGAGCAGTGATGTTAGTGTTTGTGACTTTGCTAGATAGCTGGTGTGAGTGTGACAAGTGTGGGAATGTTGATGGCTTGTGGAAGGTTGTGAAATGCCCTTAACTTTGTGTAAAACTTATGAGTAAGAGAGACTTATATGTTGGGACATCCATCTTCAAAGAGTGAATTCTTGAAGAAAATGCTGGTTGGATCCTTCTGAGAAGGCTTGTGACATCAAGACTTTGGTTGTAGGCTTACTCTTATTTCATTATTAATACAATCAATGATGTTTTCATATGTCTCCTATGCAATTTACTTCATAGCTCACGACTTCTTGACTTTGTGAGTAAACAGATCATTGTTGTTTTCCGGTTATGTGATTTGTTGTATTTCCTTTGCATTGTTTCAGGTTGATCACTCATTAGGATAAGGAAGCGAAATCTGGAGCAACGCAACGGAACTACATCGACCATCGGTTGAGGTAGGCCTCCAACTATGACTGTTTAATCAAAGTTATTGTTGATCTGTCCTTGTTTGTGACTAGACCCACTCTAGGGCTAGAGGGTTTGCCTCTATCCACAGAGGGAACACTTTCCTGCATCACATCTAGAGTTTTGTCATGAAGCACTCAACAGTTAGGCCGCTTGTTCTAGCCCTTTGGGCATATGAGGCAAAGTTATGAAGGAGTATAGGATGGTATGTTTGGCATAGGTCACTAAATATGGAAGTTAGCAATTTTTGAAGATATAGCTATAGACACTATTAAGAACTAGTGATACACCATATTTTCTAAACTAAGCATGTTGATAAAAATTCAATGTCGGAAACGAAAAGGACAAAGTGAAATTTAACTACTCTGATTGAAGGAAGCATATCATAGTTAATGCAGTAGGTATAGCACATTTGTTTTAGTAATGGGATTTCTCTAATCTTGGATAGGTAATATTGCAGGACAAGTATTAGACAGTTAAGATTGTGAATATAGTCGATGTTGGAAGGACTATGAACATGTATCGAGGTCATTTAATTAATAATGGAATCCATATTGAGAATTTAAGGGTAAATTGTATCGTGGAAGAAAAAATGTTGATCACGATTATTAACTTGATGCTCTAGTGTTTTCTTACCTACATGCTTAGATTCATTGAATGTGGTTCTCGAACTATGTGACATAGTTGGAGGAAACTCTATGTATAACACTCTAGAAGTGAAAGAAAATGTGGTGGATACTCGATTTAGAGTGAGCGTTGTGTGTGTGAGAGAGGTGTATGAGATAAAATAGAGTGGAACAATAGAGTAAGTTGTGTAGAGGAATTTGAAGGGTTGTGTGCCAATACACTATATGTTGAGTGAAGTGAATAGATTGCAACAAACCAAAAGTACCAAAGGTAGAGACAGCTAAGTCTATTGTTGTAGAGCAAAGAAAAAGTTATAGAAAGACAATAGACCACATTCACAATTTAATTGTAATACTAAGGTAGGTCATTGTTATCTGTTTGAAAATTGTATGAAACGTAGAACATTTGAATGCAGTAGGTAGGGGCGTACAATTATAAGAGGATAGAGCCTCTAGGCAATTTGTGTCTTGATGATCTAAAGCGGGTTGGGGCCTCCTGTGAGTGGGTGCTCATAAACATATCATGTAATCAGCACTGGTGCCTTCATTATCATCATAATAATTAAAAAGATTTGGTGGGTTTTCTCCCGTAAGGGTTTCCACATAAAACATTATGCCAAATGTATGTGAATGTTGGTCTCTCATATGTTGTTTTATTGTATGTCATTTAAAGTTTAAGTGCTCAACACTAAAAGAAGGAAAAATTGTTAATTACTATTTCACTGCACCCCCCACCCCTCTTAGTGATTCTTGAGAGTCCCAACAAATTATTAATCTCTTCACAAACAAACAAAACATTTCTCCAACAAAATTCATAAAAATATTATAAAAACTTAAAACAACCAATTAGAGTTTTACGACAATCTAAAGTCCATACTAAGTAAAACAATGTCTACCTTTCAAATTATAACTATTAAGAAAGGTTTATTACAAAAATAATCATTTCTGAATGATATTACATATGTGTAGTCTAATGTGTCTTCTCTTTTTCTTGGAATAAAATGGAAATTCTATAATGATTTTGTTAATATCCGACATAATTTTTTGGAAATCTAGGTTACAACTGTCAAGCTTCAAAATTTTGTGTACCAAATGGTTATTAATGGTGTCGAATCCACTTCCACCATCAAAAATAGGATTTAAGCGCTCGTACTATCAGACTTTCTGAAAAGAATTGGATTGATTCTAGTGATTTTTTGTCATCCAAGCAAATTTGCAACCTTGGTAGACAACACCTATTACATATGTTTGTTAGTGATAAATGATGTCGAATTTGCTTGATTATGGACTACCAAAAATTTATGAGTCGATTTTGGAATGGTCGTTCTACAATTTTAATTTAATTATCAATAAATATTAAGTGGATGATAGGGATTTAGACTCTAAGGATATTCTAGAATATTCTTAGTGGTCACATATAGAGGGTTTGGATTTATTTCAAAAGTAGTTATATCCTTTTAGCTCTTTTAGAAAAATTAATTAATGAAAAGATGTCACATGAATATGAGTTATGGTTTTTTAGGCATGTGGTATTATTAAGCCATGGTATTGTAACAAAGTGGGGGTGAATCTTCATGGTTCAAAATCTTGTTGCATACTTTTTGAAATGTATATATGTTTAACTCATACACTAGCTCAATCATATTAGTTAAATGGCTAGAAAATGTCAATAAACATAGAAACACTTATCTCATGAAAAGATTCACATTACCAGGATTAAAAAAAATCATGAAAAATAATTAAACTATAACCTTATTTAAAATTATTATTATTATTATTATTTGTTAGATATTTACGGTCCTAAGATGACTTAGACGCCTAACCTATGGCTTGTGAAACCACAACCCAGGGGCATCTAAGCCATCAAAATTTATGGGGATTCGCCCGACCTAGGCCACACCAACCCTTAGCATAGTTGGATCACTGCCCATAGTGACTTTTCACCATGAAATGCTTTAAAATAATACCCTATCACCATCAATTTTATGCCCTATAGGCTTTTATTATTATTGATATTAAAAATAATTAATATAGGACTTAAATATATATACATTTAATAAAAACATGTAACAAGATTTTTAACCATGTAGATTATTAACTTCTAAATAGGCTTTGTAACAATACCATGGGTAAATACATGGTGATATGACATTTTTCAATTAATTAATTTAACTAAAATTAGGGATATCTACTTTTGAGATAAATCTAAATCTTATTACTATTAAAAATATTTTAAAATATTTAGGAGAAATTAAATTTTTACTATTCAACTAATAATTATTGATAATTAAATTAAAAATTTAGAAATCCTATTCCAAAATAAAATAACTCTTAATCATAATAATAATAAAAAACAAAATTATAGTCTTAGATAAATAGCGTCTTGTTAAGATATAGATGTTAAATCACTATTTCAATTCCTTATCTTATTCGAATAAAATATTCTTAAACAACCATGATATAACCTCACCAAAGCCAAACTTACCACAAAAAAAAATTATAATTTAATTAATTTAATATCTTTATATCTTATAAAATTGCTTTATTCATATTTATCAATTATTTAATAAATTAAACCACTTCATTAATCCTCCCAAGACGACACTATGAGAAGACAGTCACTAAAGCTGGGTTAAAAAAAATAAAATATCTTTCTGAAATATCCGTCATATATTTATCGACGTCCTCTAACATCATCCTTGACGTAGGTGGGAATATCAAAGTTTCCTATCTATCTGCCGAATATTCCGTCAACTCGTGACGTCATCTTTGATCTCCCACCGGTTATTCGTGAGTTTGTTCCGTCATTCCGGACGTCATTATCGTGGTGAAATTTGTAATAATAATAATAATAATATCCATTTTTAAGGTCACAGCCAAGCCAGACACCAAATTGGTGTATGAGACCTCCTTGTTTGTGGGACAAGGGACCTCCGCGCACCGATTTGACTGCTAAGTCTACGAAGGCATACATACTCTACCCCCCTCTGGTTTTGAACCTGTGACCTTTTTACAAGGAAACACATGCTCTTAACCATTAGACCCACTCAAGCTGTACTGATTCGTCGAGTGGTGACCGTTGCAGATTATGTTAACCCCGAGCAAATGACAACCAATTCGTCTGACAATAAATGTTAATATTATACTGAAAGAAATAGTCGCTCGCCTATTTATTTAATATGTTGAGGACTATAAAATGTTTATATTATTATTAAATGGAGTGAAAGTGATAGTCCATTACTTATTTAAAATGTTGGGATTATTAAAATACTCACAAAATGAACGTAAACCGCCGTTAACGGCGCTGTCTACGCAGGAGGAATCCACTTGCCTAATTTATTAATTTATTTTCGTTTTATTAAATTGTCGGCTTAGATTGTTAATTTCTATTCTATGATAACGGAGTAGGGATTTTTTGGAATTTCTACTATGTTTTTAGTTTGAATTTGGTGAAAAATTTGTGGTCAAATTTTGATGTGTATTGTTTAAATGATTTTTTGATTTTATATGTAGATACATAGTATCTTCAAAAATATTTTGTTAAATTTTAATTATGAAAAATTTATCTGTCAAACTTGTCATTTCAATGATTGAATCCTTATTAAATTTTAAACAAATTACATAGAAAAATAAACCTAATTAAAAAAAAAAAATCACAATTAAAAACTACTCATATAAAAAATAAATATTGCTAAACACTAAAATAAAAGATTTATACAACTGGCAAGCGCATTATGAGGTCCAAATCCACTCACTTAGTGAAAAGATTCAAGATTATTATGAAGATTTTGTCAACACTTGCATGGATATCATCATATCCTAATTCCCTTAACCCAGTGGGTTCCCTTTTCATAAATAAGTTAAAATAAATATGTTGTCCACGGGCTTAACGAGGCAAGCTACCATCCATGTCAAAGGTAGGATTTAAATATTAACACAAGGTAAAAACACAAGGTGACATTGCCTTCATGGGATTGATTCAGTCAGTGAGATTTGGACTTTTTGAAATGCTAAATCCTTGAACGACTTGATTGCACAACTTACACGAGATATTTGGCAGGGTTGGATGGAGTTGGCACGGTCGGATGGTTTTAGAATGGAAAAACTACATTTCTATAAAATGTTATCAATATGATTATGCATTTTAATATTAAAACATCATAGTCTTACATTTAATTTCAATATTATAATGTGATTATATTATAAACTTTTAATTCTAATTGATATTGCAAAAACAAATATATTACTATTTAGTTGAAAGCATTAGTCCAATCCTCCTCACCAACGGGATGGTGATTCAACCATTTAATTAAGATCTTTGTTGTGCTCAATAGCTTCTTCAAACCTTGCCTCCTTTCTCGATTAATCCTTCGTTAAGCATCTACCTGCAACATGGGCTATATGTTTTGCTTTGCGTTCAACCAGAGTTGATTTCATATTAATTTGTTTCATTTTTCTTTTAAGCTTGTAAAATTTTTATATATATGAAAAATATATTTTTTTTATGGTAAAATATTAAGTTTATTATTTTTATTTGTTTTTATAAAAGTGGAGATTAATTACGAGATATTTTCATTATAGAATTGAGGATTTTGTGATCCATAACAAGTTTATAAGAATAGATTTTTGGCAATAATCACATCAAAATTCATTTGTAGACACCTTTCGAACCATCAAGTGTGATTGATCACGACGACAAGATGAAGAACAAGATCATGGCAACATATTAAATAGAGAGACCCCTCCTTCAAACAGTTACAAAGAAGCAACTAATTTGGACCATAGGTAACGACTACAATTGACTGGACTACAACAAAATTTGACCACATCAAGGGTAGGGGAAGTTTACTAAAAAATTAATTAGTAAATTTGTTAGATTTAATTATTTTGATTAAATTTCATATGTATAACTGTTAATAATTATTAAAAAATTATTTTCAATTTCAAACTAAATAAATTATATGTGAAAACTTTTGTTATGGGATTAAGGTTTATTGATTAAATAATTAGTTAGTTAAATGTTTAATTGATTAACTTGTTTCGCATGTATATTAATTGATATGCATTATCTTTTTATGAATGATTGGAGAAGTTTAATAATTAATTAGTTAATTTCTTAGAATTAATAAATGTGATTCAATTTTAATTGTAACTCACTATATCTGTTGCTAATTATTATTATTATTTTTCAATTTAATTGAGATTAATTGTTTTTATTTTATTGGACTCAGCTCTGGGAGAAATGACTGGGGTTTCGAATAGGGGGCGATAGAATCGAGTTGGTAACTATGGAGGGGCATGGAGGAGGGAGCTCCACTCTCTCCTACAACAACGTGTTTTCAAATAGAGGCAGAGAGATGAGTCTGCACAATCTCCGGAATTCAACGGGGGATGAGACAAAGACAACTAGTACCCAAAAGCGGGAAAGCAACAAATCCCATGAAAAGGAAGGGACCCACAAGGAGGCGCAAAAGGAAACGAAAGCTGGAGACAGTAGTCAGAGAATGGAGGGTAGATCTACAACGGGACCCTGCAAGCCCAAGTCTAATATCAAACCCCGGGTGGTTTTAAATGATCCTGCTCTACAGGTGCACAGAGAACACATGGCAACCTATGTGGTCATATGCAAGTTTATGGGTATTTGGCCCACGGAGAAAGCTCTATACACATGGATAAGAAACACCTGGAAACCAAAAGGAGAAATAACTATACATCTGGGGTCCAAGGGTTTTTTTACAGTGGTTTTCACTAACCTGGAGGATAAAGACAAAGTTTTCGAAGGAGGACCCTACTTCTATGCTGCTGCAGGCCTCTACATGTGACCTTGGATGATGAACTTTGTTCCGGAGCAAGAAATGTTCACATCGGTCCCGGTATGGATTAGATTATATTCCTTACCTTTAGATTACTGGCTGCTGGAATCATTAAAAGCTATAGGTAATAAATTAGGACATTTTATAAAGATATTAGAGGCGACTTTGCGAGGAAAATATACATCCTTCGCCCGCATATGTGTATAAATGGACTTATTGGGAGCACTCCCGGATGAAATCATCCTGGAAGTATACGATGAGGAATGGGTACAGGGGGTCGATTATGAACACATCCCATTCCGATGCCACAAATGTCATGAACATGGGCACCTCTTCAGAGACTGCCCACTCAATAAAAGAGTGGACAAACTGGAAAAAACACAGGAAAAGACCCTGAAGGTTCCACCAAAGTGGGAGGCAGAGGGAAAGGAGGGGGTGTTGGCATTATGACACAGGTTTGGTGCTATGACACAGGTGTTGTCCTTGATGGCAACTCACTCAGATGACAGTTCACAGTCCAGGCTCTCAGAATGAAGGAAAAAGAGATCTACACAGGTTCCTCTTAACCAAGTCATGTATACACTAGGGATTAATGATCAAAAGGCGCATATACGTATGCACGCACTTTCATGTAAGGGAAATCGTGTACCTGTGGGAAAACTTATTTTTTAGTCCATGGCATTTAGTCCTTGGTATTTGAACCTATGGTTTTAGACCATGGTACCTCGTTCGAAGTGTTGAAACTAGGTATTGGGTCCATGGTGTTGATTCTCTATGGTTTTGGACCATGGTATTAAGTAAGGCCTAAGACTATAAAAGGGGAAGGAGATCATTAGGCAAAGGCATTCACTCAAGTATTGAATATCTTATAAAGAGCAAGATCTAGAATAATGGTCATTGGGTGATGGTGCATAGCTGGATCTCAACCGAGGAGGAACCTAAGCACTAGAAGGTTTGGCATAACAGAGGCACATATACACGTTGGTTCAGTAAGTCAAAACAGCGTATACGCTGATTGGCCTTAATACATAAGCATATGCACGCAGGTTCTACATATTGAAGTAGCTCTGAAAATTTATGAAACGTGGTCCCTAGAAGAAAAGAGAAGGTTGAAGCCTTTTGTAGGTCAGCACCTACATATTAGTACATCAGCTATTATAAGAGCTAAGGTGGTTGTAGCTCCCTTCTAGGAGAAGCTGGAAAACGAGAGAAGGTTGTAGCCTTCTGCAGGTATAAGCCTGCATACTGGTATAAGACTACACTAGTACAGAAATATTGTAAAAGGAAGTTTCTTATTAAGAGAAGATAGAGACAAATTGCAGCAGGTGGTTTTCACCCACATTGGGTTTCCACCTTATATCTTGTGTCCATGTGTGTGATGATCTGTTCTGCTTTACTGCACTTGTTTACTGATCTTATGGTTAATGAAGTTCTGATGCATTGATTAAATATCAACATTTAATGAATCATAAGTTTACTTATATACGCTCGTTGCTTTAGACACAATAGCATAGATACGTAGTCTCCCATAACTGAAATAGCATATACAAATCTGATTGTGAAATGAAAAATAATTGATTTGATAATACTGATTCACCCCCCTCTCAGTATTATTTCCAACAATTGGTATCAGAGCAGGTCCTTCAGAAGAAGCTTGATCGCTTGAAGGAAGATCTATCATCATGAACATCTACGAAAAAGAGGCATCTATCAGGCCACCAATCTTTGATGGGAGCAACTTTGTCTATTGGAAGGTAAGAATCACAGCCTATCTTCAATCTCTTGGTACAGAAGTTTGGGATATCATGGAAACAAGATACACATTTCCATCAGCAACTCCTATAGATACGGCTGGTAAGAAGCACTATGAAAAAAATGCAAAGGCTGTCAATACTCTTGATGAGCCCCAAAAATGGACAATTATTTGGGCTCATTCAACCTCCTAAGTTGACTTAATCCACCATTCTCATTGGTTTATTGCATGTTTTTGATTATTTTTATGTTAATAGAGTGAATTTGGTTAGTCATTATGCCAACAAGTCTAATGGGTGCTTTGTGTAGCCTTTTTGGTCCACTTGGAGACAAAATTGAAGGTCTTAATGAGCACTTGGCAGCCAAATTCGTGGGAGAACAAGCTAGAGGATTTGTAGGAAGGTGTCCCCCTCATTTATGGGCCCTTACCTCGAATTCTCCACCATCAGCTCAGAGTTCAAAGGCCACCAAATCAATGAGCACAAGGGCAGCCAAGCAAGTCAAGTAGGACTGCTGTTAACTACAAGTCTTGGGCAGCCAAGTCCCTAAATTTTAGGAGGACTGTTGGGTCCTCAAATTGTATAAATAAGAAGGCTTAGGGCCTCATTTTGGTTAGCCAGTTAGTCATTTTGTTAGCCAGTGGATGTTAGCTAGTTAGCCAGTAGATAGTAGCTAGTAGTTAGTCATTTCATAGCCTTGTTGTAATCATTTTGTAATTCGATTTGTATGCAATAGATTAGCTTTGCTTTCAGCTCATTCTCAAGCTCTCCTTGTGGAAAGTTTTGATGTAACTCTCCATTCTTGATTAATAAAGATGAATTCATCTTTGCACTAGCTCTAAATCTCTCTTGGGAGGTTGTAGCTCTTGGGGTTGGGCCCATCTCAAGCGCCCAGTACCTCCCCTGTTTATCTTTATGTGTGTTTGCTGCGTTCTTAAAATAAAATCTGCTCTTTAGATCTTGCTTTGTTATTTTGGTTGTTTTTGTTGGTTAAAGTAGCTTTTTATGTTTGGGAATTGATTGGTAGGAGTTTTTCATGCATTTAGATCTTTCGAAATGTTCTTGCTCACGTGATGTACATGGTTCTCTTTCCAAACGAGGCTGTTTTTTATTCATTTCATTGACAGTTAGATTAAGTTAGCTAGGACTTAGTTTGTTTGCAAGAATTCATTGATTCGGTTGAATGTGCATTGTGCAGGGAATCTCTATCACTCACTCACATGGTCAAGCTTCATCAAAGCCATCTGATTCATCCCATATCTAGGCTTCTCGCTTCACACCCATCCTCTTGCCCACGTAACCCTACCTTCTTCTCCATTGTTGTCTCAACTACCTTAAAGCCAAATCAGCCTTCCACATATCATCTCACCACTCCATCCATCAGTTCCTGGGTCACTTCAGACCCCCATCCTACCACCATAACCATCCATGCATCTTCCATCAATCACCCACCCTCAAAAATCCCATTTCAAAACATCCTGTAGAAGAATTACAGAACATCCTGTAGAAACCCCTGCAGACTTCCTGTAGAAGTTCATAAACACGGTTGCATGGCATCCAGACTTTGTGAAACTCTCAGAAAGAATGTTAGAGATCCCTTAGACCCTCTCTGTACCATCCCAACCTTTCCCAAAGCATTTCATCTCTTGATCCATCCCTGCACAGTGGAAAACTAGTTAGAAGCACATGCATGATAATTCTCATAACTTAATCAAAAATACAAAAAATATGTTTTCCTCAGATAGGGGTAGTCTAGACACATGTATTTTACCTTCATAGAAGTAATGGCATCTCTTTTAGTAGTTTTCATGCTCTCCTTTGCGTCAGTAGGACTAGCTGGTAGAATTAGGGTTTGCTAGGGTTTGCGTTTCTTTTTGGCTTTCAGTTTCTTTTTGCAATTAGATTAGCTTCCTTCGAGTTAGCTTTCATCCATCAATTAAAAAGCTTCTTCTAAGAGCTCATAGAAGTTGGCTTAAGCTCCTAGCGGACTTGTGCCAGCTGACCAAGTGACAGCTGCGGCAAGAGCTAGTACTTGTGCATACAGCACCGTTGCTTCCAAGTTTGTTACGAACTACCGGGTTCATAAAATTAAAGAAGGGAGTTCCAGGAGTTGTAGCATTATTGCTACAATACTGGAGCCCACCATCTGTTTGGCGCCGTTGCCGGGGAAGCGCCAGAGTATTGGTGATTGCCGCTTTTCTTCTATTTTCCACTACAATCTTCTTCTAAGTAGTTTATTTCGTTTCCATTATGCAATTTCGTTTATGCAAAAGTAGATTAGCATTTCCTGCTTTCATAGATTAACATTTCAATTCCGTAATTTCAATTCCGCAAGCGTAGATTAGCATTTCAATTCCGCAATTTCAATTCTGCAAGCGTAGATTAACATTTCAATTCTGCAAGCGTAGACTAGCATTTCGTTCCTGCAATTTCATTTGAGCAAAATAGATTAGTCCTTTCCTGCTTTCATTTCAATTCCGCATTTTCGTTTTAGCAAGATAGTTAGTTGCAGTTCAATCTATTTCAGTTTTGCAAGTAGAAGTAGAAAAAATCAAAAATCAACCAAAAAGATTTCATTTCATGCCTTGTAGGAGTAGAGATAAGTTAGAAAAATGATTGCACAACACCCCCTTTGCTTCACACAGCCAACCTTCTCTCTTCTTCGATGGCTGTGACTAAGAAGAACCTCTGGGTGGACATCAAGATATATCTGAAGAACCTCTAGGGGAGAAGAAGAAGAAACCATTCCTTTGGAGCAAATGGCTACAAGCAGAAATGTTGGGAGCAGTCCCTTGTCCAAAGACGAATTTGAAAATCAGATCGAAGATTTCAAGAGTGATATGAGGCAGTTTCTTGCCATGCAACTGGATACCTTGCGGATCCAAAAGAAGCAAGAAGAAGCCAAGAGGGCTTTGGCCATTTTTTGTCCCAGGTGCACTAGAAAGCATCCTAGGAACGAATGTCCATTGTACTCTATAGAAGTGTGTTTCATCTGTGAAGAATACCATCCTACAGATCAGTGCCCTTCCTTACCCAGATTCAAAGCTGCATATCAGAGAGCCAAAGGAGCCACTGAATCACTCTATTAAATGAACCAAAGTTGGCCGCATGGACCTAGATCTTACCAACAGGAACTGCAAGGGACACCCGAGACCTATTATGACCCTTATCAAGCCACTTTCATGCCTTCTTGGGGTCCCCCTGCTCATCCTTCCTGGTCTACACCTCCTCCTTGGTCATATTCTCCTTGTTCCTTCCAGATCCATATTATGCCCAACCAGTTGCTCATTCATTTCACTCTTATGCTCAGCCACAGCCTCAGTGGAATGCACCTCATCAGGGGTGGAGGCCCCAATACAACACTCCTCCTGCTTCGTTTCCTCCACCACCTGCTCATCCACAACCATCACCTCCTCCTCCACCAAGGCAACCCCAAATGCCTACCCAACCACAACCCCATCCACATCCATCTCAAATACACACCTCCACTCAGCTACCCGTACCACCATTTCCAAAACCATACCATGGAGCAGCTCAACCCAATTGCAAAGTTGAGGCACAACATGTGCAAATGACTCCTTTTGAGCTCAATGATGTTCACCAAAGCTCAGGAAGAGTGTTGCAAAACAGAGATTATATTGACAACATTGAAGGACCAAAGGAAAAAGAAGATTCCAAAGAGGATATCAAAGAACCATGGGCTGCAATTGATGAAGAGAAGAGATCAAAATCAGAGATCGAGAGAGTTCCTTCATGGTTACCATCAAATCCTCCATGTACTCAAGAGAAAGATCAGCAAAAAGAGGAAGATGAGAAGGTCATGGTAGAAGGTGACATGAAACATGATCTAGATCAGCAAAAGGACCAAGGATATCAAAGCTATTTTGAGATATGGTTTCAGAAGGTGACTAAGTTGAAGCGATACTCTCTTCCTCAGCTATGTTTGATCCCTTCAAAGTCAGATCATTTGGTCTCTGGGATCTGGATACCTATCAAAGCATGCATTTCGAGCCTTCACATCATTTTTTCTCTAATCTCTATGTGCACATGGCTCCATTGGAAGTATTCTTATACTTGAAAATTATTTTGTTTTTCAAGTAGGGTAGGGTAGAAGAAAAAAAAAAAAGAAAAAAGAGAAAAAAAAAAATGAAAAAAGAGGAAAATAGAAATCTAAGGTGAAAACCTCCTCGGAGGCGCCTTAGATTGGCTCATTGATTTAAAACCTCCATGAGGCGGTCAATGGGTTGGAAAACAGAGAAAAGAGAATAAGATCTTTGGGTGAAAACCTCCCTTGGAGGCGCCCAAGGCAGGCAATTAGGGTGAAAACCTCCATGAGGCGCCCTAGTTGTTTTTCAAAAAAAAAAAACAAAAGAGAAAAAGAAAAAGAAAAATAAAACTAATTCCATTGGCTAATTGCAGGTTGCAAGAAGGACGTTTCATGACAGGAGGAGCACTCAAATCAAGATCAAAGGAATTCTTCTTGTGCCTTCTACAGGAAGCTCTGTATTTCTACAGGAAACATCCAGTAGAACCTTTGGACGAGCCAAATCCAATTTCAAAAGTGAATCTAATGGTGGGAATCTGTTGATTAGGCCTACAAGCACTTGTGTGTCCATCCCTTGCCTTTATCCATCATTTTTTTCCACCTCCTTGTGCTTCTCATTGTGCTTCTACAGGAACTTCCTGTAGAAATTGTGGGAAACTAGACATGGATTTCAAAAAGTGGTTTGGCGAACATGGTAGCTTCCTCAAGAGTCCAAAAGTCCTCATACAATCTTCCAACTCCTCCTCCATCATCTCCATACCTGCATCACAGCCCAATCTCAGTTTTTCCTTCCATGCAAACACATGCAAAGTGCCTTGAAGCAAAAACACATGGAGCAAAATTTGTTTTTGCCATAACTTGAAAACCATGCATCCATTTGACAAACCGTTTTATGGAGAATTGTACAAGGGTGATGAAAACATGCCCAAGCAGTTTCAACCAATTCCGATGCACGGTTTCCGAGAAATCGATCTCTGAAATCTTCAGCCATTTTCCATTTTTCTCAAAATCCGTGCATCCATTGATCATGATTTTGCTATGGGAGATGCATAATGACGATAGAAACATGCTCAGAAAGTTTCAGATTGATCCGCTTTGCCGTTTTGGAGAAATGGCGAAAACAAGTTGTGGTTTTGTGACCATGCAGCAGCAGCAGCTTGAAGGTGCAGATCTGAACGTGGAAACAATGGCATGCAGCTCAGATCCGTCCAGAGGACACTTGCACAATAAAAAAACAACCATCAATCATCAATCAAGCCACCATGCAACCACATCAACACATGCATGCAGCAAATGAAGATCAACACATGCATGCAGCAAAGCAACCATGCACGACTTGCAGGTACGTGACTAAACTTGTTCCTCTGTTTGCATAGATCTAATCTAAAGCATTGCATGAATGAATGAGATGGTGAGATTCAGTTAGAAAGGTAGCAAGTCTGATTGCAATCATCCAGGGATCATCAACGCATGTGTGTAGTCAGTCACGGGGAATTAAAAAAATTTAAAAAAAAAAAAAAAAAAAAAAACAGACAGTGGTAACTCCAGTGCAACTGATTAACGGAAAGAGGCCATGTAACTCATCACAGCACTGTCGTCTGCATGTGGCCACGTACACTTGGCCACTACACTCCCTCACCATGAATCACGCCAAAATTAAATGACGCTCGGCTGACTCTCACACCCTCTGTTCAACTGCAGTTACAACTGGAGCACGCATCCACCACTTCCAGATCAGTTAACCAATGGTCCTCTACAAGTTTTCTTCCTGATTTCTTAGATTTCTGTCGTTTTTAAAAAAATATCCCACCTATCACAATCTACAGGCGTTTCTACAGGAAGACGTTTTACACAGCAGAGTCTTCCAGAGCAGAGAAGCCCAAGTTTTTCTTCATCCAGTTCGAAGCTTGAAGAAAGAGCGGGATTACTGTAAGAAATTAGTCAGTGGTGGGAACAGGTCCTGGTTAAAGTGAAAATCAAGCTCAAAGGAAACTTTACCTTGGTTGTATTTCATATGACATGGCCAATGATAATATTCTAGAAGTTTTCTTCCAAATATGGAGAGATGGAAGAAGGTTCAGTTGCATATGATAAGAATACCAGCAAATCTAGGTTACAAATCTAAAATACATCAGATTTCTTTATGATGGGCAGTTTAAAATGTCTCTATTCTTAGAGATTTATGCATGTTTTTCCGAGGCCTAGATTGTTTGGCTGTATTTGTCTTGGTTAATGTTGTATGTATTTTTCACCAACAAGGGATTTGCATTTGTGACTCTCGAGACTGTGGAGGCTACTAAGTGAGCCCGTGAGGAACCAAACAAAACCATTGATGGAAGGATTGTTACTGTGGAACTTGCAGTTGAGGGACAAAGAAGACTGTATATATATATTGCAGAAATAACAAGGGTTGCATCTCGGTTCTATATTCAGATCTGTCTAGACATATCACAACGAATATATGTGATACTCAACATACCTATGATTAAAGGAAATATCTATGGATGTATAAACCTAGGAATATGTATGAACATCATCTTGTCAACCTGCAAGTGTTTTCATCAAAGAGATGAAGTTGAAGGATCTGTCCTAGGATCAAGGCTCTCAACATTCAATTTATATTAGCCTGCATACCTTAGTGTGAACTGTAATTCGATATCTCTCAATGGGTATTTGAAATAAAATTCCACGGCTGCAATCACAGTTTAGACACACATGGAGATCTAACCTTTAGGTAGACTTCATGGATATGATAAAGAAGCAACAGTTGGGGTCTCAATGATGATGTAACAAACATAAGAAAGACCACCACAGAAGGAACATGCAGAGGAATGAGGGAAAAGGACAAGCTATTGAGGCCAAAGCAGGGGGTGGTAAAATAACACAAATGCCAAGGGCACCATTTCTTCCATATGATTGCATATACTTGTGCACTCATAACAAGGCTGAGGATTCACTAAGAAAAGCAGCAGACAGTGAGGAAGAAGAGCAGAAGGGCGAGAAGACGAAGGCTGCCACAGCCAAGCTGAAAGGAAAAGCACCCTCAGCCAAACAGGCTAAGACAGTGCCGACTGTTTCTACAGGAAGACAGAGAACTGTTAGCAGACTGTTTCTACAGGAAGACAGAGAACTGTTAGCAGACTGTTTCTACAGGAAGACAGATAATTGTTTCTACAGGAAGTTTGAAAAGAGGGAAGCCAAAGGAGAAATCAGCCGAGATGTTAGCCAAAGAAGCCACCAGGGCCATCAAAGACGAGAAGAGAGATTGGTTGCTCAGAGGATGAGCAACACATTCAGTAGGGGGGTGATGATGAGCCCCAAAAATGGACAATTATTTGGGCTCATTCAACCTCCTAAGTTGACTTAATCCACCATTCTCATTGCTTTATTGCATGTTTTTTATTATTTTTATGTTAATAGAGTGAATTTGGTTAGTCATTATGCCAACAAGTCTAATGGGTGCTTTGTGTAGCCTTTTTGGTCCACTTGGAGACAAAATTGAAGGTCTTAATGAGCACTTGGCAGCCAAATTCGTGGGAGAACAAGCTAGAGGATTTGTAGGAAGGTGTCCTCCTCATTTATGGGCCCTTACCTCGAATTCTCCACCATCAGCTCGGAGTTCAAAGGCCACCAAATCAATGAGCACAAGGGCAGACAAGCAAGTAAAGTAGGACTGTTGTTAACTACAAGTCTTAGGCAGCCAAGTCCCTAAATTTTAGGAGGACTGTTGGGTCCTCAAATTGTATAAATAAGAAGGCTTAGGACCTCATTTTGGTTAGCCAGTTAGTCATTTTGTTAGCCAATGGATGTTAGCTAGTTAGCCAGTAGATAGTAGCTAGTAGTTAGTCATTTCATAGCCTTGTTGTAATCATTTTGTAATTCGATTTGTATGCAATAGATTAGCTTTGCTTTCAGCTCATTCTCAAGCTCTCCTTGTGGACAGTTTTGATGTAACTCTCCATTCTTGATTAATAAAGATGAATTCAACTTTGCACCAGCTCTAAATCTCTATTGGGAGGCTGTAGCTCTTGGGGTTGGGCCCATCTCAAGCGCCCAGTACCTCCCCTGTTTATCTTTATGTGTGTTTGCTGCGTTCTTAAAATAAAATATGCTCTTTAGATCTTGCTTTGTTATTTTGGTTGTTTTTGTTGGTTAAAGTAGATTTTTATGTTTGGGAATTGATTGGTAGGAGTTTTTCATGCATTTGGATCTTTCGAAATGTTCTTTCTCACGTGATGTACATGGTTCTCTTTCCAAACGAGGCTGTTGTTTATTCATTTCATTGACAGTTAGATTAACTTAGCTAGGACTTAGTTTGTTTGCAAGAATTCATTGATTCGGTTGAATGTGCATTGTGCAGAGCATCTCTATCACTCACTCACATGGTCAAGCTTCGTCAGAGCCATCTGATTCATCCCATATCTAGGCTTCTCGCTTCACACCCATCCTCTTGCCCACGTAACCCTACCTTCTTCTCCATTGTTGTCTCAACTACCTTAAAGCCAAATCAGCCTTCCACATATCATCTCACCACTCCATCCATCAGTTCCTGGGTCACTTCAGACCCCCATCCTACCACCATAACCATCCATGCATCTTCCATCAATCACCCACCCTCAAAAATCCCATTTCGAAACATCCTGTAGAAGAATTACAGAACATCCTGTAGAAACCCCTGCAGACTTCCTGTAGAAGTTCATAAACACGGTTGCATGGCATCCATACTTTGTGAAACTCTTAGAAAGAATGTTAGAGATCCCTTAGACCCTCTCTGTACCATCCCAACCTTTCCCAAAGAATTTCATCCCTTGATCCATCCCTGCACAGTGGAAAACTAGTTAGAAGCACATGCATGATAATTCTCATAACTTAATCAAAAATACAAAAATATGGTTTCTTCAGATAGAGGTAGTCTAGACACATGTATTTTACCTTCATAGAAGTAATGGCATCTCTTTTAATAGTTTTCATGCTCTCCTTTGCGTCAGTAGGACTAGCTGGTAGAATTAGGGTTTGCTAGGGTTTGCGTTTCTTTTTGGATTTCAGTTTCTTTTTGCAATTAGATTAGCTTCCTTCGAGTTAGCTTTCATCCATCAATTAAAAAGCTTCTTCTTAGAGCTCATAGAAGTTGGCTTAAGCTCCTAGCGGACTTGTGCCAGCTGACCAAGTGATAGCTACGGCAAGAGCTAGTACTTGTGCATACAACACCGTCGCTTCCAAGTTTGTTACGAACTACCGGGTTGATAAAATTAAAGAAGGGAGTTCCAGGAGTTGTAGCATTATTGCTAAAATACTGGAGCCCACCAACTCTATTAGGGAGTTTATCTCAATCAGAATTCTTCAAGGTTATGCACCTCAAAACCGCAAAAGAAATATGGGACAAGATCATTCTGAGCTATGAAGGAGACGATCAGGTAAAATGTGCAAAACTACAAACTCTCAGAATTCAATATGAAACTCTTAGAATGCACAATGATGAATGTGTGGATAATTATTTCTTACGTATAGATGAGACTGTTAATCATATGACAAACTTGGGTGAAGAAATAAAAGAAGTTAATTTGGTTGAAAAGGTGCTAAGATCTTTGTCTTCTAAGTTTGAATCAAAAGTTTATGCCATAGAAGAAAAGCAGGACCTACAGAGCATTACCATGTCACAGCTACACGAAATCCTAACTGCTTTCAAAATGAGAAAAGGGTGACCATCAGATAGGAGAGAAGTCGCATTGAAAGCTTCATGAAAAGGAGATTACAATGAGTCAGGTCATATGTCAGAAGGAGAGGAAGAATCAAATTTTTTCAAGAACCTTCAATGAGGTTCTGGAAGATTCAGAGGTAAGCTACCTTTCAAATGCTTTGCTTATGGAAGAGTCAATCACTATGCAGCCAAGTGTCCTCATAAAGATAAGCTTGATAAAGGTAAGGAACCAATTAGATGGAACAGAAAACATAATGGAAGTAAGAAGAGCTATTATACTCATGAAGACATTGATGGATTTTCAATTAGTGATGAAGATGATCAATGTAATGATTATAGACTTTTGATGGCTTTTGAAGATGATGATTTCTTAGATGCTATAGATGAAGATGATCTCTATGAAGAAATTTCTAAACTTAAAATCTGTTTAGAAGAAAATAGTATGATCATAGATACTCTGACATTCCAACTTGCTGAAAGGGAAAAACAGAATGAAAAGTTAGAATGTGAAATTGTGGGACTTAGAAAAGATATTGAGAAAACAAAAGCTCTTAATCTTAGATTTGCTAAAGGATCTAAAACTTTAGATGATATTATCAAAGTGTGGTGTTCTCCTCTAATCAACATAGGTCTTGGATATTCTGAAGAAGCATCTCAAGCACAGAAGCCATCCACCTCCAAAAGTTATCTTGATGCAGAAAGGAGAAGTGAATAGGTTGATAATTGACAACAAAGGCATCAAGCAGATCACCAGGTAAATCAGGGTCAATTTACTTCAAGGATGAATAGAGATCACCAAGTAAATCGGGGGAAATCTACTTCAAGGATGACCAGAAGCTACAACCAACCACAGGTAAATCATTCTCAATTTGCCTCAAGAATGAATGTCTATGGAAACTACAATCACCTGGATGGTAGGTTTGGTAATCGTAGGAATTTCTTCAATGGCCAATGTTTCTCTTGTCATAACTTTGGACACAAAGTAGCTCAATGTGTTGCCTATAAGACCATCATGACTAGAGAAGCATGAAATCAAAGGAGTGTGACTGAGATCATGAAAAGGACCTACAATAACTTTTCTGCTCTTGAAAATGAAATAGAATGTTCTATTTGTAACAACTTCAGTCATGAAGATTTTGAATGCGGGAGTAAGTTTTGACAAACAACTCAGAAGGAGCAAGCTTCATTGAGTCCGAAAACATGGAGAAAGAAAGAACCGCAACTAGAAAGATGTGGTATAGCCTTATATGCGCAAGGATAGGAAAATGAGTGGTACATCAACAGTGGATGCTCGAAACATATGACGGGTGATAAAGAAAAACTTCAGTCATATAATGCCTTAGAAAAGGAAAGGTAGGTCTCATTTGGAAATGACACCCCTGCACTCATAAAAGGTAAAGGTTCTATTCTTTTGAAAGAAAAGGTCAAAGATGGAAATGTTATGTATGTTGATGGCTTAAAGCATAATCTATCGAGTGTCAGTCAAATGTGTGATCAAGGAAATGAGGTAATATTTCAATCAAATGGATGTATTGTTCGTGAGCTTGATACAGGAGAAACAGTGACCAAAGGCATAAGAACTCCAAATAATTTATACATACATAAGGGAGGTCAACAACAATGCTATCTAAGCAAGAATGATGAACACTAGCTATGGCACAGAAGATTGGGGCATCAAAGCTTCTCTCAGATAAATAAAGCAATGCAAATATCAGGCGGTTCGTGATCTCCCTGACATCAGAATTCCAGACAATACAATATGCAAATCATGTTAGTTTGGTAAGCAAACTAGAACTATTGTCCCTGAGAAGGAAGGATCAACTAGTATGCCACTTGAACTTGTCCATACTAATGTATGTGGTCCATCAATGAAAAAGTCACCTCGAGGAGAAGAATACTTCATATTGTTCATTGACGACTTTTCCAGGATGTGTTGGATAGGACTTCTGAAGCATAAGGACAAAGCTTTTGAAAAGTTCAAAGCATTCAAAGCCTTGGTTGAAACGAATCAAATTGCAGAATCAAACGACTCAGGTCTGATCGAGGAGGGGAATTTACCTCAGATGAATTTTTCGATTTTTATGAAGAACATGGAATAAGAAGGGAATTTATGAGAGATTCTTTAGCATAAGTCACATGATATTTCATTTGTCGATGTGTTTCGAACCAACCAGTTTGGTTCATCGTTAGGACAAGTTGAATGAACAGATCAGGCAAAGCGAGTTAAATAGATAGAGCATACCTTCAACGGCTATATTCTGACAATGGCTAGATTTAACCAGTTAGTTAGGACAGGAAAATAACCATTATCAATAAGTATTAAAATAAATTAACTTAATTTAATAGCTAGTTAATAAAGATTTTATATCTAAAAATTAGAGTGTTAGTTATAAAAGTAATTAAATATATAAAAAAATATAAGTCAAAGGGTTGTTTCATACCCTTATTTATAAATAAATATTAAAATAAATCAATTATAAACTAGTTTAATTCTAGAATAATAATTAATTTATACAATAATTTAAGGGTATTATAATAATGATATTATAAATATATATAAAATAAAATAATTCAAATTAATGGTAAGTGATCCAAGTTACCCCGGTTAGTTATAAAATGGACCCCTTATAAATATGTATTAAAAATAAAATAAATTAACTCAATTTAATACTTAATTAATAAAGATTTTATATCTAAAAATAGAGTATTAGTTATAAAAGTAATTAAATTTATAAAAAATATAAGGCAAAGGGTTGTTTCATACCCTTATTTATCAATAAATATTAGAATAAATCAATTGTAAACTAGTTTAATTTTAGAATAATAATTAGTTTTTAAAATAAATATAGAGTAATTTGGGTATTATAATAATGATATTATAAATATATATAAAACAAAATAATTCAAATTAATGGTAAGTGATCCAAGTTATTAAATGTGAATATTAGAGTCGTTAGTCATAAAAGTTATAAATATGAACAATTAGTTATATTTATATTGAAAAGGGACTATTTTAAACACTTATAAACATATTTAAAATAAATTAATTAAAAATAAATTAATTTCCAAATTAATATTTACAAAAGTTAATATATAAATATTAAAGTAATTTAAGGGAAGAAAAAATATTTTAATATTTAACATAAAAGTTAATTTAAGGGTTAAGATTACCATAGATTCATTACCAGACTATTATCTTTATTAACATAAAAAAACGTCACCCAAGGCCACAAGAAACAATAAACCAGGGGAAATCTACAAACAACTAAACAAGAGGAGGGGAATACAGGAAGACAACGACTAGGAGGAGAGGGTTGGGACCCAGCAACTACTTATCTTCTAGCCATCCTCCCTATTGAGATTGTTCGATCTTTCTTCAATCTCAAGCGCTTCCCTAAATTTCTGGTGATGGAATTGGGACACTCTAGCAATAACACTAGCCTCTTCGATATAGACATGATGATTGGTTTTCTCCACATGCTCCGCTAAAGCAGAAGACTTGGCCCTCCTATGTCTAAGGTCAGCTGCGTGCTCACTAATCCTTTGATTAATGGAGCGACCAGTCTCACCAATATAGGGGGTCCCACAAGAACAAGGAATAATATAAACCCCTTTCATGTCCTTGGGGTCGATAGGATCCTTCACTGATCTGAGGGACCTACGAAGTGCAAGGACTCATCAACAAAATGGAGTAGTGGAAAGGATCAAAAGAACAGTTCAACAAATGGATCGTGCTATGCTTGATGAATCTGGAACTCCCGCAACCTTCTGGGCTGAAGCTGCATTTGTTGTCGTTACTATTCTCAACAAGACAAACGTCCAGGTGAACAGCACTCAAACTCCTCATGAAATTTGGTATGGTAAGACTCCTGCGGTTAAATACATCGAAATTTTTGGAAGAAAATGTTACATCAAAAGGACTGATGAAAACCTTGACAAGTTTGAACCTAGAGCAGATGAGGGCATTCTCCTTGGTTACTCTTCCTAAAGAAAATGATATAAGTGTTACAATAAAAGACTTGGAAAAATTGTTGAAAGTATTGATGTAGTGGTTGATGAAGAAGGAAACAATCCAAGGCAGGTAAAATCCTAAGATTTTGAAGATGATCAGGACTATCCTTCAACATCAAATCAGACTTCTGATGAAGAAGAAACCATGAGTCAAATCTTTGCTTTGGTGATGCAGAAAGAATTTGAAATGTCCTTACTTGGTGAGCTCACATATTTTCTTGGTTTACAAGTCCAACAAAACAAAGACGATGTTTTTCTATCACAAACCAAGTATCTCAAGCAGATCTTGAAGAAATATGGGATGGAGGATTCGAAAACAGTATGTACCCCTATGGTAACAGGATGTAGCCTCAACGCAAATGATGAATCGACAACAGTACATCAACCAACCTACAGATCCATGATTAGTAGTATGCTCTATTTGACAGGTACCTGACTAGACATCACGCATGCAGTGGGAATAGTTGGAAGATTCTAGGCAAAACCAAAGGAAGCACACCTTCAGGTAGTTAAGAGGATTTTTAAATATCTTCAAGGAACAAAAAATTATGGCTTATAGTATCCTACACTTCATGCATATACAGATGCAGATTGGGTAGGAAGCGTGGATGACAGAAAAAGCACTAGTGGTGGTGCATTCTTTATGGGTTCCAGATTAGTATCTTGGTTCAGCAAGAAACAAAGCTTAATTGCATTATCTACAGCTGAAGCAAAATATGTGGCTATTGCATCTCGCTGCACACAACTACTTTGGATGATGTAAACATTGCAAGACATTCAAATCACTTGTACTCCACCTACCTCGATTTTTTGTGATAATACAAGTGCAATCAGTATTTCAAAGAATCCAGTCGTGCATTCAAAGACCAAGCACAAACCTATCAAATATCATTTTCTCCTGGAACAAGTGCTTGAACAAAAGGTCAAATTGGAGTATGTTCCCTCTAAGGAACAAGTTGTTGATATACTCACCAAACCACTACCCAGGGAGACATCTGAATATCTCAGACAAAAGCTGGGTATAGTCGATGCATCATCTTTCTGTTGAAATTATCTGTTTTAGAGGACAATGGTTGTACATGAGTTTCATGAACTGTGTCTGCGTACATACGCAGGTGTCTGTGGAAACAGTCGTGTATATTATGGTTTGAAGACAAACAGTGGGGCCAGACTCAGGATGAAAAGAGTCTGATATGGGTCTGACAAAGACCATCTGGCATAGGTTCAGGGGGAGCACATACCTCTAATAATGCATTGTTGGCATTATTTTAGAAGATCTTGGTTCATTTTCTTTCAGGTAGAACAGGTGCAAAAGGAGACCATGGTTGCTGGTCTTGATGACGATTGACAGATGTTGCTGATGTTAGTTACTGATGACTATCATAGTCTTCTCTCAGATATTTAGTCTCTATGTCATGTATCTGCTTTATCTTCAAGGTCATGTAACAACCTATCTTGGTTTCCCCACTACGCCTCGGATGGATGATGTAATGTTCTTATTTTATCATGTGTAAACTTTTGGTGTATCCCCACTTGGTTGGGTGGATGAGTCAATATTGGTATATCCCCACTTCATTGGGAGATGGATGTATGTATGAGTCTTTGGTGATAGGAAGGTCATTTATGATGTAGAAAGTCATGTTTCTTCTTGTAGAAACATCTTCTTACAAACCTTTCCTACAGTCAAGGGGAGTATGGATAGTACAAGAGAGTAGAGATTTCAGCATGTACTCAGGGGGAGCACAACCCTTTGCCCTTGATGACAAAGGGGGAGAATGAGTTTGAGTAACTTGGGGTTGCCATCAAGTCCAAAGAGGGAGATTGTTGGCATTATGACACAGGTTTGGCGCTATGACACAGGTGTTGTACTTGATGGCAACTCACTCAGATGACAGTTCACAGTTCAGGCTCTCAGAATTAAGGAAAAAGAGATATACATAGGTTCCTCTTAACTAAGTCGCGTATACATGTGGGATCAACGATCAAAAGGCACGTATATGTATGCACGCACTCTCATGCAAGGAAAAGCACATACATGTGGGAAAACTTATTTTTTTGTCCATGGTATTTAGTCCTTGGTATTTGAACCTATGGTTTTGGACCATGGTATCTCGTCCAAAGTGTTGAACCCAGGTATTGTGTCCATGATATTGATTCTCTATGGTTTTGGACCATGGTATTGAGTAAGGCCTAAGACTGTAAAAGGGGAAGGAGATCATTAGGCAAAGGCAGTCACTGAAGTATTGAATATCTTATGAAGAGCAAGATCTAGAATACTGGTCATTAGGTGATGGTGCATAGCTGGATCTGAACCAAGGACGATCCTGAGCGCTAGAAGATTTGGCACAGCAGAGGTACGTATACACGGTGGTTCAGTAAGTCAAAACAGTGTATACGTTGGTTGGCCTTAATACAGAAGCATATGCATGCAGGTTCTACATATTGAAGTAGCTCTGAAAATTTATGAAACCTGGTCCCTGAAAGAAAAGAGAAGGTTGTAGCCTTCTGTAGGTCAGCACCTACATACTAGTACATCAGCTAGTACAAGAGATAAGGGGGTTGTAGCTCCCTTCGAGGAGAAGATGGAGAATGAGAGAAGGTTGTAACCTTCTATAGGTAGAAGCCTGGGTACTAGTATAAGACTGCACCAGTACAGAAATATTGTAAAAAGAAGTTTCTTATTAAAAGAAGATAGAGATGAATTGCAGCAGGTGGTTTTCACCCATATTGGGTTTCCACCTTATATCTTGTATCCATGTGTGTGATGATATGTTCTGTTTTACTGCACTTGTTTACTATTCTTATGGTTAATGAAGTCCTGATGCACTATTGATTAGAGATCAACATTTAATGAATCATAAGTTTACTTATATACGTTGGTTTCTTTAGACACAGTAGCGTATATACGTAGTTTCCCATAACTGAAGTAGTGTATACAAGTCTGATTGTGAAATGAAAAATAATTGATTTGATAATACCGATTCACCCCCCTCTCAGTATTATTTCCGACAGGGGGGAAAGGCAGCAAAAGAAACCTAGTGAGAACAAGCTACTAGGTCACAATTGTTGTTGGGAAAAGTATCCAATACGGAATGACCCTATCCCACTCTAAGGGTGATAGTACCTCAGCAACAACTGAATACAAAGCTATTCAAGATTACTTCTTTATGAGATGTAAGAGAGAGGAGAAAGGGATCCACTAACCGTTGTCTTCCGCTAATGGTTGATCCAATCTTCCCTCTTTGCTGCTTGCTCCCAGCTCCTTGCTCTTTCACTGGCCCAGCTACATAAAGATCCTGTAAAAGCACAAGAAAGGGAAACTACAAGAAGCATACATCCATAATTGATTCAAGGATTAGAATAAATCAAATATACAAGCATCAATACGCCATAGAGACACATGCATATAGAAGAACCTCAAATACTTTATTAATGGAAGAAGTAAAGTTCTGAGAGTGTTACAACCATAAGAGGCCCAATCCAGCAACACCTCCTAGCAGAAAGAAATCTCCTCTTCACCTCCTTCAAAGCAATCACCCAATAGTTCTATGCACAAACCAACAACACTTCCTTACATTCAAAAGATTCCAGCCTCCCTAGACCTCATGAGAGAGTTCTATATATAGGAGTTTTGGAGAAAGGATGAGTCAGCTTGAGGCTGGCATGAAGCTGACTAGTGTCCTCTCCCACTTCAGTTATACTTCAGTTCTTGAGTCCACATGGAGTTTCTTGCTTCCACTTGGAGATCTAGATCCTCTTACTCATCACAAGGCGAATTCCCTGATCCAAGTGTCATTTTGGAAGCTTCCTGGGCATTTGACACCTTGCAGAATGACTGTGCCACTTGGCCAATCTCACCCAGCGCAGGTAGCCTTCATTGCTTTTGACATTCAGCGCAGGTACAGAGTGGAGCAGTTGACATTCAGCGCAGATGCTCAGTGGAGCAGCTGACATGATCCAGAAATAGCTTGTTTTTGAGTGTTTTCAGGTGGAGAACTGATTTTCAGTGCTGTGGTTTGCTGACCTTGTTCCTCTAGGGGTAGGAACAACATGTTTAGGGACTTTGGATCCCTCAGATTATTGACATTTCATGCTTCATGCTGTAAGGCACAAAAATGTCTATAACAGTTGCCCCCTAAAGTATGAGGTCGTTTATCGGGTGAAATGCTTTATCAGGAGGATCCGAAGTTCATTCAATCACTGAGAGGTGCCCTGTAATAAAATACAATACAATACATTATATTTCATTCTGCTTTCATGATCTAGCTGAGGCGGGCATTCCCATGCTCAGCTTTATAAATTCATTTTGGTTCATAGAATAGACAATCGTCTGATGGTAGACTGATAATTCTCTGCTGAAATTATCATCCTTTGAGTAGGATGATCATCTGCTGCAATGATGTACATATCAAATGTCTTTATTTTTCTTGAATATATATCGCAGCCCGGATGGATGAAACTAGATCCGGGGTCTTCAAAACTCGTTCGATCTTCACTCTAAGTACAAGTCTATCGATGTGATAATTGCGCTGAAGTCGAACATGGAAAGACATCGCTTGATTACTGGTCAATAATGTAAACCGTTAACAAGCGCGAGAGGAATCACCAATAATGACAATGATCCTCAAGGTACTGCAGTACAATTCACGTGGTGTGAATAAAGGACTTGGTGTCGAACACCACGCAAAATCTTCTGGTCGAAGGTCATTGATGTATACCTATCGCCGGAAGTGAGAAACTTGCCATTGAGGCATGCAAGCTTCAAAGTACTGGGGGGGGGGGGGGTGTTCCTCGATCAACTTCTTGGATAATGAGCTGAAGTCGACAAGAAGCGATCCGTCAAAGGAGGGCCTTAATGAATCCCACATCAGTGACACAGAACGGAGCTAATGATTTTAGTGGAGGTGAAAATAATCTGTGAAATATGATTCAGGGTGGCGATCATGAGTGGATGAAGGATAATGTATGGCAGTGGATGGGACACAGTTGACTCTTTCTGAACAACATCTCTTGAACATATAACGACACTGGTGTGATGGATCGGTAGCATTACCCCAAATGTGGATGGTTTGGCGAGGACCATGGTGATGAGACCGGTGAATGAAACAACCCAACCCGAAGTGATACGGAGGACAAAGTGTCATGTTCAAGAGCGACTTGCTACCATTAAAGCTTTGAGGTTCTCCCAATTTTTCCCCAGTCATTTCTGACCAGTACCTCTTTATTTTTGTCAAGCTTGAGGAGGATAACATATGCTTGTTCTATAACCTGCCCTTCGGGCAAGCCCATCGCTATATTTTAACGAGCCTAGCGATAGGGAAACTTGTTCTCGTCTAAAGACAAGTTTGTCGCTATTTAATCATTTTAACGAGTCTAACGACAAGGAAAACTCGGACCTTTTCATTTTTAGAGAGTCTGAAAAGGTACAGAAAGTCAACTCCAAAATTCCTTTTTCGTCATCTAATCCCTTAAGTCCGAAAAAGTATAAAACAATACAGAAGAGATGAGTTTTCGATAACTTTAACGAGCCGAATAAAACAAGCGCTCGACCTTTTTGTGCAATAATCCCTCAGGTCCAAAAAGATTAAAATCTAGAGGAGGGATAGCTCTTCTGGTCACTTTAACGAGCTGGAAGGCCAAAACTCGGCAAACTTTTAATATTTTACGAGTCAGATGAAAAGAGCTCAAAGAAGACTCGTCTTTTGAGGAACGAGTGATAAACAGGGATAGCAGCAGATTCCAGGTACAGGTTGGAATTTTCCAATCACGGCAGTGTCACAAGGATGGCTAAGTGAAATCACTCTTCGCAGCTGTTCCTCAAAATGGGTGAACAATCATATGGAGGTGAACGATTGGCCAAATGAAATGGAGGTGGCGGGTGCAAACACGACCAAGGCTTTTATGGCTAATAAATTTACGATCACAGTGGTTATTTACCGAGATGGGTTCATTTTTTAATGAGCTTGAATGCGCCAAAACACTGCTCGATGCTTATGTTTATTTTTTAACGAGCATGAATTCCGCGTTAAAACTGCTCGGTTCTTGCTTTTCTATTTTTTAACGAGCATAAATTCCGCGGTAAAACTGCTCGATTATATGGTCAAATTTTGATTTTTTACCATTACTAGCTTTTCTCTTTTCAAACATAGTACTGCTTTTTCAATTGCTGCAACAAACTTTGTTAGAAATGAATAATATTTGCATGAAAATGAGATTATAACCCTAATATTTCACTTTGTACTACGTAAAAAGCCATTAAAAGGTGTTTTTACCTCTCATTTACCATTTCATTTGCATTTGGTTTGTTGGAGCTCTGGAGGTGCCTCTTCCCCCTTGATTTTCACCAGCTGATTCCGGGAGATTCTGCGGACGATTTTCGGCACCGTCTGGACCAGGTAGGAGCTAAACCCTAGCTCTTTCTTTTCACGGTTTCATTTTCCTGTTTTTTGCCTGTTTCCCGGTCTTTCTGAGCCCCTGGGGTTTTGCCAGGGCGCCCTAGGTTCAGCGCAGGTTCCCCATTCGAAACCTGCGCTGAAGGTCAATCTGCCTCAAGGCAGTCTGACCCTCAGCGCAGGTATAGGACCTTCTGCCTGCGCTGGGCTCAAAAAGATTGAGTTTTAAGGTCATTTTTGATGATTTTTTTGCCAGTTTTTCATCAAATCAGGAATTCACTCTTTCTCTTGTTTGCTTTGCAGTGAACCTTGAACAAAATGTCCCTTACATGGCGAGAACGAGAACATGAAGAGGAGGACATGATTGCCCTCCATGACCCGGTCACGGTGAATGCGCTGCGGAACTGTGGCCTGCTGAAGTTCTTCCGTATCTCTAGCATGAGAGCACATATTTCTTTACTGCAGTACATGCTTGACGCTTGGGATCCTGTTAACCAACTGTTCCAGATTAGGGGAAAGACCATCCCTTTGACCATAGAGGACATGTACTTCTTGACTGGATTGTCAAGACGAGGTGCCCCCATTTCCTTATCAGGTACGGCCCGGGGGACTGATTCCACCAGAGATTATGTCCGCCAGTATTGCAGGGAAGGTTCTCAGCCGAGCAGAGATGGCAAGATTGTTATCCGTGAGATTAATGATCAGGCTCTCAGGTCCATTCTGTTCACTATTGGTAGGATGGCCGGCAGCGCAGCTCTACATGTTGCCAACTGGACTTATATGCAGCACGCCTTGGAGTGCCTCCAACCGAAAGTATTCAATTGGTGTGATGCAGTACTTGTTCAGATGAAAAGTCAATTGAACAAGGTAAAGGACGGGAAGCTGAAGAACTTTGGATTTGGTTCTATTCTGAGTGCCTTCGCCTTGGAGAAAATCCCACTGATGCAGCCTCAGTACATCATACTTGACTTGCCTTCTCCGACCGAGCCATGCATGCAGAGGTGGGTTGACCACATGTCTAGGCATGCAGGTCAACCTCAGATTACTTTTACTGAGGCCTTCTTTAGGTGGTTCGAGCGCCAGGAGATGGCGTTTTCTGAGTATCCATCTGTGGGTATGGATTTCCGAGGTGATCCGGATTTGGTGCTACCGGATGGCGAGCAGTGGGGAGCCATTGGTAAACTCCTTGACCATATTACTGTTTATTGTTCTTACTCATAATTTTGCTGTGCTTTATTCTATCAAGACTTTTAATTGTACTCTTGGGTGCATGCAGATATTGGTCATGTTCGTCCAGCAGTTCGTCCGAGATCGCCAGCTGCTGCCCCGGCAGGGGAGCCCGCTAGGAGAGTTGTTATTCGCGATCTTGACGACACTGAGACCCTTACAGCTGTGCAGGAGCAGGTTGAGAGCCTTACTCGTGGCCTTCCGGATGTACAGATTGACGAGTTACCTTTACAGATGCAGCGGCATACCATTGGTGTGCCTAGACGATGGACTTGTATCTTGCGCATGATTGCACAGGCCGTGACGTACTATCATGAGCACCACTAGGCTAGGGTGCCCCCTAGCATCTTTTTGAGTTCTTAGGTCATATGACCAGTTTTGTCTTAGTTACAGAACATTATGTATGAACTTATACAAACAGCTTATACTTATTTTGATTTTCGGGTTTTATTCTGGTTGATTTATGTGATCCATATGTACAATCTTTAATGGTGTGTCCTTTTTATAAATGTTGCAAATGTCTATCTAACACATAGTTTGCTAATGAGTCAGTTAATGTGTTTAAGTTTCTTGAAATATGTTGATATTGAATTGAATCAAATCGTCTTTCCAAGATCTTAACCGTTAGGAACATGCGATAAATAGCTAGATTGCGAACATAATATATACCATTGAGCTGTAGTATTACGAGCTGTGAGTCTAGCCTGACAATTAGTCGGCGTATGCCACGTGTGATGGCATCAGAGAGTAGTTCTATCAACGCGCTATACTCAGCGATGTTATTCGTTGATTGCCCAATACATACCCCTCTGAAACTTACTAACTCGCCGCTTGGATCAAAAATGGCCCAGGCTGCAGAGGACAGGTTCCGCGAACTACGACTCGCTCCGTCGGCATATCCAACACATGTCTCCAGAAGGTTCGACATCTGCAATGGAAAGAGGTGGATCACTCGACCAGAACAAACACTTTAGCGAAAACAAAATACAACAAAAGCATGCAGGTTACTATTTAAGCATAGTAATGCTTGAGGTACAACCCGTTGCGGGGCTGCGCCAGTGGAATTCCATCGTAATCCATTAACTCGTAGGCTCCTTTTGCTAACACCCTTTTAACAATATAGGGGCCCATCCATAAGGACTTGAATTTTCCTGCTCCTAATTTATCGGATTCTTGGTCATAAAGCAGGACCAAATCACCTTCTGAGAAGACATGGGGTTTGACGTTTTTGTCGAACTGAGCCTTGACTCGTTTCTTATGAGCTTCGTTAGCCAAAGCGGCGTCACGACGGGTTTCATCCAACTGGATTAATTCCAAGAAACGAGCCTCTTCTTCTGAGGTTCCGGGGAGAAGATCGATTGCGAGTTTAAGCGACGAAATTTCGCACTGGATTGGTAAGACTGCTTCCAGGCCATACACCAGTTGAAAAGGTGTGAACCTGGTTGCGTTCTTTACCGACGTTCGGTAAGCCCACAAGGCTGAGTACAGGATTAGGTGCCACCTTCTTTTATGAACCCCAATCATCCTTTGCAACATACGCTTCAGGACTTTGTTGATTGCCTCAACTTGTCCGTTGGCTTGCGGATAATATGGGGTAGAGCTGTCGTGAGATAGCCCTAGCTTGGCAGATAATTTGACCATCATGTGATTGCGAAAATGCGACCCATGATCTGTAACTATAGCTTGTGGTACGCCGAACCTGGCGACTACATGATTGAAAAAGAAAAGGGCAGTTGTTTCACCAGTGTTATCCAATGTAGGCATCGCCTCGGCCCATTTGGTAAAATAGTCAACAGCGACTATAATATACCCATGCCCCCCGGTCGAGGTGGGGTTACATTGCATGAAATCGATGCCCCACTTGGCGAAGGGCCCAACAGCAACTATCGGCTGTAAAGGTGCGGGTGGTCGTCTGGTTTTGCTATCAAAGATTTGGCAAGCATGGCAACTTCTAACTGCGGTTATGCAATCTTTGAACATGGTTGGCCAGAAGTATCCTGCTCGTAAGATTCTTTGTGCTGTTGCATATCCAGACTGATGCTCCCCACACGCGCCTGAATGACAATCATTCAGGGCTTTTTCGGCCTCCTCATGGGTAAGGCACCTCCTCAGAACTGTATCGACATCACGACGGTAAAGTGTATCACCGACGATCATGTAGTCTTTTACTTGGTATCGTATACGTTTTTGTTCAGAGCGAGAGGTGTTAGGCCTGAACTTTTGGATTTGGAGATAAACTATGATATCTCCATACCACTCATCGCTTACAGATATCAGAAACAAACTTTCGTCCACGATTGACTCTTCCGATGTTTCATCGTTGGACGATGATGGGAGATCGCACAATAATTCTGCGAAAACTAGGGCCTTCTTTGATTTGGATTTTACAAATTCCAAATCAAACTCTTGAAGGATCGCTATCCATTTTGAATATTTTCCCCCCAACAACTGTCGCGACAGTATATAAGTCATGGGGTTGCAATCTGACAAGATGGTAGTTTTCCGAAAGAGGACATAATGTCAAAACCTTTGAATCGCTTGAACCGCTGTAAGCGCTAGTTTTTCTACATAGGAATATTTACTTTCTGTATCATTTAAGTTTTTACTTAAATAATAGATAGGATGTTCAATTCCATCGACTTCCTGAACTAAAACCATTGCAATGGTCGTATCTGCTGCAGCCAGATACAGGTTAAAATCTCTTTGATAGTCCGGGGCGTACATTAATGATGCTTTTACTAGACAATCTTTCAGAGCATCAAAGGAAGCTTGCGCGACCTTGTCCCAGACAAAAGGTACATCCTTTTTCAAAAGACGAGTATAACCCTTAGCAAGTTCTGCGTAATTCGGAATGAACCTCCTCAGAAAGTTCGCTTTCCCTTGGAGTTTCTGAATCTGAAGCAAATTTGAAGGTGGAGGCAAATTTATGATTGCCTGAACCTTACAGGGGTCGAGACGAATCCCATCCTTAGAGACTACAAAGCCAAGTAAACGACCAGAACCGACGGAAAACACACATTTGTGCGGATTGAGTCTTATCTTGTAGTGTCGGCAACATAGAAATATCGCTCTTAAATGTTGCGGATGATCAGTCCGCTTTCGCGAATGAGCCGGAAGATCATCGAGATAAGGTTGAACGATGTTCTTGATGTCATGGAAGGCATAATTCATTGCCCTCTGAAACGTCGCCCTTGCGTTCTTTAAACCAAAGGGTAATTTTCGATAAGCGAATGTGCCCCACGGACAAATAAATGCGGTCTTTGACTGGTCCTGTGGGCGGATATTTATTTGATTATACCCGGAAAATCCATCCATAAATGAAAAGATTTCACATCCGGCACATTCATCAATTATCTGGTCGATGAAGGGTGTAGGGTAGTTGTCCTTAGGACAAGCTTGGTTTACATCCCTATAATCGACACACACTCTAATCGTCCCTTGTTTTTTCATGACAGGGACAATATTCGATACCTAATCGGTTAGAGGAACCGGGTAGATGAATCCAGCATGGAGGAGTTTTTCAACTTCCGCCTTAATGGCAGCGGCTTTCTTCGGGTGCACTTGCCGAAGTCGTTGCCTTACTGGTGTGACATCAGGATACATTTTAATTTCATGTTCAACGATACTCGAGTCAATGCCTGCCATTTCATCATATGACCAGGCAAAGACATCTCTAAATTCGCGAAAAAGAGCGTTATATATTTCCAGTTCTGAGGGGGAACAACCTTTACCGACGTGAATATTCTCTACAACATCTGTTTTAGTCGAGATATTTATGGCTATAGTCTCTTCAATATTGGATAGGTTTCGCTCGGAATCCACCGTATTTACAGTATTTGTTAGGAATTCAACTACTGAAGGGTGATAAAGGTCGCCTTGAGTATCTTCTTCATATTCCGGAAGAAGGGAATGATGGTGGTGATCATCCCATGGTGCCCCATCAATCATCATTGATTGCAAGATTCCTTCATCTGTCCCATGTACTTTCGACCAAGGATCTAATGGGGTTCCATATTCTCTAGACCTATCTACCCAAACGCTTGACGAGCGTTGATTTGGGCTCGCCTCCCATGCTTGAAACATTGATTGCTACAATATTTCTAAAGGGCTTGGTGGCAAAACCATTGAATGATCCATGTTGATCTTCGCTGAAGATATCATGTTGCAGGTTGCTACAAACGGTACATTTCCTGTATAAATAGGAGGTGGTAGCGTGAAAGTTCCCATCAATGTGGGGTCTTTCAATAATCCTACTCCGATATCTTGAATTGAATTGTTGCTTTCATGGATCATGGGAATGCTTCCTGTAACTTGTGAACCATTAGGGAGGAAATTCTGTTGGTCGACGATCGTAATCCCTCCTTCAAATGGGAATGCGATCTTCCTAAAATAAGTCGATACGACAGCTGCCATGGGATAAATCCATGGTCTACCCAGTAGGATGTTATAGTCAAGATTTCCATCAATGACTTCCACATCAATTTCTATTGTTTTTCCTCCTAGTTCAACTTTCAAGTTATTAACGATACCGTAAGGGGTATAAGTCCTTCCGTCGAAAGCTTTTAATGTCGTCGAAGAGCGCGACAAGGTTGGAGATCCTAAAGTTTTCCAGCAACTCATTGACATAATACATGTCGAGGCTCCCTCATCAATTATTGTTCTGTGAACAGTTTTGTTGAGTGCTTTCACTTGAATAAGGAAAGCTAGCTGAGCTGGTAACTGAGGATCATATCCCTTGTGATCAAAGGATACAAGATTGGAATCCTTAGGATCAACCCCACCGATTGCCGATAACAATGCCTGCCTTTGGGTCAGACAATTTTGTAGCACTTCAAGGGTCGACATAGCAGATGGCGATTGGGCCAAATCTTCCACTATGTTATAATGCTGCGCCGCTCTGGCGCGAGGATTAAATGTCGACTTGTGTACTACACCCTTTGGCGGTTTTATTGTTAATTCAGGGATGGTGGGTGTTACAACTTCTGTCGAAGTTGTTGTCGAACTACTTGGTTGATCTTTACCTTTTTCGTTCGACAGCTGAGGATTACCATAATCTTTGTTCCTTGTCGAAATCAAAGCATCATTCTGCTGTTTCGAAACCGACAACATAAGGACTTGCGACGGGGAAGCATTTCCACTATCAACCAGATTTTGACCTGGGTTGGGAAACGGATCAGTCAACACAGCTGAGGTTAGGGAACTTTTAAAGAACCTTTTAAGGTCAGCTTTGTAAGGACAATCCCTTGTCCAGTGATCTTCGTCACATATCATACATGGACTGTTTGGTTTCCCTTTTCCAGGAGGGTTTGAAGAATTTTTTCCAGGGGATGACTCACCCTGTTTCTTCTTCTTCCCTTTGTTTTGATTTTTCTTGCTTCCTGGTTGATTGGTTTCTTTGCCTTTATCTTCGGATACGGCATTTACTTCCGAAGCAAGAATTTCTTCTTTTTCATTTTGATCCAAATTCTTACGGGCTTTCTTTGACGAAGCCTTTATCGATTTCGCGTTTGCTGTGCCAATCACGCCATCACCGGCATGAGAGTCACTATTTGATTTAGGAGGGGGAGGAATTGAAAACTCTGGTCTAGGGGCGTCAGGTATTTTGTCATAGAGTGTGCCGGACTGAGTATAAACTAAGTCCAAATATTGTGCACGAGCAATCACTTGCTCCTCTGTTACGACTCCCCCCTTTGCCACATCTTCCGTAATAGCCGGAAGTAACGACTTTATAAACCATTCAGCTAATAGCTGATCGGGAACATATGTTTTCACCATCCTACGACGACGAGGCCACTCATGTATATGATCAGATATATGGGTAGCAGTTGTCTGTTTGAAGTTGGTTAATATTTCTATTCCCATTTCATACCTTATCGGTAATTGAAAGTGGGTTAAGAAAGTCGTGGCTAGGGAACTAAAGTTGTCGAAAGAGGCTCTTGGCAATTCAATATACCATTTAGCCATTGGACCTGTCAATGTCCTCTGAAAAAGGCGAAGTCTTATCGAATCGTCATTAAGGGTGTTCGACGAACACCACAGATGAAAAGTCATCATGTGATTCGATGGGTCTTCACCTGGATTTCCATTGAATTTAGAAATGTCAGACGGAAGTTTATGAGGAATCGCTGGCCACCAAGGGGCATAAGCAATCAGATCTTTCGTCAACCGGTGTAAATCGGGTAACTCTAAAGTTGCCACGAATGGTAATTGTTGATTCAGGTTAGGCGAAGTGTAACCAGGGTATGATGGAATCGCTTGAGCAATGGGTCTTTGCACACCAGCATAATGTAATTGTTGTTGGTATAACTGATACGGTTGGTGGACTTGACCACTGTAAAGTGGTTGGTTTTGACCGTTTTGGATATACGGTTGTCCACTGTTAGCAAAGATCTACTGCTCAGAACCTTGGTACACTTGCTGGAATTGTGGTTGTTGGTATTGTACAAGCCATGGTTGTGACGCCATGTTCTGTTGCGCCATGCCAACCATTGGACCAAGGTGTGGGGTAATTGTACCCGTTTGTACTTGTGTCGTCCCACCAGTTGGCGATTGTGGTTGTGACCCATGGTCAAGCAACTGTTGCATTACAACCTGAGAAATCTGAGGTTGACATGTAACAGGCATCACTTGAATTTGCGACACGGTTACAATAGCCGGTGTGGTTGGGATGTTCGTCACAGGTACACACTGTTGCATAGAATATACAATCCTTGGTTGTTGAGGTAGCATAGGTACCCAACTACTTGATGCAATTCCAGTATAACCTGAATACTGTTGAGAACTTCCATATGGATATCCTCCCGGAGGAGGTAATGAAAGGGCATACTGCCCCCCATATGGTAGCAATCCAGAACTCAGAGGGATTGTTAGTCCTTGAGGACTAGATGGCCCAAATTGACCTTCATGAGGATCAATCTGTCGAGTTTCAACATAAGAATTACCGGGTATTACTCCGGATGAACAAACTGGAACAGACCATACTGTCGAAATAGTCCCTTGGTGGACTCCTTCTAGCTGTTGAGAGCTAGTTGGGACAGCTGGTACACCGGCAAACATCGTTGGAGTGACGGCAGGGGCTTCTGCTGTCGCTGTGTCATTTGACACAGTCCTAGACGATGACGGTTGTTCAGACATTTTAAGTCTATCCAATAGATTGCCTAGTGATTCTACAGGGACTTCCACTTGTGGTGGATTAACTTCTGATGAAGGAAATAGAGTGACCGCGACCCCAAAATGAGTTGGAGTACTTGCTTGCGGTTCCTCTGCAATTTCCTCTATCGCAATCAAACCCGGTGGAAGAGGAAGACCGTCAGGTCCGTAAAATATTTCTGGTGCCGAAGAAGTGGTTGCTTCGACAACGACAGTCGTTTGGGGAACAAAACTTTCTGGACCGGTTACAGATGGAACTGGTTCAATTACACAAGTATTTGCCCCCAGACTAGGACCAGTATTACTGTCCTTCTGTGGTTGTTGAACTTCTTCTATAGAGGCAGGGTTTCCAGAAATGTAAGGAGTAACCGGAACCTCAGATGCAGTCGGAACACTTGTTCTAACTTTCGAAGGGGATTTTGAACCGGTTAAACGAGTTCGCTTTGCCCGTACTGTTTTCAATTCCGGGGACAAAGACGGTTGACTCGTAAGCCTCCGTGAACGACGGGGTTTCAATTGACTTTCTTCCACGATTGCGGATTACTCGATCAACTAAAATATTAAAAAGGGGAAATTTGTGTTTCCGAAATGAATGAATTTTATTAGACGCTTTTAGACACAACTTGCTTTTTCACTTTTTAAGAGTCGAGAAAAAGCTAAAGATGACTCTAGTCTCCTTCGATGTATTAACGAGCCCGAAGTGACAAATGCTCGGTTGGACTTTTTCAGTTATAGAGTTTGAAAAAGGCCAAAAGAAACTTCTCTGGAGATCTAGGCAGAGGGTGTGCCAAACCTTTCGCAAAACCACAGAATACGTTTTACGGTACGAGTGGTCGATCTTCGTGAATGTTGTGTTCACTGCATTGCGATCAGTAGGGTGGCCGACACGGTTTCCTATTGGATAAAGGCTTTATTCCTATAGGGGTCTCCCAATATATACGCGACGGTACGTGGGAGCACAAGTCCGTATTAGTGCCACCGACTCTCAGGAGGAATCACCCACCTTCGTCGAGATCGACAGTCACTACGTTTAACGACGCCGGAACACGTCTCTAGCTTAGACCTCTAGATGTTTGCGTTATGTTTCAAAGCGTTGTTAGGTTCATTCAATATATTTTAAGTTGATCTTTTTAAAGTTTGCCTTTCAAGGTTCACCACGAGATGTATTGATACAAATTCCTAAATGCAGTCTAAGATGAGAAGCAAGCTTTTTCAATCTTTTTCGACTTTTGAAAATCTTAACTACTGAGGGAAAAGAGAGACAAAATCTTTTCACACAGATCAAAGAGCACTCGCTAATGCACTTTTTCCCTAAATCAACATACAAACTTATATGCAAAATGCAAAAATGCAAGTATTTCTTTTCTCTTTCTTAATGTTGGCGTAATGCAAAAGAAAGATGTTGTATAATTTTGAATTCAATTTCAAGTGAAAGCAAACAAGCTTGTCCAAAATCAAAAGACACCTTAAGATTTACTTGTTTTGACACTAGAAATATATAAACTCAAACCAAATGACGAAAGAAAAAGCTCAATCAGCTATGAACAGCAAACAAACTAACTCTTAAGATCAAAATGACACTTTATCACAGGTCTAGATCTAAGAGGCCACAGCAAGACCAGTTCACTTTCGTTATGGGAAATTGTAAATGCACAAGAAATACACAAAGAACAAACACAGTTTCTTTATACAACCGAGGCGGAATCGTGACAAGGAAAGTTGGTTTCAGATAGGCCCACTGACTGGTAACAAACAGCAAAAACAAGAGTGAAAACAGGGCAAGAAACAACAGGAAACCCCAGTAGCACAAAGCAAGACTGGTCCAGCGCAGGTGGGACACTGTCTGTTTGACCTTCAGCGCAGGTAGCCCCTTCGGGAACTGCGCTGAAATGCAGACAACCTTTGTACACCCTGCACTGAAGAACGAAACTTTCGTTTCTCTTGGTTTCCGGGTCACAGATTGCTCAAAAATTCACAGTTTTTTCTCAAATCAGAAGCTATCAGTCAAGGACACACTAAGGGATGACAAGGAGGATGAAAAGCTATCACTAAGAGCTTATTAGAGTCCTTGTGGATCAGCTCTTCAAATCATAAACTTGCCCAGAAACTGAGCTAGAGTAACTGCCCTCTACTTTGTATTTGAAGGATCCAAATACAGTTCGATTCGGTACTCCCTTTGTTTATGAAATGAATAGCAAAAACACAAACAACCAACAAGATACGATCCCCAGTAGAGTCACCAATTTGTTGTTGGGAAAAGTATCCAATACGGAATGACCCTATCCCACTCTAAGGGTGATAGTACCTCAGCAACAACTGAATACAAAGCTATTCAAGATTACTTCTTTATGAGATGTAAGAGAGAGGAGAAAGGGATCCACTAACCGTTGTCTTCCACTAATGGTTGATCCAATCTTCCCTCTTTGTTGCTTGCTCCCAACACCTTGCTCTTTCACTGGCCCAGCTACACAAAGATCCTGTAAAAGCACAAGAAAGGGAAACTACAAGAAGCATACATCCATAATTGATTCAAGGATTAGAATAAATCAAATATACAAGCATCAATACGCCACAGAGACACATGCATATAGAAGAACCTCAAATACTTTATTAATGGAAGAAGTAAAGTTCTGAGAGTGTTACAACCATAAGAGGCCCAATCCAGCAACACCTCCCAGCAGAAAGAAATCTCCTCTTCACCTCCTTCAAAGCAATCACCCAATAGTTCTATGCACAAACCAATAGCACTTCCTTACATTCACAAGATTCCAGCCTCCCTAGACCTCATGAGAGAGCTCTATATATAGGAGTTTTGGAGAAAGGATGAGTCAGCTTGAGGCTGGCATGAAGCTGACTAGTGTCCTCTCCCACTTCAGTTATACTTCAGTTCTTGAGTCCACTTGGAGTTTCTTGCTTCCACTTGGAGATCTAGATCCTCTTACTCATCACAAGGCAAATTCCCTGATCCAAGTGTCATTTTGGAAGCTTCCTGGGCATTTGACACCTTGCAGAATGACTGTGCCACTTGGCCAATCTCGCCCAGTGCAGGTAGCCTTCATTGCTTTTGACATTCAGCGCAGGTACAGAGTGGAGCAGTTGACATTCAGCGCAGATGCTCAGTGGAGCAGCTGACATGATCCAGAAATAGCTTGTTTTTGAGGGTTTTCAGGTGGAGAACTGATTTTCAGTGCTGTGGTTTGCTGACCTTGTTCCTCTAGGGGTAGGAACAACATGTTTAGGGACTTTGGATCCCTCAGATTATTGACATTTCATGCTTCATGCTGTAAGGCACAAAAATGTCTATAACAACAATAGCTTTGAGATTTTAGAAGAAGAAGGGGCAGATAATGGAAAGAATAAGGAATCAGAGGACATTCAGACAGGGAAAGAAAAAGAGGATAACATGGATATCATACAGGTAAAAAGTGAACTAAAGGGGGAACCATCAAGCACTATGGGAGTTGGAAGGGACCAGGAGATGATCCCAAGCAAAGGAGGAACGAACGACAAAGACCTACAGGAGATTCTTAAAAGGGAGAACCTTGAACTAGAAACGTTTCTAGAACAAGGAACTAACAAAGGGATTGACTCTCAACCTCAAGAAGAGTTTGATAGAGTACAACAGCTATTCCTCCAAAGGTCTCAAACAAAGGTTGCAGGTGTCAAAAGGAACTATGAAAGCTAGGAGAATAAAGGAGTCAAACCAATGGAGATTACATCAAGACACTCCACCAAAAACCCGGGCAAGAAAAGAGGAAGAAGGAGACAGAATGACCTCCTGTCAGAATGTGGGAAACTCATGATTAATTTAGGTAAGATGAAAGATATCAATAGTTACTCTTTCAGTAACACATCATTATGAAGCTCACAACATGGAACATTAGGGGGCTTGGTAGTAAAAGAAAACAAAGAAATCTCAGTAAGAAAATAAAAGAAGAAAAATAGGACATGATGTTTATTCAAGAAACAAAATTCTCAGTAGACAGGATTAGAGAAATACATAGCAAATGGCTCAACAACTATGAGTACGTTGAAGTCAAAGAAAATAACACAGTGGGGGGAATTCTCACCCTACGAAATCCTCAGAAATTTGAGATCATGCGTGCTGCGGTAACCAGAAACCACCTTTCAATGGTAATACAACCATTGGGGGACAAGGATTGTTAATTGATCACAAATGTCTATGGTCCTCAACTTCTATAAGACAAAATAAGGCTCCTCACCTCTCTGGAGGAACTGAGAGAGAGACACTCAGTTGTTACACAAAATATTGTCACCATGAGATTCTGCAGTCAGTGTTAGTCTATCACCACTCATACTTTCCTCCTATGCAAGTCTTAAACCTTAGCTCTACATGTCAAGCCTTTGAAAATGAGAGAAAGTCCTTGAAAATCTCTAAAACTCTGGTTCCGTACTTTCTCTTAGCATTACCTGTGGTCCCGCACCTACTGGTCATGTCCCCTGTAGACCTGCCCACTCTATTTCTGTGTAATGGGTGCGAACCCCTGTAAAAGTCAAAAAGGCGCAAGTACATTCTTAAAAATTCACTTTGGGTTATTTCTGGAAGGTTCTAGAGGGAATTTTGAGGTGGCAAGTTCGCTCCTTTGAGGTTCATGCATCACATAACTAAAGGAGCTAACCCCTTGATGTGAGGAGCTTATCGCTTTAAAGGAGGACTCTATCCCTTCATAGGTGGACCTATAACTTCCTCCCTCTGCACTATAAAATGAGGCATTGGGCTGGTTACTAAGGAGGTTGAAAGCTTAATATTTTTTAAGGTAAATGTTGTTGGAATTTAGACTTCCTAATTGAGCTTGAGAGGAGAGATTACATACCTTTTTATCTCATTGGGAACAGTGTGAAGCTTGTCAAAGTAGAGGAGATTCTTGCTTGGACCCTAGGAGGAGCTTGTACAACATCAAGGCACCAAGGTTGTAAAGTTCTTTGTTTGAAATTAATACAATCAAGTTTATTTTTCTCAATAAGCTGTCTCTTATAGTTTATTTCATGGATTCCTTGATCACCATGATGAATATGATTTATTATATTGGCTATGCAGGTGTTATTTGATGTGTGCTTGTTTGTGTTGGCAGGTTCTTAAAAAGGAAATCATTCGGACGGTCGAAGCATGGCTGCCACAAACCAGCATTGAACTTAAGGTAGGGTCTAAAACAACTCGTGGTTTTATTTATAAATCGTAATATTTAGAGAAAGGTAGATTTGCTTGTTCTGCTTGTTACTAGATATCAGTTGATACTAGGGAGATCGGTCTTGTCCGTAAGAACGATTTATCTGGCTGACAAAATGGCAACTCCACTGGGGACTTGAATTTTGGTTTTCTGCCTTTACTTTTACTTTGACTTGAGAAACTTTTTCTCTGTTTCTGGATTTTGCTTGATGTGTGTTGTATTGGGCAGTTTTTTAGATTTTGAATTGTTTTTGTTTTTCACACTTTTGAAAGAGGACCGCACATTCTGTTTGTAACACAGTGCGGACATCCCTGCACTGTTACTTTACTACACAGAGCGGTACCGCATCTGGTTAAACTGACCCTGCCAAATTTTTGAAAAACCTAAAATCTTTTCATCCAGTTAAACTTAGGATTTTTTAATGTTTTTTAGCCTCAGCCTAGATCTGCATGTGTCTTGTTAGAAACTTCTTGTAGGTGAGCTCGATTGGCATTTTGGTTTTAGGTGATTTTCTAGAAGTTTTGCATGCCTGGTTTGATTTTCGGTTGGTCTTTGTAGTAACTCAGAGATTAGAAGCCTAAGAAACCTCAGATTACCCTGGTCTTTTTGGTCTTCTTGATGAGTCTGACCGATTTGTGAAATCTACCTTTGGTGATGAATAGATCTTGTTTTCTCTTTGCAATGCTTGAAAGAACTTGTTTGAAAGTTTTGAATTTCATTTTAAAAAAAGAAAACATAGTTGGGAGTTTTTTGATTAATTTGTTATTCTGAACGAATTAGTCCTTAGTTTGCTGAATAACTAAGTAAAACGTCCTCAAAAACAAATTCTTTAAGATTTTTCTTCAATTAGGTTTTTAGAATTTGTAGATCTCAAGATTAGATTTTTGATAGTTTTGAGTGTTTTCTAGAAATTTTAGGATCTCTTTTGAAAGAATTTGTTTTTGTATTTTTTGAATGTCGAAAAAGCAAAAGGATTTTTTCATGAGCATAATTGGTAGTCTCATTTTGAATTTTGTGGAAAAGACAAAATGTTTTTATTTTAATTTATATGTTAAGGAACGATTTGTTTTTCCAGCAATTGCATTCTCAACTCTTTCTTTAGCTAGAAATTCATTAAAAAAAGAATTGTTTATCATCTTAGGTGCATTTTTAGTGTTTCGGAGTCAAGTCTTCACACCATAAAGTTTCATCTCCACACCTTTTGAGTTAAGAAACAACCATAAAAATAACACTTAAAGTAAAATTTATCTAGCAATCTTTTTATTTCTAGGGCTCTTTATCACCAACATAGCTTAGGCTAGTATCTTGGAGTAGGGAGTAATTAACTCTCCAAGATAGTTAAAACAAACAAGTAGCTATATCTTGCGGTAGGAGATAAATTCCAATTGTTACATCTATGCTCTAGGAAGCTCCTCTTAAATGAGTCAAGCACGAGATCATATCTGAACCAGTGGGGTAATCAATCCTTCCTCATTGGGAATGATAGAATATATACACGTATTAAAAATGGTAAACCTTGGATTGACCATTGTCAAGGAGCCTAGGGTCACTTGTTGGTAAACCTTTGATTATGTCAAGGAGCCTTCAAGGGGATTGAGCTTTGTTACTCTGCCCTACGTATGTATGGGATCACAGACTTTTCCCCCAGGTATATTTGTTTCTGTTGGTAACCATAGTGACCATAATCTATAGGATTCTTTCCTAAGGTGATGATGGAGGGAGGATCCCACTGTACCTAGAGCAGATGTTGACTAGACTCACTTGGAATCTCTGGGGGGTTCTCTTCACTCAAGACGGTTTAGTGAAGAAACTTGTGCCAGTCTGTTCCATTAAGCAGGTTGTCGGGGTAACTGATCCAACTGCCCTTTCTGTATTGAATTCTGCGACGTTGGATTTCATCACCAACTAGTGTTTTCGGTACAAAAAGTTACTGTTTGTGTTTGGTTTGAACTCCTATATTTTTAGGCGTGTGATTCAAATTGTTTGGTTCTTTAGAGACATTAGGTGGTTTTATTGAGATTTTTCTTGGTTTTCGTGTGAAGTAATTAAAATATTTAATCGTGGCTGAATTATTGAGACAATCCCGCAGACTTTGGGGGCAACCTCCCGAGTATAGCCAGCTTGAAGGGCTACGAGTTCTTGTAACTCCTAGTGACAGTAGAGTTGGGTCACCAGAAGAAAGAGAATTTTCTTTAGTTGTTCATCATGATTATCAAGTTCAAGCAACAGAGTATATTTCCTAACCAATTTCATTTTCTAAAGTTACTGGTAGTGTTTCTTCTACTAGTGAATTAGCTGAAGAACTTGAAATTTCTGAGCCTGAAACTGAACCTGCTGCTACTCCATCTTCAGGATTTGCTTCTCCATCTTCTAGTGGTCCTAGTTCACCTAGGGTAGGAAGGATCATTACCCAAAATCTTCCTTCTAGACTTATTACTACTGAAGAACTTGTTAGTCCAGAAGAAGATATTAGTCTCCCTGAAAATCAACCAACTTTAGAACTTAGGGAGCGTGAATCAATTTTATACAGTCCACCTAGGAGGGATGCTTGGTATCTTTCATTGACCAACTTTTTAGAAAATTTGGGTCTCAGGTTTTAACCACCTCGAGTTCCTTTTCATCCAACACCTAGAGGCTATTATCCTCATTTGAATATGTCGAGACAGTCATCCATGTATTCCTAATCACCGGAAACATTTTTGTATGGTGGTCCTTCTGTTCCTTCTGGGTATCAGTCACTCACTGGTACTTTTTCAGGAGCATCTCCTCAACCCATTAAACATGGGCTATCATCTAGTCATAATGGAACTAAAATGTTGAGTGTAGAAGAAATTATTATGATGTCTGGTACTATTCCAAGTCCGCAACCTCAAGGTAGTAAGTTACCGCCTAGGGGGCAACCTCAAGGTACTCAATTACCGCCTGGGGGGAAACCTTAAGGTACTCAATTACCGCCTGGGGGGAAACCTCAAGGATAGTGCATTACTTCGGGATAGAACATTCGTCAAGGTCAACCCCAGAGTCAATATATACCTCAAGGTCAACCACAGTATCAATATATACCTCAAGGTCAACCCCAGTTTCAGTATGTGCCTCAAGATTATCAACCTCAAGGTCAATACCCAACTGAAGGATTCCAACCACCTTCAGGTCAATCATTTGTCCAAGGAGCTGGAAATGTACCTTTGAATTATCAACCCTGCCCTCAACCTAGTTATGGTCCTCAATATGCTCAGCCTTCTATGGGTCCATACCCCGAAATGAACATGGTGTGGGATCCATCACAATCTCAACAGATTTGCAACCTAATGTGCAGTTGTCATTTAAATCTGGACAACCTTTGGTTTCTGGCTCTACCCAGCAAATTGTCCAGCCTACTATTCAAACTTCTGCACTTGGTGTAGCTCATTAGTATGGGCCTAGTTCACCTCGAACTCCGCCACAAATGACTGCTGCAACTACTGCAGCTTCTATTCAATCTACCCCACCTACTTTTGGAGTATCGGCAGCTCTAGTTTCTATTGTTCCTGCATCAACTCCTCAAGCATCTTTACCTCAGTCTTGACCTACAATTCAGACCTCGAATTAGATGCTTGTAGGACAACCTGGTCCAAGTACGGTTGTCACAAGTCAACCTCAATTTACTTATAAACTGTACCAGGGACAGTACCAATTCGGTCCTGTTGTTCAGAGCCTAGTTTACTAGTATCAACCGTACCCTGGATATACTTATCAGTAACCTCAACAACCCCAGTACAGTCCATTTAATCCTGGTTTTCCGGGAGGATATAATATCCCAAATGCAATTCCAATTCCAAGTTATCCTGGATATCCTCCTCCTTGGGCTGGTCTTATGACCCAGGGTTTTCGAGACCCTAACTGTTAATTACCATTCATTGCAACTTTGGACTTTCCTGATTTGTCGTGCCTTACGAACGATCTAATTAATTATCTTCTATTTTGGCTGCCAATGCTGAATAAGTTTCCCAGTGATATCCCAAAGTTCGAAGGTAAATCAGGAGAGGATCCGTCAAACCATGTGATGACTTATCACCTCTGGTGTGCATCTAACTCCATTATAGATGATTCAATTCATTTACGTCTTTTTCAACACACTCTAATTGGTCTTGCGGCCAAGTGGTACATTGAGTTACCGGGAGCCTCTTTTTATAATTTTAGTCAGTAGCCACTTCGTTCTTAACTCATTTTCAGTTGCCTGTCAGATATGATAATGGAACTGAATTAGTAACTTCATTAAAACAGTCAAAGTCCACATATATTTCAGCTCATATTCATGAATGGTGACGTCGACGATGTTTGGTGAAAGTTTTTATTCAGGATCAAATCTTAACATAATGGTTTGTTAAATCATTATTACCTAAAATCACTGAGGATGTAACTAAGGCAGGAGTTGTTACTGAAGAGCAAGTAATTGCGCAAGCTCAGTACCTAGACCTCGTTTATACACAGTTGGGTTATTTACACAAAAAAAATTGCCGACCTTCCAAAACAAAATCAAATAACTACAACTCCTTCAGGGTCTCATGCCACTGATAGTATGATTGGTTCATTTAACACCAAAAGTAAGAAGAAATCTTCCAAGAATTCTTCTCCTATCATAACTTTACCAGATTCCCCAACAGGAGACTCTTTCACTGGAATTCCTGCCGATATTCATGTCATAGAATCATCTACGGCCAAATCAAAATCCGGGGGTAAAAATAAGGGGAAGAAGAAAAATAAACAAAATTCGAAAGAGAAATCAGATAAAACTGAATCTACCGATGAGAAACGTAAACCTCGCTATCCTTGTCTCATTTGTGATGAAGAGCATTTTACAAGAGATTGCCCTCATCGTGCTGAGGTTGTGAAAATCGTCAAAGGTTCTCAAATGCCTGCTGTCTTGAAGGATCCTTTTCCTAGTCAAGATAGTAAGATGATCGGTTCTTCCTCAAATGCCTGAGAAGAACCCATAATGATGATGTCCCATGTTAGGATTGCGACAAGATCACAAGATTATGGAAGTAAAAGTCCTGTTAGTGGTAAGGAAGCAGAATCTTCTAACTCAAACCCATCAACCTCAACTCCTGGTTCTGATTCGCTACAGATCAAGAAACCTAACACAGGCTTAGTAATCAAACTGCCTGCTAAAGGTATACTTCGAAAGTCAGCTTTCAATCCGCATGTGAGAGCTACTCAGAACTATAACATTGTTAAAGACTTAGCTATTTCCCCTTCAGCAATGTCGGCTTTGGAGGTGCTATAATCATGTCCAGCACCGCGTAAATTGCTATTGTCGGCTATAGGAGCTATTGATATTAAGGACTCGAACCTTATAATCTTCGATTTAGAAAATATTACACCTCGCTTACCTCATCAAATGGATTTCTAGATTCCAGTGTTAGTCAAAAACAAACCTTGTTTTAGGACTCTAATTGATGAGGGAGCTTCTACGTGTATTATGTCGATTCAGTGTTGAAGATCGCTTGGTTCTCCTACACTCAATCAATCCCCGACGATTCTAAAGGCTTTTGATGGCCATGGGTTCCATCCTTTTGGCACTCTATATGATTTACCTATAGGGGTTGAAGGCAAAATTGTTAATCTAGATGTGGAAGTGGTTGATGCCCCTCTAGATTACAACCTTCTCTTGGGTTGTAGTTGGTCTTACGCAATGGTTGTCTCGTTTCATCGGTCTTTCGGCTTATAAAGTTTCCTCATAATAGAAATATCGTAACTATAGACCAGCTAACATACCTTTCATCTGACCCAGTCTCTTCTGAAAGTATACAACATGTCGGTAAAACAACTATCCCTTACGAGGATATTGGAGTAGGATTAGTTAAAGATTCTGGTTTACTAGGAACTTTTTCCTTTCCTCCTCCTAACGTATCACCTTCTACTGCAACCATTCATATGATTTCATCAAACACTATTGTTTATGATGATCCTTGGATCGTACCTTCCGAATCTGAGGTGGATTCATTTGGTGATGCGATGCCTTTGAGTCCCTATGAAATTGCATATCAGGCTGTACAGTCGTTTTCCGACCCTTCTTCAACTGAAATTGATCCAATGAATGTGGTCCATGGAGAATCACTTTCAATATCAAACTCAGATCCAATAATTTTTTCTGAGCTTGTTCATACTGATGAGTAGATTCGCAAAATTTTGTCTATTGATGATTTACCATGGGAAGATCTTCATCATCGATCTTCATTCTTACCTGAGATTAATCATTTTGAAAATTATTTTTTCATCTATTTTTACAACTGATTATGTCAAAGAACCATAGAATCCATTGCAAAATCCTGATTCTGAATTAAATTTGGGAAATATTTCTCGAACGGTTCCTATTGACATTTCAGTTAAACCTGGAATTGTTGAAAACATTCATATAGGTGCCTCTTGTACGGAAAATGAACTCCGAACTTATAAGGCCCTATTTCAAGAATTCCGCAACTTGTTTGCCTGGTCATACGAAGAAATTCCAGGAATAGATCCAGCAATTGTTGTTCATGAAATCAAAACTTACCTGGATGCTAAACCCGTCCGACAACGTTTGCATCAGATCCACCCGCGAAAAGCTGCTGCTATTAAAGCAAAAGTTGATAAATTACTTAAAGTAGGTTTCATTTATCCAATTCCCTTAACAGATTGGGTATCAAATATTGTTCCTATTAACAAAAAGCAAGGAACGATAAGAATATGTATCGATTACAGGGATATTAATCGAGCTTGTCCCAAAGACAATTACCCAACTCCCTATATCGATCAAATCATTTCCGATTGCACCGGCAGAGAAATGTTCTCCTTTATGGATGGTTTTTCCAGTTACAATCAAAAAAACATTCTACCTACTGATCAACCAAAAACGACTTTTATTTCTCCATGGGGGACATTTGCTTATTGCAAATTACCTTTTGGGTTTAAAAATGCCGGAGAAACTTTTCAAAGAGCTATGTCTTACATGTTTCATGACATCAAGCACATTGTGCAACCTTATCTCGATGATTTACCTGCCCATTCACTACGAAGAGCCGATCATCTCACTCATTTACGAGCAATCTTTATGAGATGTAGGCATTATCGAATTAGGTTGAATCCACACAAATGTGTTTTATGTATAGAAATGGGTCGTTTACTAGGATTAATTGTTTCAAAAGCCGGAATTCGTGTCGATCCCTCGAAGGTTGAAGCTATTGTCAAATTTCCTCCTCCTTCGACTCTTCGCCAACTCCAAAGTTTGTAAGGGAAAGAAATTTTTTTATGTCGATTCATTCCTAACTATGCCGAGATAACAAAGGGTTTTACCAGGTTTTTGAAACAGAATACTCCATTCTTTTGGGATGAGATAGCTGACATATCTTTTGACCCATTCACCGTTATTGCATCCTCCCAACTACAACCAGGATTACTTCTTGTACCTTGCCGCTTCTCATTCCACCATTGGGATGGTTTTAGTTTAGGAAGATGAATTCAATAGTGAACATGTGATTTACTATCTTAGTCACACTTTGAATCCGACTGAGTTAAAATATTCACATGTGGTGAAATTGGCCTTGGCAGCTGCTCAAGTTGTCCAAAGATTTCGTCATTACACCTTACTACGCAAAACTATCATAATTTCTGACTGTAACCGTCTGATCTATATTTTGACCAAACAATTGCTAGGGGGCAAGTATTCCAAATGGATTGTTATCCTGCAGGAATTTGACTTGGAATTTGAAAAATCCAAGTCAAAGAAATCTTTAGTTTTTGCGGAGTTAACGTGCGACTTCCCGCGTCCTAATACTGAAACTGTGGCGGAAGAGCCCATTGTGGACGAATCCTTGTTTCTTATCAGCACTCTTGATCCATGGTATGGAGATATCATAGTTTATCTCCAAACCCAATATTTTCGGCCTAAAATTTCATGATGTCAACAACGGAAAATATGTTTCCAATCCCAACAATATAAAATCATTGGAGATACACTCTATCTTCATGGGGCGGACTCTGTTTTCCAATGTTGTTTAACTCATGAAGAAGATGAAAAGGTTCTAAATGAATGTCACTCTAGAGCAAGTGGCAGTCATATGTCTGGGTATGCCACAGCCCAAAAGATATTGTGCGCTGGCTATTTCTGGCTGTCTTTGTTTAAAGACTGTATTTACGTGGTCCGAAAATGACACAATTGTCAAATTTTTAATCGAAAGATGCCTGCTCCACCTGCTCCTCTCCACCCTATAATTGCCGTCGGTCCTTTTACAAAGTGGGGTGTCGACTTTATTACATGTAACCCTCACTCGGCTGGGGGGCATGCGTATATCATCCTTGCAGTAGATTATTTTACCAAGTGGGCTGAGGTGATGCCTATATTTTCGAGAGACAGTAAAACTGCTGCAATTTTCGTTTTCAATCATATAATTACTAGATTCAGTGTTCCACAAGTGATTATCACTGATCATGGGTGTCATTTTTGAAACATCATGATGACTAAACTAACATATCAACTTGGCCTGTGTCACGATAGTTCTACTCCATATTACCCATAGGCTAATGGTCTGGTTGAAGCCATCAACAAAGTTCTAGTCATTATGTTCCAACGAATCATTGGTATTCATAGGTCGAATTGGCATAACATGTTATTTTCAGCGCTTTGGGTGTATCGAACCTCAGTAAAAACACCAACTGGTTTCACTCCTTTTCAACTGGTTTATGGTTTGGAAGCTGTGTTACCCATTGAATGTGAAATTCCGTTATTGCAAATAGCCATAGAGTGTTGGAAATAATACTGAGAGGGGGGGGGGGTGAATCAGTATTATCAGATCAGATAAAACTTTTCAATTTCATACTCAGAAACATATACGCGACTTCAGTTAAGTGAACCCGCGTGTACACGCGACTGTGTCTAATGCAACTAGCGTATACTCAGAGATCTTATAATTCAATTAGCTTAATCTTCAGTAAATGCATCAGAACATTATTAAGCAATTTAACAGTAAACAGGTGCAGTATAACAGAACAGAACATCACACAAGAGCCACACACATGAACACCATGATATAAGGTGGAAACCCAATGTGGGTGAAAACCACCTGCTGCAATTCGTCTCTTTCTTCTTTAATGAGAAACTTCTTTTACAATGTACTGGTGCAGTCCTTTACCAGTACGCAGGCTACAACCTGCAGAGGGCTAAAACCCTCTCTCGTTTTCCAACTACTTCTGGAAGGGAGCTACAACCCCCTCAGCTCTTGTACTAGCTGATCCATTTACTAGTACGTAGGTGCTGACCCTACAACCTTCAGGGACCACGTTTCATCAATTTTCAGACTGGATCCAAGAGTACAAAACAAACATTACTGCAATACAATCATCAACTTATACTTGCATATTAAACAACCCAATACTGAATCACTGAAACCCTGTCATCAAGAACACAGAACCAAAACCAGAGTCCAGAACTCTGCAACAACCACCAGAATCAGCAGCAACCTGAAATATCAAACCTTATCATGCATACGCTACTTCACTGTACCAAAACCGCGTGTATACGCGCTTTCACCAAAGGAAACCCGCGTGCAGATCTAGAAATAGATTCTTATGCCTTCGCTGTCAGATCCGACCCTTGCCAAACGTCCCGAACAGATAACCAGCAATACTAGATCCTCTCACTGCGTCAGACACACAATGCATATTTCTTTGCCTAGTGATCTTCTCCTTATATAGCCTTAGGCCTTGTTCAATACCAAGAGCCAAAACCATAGAAACACAATACCATCAACCTCGAAACTAGGGATCAACACGTCCATCGAGACATTATGGTCCAAAACCATAGACACAACTTCCAAGGTCTAACTTCCACGGACCAAAGGTACTTTTCACATATACGCGCTTTTACTGAAACCAACCTGCGTGTACACGCTGATTCTCCTTGCTGAACCTGCGTATATCTCTTTCTTGTCCTGCTGTACTGAGATCTGTCCTCTGTGTCCTCTGATTAAGTTGCCATCACCTGTACCAACCTCTGAGTGAGTTGCCATGAAGGACAACACTTGAAACATAATGCCAACAATCTCCCCCTTTGGACTTGATGGCAACCACCACACCAATTCACTCTCCCCCTTTGACATCAAGGGCAAAGGGCGTACCAAGATATTCTCTTCTTTGGTATACCTTCTACTGGCCATACTGCTGTCCATACTCCCCCTGAGTACATGCTGAAGATTCTGATTTGGCTCCCCCTTTGTATATGCCAAAGTGTACCAATCTATCCATGCTCCCCCTGAGCTGATGCAGGATCTAAGACCAGCCATTCAGATCTGTACCATAAGCATCAACCTGAAATACTATTCCTTTGATCAAACAACAAGATGTATCATTTAGTTTCATCAATCCATAATGCCAACAATGAATTATTTGAAGTATATGCTCCCCCTGAGTGTGAGCCAACCATGACTGAACCATTTCCTGAGTCTGTTCTGCTGCCCCCTGAGCCTGAGCCAACCATGACGAAACTTGGGTTTGTTCTGCTGCCCTTTCTCCATATACGCGACTTTGCAGCCTGTAACTCGCGTATATACGCGACTTGTCTTCATTATATCAGCGTATGCAGGATGGAATACTGAATTTCATCACTTTCAGATTCCCCTGTGTCTGTTATGTCAGCTGACTGAGTTATGCCACACCTTTCTGTCTCTGTCTTCTTCAATTCCTGCAACTGTGATGATGTATGGTCCTCTTGTCTTGAATTTTGAAATCTTCTCCTGCATTCCCTTGCTTTATGCCCATAGTTGTTGCATGTATAACACCTTACATTTTTCATGTTCCTTCTATCACAATCAATTGCTTTGTGTCCATATGCATTGCAGGCAAAGCAATACCCTCTGAAATACCTGGGATGTGATGATCTTTCTTGAACCATTCTACTTCTACATCTGGCTACAACATGTCCAAGATTATGACATACATAACATTCAACATTATTCAGTGGAGGAAATAACCGTCTATCACGTCCATAGTTAGGAGTAAAGGATCTTCCTTGAGGAATTTCTTTCCTTGGTTGTTCCTTGAGCATTTCAGATTTCTCATTAGAGTTTCTTGCCTCACCTTGTGAACTAGATTCACCTTCAACATATTCATGAAAACCAAGACCAGTCTTGATAGCAGGAGATCTTTGACTATTAAGAATATCATCCAAGACTTTAGAACTATCTTGAAATCGTAAAAGCTTATCCTTTTCTTCTAGTTTACCTTTCAAGATATTTACCTCAACTTGATGTTGTTCTTCCTTTTTCAGATACTGTTTCCTTAGGTCTTCTTCAACTTTTCTCCCTTCTTCCACTTGTCGCTTTAGTTTAATCACTTCATGTTCTTGATCTTCAAGATCTTCTTTTAGAGAGAGGATCTTTGATTCAAGTCTCTGAATAGTTGTGCTCTGATCTTTTGCTATATCCTGCAATTTCTCCCTTACCCTGGTTTCTGTCTCCAATTGCTCTTTTAATTTGGCAACTTCTTCAGTTTCTGCATTCTTATTTTCATGTGCCATGAAACTCTTAATATCTTCGCTATTATTGGATGAAGCATTCTTCTTTTCATGTGCCATGAGACTTCTAATATCTTCACTATCATTGAATGAACTTTTAATATGGGTATAATAGCTTCCACCATCTTCTTCAGATATCTTGCCTTTGTTATGAGGGCATCTAGCAGCATAGTGACCAACTATACCACATAGAAAATATTTGAAAGGTAGCTTACCTTTGAACCGTCCAGTTCCCCGTTCAAGATTCTTGACAAAATTTACCTCATCTTCTTCCTCTGACACTTCGAATGCGGCCTCTGGTGGTACCTCTTGTCGCATTTCAAAAGCAGTTAAGATCTCGTGAAGCTGTGACATGGTGATTTTCTGCACATTCTCCTTTTCTTCTATGGCAGATACTTTAGAATCAAATTTATTAGACAGAGATCTCAAAACCTTTTCAACTAAGACGACTTCCTCAAATTCTTCACCCAGATCCCTCATACAATTCACAATCTCATCCATATGCAGGAAATAATTGGCTATGCTTTCATTACTACGCATCTTAAGAGTTTCATATCGGATTCTGAGAGTTTGAAGCTTTACTCTTTTTACCTGATCATCTCCTTCGTAGCTTGTGACGATTTTGTCCCATATTTCCTTAGCTGATTTGAAATGCATGATCTTCATAAATTCTTATTGAGTCAAACTACTCAATAGGACAGTAACAGCTTTGGCATTGAGCTCATATTTCTTTTTCTCTGTTGGATCTGTAGGGGTTGTTGATGGAAATTTGTATCCTCCTTCTACGATTCCCCAAACTTCTACTCCAAGTGATTGTAGATATGCAGTGGTCCTTATCTTCCAGTGAGTAAAATTGTTCTCGTCAAAGACTGGTGGCGTGATGTGTGCCTCTCTTTCTTGATTAGCCATTCTGATGGATCTCTTCCTTCAACCGATCAAGCTTCCTCTGAAGGACCTTGCTCCGATACCAATTGTTGGAAATAATACTGAGATGGGGGGGTGAATCAGTATTATCAGATCAGATAAAACTTTTCAATTTCATACTCAGAAACATATACGTGACTTCAGTTAAGTGAACCCGCGTGTACACGCGACTGTGTCTAATGCAACTAGCGTATACTCAGAGATCTTATAATTCAATTAGCTTAATCTTCAGTAAATGCATCAGAACATTATTAAGCAATTTAACAGTAAACAGGTGCAGTATAACAGAACAGAACATCACACAAGAGCCACACACATGAACACCATGATATAAGGTGGAAACCCAATGTGGGTGAAAACCACCTGCTGCAATTCATCTCTTTCTTCTTTAATGAGAAACTTCTTTTACAATGTACTGGTGCAGTCCTTTACCAGTACGCAGGCTACAACCTGCAGAGGGCTACAACCCTCTCTCGTTTTCCAACTACTTCTGGAAGGGAGCTACAACCCCCTCAGCTCTTGTACTAGCTGATCCATTTACTAGTACGTAGGTGCTAACCCTACAACCTTCAGGGACCACGTTTCATCAATTTTCAGACTGGATCCAAGAGTACAAAACAAACATTACTGCAATACAATCATCAACTTATACTTGCATATTAAACAACCCAATACTGAATCACTGAAACCCTATCATCAAGAACATAGAACCCAAACCAGAGTCCAGAACTCTGCAACAACCACCAGAATCAGCAGCAACCTGAAATATCAAACCTTATCATGCATACGCTACTTCACTGTACCAGAACCGCGTGTATACGCGCTTTCACCAAAGGAAACCCGCGTGCAGATCTAGAAATAGATTCTTATGCCTTCGCTGTCAGATCCGACCCTTGCCAAACGTCCCGAACAGATAACCAGCAATACCAGATCCTCTCACTGCGTCAGACACACAATGCATATTTCTTTGCCTCGTGATCTTCTACTTATATAGCCTTAGGCCTTGTTCAATACCAAGAGCCAAAACCATAGAAACACAATACCATCAACCTCGAAACTAGGGATCAACACGTCCGTCGAGACATTATGGTCCAAAACCATAGGCACAACTTCCAAGGTCTAACTGCCACGGACCAAAGGTACTTTTCACATGTACGCGCTTTTACTGAAGCCAACCTCTGTGTACACGCTGATTCTCCTTGCTGAACCTGCATATATCTCTTTCTTGTCCTGCTGTACTGAGATCTGTCCTCTGTGTCCTCTGATTAAGTTGCCATCACCTGTACCAACCTCTGAGCACCTGTACCAACCTCTGAGTGAGTTGCCATCAAGGACAACACTTGAAACATAATGCCAACATAGAGTTACTCCCAGCCACTTCCGAAGAGGAGAAACATTTGTTGTACTTAGCTCAGCTAGATGAGAATCGACGTGATGCTACACTAGGAATCAAAACTCAATGCGAAATGAATTAAAGCTCAGTATGATCGAAATGTTACACCTCGTAATTTTTCGGAATGAGACCTATTCTTACCATACGATCAAGTAAAAAATAGGCTAGGTGCTAGAAAATTTGTACCTATGTGGCATGGTCCTTTCATTGTTAAGCGAAAACTGGCAAAAGGGGCCTATGAATTGGTAGATTTTGATGGTGTATCTTTAGGTAAAGCCAGAAATGGTCTTTATCTGAAGAGATATTATACTTAAATCTAGGTGTGGAGATTTTAGTTAGATTAGTTTTCTTTCTAGCTGGTGTGTTTTAGATTAGAAAAGTGTGCTTAGTTTTAGGGAGTGATTTTATCATTATTCCTGCTTATCTTGATATTGCAGATGTTGATGTCTCTTCAAACATATATTGGTTTCGCTAATGGTTCTTGTCATAATACATGGAACATTTCTTCCGTAGCCTGGGTTATCTATTCACCCTCTGATGATTTGGTATCTATGCATGGGGTAAGCCTCGGTCAAACAACAAATAACATTGCAGAGTATATTGTAGTAATGAGTTATTATATGAATCCATCTCATTTGGGATTTGGAGTTTGATTGTGAGGTTAAATTCTGAACTCGTTGTATTGTAGCTTAATAGAGTTTATGCCATTAGAAATCCAATGTTGTTAAGATTATTTTTGAGATTTCATCTCTTGGACCGTGAATTTCACTATATTGAATATCAACATATTCCAAGATATTTAAATACATTAGCTGATGCAATTGCTTCTCGAATGTTAAATAGACATTTGCAATAACGAATAGTAAATTTAAAAGCATTCCATAACATGTTTTACAAGATAGCCAGTAATAGTGATATAGCATAGCATATCAGTGCGTCAAATATACATCGTCTTCGATCATAGGTTGAAAAAAACCTTATTATTGGCAAAAATGATAGTACAAAAAGAAAAAATGTCATGTGAGTCTACAAAAGGTGACCATCCTATCACTGGTGATGATCACGATAAGAAACCACTGCTCAGGCCACCCTACAAAGGAACCTCCTGAAAGGTCCTCGGACCCCAATCACATAGCACTGTAACCTAAGAGGAATGTCATCTATGCTAGTCTCTAGAATATCTACTGTCAAATGCTCTAGATGGTTTTCCAACTTGGTCAGGGTCTCTGTAGTTTCATCCCGTGGGGCCGGTATTGCTACAGCTGGGTGTCTCCTCTCATAGGGCCGGAGAGTGGCTGGTTGCCGTGGACCTACATCTGCATTTAAAACTTTTTACTATTAGTTTTGGACGATTTAAAAAACAAAAAAAAAATAAAACTTAGAAAATGTTGAGAATGATTTTACCTGAGTCATCCCACTGCTCTCTTGGTGGAAGAGTCATGTCTGGGTCACCACGATAATCCATCCCAGTGTAAGGAAAATCTTGAATCATGAAAAGTTGGTTCTCCAACAAACGAAAATACTGAGGATGAAATCAAACAACCTCTGAACCCTCCTCAGGATGACGGGCCATAACTGCAACCCAACGCATCAGCTTGGGCTCTCGGGGAAGTCCAGCTCCAACGGAAAGATGTTGTGGGACCAACATCGAGACCCTCTCTAGACCAAAGCTCACAACTAAGAAACCATATCCAATGTTTTTTAGTTGTTCGTTCTCTGCTCTAGTCAGTAAACCTTTTACATTAGCCAACACAGCTTCGCACCAGTTGAAGATGGTGCCTTGATAACAGTCTACTGCCATTCGCATTTGGGATCCGATGGCTACATGCAGTGCTGCGCTTCCACAGAGTCTGGTGATAGTAAATGCAATCACTTTGAGTTCAAGACGGGATATGGTTTTGATATCAATCGCTTTGTCCTTTGTTTGGTCATTACAAAACTCTAGTCGGAGACTATCGACAGACTGGCCACCTGGCCTAGTCCCGAATAGAGTCAATTGTTCACCTCTCTTGGGAAAACCAGTCAAGAAGTAAATGTCCTCTGGCTCCATTTCGAGCTAGTGGCCACCAATAATGAAACACTAGTCCTGTATATTCCATCTGTCCACCAGCCACTACAAAAAGTCTACTTGGGCCCTCATGCTAGGTATAGCCCAAAATTTAAATAGCCCGCATGCCTTCAATGCATCTATTGCAGGTTGATGATTAATTGCGACAAGGTCCACATCTTCATGCTCCCGTTCCCGCCAACTGAGCATTGTGTATATCCTACTTTGTAAAAAAGGTGGATTAGGACATTTTAATTCAATGTTTTTGGGCAGAAATTGAAAAAAATTGAAGTTGTAAAACATATGTCGCAGGGTCCGCACTCTCCAGTTAGGGACAATGCGTAGGTCCGCACTCTACCCAAGCAGCAGGTGGGGGCCCCTGGCTCTTTTCTCTGTAGGAAAAAGTTGGGGTTCACAAGTTTTGCATGTTGCGCCTGCGGACCCCCGCGAGCGGTCTTTTAAACAATTTTTTCTCTTAAAAACCAAAATGGAAGCCCAAAAAAAAAATTCAAATGGTTGAAATGAAAGATTAAAGTGATGTGGATTACCTGGAGGTGACGATTTTCAATTCCAACGGACAGATTTTCTGCAATCTTCACAGGAAGCTTCTTACCCAAAAGCTCTCTTTTCTCACTCTGAAGTCAAACAGTAAAAATGAATTTACAAAAGCCCTTTTTATAAGATTTTTTGAATAAATGAATTTTTAATTTGTTTATTTTTTACTTTAAAAAGGTAACTTTTTGATGCATTTTTATTTATTTTAAACATGTATGAGTAATGTTTGATTTTTTGTGCAGAATATCGATTTTTTCAGGAAAAAATGATCATTTTCGACAAAAAACATTTGAGTCCTCTTTAAGCTCCTTTCGACTCGTAAAATATGAAAAGACTGCCGAGTTTTTCTCTTTAAGCTCGTTAAAATAGAATTAAAAAGATGGTCCACTTACAACTCTTTTATGACCGTATAAACATGAAAATATTGTTGGGCTTTTGTCGTTTCAAGTTCGATATTGGTTATAAAACGACGTGTCGCGGATCGAAGACACTAATTATGAAAAGTACTCCTTGATCGTAATGGTCAAGCGGTTCTCTCAAGTATTATTTTATACTTTTTCGGTTTTGGGAGACACAAATTTATGAAAAAGGACAACCATGGAGTTTTCTTAAGTTTTTCTTCTGACTCCCTAAAATTGAAAAACGTCGAGTTTCTCCTATACTAGACTCGTTGAAATTTAATAGTAAAGGACCTGTTCAATTTCAAATAGGAACTGATCACTCCTTCTTAGGGTATGAATTTTAAACTAAGTTGGACTCATCCGAAGGATGAGCTTATAACCAAGCAAATGTTATCCTCCTCAAGCTTGTCAAGAATAAAGAGGTACTTGCCAGAAATGGTGGGGGAAAAGAGAGAAAAATGAACCTGTTTGTTATACTTTGTGTCCTAGAAAAGCATTCCCTCACAGTTAATCAAACCATATTGAAAGTCTTCAGCCAATTTCTGGGTCCTTGGAGAGATCTTTCCAATAGACTACGACGACAAAGATGATTTTTTTGACAGAAAAATTGCTGGCGGTAGATTTACCAAAAAGCATCGTTTAGGGCCTCAAAACGGCTCCGGAAGTTTAGGACCTGAAAAACTGCTAAAAATAGTAAACTATGTTATAATTAAGGAAACTAAAAAACTGAAAGAGACAGTTGTGGGGGTCCAAATGGGATACGTGGGTGGCCACCAACATCCACCTGGATCAAAAATACTTCAAAATTTTTGGAAGCAAATGTTACATCAAAAGGACTGATGAAAACCTTGGCAAGTTTGAACCTAGAGTATATGAAGGCATTCTCCTTGGTTACTCTTCCCAAAGAAAAGGTTATAAGTGTTACAATAAAAGACTTGAAAAAATTGTTGAAAGTATTGATGTAGTGCTTGATGAAGAAGGAAACAATCCAAGGCAGGTAAAATCTGAATATTTTGAAGATGATGAGGACTATCCTTCAACATCAAATCATACTTATGATGAAGAAGAAACCATGAGTCAAAACTTTGCTTTGGTGATGGAGAAAGAATTTGAAATGTCCTTACTTGGTGAGCTCTCATATTTTCTTGGTTTACAAGTCCAACAAAACAAATATGGTATTTTTCTATCACAAACCAAGCATCTCAAGCGGATCTTGAAGAAACATGGGATGGAGGATTTGAAACCAGTATGTACCCCTATGGTAACAGGATGCAACCTCATCGCAAATGATGAATCAACAATGGTACATCAACTAACCTATAGATCCATGATTGGTAGTCTGCTCTTTTTGACAGGTACCCGACCAGACATCATGCATGCAGTGGGAATAGTTGGAAGATTCCAGGCAAATCCAAAGGAAGCACACCTTCAAGTAGTTAAGAGGATTTTCAAATATCTTAAAGGAACACAAAATTATGGCTTATGGTATCCTAGAGATATAGATCTCACACTTCATGCATATATAGATGCAGATTGGGTAGGAAGCATGGATGATAGAAAAAGCACTAGTGGTGGTGCATTCTTTATGGGTTCCAGATTAGTATCTTCGTTCAGCAAGAAACAAAGCTAAATTGCATTATCTACAGTTGAAGCAGAATATGTGGCTGCTTCATCTTGCTGCACACAACTCCTTTGGATGATGCAAACATTGCAAGACAATCAAATCACTTGTACTCCACCTATCTCCATTTTTTGTGATAATACAAGTGAAATCAATATTTCAAAGAATACAGTCATGAATTCAAAGACCAAGCACATACCTATCAAATATCATTTTCTCTGGGAACAAGTGCTTGAACAAGAGGTCAAATTGGAGTATGTTCCGTCCAAGGAACAGGTTGCTGATATACTCACCAAACCACTGTCCAGGGAGACATTTGAATGTCTCAGACAGAAGCTGGGAGTAGTCAATGCATCATCTTACTGTTGAAATTATCAGTTTTAGAGAACAATGGTTGTACGCGAGTTTCATGAAGTGTATCCGCGTACATACGCAGGTGTCTGTGGACACAGTCACGTATATTATGGTTTGAAGACAAACAGTGGGGCCATACTCAGGATGAAAAGAGTCTGATATGGGTCTGACAGAGACCATCTGGCAAAGGTTCAAGGGGAGCACATACTTCTAATACTGCATTGTTGGCATTATTTTAGAAGATCTTAGTTCATTTTCTTTTAGGTAGAACAGGTGCAAAAGGAGATCATGGTTGCTGGTCTTGATGATGATTGACAGATGTTGCTGATGTTAGTTGCTGATGACTATCATAGTCTTGTCTCGCATATTTAGTCTCTATGTCATGTATTTGCTTTATTTTCAATGTCATGTAACGACCTATCTTGGTATCCCCACTATGCCTGGAATGGATGATGTGATTTTCTTGTTTTATCATGTGTAAACTTTTTGTGTATCCCCACTTGGTTGGGTGGATGAGTCCTTGGTATTTAGTCCTTGGTATTTGAACCTATGGTTTCGGACCGTGGTATTGAGTAAGGCGACTATTAAAGGGGAAGGAGATCATTAGGCAAAGGCATTCACTCAAGCATTTAATACCTTATGAAGAGCAAGATCTAGAATACTGGTCATTGGGTGATCGTGCATAGCTAGATCTAAACCAAGGAGGAACTTGAGTGCTAGAAGGTTCAACATAGCAAAGGCATGTATACAGGGTGGTTTAGTAAGTCAAAAGAGTGTAAACACTGGTTGGCCTTAATAAAGAAGCGTATGCATGCAGTTTTTACATATTGAAGTAGCTCTGAAAATTTATGAAACGTGGTCCCTGAAAGGAAAGAGAAGGTTGTAGCCTTCTGTAGGTCAACACCTACATGCTAGTACATCAGCTAGTACAAGAGCTAAGGGGGTTGTAGCTCCCTTCTAAGAGAAGCTGGAGAACGAGAGAAGGTTGTAGCCTTCTACAGGTAGAATCCTACATACTGGTATAAGACTACACCAGTACAGAAATATTGGAAAACGAAGTTTCTTGTTAAAAGAAGATAGAGACGAATTGCAACAAGTGGTTTTCACCTACATTGCATTTCCACCTTATATCTTGTGTCCATGTGTGTGATGATCTGTTCTATTTTACTGCACTTGTTTACTGTTCTTATGGTTAATGAAGTTCTGATGCACTGATTAAAGATCAACATTTAATGAATCATAAGTTTACTTATATATGCTGGTTTCTTTAGACACAGTAGTGTATATACGCAGTTTCCCATAACTGAAGTAGCGTATACAAATCTGATTGTGAAATGAAAAAAATTGATTTCATAATACTGATTCACCCCCCCCTCTCAGTATTATTTCCAACAGGGGGGAAAAGCACCAAAAGAAACCTAGCGAGAACAGGCTACCAGGTCATAATAGCTTCGAGATTTTAGAAGAAGAGAGGGGAGATAATGGAAAGAATAAGGAACCGGAGGACATTCATACAGGGAAAGAAAAATAGGATAACATGGATATCATACAGGTAAACAATGAACTAAAGGAGGAACCATCAAGCACTATGGGACTTGGAAAGGATCAGGAGATGACTCCAAGTGAAGTAGGAACGGAGGACCAAGACCTATAGGAGATTCTGGAAAGGGAGAACCTTGAACTAGAAAAGTTCCTAGAACAGGGAACTAACAAAGGGATTGACTCTCTGCCTCAAGAGGAGTTTGATAGAGTACAACAACTATTCCTCCGAAGGTCTCAAACAAAGGCTGCAGGTGTCAAAAGGAACTATGACAACCAGGAGAATAAAGGGGTCAAACCAATGGAGATTACATCAAGACACTCCACCAAAAACCCAGGCAAGAAAAGAGGAAGAAGGAGACAGAATGATCTCCTGTCAGAATGTGGGAAACTCCTTATTAATTCAGGTAAGATGAAAGATATCACTAGTTACTCTTTCACTAACACATCATTATGAAGCTCACAACATGGAACATTAGGGGGCTTGGTAGTAAAAGAAAACGAAGAAATCTCAGTAACAAAATAAAACAAGAAAAGATGAACATGATGTTTATTCAAGAAACAAAATGCTCAGTAGAGAGGATTAGAGAAATACATATCAAATGGATCAACAACTATGAGTACCTTGAAGTCAAAGAAAATAACATAGCGGGGGGAATTCTCACCCTATGGAATCGTTAGAAATTTGAGATCATGGATGCTGAGGTAACCGGAAACGACCTTTCAATGGTAATACAACCATTGGGGGACAAGGATTATTACTTAATCACAAATGTCTATGGTCCTCAACTTCTAGAAGACAAAATTAGGCTCCTCACCTCTCTGGAGGAATTGAGAGAGAGACACTTAGTTATCCCCTGGATTATGGTAGGGGACTTTAACATGATCAGATCTCTCATAGAGAAGAAAGGAGGAAGCACATTGTTGGGATGAGACTCACTTGTGTTCTAGAACTTCTTAGACAACGTGAGACTGGTGAATATGGACACAAATAATGGCACCTTCACTTGGAATAACAGGAGACAGAGCAGTTCCCAAGTTGCCTTGAAATTAGATAGATTCATAATCTCGGAGCATATCCTACTCTCTGCTCACACTATGACAACCTGGATCGTTCCTTTTGGAGGCTCAAACCACTGGCACATCCAGTTGGAAGCTTCTTCCATTGGAACCCCGAGAAGCAGACCTTTTAGGTTCGAAAATGCCTGGCTAACTCATCCTGACTTCATCACTAATATTGGAAATTGGTGGGTGGAAGACATGCCCACCCAAGGCACAAAAATGTTCCTCCTGTATTAGAGACTCAAACATATCAAACAAAGGCTCAAAGAATGGAAGGGAAATGAGTTTCGCAACATTTTTGAAGCCAAAAGAGAAGTGGAAAGAAAATTACAAGAAACTAATCAAATTCTCATCACGGAAGGATTCACAGAGGAATGGAAAATGCAGACAGACTCTCTACAACAAGAATGGGCAATAGATGTTAGTAGGAGGAAATCTTTTGGAGATAGAAATCAAAAGTACAATGGATCAAAGAAGGGGAGAGAAATACAAGGTTCTTCCACAAGTCTACCACGAAACACAAGGCTCATAATAGGATCACAAAACTTATAGATCCTCAAGGGAAAGAGCTAAACACTCACAAGGAAATGGAATCTGTTCTAGTACAACATTTTCAAAGCATAGTAGAGGAAACCATTGCAGACAAATCTCAATTCATTAAGAGCTTCACAGAGAATATTCCAAAACCGGTGACTAGGGAAGATAATTACAATCTCAACAGGCCAGTAATAGAGGAAGAATTCAATGAAGTAATCAAAGAGATGCATAAAGGGAAAGCTCCAGGCCTAGATAGTTTCAATGTAGATTTCTTCAAAACATGTTGGGATACAGTCAAACCTGATGTTCTTGATGTAGTGGAGGACCTTAGAAAATAAAGAACAGTTCTTAGAGGGATTAACGAATCCTTCATAGCATTGATCCCTAAACAGGAAAAATCCATGACACCAGACATATTTAGACCCATAGCTTTATTCAATGTGGTGTACAAAATCATATCCAAAGTTATTGCTAACAGACTCAAACCTATGCTTCCAACGCTCGTATCAGAGCATCAGACCGGATATGTGGAAGGTAGACAAATTCTCAAGAATATCATCCAAGCTCACAAAGTGATGCATTCCCTTAAGACCAATAAGCAAGTAGGTATGATAATACAACTGGACATAGCAAAAGCCTATGATAAGCTAAGTTGGCCCTATATAAGGGAAATTCTTAAAGCTTATGGCTTTCACCACAACTGGATAAAGTGGGTCATAGCCCTGGTAACCACAGCAAGTTGCTCAATCCTTCTCAATGGCTCTCCATCAAGAACCTTTAGGCCATCAAGGGGCGTTAGGCAAGGAGATCCTCTTTCCCCATTTCTCTTCATTCTCGTGCTGGAAGGATTGGGCAGAATGATCAATTCAGCTAAGGAGGAAGGAAGAATTGAGGGACTAAAACTCACTCAGAATGGGGACACATTAACTCATCAACAATTTGTGGATGACACTGTGCTGCAGGGCACACCCACAGTCAAGGAAGCCAAAGCCTTCAAACAAATCCTGCATGATTTCGCAATGGCTGCTAGCATGGAGGTAAGCCTCACAAAATCAAAAGTTTTCTTTTTAAATATGGATATTTCTATTCAAAGCCATATCTACAGAATTCTTGGATTTCAAAGAGACCATCTTCCCTCAAAATATCTGGGAATTCCTCTCACTAACAAACCCTTAAGTAAGGAAGTTTAGGATTTAGTCACAAATAAACTGAAGGACAAAGTTAACAACTGGACTAGCAGATCTTTGAATTTGGCAGGAAGGTTAATTCAAAGGCTGTACTACAAACCCTTCTAGTTGTCATGTTTTCAGCCATTCCTGTCCCAAAAGGAGTTTTACAGTAGATCAGGAATATTCAAAGAAACTTTCTTTTGGGTAAAGGGGAAGACAAAAGTAAAAGGGCCCCGGTTGCATGGGACAAGCTTTGCATACCTAAAACACAAGTTGGTTTAGGTCTCGAGGACCCGGACACCCTAAGCAAAGTCTTGGGGGCAAAACTATGGTGGAGATGGCTAAAGGAAATGCACAACCCATGGGCTAAGCTTTGGAAACAAAAATATGCAATGGATTGGTAGGAAAAGGACCACATTTGGATGACAAGACACATTAGGGGTTCCCACATTTGGAACAATGCATGGAAAAACAGAGCCTTAGTTCATAATCATAACTTCTGGGAGATCAAAAATGGGAATTTAGCCTGGTATTAGGAGGCGAACTGGCAATAGGAACATAACCTCTGCAGAGAAGGTCTAGACATCATCAAAAATGACACCATTAACAAAGGACTAAAAAGGGTAAGTGACTTTTGGGACCAGTCAAGAGACAAAGGGAAATGGAGAATTTGGAAGGTACCAGAATACAGTGAAGAGACCCCTCTGAAAGCCCAAGCCAAAGTTCTTGAAAAGATTATGGAAAAGAGGCAAATTTTGACTTCAACCTCGAATGATCTACTAAGATGGGGTAGAAACAATGAGGGCATCCTCAACCTCAAAGAAGCCAAAAGAATAGTCACTGGACCTGACCATCCATACCCTGACAAGACTTGGAAAGACCTTTGGAGCAACCCACACTGGATGAAGATCAAACTGTTCATGTGGATAGTTCAACACAAAAAGATTCTGACTTGGGAAAATCTTAGGAAAAGAGGTTTTGTTGGCCCTTCCAAATGCCAATTATGTGGTTTGCAGGAGGAGACCATGGATCACCTTCTCAACCTCTGCTCGTTCACCTCCTCCATATGGAATTGGGTAGCATCTATCTTCAACCACACAGTTAGGAGGGAAAATGACATTACTGTAACTTTAAAGAATTGGAGGAAAGACTTCTCGGATAATGAGACAGTCAATTTAGCTTTGACACTGACTCTAGGTTTTTTAATCTAGGATGTTTGCAAAGAACGTAACAAAAGGATCTTCAAAGCTAAATCTGGTTCAACTCAAAGCATCATGGCTTAGATCCTAAAACAACTCAAAGAAATAGTAAATTCCCTTCTGAAGCAACCTCCTGAGAAACCCTCTAGTCAAAGGGATGCTCATATTCTTGAACAGTTGGGACTCCAATCTTATGTCCCCCCAAGCACCAAAAAGAAAGCAAGGCACACATCAGATCGAAAGGCTTTTTCGCAACCCCCTCCCCATGGCTTCCTGAAATTCAACATAGATGGAGCTTCAAAAGGAAACCCAGGGGATGCTGGTTATAGAGGAGTTATAAGAGATGAAGAGGGCAATATCAAAGTCATCTTTCATAGTCATTTGGGGAGGGAAACCAACAATATGGTAGAACTCATGGCCATTGAGCAAGGCTTAGAAATCCTGATGGACTACAATTTACATAATACAATCATAGAGGCAGACTCAGAATTAACGATTAATTCAGTCAAAAGGTTAAGTACTGGCACAACACCAAACAAAGTTTCAAACCACTAGAGACTTTTGCAAGTATATCATCGAATTCAATCTCACCTAATAATACTTAGAACTCTAATCTTTGTACACGTGCGCAGAGAAGCCAATAGAATGGTAGACTAACTTGCTAATGAAGGGTTGACTGATACAAGAGAAAATAAGTGCTGCTCATGCGAATTGGTTCAGGCAGGACAACTGCATGAGGACCATAGCACTCTCGCTCGCACAGACAGGGAGCATTATCAGTACATGAAGGGGAAACAACCAACAGAACACTAATATGATGGATGTTAAGGGTTTAACCAACAGACGACAGAGGTATTGTAGGCAGAGGAGAAAGAGCACAAAACCAGAACATGGTGGTTTTGCTATAATAAACATGGTTATCAGACGTCCACTTAACCAGAAGTGGTCTTTGAGAAAATATTTTGATGCCACAAACTGTGGGACACGTGGCTCTAGGAAGATAAAGAATACCACCATCATCGGGTGGGTATTCCTCGCTCTTCTCTCTGGCTCGATATCCCTAACAGCTCTTGGATCTTGTGGTAGCAAATCTAGGGCTGAGGTTTGTCGTGCTTGTTGGTGGGACCGTGATATTTTTGCTACAGTTTCTGTGGTTATCGAGCATCTGCATTACCACAAGTGGGTTTTTAGAAATGCCTCCAAGGCCACTAACCATGCAACACATGGCTCCAAGAAGAGTGAGAATACTGCCTTCATTGGGCGGGTATTCCTCGCGCATCTTTTCGGCCCGATTTCCTTCACAACCATAGGATCTTGTGGAAGAAGATCTAAGACTAAGGTTTGTCGTGATTGTTATGGGGTTCTAATTTTCTCTCTTTTAAGTTCTCGGGTGGATCTATTGCTTGACGGTGTCTATTTCACGATCGGGTCCACTCATTGTCTTTGTTGGTCGTACGGTTTTGTGGGCCCTTAGCTTGGTTCTTGAGCATTTGGCTCAGCTCCCCTACATAGAGCGTATGTCAACTCTTTGAAATTCTATATTTTATGTAACCATTTTGTAGCTACATATGAATAGAAGGTCCGTTTCTTGCTTGAGCTAAAAAAAAAATTGTTTTTAATTTATTTAGGACATGAATTTATAGTATTTAATTTCTTTTTTAATTAGTTAATTTTTTTTTTTTAATCTAATAATTCTGATTCAATTGTATATGCAATTACTAAATACTTTTTTTTCTTTTTTCAATTTAATTGAGCCCAAATGTATTAAATCTATTTAGGATATGCATTTATGGTATTCAATTTCTTTTAATTAGTTGATGTTTTAGATTTAGTAATATTGATTCAATTTGATATGTGTAAACTTTTTCTATGGGATAAATTCACGGAAAATTAAAGTTTAATGATTAAATAATTAGTTAGTATAACTTAATGGTTAACTCTTTTTTCAAGTATATTTATTTAAATTGACATGCATTATCATCTTTAAATTCGCATTATGACAAATATATATAAATGTTTAATAAATTCCTAAAGATTATTTGTTTACTAACTATATTTGATTTCTTTTAAATGAATGAGCTACTAAAACTATTTTGGGATAAATATGGATTAAATGGCATCAAACAATCAATTAAAACAGTTAATATTTTTAATAAGTTTATATGATTTAAATAAATCTATTTATAACTCTTTATGTTTATAAATAAAATTATTAATTTTAATAAAAATATTTTGAATTAAAAAGAAATATTAATGAAGAACCTAACCTAAGCAAAATTAAAAACAAAAGGGAAGGGAACAAAGGGGAATTCAAACAATACAACAGTCGAGGGAATAAAACAAGAAAGGAAACAAATAGAACAAAGAAGGATAAAAAAAGGGAGGGGGGGGGGGGGGGGGGGGTGGGCAGCGGGCGAAGGGGGCGAGGTGAGGGCTAGGAGGAGAGAGTAGGGATCCAACAACTGCTAATCTTCCATCTATCATCCCTATTGAGATTGCTCAGCCTTCATTCAATTTCTATGGCCTCCCTAAATTTACGGTGGTGAAAATGAGCAATATTAGCAATAACCTTGGTCTCGTCAATATATATATGATTCTTGGTCTTCTCTGCATGCTCTGCCAAGGATGAAGACTAAGCTATCCCATTCTTAATGTTAGTTGTGTGCTCATGAATCCTCTGATAAATAGAGTGCCCTGTTTCACCAACATAAGGGCTCCCACAAGAACAAGGAACAACATAGACCCCTTTCATATCTTCGGGGTCTACAGTGTCATTTACAGGTCTAAGGGAGCCACGAATGGTGTTAAGGGGTCTAAAGGTTGACATAACGTTATGCTTCCTAAGGATCCTAACAGTCTTGCTAGTGGTCCCATGTATGAAAGAGAGATGCACACCTGAAATTCGATCTTTAGGATCTTCCTTAACCTTGGGACCACTCCTTGCTCTAAGGAAAGCTTTTAGACATTGCTGCCTACTATATCCATTATTAAAAGAAACATCAAGGAGATGGAATTTCTCTTTTCCTAGGTACATTTCATCGGAGATTCTCAATGCACGAGTGGCAAGTGTGTTGAGAACACCCAGCTTTTTAGGGAAATGATGAGAGCTGACATAAGGATACTACTCGGTATGGGTTTCCTTCTGTAATACCTGGTGGGAGAAAGAACCTTTGTCCTTTTTCAAAATGAGAACATCAAGGAAAGGGAGGCACCCTTGATGTTTTTTAATATCAATTTTGTTTAAAATTTAGCAAGGATTTGTTGGAATAATAGGTTTGAACAATATAACAATCATAGACTATTTGATAGATATAATAGCTCTTAATTGTCTTATGTTTAATATTTTATATTCGTGATCATATGTGATTTGTTTGTTTGTATTATTGAGGAGATTGTTAGCTTAATTTGACACATTTAGTCCAACTAAAATATCTCATAGCCTAGTGCTTGGTTGATGTTTTTTCTCAACTAGTTAATTGTGTGGCTAAGATATATTAGGCTAATGCCTGATGTAGTTATATGTGTGCATTTTTTTTTAATATCAAAGGATTTAGATTATATTACTACAAGAAAAAACTTAATTACAACATAGATGGAATAGTTTGGCCTGCTGTTGGGGAGGCCAAACCAATAGCATAGAAGAAAAATTTCCATATTTCCCACATTGTTCCTGACCTAAGGTTTTGAGAATTTAAACCAGAAAAAAGGTTTTACATAGACAAAGTTACATAAATTGAGAGACAAAAATACATTCTGAAGCAAGTTGAAGTATAGAGTCTTAACATAGAGCGCTATCATTTTTCCTAAAGCTACACTTGAGTCGTCATTATATAAGGTTTTGAGTATGAGATGGAGAGGGAGATTCCTCTTCCTTGGCTGAAAAAGGTTGGGTATTAGGTAGAATTTTTTTAAGTTTGTCATGCATGGAATTTAACTTGCTATCTATGTTGTCCATTATGTCCAAGAGTTATAAAATGAAAATGAGAAGCTCTTGTTAGGTGTCAGCCTTGTCGGTAAGGACCTAGGCCATGAGCATCCTCATATGCCAGTACAGGTTGATATTATTCATGTAAGCATAGGTCCTCACCTAGGTCGAGTTTCTAGTATCGAGAATCCATGCTTGGGTTTCTTACTCCATATGATGATCTGGAATGAATTGTGTAACCTATCTAACCTATCCTTTGATGTTAGTCATAACTCACAACATTTTCTCTAGAATGAGATGTTGATAATGGTCCATGGTGGCTATGGTCGAATCTTAAGCATGGGAGGCATGTCGGTTAGTTGGGGTAGGGGAGGAGGGATAACTTGGTCTACCCCTATGTTATGTCACTATGGAGATGATGGTGTGACATCGAGTGATGACTAAGTGAGATGTAGGACATGCATAAAGGCAATTAATAGGGGGAATAAGTAAATGGTTGGTAATAATACACTAGAGAGAGGATGATCTTTCCAACTCAAACCAGGGGAGAGAATTAGAATTTTGAGGAGGCTGAGGTGAGGAAACCTACAAAAAAAATAGAGCCAAGCAGGGGAACAAAGAGGCAAGACTCAAAATTCCAAAATGGAGAAAGAAGAGAGGTCATGAAAAAGAGATAATCCTGAAATGAGTTGCAGGGGAATTGCAGGAGAAGGTCAAACCTGATTGACATGTATCGCTACAAAGGAGAACCGTGGAGGATAACTCAAAGCCAAGATCCTAAGGGGTTGATGGTGAGTGTGAATGTTAGGGATTTTATGGCACCGTTATGCTGGATTCATCAATTAAGCATCTAACACCATGGGAGAAGACACCATGTCTTAAAGGCTTTAAGATCTGGATGTATTTTTGGTCGAATGATCTAACAAAATATCCTTCACTTATTTAAATGATGGTGGTGTACTCGCTTGCATAAATTCATGACTGTGTACTTGAATTGAAGAGTGTGAGATCAATAGACCCATAGGTAACCAACCTCATTTCACATGAATGCCTCTGAGACCATAAATGCCACGTTATGTTGAGAATCAATATGGTGGCAATGGATATGCCTTGTAGACTGCAAAGTGTGGTTTGCCTACCTCCCTCTCATATGATTATTGAAAATCATGGTGTGTTGGATATATTATTATTGCGCACCCACCTTAGGGAATATATGCGTGCCATTATTCTTCATTAATAATTTTATTTTCATATCAGAGCTAGTAGATCTGGGTGAAAGTCCATCATGGGACAACCAATGAATATGTGAGAGGTGTGAAATAAATAGTTTCTTGTGTATTTTGTGAGTGAGTTTAGGCCTGCATGGCACTAGGCTTAACATAGATTCTATTGAATCTATTGCCACTAGGTGGCCGTCTGTGCACAAGTTCTCCATATATATTTTGATGTCCCTACACTAAAGACATATCAATACAATGTTAATAGTAATATCATATGACTCCTAAATTTGAAAAATAGGGTACATGTGGCATTTTTGAAGCATACAGATGGGCGTTAAGTTGAATCAGGATCATTAATTGGTATCATTAAGTTATAATGGTTGTAAATCTTTTTGAATTTTTTACTATATATAGATTTTTTTATTCTTCAACATTTCAGGTAAACTCAACACCCATCGTTAGGGAAAAAAGGAAATGTTTCTGAATTGGAAAAGGGGTTCGTGGATAATTATATAGGTAAAATAGGTGTCATGAATGTCAATATCAATGTTCAAATTTTCTTGATTGTTAGTTAATATTTTTGACCAAGATTAGGGATTAGACAAAAAAATTACATTAAAATAAAATAAATAGATTAAAATAAATAGATATTTAATAAGAATAAATTAGAGGAAAATTGGAGAGAAACATTGATAAAAGTTAAAAATATGCATGAAATTCTTCATCAAAAAACAAGCGTCATGAGATGGGATTGGTTGTGTAAGAGTGGTGTAAGAGAGATTTGAATAGTTTTTGGTCTCCATGTAGCCATTGACACTAAGATATTGGTTAGACAAGAAGGGAATATTCGGTATGCATTTATAATCTTAGACATATATGCTGAAGTGGATGGAGCCAGTGATGAGCAAGGGTCGGTCACATGCTTGTAGGTCAAATGGGTAAAGGTGATCTACTTTGGCCTTATGTTATTAAAGGACACAGTATGGATGTATGATTTAGGATATTGTTATTTAGTTAGGTTTGAGAGATTTAATCTAACTAAAATAACTCATAGTTTAGTGTTAAATTGAGATATTCTCTCAACTAGTTCATTGTGTGGTCAAGATAATATGTTTACCTTATACTAATGCTTGATGTATTTATATATGTGTGATTAATTATGTCTAATAGAATACAAAATATAATTATGTGTGCAATAATTCTATTTTGGTACCAGAGCTTGTATCTCTGGGTGTAACTCCCTCATGGGACAAAGGAGGAATATGTGGAAGGTGTGAAAAGTAATATTTTATTGGATCCCCCACATTGAATATGCCCCTTAGAGACTTGGATTCTATAGATTACATAGTTAATAGAAAATTATGTTACTTCATTTTTTTCTATGTTTCACAAACCTAGTGACCACTACCTTCACAAAATATTGGAAATTATAATATTTTTTGACTTTTAGTTACTTTATCTCTCTAAATTTAATAGAAAATGATGAAACGGGAAAACATAAGATTTTTTTACTTTTAGTTACCTTATCTCTATAATGTTAATAGAAAATTATCACGATTACATTCACACTTCTAAGGGACCACTTCTCGTGGGCTCAACCACGAAGCCTGTTGGCACTTTGAAGGCACCCCTTCTTGTTGGGAGTGCCCTAACAACACACCCGATCATCATCTATGCAAGACCCCTTGGAGAACATAATAAATTTATTTGTTAAAAATAAATATATAATTTTTAGGATTAGGTCAAGTAGTTCGTCTCACTACTACCAAAACATTGTAGATAAATCAATAGTGTCTATTTATAACAATGTTTATGCATTGAAAATCATCCTTGGAACTTAAAAAAAGAAAAATATCCATATTTTTCCCATAGTGTAAGGTTACACTTTACCAACCATCAATAATATAGAGAGGTAGAGGTCATATTAATCACTAATACTCATTTATTTTGTAAGATTACTAACTTAGTTATCATGTAATCAGGTCCCTTAATCTATTTCAATATAGGAATGTCACATAAGAAGTGAGTGATAACTTTCCCTTAAAACCAATTCCAAAACACATTTCATCTCAATTTTAAAAGATGATAGCATGTGTTCTTTTCATACTTATACATGAGCTAGATAAGTAAGACTGGAAATAAATTCCACCATCATGCCATGTGAAAACATTAAGATAGATCAACCTATTTGATTTCCTAGATTATGCTAAATAAGCTCCACTTATTAATTCTTGATATCGTAACCACAAAAGTATCATGCTTATATTTAAAAAATCACATATAAGTGTCCGAGTATTAACCTACCTATAACAAGGTAACTAAGGGAAGAATATGCCTCTCTTCATCAGTACATCTAATAAATATGATATTGATGGGCCTCTAAATTAGAAATAAATTAAGGCCCATGACTCTAAATTAGACATAAATTAAGTCCCATGCCTCTAAATTAGAAATAAATTAAGGCCCATCTAACCATTCTTCAACACATTAAAACTCTATTTTTTCATTAGATAATGTATTTTTAACATTAATATGTTCATCACGAAGGTTTATGGATAAATGCATATTTCACTAGTAGAGTATGAGAAATCAGTGACTAGATGACTAAAAGAGTTAAGCACCACAACTTTTCCATGTGAAATACTACAAAAAATGAGAAATCTTAAGTGATCAAACTAAACATGACTAACATAAAGGACTAATTTAGTCATGGGTTAAAATATATGACTAGATAATAAGTAATACAACTAGAAATGACTAATGTGAATGATTAATTTAGTCTACGAACAAAAATATGACTACCTAACAAATACTACAATAATATGAATTAGTCGTTTATGTTAATCATTTTAATTTTTTTCTTTATGTAATGTACTTAATTTATACATTTTTTTTACTAACATATTTATAGTTCCATAATAAGCCTTCAACATAGTGAAGTATATTTTTGTACTAATAATTTAAAAATTATCCTTGGTTTCCTTAACTTCATAAGAGAACTAGCTAATCATAGCTTTTGCAATGAAATTTTTTCTTGTTAGATGCACTTAGAAGTTCAAATACCATTGTTATGTTGTCAAATTTAGTCTACGTCTATGGTTTGAATTTGAGACACATCAACACATAATGCCCCAAATTCTATTAGGGGGGAACCTTTAGATTCTCCATACCTCCTAACTCTACGCGTTGGCTTATAGTTGAGGTATTCCATATGTTTTTTTTTCACTTCACATATTTCCTATGCAACGGACTTTATGTTTATATATATATATATATATATATATATATATATATATATATATATATATATAGATATAGATATAGATATATATAGATATATCTATATCTATATATATATATATATATATATATATATATATATATATATATATATATAGATATAGATATATATAGATATATCTATATCTATATATATATATATATATATATATATATATATATATATATATATATATATATATATATATATATATATATATATATATATATATATATATATATATATAGATGTATATATATATATTATTATTTATGTAGGGTCTCACTCCATCCATCCTATCCAAAGGATAGGTTTGTGCAAACCCCATTTTCAACTCGTGATGAATGAAACTTAAAGATGAAGTTAAATATTTTGTTGTCTAAACATTATACACTTGCTATATGTATGTGCACTCCTAATTAAGAATGATGGTCCTGATGCCCATGTGGCTTTTCCAACTGGTAACTCAACCATAGGGGAAGTCACTAGATTCACATGGCACACACGTTCTACTATCACAATTTCTTGAGCTAATCGAAAGGATAAGGTTTGTAGATGGAAAAATGTATATAGTTGATTTCCCTTTTCCCTACTCATTTTTGTTTGGCGTTCCTTTCTTCTACCACCAGGGATCAGACCTATAGAGGACTATATACAGTTTCAAACCTCAACCATTACACTTATACTTGTGTTAATTTTAATTACCATACAAGTGTCGTCTATGGTGGGTATTGTTTGATCAGAAAATTATCATCGACATAGTTGAATGAAATGGTGTTTAGAGGTAATACATTGTCTCATCATTGAAAACCTCAATACATTATCAATAGGAAGTTTCCATAATCATAAACTTATATTAACCTTGGACACAAATCCACAAGATGCACAACCAAGTCTTTTCATCATAAAAACAACCAAATGACAAATTTTCACCCACTACTAGGTTGTGCTTAGGCCTAGGCTAGCCCAATAGTGGACGGGAAAACAATCTACCCAAAGGTAGAATGTTTCCACTAAGATTGTGTACGATTCAATTGAGCCTTGACACCACTTGAGAAACAATAGCTCCCATAATTAGCTCTCACATTAAACTTACCATAAAATTTAAATAAAATATTTGATGAAAATTAATCTCCACATAAACCACTTTATTTACAAATCAGGATTACAAATTAATAAATCACAGGTTAAAAAAATAAATAAATTTAAAAGTGAAATTGTAAAAATTTTAAAAAGTGAAATCGTAAAAATTTCCATGTTTAAAAAAAAATGTATATCCTTCTTTCCCTCCGAAAGTGCATTTTTAGCGAGTGAGCTCGATTATTTGATGCTAATATGGTTTTGGATTCATCATTCTAATGGATAATTCGTAAGATACTACATTTTCCCTTGAACTAAATTTCAACACCCATCATTTGTCCTTAGCTTTGACCATGATGAAGAAGTTTATGAAAGCCCAATCATTTCTAACCAAGATCATGAAATCAAACAACACCCATTTATCATTGATATATTGGAATCGATCCCCAAACCCTTGGGCTTTCAACAATAAGGATTGAGCCTAGGAATGTTTTTCCCAGATCAAGACGATGAAGATCAAAAGTGCTGCAATGAAGAGACACTTTAGAGACTTAAGAGACGAAGTCGATGCCCCCCTGCAAATAATAATTTGATCCCACTACAAAATCCCACTGTTAAAATTTAGTTCAAGGGATCTGACTTGAAAACCCCTCTTCAATTTTGATAATATTGAAGATTTTTCCACCCGATGACAAGTTTTCCAGAGGTTAGTTGAAGTTAACCCTAAATCAAGAAAAATGAAAATTTTGTATTATATGTTAGATATATTTGCCTACTATTATACAAAAAAAATCTTAGGTCAAGTTATCGTTGCTTCTATTTCTACACAAAATTAGCTTTTTATGAGCATACTTCTATCTTAAGATAAAACTTAGGAATAACGTGCACACCAAATTTCATCTTTAGATAAGAGTGGTAAAAGGTAGAAAATGAATCATCGATATAAATAGAAAAGCTTGTAAATTATAGTTCTCATTTCAGAACATGAATTTTCTTATCTTCAAACATCTAAGTTTCATGTAAGTGTGTGAGTAAGCTGGGTATTTTTCACAGAAGAAAAAGCTGAAAAATTCATTGTCCAACATGGGGCACCAGAATGGAAAAAAATTTACCTAATTATAGCCTGAAAACCCATCAAGAATAGAAAGCCTTTGTGCACCTAAAACCATTTGAAGTAATTTATCAATTTTGGGCAAAGGATAGTTATCCTTTAATGATGCTTTGTTCAAATTTCTAAAGTCCACATAGAGTCTGATTTGTCCATTCTTCTTTCTAACATGAATTAAATTTGCAACCTGTTGAAGCCCCGAAAATCGGGTTGACAACAAGGGGGATACCCGCCCGGTCCGGACCTTGGTTGGCAGCTCCTTATCCGTTTGGTATAGCGGGTCCGACTGGGGATAATGGGACCAATTTCATAATCTATGGGTGTGTGTGTATAGAATTGGATGTTGTTGATCTAACAGTTCCTATCTAAGCTATTCTAATTCAAACTTTAAACTAATTCTATGCTATTGTAATCTAATAAAAACAGCACATCTAATCTATGCTAACCCGGGATGTAATTCTTCTATTATGCAATCTAAAGAGATTTCAAATAACAACTGGTAATAAAGATCATTCAGCGATTATAAGAAAGGAAATCAATTTAGATGAACTATTTCACATAATAAGCTATTCATACATTCAACATAAATAAGTAGCTAACACCGTACAAAAGTGCCAAATGGTAACTCAAGAATTCATGCAATAACATATAAACAACTAAAAATTGTATATCACTTTAACATATAAGCAGAAATGGTCAAGAGATAAGAGTACCATTTATGATTGGTCCTACTCATAAGCTTCAAGTAATAATGATTTATCTCTCCAAGCTCTAACATCTACTAAGAGTACAGAAGTGCAACATTAGTAGCAGATATCAAATGGAAACATCAACAAATCTTGATCCATTCATTCACCAAAACCTCCTCTGAGGGTGCAAAAGTGCATGTTCTGAGGACAAGTTTTTGATAAATTTCTGGACCCCTCTCTAAATGCATCAGAAGGGTTTAAATACTACTTCCTAATTCTAATAATAGTTTGTTTACAAAAATTCAGGATGCGGATTTCAAATGATCACCATTTTTCTAAGCAAAATTTAAAGCGAAAATTAAATTCAGAACTAAACTATTTTTGTATCTGGTCCTTAAAACTGCATGTATTCAGTATTGGTTTAAGGAGAGTCGGCTGGCTGACTTCTGATTTGAGCTGGGCTGAGAAAACAGAATCGATGAGTACTGGTACCACCTTTTGGGCCGCATTTATGATACACTTCACAGTCATCCACTGATTATGCGGCTTCACTAAGTATGTCGAGTAACATTCCCAATTTAACCTGTTTAGTGCTTGGATTGCCTTTCCCTTTTCTTGTGCTCTCTGCTTCCATTCCGCCTGTAGTTGTAGTTTGTTTGGTAGATACCCCGTGGTGGTTTCTGCGATTAAATTTTCTTTGTCCAAATTCTCATTTACACAGTCAATAAGAATGCTTGCTGTCGTGGCTATTGTTTCTCCCGCTTGTTCTGCCTCCCTGATTTGATCATCCCACTTGTTAAAGAGAAGCTCTTTATGATTCTCATTTATCCTAGGTGCGCCTGCTCTTTTTCCCTCGTCCTCATCCTGCCAAGCCAAGTACTCAGTCACTCGTTTGACAATCATATCATATTCACTTCGTAAGTTGACCACTTGATTAGTGATCTTATCAGTCATTTCGCAATAATCATTCCACTATGACATCTTTTGTCCCAACACTTCTCGCTGCTACAGTAGTTTTTCATTCAAAGAAATAGATTCTGAAATAAAATCTGTAAGCTTAGGGTCATCCCTGTGCATTTCTTGTATATCCTGTAACTGTTTTCCCTTCTCGTCCAAACTTCTCTGATAACTTATCTGCATTTGCTGGAAGTCTTCCTGCAACTTTTCAAGCTGTTTGTGTGCCTCATTATTAGTATTGGCTTGTTGCAATTGTAGTTGCAGTACTCGTATTTGATCTTCTCGCTCTTTCAACAATTGTTGTACTTCTGATGCTTTTGTTATAGACATTTTTGTGCCTTACAGCATAGAGCATGAAATGTCAATAATCTGAGGGATCCAAAGTCCCTAAACATGTTGTTCCTACCCCTAGAGGAACAAGGTCAGCAAACCACAGCACTTCAGATCAGTTCTCCACTGAAAAACACTCAAAAACAGGTCAATTTGGGATCAAAGCAACTGCTCCACTGAGCATCTGCGCTGAATGTCAACTGCTCCATGGTGTACCTGCACTGAATATCAACTCCATTAAAGGCTACCTGCGCTGAGCGAGTTTGGACATGTGGAGGAATCTTTCCTCAATGTGTCAGTGCCCAGGAAGCTTCCAAATTGACACTTGGATCAAAAGATTCGCCTAATGATGAGTAAAGAGGTTCTAAAACTCCAAGTGGAAGGTAGAATCTCTGAGTGGACTCAAGAACTAAAGAACAACCGGGGTTGAAGAGGACAACAGTCACACATCAAGATGACTTATCCTCACTCCAAAACTCTATATAAGGATCTCATCCCATGGGATCTAGGAGGCCGGAATTTTGTGCAAAGAATTGTTGTTGGTTTACAGTTGAGAGTATTGGGTGATTGCTTGAGGGAGGTGAAGAGGAGATTTCTTTCCGTCGGGAAGGTGATGCTAGATTGGGCCTCTTATGGTTGTATCACCGCCTGAACCTTACTTTCTTCCATTAATAAAGCATTTGAGGTTCTTCTATTCGCACGTGTTTCAATGATGTATTGTCTTACTTGCGTATTTGATTTATGCTAATCCTTGAATCAATTATGAATGCAAGCTTCTTGTAGTTTCCCTTTCTCGTCTTGTTTGCAGGATCTTGTGTAGCTGGGCCCGTGAGAAGACAAGGAGCTGGGAGCAAGCAGCAAAGAGAGAAGATTGGATCGACCATTTGTGTAAGATATCGGTAAGTGGATCTCTTCCTTTCCTCTTTTGCATGTCATAAAGAAGTAATCTTAGATAGCTTTGCTTTGACTGTTGCTAAGGAACTATCACCCTTAGAGTGGGATAGGGTCATTCCGTGTTGGATACTTTTCCCCACAACAGACTGGCGACTCCGCTGGGGATCGTGTCTTGTTGGTAGCTTGTGTTTCTTGCTATTCATTTCCTAAACAAAGGGAGTACCGAATCGAACTGCATTCGAATCCTTCGAAGGCAAAGTAGAGGGCAGCTACTCTAGCTCAGTGCTGGGCGTGTTTATGATTTGAAGAGCTGATCCACAAGGACTCTTATTATCTCTTTGTGATAGTGTTCATCTTCCTTTAATCATCCTCTAGTGTATACCTGGTTGATAGCCTCTGATTTGGCTTAAAACAGTCGATTTTTGAGCAATCTGTGACCCGGAACCAAAGAGAGACGAGAGTTTTCTTTTCAGTGCAGCTGCAGTGAAGGCTACCTGCGCTGCAACGCAGGTCCCGAAGGGGCTACCTGCGCTGAATGTCAAACTGACAGTGTCTTACCTACGCTGAACCAGTTTTGCATTGTGCAACTGGGGTTCCCTGCCTTCTGTTGCCCAGTTTTCAGTATTGTTTTTACAGCTTGTTGTCAACCTGTATACCCATCTGAAACTATCTTTCTTTGCCATCATTCCGCCTCAGTTGTGTGAAGAAACCGTGATTGTTCTTATTGTATTTCTTACTTTCATTCACAGTTTCCCGTAGCGAAAGTGAACTAGTCTTGCTGTGGCCTCTTGGATCTAGACTTGTGATAAAGTGTCGTTGTGATTCTAAGAGCTAGTTTATTGTTGTTCATAGCTGCTTGAGCATTTGCTTCCATTATATGGTTCGGATTTCAGTATTTCTTGTGTTGAAACGAGTGAATCTTAAGGTGTTCTTTTGATTATTGGACAAAAACTTGTTTGCTTTCGCTTGAAATTGAATTCAAAATTATACAACAGCTTTCTTTCTGTAATACATCAACATTAAGGAAGAAGAAAAGAAATACTTGCATTGTGCATGTGCATTTTGACAGTTTGCATGTCGATTTAGGAAAGTGCATCAGTGTGTGCTCTATGATCTGTTTGAAAAGATGATGTCTTTCTTTTCCCTCAGTAGTTAAGATTTTCATAAGTTGAAAGAATTGAAAAAGCTTGCTTATCATTCTTAGACTGCATTTAGGAGTTGTATCATACATCACGTGGTGATCCATAAAGGCAAACTGCTAAGCAAGATCAACCTAAAACGAACTGAATTTACATAGCAACGCTTTGAAACATAACGAAACACAGTAGAGGTCTAGGTAGAGACGTGTTCCGGCGTCGTTAAACATAGTGACTGTCGATCTCTACGAAGGTGGGTGATTCCTCCTGAGGGACGATAGCACTAATACGGACTTGTGCTCCCGCGTACCGTCGTGTATATTGGGGGACCCCTATAGGAACAAAGCCTTTATCCATAGGAAGCCGTGTCAGCCGCCCTACTGATCGTGATGCAGTGAACACAGCATTCACGAAGATCGACCACTCGTACCGTAAAACGTATTCTGTGGTTTCGCGAAAGGTTTGGCACACCCTCTGTCTAGAACTCCAGAGTAGTTTCTTTTGGCCTTTTTCAAACTCTATAACTGAAAAAGTCCATCCGAGCATTTGTCACTTCGGGCTCGTTAATACATCGAAGGAGACTAGAGTCATCTTTAGCTTTTTCTTGACTCTTAAAAAGTGAAAAAGCAAGTTGTGTCTAAAAGCGTTGTCATAATAAAATTCATTTTAAATGGAACATAATCACCTCCTATTCCTGCGTTGATCTTCGAAGTTAGTCTTTTGGCATCGTAAGTTCTTGTAGAATCGCTAAGAAATATTTTGGATAGACTAGATATGTCTGAACAACCGTCGACATCTAAGACTGTGTCGTCTGCCACAGCAGTAGCAGAACCTCCTGCTGCTACTCCAACGATGTTCGCTGGTATACCATCTGTCCCGGAAAATTGTCAACAACAAGTCGGAGTCCAATCGGGGGCGACAATATGATTAGTTCCTATTTCTTCATCCGGATTATCATCTGGTACTTCTTATGTTGAAACTCAACAAACTGATCCAATGTGTCTTCAAAGGCCAATTTACCCTTTAAGTACTGGATTTCCACCATATGGAGGGCAGTATGCTCTTTCATTGTTCCCTCCCGGAGAACAACCATATGGGAGTTTACAACAAGGTTCAGGTCAAACTGGAATTACATCCAGCGGTTGGGTACCAATACTGCCCCAACAACCAGGAGTTGTATATTCAATGCAACCAGTACACCCTGCGTCGAATATTACCACCACCCCTGCTATGGCGAATGCGTCGCAAATACAAGCCCTACCTGTTGTAATACAACAACCTCTTGTCTCAGCGGCTCAATCACAATCTCAGGGTAGTGCCTCCTTATCTGGAGCGACTCAAGCTCAAACAAGTACTGTGACTCCCCATCTTGGTCAATCATCCAGTATTGGTCAACAGCAAATGGTCCAACAACGAGAGCTGGTTGAATCTCAACAACCGCCATTCCAGAAATCATATCAAGGACCTGAGAAACAAGTCTTTGTAAGGAATGGGCAACCATGCTATAATGGTTATGCCCATCAACTTTGTCAAAGTTGTCAGCATTATGCTGGTCTGCAAAGACCCATTGCTCAGGCGATACCATCTTATCCTGGATATGCTTCGCCTAACCTGAACCAACAGTTGCCCTTTGTAGCAACTCTAGAATTACCAGATCGAAACCGGCTGATACAATTGCTTATGCCCCTTGGTGGCCAACAATTCTGCATAAACTTCCATCGGACATTCCTAAATTCAATGGAAATCCAGGTGAAGACCCGTCGAATCACGTCATGACTTTTCATCTGTGGTGTTCATCGAACACTCTAAACGATGATTCGATAAGACTTCGCCTCTTCCAGAGGACATTGACAGGTCCATCGGCTAAATGGTACATTGAATTGCCAAGATCCTCTTTCGACAATTTCAGCTCCTTAGCCACGACTTTCTTAACCCATTTTCAATTACCGATAAGGTATGAAACGGGAACAGAACTCCTTACCAACTTCAAACAGACAACGGCCATTCACATATCTGATCATATACATGAGTGGCGACGTCGTTGTAGGATGGTGAAAACTTACGTTCCCGATCAGTTGTTAGCTGAATGGTTTATAAAGTCGTTACTTCCGGCTATAACGGAAGATGTGGCCAAGGGAGGAGTCGTAACAGAGGAGCAAGTCATTGGTCGTGCTCAATACTTAGACTTAGTATATACTCAGTCAGGCACGCTCTACGACAAAATACCTGACGCCCCTAGACCTGAATTTTCAGTTCCTCCCCCTCCTAAATCGAATACTAACTCTCACGCCAGTAATGGCGTGACTGGCAAACGCAAAATCTCTAGTCAAAATGCAAATGAGGAACTTCTTGCCTCAGAAGTAAATGCCATGTCGACCGACAAGAGCAAACAACTGAAGAAACCAGGGGGCAAGAAGAAAAAGAAAAGGAAAGGGAAACCCCCGACAGGGTGTCATATATGCGATGAGGATCATTGGACGAAAGATTGTCCACATATAGCTGAAGTTAAGAAACTCTTCAAGAGTTCAAAAACCCCAGCAGTATTGACTGATCCGTTTCCTAATCCAAGACAAAATCTGGTTGCTAATCAAAATGCTTCCCGATCCCAAGTGCTTATGTTGTGTACCTCAAAGCAGCAGAATAATGCTTTGACAAGGAATAAAGATTACAGGAATCCAAAGCAGTTGAACAACAAGGCAAATAAACAACCTAGTAGTTCAACAACAACTTTGACCAAAGTTGAGCCACCCATCGTTCCTAAACCAATGATAAAGTCGCCAAAGGGAGTAGTACACAAATCGACATTTAATCCTCATGAAAAAATAACACAGGATTATAATATAATAGAGGACCTGGCTCAATTGTCGTTCGCTATGTCAACACTTGAGGTAGCGCAAAATTGCACCTCCCAAGAGCAATCTTTATTATCAGCCATAGGTGGGATCGGCCCAATGGATTCCAATCTTGTGGCCTTTGATCATAATGGATATGACCCTCAGTTACCAGCTCAACTAGCTTTCCTTATTCAAGTGAAAGCCCTCAACAAAACTATTCATCGAACAATTATTGATGAGGGGGCATCTACATGTCTTATGTCGATGAATTGCTGGAAAAATTTAGGCTCACCACCCTTGTCGAAATCGTCAACGACATTAAAAGCATTTGATGGACGATCATACACTCCATACGGGATTTTAAGTAACTTGCAAGTTGAACTGGGGGGCAAAACAGTAGAAGTTGATGTTGAAGTAATCGACGGAAACCTCGATTACAACTTCCTACTGGGAAGGCCTTGGATATATGCCATGGCTGCAGTTGTGTCGACCTACTTCAGGAGGATTGTATTTCCTTTTCAAGGAAAAATTACAATCGTCGACCAATAAACATTTCTCCCCAACAGTTCCCAAGTTACGAGAAGCAGCACAATGATCCATGAAAGTAATCAGTCGCTCCAAAATATTGGAGTAGGTCTCCTAAAAGACCCTGCCTTAATGGGTACTTTTGCCCTACCACCAACGGGTAATCTGGCGGAAGTAGCCACAGTGGAAACCTACAATATGAAATCTTCTATATCCAACGGATTCGAAAGATTCCTAAATATTTTGTCAACATGGATCATCGCCCTAATGGAAATACTGTAAATACAGTGGGCCTCGAGGACGGTTCTTATCTCGTGTCAACCTCGTTAAAAAATGAAACATGGAGTCATGAGGATAGTTCTTTTACTGTGTCAACCTCATTAAAAAATGAAACAAATCCCCTTTTCAAAATTCAAAGGTAAACCTTCATTCCAACCACCAAGTTGAATGCAATGAAGCTTGGGGGGCACCCTCCTTTGACATGCGTCATTATGATGCTGGGGGCATGCAAAATAAACGAGCAGTTTTGGCAAAGTTCATGCTCGTTAAAAAATAAATGCAAAACCGAGCAGTTTTAGCGCATAGTTCATGCTCGTTAAAAAATAAACATAACTTGTGAGCAAGCTTCCCCCAGAGTTCAAGCTCATCTAGAAAAATGAACCGGTAAATGACCGTTTGAGACCGTAAATCCATCAGCCATAAAAGCCTTGGTCGTGTTTGCACCGTCACCTCCACTTTTCATTTGGCCGATCATTCACCTCCACTTGATTGTTTACCTATTTTGAGGAACAGCTGCGGAGAGTGATTTCACCTAGCCATCCTTGTGACACTGCCGTGATTGGAAAATTCCAACCTGTACCTGGAATCTGCTGCTATCCCTGTTTATCACTCGTTCCTCAAAATACGAGTCTTCTTTGAGCTCTTTTCACTGACTCGTAAAAAAAATGAAAAGTTTGCCGAGTTTTGGCCTTCCAGCTCATTAAAGGGACCGGAAGAGCTATCCCTCCTCTAGATTTTAATCTTTTTTGGACCTGAGGGATTATTGCACAAAAAGATCGAGCGCTTGTCTAGTTCAACTCGATAAAGCTATCGAACATTCATCCCTTCTGTATTGTTTTATACTTTTTCGGACTTAAGGGATTAGATGACGAAAAAGGACCTTTGGAGTTAACTTTATGTACCCTTTTTAGACTCTCTAAAAATGAAAAGGACCGAGTTGTCTTTGTCACTAGGCTCGTTAAAAATACTGAATAGCGACAAACTTGTCTTTAGACGAGAACGAGTTTCCCTATCGCTAGGCTCGTTAAAATATAGAGATGGGCTTGCCCGAAGGGCAGGTTATAAAACAAGCATATGTTATCCTCCTCAAGCTTGACAAAAATAAAGAGGTACTGGTCAGAAATGACTGGGGAAAAATTGGGAGAACCTCAAAGCTTAATGGTAGCAAGTCGCTCTTGAACATGACACTTTTGCCTCCGTAAAAACATCGGGTTGGGTTGTTTTCATTCACTGGTCCCTTCACCATGGTCTCGCCATACCATCCACATTTGGGGTAATGCTACCGATCCATCACATCAGTGTCGTTATATGTTCAAGAGATGTCATTCAGAGAGTGTCAACCGGGTCCCATCCACTGCCATACATCATCTTTCCTCCTTTCATGACCGCCACCCTGAATCATATTTCACAGATCGTTTTCACCATCATCACAATTACTAGCTCTGTTCCGTGTCACTGATGTGGGATTCATTAAGGCCCTCCTTTGACATATCGCTTCTTGTCGACATCAGCTCATTATCCAAGAAGTTGATCTAGGAACACCCCCTCAGTACTTTGAAGCTTGCATGCCTCAATGGCAAGTTTCTCACTTCCGGCGACAGGTATACATTAATGACCTTCGACCGGAAGACTTTGCGTGGTGTTTGACGCCAAATCCTATATTCATGCCACGTGAATTGTGTTGCAGTACCTTGGGGGTCATCATCATTATCGGTGATTCCTCTCGCGCTTGTTAACAGTTTACATCATTGACTGGTAATCAAGCGATGTCTTTCCATGTTCGACTCCAAGAAATTCTCACATGGATCGACTTGTACTTAGAGTGAAGATCGGACAAGTTTGAAGACCCCGGATCTAGTTTCATCCATCCGGGCTGCGACATATATTCAGGAGATAAAGACATAGACATGTGCAACAGATGATCATCCTACTAAAAGGATGATAATTTAAGCAGAGAATTATCAGTCTACTATCAGACGATCGTCTGTTTATGTACAGAAAATGTATTTATAAAGCTGAGCATGGGAAATGCCCGCATCAGCTAGATCATGAAAGCAGTATGAAAAATAATGTATTGTATTGTATTTTGTTACAGGTCACCTCCCGACGATTGAATGAACTTCGGATCCTCCTAATAAAGCATTTCACCCGATAAACGACCTCATACTTTAGGGGGCAACTGTTATAGACATTTTTGTGCCTTACAGCATAGAGCATGAAATGTCAATAATCTGAGGGATCCAAAGTCCCTAAACATGTTTTTCCTACCCCTAGAGGAACAAGGTTAGCAAACCACAACACTTTAGATCAGTTCTCCACTGAAAAACACTCAAAAACAGGTCAATTTTGGATCAAAGCAACTGCTCCACTGAGCATCTGCGCTGAATGTCAACTGCTCCATGGTGTACCTGCGCTGAATGTCAACTTCATCAAAGGCTACCTGCGCTCAGCGAGTTTGGACATGTGGAGGAATCATTCCTCAATGTGTCAGTGCCCAGGAAGCTTCCAAATTGACACTTGGATCAGAAGATTCGCCTAATGATGAGTAAAGAGGTTCTAAAACTCCAAGTGGAAGGTAGAATCTCTGAGTGGACTCAAGAACTAAAGAACAACTGGGGTTGAAGAGGACAACAGTCACACATCAAGCTGACTTATCTTCACTCCAAAACTCTATATAAGGATCTCATCCCATGGGATCTAGGAGGCCGGAATTTTGTGCAAAGAATTGCTGTTGGTTTACAATTGAGAGTATTGGGTGATTGCTTGAGGGAGGTGAAGAGGAGATTTCTTTCCGTCGGGAAGGTGATGCTGGATTGGGCCTATTATGGTTGTATCACCGCCTGAACCTTACTTTCTTCCATTAATAAAGCATTTGAGGTTCTTCTATTCGCACGTGTTTCAATGATGTATTGTCTTACTTGCGTATTTGATTTATGCTAATCCTTGAATCAATTATGAATGCAAGCTTCTTGTAGTTTCCCTTTCTCGTCTTGTTTGCAGGATCTTGTGTAGCCGGGCCCGTGAGAAGACAAGGAGCTGGGAGCAAGCAGCAAAGAGAGAAGATTGGATCGACCATTTGCGCAAGACATCGGTAAGTGGATCTCTTCCTTTCCTCTTTTGCATGTCATAAAGAAGTAATCTTAGATAGCTTTGCTTTGACTGTTGCTAAGGAACTATCACCCTTAGAGTGGGATAGGGTCATTCCGTGTTGGATACTTTTCCCCACAACAGCTTTGTCAATAGTCACAGAGGCATACCCCCCTGCGATATGGGATAGTTTGGTGAGATTTTCAGTCGGATTACTGGTGGGATCTTTCCATAAGACTTTTAATTGCTCAGCATCCTGAGAGGGTGTATTTTCTAACTTCCTTTTCTTTCTCTGTCTTCTTACCACTGCTTTATGTTGGGGACTATAAAATATGTCAAGAGGGGGAATTTCTTCTACATTAAGTAGAAGCTCAGAAGACGGAGCGATAGGAATATGCTCTGTTTCTGAGACATTGCTGACTATGGTTGGGACCACTTCCTGTGCTACCTTTGTATTGCTCACAGGTGTTTTTGGGGCTTGTCCTCCAAGATTAATCAGTTCGTTGAAGGTTTCCCATTCCTTATATAATTCTGTCATGACGGGTGGTGCTTCAATGACGAGAGGGGGAGGATCTCTTTGCGGGGAGGTAATAACCTGCTGTTGTGGAAGTTCCATTGACTGAGCAGTGTCCTTAGCTGACGCTTCGCTCCTATCTTGGTCGTTTCTGGATCTTTTAGAATGTTCAGGCATTTCCTGTACAAACTTAGATCTAGATCCGTTAGTGCTTGAATTCCCACTGAGACTAACGCTTGGAGTTGGTTCTCTTGCAGAGAGTCACAACTTTTCTAGAGGAACACTGGCTAGTCTTCTTTCCCTGTATACCATGAACTTTTGAAAGTCTTCTGGAGACAATTGCAATTGGGCTTCACGTAAGATTTCTTGAAGTGAGATTTTATTTTGGAATATATCATCAAATAAATCCTTTTTCCCAAAGAACACTTTTATCTTGACTGTAGTTGTGAAATTCTGGGCAACCTCATTTGGGTCAAATGGTCCTCCCAAGAAGTTAAATAGTTGTAGACACGTGATATTTTGAACTTTAGTGAACGCATGAACTACATGAAACAGCGAAAAGGCCCCACAAGCCACAGGAAACTGTGGCCATATAGCCTTCTTTTTGTCCTTTAAGTCTTTAGTTAGGCCGCCTTCTGAACAAGTTTGATATGCAATTTCTCGAGCTAGGAGCTTATCAGGGATATACAAAGGTAGAACATGAGGGGGTACAATACTTCCAAAAACTCTAACATAAGTAAACAATTCTTCTCCAAACCATCTTGTGATGGGGAGGATATCTATCTGTGCTTCAGGTGAGCACCTCGGGGGTTCTTATCATACAACATTCTATACAAGGAAAGCATGAGTCTGTGAAAAATCTGGTAGAAATATGGAGTGAACTGAGAGTCCCACAATATCTTATGATAGACATGGATTGGTAAGGGGTCTTGAGTTGTCCACTTCCAACCCATAACAGGGAATTTAGACACATAACATATTGAATCCATAACATATGCGACTAAGTAAAAAGGACGATAAATCCTTTGAGAGGTAGATCTTTTGGACCGGTAACTGACAATAGCCGTGATTACGTTATCAGATAAAATCTTGGCCCAATCTACAATAGTGGCATTTGTGGCAGCATCTAGTAATGGTAACCATTCGGACGAAAATTTGTTGATATCTGGCATTCCAAATAATCTACAGAGCATGGCAACAACAAAACAATATGGGGAGGTAAGGGAACCAATACTGTACATACTGTGTTTATCTTTCTTGAGTGGTTCATCTTTTCTGGACCAATCTTTGGTTGTCTCCGACAGGTTCGGGTTCTCTGCCACAAATTTTTCTATGAATTGCGTATTATAAGTTTCCTGCGGCTCAGGCAGATGATAGATAAGCTTTAAATCCTGCGCAGCGAATGACCCGATGAGCCCTTGGCCATGAATCTTGAACTGTCTATTTTTCATTTCTGCGCTATGAAGTATGCACTTGATCATGTCTGTGTATGGGAGAATTTTGGGCCTCGCTTCTATCCAATGTAGGAATGAGCATGCTAGATCTTCTAGGGATGCTTCAGAAGAGCCCTGTGAGCCCGCAACAGCAGTAACCTTCATTATTCTGGGATTCTCTTCTTTGAGCAGTTTGTACATGCCTTCCCACGTTGATATTCCTGCGTCTCTGTTACAGGTTGTGTCTGTGTATAAAGGTGCCATTTCCTTCTCTTCGGAGCTCTGAGCCTTATTTTTCTTCCCCATTTCAACCTGTGTATTGCCTTGTATCGTTCTCTATTCTCCGTTCCTGCAATTCACAAGTGAAATGGAAATGAATGACCCGGACGAGTGATGGGAGAGTTTTTAATGCCACAAACATACCAAATACACCACCTTACGTGAAGTGATTCTTTGAAAGGCACGTGTCCATATTTTATTAATAACTAGCAACTAACTCCTATATTAGCATTTAAAGCATGTAATTATGTGTCAGCTTATGGCAAGTGGCTTTTCTTGAATATTGTGCCCGAACGATTTGCGATGGAGCAATTTTGCAATTTGCTTCGCAACATCGTAGATCGCACCATTGTAAAATCACACAAATGTAATATCGCAGTATTGGTCTGGCTTGACATCGCAACCATCGCTATATCGCGATATCGCAATATCGCAGATTGCAGAAGTTTATGTATGACAAATTTATTTAACCTCTTTCCTGCGATATGCGATCTTGCGATCGGCTTCATCGCAAATCGGTAAATCTTGAATTTTTTCTTATAAGTTTTACTTATTGCGATGCGATAGTTGTTTTCATACCATAATCTTGCACATGCCGGGATTGTACTTGTATGGTGGGGTTCTACTACCGTTTATACGATGCGTTCTAAAGATTTCTTCCTCATCATAAACTTTAGGTTTTAAGTATTAGAAGGAGTTTCCTAAAATTATGATGGTAACTTTATTTTGAGGAAAAGAAAGCTAATCCCTACTCTTGCTTTTCCTAAATTTTAACTAAGGGTCCCCACACATTTAGTATTTTGGATAACACTTAAATGAGAGGGGGGGGTTGTTGCTGGTCACAACGATTGGCGATTCACTTGGGAGAACCAGTTATCTCTGTTTTTTCTGTTGAATTTTTCAAACTTCCAAAACAGGAAAATTTTCATAAAATTAAACTTCATTATGGAATTATAGAGCACATTATGTTCTAAACTGTCAATGATATTTTGTTTCAAGCTTCCTCTACTTTGACTATTGGCTTCCTCAGGCTAGTCCTTGTATTTATATCAGTCATTACTTGGTTTTGTAAAGATAAAACAAAGTCTCCTCTGTATATCAGTTTTAAATATGCTCATTTGTCGTAGGTAGAGCCTCTGCTACCAGCAGGCATTTATAGCCTCGACGGGGTTACCTGTTACCCAGCAATGATCCTGTATCCTACTCATGGTGACCTACAACTTTCAAAGAAAAATCCATATCCACACTTATTGCTTTGATTTTCTTTTTTATTCTTAAATAGCAATGTCTTGGTTTGGTAGCCAAATTATGACACAGTCACTCACTTGATTCATAAATTTGTTGAACAAACTGGCTCGTGATGAGACCCGTTGTCTTTTGATTGCGACAATCTTGAGTCATTGCCCTGTTGTGGTAGATAGTATTGGCAAATTTAGCAAGTTATAATATATGTGATCATGATAAGCCGACTCGTGATGAGACCACTTATTCTTTAAGACATAGTCTATCCTTGGATTATTCCTCTGAAGGCTGCGATTTCCTTAGCGGGGAGGAAGTCATTGTTTCCTTAAGATAGCTCTGGACGAAAATAATAGAGTTTTTTGGAAACAACTGTTCTACAGAGAATCTTCACTTTGTTATTGATACCTTTCATTGTACTGAGATAAAGCAATTTCTTCACTAAAGGTTGCTTTCATAAAAAAATTTTGAAGTTGAAACTAGTATTATATCTAGGTTAGAGTCTTTACCTGTATCTATCAATAATAAAGATCATTTTTCCAAAAGATTTGCTATTTATACAAGTGAAGGATTCAAAATCTGAAAGAGAGTTGGCCTTTTTTAGTGAATATCAAATGTTGCCAACGACAGCAGATTTTATTAGGGAAAAAACATGTTAAAGGAAATGAGGGGTAACTATTCCCTTGGATTATGTACATGATAGGGATAATTACTTCTCTTATTTTGCCTGCCAACTGTTAAAAATAAACTATCCACCTAACAACCTAGCTAAATTAATTCTACTCCTATTTTAACTATTCACAAAAAATCGACTAGGTATAATGATATTTCCAGTGTAACCATCTTTCCATTTTTATTCCTACATGTGTATACCTTTCAAACATCAGTATTAAGACTAAATTTTTTCCTGGACTGAAAACGTTGAATGTGGAATTAGAAAGTGTAACTGTGGTCAGAACTCTGCCTGAAATCTCTTTCTTATGAAATCTTCTTTCCAATTGGATATCTATTGGATCATAAAAATCAGGATGAGTTTCCATTATGGGTTAGTAATCATGTAATGGGAAAGATGACAGGCCGAGTTGTAATATGAGTTTTTGGTTTTAATAGCCTGTATTTTATTATGTGTGAAAGTTAGGCTTTCGAATTTTTCTAATGAAAGGAAAGCTTCCAAATATATCTTACTGAATGAATCAATGAAGAATGGATGGAAATTTCTCAAAAGACAATTATCAATTAACCTGAATTGTCGGCAATTTTCCAAAAATACCTTCTTTTGTTGATGATGTTTTGGATAAGATAGAAGTTTTTCAAGAAAAGTTGATATTGATTGGACTTGGAATCGAAAAAGTTCTATATTTCCTTGACACAATTCAATCTTCCAAAATGGTAAAACATTACTCAAATGTTTGTCAGCAAGGTGCTCAGTATGCCATAGTAATCTATCAAAAGTCTGAAAATTGAAATTTAAAGCAAAATCCGATTTTATACAAAATGAGTGCAAGAGAAAAAGAATGCAATGACTATCTGTACAACTAGTGTTATAGCACAACTTGGATTGATTTGAAATATTTTCTCTTTCACAAGGATTGGCCAGAATTGTGGGATTCGAGCAATTTCGAATTCCATCCTGCGAATTAGAAAACAAATTATGATTGGGAACAGGCATGAAGGTTTGTTCATGATATGAATAATAGATTGGGATATTCTCTTGGGTAGTGAAATCATGTAAATGATCTGCCACTCTGGAATGAGGATTGGTTGAAATAATTCTTGAATTAGAATATCCCTCATTCTCAGATTTCTATTGATTTACTCGAGATAAATCAACATCTTCATCATCAAAGTAGTTATCATAAATGACTTTACATGTTTCCCTAGATTTCTCTTTTCTATCCAGTATATTCAAAGAAGGAGGGTCAAGCCGTTCATGTTCATAAATAACAAAAGGGTGTTCTATAGCTACCTCTTTATCTTGAAAACCTAATGGTGATTCATTTGGATAATCCTCCGTACTTTCTGAGATATCATTAATACTGAGGGGGGGAAATTATCATCATTAAAAACATCAGGATAAAGAGAAAAATGAGACTCTGAAATAATGCATTTGAAAGTATCATCGTGGAAAAACCCTTGTTCATCACATTCATCGTAGATTTCGGGCTTTAGATCATACCTTTGTGTGCTTATGTTTTTTGAAAGAGGATTACTTTGCTGTTCTAGCCTTGGCATTTGCATTTGTCGACTGGCGATCATATTATCTGACGTTGTCTCAAAGTTTCTTTTTGGTTCCAAGGAAGGCTTTCTTCCAACATTCCCGCTTTCGTCTTCTTGTATTGGATCAAGCATGTCCCCTAAGCTTTGGGAAGTTTCTTCCTCATGACGTATTCGCACATACAAATTGGAATTCTCATTCACATTAGAAGAAAATGGAACAAAGCTTGGAATGATTTCTACTGGATTGGGGATAGGAGGCAGCGAATAGTTATGCTCAACACAATCTAATGATTCTTCATTCATGAGTTCATTCTCAACATCATATTTCAAACAATTAAGATGAAATCGAATATTAAAATCTCTAACGGACTCATCTTATTTACGTAGATATTCAATTTCATCATATACCTAATCGTAATCATAGCAATCAAATTTACAAATGAAAACCATGAAAAATTGGTCCCAGCTATGAATTGAGGCAACTGGAAGGGTTCTACACTAGTTTCTAGCTTCCGCTATGAATGTGAGAGTAAAAATTCTGCATAAAATGCCTTCATCAATTCCTTGAAAATTTGAATTTGAAACATTTTCAATAAATTGAAGGGCATGATTAAAAGCAGAAGAATTACTCTTACCATTGAATTTTACTTGAGACAAGAGTCTTACCACTTCGGGTGGAGTGTTAGAAGAGGCGCAAACATGGATACAACTCCAAATGGGAAGTTTGAGAGAAGTCATCCTAATTAAAATGTCACAATTGCAAACAAACTCCAACAGACAACATGTTCAGGCTCTCCTTCTAGCACCAAATATGTTGAAGCCCCGAAAATCGGTTCGACAACAAGGGGGATACCCGCCCGCTCCAGACCTTGGTTGGCATCTCCTTATCCGTTTGGTATAGCGGGTCCGACTGGGGATAATGGGACCAGTTTCCCAATCTATTGGTGTGTGTGTGTAGAATTGGATGTTGCTGATCTAACAGTTCCTATCTAAGCTATTCTAATTCAAACTTTAATCTAACTCTATGCTATTGTAATCTAATAAAAACAACACATTTAATCTATGCTAACCCGGGATGTAATTGTTCTATTATGCGATCTAAAGAGATTTCAAATAACAACTTGTAATAAAGATCATTCAGTGATTATAAGAAAGGAAATCAATTGAGATGAACTATTTCGCATAAAAAGTTAGGCAAAACAGTTGTGAACAACATATCGCATAATAAGCTATTCATACATTCAACATAAATAAATAGCTAACACCGTACAAAAGTGCCAAATGGTAACTCAAGCATTCATGAAATAACATATAAACAACTAAAAACTGTATATCACTTTAACATATAAGCAGAAATGGTCAAGAGATAAAAGTACCATTTATGACTGGTCCTACTCATAAGCTTCAAGTAATAATGATTTATCTCTCCTTGCTCTAACATCTACTAAGAGTACAAAAGTGCAACATTAGCAGCAGATATCAAATGCAAACATCAACAAATCTTGATCCATTCATTCAACAAAACCTCCTCTGAGGGTGCAAAAGTGCATGTTCTGAGGACAAGATTTTGATAAATTTCTGGACCCCTCTCTAAATGCATCAGAAGGGTTTAAATACTACTTCCTAATTCTAATAATAGTTTATTTACAAAATTTCAGGATGCGGTTTTCAAATGACCACCCTTTTTCTAGGCAAAATTTAAAGCGAAAATGAAATTCAGAACTAAACTACTTTTGTATCTGGTCTTTGAAACTGCATGTATTCAGCATTGGTTTAAGGAGAGTCGGCTGGCTGACTTCTACTTTGAGCTGGGCTGAGAAAATGGAATCGATGAGTATTGGTACCACCTTTTTGGCCGCATTTATGATACACTTCACAGTCATCCACTTACTGTGTGACTTCACTAAGTATGTCCAGTAACATTCCCAATTTAACCTGTTTAGTGCTTGGATTGCCTTTCCCTTTTCTTGCGCTCTCTGCCTCCATTCCGCCTCTAGTTGTAGTTTGTTTGGTAGATACCCCAAGGTGGTTTCTGCGATTAAATTTTCTTTTTCCAAATTCTCATTTACACAGTCAATAAGAATGCTTGTTGTCATGGCTGCTGCTTCTGCCGCTTGTTCTGCCTCCCTGATTTGATCATCCCACTTGTTAAAGAGCAGCTCTTTATGATTCTCATTTATCCTGGGTGCGCCTGCTCTTTTTCCCTCATCCTCATCCTGCCAAGCCAAGTACTCAGTCACTCGTTTGTCAATCAGATCATATTCACTTCGTAAGTCGACCACTTGATTAGTGATCTTATCACTCATTTCGCAATAATCATTCCACTGTGACATCTTTTGTCCCAACACTTCTTGCTACTGCAGTAGTTGTTCATTCAAAGAAATAGATTCTGAAATAAACTCTGTAAGCTTAGGGTTGTCCCTGTGCATTTCTTGTACATCCTGTAACTGTTTTCCCTTCTCGTCCAAACTTCTCTGGTAACTTATCTGCATTTGCTGGAAGTCTTCTTGCAATTTTTCAAGCTGTTTGTGTGCCTCATTATTAGTATTGGCTTGTTGCAATTGTAGTTGCAGTACCTGTATTTGATCTTCTCACTATTTCAACAATTGTTGTACTTTTGATTCTTTGTCAATAGTCATAGAGGCATACGCTCCTGTGATCTGGGATAGTTTGGTGAGGTTTTCAGTCGGATTACTGGTGGGATCTTTCCATAAGACATATAATTGCTCAGCATCCTAAGAGGGTGTATTTTCTAACTTCCTTTCCTTTCTTTGTCTTCTTACCACTACTTTATGTTGGGGACTATAAAATATGTCAAGAGGGGGAATTTCTTCTACACTAAGTAGAAGCTCAGAAGACGGAGCGATAGGAATATGCTCTGTTTCTGAGACATTGCTGACTATGGTTGGGACCACTTCCTGTGCTACCTGTGTATTGCTCACAGGTGTTTTTGGGGCTTGTCCTTCAAGATTGATCAGTTCGTTGAAGGTTTCCCATTCCTTATCTAATTCTGTTGTGATGGGTGGTGCTTCAATGACGAGAGGGGGAGGATCTCTTTGCGGGGCAGTCATAACCTGCTGTTGTGGAAGTTCCATTGACTGAACAGTGTCCTTAGCTGACTCTTCGCTCCTATCTTGGTCGTTTCCGGATCTTTTAGAATGTTCAGGAATTTCCTGTACATACTTAGATTTAGATCCGTTAGTGCTTGAATTCCCACTGAGACTAACGCTTGGAGTTGGTTCTCTTGCAGACAGTCGCAACTTTTCTAGAGGAACACTGGCTAGTCTTATTTCCCTGTATACCATGAAACTTTGAAAGTCTTCCGGAGACAATTGCAATTGGGCTTCACGCAAGATTTCTTGAAGTGAGCTTTTATTTTGGAATATATCATCAAATAAATCCTTTTCCCCAAAGAACACTTTTATCTGGACTGTAGTTGTGAAATTCTGGGCAACCTCATTTGGGTCAAATGGTCTTCCCGGGAATTTAAATAGTTGTAGACACATCATATTTTGTACTTCAGTGAACGTGTGACCTACATCAAATAGCGAAAAGGCCCCAGAAGCCACAGGAAACTGTGGCCATATAGCCTTCTTTTTGTCCTTTAAGTCTTTAGTTAGGCCGCCTTCTGAACAGGTTTGATATGCAATTTCTCGAGCTGGGAGCTTATCAGGGATATACAAAGGTAGAACATGAGGGGGTATAGTACTTCCAAAAACTCTAACATAAGTAAACAATTCTTCTCCGAACCATCTTGCGATGGGGAGGATATCTATCTGTGCTTCAGGTGAGCACCTCGGGGGTTCTTTATCATACAACATTCTATACAAGGGAAGCATGAGTCCATGACAAATCTGGTAGAAATATGGAGTGAAATGAGAGTCCCACAATATCTTATGATGGACATGGATGGGTTAGGGGTCTTGAGTTGTCCACTTCCAACCCATAACAGGGAATTTAGAGACATAACATATTGAATCCATAACATATGCGGCTAAGTAAGAAGGAGGATAAATCCTTTGAGATGTAGATCTTTTGGATCGGTAACTGACAATAGCCATGATTACGTTATCAGATAAAATCTTGGCCCAATCTACAATAGTGGCATTTGTGGCAGCATCTAGTAATGGTAACCATTCGGACGAAATTTTTTTGATATCTGTCATTCCAAATAATCTATAGAGCATGGCAGCAGCAAAACAATATGGGGAGGTAAGGGAACCAGTACTGTACATACCGTGTTTATCTTTCTTGAGCGGTTCATCTTTTCTGGACCAATCTTTGTTGGTCTCCGACAGGTTCGGGTTCTCCACCACAAATTTTTCTATGAATTACGTATTACAAGTTGCCTGCGGCTCAAGCAGATGATACATAAGCTTTAAATCCTGCGCAGCGAATGACCCGATGAGCCCTTGACCATGAATCTTGAACTATCTATTTTTCATTTCTACGCTATCAAGTATCCACTTCATCATGTCTGTGTATGGGAGAATTTTGGGCCTTGCTGCTATCCAATGTAGGAATGAGAATGCTAGCTCTTCTAGGGATGCTTCAGAAGAGCCCTGTGAGCCCGCGACAGAAGTGACCTTAATTATTCTGGGATTCTCTTCTTCGAGCAGTCTGCACATGCCTTCCCACGTTGATATTCCTACGTCTCTGTTACAGGCTGTGTCTGTGTATAAAGGTGCCATTTCCTTCTCTTCGGAGCTCTGAGCCTTATTTTTCTTCCCCATTTCAACCTGCATATTGCCTTGTATCATTCTCCGTTCCCCGTTCCTGCAATTCACAAGTGAAATGGAAATGAATGACCAGGACGGGTGATGGGAGAGTTTTTAATGCTGCAGACATACCAAATACACCACCTTACGTGAAGTGATTCTTTGAAAAGCACGTGTCCATATTTTATTAATAACTAGCAACTAACTCATGTATTAGCATTTAAAGCGCGTAATTATGTGTCAGCTTATGGCAAGTGGCTTTTCTTGAATATTGTGCCCGAACAATCTGCGATGGAGCGATTTTGTGATTTGCTTCGCAACATCGCAGATCGCAACATCACAGATCGCACCATCGTAAAATCGCACAAATGTAATATTGTAGCATCGGTCTGGCTTGACATTGCAACCATCGCTATATTGCGATATCGCAATATCGGAAATCGCAGAAGTTTATGTATGACAAATTTATTTCACCTTTTTCTTGCGATATGCGATCTTGCGATTTGTGTTGAGCCTCAACCTTGCACTCATTTACCTATCCTCCCAACAGCTTTTCCCTATTCACTTCTCTCTTTTGTCATCATTTCCTCCATCAACTTGTTCAATTCATTGAATTATATGTCTTTTTAACATGATTTTTTGACTGTGCTAATGATTGACTGTTGGTTTAGAATTTTGGTACATGTACAACAATTCCGTAGCTGTTCTGCAATTCCGCAGCTGTTCAGAGATTCCACAGCCTTTTTGTTGTTTGCTATACTCCACGTGTCTTCTCAAGGAACGGGCCACATGGGCAAGTTGGTATGACTGTGTACATGGTTCGTGTGCTATCAGCTACGCCAACTCGCTCATATATACGCCCGGTCAACGCAGATGTAACCACGGTCAAACAGCAAAGTTCCAAACGGTGGCATGGCTCTGCGTGAGCAAATGAGACATGGAACCACAGCTGGCACTTCCTCCATGCCACGAAGATAGCAAGGGACAGGATCTAACCATAGATTTACTCCCCATGATGACCGTTTCCTCCAAACGTGCACGGAGTTGCCTGCGTGTTGCTGCATAGTTAATTAGTCAAGACTGTAGTTGCTTAGTTTACGCAGAGGATAGTTTGTCCCTGTGCCTATAAATAAAGTGTTTGCATACGCTTAGAAGTTATTCTTCAAGTTAGTTTTTGGCTGTAATCACTTTGTTTATAAAACTCTGTTTTAAAGACTGTTTCATACAGCATTTACGCTTTTGTATTTTGACATGCTGATTTAATATAAGAAGATTGTTCCTGTTCATCTCTACGTAGCTGATCTTTAGCTGGTTGAGTGGATGGATGGCCCCCATCTGCCACAACCTATGTACAGTAGCATTTAACTTTATTTTCCTGCCTTTATTTGTTTTCATTTTCACATGTACAATAATGTATAGTTTGATTTCTGCAGTTTTTCATTTCTTTGAACATGTATAATAATGTACAGTTTGATTTCATGCCTTTACATTTCCAGCACTTTTCAGAACTGATCAGTTTGTTTATGCAGGTGTGTTAGGAGCCCGGGATAGTGTGTTTTTATTTCTTTTTATCACTGATGGTATTTGAAGTTGTCTTGTCTTAGCTGCTGATTTTTACCTTGCTTACTTAGTTTCATTGCTAGTTTACTTTATCAGGTTTTTGACAAGTTGCTTACTAACCTTTTGATGGTCTTCTCATCATAATTGACTAACTTTTATTGGACCAAAATATCATTGAGTGGCAGCTTGGTTTGATTAGCTTTTGGACTCATATTACTGGTTCCTTCTTAACTATTTTTCACATGAACAATTTTAGCTAGAGGCAGAATGTTAAGGAAGAATGAAGTGTTATGATTTGTCATTTAGGTTTTGCAGTTAAAGTAGTGTTTTTCACTTTCCATTGAGTTAACATAGATGCTATTTTTGTTCTTATCAGCAGCATAGATAGTGGACTAGTGCCATTAGTCACTTTGTTTAATGCTTTGCTTTCATTTGAAGTTTCAATTCCATTGCAAGTCACTTTTCAAGCTTTCTCTTTAAATTTCAAGAAGCATTTAGAAATCACCACATACACACACATTCACTCACTTGTTTATAACTTCATCACATCACATTAGGAAGATAAGTCAAACACAAACTAAAAACGACAAAAAGAACTAGGAAAGGCTGCTTAAGTATATATTGTACACTTCACTTCATCAGCTTACGAGCCCCAGGTTGACAATTTATGATAGAAATTTAGACAACACTAAATTGACCAAACATTTTGGCGCCATTGCCGGGGAAGTGAAATTAGGTAGCCAATTTCTAAAAAAAAAAAATAAGAAAATTTCAAGAAAGGGAAATTGCTAACCTCTCAAAGTATGCTCTCCTCTTGCACCTAGAGTGATCTGGAGGATCAGAAAAGAGAAAGTTATTGGTGTAATAGTTTCTTAAGTATGCTCTCTTCTTGCACCTAGAGTGACCTGGAAGATCAAAAAGAGAATTATTAGCCTGACTTGAAGAAAAAATAAAAAAAATGACATGCATAGAGCTAGAGATTCTAGGGGAAGGTTTTTAGCTAGAGCCAAGAGTTCGATTTTTACAAGTCCATCTACTTCAAGGAATAGACAAGAGACACCTCCCTCATCTCCAAATGACACTCCTAGCCCTAGGATTCCTGGAATTGAAGAGGCAAGAATTGACTCTCCCACACCTTCTATTGAATTTGAATCAGAAAGAGATCCTTTCCTTTCTTCTACAGAAAGACCAATTGTATTTGAAGAATTAGAATCATCTAAAGAAGAGGGAGAAATTCCTTCTCATTCACCCTTTGTAGAAGAACCAGAAGATTCTGAAATCTCCAGGGAAACCATTATGACAGAGGAAGGAGGTGGTAGAGGTAGAGGTAGAGGAGGAGGAGGAGGAAACAATGGAGGAGGTAGAGGTCATATTGGAGGAAATAGAGATGGGGATAACTCATTTGGGTTTCCTATCGTTGATGAGGATTCCCGAGCCACTATGAAAAACATACCACCATCTGTCCTCCCAAACTTCCATGGGTTAAGAACTGAGGACCCTGAAACATTTTTATTCGAGTTTGAAGTCGTATGTCGAACTTATGACTATCTAGATGACACTCAAAAACTCAAATTGTTCCCTTCCACATTGAAAGGACAAGCTTTGGAATGGTTCATGGGGTTACTCACTCAATCCATTAGGTCTTGGAATGATATGAAACAAACATTTTTGGATAGGTACCTGGACTATTGTATGCCCACCAATCACAAGGATGAGGTATTTAAAATGGTACAAAGAGAAGATGAGAACTTAGAGGATTTACTTGAAAGATTTCAATATAACCTGAAAAGAGCAAAAATGAGTAGCTTAGATGAGGAGACCTTGAAAGCCCTCCTACTAAAAGCCATTAGAGATGAATCGATAGACATTCTGAACATGATGGGGAAAGGAGATATATCTCAACTTTCACTCAATGATATAGCAGAGCTATGTATCCATCTCTCAAGGGGCAAATCAAAAACTCAAAAAGGGCCTAGAGATCCTTCTCTCCTCAGAGCAAATAAATCTGCAACTGGATCAGTAAGTAGGGCTGAGATCGGCAATATGCTTGATGAATTCAAAACTGACATCTTAGGGAGTCTTAGTGAACAATTAGACACCCTTAAGATCCACAATAAACAGAAAGCAGAAGCCGAGGCCTTGGCCATCTTTTGCCTGAAATGTAGGAAGAAACATGCTTTAAGGGAATGTCCCTTGGAAGCACAAGTTGTGGAAACATGTGTGATTTGCTCAGAAAACCATGAGACCAAGGATTGTCCTTCAATCCCTGGGCTCAAAGCAATCTTTCAAGAAGATCCAAATACACTTGAATCTCTCTGTTTTGTTGCAAGGATACCTTGGCAGGGGCAACAAAATCAAGGGTTTAACAACTCTATGAATTTTCAACCCCAACCAAATTGGAATCCTTGGCAACAACCTTGGCCTCAACCTCAAAATCCTTTTCAATAATGGATGCAAAGCATGCAAAATCCTTATGGGAGATTTGCTCAATTCTATCAATATCCTCCATCTTTTCAAAACCAACAAGCTCCACAACTTCCAAATCAAAGTCAACAACTATCATTTCCATTTCCTCAACAACAACAACCTTCTCCACAAAATCAAAATTCTCAACTCTTGCTTCAATCCCAACAGAAGTCAAATCAACTTCCTTCTCAGCCATTGCCAAACCCCAATAATAGGAACCCTCAAAATGCTTACATGATGGAATTTCAACCATTTCCTACCTATATGATTGTTCCTCTCAATGAAGTACAACTCAGATCAGGTAGAATCCTAGATCAACCTTCTATAAATGTTCAACAGCCAAGCATTTCTGAGGAAGAATCTCTTAAAGCTAATAAGGGTTCTGAAGCATCCCTTCAAAACCCAAACATTCAAAAAGAAAAAGAAAAAGAATCAACCCCCACAACTCCCATAGTTGAACAACCTACATCTTTAGCCACACCTCCTTTTCCTGAAAGGTTACAAATTGACAAAGGAGTGCAAAAAACAAATTTGGTTGCCTGACTATAATTTTCTAGATGAATTGAAGAATGTCTATATCAAGATTCCCTTGTTACAAGCCATTAAAGAGATTCCCATTCTAGCCAAAACAATAAAGGAGTTGAGCCTTAAAAGACCAGGAAGGAAACCAAGAGATACCAGAAGAATCCACCTGGTAGGAAAAATTGCAGATATTATGATGGGAAAGATTACCATGCAGAAATATGTAGACCCCGGTAGTCCAATTGTGAAAACACATATCAATGGGGTACAAATACCAAATACTTTGATTGATTTAGGGGCTACTATCAACATTATGAGTAGACAGACCATGGACCAGTTAAAACTTCCTAACCTTCTCTTTACACCTACTTTACTGCAGCTCGCAGATAGATCAATCATTAAACCTGATGGTGTATTGGAAGACATTCCAGTCTCCCTAGACTCTTGGGAATATCCAGTTGATTTTATGATTTTAACTCCCAAGAACAATCTAGGAGGATATCCTCTTATTTTAGGAAGACCTTGGCTAGCCACAGCTGATGCTTTCATAAGTTGTAGGTCTGGGGATATGTATATTTCTGATAGCAATTCAACAAAGAAGTTCAATCTGTATCCTCCAGCGAAAGCAATTACAGAAATAGGAGATAATGAGTGGGTTGATGATGAAGATACTATACAACCTGTCTTTACCATTTCTGAGATTAGTGAAGATAGTCAAATTCTGAATACATTAGAAAATTTTGAACCATCTTCAAAATATGACTCTACACAATTTCAGTTGGATTCTGACATAGAGTGTCTATCATCTAGACAAATGTCTCTTTTCTCTATGGAAGAATTTGGTAGTTCTGCCATTGAGATCTTTCCAGGAAAAACATTAAGCATTAACAAAAACTTGGAAAAATCCCAACAGGAAGAGCTAACCAAAGTCTTGCAAAGACATTCTACTGCTTTTGCATGGGAGTATACCGACATGAAAGGTATTGACCCTAAGAGTTGCATTCATCACATCTACATTGAGGAAAATAGCAGACCAATTAGACAACCTCAAAGAAGGATGAATCCAAACCTTAGGGAGATAGTGAAAGAAGAGCTCCAGAATTTACTCAATGTAAACTTCATTTACCCTATTTCAGATAGCCGATGGGTTTCTCCCTTGGTTATAGTACCTAAAAAGAATGGTAAATGGAGGGTTTGCATTGATTATAGAGAATTGAACAAAGCAACCTTGAAGGATCACTTTCCTTTGCCCTTTATTGATCAAGTATTAGATACTTTAGCAGGTAAAACGTTTTTCTCATTTTTGGATGGTTTTAGTGGTTACAATCAAATTTAGGTAGCACCTGAAGATCAGGACAAAACCACATTTACTTGTCCATGGGGAACTTTTGCCTACCGAGTACTTCCTTTTGGATTATGCAATGCACCTGCTACATTTCAAAGGGCTGTACTAGGAATCTTTTCAGATCTAATTCATGATTGTGTAGAGGTCTACATGGATGATTTCACAGTTTATGGTAACACATTTGAAGAAGTATTAGAAAATTTGGAAAAAGTCCTAATTAGATGTAAAGAAACAAATCTTTCATTAAGTCATGAAAAGTGTTTTATGATGTTTACTGAAGGGATTGTTTTAGGACATCATATTTCAGGAGATGGAATTAAAGTTGATAGATCCAAAGTTGAAGTTATCTCCAAGTTACCTATTCCAAATTGCCAGAAAGATGTTAGAAGTTTTCTTGGGTTTACTGGGTATTATAGAAGATTTATTGAAAACTTCACCAAGATAGCATCTCCTCTCTTCAAATTACTTACCAAAGACTGTGAATTCAAATGGGATCCTGAATGTCAGTCTGCATTTGAAACTTTAAAGACTAGAATATCTGAAGCACCCATTTTGAGAGGGCCAAATTGGAAACTCCCTTTCGACATTTCTACTGATGCTTCAGATACAGCTCTAAGAGCTGTCTTGGGACAAAAGGATTTGGTCCCTTATGCCATTTATTACACCAGTAAAAATTTGACTCCCACTGAGTTAAATTACACTGTGACTGAAAAAGAATTCTTAGCCGTTGTTCATGCAATCAACAAGTTTAGACACTATATAATCGGCTATGAAACTTTTGTCCATACTGATCACTCTGCAATTAGATATCTCATGAACAAACCTCTTACTAATGGCAGAGTTACAAGATGGATTTTACTTTTACAAGAATTCAACATTACTGTGTTAGATAGACCATGAAAACAAAACACAGTAGCTGATTTCTTGTCTAGAATCCAAAACACTAACGAAGATTCTCCTGTAGAGGATAAGTTTCCAGATGAATACTTGTTTGTAGTAACTACCAAGACTCCTTGGTATGCAGATATTGCTAATTATTTAGTCACAGGGAAGCTACCTCCACACTTATTTCCTAATGAGAAAAGGAAAATCATTCAGGAGAGTTCACATTATTCTTGGATTTCTAATGAATTGTTCAAAACAGGGCTAGATTGTATGATCAGAAGATGCGTTCGGGAAGATGAAATGCCTGACATCCTTAAGGCATGTCATGATGAACCGTGCGGCGAACACTTTGCTGACAAGAGGACGACCTATAAAATCCTTTCTTTAGGATATTATTGGCCTTCTCTCTTTAAAGATGCAAAGCAATATGTTAGAAGGTGTGACAGCTGCCAAAGAGTTGGGAGACCAACTCCTTCAAATGAAATGCCACTACAGCCACAGGTATGCATCGAACCCTTTGAGAAATGGGCTCTAGATTTCGTTGGACCTATTAATCCACCATCTAAGCAAAAGAAGTATATATTGGTTTGCACTGATTATGTTACTAAGTGGGTAGAAGCCAAGGCATTGCCTTCTGCCACTGAAAATTCAGTTGTTCAATTTGTTTTTGAGGATATTTTTACTCGTTTTGGTGTCCCAAGAGAAATTGTGACAGATCAGGGAAGTCAATTTACATCTAAATTGATGGAGAAGCTGATGGAGGAATACAAAATCAAGCACAGAACATCTACTCCATACCATCCGCAAGCAAATGGTCAAGTGGAATCTACAAATAAAGTTCTTGAAAGCATCATCACCAAGACTGTTCATCTTCATAGAAGAGATTGGGCAGAAAGGGTTCCTGAAGCCTTATGGGCCTATAGAACTACATGGAGGAACACAACAGGACATTCTCCCTATGAACTTGTTTATGGGAAAGAAGTCCTGCTCCCCATTGAGTTCCAAATCAAGACCTTCAAGATGGCAGTTCAATTGGGGATGAGCCTATCAGAAGCCCAAAAACACAGAATGGACCAGCTAAATGAGCTATATGAAATAAGACAAGATGAAATTCTAAGGACCGATCTAGTTCAACACCAAAGAACTAAGTGGCATGATTGACACATCAAAGAAAGAAAGTTTCAGAAGGGAGATTGGGCACTATTGTTTGATTCCAATTTTAAGGACTTCAAAGGAAAATTTCAAACTCATTGGCTTGGGCCATATGAGATTGATGAAGTCTTTAACAATGGAGCAGTTCGAGTGAAGACGATTGATGAGCTTCAGACTCCTCTCATTGTGAATGGCCACCGATTGAAAGTCTACCACAAGCCACTCTCAAGGGAGGAATTTGTTAAAATGTTCCAAGAAGATTCTGCAATGAGGCTGGTGGAGAAGGATTCTTCTCCTCCATCAGCCTAACCTTTGTTTCTTTCAGTTGAAAAAAAAAAAGAAAAAAAAAAAAAAAAAAAAAAAGAAAGAAAAAAAAAAGAAAAAAAAAATCTCTTGTGTAAGACTGAAAACCAATCTTGGATTGGTGGTCTTATGCAGAAAATATGAAGTGAAAATCAGGGTCACCTGACACTTTATATTTTCCAAAAAATCTCTCTTTCTCTTTCCATCTTATTCGCCATTTTTTCCATCTCATCCATTTCATCTATCTCATCCATTTCATCCATCTCATCATTTTCACTCCAATCCATTCATTCCATCTCATTTTCACCAATAAAGTCCCTCTCAGGACTATTCCATTCAGTCAAGTTGTTTTAATCCTCTTTGTGCAGGCAGAAAAGTGTTGCTACAATTCCCGCAGCTAGGAGCCAATTCCGCAGCTGATATCAAGATTCCACAGCCAATACACTTTGTTCCTGCAAATAAAACAACTATGTTTTCAAAAAGAAAAAAATCTGCAGTCAAAAGCACCAGCATCATTAAAGAGCAAGGACACATAGCATATACAAAGGCAGCAATAAATCAAAGGTTAGCATCATAATTAGCAAAGGGATCAAAATGCAAATACACGAAGGTATGTTCTAAATTTCTAACTAACAGTTATATCATTTATGTATGGTTTTCGGATTATGGTATGAGACACTTAATGTAATGATTGACAAGATCCCCGTCCACTCCTCATCCAATATTCTGCGTAATCCACCTCACCACCTTCCTAACGGTTCCCTAATTGCTGTTGATTCGAACTTAATACGGCCTGCTCTCTCATTAATTCTTCGTACCAGAGTGATGTGTACTGTTGTACCACGGCTCTCCAATTGATCATTCCGCAGCCAGGTGTACGCAACCACCCGAAGTTCAAGGATTTGGCCGTTGTATCCTCTACTCATAACTCTGCTTCTCGCATGCATAACCTCATCTTCGCATTGTTATCTACGCCCTCACCGTTTTCACTCTCGGTTTCATTCACTACTCTATTTCACCGTAAACCTCTCTATTCTATTTTCCTCACCTCTCCACTCAAAACCCTGACCACCAGTCTTGTAATTACATCACGGCCATTCTATTGTAGCCATAATACCTACTGCTGAGCACTGTTTTCCCGTATAGCTCTCTCCTCCAGTATTCAAACAATGATGTCAGAGCAGCAAGAGAGCTGGTAACCAAAATGGGCAAGTTATTAAGAGCAGAGCCGGAAGGTTCTAAGTTTCTAGACGGTTACCCACAAACAAAGGATGCCCTACAGAAGGCCAAGTGGTTAAAATTTATTCAGAAATTCAAAGGATATCACAAAGAAGTTACCAAAGCGTTTGCCCGATCATTTAATGGAAAAACAAATACTGTGGAGGTAGGAGACCTGCAGTTCACTGTCACAGAGAGCAGCTTGGCTCAAGCAACTGCTTTGCCTCGTACTGGGGAACGTTGGTTCAAAAATCGAACTGTTGAATACCAAGAGTGGAAGAACATGTTGAGAAATCCAGGTATGGATACCACTATCTTCACCAAAGGAATACCTGTAAGTGTCATCAAAGAGGAAGGGACTGCCTTACTTTTACTAGTTCAGAAATTTTTAACATGTGAAGGCAGATTTGGTATAATGTATGTTTATCATGCAAAGATAATGATGCATTTTATGGGTGAACATACCATCAATCTCCCTTATTTCTTGCTAGCTAGTCTAAGAAAAATGAGTGCCACTGTTCAGAGACACGTGGGAAACATTGAACCCCACTTATATCACCATGGACTCATTAAAATCTTGATTGAGGAGCAGTTAAAAATTAGAAAGGATACATGGGAGAAGTTCCTTGTTAGAAACCATTTCCAAGAGGCAGCTGAAGCCTCTAGTAGCTCTCCTAGGGTACCAAAGAGAAGTAGAAGAAAAGGGAAAGAAATGGTTACCCAAGACACTGCTGTAGAAGAAACTGCCCAAGAAATTGTTGCAGAAACTCTTCAAGAAATTGCCCAAGAAACTGTCCAAGAAACTGTTCAAAAGGAAAAGAAAAAGGGAAGCAGAACAAAAAGACAAAAGAGGGATAAAGGGAAAGCCATTTTGGAAGAGTCATACCCTTCACCTGAGCCCTCAATTGAAGAAGATACCCAAACATTATCTCATAGGCTTGCTCAGCTCCATGAAACTGCCATCTCCAAAAAGAAACAAAAGCAAAAACAGCAAAAGCCAAAGAGTACTAGCCTGCAAGTGAGAAGAAGCAATAGACTTATAGAGAAGAAGAGTGTGACTAAAGAGAAACAGCCCCATTTCATTGATTTGGGCACACCTGAGAAGACTCCAATTCGGCTAGATATTGAGCTAAGTCCTCCAAGAGAGGAAAGTCCTTTCCAGCAAGAGAGAGAAAGCAATTTTCAAGGATTTGAATTTAGGCCAAGACAAACACCTGATATTGACCCTGTCCAGCAGGAGGCATATGATTATTTAGAAACATTAGAGCAATCTGTTGCTGGTCCTAGTACTGTCTTGCCCCTTGACCAGCAGGTTCAAACTCTGAAGCAAGAAATATTTGAGCTAGAAGTCCTCAATCGCCATATCAAACAGGAAAACGAAGCATTGAGACAACAGAGCAAAGTGGACAAAATGGTCCACGACAACACAATGCTTCATTTTGGTCTTTGGCAGAGAAAGAACAGGAAGTTGAAGAGGAAATGCAACAAATTGAGCAGGGCCTTAGTTAACTTGAAATTCAGGTGCTTGGTTAGGAAACCGAGAGCAAGTTTGGTAACAAGGAGGAAAAGGAGAAGGTTGGATGTCTTGGCAGAGGCATCTGAACATGTGGACTGAAAGATTATGATAAAGTTTTGGTTGCATGAGGACATGCAACACCCTCACAGTGGGGGTATGTTGAGCCTCAACCTTGCACTAATTTACCTATCCTCCCAACAGCTTTTCCCTATTCACTTCTCTCTTTTGTCATCATTTCCTCCATCAACTTGTTCAATTCATTGCATTATATGTCTTTTTAACATGATTTTTTGACTGTGCTAATGATTGACTGTTGGTTTAGAATTTTGGTACATGTACAACAATTCCGCAGCTGTTCTGCAATTCCCCAGCTGTTCAGAGATTCCGCAGCCTTTTTGTTGTTTGCTATACTCCACGTGTCTTCTCAAGGAACGGGCCACATGGGCAAGTATGTATGACTGTGTACATGGTTCGTGTGCTATCAGCTACGCCAACTCGCTCATATATACCCCCGGTCAACGCAGATGTAACCACGGTCAAACAGCAAAGTTCCAAACGGTGGCATGGCTCTACGTGAGCAAATGAGACACGGAACCACAGCTGGCACTTCCTCCACGCCACAAAGACAGCAAGGGATAGGATCTAACCATAGATTTACTCCCATGATGACCGTTTCCTCCAAACGTGCACGGAGTTGCCTGCCTGTTGCTGCATAGTTAATTAGTCAAGACTGTAGTTGCTTAGTTTACGCAGAGGACAGTTTGTCCCTGTGCCTATAAATAAAGCGTTTGCATACGCTTAGTAGTTAGTCTTCAAGTTAGTTTTTGGCTGTAATCACTTTGTTTATAAAACTCTGTTTTAAAGACTGTTTCATACAGTGTTTACGCTTTTGTATTTTGACATGCTGATTTAATATAAGAAGATTGTTCCTTTCATCTCTACGTAGCTGATCTTTAGTTGGTTGAGTGGATGGAGGGCCCCCATCTGCCACAACCTATGTACAGTAGCATTTAACTTTATTTTCCTGCCTTTCTTTGTTTTCATTTTCACATGTACAATAATGTATAGTTTGATTTCTGCAGCTTTTCATTTCTTTGAACATGTATAATAATGTACAGTTTGATTTCATGCCTTTACATTTCCAGCGCTTTTCAGAACTGATCAGTTTGTTTATGCAGGTGTGTTAGGAGCCCGTGATAGTTTGTTTTTATTTCTTTTTATCACTGATGGTATTTGAAGTTGTCTTGTCTTAGCTGCTGATTTTTACCTTGCTTACTTAGTTTCATTGCTAGTTTACTTTATCAGGTTTTTGACAAGTTGCTTACTAACCTTTTGATGGTCTTCTCATCATAACTGACTAACTTTTATTGGACCAAAATATCATTGAGTGGCAGCTTGGTTTGATTAGCTTTTGGACTCATATTACTGATTCCTTCTTAACTATTTTTCACATGAACAATTTCAGCTAGAGGCAGAATGTTAAGGAAGAATGAAGTGTTATGATTTGTCATTTAAGTTTTGCAGTTAAAGTAGTGTTTTTCACTTTCCATTGAGTTAACATAGATGCTATTTTTGTTCTTATCAGCAGCATAGATAGTGGACTAGTGCCATTAGTCACTTTGTTTAATGCTTTGCTTTCATTTGATGTTTCAATTCCATTGCAAGTCACTTTTCAAGCTTTCTCTTTAAATTTCAAGAAGCATTTAGAAATCACCACATACACACACATTCACTCACTTGTTTATAACTTCATCACATCACATTAGGAAGATAAGTCAAACACAAACTAAAAACGACAAAAAGAACTAGGAAAGGCTGCTTAAGTATATATTGTACACTTCACTTCATCAGCTTACGAGCCCCGGGTTGACGATTTATGATAGCAATTTAGACAACACTAAATGGACCAAACAATCCGCCTCATTGCAAATCGGTAAATCTTGAAGTTTTTCTTATAAGTTTTACTTATTGCGACGCAATAGTTGTCTTAATACCATAATCTCGCACATGTCGGGATTGTACTTGTATGGTCGGGTTCTACTACCGTTTATATGATGCGTTTTAAAGATTTCTTCCTCATCATAAACTTTAGGTTTTAAGTATTCGAAGGAGTTTCCTAAACTTATGATGGTAACTTTATTTTGAGGAAAAGAAAGCTAAGCCCTACTCTTGCTTTTCCTAAATTTTAACTAAGGGTCCCCACACATTTAGTATTTTGGATAACACTTAAATGAGAAGGGGGGGGGTTGTTGCTGGTCACAACAAAACCCAATTAGAATATCTAAGAGGGAGAATGATCTGGACATCTAGCATTTTCTTAATTTCATTTTCTACAATTTGTAGAAGAGTTGGATTGATCCTCCTACGTTTATGTTGATAAGTAACTCCTTCTAGCTTTAAAGGAATCCTATGTTGTATTAATGAAGTATCATAGGTTTTTAGATCAGCATAGGTCCAAGCAAAAACGTCCTTATAATTTTGAAGTAACTTAATATATTGAGCTTTGATCTCAGGATCTAAAGATGCACATATTTTGATGTTTTTAATATCATCATTTGTTCCAATATTAATTTCTTCGATGTCATTTTGTCGAGAAATGGACTGAGGGTTTCGAAGGACATCATTTTGATCAAACAATTTTTCTAAAGGAATGAAGCCTTTGGGAATAAAATTGTTATACAATTGAATAATGTCATGATTATCAATTTTTGAATTGAAATTTGAAGTATCATTTCCATTTCTATTTTCACTTATTTCTGTTCTATCTTCATCAATTTGTAGAATTGAAACTTCATCTATAACCTGCAGAAAAGATTTCAAATGTTCATCACCTTCAAATGTTTGCCAATGTTTTAGATTTTTTGGGATGGATGGCATGTACTTGACTTGTATTTGATAGAGTACATTGGTCTGATCAGGAATTTTAAATGGACTAGCAGAAACAGCTAAGGCATCTGCATGAATATTCTGATTTCCTGGAATATAAGTCAAATTAAAAGCATCAAATAAGTTTTTGATTGAATCCCAAACTTCATTTCGATAAGACCTAAGTCTAGGATGCTTAGTCTGGAAAATATTTCTCACTTGTTTGACAATATGATCCAGGTGGATATTGGTGGCCACCCACCAATTCCACTTGGACCCCCACCATTGCTTCTTTCAGTTTTTTAGTTTCCTTAATTGTAGCACAATTTACTATTTTTAGTGGGTTTTCGGGTCCTAAACTTCCGTAGCTGTTTTGGGGCCCTAAACAACGTTTTTTTGGAAATATTTCCGATGGAAAGATCTTTCTAGCAGGCTATCATGCACATCAAATGGAGATAATATGGCCAAGTCACGACCCCGGGAAGTTGGTTGTCAAACTCACCTCGACGAGGCCCACAAAATCTTGGTGTTACATCTCCTCGGGTTAGGGTTTTGGTTGTTTAGGGTTTCCTCTTATTGCTCAAGAATAAAAAGGCCCTTGAGCCTCATTGTAAAGTAGTTCAGAGGCATGTAGCCGCCACATCTCTTCTCAGAGATAAGCTACCATCACCCTAGTTAATTTATTTCCATTCTTGTTTGTAAGCATATTTCTTTATTTTACATTAATTAAATGAAGTATTATTTCCGTTCCATCTCTATGTTTATGGCTATCTCTGTAATTTGTTTTGTTCCAGTTTAAATCCAGATCACAATAAGTTTTGAATCAGTAAAAACACTTAAGTTTTGAACCTTTAAGCTTTTGGATAATTGCAGGCCTTAAAGGAAAGCTTCATATTCATCCAAATTATTTGTAACTTCAAAGTCAAGTTTGCATGATTGGGTGATATTTTATTTCTTCTGGTGAAATTAAAACTACCTCGGCTCCTGCTCCATCTTTTGTAGAAGAACCATCAAAAAATAGTTTCCGTACATCAGTTTGATTTGGTACAAGACTTTCAATTACATCTTCTATTTTAACTTGAGTTTCATGTATTTGGTTTGAAGAGAGTTTAAAGCAACCAAAATCCTGGTCAATTGCATAGATGTGATGGTTCCTTGGTTGGTCTCTTTTGCAAACAGTGTGCACAAATCTTACCTTTCTATATAATCTTAGTTGTTCTTCCCCCATAAACTGGAATAGTGGCATAATACATATCCATTTGAAGAGTTCCCCCTAATTTGACATCGCAAGACCTAGAAAGGAGCATTTCAAATCTGGGAGGGATATATGTGACAACTATATCAGGAATTACACTTTTCTCTGGAATTTGGGCAAGGGTGACTACTAAATCCTTAATCAATCCTAAGTAGGGCACCCTTTTAGAATCAAAGGTGTACAAGTCATGATAGGATCTAGTTATATCAAGTTTCAAATGGTCCATGATAGTTTCTGGCATGAGGTTATTTGATGCTCCAGAATCAAGCATACAATTATATAGCATGGAATCATTTGTCTTAATAGTTACATAGAAAGGAGGCACTATTTCATCTATCATATCTGAGCTAGGACCAAAGACAACTACTGATTTCTAAATATGTTTATAAGCTCTACCCAATTTCTGATAAAATTTACAGGTAATTGCCTGAACTAGATTCTTACATTTCCCTCAAGTGACTGTACAAGAAATCTCATATAAACATTTTCTTGTTCAATATTCATGTTGTTTGCAAAGTCTATATTAAAAGCTTGATGATGGTCTTCAGCTATAGGACCAATTTCTCCATTGTACCTGGGAAGGTATTTCAGGTACCCAGCTGGGAATCCATCGAGGTTAGCAGGTAAGACTGAAGCTACATATCTAGCCTGTATAATAGGTGGGAATGCCATAATAGAAGGTGGTGCATGAGGTTTTTATATCGATGAAGAATAAGAAAATGATGAAGAAGAGGTAGATGAAGAGGAGAAAGAAGAAGGTGATTGAGGGGGTGTGCGACTATGTGGAGGTGAAGAAGGAGGGGCTCTCATAAATAACATTAAAGGAGTCTTAAGAACTAACTTTTGGACCTGTGAATGAATAACATCTTTTTCTTCAAAGAGTGGATTTGCATATATGGAGATGGTCTCTTCAGGTTGTTCAGAAGTAGAAGCTTCAGAACATTCAGAAGTGGAAGGAAATGAATAAGTGGTAGTGGATATGAAATCTGTGGGTTTGTATTCAGGTAAATGAACACCCAAGTCAGACTCATTTTTTAGGTGATCCTAGTAGTAGTGGGGGTTCTTGATGTGTTTCAAAAGAATGAATGAGGAAAGATGAATCTAAGTCAACTCCCCTATCTAATAGTTTAGAAACCCTAGGAGGTATTTGTGTCAAATTAGGATCGGATGGAATATTACTAAAAGGATCAAATGATACTAAATCTTTAGATTGCAAGGCTAAAGAGGAAGAAGAAGATGGTTGATGTCTCCTTTTAGAACTGGCTTTTCTCAGAAGTTTTTTAGGATCTGACAGAGGATTAACTAAGTCAGATTCTGAATGAGATCTGGTGTGCTTAAAAGGTGCCAGTTTTGGCTAGTGGAGTCGCCAGGTGAAGGATTTTAACCTTTCTATACTTTTAATCACCTTAAAGGAATAGAATGAATATCATTGCCCCAGGAAAACTTAATGGAATTTGAATCCCCGACAACGGTGCCAGATTGATGTTGTACCTCTAAGTTGACAATGGTCAACTATGAAGCCAGATTATCTAAGACAATTGTTTTGGGGTTTTGTTTTAATTTGGAGGACTAATGAATGAGAAAAATGTAACACTCTAATGGCTAACCTTTTGAATAATATTAATATCAAAGCAGAGGGCTGCTATAAAATTTCACACAGTGATACAGCTTGAATAGTGGTTAGAAGGAACAAAAAATAATATGAGAGTATATATACAACTCCAAAGATGAGAGTATGCCCAACTCCAATGTCCAAGATGATAATATGCTCCAGCTCCAATCTACTTACCAACTTATTGTGAACCATTTGGTTTTCCACCCAATCATATTTAGGAAGAACTTCTCCCCATGGAACCCCCAAGCTACAAAAGCTCACAAGCTGTAACCAAAATATAGCAGCAGAGAGATATATAAGGAAACTAAGGAAGGCACTTTTCACTTCCTCTAAATACCACTCATGTTCAACTCCACTAGCTAGATCTACTTACAATTTTAGTAATAATTTTATATCCATTTCGATAAAATTTGGCTACTCTCCATATCTCTCCCTCTCACAATCTTCTTCATGACTCTCTCATTATTGGCATCACAATGCACACTCCTAAGATGAGAGGACATGAGACATATATAGATATATATATATATATATATATATATATATATATATATATATATATATATATATATATATATATATATATATATATATATATATATATATATATATATGAGGAGAAACAAGTTTTTGTCATAAAGGATGAGTAGTATTCATGCCTTGTATTCCATTTAGAGGAGTGTAACTCATGCCATTATAGAGAGATATTCTTGGCTTAGTTAAGGAGAGTGTAACATATGCATTAAGGAAAGCGTAAGAGGAATATTTCATGACATGTCTTTAATGAGTGTAAGAGGATTACTTCATTATTTGATGAATGCATAAAAGAGAGTGTAATGTATTATTAAAATAAAGAGAGTTGCATAGAGCCATGATAATCATCAGGGAGAGAGGTGTGACGTGATTGAGGATATGAAGCTGACGTATAATTCCATTTTAATAATAATATCATAGTCTCATAAAAGATAATAATAATAGTAATAATAGTATTAAAAATTTGAGGATTAAGTTGAGGTTGAACTATTATGATTGATTAATGATAAGTTAAGTGTTTTTCCTTCAACTATGCTTGATAACCAATTTATGCAAGGTGATTTAATAGTTTTGGAAAGTCATACTTGAGATGCTAGACATCACTTTCTATTTTTATAAAGTCACTTCAGAATTGTGAGAAATGATATTTTATTAAGGAAATTCATCCCTAAGATTCCCATGAGTGGTATTTTTCTTCTAGAAAAAAGAATTTTGCATCTTGATTGCATGCATTTTTGTGCTTCAGTAGATTGAGGAATCCACACACTGATCTACTTCAAGGATCCAAGATTGCACACCTTGATCTTTAAAATATTTAGGACATTGCATCCCAATCCTTTTATTATAGATCTAAGACTCCACATCCTTATGTTTCATGGATTTAAGACTCCACCCCCAATATTTTTATTATAGATCGAAGACTCCACGTGTTTATCTTTCATGGATTTAGGACTCCACACCCTAATTTCCATGGCTTCTCATGTACTCTGATTTGAAACTCTATTCTTGACCTTAAGGTAATGAGTGTGCACCCATACCCATATGATAGTTCATTGGTATGGTCTTGTTCCAAGACCTGTGCACTACACAATCTCATAGATCAATGGAATTATATGAATTTCATAATTAACTTATTCACATTTTACCAAGGATAGTGCATGACTTCCACAGTCATTTTGGTTTCGGAGAAATGAATTCCATAGTCATTTATAACTCAATCATCCTTGTTGGAAATGACAATGTCGCCTACCACATCCTTGTTAGTACAATATTGAGCATATATAATCATACAAATCATGCATCATCCATGGATCTATGTGTCTCAATCATGGGTCACCATCCATGTTATAAACCTATTTCAAAAGAGGGACACCAAAAGAGAAAACATTTATAATATGTACTTAACCAAAATCAGTCTTATACACACAGCTGTTAATATTAGCATAATCACACAACAACCAAGTAACCTAAACTAGGTCTATAACATACGCGCATATACATAAGTCTAACATGCATAATATTATATAATTTCATCAAAACAACCATCTCCAAATGTCATCAAAGCTATCTCACCAATAAGGGACACTACATACTCCCCTCTTGGGCTAAACTTGGCCCGAAGTTTTCCTACATTCATAAGATACTTAGTTCTTTTTTATTCTCCTATGAATAAGGTGTTAACCGTATGTATATGTATTTTATATATTTTTCTTCATGCCAATTTATAGTTGAATTTTTGCTAAATTGGAAGCAACTCCATGAAAACCAAAACATGCCATTTTTAATCAAGTACCATGTATAGTCACACCATACTAGATGGATTTTGACATACACCACAATACATACTATATCAAAATAATCATCTAATCAAGCATTTTATATCTAGATGTTATTTTTTTGTAAATGATATGACAATGATCTCACGTTACAAATGATTGTCTTTTCCCTATAGAATGAATTAAGAATTCAATAATATTTTTGGTGTCATTCTCTTAGGTTTCTATAGAGAAATTTAGCTTTCCAACTCACAAACAAATCCCACATTAATTTTATAAAAAACAATTATTGTCCATCCCATCTCACAATCAAGTTTGCATATAAGAAGCATCAAATCATCCACATATAATTGTCATTGCAACTACGCAACAAAACATGTCATATATATAACCCACTCTTACATCCCACTTGATTTATGTCTTCTCAATCCAAGTTTTCACCTTTTCATTCCATAAGACACCCTTGCAATCAAAATCTTTAGGATCTACCTAAAATTTTTACTAAATGTTTACTCTTTAGGAAAAATTCACAATTTAAGGTTCAAGACACAATTTTTTTTTTTAACTAACAAGCTAAGGTTCCATGCAGTCCTCATTGACCCACTTTTGTATTATATACCATTCTTTTAGTTCTCATAATCTTAATTATTATTCAATTCTCTTACTTGAGAATCAATTATGAATGACTCTATTAGAAGATATTCATTCCAAAAACAAATTAATGATATCTTTTTGGAAGTGACTTGTAATCAAGAACAACTGCCATAATTATGAAAATACGATATCTATATTATTAAATCTACATTCACAACTGTAGGTCAATTTGTTTTCCAACTATAAAATCACTCATGATTTCTATTCAGTAATTTAATCTTTTCATTTGGTTTTAGGTGTTATTCCTTACTATTAATACATACACAAATAAAAAGTAATGAAAACCATACATTTCACAAAATATGAATAACCTTGTTGAATCTAAATAAGATTTATACTATCACAAGGGAATTTCTATTCTAAAGCTAAGCTGCCCTCTCCCCCTCACCCCCTTCCCCCTCCCCTTTTGCTTAAGGGGAATTACAACCCTCTAAAAGGATTACAACCTTTTGTAGGACTAATAACTACTCATACACCTATACATCCAAGAAAAAATTACTAAATCCAATAATCTCTTCCATTCCACATGCAATACCATCATCTCAGGTTTCTAAAAAATGCAACAATTCAAATGCATCAAAATGTGATCTCACTCTGCTTTAATTCCTCCCGTATAAATTGTCACAAACACATACTCTTGTAAAACAGGAACTCAAATAAGCTTTTCATTATTCACATACCTTTTTCTTTTAAGTTCAAATAAAATAAATTTCTCACCACAAAGCACGTTTATATCCTAAACATGTTATTCTCTTAACAATTTACAAGTTAATCAAATTTTAAGAAATAACTTCATCAAGTTCATAAACAATATGAATTTTCATTACATCGTCCAAATAACAATAGTTTAGAGGAGTTCATGAGTTCAATCATCATAATTTTTCTAATCAATTTAGTTTAAATAGAATTTAACCAATATGCAATTGATAAAATTATTAAGGAGACTATTATGGCTTTCCTAGACCTAATTTGTCTTAAGCCAATAGAAAAGGCATTTTGTCAACTTATCACAATAATATTTTTCTACGTTTCAAGAATTTCAAAATCAATTTAATTCTACTTAAATCCAACATATACAATTGAATTACAAGACTAGAGGATAGATACCTATTTCATCGTTGACTCCATATATCAAAATGGCTTATTCCAAACATTCTAAACCACCTATTGGTCCCACTATACTAATCTTAGTATCTTCATTTCTGATAAAAAAGAAAATAATGGATTTAAATCTCAAGAAAATTCATTTTATGAACCTCTATACATTTAACTTTAGTTACACTTAATAAATCCCCCTTAATCATGTCTATTAGATTTTATCAAAATAATTAGTTCATTCCAGCCAGAAAAATTACTTAGCTCATAGATATATGTTAGTATGGATTCTACACCCATACCTTACCTCATAGATATATGATAGTATGGATTCCACACTCATAAATTATCTCATAGATATATGCTAGTATGGATTCCACACCCATACATAACTTAAGGAAAAAATAACCTTCAAGTGTTTCTTCAAATGTCTTCCACAACCATTCATGCAAAAGTCATTTAAGCCTCTTGTTTACTAAGAAGGGAAAACCACAACCCAGTATTTGAGTAATTTCAAGTTATTTGATGCATAATGTCAATCCAAACTACACAAAATAATGTTGAATAAATCATAGAAATTTCATTCTAAATCGTTAATAATATATTCCCAAATCATATTTTAACACACCAAATTAATATACATACATTACTCGTGAATCTTCATTTATAGTTAAAAGTGACATCCTTCAAGGAAACTTTTGTTAAGTTTCCATTAGTTTAGATAAGAAAAGAGTCAAAATTAACATGATGTACACAATCATCACGTTAAATGAATCTCAACCTCACACTTGTTACAGACCTTTAACATATTTCCAGTAATTTGTCTCAACATAAATATTAAGGAATATAAGAAATTATTCTTTTTTCTTTCTTGAGTTTGTAAATGGCATAATAATAGTAATATTCCTTATGCAAACAATATTCTCGCAAGTCAACATACACAACAATTCAACATCTACGCAAAATCAACATTCCTACATGATCAACCTACCAGCAACCATGTTTATCCATTAAGCCCTAGTGTTCTAGCTTGCTTGAATACCATATGTAAGGTCCCACCTTACTAACCATTAATAATATAGAGAAGTAGAGGCCACATTGACCACTACACTCAATTTTTTTTATTGTTTTTTGTAACATTACTAACTTAGTTATCATGTAATTAGGTTTGTTCATCTATTTCAATATAAGGATATTACATAAGAAGTCGGAGATAACTTTCCCTTAAAACCAATTCCATAACACGTTTCCTCCTTAGTTTAAAAGATGATAGCATGCACTCTTTTCATACTTAGACATGAGATGTAAGTATGTCTACGAATAAATTCTACCATAATGCCATGTGCGAACATTAAGATATATCAACCTAATTGATTTTTGTAGATTATGCTAAAGAAGCTCGACTTATTGACTGTTGATATCATGACCACAAAAGTATCATGATTTTATTACAAATATCACATATAAGTGTATGAGAATTAACCTACTTATAACAGGGTAACAGAGGGGAGAATATGCCTCTCTTAATAAGTAAATCTAATAAATATGATATGTTTATGAAATGTAATCACAAAATATATTGACCCAAAAACATTTCTAAATTCATCAATTAAAAAGTATCAATCCCAATTATTAAGGAAATCCTCCATCATGAGAATTGTATAATGAATGTTGCAACAACGGAAACTACTATTACGAATTCAGAAGCATATTATTCTTAAAGAAGTACCAAGTAAAACAATGGACCTGCATAAATTAGGTACATATAGTTTTTTTCTACAGTCATTGAAGCATAAGATTACACCCATGAATATATGTGACTCAACCAAGCTTATTATGTTCACTTGTACAAGTAATTAAATCATACATATTTGGTCACTGTAAAATTGTTTCCAACAACACCCCATTTTTTCATGATAGATTTATATGATAAAAGCTACAACTCTCCTATTGAAATTTTGTCTATTTACACTTCAGTGACATTATTAAATTCATTTTCACATTCATATAAGAATTTGAAAATGTAGGAATCTATATCTATTGAAATTTCTATTACATAAAAGATACAATCATTAATACATTTAATCTGAGGATTTATGTGCATAAAAGCTACAACCATTGAGGCATTTTCACAAAAACATTGAAAGCATGCAATCTATAGCCATTGAGGCCTTTTGACAAATACTTTACAAGAATTCAATCTACAGTCATTGAGGCATTTTGTCAAACACTTTGCAAGCATGTAATCTACAATCATTGAGGCATTTTGTCAAACACTTGACAACAATGAATTTGAGATTCTTCACTAACCTATTTCACTCATAAATTTCAGAAACTGAAACTTCAAACATTGCCATATTAAAACATGGACTAAATAATCTTAGTCTTTAGTCAAAAAATTGACAACAGGTGCACATAATTGACAACAACAATCAGAAAAATTGCAAGATTTACAATTTTGGTTTTGAAACATATATTTTTTGGAATCAAGTGGGGGGTTATAGGCTCTAAAGGTACGGATGCCCCCTGATGTTGAGCTGAATTGTAGTATAAATGCCCAGGGACGTGATTCATTAGAAAAACAAAAGAAAGGATTTGTACTATCTCATTTACAACTATTTTGAAACACTAAGTATGAAAAATTCATCCACAACTATACATGGAGAAAGAAAATTCAAATTTATGCTCATATGATATTTTCATCAAACTCATGGTAACCTGAATGCTTCAGTCATTGAAAACTTCTAGCAATTAGGTTGCAACAACATTGTAAAAAAAAAACTTACAGAAAGTGAACTAGAAATATTGCATTTCTTCAAACATTTAGTGTGCATCATTTTATATACATCTAATTTCATCTAACAACCCAATTCATAGTAAGCAAAAACAATGTTATCAAACATAGAATATTGAATTTGGATAATAGATATGACCTGCAATGGACAAATATTCATTATAAATCGAACTTGAAAAGTTTGGCAACACATTCTTGTTTTAATCCCCTACATGTACGTTTACTTTGGCAACACATTCTTGTTTTAATCCCCTACATGTACATTCTCAACTATAAATTCCATTCATTATTGTTTAGCTCATAACATAAACATTCACAAGTAGCAATTTCCCATAAATTGAAATTTTGACAACACTTTAAACTAATAAAAAACTAAAATTTCAAGAATGTTTATGAATATACTTGTAAATGTATATATGCAACTCAAAAGATGAGAGTATGCCCAGATCCAATGTCCTAGATGAGAGTAGGATCCAGTTCCAATCTTCTTACCAACACATTATGAACCGTCTGGTTTTCCACCCAACCATATCCAGGAAGAACCTCTCCCCCTAGAACCCCCAAGATATAAAAGTTCGCAAGAAGTACCCAAAATATAGTAGTAGAGATATATACAAGACAACCAATGAAGATAATTTTCACTTCCTCTCAATACCACTTATGTTCAACTGCACTAGCTAGAACTACATAATACTTTAGTAAGAATTTCATATTCATTTCGACAACATTTGACTACTCTCTAGATCTCTCCCTTACAATCTTCCTCAAATATTTCCCAATCTTGGAATCACTGTCAAGATGAGAGGACATGATACACATATATATGAGGAGCAACCAATTTTTCTCTTAAAGGAGTAATATGTATGCCTTGTATTCCATTTAGAGGAGTGTAACTCATGCCATTAAGTAGAGATAAGCATACATTAGTTAAGGATGGTGTAACATGTGCATTAAGGAAGGCATAACAAGAATCCTTTATAACATGTCTTTAATGAGTGTAAGAGGAATATGCCATTCTTTGATGAATGAATAAAAAAGAGTGTAATCTATTGTTAAAAGAGAGAGAGTTACGTTGAGCCATGAGAATCATCAAGGAGAGAGGTGTGAATTGATTGAGGAGACGAAGATGCCATCTAATTCCCTCTTAATAATAATATCATATTCTCATAAAAGATAATAATAATATTAACAATATTGAGGATTAAGTGGAGATTGAATCATTAGGATTAATTAACGATAGGTTAAGTGGTTCTCCTTCAACTATGCTTGATTATCAATTTATGCAAAGTGATTTACTATTTTTGGGAAGTCATACATGAGATGCTAGACATGACTTTCTATTTTTATAAAGTCACTCCAAAATTGTCAAAAATGATATTTTATTAAGGAAATTCATCCTTGAGGTGCCCATGAGTGGTATTTATCTTACGGAGAATTGGGATTCCACATCCCTATTGCATGCATTTTCATGCCTTAGTAGATTGGGGGATGTGTGCCCTGATCTACTCCAAGGATCCAAGATTCCACATCTTGACATTTTAAATATTTAAGACTCTACATCACAATCCTTTTATTATAGATCCAAGATTTCACGTATTTATCTTTTATGGATTTAGGAATCCGCGCCTTAATCCTTTTATTATAGATTCAAGACTCCATGTCTTTATGTTTCATGGATTTAGGACTCTGCACCCTAATTTCCATGGCTTGTCATCTACTCTACTTTGAAATTATGCACTTCATCTTAAGCTATTGATTGTGAGCTTATACCCATCTAATTGTTTGTTGGTAAGGTCTTGTTCCAAGACGTGCACACATCACAATCTCATAGATCAAAGGAAGCAAATGAATTTGATAATTAACTTATTCACATTTTACCAAGGATAGTGCATGATGTTCACATCCATTTTTGTTTTGGAGAAATGAATTCCGCAGTCATTGTAACTCAAGCATCCTTGTTGGAAAATCCAAGTACCCTGTCACATCTTTCTTAATACAAGATTAAACATATATAATCATACAAATCATCTACCATCCATAAATCACAATTAACCATATATTCCACATATCCATGATCATCCATGGATCTATGTCTCAATCATTGATCACCATCCATGTTATATGCCTATTTTAAAAATAGGACACAAAAAAAGAAAACATTGATAATATATGTTTAGCCAAAATATCTTATACAAACAACCACAAATATTATCATAAGCACACAATAACCAAGTAAACAGTACTAAATCTATAGCGAAAAAACATATACATACATACATAATATTATATCATTATATCAAATAACCTTCTCTAAATGTCATCAAAGTTATCTCACCAAAATAGAATCTAGTGATTAAAGATCCAAAAAAATAGTTCAATTAGTCATTGTTAGATTTGATGGCAGTCTACTCATTTGACAGCTACAACATCTGAATTATCTTTGCGTTCATTACTCCTTTCACAGCTTTTCCAATGGGCAATCTTGCATTTCTTGCAACCACGTCCCATAATGCGACCACGTAACCTTGTTTCTATAAGTATAAATAATAATAATAAATGTTTCCACAACATCCATAGTACAAATTGCCCACATTATCTTATACAAAATTTATTGTTCTTAACAAAAGAGATATGTGTCCAAAAATTATCATGTTTAATTAACTCATTCCATGTTAGCAAGATAAGTTAATGTTGTAATTATTTTATCACAGATTTATTTAAAAAAATATTAAAAAATTCTATTATAATTTTAATTTTATGATACATTATAAACTAAACTCTTAATAAACAAATAATTTTCCTACGACAAAAAGTAATAAAAATATGATGGCTCAAACGTCTCGTCGATAATGTGATATTTATAGTAAAAAGACATACAAAATTCTAATGATGTGCATAAAATGTTTTCTTACTTTTCGTAATAAAAATCTAATTTAAAATTAAAACAAACATAGAGTTTTACCGTAACCAAAAGACATGCAAAGTAAAACAATGTCTAACGTTATATATTATCAAATTATAAGCATTAAAACATTATATTATCAATTTATAACTACTAAATTTTATTATAAAATTATTCATTTCTAAATTAACTCAAATTTACATAATTATAAATTAGTTAATTTTGGAATAAAACTATTAAAATCTCAATTTAATATTAAGTGGGGGTAGAATTTAATTTTCATAAAATATTTTAAATTATTATTGATAATAGTCACAAATTAAAGGTTGAGATTTATCTATGCACTTCTGATTAAATTAATTAATTGAAAACATGTCATATAAACATGCATTATGTTTTTTTATATGTGATATTAGTAAATCATAGTGTTGACATATGGTATTGGAGCAAAGTCTATTTAAAAGTTAAAAATCTCCATGATAAAGTAGGGATCAAGCTCTGTGGTTAAAAATCTTGTTACAAGTTTGTTTAAACATATATATATATATATATGTTTAGTTCATACACTAGGGCAATTAAATAGGCATGAATCCATAATTAGCATCGAAACACTTCATAATATTTTTTTTAAATTAAAAAAATCATAAAAACTAACTCAATTATAAATTTATTTTAAATCATTATTATTTATTTTTAAAAGAATTAATATAAGTTAAACATATATTCAGTTAAAAAAACATGGAACAATATTTTTAATCATAGAAATTTAGCTCCATTTTAGTATGGAGACTTTTAATTTGTAGATGGAGTTTCTTACAATACCATGGGCCAATGCCATGGTTTATTAATACAACCGGTAGAAAAACCATAACTCATTTCTTATGACACCTATTCATATATTATATTTCTTAATTATTCAATTTAATTATAAAAAAATAACATAACTACTTTGAAGATAAATCTCAATATTTGATTTGTGTATGGTATTAAAAATATTCTAATATATTCCATGGAAGTTAAATTCCTACCATCTCCACCCTAATAATGAAGAGATGTTGTAATGTCAAGCCTTGTCCTATTAAATATTTTTGACATGGTCAAATTACATAAAAATAACAATAAATTAAATGAAACTAAGATAAATTAGTCAATTTAAATTTCATGTTTTTTTTGTTCCAAGTTTTGACAACTAGTGATAAATCTCAATATTTGATTTCTGTATGGTATTAAAAATATTCTAAAATATTCCATGGAAGTTAAATCCCTACCATCTCCACCCTAATATTGAAGAGATGTTGTAATGTCATGCCTTGTCCAATTAAATGTTTTTGACATGGTCAAATTACATAAAAATAACAATAAATTAAATTAAAAAATAAAATAAAATTAAGATAAATTAGTCAATTTACTTTTCATGATTTTTTTTGCCATGTTTTGACAACCAATGATTTTTTCCATGGTATTTTTAACCCATAATTTTTCCTATAATATTCTTCTCTAATCTAATCAATTTAATACTTTTATAACACTGATAAATTCAAAAAAATCTAAGTTCAAAAAACTCTCAATTGAATTATCAATTTAGAGAAAAAAAAAAAACTATGATCGAAAAAGGATTATGACGTTGAGGGTTCCTTTTCATTAATTATGCTTGAGATCTCTTAGTTGAAGTAGTCCATCATGGTGGGATAGGTCGTGGAGAAATAGAGCTTTCCATATCAACTCCTCTTTGAAAGAAAGTATGTTTTCCATATCATCTCTTGAAACTAAGTATTGTGAGGATACTATCTCCCAAGAGAAAGTATGTGGTTTGATGTTGCAACTAAAGAATGAAGAATAAAATTCATAGCATAAGAATAAATGGAAATCCTTTTGGAAAAGTTGTCGTTGAAGTAATTACTTTTTGCATAAGTTTGAGTATAATATTATATTAAAAATATATATTTTTTATTTACTAACTATAAAATTAACTTTAATTTAACTTCTCTATAATTAAAAAAAATTAGAAAAAATAAATAAATTCTATGTTAATATTTAGAAAAAAAAACTTTTATGTTTAAGAGAGGTGGTTCATGATATATAAAATGATAATGTAAAATTCATTTTGATTTTAATATTTTTTTAAAAATTATTTTTCAAACAGAAATGTATGGTTAGATTAAAAACATAAAATTTAAAAATTTAAAAGTTATATATATATATATATATATATATATATATATATATATATATATTTGAAGTTATTGAAAATGAGATAAACATAAATTTATAAATTTATAAAAATATACAAAAATATTTATTTTTGGCATCAACAAAATTCATAAAATCGGTATAAGAAATTTCACAATTGACATAAATTCATATTTATAAAATTTCAGATATAAAAAATGGAACTGAAGTAAGTATGACATGTTCTCACAAACTATCTAGATTTACAAATGATATATGAAAGTTTTATGAATATTGAACGATCAACCTCACCATCTAATTACAAAAATTTCACAATTGACATAAATTAATATCTATAAAAATTTAGATATAAAAAATGGAACTAAAGTAAGTATGACATGTTCTCATAAACTATCTAAATTCACAAATGATGTTTGAAAGTTTTATGAATATTGAACAATCAACCTTACCATCTAATTACATACATAGATTAGATGTGGTTGCAATATTCAATAATTGCCTTTCACACTCAAATATGCTCCCCATTTAAAGAATTTGGTATGTAGTATGACATATTCTCATAAACTATATAAATTCACAAATGATATATGAAAGTTTTATGAATATTGAACGATCAACCTTACCATCTAATTACAAACATACATTAGATGTGGTTTCAATATTCAACAATTGTCTTTTACACTCAAATATGATGATGATGATGATGATAGTAGTTAACGTCCACTGAGACCAAATTGGTCTATCGGACCTATAATTTTCTTAGTTTTTAATTGTCTGGCTCCTCGTCTTTCTTGGCGAGATTGGTGTTGTGGTTGTCTTTTTCTTCTCTATGGTCTCCCAACTTCCTTTATCTTGCATCTCCTTCATCTCTTATGGTTCTTGGGACATTGGTGTCTTAGCTTCTTGATCTATTGTGTTCATCCTTTTGAAGATAGTCAGAGAATAAGTTTGGTTTAGGAAATCTGCTTTGCTGTTAAATAAAGCTTTATTTTATGTGGTATTCGAATCCTCATAACTGTTGATTTTTGAGGGGTCGTTGAGTTCACCTTTTTGTTGTTGGGCGGGGCTTTCTCCCTCCTTGTCTGGAGAGTTGTTTCTTTCTTGCCCAATTTCTTATGATTCAGAGTTTTCTCTATAGTATTCTTCTTTGATGACAATATAGTGTTCTTTTTGTGTCCCTTCCCACCATGTAGTTCTATGGTGGTTTTTTCTAGCAGAATTTTTCTGGGAGACTTTTGGGCAATTTTTGGCTAGATGGCCTGTCTCAAAGCAAGATCAACATCTGAAGAGGACACTTTCATAATCAAGTTTCTCCTTCCACACATAGTCTTTACTTGTTAGGTTTATTTCAGCTGGGAATTCGGCTCTGAAGTCCATTTCCACACAGATGCATGCATAGGTGGTTCTAGCATATTCCTCTGTTTCTGGGTACCCGCAGTAAAATTTCCCAATTGCATTTCCAATGGCCTTCAGCGAGGAGAGATTCCAGAGATGCAAAGGTAGGCTTGGCAATCTCACCCAAACTGGTGTTGAAGTTATGACTGCTATTGAGGGATCGAATGATGGGTTCCATGGCTTCATGAATAGGCCTGAGTTTTCCCAAAACCAAGGGCCAGAATCTCGAGTACATTGTCTACTTTCAGGATTTTCAAAATCTACTATAAAAAAGCCCTTAACACAGGGGTAGATATTAATTTCATCAGAAATGACAGGGTTCCATACCTCCGAGATCCAATTGTGGAGAGTTGTTAGCCACGGCCACAAACCATTGAATCGGCAGATTAGGGAGCTGTTGGAAAACTTTAAAGCCTTATCGAGTGAGGCCTGGACCACCTGGACAGTCAGAGCTGGGGCTTCACTAACGATATGGGCAGGAGTTTTCTCTCCAGAAGCAGATGAAACTGAGCCATCAGCTATTTTCGCGAAGCTGGGAGCCATATTTTACTTGCCCGTAGAACCTAGTGGCAGAGAAATAAGGCAGAATATTAGATCTAGATCTAACCGCAGAAGATTGAATAGGTGGTTCATCTATGAAACAAAAGATTAGATCTAGAACCCAGCCGCAGAGAAATAAGGCAGAATATTAGATCTAGATCTAGATCTAGCAGCAAAAGATTAGATCTAGAACCTAGCCACAGAGTCTCAGTAAGCTTTTTAATCCTAGCTTTGATAAGAGAGGAAAAAGCATGCCGCTGGGCACATTGCTTTCATAATCGTGGACATTTGATCCAAAGTAGTGTTGCCGGTTCTCCCCTACGATCCCACTGTCATAATCCTCAGATTTGAGCCGGAGCTCGACTGCATACCACCCAGATCCGGAAATATATTTGAGCCGGAGCTCAACAGAACTCTGCGGAAGAACCTGCGGAAGAACTTATCAACCTGCGGAAGATAACTCTCTCACGGAAGAACCCTTACCCTTATTCCGACCGGGGAAAAGCTTGACAGAACTCTGCTCCCCATTTAAAGAATTTGGAATGTTATTTGGTCTTCCAGGAATCAAAATGCCTTTATCTCTAACTTTAACCGAGATGGTCTTTGTGTTAGCTAGTAATGTAAATCAGTTTTTCTAAAAATATGTAATTTTTTTGTAATATGATATTTAGGTACAATCAAATTTCAATTTTATAAAATTTTTAAATTTAAATTTATGAAATTAAAATCACAATAAGAGAAATTAAATTAAATTAATTTCTTTCATATTTGTTTAAATCTTTTGACGTGTGTACATCTGGTTTAGAATAAAAAAAGATTTCATCCCTCTTAACGCTGGGTAGATTCAAAATTAAAATATATCTAAGTTCGTTGATAATTAAATTAAAGTTTTTTGAACTTTATTTCAAAATAAATATGCCTTCACCATAATCTATTCAAATTCATGAAAACTTTTACATATCACCGATTTCTACAACAACAAAAAATTATTATGAAATACATTCCTATAAATGTTAGAATTATTTCTTATAGTGAAAATGGATTCAACAACATGAAAAACATTTGAATACTCAAAATCCCAAATATATCTAAAAATTTCTTTCAAAACCCTTCCAAAATTTCCATTATTTTAGACGTGGCCACCTTAGACTACGGCTGACGAAACAGTCGCTAAACTTGGGTTAGAAAAAAAAGTTATCCATTCCGGAATCTCCGTCATATTTTTATTCAGGTCATCTACTGGCATCCTTGACGTGTAGGTTGGAATATCAAGGTTTCCTTTCTATCTGCCTACAGAATATTCCGTCAATTCGTGACGTCATCTTTGATTTTGCGCCCATTATATGTGAATTTTTTCTGTCATTCCGGACGTCACTATCATGTTGAAATTTGTACTGATTCGTCTAGTGGTGGCCGTTACAGATTATGTTGACCGTAAGCAAATGACGATTGATTCCACTGACAATAAATGTTAATAGTATATGCAGTGAAAGAGATAGTCTCGGGCCTATTTATTTAATGTGTGGAGGACTGTAAATGTTAATATTATTATTAAACGGAGTGAAAGAGACAGTCATTTACTTATTTAAAATTTAAAATGTCAGGATGATTAACATACGTAGAAAATGAACGTAAACCGCCGCGCTGCCGACGCCGGTGGAATCCACTTCATTGTTTTATTTTTGGTTTTATTAAATTGTCGGCGTATATAGTTAATTTCAGATTCTATGACAAATGAATGTTGCTAAATAGTGGAAGAAGGATTTGGCAAGTGGATCCGGATCCACTCACTTAGTGACAGAAAGGGTCAAGATTATTATGAAGATCTTGTCAACACATGCATAGATCTCTTCCTATCCCAGTTGGCTAATGGGTTCCCGGTAATAAAGGCGTTGTTTAATGAGTTCCCAATTTAGTTTGGATGATGAATTTTTCGTTTGGGTAAAAACAAATTAAGAAATTTAAATGTGAGAATGTTTAAATTATTTTTTCCTAGCAGAAATAGATTCAGCACATTCAACACCCCAAAATCTTGAAACTTGGCAATTGTAATGTAGATTTTCAAAAATTTCCGAGAATTTAATTCAAGACTTTTTGATAGCAAAGGTGTATAATATCAAGGACTCAACCAAATGAGTTAACAGTCTCTATATCTATATCATATGAAAAATCATTTTTTGATTGATTATAATATTAAGTTTATTATTTCTATTTGTTTTTATAAAACTCGAGTTTAATTAATATGAATTATCATAATGAATAAGTGATACAATGAAATAGTTTTGCTAGGTTTTGGTCGAATCCTGTAACTTTCCTGTAACTTTTCTGCATGTTACAGTGTGTAGTTGACGCACACACCCTCATGTGTTGGTGAAAGTCTCCTTTAGATCTCGAATTTTGAGTAGCCTAATCAGTGGCCTCGCAAGGAGTGGCGAGACCCCATCCTACCAAAAAATTGTGCTGGGTTCCTAGAAGTTGACGGAGGGTATTGCAATTTTATCCTCTGGCAGCAAGGCGCTGGAGGAGAACCTAGTCCTGGGAACTCAATGGCAAGCAAAAATGAAAGGTAGATGCCTGCCAAAATCAGCTTCGAATCTCAGTCTTGTGATTCCTAATAATCACTTTGAGAAATTGGACAGTTCATGAAGGATAATGCCCTGATTTATAAGTTCATTGGTATTTGGCCAGAAGAACTGGACATTGTGAAGTGAATCTAGTTAAAATGGAATCCAAAGGGATTGGTCGAAATGCTCCTCAGAACCAAGGGTTGTTTCATGGTTATCTTTACAGATATGGAGGATTGTTGGAGGTACTACACACCTAGGACCTTCATTATTGGCACATGAAGACACTTAAATAGAGCATGGGACTACATGCAGATCCGTTTTGCATGATTTACTGCCTGATTTGCTCCTCCTTTCACTCTGCAACTAGCTAGTTCTTCTGCATGATTTACTCCCTGATTTGCTCCTCCTTTTACTCTGCAACTGGCTAGTTCTTCTGCATGATTTACTCCCTGATTTTCTCCTCCTTTCACTCCACAGCTGGCTAGTTCTCTTCAAAACTTGTTGTAGGTGTTGAGTCCTCTCATTGATCACCACTATGGCACCTTACCTTGGGATCTCCACCCAATAATGATATATCATTAGCATTGTAACCTATTTTCTGAATTAATCATTTTTTTTTGTTCTTTCGATTCTTTATTGTTTTCTCTCTGCAAAGCTGTATGTTCAACCTTTATTAGTTAGATTCATCTGTGCGGTTTTTCTAACACATTTACATGGTATTGAAGCCCACAGGTTGCTACATAAAAGGCACACCAATACTTTATTTTGCAGGTATTACAGCTTGGAGATCGAAGATCGACAGAAAAATGGAGTTTCCCAAAGCATCGATCCTAACACCGTACAACTATCACGAATGGAAGGACCAAATGGCTCGATACCTTCATCAGAAAGGGTTGTACATGATTACTATTGCTGCAGAAGTGGAACCCACTTCAGCCATAGAGATATCCAAGTACCTCAACTTCATGGATCAGGCCCACGGATCCATATCCATCTCCATCTCCCCAAAGTTACAGTTTCATCTATCTGCCTACAATACTCCCAATGAGATTTGGAAAAAGGTTGAAGAACTATACGGGAAACAGGATGAGATCAAAGGACATATGCTCGAAGTGGAGCTACTCCCATTGGATCCACGGAACTATGATAGAATTCAAGATCTCTTCACCAAATATAATGATCTATTGCTGCAACTCAAGGGTTGTGGAATTGAAAAATCCAAGGAGTAGAGTCGCCAAGTTCTCTCTATTATGTCAAAGCTCAAACTAGAATACTCCGTCTTTATGTTACATTTGATTTAGTAAGGCTCGCAATAGGGAAGTCCTACACTATGCCTTCTCGCAAAGAGTTCATGGAGTCCCTCACTTTTGAGCAAGATAAACTCATTGGCATGGGGAAAATCAAACCTCCAAAAGTGCATGCAATTGCTATGCATGATGGCAGCCATAATAAAAATCAGAGATCTGATTCAAATCAGAAAAATCAGTAGCAAAAAGACAAGGGAAAAGCACATTCTCATCCAAAGAAGGAAGGGAACACCAAGCCCTTTAATGACTCCTCCAACTCCAAAAATGAGAAAGGAATGAAAGGAGACAAATGCACCTATTGTCACTGAGGATTCCATTTGGAATCCTCCTGCATGAAGAAACAAATTGGCGAAATGGAAGAAATCCTTCAGAAGCATGACCTTGGGGACCACTTCCCTCGGGGTGCCAAGAAGAAAACTGAGGATCCACCACACGGGAAAGGTAACAATTTTCACGCTTTAGTTGCAATTAACTCTTCCCCTGATGCATGGATTATAGATTATGGTGCATCACATCATATGGTTGCTGAAAAGGAACTCTATTCCTCTTTGGATGCATGCAAAGGACCTCCCATCCTCATGGGAGATGACTCACCTATTGAGGTCACCAGAAAGGGTAGAGTGGAACTTTTACATGGAAGCTTCGAAGATGTGCTTCATGTTCCAAAAATTTCGGTAAACCTACCTTCAGTTTATCAAATCACTCATTCCAGCACTGGAAAGAGTGTGGAATTCACTCCTGATGTAGTGAACATATATGACCTACATAGCAGCTCCAAAATTGCAACCGGTGAGGTAAACAATGGAGCTAGACTGTATACATTTTTTGAATTTGTTGAATCTAATTCCTACTTATTGCTTACACATGCTGATGATAGTAGTGGGCTTTGGCACGAGAGGTTTGGTCACTTAAATTATAGGTATATACAGCAACTAAGCAAGCATGAGATGGTGGAAGGCTTGCCAAATATTAATTTCTCCAAAGGAGTTTGTGAAGGGTGTGTCCTTAGAAAACATCCTAGCGAAAATGTTGACACCGGTAAGACTCATAGAGCATCCTCTCCTCTAGATCTGATCCATAGTGATCTCATTGGGCATTTTCCTCATCCTTCCATCAACAAATCAAGGTATGTGCTTACATTTATTGATGGTTTCTCACGGTAACTTAGGTGTATCTTCTCAGGGCCAAATCTGAAGTTTTTGCGCACTTTGAAGATTTCAAAGAACTAGTTGACACACAGTTAGAGAGAAAGATCAAAGCCCTCCGTACAGAAAATAGCGGGGGATATGTTAACACGGCACTACGAACCTTTGCCTTCAGTCCAGCATACAGTTGCAGCACACAGTTCCATACACTCCGCAACAAAATGGAGTTGCTAAGAGAAAGAACCGATCTCTTAAAGAGATGGCTTCCTGTATGCTACATGCTAAGTCACTACCTCATAAGCTATGAGCTGAAGCACTTAATTATGCTAACTACATCCAAAATAGATCTCCTCATAGGTATGTCAAGGATCAAACCCCATTTGAGGCTTGGACAGGCACTAAACCAGAGGTCACCCACTTCTGTGTTTTCGGCTCCCGATCATCCGCCACAATCCCCTCTGAAAAGAGGAAAGCTCTTGATCCACAGAGCATTGAGTGCATCTTTGTTGGAAACCCTGATGATGTGAAGGGATATCGACACCTGATTTCCTCTACGGACAGGCTCATCATTGAGTGAAGTTTCAAATTTGAGGAAAGTCTCTCGCATGCACCTCAATTGCCACATGCTGACACCTTTTATCTACCTCATGTCCGAGATGATGAATTAGTACACTCAGATGCAGATAAACAACATGTAGATGTCGAGGTAGACCATGCAGATGCAGAGACAATCTTCAGATACAAATCCAGTGCATGCATATGATGATCCACATCCAAGCCCAAATCAGGCTTCCAGCAGTGAATCAACTTCCCCTGTCATAAATCAGAGAACAAGGAGCTTAAGTGAGATATATGCACAAGACCACCTAACTTCTAGAAATGGTCTTGTGGGGATAATTTTGATCCATGGAGGACTAGCTCAAAGTTTATTGAGCCTCCTCTTGCCCTCACTGCCACTAAACCAGCGCCATCTCGACATTATCATTTGGTTTAGTCTTTTGATTTGCAGTCTTATACTAAGGTTGTTGGGCATCCCTCTTCGGAGTCCTCCATGGAGTAGGATTATAACTCCCTCCTTGAAAACCAGACCTAGGATCGGGTCCCCCTTCCTTCAGGAAGGAAAGTTGTCTGATGCAAGTGGCTCTATAGGACCAAGAGTGTTGCAGATGGGAAAATCACCAGACAAAAAGCCGGGCTAGTAGCCAAAGGCTTCCAACAAGTGCATGGCATTGATTATGATGAGACCTTTTCTCAAGTAGCAAAGATGGATTCCATATGCCTTGCACTTGCCATTGTGGCTGCCCTAGGGTGGGAAGTACATCAGATGGATGTGAAGAATGCCTTTCTTCACGAAGACCTATCTGAGGAGATCTACATGGAGCAGCCACATGGTTTCATTCATGATTCATCTTGGGATGCGAAGATGGATTCTTTTCTCTTATCAAAAATTTCGAAAGATGTAAGTCTGATCCAAATGTTTACATGCTCAGGACACATGATTCTCTTCTTATATTAGTTTTGTATGTGGATGATCTCCTAATCACCGGCAGCTCAGCTTCAGCCATTGCTACAGTCAAGAGGTTCTTGCATGATAGGTTCTTGATGACAAACATGGGTCCATTACACCTCTTTCTTGGTCTTGAGATCAGCCAGGATGCCACAGGCATCAAACTCTCTCAGGCTAAGTATGCACAGGATCTCCTCGAGGGATTTCACATGAGTGACTACAAGCCAGCACTGACTCCTTTTCTGTCTGGGGTTCACCTTGAGGATGGAGGTGACACTCTATTAGTTGATAGTAATCCCTACCAACAGCTAGTGGGGAGCTTAGTGTACCTCACCCACTCTAGACCAGATCTCTCATATGCAGTAGGGGCAGTTTCCAGATACATGTAGGAGCTGCATGAGGTACACTGCAATGCTACCAAGCGCATCCTCTGTTATGTGCAGGGTAGCATGACCTTCAGGATTCACTATGTAGCAGGCGCTGCATTGAATCTCCTTGGCTTCATAGATTCTAATTCAGCGGGTGACAACATTGAACGCATGTCCACCTATAGATATTCACTTAGTCTAGGTCTGGCCCTATCAGTTGGTCGAGCAAGAAGCGGGCTGCTATTGCTCTCTCTTCAGCTGAGGCCGAGTATAGAGGAATAGTCAACATCACCGTTTAGGCTTTGTGGCTACAACACTTCCTCACTGAGTTGGGCATCCAATACCACCAACCCACTGTCAGTTGGTGTGATAACCAGCGCAGTGTCAAATTTGGCAGGGACCCAGTACAACGGCAGCAGACGAATCACATAGAGATCCATATCCACTACATCAGAGACTTAGTACATGATTGGGTCATTGATTTACAGTTTTGTCCTTCAGCAAAATAGATTGCAGACATCTTCATCAAGACATTCACTGAGCAGAAGTTTCACTATTTTCGCGATCGTCTTGGAGTTAAGGACACAATTTCTTAGCAATTGTCTTTTCTTCCTCTTATCTTTTGATTACATTATATTTTTTTTTTTTGGGGGGGGGGGATTTTGGTTCCCACGAGGTTTTCCCTCTTTCCTCAATTTTAGTACAAGTTTCACTATATTTTAGGTGACCTTTGGCTTTAGTTTCTAGGGCCCATTTTCTATTTTTCCCCATAGTGGCGTTCAAGGGGGGTGTTGGAGGTACTACACACCTAGGGCCTTCATTACAGGCACATGCAGACACTTAGTTAAAGCATGGGACTACATGCAAGATCCTTTCTACATGATTTACTCTTGATTTTCTCTTCCTTTCAGTCTGCAACTAGCTAGTTCTTCTGCATGATTTACTCCCTGATTTTCTCCTCCTTTCACTCCATAACTGACTAGTTATTTTACATGATTTACTCCCCGATTTTCTCCTCGTTTCACTCTGCAACTGGCTAGTTCTCTTCAGTACTTGCTGTAGGTGTTGATTCCTCTCATTGATCACCACCATGGCACATTACCTTGGGATCTTCACCCAGTAATTCTATATCATGAGCATTGTAACCTATTTTCTGAATTAATCATTCTTTTTTTGTTCTTTCAATTCTTTTAGTGTTTTTTCTCTGCAAAGCTGTGTGTTCAACCTTTACTAGCTATATTCATATGTGCAGCTTTTCTAACACATTTACAAGGATCAGAAGAGGATTTTTGAGAATGGCTCGTATTTATGAATAATGTAGGTATTTTTATGTGATTTTAGAAAGAATGTTACAATCTAGAGAAGCAATAGTTTCTAGTAGTTTTGATTTGGGTTAGACTCTTCTCCCTAATGAAGGACCTTTGGGAGTCAAATATATTAGAAGGAATAGGCAATGTGATCGATGATTTCATGAATATTTCAGAGATTACCAAGAGGAAATACATGCTCCATATGCTCGTGTTTCTATCTATATGAATATCTCAAAACCCATTTTGGAATCTGTAGAACTGGAATATCATGATTCGGTATGGACTCAACCACTTGACTTTGAATATGTGTCATTCAAGTGTCGGGATGCCATGAGTATAGGCACTTATTTAGGGGTTTCATTCTCACATTAGCTTAAGCCCAAAAGAGCAAGGAGTTGGGGGATTCAGAAGGCTTTCAGATAATACAAATGAACAGGAATAAATCCACTCACAATGAATCAACTCAACCCACACTGAGCAAACCCCATGTTCAGAAGACGAAGGATCTTGGTGAAAATCAAGTTGCATTCTTGGATCAATTAGAAAAGTAGGGGGAAGTAGAGATCTAGAATGAGTCAAAAGCTATTCAGATAATGGAAATGGAAGAGTCACACAACAATGAGTTAGAGAAGGTAAAACCTAAATGAAATAAATTAGAGGAACAATGGGAGGATCATGAGCTAAAAGAAGTTTTGGTTCATACTAGTAAGATCCTAGAAGCTAAAGATAAGTAGAATAAACTGAGACTGGATGAGAATAATATCTTGGAATTCATCAGTACTTGGCCTTGGGAAAATGTACATGGAATCCTTGTCAATGAACTTCAACATTTTCTCCATTTCTTTAGACAATGGCTTCAAAGCTATGAAAACGATGAAGGATATTTGAATTCAACCATCTCGGAGAAAGGCCAAGCTTCCCAAAGCTCTTCACAAAATTTGCTCATTGTATTCGATAAGGGAAAATGGAATGAAAATCTTTTAAGAATTCTCTTAAAGAAGTTGGCGAATACATATTGAACTCTGATCAAATGAACCAAATCAAAAAATATTACCATTGCACCTCCATAATTCCTCAATAGGAATAGTCTCATGGAATATTCAAGTATTAAATAGAAAATTGAAACAATGATATTTGAGGTTAAAGATACAATTGGAGAAACTAGACATAGTGCTCATGTTGGAAACAAAAGTCTCATGAGAGAAGCTTGGTGATTTGATGGGTAAATGCTAGCGTGGTACTGAGGTAATGGTGAATGATGAAAGAGGTACATTAGGAGACATAACAGTGGTACGAGATCCCAAGATGATTGTCTTCCAAGATGGGGTTTCAACACCTAATATCCTCTCTCGTCACTTTCATTTTTTAGGATTTGGGGGAAGGGTGAGTTTCTCAACATTCTATGGTCCTTTAGTTCTTAGTTATAAAGAAAAATTCCTATCAGGTTTGAGGCAGGTAAGATGCTAACTATCAGATGAATGTTGGATAATCGATCGAGACTTCAATATGATTCAAAATTGGAGCAGAATAGTGGGATGGGGGATTAGGAGGTTAGATCCAGTGGCGTGTCCTTCGAAGAGATCATTCAGGATTTATGGTTACTCAGAGTGGAAACGTGGAATGGAATTCACACCTAGAACACGAGGATCGGGGTTCAACACCAGGTGGCTTGCTTCCTGCCCTAGTTCTTTCTTTCTAAAGACCCCCTAGTCCATGATATGTTCATTGAAGAAATGATCATTTCCATTTTAGGATCTGAACACTCACCAATGAGGCTAGGAATAGACCTGAAGATGGCACCTATGAATAAGACTTTCCATTTTGAGATCTTTTGGCTCCATAATCAGGATTTAGTGGAAACATTGGAAAAATGGTCACATGACATTGTGGTGCACGGTGAAAATCTAATGCAAAAATTCTAATGAAAGCTAAAGTATCTAAAGATCAAAAAAATTATTGTAGCAACGAAGAATTTAGAAATATACCGATATAGAAACAGATGATGGAGGCACGTATGGAGGAGATATAAAGTAGAATCATTGTGGAGGGTAGATCTAAGTCGTTATCCAAGGAGGAAGGGTGGATTATCTATGATTTGGACGAGCGATGTAAATAAGAGGAAGTGCTATGGAGGAAAAATTCATGCATGTAGTGGTTAAGGCAACGGGAATGTAATAAAAATTTATTTGATTATTCTGTAATCAAGCATCAGCACAATAACTTAATATTTTCTCTAACTTGTAGGCATGGGAGTTTCTTAGTGGACCATAATGCTATGGAAGCTAAGCTAGTGACCTTCTATTCGTATTTTCTATATGAAGGGGATCAAGATTGCTTTGAAGCTGCTAACCATGTGACCAGTTTCATTCCATCGTTTTTCACCCCAGAAAATAATGAGGCACTCACGAGAGAAATTTATTACAAGGAGGTGGAGGAAGTGGTGAAGAATATTCCCAGTAACAAATCTCCTAGTCCGGACAACTTCACAATCGATTTATTGTAAAATTGCTAGAATTTTTTCGTGAGGATATCCATGCCTTGGTTGAGTAGTCATGGAGGAGTCTAGGTGGTTGCAACATGTATGGTTTGGTCTGAATGTAACCCTCCTTACATTTATTACATAAAATAATACTTACAATGATCCAAGCAGCCTTAGACACATTTCACTGTGCAATGTGGTCTATAATATCATCTCATTGACCATTGTAAGAACATTGAAACCCCTTCCGAAAAACATCATTAGCCCAAATAAAATCATATTTGAGGTGGGTAGACAAATATTGGATGGCATCATGACCACTCACGAAGTTTTCTATGTGCTAAAGAAGAGTACGAAGGTGGGGATGCTAATAAAATTGGATCTATGCATGGATTACGAATACATGAATTGGGGCTTTCACATGAGAATGCTAGAGGCCTTCAGATTCTTGTCCTCATATATCTACTGGAGATCCCTTTTTTCCACTCTTTTGTTTTCTATATTGTTTAATGGTTCTCCCATGAGTATATTTAGGTCTTCTCGAGATATATAACAAGGTGATCTACTTTCTCCTTTTCTATTCATCATTACTGCCGACATACTAGGATTATACTTTAAAGCAATTGTTCAAGCAGGTCATTTGAGAGGTATTCAAAGTCTTGGTTAGGATTTTCTTGTGTCACATGAAAAATTTATGGATGATACTATGCTCTTTGATGAACCAAATATACAAGAGATCAAAGTATTGGACACTTATCCCTGATTTCCAAGGTGCATCAAGTATGCTCATCAACAAGGATAAATATACTATGTATTCTTCAAGATTCCAAAGAAGATCCAATAGAATTTGGCCCGTACTCTAGAATTTTGAGTTGCTTCTTTACCAAATAAATACCTAAGATTTCCCTTGGTTTCTCATCCCCTAAGGATGGATGTTGGCAGAAGGTAGAATGCAAAATATTGAACATTGCGGGGAGGACGCCATTGTTGAAAGCCATCTTGCAGGAAATTTCGGTGTACCAGTTATCAGTACTACCGAATCCTATAGGAGTTTACAAAGAGATTGTTTCTCCTTCTCTCAAATTTTTGTGGCAGGGGGGCCATGTTTCCAAAAAATGAGCATTGGTTTCATGGGACAATCTTTGTCTATAGAAGTAGGGTGGGGGACTAGGCTTTCGAGATCTAGAGATTCTTACCAATGTGATGGGAGGAAATATTTGGTGGCATTGGTTATGGGGAGGGTATGAAATATGGAAACTAATTTGGGATAGGAAGTATAGTCTCGACCACTCCCAAGAAGAAAAAAATTGGGCATCAAAATATCCCTTGGGCTCCCGATTTTGGAATTCGGTTAAAAAAAACTAGAATATAATCCAAGACCACAGTTTTTAGGAGATCCTAGATGATGCCTCTATTATATTTAGTGAGGATTCTTGGCAGAATATGTCATTATTGGATATAATGGGGGAGATTCGGCTCATCTGAGAATTTGTAACGCCTCAAGGGGTATCTCAGGTGGCAAAGTTTTGGACAGAATTAATCCCACAATCCTCCTAGGGAGAGTGGAAATTTGTAGATAATTGGTTTGTGTGGAGTACTGAAGAAGGTATGTTTCTATTGATTATTTTGTCATCCTTTCTTTAAAACTCATAATCCCTTTGCATCATGAACTAGGTAGATAATAAGAAATTATGGAAAAATCTAAGGATTTGTATGTAATGCAAAGCAACTAATAATTGCCATTTTCTTATGCAGAAAAACGGAAAAATGAAAGATTTCCATCCCAATGAAAAAGACAGGGAAACGTTAACTGTTGTCCCCATGGCAGGGAACCATATGTAGAAAAGAAAATCCAAATTGAAGTGTATCAGCCAAGGAAAGGAAAAGGAGATATTTTTGGGTATACGACCAAAGTCCCACATTGACTATAGGTGGGGAGGATCATGGATATATAAGGATGGACAAATATCTCCATTGGCATGAGGCCTTTTGGGGTAAGTCCAAAAGCAAATCCATGACGGCTTAGGCCCAAAGTGGAATTGTGGAGATATGTAGTGTCCAAAGTCCTTACAAGTGGTATCAGAGCCAAATTCGAAGTTACCCAAGTGGATGAATCCTCGGAATGTCGAACAAAGATGGTGAGCCCCGATAAGCTCGTGGATGAGCTCGGTTAAACAGACGGTGTGCTCCGGATGCTTCATGGACGTGTCCTGGTCCCAACACAGTGAAGAGGAGTTGACCTGGGATAGAGCAAGCTCTCGAGGTAGGTGGTGCTCCATGTAAGGCGTGTGCTTCCAACGTATTGGAGCAGAGAATCCTGGTTGGTATAGAGTGGATAGATGGATAATCGTTTGAGGGGAGGCTCGATGGTCCTTTGTTCGAGGGGAGGATTGTTGGGTATACGACCAAAGTCCCACATTGACTAGAGGTGGCGAGGATCGTGGATATATAAGGATGGACAAATATCTCCATTGGTATGAGACCTTTTGGGGTAAGTCCAAAAGAAAATCCATGAGGGCTCAGGCCCAAAGTGGACAATATCATACCATTGTGGAGATATGTGGTGTCCAAAGTCCTTACAAAAATAGATGAAATTTTGATGTTTTTCTAGGTTTTTTAATTCAAAATGGGCTATTATTGTATGAAATGATGCAATATTTATAATGGAAATTTTTAAGATCTACATAGACTTAGTCCTAAAAATAGGTTAAATCTTGATGTTTATCAAGGCTTTTGGCTTGAAATGAATTACAAGACAAATTATTAACAATTTTGTTACACGTCTGCGTGGAATATTTGGAACCAATAATTGTAGAGTCCATTTTGCAAGTAAGTTCTATTATAGTTATTTGAGGTACTATAACTTTTCAACTGCATTTTGAGAATTAGACTGTCTTTTCTAGGGCAAAAATTCTAAATCAAAGTTCTTGTCTGTCCAACACTATTTTGTACATAAAGGTATTTCTAATTACACAAATATTTACTTAATCGGAATTCATATGAGGAATATATGCCTCCGAGAAGTTGAACTATAGTTTTGAGCATCATAGTATTAAGTGGGTGTGGTGTGACATATCATTATTTTCACATATGAAGCTAGTCATTTCTAAACTTTTAGGAGGATTCTAGATAAAAAAATCCTATTCATGATAGAATCTTGAAGCATTACCAAAACCCAAACACTGACCCTACGAAACTACAACTATCAAGACTTGTTAAGTATTGGGTTGCTAGGAAAAGAAGGGATGCTTTTATTCTTGTACTTGTTTTCTATTAAATGGTTGAGTATAGTAAAGTAGTGTGTATTGTGAGCAACATAGAGGAAGTATAAAACCTATAGAATCCACATAGAGAAAAGTGTGGATGACAGCTCCATAGTGAGTCTATCTTTCTTTGTATTTACATTTCATATTCCATTAGAAAAGAGACATATCCTTAACCTTCTTGCAAGTTTTCCATGTTGGAATTCTTATGATATGGATTGTTTTCAATGTGTGGGCATTGTAGTGCTTACTATTTTATCGCTATTCTAGTGATGTTTTCTTGCATTCTCATTTCATTTTATTACGTTGAGAGTAGATTTATAATCTAGTGCATGAGAGCTGTTGTCACATTATTGTTATATAGTGTTCCTTAAAAAATAAAAATAAAAATAAATATGGCTCAGTAAAAAAAATTATAATAAGGGCAATAGTAACTTATATGCACACATAATAGCCGAGTTTGTTTCTCCATATTTGAAAAGGAATAAGACCTTGGGACAAATCTCGGTGATAGTTGAAGTGATTCTAGAGAAATGACACACACATACACACACATATATCTATATATAGATATATAGACACCTCTATGAATACTTCAACACTTCCTACTATGTATCTTAGATCTACATTAAGCACAAACTCTCATTGGGTTACTTTCAATGTTAAAAATTATTTTGTTCTTTGCAGTGCAATTAGGAAAATGATTGAACGACCATATCCCTTCCAATACTTATCTTATGTTTACAATACATACTTTAACTCTTTTAAGGTCTATTTCTAGGTTATGCGCTATCGGGGGCTAATAATATTAGAATATCCATAAATATCATTTTCATATTAATGTTTTTAATATGAACAATTAATCAAACAAAAGAAAATAAATGAAAATTTTCAATTACTGTTGTGAGGAAGAAAATACATTTTCAAGATTTATTTCTTGGAATCATGAAATTTAAGTTTAGAGATAGAAACCTAAAAAATAAAATATTTAAGGAACTAAAAGAAGCAAGCACAAATTCAAAATTAAAATATCACAACATTATAATTTACTTATTACATAGTTATATTAAAAAAAAAAAACTAAAACACATTTTAATGGTTCAATATTAGAAGAACATTATAATAACTTAATAGAAATTAAGTTATACTCATTTTAATCTTACATAAATATTAGATCTTAGACTTTTGTGATACATATTGCAAATTAGAATGTCTTTTAGATTAATCATATCATTAGGATTTGGTTTCCAACCAACTAATGTGGTTTATCCTCGGGACAAAGGTGAAAAAATCAATCAATCCTAAAGAATCAATATATTAAGTTTTAAAAAAATAATTTACACTTTAATAAATTAATTTCTCTCAACATTTTAAATTTCAATTAATTAATTTAAATTCTATATGTAAACTAGGAAATACCTTTCTATTGATTCATTCAGAAAACCGACAAGTTACATCCATGAGATATGCTTGGTAGCCTCAACTTGCCCAAAGGAAACCAGGTATGTTAGCCACCGGACTACTTTGTATGCCATCCAAAACATAAAAAGTTTTGATGTGTCAAGTCAGGCTTTATAGGCCTTATACTGTGTAGACCACTTAAAGAAAAGACTTAAAATGTAAATGCTACTTGACATGTTTAACAAGAAAACCAAAAATTAGCATATGAAAGCATTCCAACATTTAGTCATGAGTTGACTCTACTAGAGTGGGGTCTTTAGCACTTGACCGTAGCATCTCAATTTGAGCCAACCTCTGCAATTGCTTATCCAAGCACCCTAGGCGGATATTCTAATGGTCAATTGTATCTTCACTATGTGAATTTCCTCATGGATGGTAGCAAGGTTCATTTTTGGCTTTAGAGTTCCAACTGTATAAGCATGGTCGTGGTTTCTCTCGCCATGAGGCATTTCATGATCCAATAAAGGTGCACTGACTACTTGAAAATGGTAAGCTAACCTCTGGTATGACGAAGGAAAGGAATCATGTCCATCCATTCCTTGGCTTGGACCCCTCTCTCATCCTTGGAATTCAATTCATTCTCCCAAGTCATGATTATTTTCTTTATCCGTGTTGAGGTCCTGACACTTTAAGCATGTAGAGTGTTTTGCAGATTTTTTGCATCAAATTTCCTACCTTCTTCCCGTGTTCGGTTGCTCGTCGATGGCTGTGGTTTCTTCCCTTTTCCTCTTGGTATCCTCCTACCATGGCCTCCATGCCCAGTTGATTCAGTCCTCGACGCAACCTTAACCATGCTAGTGTTGTCATTTGCAGGACCACCCACAAACTTCGAGACCACTCATCTCAACATCGAAGGTAAGACCCACTATGCAGGAGCTAGAGGGAGAGGCAGTTTAGGCAGACAAGATGCCTATCATGAGATCCTCGCTGCAATTATCATTTGCAGTCACTCGCGCCCTCTTTACCAACACCTTAGATAGGTAAGCTATACTACTCGCATTTCCGGAATGCAAAATGACATACCTTACTATCGTTGGGATGCATATAACCAGGCTCACCACGTGGAACCTTACCTTGCCGCCACTCAAGTCTTGAACTATCGTGAGGATACTACCCTGCCAGTCTTTGATTGCATGCAGTTTGTGTGGGCTTAGGGAGGGCCGCTGACACGTCCCAAATCTAAACTCATTAATCCTTACCTCGATCCCAAGCTGAGCCACCAACTCTTTCGCACCCCGATATGGGAATTTAAAATCTATACATATAATATTAATACTTAATAATTAATAAACACTATATAATTACTATCAAGCGGTTAGAAAAAAAGGACAACGAGCTTTTAAAATTTTATTTAAAGTGTCTCTTAAATTTGAGAGATATTAAAATGTTTTATGTTAAAGTTTTTATAAAAAAACTTACATTATTCTTATTATTATTATTATTATCCAAATTTAAGGTCACGACAAAGCTAGACACCAAATTGGTTTATGAGACCCCCTTGTTTGTGCCACAAGGGACCCACCTCCGCACATCAAAGTCTACGAAGACATACATAGTCCACTCCTCTCGTTTTGAGCCGGTAACCTCTTAAAAAAATGCATCCTCTTAATAATCATTTTTTTTTGTAAGCTTAGGTGGGACCTTCTCATTTTCGAGTTTTTTACATGTCTGTTATTCACCCCATTTCCAGGGAGGGTAGCACAAGAATCGAACCCAAGATCTCCGGTTCGGTGAGACTTCATTTCCACGGCCATTGCCACTTGAGCTACCCCATGCGGACCATCCTCTTAAAAATAATTACTTACATTGTCTAAAAAAATAAATTTGTTTGAAAGAAATTATAATTAAAAAAATAAAATCCAATAAATTTTAAATAATATTTATTGAATTTAAAAAATATTGAAAAGTTTTATAAAAAAAACATATATTATAATAATTTTCTTTCCCTTATGTATTTTAAAATATATATATGAATTTGTTTAAAAGAAAATATGATTAACAAAATCAAATCCAATAAGTTTTAAATAGTGTTTATTGAATTTAAAAAATATTGAATAGTTTTATGAAAAAGAGCTTATATTGTAATACCTTTTTATTTTCTTATGTATTTAAAAAAAAATATTGTTGTAAATATTTTATAAATAAGTTTTTTTTAATTAAAATTTTGATTATTTTAAAATAAAATTTAGATTTTTTTTAAATAATAATAAAATTTAGTATAATTTAATTTTTAATGGTTTATAGTGAATATAATCATTACTCGTTATTATTTATGGATATGAATTGATCATTTTCGTATGAAAAAATTCATTTCAGGTAAGATAATTTATTGATAATTATATAAAGGTTTTTAATGAGAAGAAAGGCATAATTTTATAATAAAAACCATATTAACTAAAATGATTTGTAAAGGAGTTTACCTTTGAAGCTAACTAGTAATCTTGAATAGGTTTTTATTCTCAAAATTGATTCGAGGTCTATATTGTGAAAAGATATGGAGATACACAAAAATTTAGGTTACATAACAAACTTTTTATCATTAAGATCCTTGTTTCCATGTTTACATTTATTATTAGGATTTTTGTTTTCATGTTTACATTTTTATTTACAAAATTAATCATTTTTAATATATGAAAAAAATTAATAATAAATAAGGCTAGTTTTACATTCATGATTTCATAATTAATGCTTAACCACTTGCCATCTTTATATGAAAATTTATAAACAAAATGATAAATAATAAATTAAAAATCTCCCAACACCACCAAACACCGCCAAACATATTTCTTTAGCCACATTACCTAAAACCAACTATACGCTATTTCAAAATTTCTATCAAAATTGAAAATAACCCTTCTACTTTTTTTTTCCTTTATTACTTGAACCTTTATTCGATTTTCTTAAACCGAACGCTACGATGACAATTGAAGACTAAAACCACATGACAATTGAAGACTAAAACCACAGTAACCTTATATCAAAGTCCAATTTCCAAACTCACAACACAATTTTGTGGAAAATACATATTTTGAGGACAATTGGCATTTATCCATTGTACATGAATTGACCCCATGTTGACAAGGACCCATCCGCGTCACATTGAATGCCAGTATTATTTTATTATTATATGAACGAAAGAAAGGGTTATTAAGTTATTTTTCAGATGAAATTATTTTATAGGGAATTAATAATTTTTTTAGATATATGTAATAGTTTTTAAATTATATATATCAAGAATTTATAGTTCAATTTGTCTTTAAATCTCTGAAAACCATAGAACTAAAGTTACAAAAACTACTTTTATTAAAATCAATATCCCAAACTCCAACTCCTCGCCTATCCCTCCAACCTTACCATAAATATTCACATCTCCCCAAACTTAAACCCCAATGAATGAAATAGCAAACCGCCGTCTTAGCCCCCACTCGTGCTAAGCACCCATTGGCTTGAATATATCACCCAGAGAGTCACTAACTTATTCAATACTCAATGTATTATGAAGAGCCGAAATATAACCAGGAGGACCAGACGAAAACAGTCTGTAAGGAAAATACTGTTAAGGAGCGCCGAGATATAACTACAAGGATATGACAGAAATAGACAGTAACGAAAAGACTATAAAGGAGAACCGAGTTATAACATGAAAACATACATTAAGGAAACTACTGTTGTATGCATAAGTTGCTTAAGGTATGCGAATTACATACTTTTACATTATGGGTAAAGTAAAATTAGTGGTGTAAGCAATTCCCTGCTATAATTGAGGTAAGAAACATAGTCACTTATCATTTTTGGGTTCTTCGGTTAAAATACTTGACGAATAATATTGACAAACCCTGTGTCTTTTAAATCAATATAAAGGAGATAGAAAAACAAAAATGTGGGTCACCAAAAGACAATACGATCCAACATGGTTGTTTTTTTTTAAACACCCATAATTCTATATTTTTAATAGTACATGACATTAATTAAAATATCGATCATGTTACCACCTCCTAGTTATAACGTTACAACATGACATTATATAGGAGAGGAGAAAGGACATCTTATCACATTACAATGTATGCTATATTATATTATAAATGAGAGGTTATGTAACATTTACCATTTATTAAGTGAGGATTTGTGAGATTGAAGTAATTGGATTTCAGAGATCTGTGGCTTGAATCTTTTGAATAATTGACCGGAGAATCCACAGTTTTGTCATTTTTGAACCAACGTTTCAAATCCCAAGTGGGATCCATCATCAGGATGAGAGAATGACGATGACAGAAGAGCAGCGGAGAAGTAATAAATAGTGATGAGAAAGAAACATTTAGGAATAACAAACCTGTCGGCTCAATTATTAATTTTTATCATTTTTATTTATTTTAATTAATTTTAATTTTTTATTTATTTTAAATTTTTAATAATATTAAAATGTTTTAAATTTTTTTATTTTTTTTAATTTTTAATTATTTTTTTTTTTTTTGATAATTAATATTAATCTTAATAAGAAATTAAATTCTATTTTGATTTGATAATTAATATTAATCTTAATAAGAAATTAATTATATTATTAATATATTATTAATATTAATTAAATTGATTATATTAATATTAATATTATTATATTAACTAATTAATAATAATTGTATTAATAATATTAATCATTGTTATTAATTAATTATATTATATTAATTATTTATGGTTATTGAATATATTATTAATCCTAAATATATTAATTAAATATTATTAATATATTATTAATACTAATTATTATTAATTATATTAATAATATATTATTATTGTTAATATATTACTTAATTAATATTTAATTATATTAATCATATTATTAATTATAAAACTAATCATACTACTTATATTATTAATATTAAATCTATTTATTTTTATTTTTAATTTGTTTAAGTATATAATATTAATTTTATTATGAAATTAAATTAATTTTATATCTGGGGAAGAAGTAATTCTAATAAGAAATTGAAATAAACCTAGGGGAAATTAATAATATTATTAATAATATTAATAATATTAATATAATATTATTATTAATGTTAATTATTTTAATTATATAATATATTGTTATTCTTAATATTAATTATATTAAATTATATTATTATTAATATATTAGTTAATATTATTAATAATATTAATTATAATGATTATATTAATTTTTATTATTAATTAATTATATTATTATTTATAATTATAAAATAATTCCTCAATATATTAATTAAATTATTATTAATATATTATCAATTATATTAGGATTATTAATATATTAATTAATATTAATTATTTATTTATTTATATTAATTATATTATTTATTAATTATAATATTATTAGTAATAATTCTTATTAATAAAATTATTATTCATATTGATTTGTTTTAATATATAATATTATTAATTCTAGAGTGAGATTAATGTTATACCTAGGTAAAAAGAATTCTAAAAAGAAATAAATTTTTAACCTAGGGAATATTAATGCCAAAAGGAAAATAATATCTAGGGTTAGAATATTCTAGAATATTACCAAAGTCCTATACCTAGATCTAAATGAAAACAAAGATTAAAGACACAAGAAAGGAGAGGGATAACTTACCTGCTAGAGGCCTTTACCTATTACCAGGGGAAGTGCTTGCGCTTTTTATTTCCTTGATCAAGGGAAGCCAGCTCCCACTAATCTCCACGCCATTATCTCTATTCAGATTATGAGGATGTTTGATGATCTCAAGCGCTTCTCTGATCTTTCATCTCTGATGTTGCTCTTCCCTAGCAATAATTGATGCGCTTTCGAGACAGATATGGTGTTTTGTCTTTAAGGAGTGCTCTGCCAGGGCTGAAGTACGAGATCTTTCGTTCTTAATATCCGTGCCATGTTCTTTGAGTCTTGTCTGGAGGGAGCGACCTGTTTCACCAATGTAGCATTTTCCGCAGGAACACTCTATTTTATAAACTCCTTTAAGCTGCTGCTTGTCGATATCATCTTTAACGGACCTCAAACTTTGTCTGATAGTACCTGGGGCAGAGAAATGAGTGATAATGCTTTTCTTTTTTAGGACTTTGGCGATTTTGTCCGTAACCCCATGGATATACGGAAGAAAGACAATACCACAGTTAGGCTGGTCTTGAGCTTTAGGCTCATGGGACAACAACTTCCTTTCAGCTTTCACTATGGCCTTATTAATTTCCTGCTCCTTGTAGCCTATACTTTTAAAAGTTAGGATTAGGTGCTTCTTCTCTTCCTCTAGGTGCTCTGAGTCAGAAATTCGAAGGGCTCTGATGGCCAGCGTGTTTAGAACACCAATCTTTTGCGCAGGGTGATGGTGGGAATCGGCATGGAGGTAACTCTCTGTGTGGGTTGATTTCCTGAAAACCTTGTGGCCCAAAGAGCCATCTTCTTTTCTGATGATTAGGACGTCTAAAAACGGAATGCTCTTGTTTTCTTCAAGTTCCATTGTAAACTTTATATCTGGAGAGATCGAATTTAAGTGAGTAAAAAACTTTTCGAGCTCTGTTTTACCATGAGTCCATTTTATATTGGTGTCATCGACAAATCGTTTCCACCAGGATGGTTTCAAAGGATATGAATTCAGGGCCTTCTTCTCAAAGTATTCCATGTAAAGGTTGGCCACTATTGGCGAAAGGGGGGACCCCATCGCCACACCGGATGTCTGTTCATAAAATACTCCTTGGAAGGTGAACACAGTCGACCTTAGGCAGATCTCAGCCAGCTTTGCAGTCCCCGGATCAGCAACTTCTTTTATAACCTGAATGGCTTCATCAAGAGGGATCTTAGTGAATAAGGATACCACGTCGAAGCTTACAAGGATATCATCATGTTCCAATTTTTCATTCTTAATAAGGTTCACAAAGTCTTGGGAGTCCTTGATGAAGGAATCAGTGTTTCCAACAAGGGGCTTGAGAATTTTTGCAACATATTTCGCAAGCTCATAGGTTGGGGAACCAATAGTATTAACTATTGGTCTAAGGGGGACCCCTTCCTTATGGATTTTGGGTAATCCATAGATTCTGGGAACAGTTTCACAGGAGGGGGTCAACTTCTTTTTTAACTTTTCGTCAAGGTTTGAACTAGAGATAATCTTTTTTACATCCTTCACGATTTTGGGGATGGGATTGCTGCTTAGCTTCTTATAACTGCCACAATTTAGGTGATCATTCATCTTACAAACATAATCTTCTTTGTCCAGAATGACCGTAGCTCCTCCTTTGTCAGCTTTAAGAACTACTACCTTGTCATTGCTTCGCAAGGAATTGAAGGCTTTTTGTTCTTCTTTGCTGAGGTTGCTTTTGGGGATTTTGGTTTTCCTCATGATTAGAGAGCATTCTTGCCTCAGTGCTTCCTTATCCTCCACAGTAAGGTTGCTGATCCCTTCCTCTATGCTACAAATCATCTTTTCAAGGGGAAGGTTTTTAGGTGTCACTGCAAACCCTAATCCTTTGCTGAGAATATTAGTGACAACAGGATCCAATTCCAAAGAGGACAGGTTAACTACTTTTCTTTTTGATTTTTCATTCTGTTTTCTATTGCCCATTTTGGCTCCATTATTATGATTCCTAACCGGAGTGCTTATATTATTAATATATTAATAATATAATTAATTAGTATCATTAATATTATTAATAATTTAATTAAATTATTTTGAAATTAATTTCTTATTAAGATTAATATTAATTATCAAATCAAAATAGAATTTAATTTCTTATTAAGATTAATATTAATTATCAAAAAAAAAAAATAAAAAAATAAAAAAATTAAAAAATTAAAAATTTTAAAACATTTTAATATTATTAAAAATTTAAAATAAATAAAAAATTAAAATTAATTAAAATAAATAAAAATGATAAAAATTTATAATTGAGCCGACAGGTTTGTTATTCCTAAATGTTTCTTTCTCATCACTATTTATTACTTCTCCGCTGCTCTTCTGTCATCATCATTCTCTCATCCTGATGATGGATCCCACTTGGGATTTGAAACGTTGGTTCAAAAATGACAAAACTGTGGATTCTCCGGTCAATTATTCAATTGAAGTAATTATTTTATGAGGATTTGTGAGATTGAAGTAATTATTTTATCTAAAGATACAAAGAAGATATTTTTATACAAAGGAGATCTTGTTCGACATTATATAGGAGAGGAGAAAGGACATGTTATTTCCTCACAATGTGTTCTATATTATATTATAAGTGAGAATTTATATAACATTTACCATTTATTAAGTGGTGGGATTTATGAGATTGAAGTAATTATTTTGTCCAATGGTATAAAGAAGATATTGTCATAAAAAGAAAATCTCAGTTTATGGTATATGTATAGATCAATTTTAATTAAGGATCTAGTAAGGAAGAGATCAATTTATTTAAGGTGAAAAATTATTTTAAAGTGCAAAAATAAGAAGAAGAAAAGAAGACTTACAACTTAATAGTACATGGCATTATTAATTCTAGATTTTTAATAGTATATAACATTATTTAAAAGATGGGACATGTTATACATCACATCTAAAACATGACATTATATAGGAGAGGAGAAAGGACATGTTATCACTTCAAGATGTATGCTATATTTTATTATAAGTGAGAGGTTTTGTAACATTGACCATTTATTAAGTGAAGGGATTTGTGAGATTGAAGTAATTATTTTGTTCAAAGATACAAAGAAGATAGTGTAGTATAAAGGAGATTTTGCCCAAAGATACAAGAAAAATGAAATATTTTATTATAGTCAACATTAAAATATTTCTTTTTCTCTTTTTCTATATACATTTATAAGGAGACAATAATAAAAGGATAAAATAGTTAATATACATATTTAAATAGTTTATTTAAGTTTTATATTGAAATAATTTTACAATGTGAAGAAACTATATATCTTTCTCAACAAATGTGAAATATAAGAGATCTTTTAGTTTTAATTACATTGTTTCTATTAAAGTCTATATAAAATTATATTACTTCACATTAACATTTATGGCTCCTAGTGAAAGTAAAATATTTTTACCACGTTTCGTTCATACTGAGTTATAATATCAATAATTGTCAAAGAGCACAATGAGAATGAGTTATTATTGTTTTATAATACTTTTAGCTAAAAATAGCAAAACATGTATATTCATTTATGTTTTTTACTATAGCTAGCATTGTTTGTTCATATAGATAATTTTTTAATTTGGTTTTAAAAAAGTGTGAAGCCAAGGTTGAACACTTAACAATTACACATCTCTCTCATACATCTCAAGATAATTATATAATAAAAATGAATTTAAAGTAAAATTGTATTTATATTTGATTGGAATCATATATAAGCAATATTAATTATGTTAATAGGCATGTCTCCTTTGGATTTGGATTTCCAAAATTTTAGTTTAATTATCAATAATTATTGGGTGGACGGCAGAGATTTAATCTCAAGAGAATATTCTAGAATATTTTTTTATATAGTACAAAAATCAAATGATACTATTTATATTCAATGTAATTATGCATTTATCCCCTTATAATTAAATTTATTAACTAGAAAAATATAATATGAAATAAGTTATAGATTTTCCGGCATGTGGTATTGATAAGCTACAAAGCCTATTTACAAATTAAGAGTCCTTATAAAAAATGTAGTTAAAAAACTTGATATATGTTTTTAAAATATATATGCTTAAATTATTTATTAATTCTCATAATCATAATAATAATAATAATAATAATAATAATAATTATTATTATTATTATTATTATTATATTTAGTTAAGTTTTATGTTTATTTTAATTTTACCTTAAAAATATAATAAAGTGTTTTGAATTTTGTTAAAAATAATACTTATTTATATTTACCAACCTTTTTATCATATATTAATAATAATACATAAATTAATTTAAATATTAAGTTATAAAAAATTAAACGTTAATTTATTTTTGGAATGCGTTTGTTCTGGTATGGTCACAAATAAAATATTAAAAAATAAAAATTAATAATAATGAAACCTAAGATTAAGTTTAATGAAACAATTATATTAAAACTTTAAAGAGATGTTCTAGGTATGTTATAAACTTTAATATTTATGATATTTTATCAAAAGAGTACAGCATGATTTCTTATACTTCCAAATTTGGTTCACTGCATAATTTTAACGTTATGGATATTTACATATTGCAATAATAAAAATATTATATTTGTATTTATTATTTTTTTAGCATGTGTATTAAAGGAGATTATTTCCCTCAAGTAAACCCGTAGTTCCTGTGTACACGCATAATACATGTACATGTTTGTATTGTGGTAGCGTTGAGGACCATGGAGAACGTAATATCATCATGTAGAAAAGCTTAGGTTTTCCTCTCAATCAAGAAAACTATCTCCTTATTGGCAAAATTGGCACCATTTGAAAAATGGAAAATGAAAACCGTAAGATCACTCAGTGTTGTGGATTGTGCTTTAAATACGAGTCCAACTATTTTTGGGGTATTGGGTTGGATTAATCGCTTATGAATAATAGCATTTACGTTATGAATTTATGAATAAAACGATTTAGGTTATGAATTTTTTAAATTTTTCTTAGAAGAATCAAAAAAATATTTTAAATACCAAAAATTATAATATAAATGTAATTTAAAAAAATATAGGTGTAACTTTTTCCATAATATATTTATATAATAATACATTCAAGGAGTTTAAGCATTTGTAATTAAGTAGTTATAAGTAAAGATAAATAAGCAAAATATATATGTTCAAGTATTTACAATGAAGAAGATGTAAAGAAAAGATTAAGTCATGATCAACATTCCAAAACAAGTCTACATTAACAATCAACTACATCAACAACATTTGCTTCAATTCAACATTAATCTTTGAACAATGCACTTGCAACCATTTTTTGTAAGAGTCAAATCAAATCAAAATTGAATTGTATTGTAACTTTCAAATCATAATTTTTTGTATTTTATCTTATTAAGTTGAAATTGAGTTGTATCGGGCACATTCTTGGTTGAACCCAACACCCAAGCCTTGAATCATTAAATCGGAATTATAGGGGGTTGAGTTCTTTAAAATTCATATGAATTCGTTTGAACTCGTCATCTACTCATTGTAAAATCATCAACTTGGGTGCATTTTTGTTGGTAGCTGACACCCTAAGCTTTTTAAAACAAAATCAAGTGAGTGTGATCATGTGGTAAGCTATAAATCTCGAAAACTAATGCAAGAACATCATGTGGTAAGCTATAAATCTCGAAAACAAATGCAAGAATATCATGTGGTAAGCTATCAATCTCAAAAACTAATGCAAGAATATCATGTGGTAAGTTATAAATCTCACAAACTTAAATACCATGACAAAAATTATGCAACACATGATCTTGAGTTGGTAGCTACTAATCATGCCTTGAAAATATGGAGGGACTACCTTATTGGGAGGAGATTTCATGTGAAAACTAATAATATCTCTTTGACTAACCAAGCCTAAAACTTAAATGTTAGGCATGCCTAATGGTTTGCATTCCTTAGTGAGTATGATTTTCAAATAAAACACAGCAAGGGAAAATAAAATAAAATAGCAAATACTCTTAGTAGGAAACTAAATTGTATTTTTGTTGCTTCTGCAAGTAGTTGGAAAATAGATTTGATTGAAAAAGTGAGGATAATTGCAAATTTTGATAAGAAATATGTTAAAATCAAGGAAAAAATTTTAAAATTAGATCCTCAATATAAGGAAGGAAATTATTTATAAATTAATTAAGAGGGTTTGTTGATGTGTAGAGACAAAATTTATATACCCAATGATCAAAACATATTTCTTTTTATCCTTAATGAATTACACAAAAATCCTACATCTCAACACTTTGGGTATCAAAAAGTAATAACCATGTTAAGAAAGGAGGTCTATTGGCCTAATCTAAAGTTAGAAATAATAAATTATGTAGAAACATGTTTAGATGTTAGCACGTTAAAGCTTTGCATCAAAATATAGCTAGATTATTACAACCTTTACCCATCCTAGAGTGGAAATGGGAGGTGACATCCATGGATTTTATCAATGGTTTTCAAAAAACTAGAAAACAACATGACTCTCTAATGGTTGTAGTGGATAAAATTAGTAAGGTAGGACATTTCATACTTGTAAAGTCTACCTTTAAATCCATTAATATAACAAAGATATTCATGAGGTAGAGATTTAGATTACTTGGTATGCCTAAGACTCTAATTTTAGACTGTGATGTAAAATACTTCTAAGTCTTGGAAAGTTTTATTTAATGACATGGGTACAAAATTGAACCTTATCATAACTTATCATCCCCAGACTAATGGTCAAATAGAAAGGACCAATCAAATCCTCGAGGACATGTTGCAAATGTATTTTATGGGTATGCCCACTAAGTAAGATTATTATTTTAATTTATGAGACAAAGAGATCTTGTCCTATCCATCAGATTCCATTTCGTCTATTGAACATCATTAATGAATCCTATGACCTTGTTCTTTCCATCATGCCAATCTCAAGCAAGTTGTTCCAATAGAAATGTGATCTTCTGAAGGAATTCATCCATATAATTGAATAGGGGAGGAAATTCAATTCTTCTAGGAGAATGGTTGCTAATCTACCTCTTCCCCCCAATTATGAATATCTCCTTGAACAACTCAACAACCCCCTGGGCCTTAAACCTCAACATCCCTCCTCACATTGCAGTTGCATGGGGCCGAAATATGTAAGATTACACCGATTGTACATAGAATATGACCCATGTTGTAACCCTAAAATTAAAAAATTAAACTACTATTATTATTATTATAAAAATAACTAATATATGAGTTAATCATATATACATGTAAAAAAATAGGTAACACTATTTTTTATCATAAAGTTTGTCCCCAACTTTATCATGGAGATTCTAAACCTGTTGTTATAAACATTTTTGGGCACTGCAAACCCAATCATACATGTCCATAAACCAAGGGCTCTTAAGCCCCTAAAAGTGTTGCTTCACACCCTAAAAGAATAAGGTCGATTGATTACATCATCTCCCAGAAGTTCTCTACAGAAAACTGCTCAGAACTGGTCAAAATTGGACCATACACACTGCCCAGTGTAGAGGGTGTGATTCATCTCACCTATCCAGTGTAAAGGGTGCGATGCATACTGGAAATCCCTTCTGTAGGGTGCGATGGGCAAGAGTAGAAAAATGGCATAGACAGTTTGCAAGGTGGATCGTCATGGAATCTTCCAGAAACTTCTCCTCTGACACGTGCCTCTCTGAATTTGCCCAGGGATGAGTAAGAGATCATCAATCTCCATGTGGAATCAAGAACTATCAGAGAGAGGACACTAATCAAAATCCCAGAAGCTGACTCACCCCCCTGCAATCATTTATATATGGATCCCTCATTCCAAAGATCCAGAGGCTAGAATTTTGTACCTTGTAAGGAAGTGCTATTGGCTTCTTGGTGGAATATCATAGTGTTGGGTGATCTAAGCCTTTCATGAGGTGAAGAAGGGCTTTCGTACTGGGAGGATGATGTTGGGTCAAAACAATTGGTTGTAGTCCTCTTTGTTGTTCTTGATATTAATAAAGCTATTGAAGTTTTCCTCCAAATTCTTGTATGCTTGATGATATATGCATTTGTGTGGTCAATATATATCTGGTCCTATATTGTTTATGATTGTAGATCCCTGTTCTTCGATAGTATTATGCTACTTTGATTCCATAGGTGCTCTTGGAAGCTGGGTAGACGAAGGCAAAGCGGCAAGGATCTGTTAGAAAGGAGAGGAAGCAGGCAAGGAACCAAGCACAAGATTGAGGTTGGTGTCTTTTGTTCCCCTCTTATATACTTCTCATAAAGGAAAGCTAAAGTAGTTTTAGTTTGTTTGTTTCTAAGATAGCTACCAATCTTAGTGGGACTAGCAGCTCCGAGTGGACACTAGATTTCCCGATAACAAAATGGAAACTCCACAGGGGGGAAAATAGATTGTTTGCTTGTCTATATTTGTTTGTTTTATAAACTTACAGACAGAGCCTGAAGTCAAGCCAGCTAGCCTTCGAAGTGCATTCACTATGCAAGTACAAAGTAGATCAATGTTGCTTCAGTCTATCTCTAGGTTTTGTTTATAAACTAAACAATCGATTTTGCAAACCTTCTAATTGCCCTAGTGGTGGCTCTAGTAACCTCATTAGATCAACCCCTATGATTTATATTTATTGAAAATCACTTGCTCGACCTAAATCCCTGAACTGGGCTACAAACTGTGACATGAAACCGAGTTGAAGTCTCCTCCCTGGCCCATCGCACCTTCTCCTCTTGGGAATCTAGATGCATCGCACATCCCGTGTGCAGTAGGTGCGATGCATCACACCTTCCCTATGTTGCAGGTGCGCTGATCAGACAAGACCTCTTCTACTCTCAGATTTTGGTTTCTGTGTTCACTCTCTTCAGCTTTATTCAGGAGTTTTGTTGTCTGTGATCAGTATACCACTGTGGAAACTCCCTTCCTTTCCATCATTCCACCTCCATTGTGCAAAGAACTATGAATTTTTTTATGTATTGTGCGCTATTTTCAGTTCTCTTTTATAAAGAAGTAGCATAATCAAACTATCATCTTTCGATTTGAAAGTGTCGCAAGTGTCGTTTTTAGTCAAAGAAAAAAATTCCATTGTTCTTGATGGTTGATTATACAGTTGCTCTTGTATTTGATTTGAATTAGTAGTTTTTCAAGTGTCGAAAGTAATTTTCAATTCAAAATAGAAAAGTGTCGTCATTATCTTTCTTTCATTTTTGAAGAGAAATTTGTTAGTACTGTCGCTTTGAAAACATAATTCAGATTTGTACTTGGCATTCTTCTTGTCATTCACACATTAAGAAAGCTGAAAACAAATACATGCATGTACATTTTCATGTAGACTACTTGTTGGTTTGATTTAGGATGGGGCATATAGTGTGTTCTCTCTGCTCTATGTTGAAAGAATATCATCTATCTTTCTTTCGTAGCTAGGATTTTCATTGCAAAAAGAAGATTAAACGATTGTTTATCATCTTAGATTGCATTTTAGGAATTGTATATCTACATCACGCGGTGAAACTGAAAGGAAAATTTCTTAAGAAAGATCAACTGTAAAATAAATTCAATGAACATAAAAACGATTTGGAACCTAACGCACCACATCTAGAAGTCTAAGCTAAAGACGTATTCTATGTGTCCTAAAGCCTGGTAACTCTCGCTTTCACTGTTGGTTGGATGATTCCTCCTCTTTGAGACGACAAGTGCCAGTATGGACTTGTGCTCCCACGTACCGTCGAGTATATATTTGGAGACCACAATAGGCTATATTCTTTATCCATAAGAAGCCATGTCTACCGTCCTATCAATCGCAATGCATTGAACACATCATTCGGGAAGATTGACTGCCGTATAGTAAAAATTATTCTGTAGTTTTGCGATTGGTTTTAATAATCCCTCTGTCTAGATTTCCAGAATATTCTCTTTCATTCCTTTTTTGAATCCTTAAAGGAAACAGTCCATCTGAGCACTTGTCACTTCAGGCTCATTAAAAATCGAAGGTGACTATAGTCATCTTTTGTTTTTTCTCGACTCTTAAAAATTGGAAAAACAAGTTGTGTCAAAGCATCTAAAATTCGTTTAATTCAGAAACATTTTCCCCTTTTATTTTTAGTTGATTGAGTAATCCGCAATCGTGGAGGAAAGTCAATTAAAGCCCCGTCGTTCGCGGAGACTTACGAGTCAACTGTCTTTGTCTCCATAATCAAAACTATTTCGGACAAAGCGAACTCATTCAATCGGTTCAAAGTCCCCTAGTCTGGTTGGAACAAGTGTTCTAACACCCTCGGAGACTCCAGTTACTCCAAACATTTCTGGTACCCCTACCTTTACAGAAGAAGTTTTGCAACCACTAGAGGATAGTAGAACTGATCCTAGTATACCTGAACCGGCTCCATCTACAGCTGATTCGGAAGGTGTTATTCCCCAAACATCTGTCGCTGCAGAATCTATACCTTCTTCTGCACCATACATATTTTATGGACCTGATGGTCTACCTCTTCCACCTGGTTTGATTTCTATAGAAGAGATTGTGGAGGATCCACCATCTAGTACTCCATCACATTTTAGAGTTGGGATCACTCTATATCCTTCTTCATCAAAAATTAGTCTACCATTATCGGAAGTTCTTGTAGACTCGGTAGGAAATCTTTTGGATAGACTAGATATGTCTGAAGAACCGTTGACATCTAGGACTATGTCATTTGGCACAACAGTGGCAGAACTTCCTACTGCCACTCCGACAATGTTCGTCAGCATACCATCTATCACAACTAGCTCTCAATCGCTGGATGGAATCCATCCAGGGGTTGTTTCAATGGTATGGTCTCTTCCCATTTGTTCATTCAGAATAATATCTGGAATCTCTTATGTTCAGTCTCAGCAAATTGATCCCTCACAGTGCCAATTTGGGCAGTCTGGTCCTCAAAGGCAAATCATTCCCTTAAGCACTATATTATCGCTGTATGGGGGGAAATATGCCCTTTCATTGTCTCCTTTGGGAGGTCAAACATACAGGAGTTCGCAACAAAATTCAGGTTATGCTAGAATTACATCCATTGGTTGGATTCCAATAATACCTCAACAACCAAGAGTTGTATACTCAATGCAAAAAAGTTTGCCTATGTCAAATATCCCCACTACACCAGCTATTGTGATGGTTTCGCAAGTACAAGCGTTACCTGTTGTATGCCAACCTCAAGTCTCTCAGGGTTGCAATCCAATAGCCCCTTGTCCTTACAACGCCACCATAATCATCGATTAGTGGCTCCTTAACCGGAGTGACCCAGTCTCAAACGGGTACCATTACCCCTCATCTTGGTCAAAGAGCCAGTATTGGACAACAGCACATGGTCTCATAACCATGGCTGGTGCAATATCAACAACCACAATTCCAACAAGTCTACCAAGGATCTGAGCACCAAGTCTTTGCAAGTAATGGGCAGCCGTATATTCAAAATGGTCAACATCAACCATTTCATAATGGTTATGCCCATCAACCTTGCCAAAGTTATCAGCATCAAATGCACTATGCTGGCATGCAAAGACCCACTGCTCAGGCAATCCCATCTTATCCTAGGTATGCTTCACCGAACCTGAATCAACAGTTGCCCTTCGTGGCAACTTTAGAGTTACCTGATCTAAATTGGCTAACAAATGATCCAATCGCTTACACCCCTTCGTGGCCAACAATTCCTCATAAAATTCTATCAGATATTCCTAAATTTAATGGAAATTTGGGTGAAGACCCGTCGAATCATGTGATGACCTTTCATCTGTGGTGTTCATCTAACACTCTAAATGATGATTCGATTGGGCTTCGCCTTTTTCAGCGAACGTGAACTGGTTCGACAACAAAATGGTATATCAAATTGTTTATAGCTTCTTTTGATAACTTCAGTACCCTAGCCACAACCTTTTTAACCCATTTTCAGTTACCCATAAGGTACGAAACAGGGACAAAGCTTCTTACCAATTTCAACAAAACGACTGCCACTCACATATCTGATCATATTCATGAGTGGCGACGTCATTGTAGAATGGTAAAAACATATGTTCTTGATCAGCTGTTGGCTAAATGGTTTATCAAGTCATTGTTACCTTCTATTACAAAAGATGTGGCAAAAGGAAGAGTCGTCACTGAATAGCAAGTCATTGCCCGTGCGCAATATTTAGATTTGATTTATACTCAGTCTGTCACGCTCTACGATAAAATCCCTGATGCTCCTAGACCAGAATTTTCCGTTCCTCCCTCTCCTAAATCAAACAAAGACTCTCATGCCGGGGACGGCGTGATAGGAACGACCAGCATGAAAATCGTAAAGACTAAGTCGAAGAAGGCCCGTACAGTTTCAGGTCAAAATGAAAATGAAGAACTTCTCGCCTCGGAAGTAAATGTCGTATCGATTGACAAAGGCAAATAAACCAAGAAACCAAGAGGCAAGAAGAAAAAGAAAGGGAAGAAGAAGAAAAAGGAGGATTCGTCCCCTGAAAAATCTTCTACAAACCCTTCTGGAGATAGGAAACCAGATTGTCCATGCCTTATATGCGATGAGGATCATTGGACAAGAGAGTGTCCATATAAAGCTGAGCTTAGAAAATTCTTCAAGATTTCAAAAACCTCGGCGATATTGACTGATCTGTTTCCAAATCCAGGAACAAATATCGTTGCTAGTGACAATGCTTCCACGTCCCATGTGCTAATGTTGTCGGTTTCAAAGCAGAAAAAGGATGATTTGATATCATTAAGGAATAAAGATTACAGGAATCCACAGCTATCGGATAACAAGGCCAATGATCAACCTAGTAATTCGACAACGACTTCGACCGAAGTTGTGCCACCCATCATTCCTGAACTAACGATAAAGCCGCCAAAGGGAGTAGTACACAAATCGACATTTAAGCCTCGTGCCAGAGCAGCACGTCATTATAATATAGTGGAGGATCTATCCCAATCGACATCCGCTATGTCGACGCTTGAGGTACTACAAAATTGCCCCTCTCAAAAGCAGGCTTTATTATCAGCGATAGGTGGGATTGACCCAACAGATTCCAATCTTCTGTCCTTTAACCACAAAGGATATGACCCTCAGTTACCAGCTCAACTAGCTTTCCTTATTCAAGTGAAAGCCCTCAATAAAACTATTCATCGAACAATTATTGATGAGGGGATATCTACATGTATTATGTCGATGAATTGTTGGAAAACTTTAGGATCTCCACCCTTGTCGCGATCCTCGACAACATTAAAAGCATTTGATGGACAAACATACACCCCATATGGGATTTTAAGTAACTTGCAAGTCGAACCAGGGGGAAAAGCAGTAGAAGTAGATGTTGAAGTAATTGACGGAAACCTAGATTACAACATCCTATTGGGAGGGCCCTGGATATATGCTATGGTAGCCGTTGTGTCGACCTACTTCAGGAAGATTGCATTTCCCTTTCAAGGAGGAATTACAATCATCAACCAACAAATATTTCTCCCCAACAGTTCACAAGTTACGGGAAGCATTCCGATGATCCACGAAAGCCCTCATTTTCTTCAAAATATCGAAGTAGGCCTACTAAAAGACCCTATATTAATGGGGAATTTTTCCCTACCACTTGCAATCAATCTGGTGGAAGTGGCAACGGTGGGAATCTGCAATATGATATCTTTTGTTCAAAATATCTCTGAAAGCGATATTAACATGGATCATCTGCAGGTATTGCCTCCAAGCCCAATAGAAATCTTGTAGCAATCAATGTTTTTGGCATGGGAGGCAAACCCAAATCAATGCTCATCAAGTGTTTGGATAGATAGGTCTAAGGAATATGTTACCCCTTCATATCCTTGGTCGCAAGTACATTATACAGACGAAGGAATTGTTCATTCAATGATGATTGACGGGGCACCATGGGAAGATTACCACCATCGTTCCCATCTTCTGGATTACAAAGAAGATACTCCTAGTGACCCTCATCATCCCTGAGTTTTTCATTTTCTATCAAATACTGTAAACACGGTGGATTCCAAGAAAAACTTGTCCAATATTGAAGAGACTATCGCCATAAATATCTCAACCAAAACAGATGTTGTAGAGAATATTCATGTCAGCAAATCTTGTTCTCCTTCAGAATTGGAAATATATCATGCTCTTTTTCATGAGTTCGTAGATGTCTTTGCTTGTTCGTATGATGAAATTCCAAGCATTGAATCGAGCATAGTTGAACACGAAATTAAGATGTATCCAGATGTCAAATCTGTACAACAACGGCTATGGCAGGTGCACCCCAAGAAAACCGCTGCCATCAAGGTAGAAGTTGAAAAACTTCTCCATACTAGTTCTATTTACACGGTTCCTCTAATCGATTGGGTATCGAATACTGTTCCTATAATGAAAAACAAGGAACGATTAGAGTGTGCATCGATTATAGGGAAGTAATCCAAGCTTGTCCGAAAGACAACTACCCTACACCCTTCATTGACCAGATAATTGATGAATGCACCGGATGTGAAATGTTTTCATTTATGGATGGATTTTCCGGGTATAATCAAATAAATATCCACCCACAAGACCAGTCAAAGACTGCATTTATTTTTCCATGGGGCACATTTACATATCGCAAGCTACCCTTTGGTTTAAAGAACGCAGGGGCAACATTTCAGAGGGCAATAAATTATGCCTTCCATGACATCAAAAACATCATTCAACCATATCTCGATGATCTTCTAGCTCATTCGTGAAAGTGGACCGATCATTCGCAGCATTTGAGAGTGATATTTCTACGCTGTCGACACTATAAGATACAACTCAATCCACACAAATGTGTGTTCTGTGTCGGTTCTGGTCATTTACTTGGCTTTTTGGTCTCGAAGGATGGGATTCGTCTCGACCCATGTAAGGTTCAAGAAATCATTGATTTGCCTCCACCTTCAAATCTTCTTCAGATTCAAAAACTCCATCGAAAAGCAAACTTTCTGAGGAGGTTCATTCCAAATTAAGCCAAACTTGCTAAAGGTTATACTCATCTATTGAAAAAAGAAGTAACCTTCATTTGGGATCAAGTCACGCATGCTTTCTTTGATGCTTTAAAGGAATCCCTAATAAAAGCATCATTAATGTACGCTCCTCATTATCAAAAAAACTTTAACCTATATCTGGCTGTAGCGGATACGACCATCGCAATGGTTTTAGTTCAAGAAGACAATGGAATTGAACATCCTATATATTATTTGAGTATAAACTTAAATGATACAGAAAGCAAGTACTCCTACATTGAAAAGCTAGCTGTCACAGCTATTCAAGCAATACAGATATTTTGACACTATGTCCTCTTTCGCAAAACTACCATTTTGTCAGATTGCAACCCCGTGACTTATATATTGTTGCGACAGTTGCTGGGGGGAAAATATTCAAAATGGATAGCAATTCTACAAGAGTTTGATCTAGAATTTATAAAATCCAAATCGAAGAAATCCCTGGTTTTCGCGGAGTTACTATGCGATCTCCCATCGTCGTCCAACGATGTAACATCAGAAGAAGTGATCATGGACGAATCTTTGTTTCTAATATATTCAAGCAATCCATGGTATGGAGACATAATCATCTATCTACAAAACCCAAACATATAGGTCTAATACCTCCCGCTCGGAACAACGACGCATTCGATACCAAGAAAAAAACTACATGATCGTTAGTGATACACTTTACCATCGTCGTGTCGATATAGTTCTGAGGAGGTACCTCACACATTTAGGCATGTGTGGGGGGCATCAATCTGGTTACGCTACGGTGCAAAAGATTTTACGAGCAGGATACTTCTGGCCAACAATGTTCGAAGATTGCATGACGGCAGTTAGAAGTTGCCATGCATGTCAAATCTTTGATCGAAAAACCAGAATACCACCTGCACCTCTGCAACCAGTAGTTGATGTTGGGCCATTTACCAAATGGGGCATATATTTCATGACATGTAACCCCACCTCGGCCGGGGGGCATGGTTATATCATAGTCGCAGTAGACTATTTTACCAAATGGGCCGAGGTTATGCCTACATTAAATAACAGCGGCAAAACGTCTGCCGTCTTCTTTCTCAATCATGTAGTCTCCAGATTAGGTGTTCCACAGGCCATAGTCATAGACGATGGACCGCATTTTTGCAAACATGTGATGGTTGAATTGGCTGCCAAATTAGGGTTGTCCCACGACAACTCTACTCCATATTATCCACAACCCAATGGAAAAGTTGAGGCAATCAACAAGGTCCTGAAGTGGATGCTGCAAAGGATGATTGGAGTCCATAAAAGGAGTTGGCACATGATCCTGTACTCAGCCTTGTGGGCATGCCGGACATCGGCAAGGAATGCAAGCAGGTTTACACCCTTTCAACTGGTGTATGGCCTGGAAGCAATCTTACTAGTTCAATGTGAAATCTCGTCCCTCAAACTCGCGGTCAACCTTCTTCCTGAAACATCAGAAGAGGAGGCTCATTTCTTGGAACTAATCCAATTGGATGAAACCGTTCGTGATGCCGCTTTGGCTAACAAAGCCCATAAGAAACAAGTCAAGGTGTAGTTCGACAAGAATGTCAAACCGTGTGTCTTCTCAGAAGGTGACCTAGTCTTACATTACGAACAGGAGTCCGATAAATTGGGAGCAAGCAAATTCAAGTCTTTATGGATGGGCCCCTATATTGCTAAGTGTGTGTTAGCAAAAGGAACCTACAAGTTAGTGGATTATGATGGGATTCCACTAGCACAACCCTGCAATGCATTATACCTTAAGCGTTACTATGCTTGACTCAAGATAGTAACTCCTATTCTTTTGTTACATTTTTGTTTTTGCTAAGGGTAATTGTTTTGGTTAAGTGATCCGCTTTTACGTTTGTTGTATATTTCAGACCTATTGGAATCATTTTTTGGATATGCTAATGGAACGAGTCATAGTTCGTGGAACCTATCCTCTGCGACCTGGGCCATCTTCGATCCAAGCGGCGAGTTAGTGAGCTTCCGAGGGGTGTGTATTGGTCGGTCAACGAACAATATTGATGAATACAGTGCATTGATAGAGCTCCTCTCTGATGCCATTACGCATGGCATACGCCGACTCGTTGTCAGGCTAGACTCACAACTCGTCATCCTACAACTCAGTAGTATCTACTCCCTACATAATCTAGCTATCTATCGCATGTTCCTAAGGGTCAAGATTTTGGAAAGGCAGTTTGATTCTATTCAATATCAGCATATTTCGAGAAACTTAAACACATTGATACACTCATTGGAAAATTATGTGTTAGATAGACATTTGCAGCATTCATGAAAGAAGAATTTCATGAATATTTTCATCAAGTTCACATAACTCAACCAAAATAAAGCTCCAAAAATCAAAAATATATATATAATTGTTTATGGTTTATACATAATGTTCTGTAATGAAGACAAAATCGGTCAAATGACCCAAAACTCAAAATGCTGGGGGGAACCCTAGTCTAATGATGCTAGTGATAACAAGTCACCGCCTATGCAATCATGCGTAAAAGCCTAGTCCATCGACTCGGCACGCCAGTAGTATGTCGCTGCAACCTCAGAGGTAGCTCATCGGTCCTCACATCTGGAATGCCAAGAGTGAGGCCCTCGACCTGATCCTGCAACGCTGAAAGAGTCTTGGCCACATCAAGGTCGTGAAGGATAGCCCTCCCCATAGCCTTTCCTGCTGGAATGGAAGCCTGTGCTCTCAGACGTATTGCTGGCCGAACTGGTCCAATATATGCATCAACACATGAGTTTTGATTAGTCTTGATAGAAGAAAGCACGAGAACATTATAAAAAACAATAAACAAAGATATGGTCAGAGAATTTACCGATAGCACCCCACTGCTCACCAGCTGGCAGCACCAAATCTAGGTCACCCCGGAAATCCATACCAGCATATGGGTACTCAGAAAAAACCATCTCCAGACAGTTGAACCACTCGAAGAGGGTATCAGAAAAGGAAACCTGGGACTGACCAACATGTCGGGCCATAAGGTCGACCCATCTCTACATCCGTAGCTCAGTTGGTGGAGGTAAGCCAAGTGAAATGTACTACGGCTGCATTAGTGGGATCCTTTCCAAGGTGAAAGCGGTCAAAATAGAACCATAGCCAAAGTTCTTGGATTTTCCACTTTTTACCTTGGTCAGTTGATCTTTCATCATAGGGAGTAATACGTCACACCAGTTGAACACGTTTCGTTCAAGGCATTCCAAGGCGTACTACATATAGGACCTGTTAGCCATGTGAAGAGCCGCACTACTAGCCAGTCTAGAAAAACTAAATAGAATGGTCCTCAAGGACCGGTCAGTGACATCTCAGATGTTGATCTTTCCGTCCCTACTCAACTGAGATCCCTGTCTACAATATTGACGAATATAATCTCTCATGGATTCGCCCCCACGGGTGGAACCTGATAATGAAAGAGGGGCACCATACCTCAATAAACCAGTCAAAAAATAGATGTCCACGACAGTCAAGGGGATAGATTTGCCTCTCATCTAAAACACCTGGTCGGTAGGATCCCATGCATCGAGAAGATATTGCAACAAGTTGATTTTTTGCCTTATGCTAGAGATGCGGAAAAACTTGAACAGGCCACAGTTCCACAGTGTAGTTACCGTAACCAGATCATGTAAATAAACCATGTCCTATTCTTCATGCTCGCGTTCTCGCCATGTAACAACCATTTTTCTCCGATGAACGTCTGCAAAACAAGCAAGAGAAGAGTCAGGATCCTGATTTGGCAATAAATAAACAAAATTCCATGAGAAAACAGTGCAAAAGTTTCCCTTCTCGCACCCATTGCACCCCAGCAGTGTACTAGGTGAGATGCATATTGACTGGCCAATGGCCAAACTAGTATGCATCGCACCTTTCAATATAGAAAGGGTGCGATGGAGTCAGGGTGAATTTTTCAAACCCCAGGGGCTCAAAAAAATAGGGAAACATGCTCAAAATTCAAAAAGGAAGGAATGCAACTGAAGAGCTCAGGTTTAGCTCCTACCTAGTCTAGTAGGTGCCGAGAATCATGCATAGAATCTCTCGGAATCAGTTGGTGAAAATCAAGGGGCAGAAGCACCTCTAGAGCTCCAACAAACCAAAGTTCAAATGAAATGGTAAATGGGGGGTAAAAACCACTTTTAAATTAATTTTCTTGTAATTCGAGTAAAATATTAGTGTTTTAACTCATTTTTCAAACATATAATTCATTTCTAATCGGTTTGATGAAGCAACTAAATAGGCAGTACAACCATTGAAAGAACAAAATAGTTAGTGGTAAAATCAAGTAGCCAATGACCATTATCACAAGCAATTTTTTTTGCAAAGTTCAAGCTCATTAAAAATTAAAACTTAGCAATGACCAAACGCTCCCCCAGAGTTTAAGCTCATTAAAAAATGAACCAATTTCTGGTAAATAACCATTGTAAATGCATTATCATCATCTTTTTGAGCCCTGGTCGTGTTCTTACCATCACCTCCACTCTGTTTTAGCTGATCATTCACCTCCATTTAATTGCTTACCCCTTTTGACGAACATCTGTGAAGAGTGATCATGTTAGCCATCCTTGTGACACTACCATGATTGGAAAATTCCAAACCTTAGTTGGAATTAGCTGCTAGCTGAAATTACCACTCGTTCCTCAAAAGACGAGTCTCCTTTAAGCTCTTTTCATCTGACTTGTAAAATATGAAAATATTGCTAAGAAATTGGCCTCTCCAGCTCGTTAAAGCTACCGGAAGTGCTATACCTCCTCTAGATTTTAATTTTTTTGTACCTGAGGGATTATTACACAAAAATATCGAGCGCTTGTTTTGTTTGGCTCATTAAAATTACTGAAAATTTATCCCTTCCGTATTATTTTATACTTTTTCAGACTTAAGGGATTATATGACGAAAAAGGATTATTGGAGTTTCCTTTACGTCCCTTTCAGGCTCTCTAAAATTGAGAAGGACTGAGTTATCTTTATCATTAAACTAGTTAAAACCAAATAGCGACAAACTTGTCCATACAGACAAGAACAAGTTTCACTGTCAGTAGGCTCGTTAAAACATAGAAACGGGTTTTCCCAAAGGGTAGATTATAGAACAAGCATATGTTATCCTCCTCAGGCTTGATAAAAATAAAGAGGTACTGGTCAGCAATGACTGGGGAAAAATTGAAGAAACTTTATTGGTAGCAAGTATCTCTTGAACATGACACTTTCACTCCACATCCGAGTCGGGTTGGGTTATTCTGTTCACCGGTCATATCACCATTGGTCCATCACACCATCCATATTTGGGGTTAACACTACCAATCTATGTCAGAGTCGCCGGTATGTTCAAGAGAAGTCGCTCAAATAATTCACCTGTGTCTCATCCGTTGCAATACATTCACGCTCCATTCTTTCATGACCGCCACCCTAAACCCTGTATCATCACATCATTTTCACCTCAAAAAATAATTTATCCATTCCATGTGGTAGATGTGGGATTCATTAAGGCCTTCCTACGACGGGTCAATTCTTTTCGACATCAGCTCATTATCCAAGAAGCCGACTTAGGAACAACCCTTTTAATATTTTGAAGCCTGCATGCCTCAATGGAAAGTTTGCCACTTTCGGCGATAAGTTTACATCAATGGCCTTCAACCGAAATATTTTGCGTGGTGTTCAATGCCAAGTCCCTTTTTCACACTAGGTGAATTATACTGTAGTACCTTGAGGGTCATCATCATTATCGGTGATTCCTCTCGCGCTTGTTAACAACTTACATCATTGGCTGGTAATTAGGCAATGTCTCTCCATGTTCGACTCCAGAACATCTTTCACATGGATCAACTTGTAGTCCGAGTGAAGATTGGACGAGTTTGAAGACCCTGAATCTAGTTTCATCCATCTGGGCTGCAATATACTTAGGAAAATAAAGACATCAAATGTACATCATTGTTGCACAGATGATCATCTGAATCAAAGGATGACGGCTCTATCAGAATCATCAGTCTACCATACAGACGGTTGTCTGTCTTATGTACATGGAAATGAATTTATAAAGTTGAGAATGGGAATGCCTGCCTTAGCTAGATCATGAAAAATATTATGAAGATAATGTATTGTATTATATCTTATTACAGGTCACCTTCCAACTTGAAAAAACTTTGGATACTCATCATAAAGCATTTCACCCAACATCAAAAGATTAACGACCTCATGATTTAGGGGGTAACTGTTATAGACATTTTTGGGCACTGCAACCCCAATCATACATGTCCATAAATCAAGGGTTCCTAAGCCCCTAAAAGTGTTGCCTCACACCCTAAAAGAACAAGGTTGGTTGATTACATCATCTCCCAGAAGTTCTCCACAGAAAACTACTTAGAACTGGTCTAAACTTGACCATACAGACTTCCCACTACAGATGGTGCGATGCATCTCACCTGCCCAGTGTAAAGGGTGCAATGCATACTCGAAAGCCCTTCTGAAGGGTGTGATGGGTGAGAGTAGACAAATGGCAGAGACAGTTTTCAAGGTGGACTGTCATGGAATCTTCCAGAAACTTCTCCTATGACACTTTCCTCTCTGAATTCACCCAGGGATGAGTAAGAGATCATTAATCTCCAAGTGGAATCAAGAAATATCAAAGAGAGGACACTAATAAAAATCCTAGAAGCTGAATCACCCCCCTGCAATCATCTATATATGGATCCCTCATCCCAGAGATCCAAAGGCTGGAATTTGTATCTTGTAAGGAAGTGCTGTTGGTTTCTTGGTGGAATATCATAGTTTTGGGTGATCTAAGCTTTTCATGAGGTGAAAAATGGCTTTCATGCTGGGAGGATGACACTGGGTCAGAACAATTGGTTGTAATCCTCTTCGTTGTTCTTGATATTAATAAAGCTATTCAATTTTTCCTCCACATTCTTGTATGTTTGATGATATATGCATTTGTGTGGTCAATATATATCTAGTCCTATATTGTTTATGATTGTAGATCTTTGTTCTTTGATAATATTATGTTGCTTTGATTCCACAGGTGCTCTTTGAAGCTGGATAGGCGAAGGAAAAGCGGCAAGGATCTGTTAGAAAGGAGAGGAACCAGGCAATGAACCAAGCACAATACTGAGGTTGGTGTCTTTTGTTCCCCTCTTATCTACTTCTCATAATGGAAATTGAAATTAGTCTTAGTTTGTTCGTTTCAAAGATAGCTACCAGTCTTAGTGGGACTAGTAGCTTCGAGTGGACACTATATTTCCCGATAACACATGTAAATAGGAGTTGTCACAATACCATGGCTTACTCAAGTGAAAAAACAATAACTCATGTTCATGTGATACATATTCATATGATTTTTTTTTTAATTAATCAATTTAATTAAAAGGGTAGAGAGGGCATAATTACTTTTAACATAAATTTCAACCTCTAATTGCTAGTACTACTAAGAAAATTGTAGTATATTTGGTGGAGGTTAAATATCTACCATCCACATAATAATTATTGATAATCAAATACAAATTATGAAATCCCCATTCCAAAACACACAACTATTGGTGTAAAAGTAAAAATATATATTTAATTTTACCATATCCAATAATAACGTGTAAACTAATTTTAAAGGAAAATTTATTAAATATTGATAGAGATCAAATTATGTAAGTTTATTTGTTATCATTTAATTTTGAATGATGTATATAAAAAACTTAATATACAATAGATTCAATTAAAAAACAATAATATTTCCCAATCTAATGATAAATTCTAAATACAAAATGATAGATTCAATTTAAAATAAATTATTTTTACTATTCAAGTAATCTAATGAAAAATTCTAAACACATAATGAAACCTAAAACTTGATGAAAATATTATATTAAAATTTAAAGGGATGTTCCATGCTTGTGATCAAATAAAAAATATATGATGTTTTATGAAAAGAGTGTGCGATACGCTCATATTCTCTAAATTTGGTTCACTTCTTTTAATATTATAATTTTTTTTCTAAGTCGAGTATCTATTCATTAATACAAAAAATAAAACTTAGTTATCAAAATGCAAGTGCTCTCACCTTGACTAGGTTTTTTGACGAAAATGATCACCATATTACAAAAAGTAGTAGGAGAACCTGACTAGAAGTCCAAAGATAGACATGCCAAAAACACCAAAAGAAAAAAAAACTAGAAGGACACCCATGACCATACTCCATCATCTGAAGTGATGGACATTGGATTCTCCGGCCCTATCCCTGGAGGGGAAGGGGGGCAGTATGAACAACTAACATGTTGCTAAAAGTGAGCAAGCCACGTTTCTAGCTTCTTGATCTTCTCTGCTAACAATTTTTTCCCTCGCAAAACCACACCAATCCTTTCTTTGATATGGAATTGAAAGTAGTGCAGCTAGTTTAACATGGCCATGACATACTCTTGATCTTCCTTTCCAGTTGTATCATATGCTTCCGGATAATCTAGAAATGATTGAAGAAAATCACGTTGAGGAGCAGAGCAGTTTTGTTGGCCAACAACTCTACACCTTGGAAGAACTACATCCCCCTACCTGCTACTCTCACCCTACACACCTGCTCCATGAGCATGATCCACATTCCCATTCCTACCATTGGGAACTATACGTCCACCCTACATGGAGCCACACCTCCTATGCCACATTGAGCACTAGACGATGCCCTATTTCCACCACTAGCGACACGCCCTCCCTGCTTGGATGTTGCAACAACCTTATCCCCTAGTGCCACCTAAAAATCATTGCCTGAGCCACTTCAATTGGACAAGTAAGTCATTCGTAGGGGGTGGTAGTGAGAACATCATGGTATAGGTCACATGGTGAATGTCACGGAAGACACCCCTAAGGCGAGACCTATTGTGCTCTTCAGAACATCCCCACAAATCATGGGCAAAGTAAGTCTAACACCATACACAAATCAACTAGCAGGAGCCTCCTGCTCAAAAATATAAGCCATAACACACCAGTGAAAAGGGAGATAACCTTGGTCACAAATAAATTCTGTGTCAGCCAAACCAATGAATATTCTTGTTCATTGTCAGGGGAAACACCTGGAAGAAGAGTCCCGAGTGGACTAACTTCAGCCCAGAGTGGAGTGCTCTGAGAGCCTAACTAGAACTAATTAAAATATGGAGAAAATATCACCATACCCCTCGATGACCTGAGAGACCAAATCATAGCTACCCAATGGAACAAAGTTTCAGCAAGGCTTCTGGCCATGCTCAAAGAAATCGAACCCAATGTCCCGCTACCTCTACTTCTAGAAGTTTTCCTCTCTCAAACCTAAGATATTATACCCCAACATGCATGGATTTCAGAAGATGAGGAAAGAACTTGAGAGAGGAGGATAACTGAAAACGTCGTTGTAGACAAAAGACCTAGGAATGAACCCAACCGTAGAGAATACTCAAAGAAATATTCACCAAGCACCGTAAGAATGGAAACCAAGTCTAGCCAACTTACCATGAAAATTACCCACAACCCACTGACAAAGGCGATGAACTGGGCATAGGTACTCAAACTTGAATGCTTTGTTGTCCATTCACAGTGGAGTACGTTACGATGTCATTTTCGCCACCACTCCAAGGCTACCAAAGGGTACAAGAACCTATCGAAACTACAACCGCTCAGACCAAAGTCTACTAGCATCCACATTACTAGCCCAATATAACCTACAATAGCCCCAATATTCACTATTAATAGCCTTACCTAACCAACAAACCTTCTCGCAAAGGACAAATGAAATCTCATGTGCCTCACAAACCTTTCACCTTGCTCCTTACGTAATGGGAAGTAAAATTATTTTTCCTCCTCACCATCTCGCGTATATGGCCCTTCAATTTCCATGCGTCGAACATGTCTCAGGGAATGACACCCGTATCGGAGATTAATATTATAATTTAAGTAAATATGAAGATAATGAAGAATAATTTAATAGTTATTATTCTTAGCATGTGTATTATAAGAGATTAAATAGCTATTTCCACCACTAAACCTATATTTTGGTGGGTCTTGTGGACCTTGAAGGACATAGCATGACATAGAAAAAGATTTATTTTCATTCTCAATCAAGAAAAGTATCCTCCCCTTGCTATGGTTAGGTACTAAAAAAAGAATGGAATATGATTTCAGGCAATTTTTGTGATAGTTGGACTAGTTCTTATATAAATAAAAATATTTATATATAATCTTCATAAAGCTATGAATATTTTTAATTAATTTTATGGAAAATTAAAAAAAAAAAATTAAAAAAATTAATAGTAATTAAATAATACAAATTTAATATAGATAATAATGAAATATTTATAAACTTATCTTTTAAATATTATATAGACTTGTCATAAAATTAGGTAAAATTTAATTGCTATACAACCAACATCCATCGATGTTAATCCTGAATCTATCAAGCACCGAGAGGCATGAAATCTCTAGAGGTGCAAACCTCTTATTTGAGTGAAAAAATTTACGAAATGTTTGCACCTTGAAATATTTTATCACTCCCGATGCTCGATAGATCCGAGGTTAAGATGGATCAAGGTTGGTTATATAATACTATATGATATCCGTATTTGTATCTATGTGTCTCTTTCTTATTCCCTCTCTCTATATCACCCCGAAAACATACACAATCTCTCTGCATATTTATCTATCTCTCTCCCTCTCTCTCACTTCCCCTTCTCTCCCTCTCCTCTCCCTCTTCCCTCCTATTCTCCTCTCTTCCTCACTCTCTCTCCACCTATCCCTTATCATTCCATCACTCTCTCTCTCCACCTTTCTCCCCCTATTTCTTTCTTCTTTCATCCTTTTCTCTCCCCCTCCAACTCTATCTCTCTCCCTCTCCTTCTCTCTCTCTCTCCTTCTCTCTATTGAGTCCTCTCTCTCTTCCTTCTTCTCTTTTTCATTCACTCACACCTTCCTCTGACTCATACCCCCTCCTCTCTCTCTCTCTCTCTCTCTCTCTCTCTCTAACTATGTCACTATCTTCCTCCCTCCTCCCTTCTCTCTGTGCCCTCCATCTCTCTGTCTCCTTATCTCTATCTCCCCCTACTATTCTTGTCTCTCCCCTCTATTTTTCTCTCTCCCCCCTCATCTCTCCCCCACTCTCTAACCATCTCTCCCATATCAATTCCTTTCTTTCTCCACCTCAATCTCTCTGTCTTTTCTCTTTCCTCCCTCTCTCTCCCCCTACATCACTCACCCTTTGTTTACATCTCCTTCTTTTCCCTCCAACTTTGTCACTATCTCCCTCCATATGTCTCTCCACCCCACTCACTCTCCCTACCCTCTCTCTCTCTTAAATTTGATTCCATGATATTTTGTCTAAGAAAGTATCTCAACTAAAAAAAACGCAATTAGTTGTAAAAGATTAAACCTATATTATGGATCAAACATGTTAACGAAAATACAATAATAAACAACTTAAAAAATCATGCACTATTTTTCCAATATTATTGTTAGTCAAATTTTTTTCCCTCAATGCTTGGATCCTTAGTTAAGATGGATCTATGTTGATTCTTATTAATATTCATATTATATATCTTTCACATATTTATATATAAAAGTATTGTCATTTTTAATTTTATTGAAACCTTGATTTAATTATATGGGAATTGTTTTAGTAATAGCGAGGATAGAGGGTTTAGATATATCTCAAAAGCAATGATAACATTTTTCCTTTTGGATATATATATATATATATATATATATATATATATATATATATATATATATATATATATATATATATATATATATATATATATATATCAAATTAAAATAAAATATCTATAAAAAAACATTTATTGTAAAATAATTTATGTTTTTTGGGTAAGTGGTATTGATAAGCCATAATATTGACCCATGGTATTGTAAGAAAGTCTATTTACATCTTAATAATGTCCATGGTAAACTAGGGATGAATACCCATGGTTAAGAGTCATGTCATATTGTTATAGAATATTTTGGTTCTGAAATAAGTTATAGTTTTTGGGCATGTGGTATTGATAAATCATGGTATTGGCGCATTGTATGGTAGCAAAATGTATTCAAAAGTTAATAACATAATCAAAATACAACTAATTGACTTTAACTTTAACTTTTTGTTATAGTTTGAATGGTTTTTAAATTTAGTCTACATATAAATGTTAAATGTTAATGTTAGATGTTAAACAATTACACCAACAAATCAACCCTATTAAATTTTTTAAATGTTAAATTTTAAACATTTTCATGTTAAATATTTATGCTTGGCATGTACTCCATACTAGGCTATAGAGTGTCTCTCGATGCAATTTTATATATATTTCCTAAATGGGTAACAATTATGAATATTTGAAGAAGAAAATTACATTTTGTATATGTGCAAACACATTTTAGGAAACTTTCACCCACGAAGGAAAGGATTAATGCACTACATTCATACCAAAACTGAAAACCCTAGTGATGTGCCTGAGTGTTACAATAAGAATGCTCCAAGTCCCAAGGCTACTATCTTAAATTATCAAATCTGGGTTCTTACAAACTTAAGAGGGGTCAACATTGTATGTGCAATGGACACATTCCTCTTCCTAGTCTGAATCCCTTTGATTCAACCAAAAGAACACAATGAAACAACTTCGAAAGAGAAAATGTCTAGGTAAGTCACAAATCCTAAGTTGCAAAAGGTAAATAACAATAATCAAACATATTATACTTTTGCTGGAAAATAAATGGCAGAAAAGAAATATATTATATTTGCAAAAATTTAAAGCATAATGAAAACTAAGAAAATCTAATCTATCTTTCTGGAAATGAAATGGCATTAAGGGAGCCCTATATTATGCTTTAAAGAAGGAAATCACACTTTTCATAAAGTAAATTGTGGAAAGGAAATCTAGATTAATTGCAGCAATCAACTCAAGAAGAAAGTAATGTAAGAACTAAATGGAATTGTAACCAATTCTAAACTCAACCAAAGTGTTCTTAGAGAATTCAGAGGCCATAAATCTACTCCTTCGATGAATTTGGAGTGAATTTGGGCAAGGAAGATCTTGAAAACAAGCTACTACAAAACTACTAATCCTAGAGATAACTTATTGAATGCCCAAGAAAATCAAATGAAAATGATATGGGAATTTTTTTATTATTAATCAGGATTTTCTAGGACAACATTCCAAGTGGAATAACTGAAAAATACCCTTGTTAACATGTGCTAAAAAATAGCACAAAACTACTACTCTAAAAACCAGAAATTCTAGAACTAGTGAGCTAGTTAAGTTATAAAAAGCATAACTTGATCAAATGAAATTCTATGGGATAATTTGTTTTATTAAGTATAATTATTTTATGACTAAATACAAGTGGAATCAACTCAAAAGAGCCCTATTAACATGCGCTAAAAAATAATCGAAAATTGCTAATGTTTTGCTACAGGATTGCTAGGAATGACTATCTATCTAGTTTATTAACCAAAGCAATGTTTCTACAAGGTATATGAATCAATTCTATTCATTTTTATGGTACTGTGATCATTATGGAGTGCCTAGGGTATTAATGAGTGTTGTGAGGAAAATAGGAATGCAATTGAAGGATTTTTTCGTAGTGCTACATGATCGGGACAAACTGCTATGATATTGTCCTATTTTTCTATAGGATCATATCCATGAGACATATGTGGGCTTAGAAGGTGGCTTGAAGGATATATGTGGAAGGATAAAGTAGGGGAAGAGTGTATGAAGCCCTTCCCAACCCCAATTTTCCTCAGGATCCCACCATCCACAAGGAGTGATGCACATGGTAACCTCTAACAAATATGGAAAGTGATCTTTGTAAACGATATGCTTGAAGAGGTTGTTGGAGAAAGAAGGGAAGTTTTGGTGATCGTATCGCAAGTGTAAATGATGATTTTCAACCCTGCAAACCCATACCCTAACCTACACATAAGATATGGTTTTCTTTTGATTCTTGGAAATACTACCAAACAAATCATTTGTTTGCAGAAAACATAGAGGAAGAAGGAAACTAATTCAAAATATAACTATTCGAAAAAATAAATTATCTATAGTTTTGGGTTGAAAGCACAATATCTACAACCAAACTTCTCACAAGAGAGGTGACTAACAAACCTACAAAAACACCTTTCTTATAGGTGAATTATGTTATAAAGGAAAGGAAATAATTCTAGATAGATATAAGAAAGATGATGCATGAATAAAATGCACAAAAGGAAGATACTAGAGCCTCAGGTTTGGGCCCTAACCCAAGAGGACTCAACCCTCTAAATATGGATCAGAGTGAAAATAAGTTGGCTTTCATTCATTGTCAAAATAGTACATAACAAAATAGTAGACAAATTATCCTTCTACTCCTAATATATTCTCCACTAATTTCACCCCCCTATTGTGATTCTAGGTCACTTTATTTATTCATAAAGACGTGATGGGAAGCCTCCTTGAATATGGGGACTATTTCCCTCCAATTCCCTAAAATTATGGATCTAGTTCCCTGATTGAATTCAAAATTCCAAGGAGGATAGGTCCTCTTTAAGCCAGCCAAGCTCAAGATCCTATTTCATGGGGAACATGCCATTTACATTTTCTCAGTCAATGGCGCTCCAAAATGTGCTTAATATCTTCATAATATTCCATTCATTCATTGGGAGGGAACAAGTCCCTAGATTATCTTATTCTGCTAATTTTTTAGAGTTGACTCAATATTCTCTGAAAATAATAATATTAGGCACATTATAAGCAAGGATAAATAAAATTCTTAAGGGCACATTAATATTATGAATTAAATGAATAATGTGCAAGTAAAGGAGTTAAATAAATGTTTTAAGCAACTACAAAAGACCAAGTGGGCCTTATAAAATGTACAAATTTTAGGCCTATCACCTAGGCCATAGAAGTTTTAAAAACAACAGATGAGTCACATAGACCCACCGAAGAAGCCCCAAAAGGAGTAGGATAAAAATACCAACCACGGGCATCCAAACATTTCAATAACAGGTCAATAAACCCCAACATCAAAAATTTTAAGATAAATGGTGCAAGATCGGCCAGCATAACCTCCACGAAAGAGGGAATTGAGAAAGGAAAAAGGTGTCCGTCAATCCCCAACAAAAAAGATGGCGAAAGACCTACAACAAGAACCAAAGATAACTCGCAATACCAAACAAAACAAACTAGCGTTCCATAAAAAATAGGCTAGAACCATTAACAATAAAATTAGGCTAAAAAATTGCCACAAGAAAACCGTGACATCCTCTTATGAAATTGGCCACATAGGCAATTCGAAACAAAGGCAAAGATAGCGGTAGTAAGAAGAGAGAAATGACACAACCTAGAGAAATAAGAGGGGACTTATCCCGGGCAAAGAGTAGAACCTGGGGAACCACAACATGCACGAAATGAACACCACAAACATCCAACCATGCCAAAATAGAGCTTGAACCAAAGAGTTGTTTGTGGAGGTGCATAACAGAGAAAACCCCATCAAAGGAAGTGCACTGAGGCACAAGCTAGGGGGGCCAAATGACTAGGGTTCATCACTCTCCCCCTACTCCCTCAACTCCCACATCATGAATAAAAACCAAAATGAGTCACAATTATATGCATTGGTTTAATATTTATGATTGCAAGTGTTCAGGGTTAAATAGACTTGTTATATAAATAGATGAAAATTTGATGTGTTAATCGGTTTTTAATTCAAAATGGGTTAATGTTATATGCAATGACGCAATATTTATAATGGCAATTTTTCAGAGCTATGTAGACTTAGCCCTAAAAATAGGTTATGTATTTATGTTTAGCAAGGAAAATTTTAAGGATGGAAAATTTTTTTGAAGTTTAAAACATTGGCGAATCTCACTAATCCCTAATATGCAAATTATAAATGTTTATTGATATATTTGTAAAATTATTCAAATTTATAATTATTTTATATATAGTCTCTATATAATGTTGGCGATTTTTAAGGTTAAATAATTTTATATTCTAAAATTTGGGCGAATCGTCTTTTATAAAATTGGAAATTGGCGAATCTTTTTTGTGGAAAAATCATGGAAAATTAGCCCACTGGGCGAACATTAGCCCCTAAAATTTTCCATGATGTTTAGCAAGGTTTTTGGTTTGAAATGAATTACTTTACAAATTATTAAAAATTTTGTTACCTTCTGTGTGGAATATTTCGAGCTACTAACTATAATGTCTATTTTACAAGGAAGTTATATTATAATCATTTAAGGCACTAAAACTTTTCTTCTATATTTTGGGCATTAGACAATAATTTTTGGGCGTGAAAATTTTAAATCAAAGGTCTTGTCTCTCCAACACTATTTTATACATTAAGGTATTTTCAATTGCACAAATATTACCTTAATCAAGATTCATATGATGAATCTATGACTCCCATCAGTTGACCTATAGTTTTGACCATGATGGTATTAACTGCGTGATTCAGGAGCATTCAACCAAGAGAAAATCATTGTATTTTAGTACACATAGGGGGGTCATGTGTTTTAAGGAAGCTGGATTCCTAAGTGCTGAATTAATGTAATATTTAGACTTTTGAGTGAGTAGGATAGGAATTAATTAGATGTTGTGAGGATGTTTGTAAATGCTCTCGAATGAAGGAGAACATGAGTGGTTAATAATGATAAGAGAGTTACAAGTCAATTATAACTCTTAAGGTAGTTTCATGATTCGAGGAACTAGGGCGAGTTCTTAGAGATTAACTAGAGTTAGAGGTGGACATAGAGGACATTTAGGAGTTAGTTCAATAGATTAAGGATTTGAACCAGAATTAGTTTAACAAAACCTTTGTGGTATAAATGTAAGCCTATGGGTAGAGTGTAGGAAGAGGAGGCAACTGATACTGAACGTCAGGCTTGAGAGACAAAGAGTCTCGATATGTAATCAATTGTTTATACTTATATATATATATATATATATATATATATATATATATATATATATATATATATATATATATATATATATATATATATATATATATATATAGAGGTTTATTCCATAACTATGTAAGTGTGTGAAACGAGTATTTAATAATTGAATTACGTGTAAGTTGTGTATTCTGTAACAGAAGTTGCAGGCAGAGTTCTGTAGAAATACAAAGAGGAGGAGAATGATTCAGAGGAATCATAGTGGGTATTTGAATCTAGTTGAAGGATCAGAGTGAAGCTCTGGAGAGACTACGATGTGAGAATTCGTAGAGATCAAGCTTAGGAGTGAGTTTAGCAGAGGAAGTGGAAGGATGGGAACCATTGAAGAAACCAAAAACCACAAAGTAAACACTGAAGAAAAGAAGTAATGTCAAAGTAAAGGAACAAATGAAGAGGCAAGTCATCGATTCACAGGAACCATTGGATCTTGGATATCAACGGACAAGGACGAAGGTAATGAAGGATCATGATTAAATCGCGTAGAAGGGAATCAAGAAATGAACGACGGAGAATAATTTAAGAACTGGGAGAATCCATCGCAGCCATCGATGATAGAATATCTATGGTCATCGGGCGCTAAATAGCTCGGGCGTTAGTCAAAGAGAATGGTGGGTTTTATAAGCGAAAATGGTTTTTCGGGTTGAGAATAAGTGGTAAGTGGTAATAGGAGGGAGTCACCCGATTCCATTAAGCAATTGACACATAGCACGACGGTGGAGAGAGAAAACCGCTATATCGTGTGGTTATTATCAGTGCTTATGACTCACCTAAAATCGTCGTGGATCGTTGGATCCATTGAGTGTAGATCAAGGACGGAGGATTGTCACGCAAGTTTGATTGATCGAGAATAGATATCAACAGATAGATCATGGGGTTGAAATCTACAGTTGAAAGTGAACGTGATAAAGGTAGGCCTCGGTAACTCTGCAAAGCGTCGATTGGTAGAAAGGTAAGTTTATGTGTATTTCTATTAAAAAGGGGTATAATAGAAATAATGCGCAGTTGTAGGTTTATGGGTTAAGTCCGCATTAACCAAAGTTAAGAGTGGGTATGGTTATTATGCGAGGCTTAAGGATTAATCAAGGTTAATAAGGTTGAATTAAGTTTTGCTTAAAGGTTAATGAAGGGTAAGACTATGTGTAGTCAAATAACATGTTTCCACATAATGAAGTTAATGAAGGGGCCTTAAACTGTTCATTAAGAATTGAGGATTTGACTCCTTAGAGAGTTAAAATTCCTAGGATAGACAGGATTTATGCATTTGACATGAATATAGTTGGTGTAAGTGTGGGTAACCCTGCGTAATTTTCCTATCAGAGCAGAATTGTAATTAGAACAATTGGTGTTAAAACAGAACAAATAGATTCTATGTGAAAGAATTGAGAACAAAGTTATGTTTTAAGATGTTTATGCAGGCAAGGAAGGATCAGATTCTAATCTGACAAAAAGTAGGCACACAGAGGTGATGTGTAGCAGAACTTGCAGTTGTAAGAAATATAGGACAATCCATTCAAGGTAAATGTGGAATGGTGGAACAAGATCATGCAGATATCTTGAAGGTGAGGTGATATGTTCTGTTTTGGTTTGATTGGAGAATGTGTGTTTATACATTGATGCATAGATAATAACAAAAGAAGGTGAGAAGGTTGCAACATCTAGAGCAAGGAGTGCTTAATTGGTTCCAGAGGAAAGAACCAGAGAGAAATGCTAAGAGATTGAGCTCAGAGGAGAGAAGCTTAGTAAGGCATATGTAGCAAGAAGGAGACTTGTTGATGTAAAGGTATTGTTGCAGATCATAAAAGGAAATTTCACAAAGGATGCAGGTAGAATTGCGAAGGTAATGAAGGAAGATGGTAAGACATTCTAAGTGTAAGAAGAGGTGGTTAGAACCAAGTATTTCATTTTGATTCAAATACAAGAGGACAATTGTGTTATTGAGAAGTGAAGATGAGTTGAAGCTTAGAAGGAGCAAAAAGAAGTGCTTAAAGGAGGTTCCAAAGATAGAGAACCAAGTGCTTGCCAAAAGACCAAGTAGAGAGGAAAGCTTGGTGAGGTAAGTTGTAAAAAGGAGGACTTGCTGTTGCAAAGGCTTTAATGCATCTCATAGTAAGTGAGTAAGGAGATTATGAAGATAAAGAAGAAGAAGATGGCTACTGATAGTCATAGCAGAGGTTCTGAGGAAGACCACAGTAGAAGAAAGATGAAGAAAGAGGATGCCAAGGAAAATGGAAAGAGGATGAATCAAGGGAAAATTGACAAGGAAATTGCATAGTTAAAAGAACAACTCAATGCATTAAGGAGAATACTTGAGGAGAGCCAAAGAAAAGGTTGGGTCTTGAGGACGAAGCCAATGAAGTGGCATAAGTTGCACAGAAGGCTACAACAGAGGAAAGTAAGGTCACTGATGGAAAAACTCAGAGAAGTTGAATTGGAAATGGAAATGGAAGTTTCTATTTGTGAAATAGAATAGGGTGAAGTTCTGGGAGGAAATGAAAACTTGAAGATTGAAACTTCAAGTGAGGCCAAAAGGTTACATGGTTTTAAATCTGACAATTTGTGTATATTTGCAGGTGAAACATGTAAATAAGGACAATTTGTTGATATTGTCATAAACGAGGAAGAAGAAAAGCAGAATATAAATTCTATTCTAGAAGAAGATGAGATAGATAGGTCTCATATACAGTTGGGGAAAGATATTGAGCAACCAAGTGAAGGGCTTGAGGATATTGAAGAGGAGACCATCAAAGAATTTATGAGTCATAAAGAGAACTTGGAACAACAAGGAGATATGATCGCTGAAACATCAAGTGGGACCGCAGGGTCTTATGTTTTTAAGAATGATAGTTTGTTTGTTGATGCAAAACAAATGCAAGAGAATATTAATGTAGATGGTGAGACAAGGATAGCTCTTGGAGAAGGTAAACAACAAGAGATTAAAGTCAAACTTGAAGAAGAGACTATGTTAGCTAAAAACATAGTAAAGGATCATCAGTTCACCATGATGATAGGCACAGTGGAAATAACCATGGAAGCTGTTCAAATAGTCAGTAAAAAGGAAGGACATCTACGGAAAGATGTTAAGAAGGAAGAAACCTATGCAAAGGATTTAACCTTGGGAGAAAGGACATCTAATGATTGGTCACTAACAAAGGAGGATTTTGCAGAGGATGAGAAATCTTTTGAAGTTATCAAAAGTATGGAAAAGTATCTTTCAGAAGATGAATACTCTAGAGTAAAGGATAAGGGAGAATATCTCTTGAATGACGAAGGTAGTGACTTATTGCAGCAAAAAGAACTTAGTAATGAAAATGTTACCACACAAGGATGATTTCTTGTGGGAAAAAGAGATGAAGTTTAGTTTGAAGAACTAATATGTGAAACAATAGTTGAAACTATTGAGCCTTGTAATTTTCAAACTGATAATTCGTTTATAAATGTAGGGATTATAAGTGATTATGAAGTACTTGCGAAGTGTCACAAAGAAATTGCATTGCTGGAGTATTTGCTGGAAAATTCAGAGTATGGAAGTTTGATTGCAAAGGAAGAAGTTCACTACAGTGAACAAGGACAGAAAGACATCATTAGAGAAGATGGTGTGGAGGAGAGACTAGTTGAGAGTCTCATGAATTCTTTTGAGAATTCAAAATAGCATACTGATGTGCTGACAGAAGAGAAAGGAACAGAGCAGCAAATTGAATTGTTGCCAAAGGAGGATAAGGCACAGAAGGCTTATGTTTTTTATTTTAACTAGTGTTTTGTGAGTGCAGGTTTACTTGCAGATGTTGGAGGAAATTTTGCACAGACGAGCAGCCAAATAAAGATGAAAGAATAAGATTCTGTGGAAGAATTTAATCCATGGAACAGAGATGATAAATTGCTGGAGAGAATGCTAGAAAGTCATGATTCAGTGAAGATAGAAATAATCAAGAAAGAGGGTAAGGATGAAAGGGAGGCAATAAGTGTAGGAGTCAAAGAAAAATTTGGAGCAAGAGCAGGAGCAATGTCTACAATTGTAACAAGAGAAAAAGTAGAAGAAAAAGTAAATCGAAAACTACAAAGTGGGAGTAACCTACAACAGTTTGAAGAGTTAGTGGACAATAGCAACAACCTGAAGCAAAGAGAAAGAGGAAGAAGTAAGAGGCAGAATATGGACCAGTCCAAGGATGAAATGGAGACAGAGATTGAAGAATTATGGCAGTTGATGATGAAACAATCCATGTGGAGGAAATTGATAGCAGCAGGAAGCATGATCAATTAGAACTTGAACCTGATTGACAAGGAGAGGAAGATGAAACAGAATACAACAGACATACAAAAGCAACAAAGGTGCAAGGCATTTGGGCAACTACAAACTAAAGTTTGGGACACTAGGTTTTCTATGAACTTATGAAGACACATGATGAGGAGATCATGAATATTTTCTACTTTGGGAGTCTGATGCAGGAGCATTCAACCCAAGAGAAAATCATTGTATTTTAGTAGACATAGTGGGGTCATGTGTTTTAAGGAAGTTGGATTCCTAAGTGTTGAATTAATGTAATATTTAGGCTTTTGAGTGAGTAGGATAGGAATTAATTATATGTTGTGAGGATGTTTGTAAATGCTCTCGAATGAAGAAGAACATGAGTGGTTAATAATTACAAGAGAGTTAGAATTCAATAATAACTCTTAAGATAGTTTCATGACTCGAGGAACTAGGGAGAGTTCTTAGGGATTAACTAGAGTTAGAAGTGGACATAGAGGACATTTAGGATTCACTTCAGTAGATTAAGGATTTGAACTAGAATTAGTTCAACAAAACCTTTCTGGTATAAATGTAAGCCTACAAGCAGAGTGTAAGAAGAGAAGGCCATTGATATTGAAGATCAGGCCTGAGAGATAGAGACTCATGATATGTAATCATTTGTTTATATATATATATATATATATATATATATATATATATATATATATATATATATATATACAGAGGTTTATTCCATAACTTTGTAAGTGTGTGAAACGAGTATTTAATAATTGAATTACGTGTAAGTTGTGTATTATGTAACAGAGGTTGCACGCAGAGTTCTATAGAACTACACAGAGGAGGAGAATGATTTAGAGGAATCATAGTGGGTCTTTGAATCCAGTTGAAGGATCAGAGTGAAGCTCTGGAGAGACTGCGATGTGAGAATTCGTAGAGATCAAGCTCAGGAGTGAGTGGAGCAGAAGAGGCGGAAGGATGGGAACCATTGAAGAAACCTGAAAGCACAGAGTAAACACTGATGAAACAAAGTAAAGTCAAAGTAAAGGGATGAACGAAGAAGCAAGTCGTCGATGCACAAGAACCGTTGAATCTTGGAGATCAACGGACGAGGAAGAAGGAAATGAACGATAATGATTAAATCACGCAGAAGGGAATCAAGAAATGAACGATGGAGATTAACTTAAGAGATGGCAGAAGAGGAATCCGGAGAAGTCCTCGTAGCCGTCGATGATAGAAGATCTACAGTCATCGGGCACTAAATAGCTCAGGCATTAGTCAAAGAGAAAGGTAGGTTTTATAAGCGGAAATGGTGTTTTGGGTTGAGAATAAGCGGTAAGTGGTAAGAGGAGGGAGTCACCCGATTCCACTAAGCAATTGACACATAGCACAAGGGTGGAGAGAGAAAACTACTTTATCGGGTGGTTATTCTCCGTGCTTGTGACTCACCCAAAATCGTCGTGGACCGTTAGATCCATTGAGTGTAGATCAACGATGGAGGATTGTCGCGCAAGTTTGATTGATCGAGAATAGATATCAACTAACATATCGTGGGGTTGAAATATACAGTGGAGAGTGAACCCAATAAAGGTAGGCCTTGGTAACTGTGCAAAGTGTGGATTTGTAGAAAGGAAAGTTTATGTTTATTTCTATTAAAAGGGGTATAATAGAAATAATCCATGGCTGTAGGTTTATGGGTTAAGTCCACATTAACCAAAGTTAATAGTGGGTATAATTATTATGCAAGGCTTAAGGATTAATCAAGGTTAATAAGATTGAATTAAGTTACGCTTAAAGGTTAATGAAGAGTAAGATTATGTGTAGTCAAATAACATGTTTCCGCATAATGAAGTTAATGAAGGGGCCTTAAACCGTTCATTAAGAATTGAAGATTTGACTCCTTATAGAGTTAGAATTCCTGGGACAGACAAGATTTATGCATTTGACATGCATACAATGGGTGTAAGCGGGGGTAACCCTGCATCAGTGGGTGTGGTGTGACACATCATTATTGTCACATATGGAGCTAGTCATTTATGAACTATTAGGAGGATTTTAGATAAAATATTCCTATTCTTGATAGAACATTGAACCATTACCAAAATCCAAACGCTAACCCCACGAAACTATGATTATCAAGACATGTTAAGTATTGGGTTGCTAGGAAATTAATGGATAGTTTTATTCTTGTACTTATTGTCTCTTAAACGGTTTAGTATAGTAAAGGAGTGTGAAATTTAAGCAACATAGAGGAAGTAGAGAACCTATAGAAACCGCATAGGGAAAATTGTGCATGACAACTACATAGTGAGTCTATCCTTTTTTGTATTTACATTTCATATTCCATTAGGAAAGAGACATATCCATAACCTTCTTGTAAGTTTTCCACATTGGAATTCTTATGATATGTATAGTGTTAAATGTGTGGACATTGTAGTGCTTAATATTCTATATAAGTTTTCTTGCATTCTCATTTTATGTTATTAAGTTGAGAGTAGCTTTATAACGTAGTGCACGAGAGGTGTTGTCACGTTAGTGTTATATAATTTTCCTTAGAAAATAAAAATAAAAACAAAGATGACTCAATTAGAAAAAATAATAATAAGGACAAAATTAACTTATATGCACACATAATAACCTAGTTTGTTTCTCCATATTTGAAAAGGAAGAAGGCCTTGGGACAAAGCATGGTGATAGTTGAAGTGATTCTAGAGAAATGAAATCTCTCTTTCTCACTATATATATACACACACACATACATGCACACACATAAATGAGTGTATGAGTAGTTCAACACTTCCTAATATGTATCTTACGTCTACATTAGAGTTTCTTTCAAAGTTATAAATTATTTGCTTCTTTGTCATGCAATTGAGAAAATGATTTTATAACCATATCCCTTCGAGTACTTACTTTATATTTACAATACATACATTAAGTCTTTTAAGGTTTCTTTGTAAAATATGCACTATGGAACTAACAATATTTAAATATCCATAAATATCATTTGCATAATAATATTTTTACTATGAACAACTAATTAATAAAAGAACAAAAATTAAATTGATCACTTGTGAAAAAAATTTATTCTCAAGATTTATTTCTTTGAATCATGAAATTTGAGTTTAAGTCGATAAGAACCTTAAAAATTAAAATATTTAATGAACTAAAAAACCCACACAAATTTAAAATTAAAATATCACACCATTATAATTTACTTATTAGATGATTATATTTTAAGAAAAATACAATAAAACACATTTAAAAAACAATTTACACTTTAAAAAATTTAATTTCTCTCTGTACGTAATAATTAGTAAACACTATATAATTATATAATTATTATCAAGCGGTTAGATAAAAGGAATACAATGAACTTTTGAATTTTTTTTAAGTGTCTCTTAAATTTGAGACATATTAAAATGTTTTATTTTAAAGTTTTTATAAAAAAAAAAACTTACATTCTAATAATCACTATTTACATTGTCTAATGATAAATGAATTCGTCCAAAAGGAATTATGATTAAGATAAAGTTTATTGAATTTAAAAAATATGGAAAAGTTTTATATAAAAAAATTATATTATAGTATTTTTTTTGTTTTTTTATTTATTTAAAAAAATATATTTGTAAATATTTTATAAATCAGTTTTTAAGTAAAATTTTAATTTCAGTTTTTTTTAAATAATAAGAAAATTTATTCTAATTTAATTTTTAATTATTTATAATAAATATAATCATTATTGTTTATAAATATAAAATGATTCTTCATTTTCATATGAGAAAGACTATTTCTCTAAAATAACTTATTGATAATTATATAAAAGTTTTTAATGAAGAAAATGTATAATCTTTTAATAATTATATGAAAATTCTGATGTAAAAATCTACAAATAAAGTGATGAATAACAAATTAAAAATCTCCCAACACCACTAAACCCTTTTCTTTAACCACAATTACCTAAACCCAACTATACCCTATTTTAAAATTTCTATAAAAAATAAAAATAACCCTTTACCATTAAATTTTTTTATTACTTAACATATACCTTGTTTTTATTCTGTTTTCTTACCTCAAATACTACGGTCACACTTGAAGATCAAAACCATAGTAACTCTATATCAAAGTAATTTCAATATTGATAACAAAATTTTGTGGAAAAATAGATATTTTTGAGGACGATTAACATTTAGGTTATGCTTTATCTTCCCAACCGATTATAACGTGAACAAGGGATGTGAGGTTTGATCTCATCCATTCTAAGTGAATTTGTTTCGTTATTCCTCAAGTCGTTAGTTATTTATGGGACGAAATAAGAATTTTAATATATATGAAGTTAATATTTACATAAATTAATTAATATAATTTTTAAATAATTTATTTAAATTTTTTATTCAGATATTTTTAAAAAATATAAAATTTAAATTAATTTTTTATATTATGATTTATATTATTTTTTTTTCACAAATAAACACAAACTTACAGATCTCATCCCACTAAATTTATAATAAATTCATTGACTCATTTTAACGCATATTAAAAAGACCCGTCCAATCTCATTGATTGTCAATATCATTTTATTATCATATGGCTGAAAGGGAGAGTCACTAGGTTATTTAATATTCAATGTATTATGAAGTTAGAGGCCACTTAATTATTTTAATACTTTTTCTGTGGTCGCCAACCTGGAGAGGCAAGACCTGGATACCAACAATGACTAACTCACGGAAGGGGTTAAACACAAAAGCCCGCGCAGGAAAGCACGCATTCGCATTGTTTGTGATGCAGACTGAGATACTGCCTTGTTCTCCTAGTCTACGCTTCCCCACCGAGAAGAAGATATGTTGTATAATATATATATAGATATGTGGGTTGATTAGAAACACCAAGATATGACAACAAGCTTATGACATACAATGTAAGGAAAATACTGTTAACAAGAGCCGACATATAACCAGAAGGATCAGACGAAAACAGAATGTAAGGAAAATACTGAGAGGTTATATAACATTTACTATTTATTAAGTGGCCGTTTGAAGTAATTATTTTGTTCAAACATACAAAGAAGATGTTGTCATACAAAGGAGATATTGTCTGACATTATATAGGAGAGGAGAAAGGACATGTTCTCTCCTCACAATGTATTGTATATTATATTATAAGTGAAAGGTTATATAACCTTTACCATTTATTAAGTGGAGAAAGCATATGTTATCACTTCACATTGTATGGTATATTATATTATAAGTGAAAGGTTAGGTCACATTTACCATTTATTAAGTGGCGGGATTTGTGAGAATGGTCCAATGATATAAAGAAGATATTGCTATATAATACAAATATGATATTTAAAATTTGTTCTATCATATATATATATAAAAGATTAAATATTCTTCTATCATATATGTATTCATCTGTTTTAATTAAATCCGTGTTTTAATTAAGGATTTAGTGAGAGAAATCATTTTATGTGAAGTGAAAATTTATTTTAGAATACAAAAAATAAAAATAAAAACTTAGAATTTAATAGTACATAAAATTATTAATTTTATATTTTTAATATTACATGACATTATTTAAAAGATAGAACATGTTACCACCTCACAGTTACAACATGACATTATATAGCAGAGGAGAAAAGACATAAAACTTAATATTACATGACATTATTAATTCTATATTTTTAGTAGTACATCACATTATTTAAAAGATGGGACATGTTTCCACCTCACACTTACAACATGACATTATACATGAGAGGACAAAGGACATGTTATCACCTCACAATGTATGCTATATTATATTATAAGTGATAACGCTGACTATTTAGTAAGTGGCAAAATTCTGAGATTGAAGTAACTATTTTGTGTGAAGATACAAACAAGATATTGTCATATAAAGAAGATCTTATCAAAAGATACAAGAAAACTGAAATATTGTGTTATAGTCAACATTAGAGAAAAAATGTCTCTTTTTATATACATTTATATAAGGAAAAAAAAATAAAAAGATAAAATAGTCAATATGCATATTTAAATAGTTTGTTTTAGTTTTATATTTAAATATTTTTACAATGTATAAGAACTATATATCTTTCTCAACAAATGTGAAATATAAGAGATCTTTTACTTTTAATTACATTGTTTCTATTAAAGTTTATATAAAACTATGTTACTTCACATTGACATTTATGGCTCCTAGTAAAAGTACAATGTTTTTACCACATTTCCTTCTTACTAAGTTATCATATCAATAATTGTCAAAGAGCATAATAAGAATAAGATGTTTTTGTGTTATAATACTTTTAACTAAAAATAACAAAACACGTATATTCATTTATGTATTTTATTATAGCGAGGATTGCTTTTTTATATAGATATTTTTTTAATTTTTTTTTAAAGGAATATGTGTCAAGCCAAGGTTGAACACTTAACAATTACACATCTCCCTCATACTCGATTGGATAAATGCATTCTAAGATAATTGTATAATAAAAATCAATTTTAAAATAAATTTTTATTTTTATTTAATTAGAGTCATATATAAACAATATTAATTATGTCAATAGGTATGTCTATTTGGGATTTGGATTTCCAAAATTTTAATTTAAAATTATTATTGGGTGAGTGGTAGAGATTTAACCACAATAGAATATTCTAGATTTTTTTTTTTCTTGTATGGTACAGAAATCAAATGATACTATTTATATTCAAAGTAATTATTAGTTTGACCCCCTAAATATCATATCACATGAGTTATGATTTTTTGGGCATCTGGGATTGAAGTTTATAGATTAAGAATCTCCATAATAAAGTGGGGTGAATTTCTATAGTTAAAAATCTAAATAAAGGTTTTTAAAATATATATGCTTAAGTTATATATTAATTCCTTTGACAATAATAGTATTAATATTTTTTTTAAATAAAATTATAACTTACTTAATTTTTATGTTTATTTTATTTTATCAATTTGATGTATAATAAAGTCTTTTCATTCTCATTAAAAGTTAATACCTATTCATATTTACCGAATATTTTTCTATATATTAACAATAATATATAAATTAATTTAAAAATTAAATTATAAAAAAATTATACTATAAAAAAATTCATATTTTTCAATATAAATCTAATTTTCAAATGCGTTTGATCTGCACAATGAAACCTAACATTAATGAAACAATTATATTAAAACTTTAAAGAGATGTTCTATGTTTGTTGTAAAGTTTAATATTTATGATATTTTATCAAAAGAGTACAGCATGATTTCTTATACTTCCGAATTTGGTTCACTACATAATCTTAACGATGTGGCTATTTACATATTACTTCAATAAAAATATTTGGATTTCCCTCAAGTAAACCCGTAATTCCTATGTGCATGCATAATACATGCACATGTTTGTATTGAGGTAGCGTTGTGGACCATGTAGCACGTAACATCATCATGTAGAAAAGCTTAAGTTTGCCTCTCAATCAAGAAAAGTATCTTCCAATTCGCATAATTGGCACTATTTGAACAATGGATAATGGAAAGATTAAGATCAGTCAGTGTGTGGATCGTGCTTTAAATACGAGTCCAACTAGTTTTGGCGCATTAGGTTGGATTAATCGCGTATGAATAAAAGCATTTATGTTATGAATTTACGAATACACTGATTTATGTTAGGAATGTTTTACATTATTTTTTAGGAGGATAAAAAAAATATTTTAAACAGCGAACAAGAATTTATAAAAAATATATAGTTGTAATTTTTCTTAAGCATTTGTAATTAAGTAGCTACAAGTACGCATAAATAAGCAAAATAGATATGTTCAAGCACACATAAATAAGCAAAATAGATACGTTCAAGCACACACAATGAAGAAGATGGAAACAATAAATTCAAGTCATCATGAGTATTTCAAGACAAGTCTATATCAACAATCAACAATATTTGCTTCAATTCAACATCAATTTTAGAATAATGCACCTGTAACCATTTTTTTGTAAGAGTCAAATCAAATCAAAATTGAAAATTGAATTGTATTGTAACTTTCAAATCATAATCTTTTGTAAGTTAACATATTAAGTTGAATTTGAATTGTATAGGGTGCATTGCTGGTTGAACCAGACACCCAAGCTTTCAATCGTTAAGTTATAATTAATAGGGGGCTAAGTTCTTTAAAAGTCATATGAAGTCATTTGAACTTGTCATATACTCATTGTAAAATCATTAACTTGGGTGCATTTTTGGTGGTAACTCATACCGTAAGACTGTTAAAACAAAATAGAGTGAGTGTGATAATATGGTAAGCTATAAAACTCGAAAACTAATGCAAGAATATCATGTGGTAAGCTATAAATCTCAAAAAATTAAACACCATGACAAAAATTATGGAACACATGATCTTGAGCTAGTAGCTAGTAATCATGCCTTGAAAATATGGAGGCACTACCTTATTGCGAGGAGATTTCAACTGAAAACTGATAATATCTCTTTCACCAACCAACCTTAAATACCAAGCACGCATGATAGTTGGAATTCCTTAGTGAGTATGATTTTCAAATAAAAAAATTAAGGGAAAAGAAAATAAAATAGCAAATTCTCTTAGAAGGAAACTAAATTATATTTTTGTTACCTCTACAAGTAGTTGGAAAATAGATTTCATTGAAAAAGTGAGGATAATTGCAAATTTTGATGAGGAATATGTTAACATTGAGGAAAAAAAATTAAAATTAGATCCCCAAGATGAGGAAGGAAATTTTTTCTCAATTAATTAAGAGGGTTTGTTGATGTGTAGAGACAAAATTTATATATACAATGATCAAAACATAAGTCTTTCTATCCTCGATGAATTACATAAAAAACAGACATCTCGACATCTTGGGTATCAAAAACTAATAACAATGTTAAGAAAGGATGTCTATTGGCCTACTTCGAAGTTAGAAATAATAGATTATGTAGAAAAATGCTTAGAATGTTAGAAGGTTAAAGCTTCACATCAAAATATAGCTGGATTATTACAATCTATACCCATCCTAGAGTGGAAATGGGAGATAATATCCATGGATTTTATCAATGGTTTTCAAAAAACCAGAAAACAACATGACTCTCTAATGGTTGTGGTGGATAAACTTAATAAGGTAACACATATCATACTTGTAAAGTGTACTTTTAAATGCATTAATATAAAAAATATATTCATGAGGTATACATTTCGATTACCTGGTATGCCTACTACTGTAACTTCATACTGTGATGTAAAATTTACTTCCAAAATTTGGAAATTTTTATTTAAAGTCATGGGTACAAAATTGAACTTTATCTTAACTTATCGTCTCCAGACTAATGGTCAACCAAGAAGGGCCAATCAAATCCTCAAGCACATGTTGCAAATGTATGTTATGGATAGGCCCACGAAGTAGGAAGATTATTTTCATTTAGCAGATGAAGAAAGCTTATCCTATCCATCGTACACCTTATCCTATCCCAAGATGACTCTTAATTTTGTACGAATCCCTAGTTGATAATTTAAGTTGGTAGCCTTGGGACTTGCACCATTCTTGTTGCAACATTGTCGCTCATCACTAGGGTTTTTAGTTTTTGTATGAATGTAATGCATTATTCCTGGCCTTGGTCGGTGAATGTTTCCTTAAATGCATCTGCACATATACAAAATGTAATTTTCTTCCTCGAATAATAATAATTGTGATTCATTTAAAATATATATATATATATATATAATTGCACATGTCAAGCTTAAATATTTAACATGTAAATGTTTAAAATTTAACATTTAAATTTTAATACGCTATATTTGTAGGTGCAAATTTTTAATATTTAACATTTATATGTCAGCTAAATTAAAAAAAAATACAATGAAACAAACTTTAAAACATCAAATATCTAGGTAAGCTGCAAATCCTAGGTTGTAAAAGGTAAATAACAATAATCAGACCAATACTGCTTTTGATAGAAAGTAAATGAGAGAAACGAAATCTATTCTATTTCAAAAGATGTAAAGCATAATGACAACTAAGAAAATCTAATCTATCTTACTGGAAAGGAAATGGCATTAAGGGAGTCCTATATTATGCTTTCAAGAAGGAAATCACACTTTCATCAAGTAAATTGTGGAAAGGAAATCTAGATTAATTGCAGAAATCAACATTCAAGAGGCAAGTAATGTAAGACCTAAATGACAACCCAACCAAACCTCAACTCAACCAATGTGTCATAGAAGCATTCATAGGCTATAAATCTACTTCTCCCATGAATTTGGAGTGAATATCGGCAAGCAAGGTGTCGAAAACAAACTGCTACAAAACTGCTACTCCTCTAGATAACTTATCGAATGCCCAAAAAATTTAAATGCAAATGATATGGGAAATTTCTTGTTATTAATTAGGATATCTTAGGACTCCATTATAAGTGGAATCACTCAAAAATACCCTTGTCAACATGTTCTAGAAAATATCACACAATTACTACTCTAAAAACCAAAAATTCTAGAACTAGTGAGCTAGTTAACCTACCAAAAGCCTAACTTGATCAAGTGAAAGTGATATGGGGTGATTTTTTTTTATTAATATTTTTTCTTATTACTCAATATAACTGGAAGAAACTCCAAAAAACATCCTTAACTTTTGCTAAAAAATAGTAGAAAATTACTACTATTTTTCTATAAGATTGTTGGGAATGACTATATATCTACTTTATTAACCAAAACAAAGATTCTACAAGGTCTATGCATCCACTTTATTCATTTTTATGGTATTTTGATCATTATGGAGTGCCTAGGTGTGTTCAGGAGTGTTGTGGGCAAAATAGGAATGCAATTGGAGGCTTTTTTTGTAGTGTTACAGGATTGGGACCATAGTGTTATAGGATTGTCCTATTTTTCTATAGGATTAGATCCGTGAGAAATATGTGCGCTTAGAAGTTCTTTTGAATTCCATATATGGTGGGACAAAGTAGGGGAAGAGTGTATGAATCCCTTTCCAAGCCTATTTCTCCTCAGGATCTCACCTTGCACAAGGAAAGATGCACATGGTAGCCTCTAACAAATCTAAAAAGTGATCTTTGTAAAAATTATACTTGAATAGGTTGTTGGAGAAATAAGGGAAATGATGGTGATGGAATGGAAAGTGTAAATGATGATGCTCAGCCCTGTAAACCCATACCCTAACATTCACAAAATATATATTTTTCTTTTGATGCTCGAAAATACTACCAAACAAATCATTTGATTGCAGAAAACATAGATGAAAAAGGAAACTAATTCAAAATCTAACTAATCAAACAACAAATTAGCTATAGTTTTTTCTTTCCAACACAATATCTATAAGAAAACTTCCCACAAGAGTGGTGACTCACAAACTTGTACAAGCAACTTTCTCATAACCAAATTTTGTTATAAAGGAAAGTTAATATTACTAGAGAGATACAAGAAAGATGATGCATGAATAAAATGCACAAAAGGGAGATACTAGAGCCTCAGGGTTGGGCCCTAACCCAAGATGACTCAACCCTCAAAGTATGGCTCAGAATAAAAATAAGATGGCTTTCATTCATTGTCAAAATAATACATAACAAAATACTAGGCAAAGAGTCATGTTACTCCTCTTAATCTATTATCCACTAATGTGAACGCCCCATTGTGATTCTAGGTATCTTTATTTATAAAAAAAGACTTGACGAGAAGCCTCCTTGAATATGGGGAGTATTTCCCTCCAATTTCATAAAATTGTGGATTTAGTTCCCTGATTGAATTCAAAATTCCAAGGAGGATAGATCCTATATAAGTCAGCCAAGCTCAAGATCCTATTTAGGTGGGGAACACATCCCTACATTTTATAAATCAATGGAGCTCTAAAATCTGCTTAATATGTTCGTGATATGACATTCATTTATTGGCAGGGAACAAGTACCTAGATTATCTCATTCTGGAGATTTTTTAGAGCTCACTCAATATTCTCTCAATATTCTGCAAAAATTAATCATATTAGGCACATTATAAGCAATGATAAATCAAATTCCTAAGGCCACATTAATACTATGAATTACCTCCATCATGTGGAAGTAAAGGGGTTAAATAAATGTTTTAGGTATCTAGGAAATACCAAATGGGCCTTATCAAATGTCCAAATTTGGGGCCCATAAACAAGCTCACAAACTAGAGGACGAGGTAGATCAATGACTTTAAAATAAGCCTCTTCAAGGGGAAACCTCCTTTACATTACACAAATTATCAATTCTTCCATGATACAGTTGACAATACCTCCTTTCTATATATAGGAGTCTAAGGGGTCACAATATAATCAGGGCCAACATAATAATAATATTGTAAGAGCACAACGATAACAATAGTGGGGTTCTATGAGGCAAAATAATAATAATAATAATATGTGGACTACATGGGTACAACAATATAATAAGGGGGTTTCACTAATAACAATAAGGGGCTACACTAGAATTATAGGGACCTAACATGCCCCTCTCCTTCAAAAACTGTTGTCCTTAATGCTTGAGTAGTTCTGGATGCTTCTGTATAAAATTGGAGATTCAAATAGTGCTACTATGACATACAAATTGGAGCTTCCTGCATCTTCCCGAGTGCACCCAGGTTTCCATGTTTCATGCTTAAAGAAGGTTATAGGTAACAAGATCCTAGTTCAAACAATATTGATGGAACTTCATGAGGAAGGAAAAATCATAGTGGAACTTAAAGCATTCATGGAGAAAATAACTCGACACCTACGAAATCGCTCAATTTCAGAGTATCTCATCAAGTGGAAGAACTTACCCACTAAACAATTGTTCATTTGTGTAATGTAATAGAGGCTTCCCCCTCGAAGAGGCTTATTTTGAGGTTGTTGATATATCTATTCTTCTCTTTTTTTAGTTGGTTCCGTAACAGCTAGGCCATAGAAGTGTTAAAAACAAGATATTAGGCACATATGCCCACCGAAGAAGCCCCAAAAGGAGTACCAAAAAATCTCAAGGATGAGCATCGAAACTTTACAATAATGGGTCAATAAACCACAACATAAAAAATTTGAAGATAAAATGGTGCAAGACTAGCCAAACTAACACCCACAGAAGAGGGAATTGAGAAAGGAAAAAGATGGCCATGAATCCCCAACAAAAAAGTTGGCGAAAGCCCCGCAAAAGGAACCAAATATAACTCGCACTAGCAAACAAACGAAACCGTCAATCCATACAAAATAGGCTAGAACCCTTAACAATAAAATAAGGCTAAAATATCCCCACAAGAAAACTGCGACATCCTCTTACCAAGCTGTAACATAAGCAACACCAAACAAAGGCAAAGGTAGTGGCAGTAAGAAGAGAGAAATGACACAACCTGACCAAATATTAGGGGAAATAACCTAGACCAGCAATAGACCCTGGGGAAACCACAACATGCACGAAACCACCGCCAAAAACATCCAACAATGCCAATCTAGAGCCCCAACCAAAGCGTTGTCTGTGAAGCTGCAGAACAGAGAAAACCCCAACAAAGGAAGTGCACTCAGGCACAAACTATGGGGGCCAAAAGACTAGGGTTCGTCACTCGCCGCCCTACTCCCTGAACTCCCAGAGCATGAACAAAAACCAAAATTAATCACAATTTTATGCATCGGTTTAACATTTATGATGGAAAGTGTTAAGGGTTAAATAGAATTGTTATAAAAATATATGAAAGCTTGATGTTTTACTAGGTTTTTTAATTCAAAATGGATCATTATTATATGTAATTATTTAATATTTATAATGGAAATTTTTAAGAGATGCATAGACTCACTCCTAGAAATAGGTTAAATATTGATGTTTAGCAAGGTTTTTGGTTTGAAATGAATTACTTTACAAATTATTAACAATTTTGTTACCTCTTTTGTGGAATATTTGGAACTACTAACTGTAGAGTCCATTTTACAAGCAAGTTCTATTATAGTGATTTAAGGTACTGGAACTTTTCAACTGCATTTTGGGAATTATACCATCCTTTTGGGGGCGGAAATTTTAAATCAAAGTACTTGTCTCCCTAACACTATTTTATAGATAAAGGTATTTTCAATTGGACAAATATTTCCTTAATAAGAATTCATATGAGGAATCTCTGCCTCCCATAGGTTGACTTATAATTTTGAGCATCATGGTATTAAGTGGGTGTGGTGTGACATATCATTATTTTCACATATGGAGCTAGACATTTATGAAACTTTAGGAGGATTTTTGACAAAATATTCATATTCCTGATAAAATATTAAAGCATTACCAAAATCTAATTGCTAACCCTATGAAACTATGACTATGAAGACATGTTAAGTATTTGGTTTCTAGGAAAAGAAGGGATGCTTTTATTCTTGTACTCATTGTCTATTAAATGGTTGAGAAGATTAAAGGAGTGGGAATTTTAAGCAACATAGAGGAAGAAAAACACCTATAGAAGCCACCTAGAGAAAAGTGTGCATGACAACTACATAGTGAGTCTATATTTTTTTATATTTACATTTCATATTCCATCGGAAAGAGACATATCCATAACCTTCTTGCAATTTTTCCATGTTGGAATTCTTATGATATGTATTGTGTTAAATCTGTGGACATTGTAGTGCTTAATATTATAGCTATGTTTTCTTGCATTCTTATTTTATTTTATTAAGTTGAGAGTAGCTTTGTAACCTCGTGCAAAGGAGGTGTTATCACATTATTGTTATATAAGTTGAAGATAAAATGGTAGAATACTAGCCAAACTAACATCCAGGGAAGAGCGAATTGAGAAAGGAAAAAGATGGCCATGAATCCACAACAAAAAAGACGGCGAAAACCCTGCAACAAGAACCAAATATAACTCGCACTAGGAAACAAATGAAACCGTCTATCCATTAAAAATAGGCTAGAACCATTAACAATAAAATCAGGCTAAAAATCCCCACATGAAAACTGTGACATCCTCTTACCAAGCCTGTAACATAGGCAACACCAAACAAAGGCAAAGATAGTGGCAGTGAGAAGAGAGAAATGACACAACCTGGCGAAACAATAGGGGAATCAGTCCAGACCAACAACAGACCCTGGGGAAACGACAACATGCACGAAACCACCGCCACAAACATCCAACCATGCCAAACTAGAGCCCCAACCAAAGCATTGTCTACAAACATCCAGAATAGAGAAAACCCCAGCAAAGGAAGTGCACTGAGGCATAAACTACAGGGGCCAAAAGACTAGGGCTCGTCACTCGCCCCGCTACTCCCTCAACTCCTAGAGCATGAACAAACACAAAAATTTATCACAATTTTATGCATTGGTTTAACATTTATGATGGCAAGTGTTAAGGGTTAAATAGACTTGTCATAAGAATAGATGAAAGCTTGATGTTTTACTAGGTTTTTTAATTCAAAATGGATCATTATTATATGTAATGATTTAATATTTATAAAGGAAATTTTTAAGAGCTGCATAGACTTAGTCCTAGAAATAGGTTAAATATTGATGTTTAGCAAGGTTTTTGGTTTGAAATGAGTTACTGTACAAATTATTAACAATTTTGTTACCTCTTGTGTGGAATATTTGGAACTACTAGCTGTAGAGTCCATTTTACAAGCAAGTTCTATTATAGTGATTTGAGGTACTATAACTTTTCAAGTGCATTTTGGGCATTAGACCATCCTTTTTGGGGCAAAAATTTTAAATCAAAGTACTTGTCTATCCATCACTATTTTATACATAAAGGTATTTTCAATTGGGCAAATATTTCCTTAATCAGAATTCATACGAGGAATCTATGCGACCCATAAGTTGACTTATAGTTTTGAGCATCATGGTATTAAGTGGGTGTGGTGTGACATATCATTATTTTCACATATCGAGCTAGTCATTTATGAAACTTTAGGAGGATTTTAGATAAAATATTCATTTTCCTGATAGAATATTGAAGCATTACCAAAATCTAATTGCTAACCCTAGGAAACTATGACTATGAAGACATGTTAAGTATTGGGTTGCTAGGAAAAGAACGGATGATTTTATTCTTGTACATATTGTCTACTAAATGGTTGAGTAGAGTAAAGGAGTGGGAATTTTAAGCAACATAGAGGAAGTAAAAAAGCTATAGAAGCCACCTAGAGAAAAGTGTGCATGACAACTACATAGTGAGTCTATATTTTTTTGTATTTACATTTCATAATCCATTAGAAAAGAGACATATCCATATCCTTCTTGCAAGTTTTCCATGTTAGAATTCTTATGATATGTATTGTATTTAATGTGTGGACATTTGTAGTGCTTAATATTCTAGCTAGGTTTTCTTGCATTCTTATTTTATTTTATTAAGTTGAGAGTAGCTTTATAACCTAGTGAAAGGGAGGTGTTATCACATTAATGTTATATAATGTTCATTAAAAAATAAAAATAAAAATAGTGATGACTCAATTAAAAACAACAATAATAATAAAGACAAAGTTCACTTATATGCACACATAATAACCTAGTTTGTTTCTCCATATTTGGAAAGGAATAAGACTTTGGGACAAAGCTTGGTGATAGTTGAAGTGATTCTAGAGAAGTGGAATATACATATAATTAACATAGATCTTCAAATAGTTTATTTAAATCTCTGGTTGAAATATTTTTGAAAAATGCTTCATACATTATTTTACTTCTAATTCCTTTATAATATATTATTTTTTTAGTTATAACCTACATTATTTTTTTATTTAGAACATATTTTTTAATTTTTATTTTAAAAAGGCATTGATGGACAGATAAACTTACACATCCTCTAATAATAAGCTCCAAATAAACCTATTGGCCCAATCATTCTGACCCATGTTAAAAAGACCCATCCAATCACATTGAATGTCAGTGTTATTTTATTATTATATGTCTGAAAGGGAGAGTCAGTGAGTTATTTAATATTCAATGTATTATGAAGTTAGAGGCCGCTTAATTATTCTAATACTTTTTCTGTGGTCGCCAACCTGGAGAGGCAAGACCTGGATACCAACAATGTCTACCTCACGGAAGGAGTTAAACACAATATTCCGCGGACAAAAACACGCATTCGTATTGTTTGTGATGCAGACTTATATACAGCCTTTTTTTTTTCTAGTCTACGCTTCCCCACCGAGACGAAGATATGTTGTACAATATATATGGGTTGATTAGAAACACCGAGATATGACAACAATTTTAGGAAAAGACTGTTAAGAAGAGCCGACATATAACCAGAAGGATCAGAGGAAAACAGACTGTAAGGAAAATACTGTTAAGGAGCATCGAGATATAACCACAAGGATATGACAAAAATAGACAGTAACGAAAAGACTGTTAAGGGGAACCGAGTTATAAGATGAAAACATATAGTAAGGAAAATACTGGTGTATGCATAAGTTGCTTAAGGTATGTGAATTGACTTTTACATTATGGGTAAAGTAAAATTAGTGGTGTAAGTATTTCCCTGCTATAATTGAGGTACATTAAGTAACTTAATGTTAATGTAAAAAGGGTAATGAATGAAAATAGGAGTGAAGAATGAAATGGAATCACTTCTCCCTTTTGTGTTTCCAGGATTAAACATCAATCTAAACGAAGAAACATAAATTTTCCATCTTTTTGATGTGCTTAGAACCTTGATTTAAAAAGAATAAGGAAAATAGAGTCACTCACCGTTTTTAGGTCTTCAGATCTACACAGCCTCGATTCAAAAAGGGCGATGAATAAAGAGAAACATGGTCACTTAATTCAAAAACGGTGATGAAGAAAGAGAAACATAGCCACTTGTCATTTTGTTGGCTTTTTATGTTAAATTTTTTTTGGCTTTTTATGTTAAAATATTTTGACGAAAAAGATTGACAAACAAAATCACTAGGCTAGGTTTTTCTGTTAGCTTTTTGAAGAAAAAAATGATAAACAAAGTCACTCACCTCCCCTTACTAAGTTGATGGGTTATGACAAAACTTAAATTTTCTATTCTCATCCATCCCCACGAAGTTTGTGTTACCCAACCCTGTGTCGTCTAAACCAATTTGAAGGAGATAGTTAGACAAAAAGATGGGTAAGGAGTGAAAAAAAAAATTAATTAATAATAATAATAAGAGGAGGTAACCAATCAATAAAGCAAGTAAAGACAATACGATCCAACATGGTTGTCTTCTTTTTTTTAAAGAGCACCCCTAATTCTATGTTTTTAATAGTACATGACATTATTTAAGAGATGGGACATGTTACCACGTCACAGTTAGAGCATTATATAGGAGTGGAGAGAGGACATGTTATTACCTCACAACGTATGGAGTGGAGAAAGGACATGTTATCTCCTCACAACGTATGTTATATTATATTATAAGTGAGAGGTTATGTAACATTTACCATTTACTTAGTTTATGTGTGAGATTGAAGTAATTATTTTGTCTAAAAGATATAAAGAAGATATTGTCTTTGAAGATTTTTTTAATTAAGGATTTCATGAGGGAGGGATTAAGGAGGGATTAAGTTAATTAAAGTGAAAATTTATTTTAGAATTAAAAACAAAAATAAATCTTACAATTTAAGAGATTCAATCTGTTTTCATTCATTTTATATATATATATGAAATTGTAATTTTGAATGTGTAATTAGATTTGGATTGTGTAGATTAAACATTGTAAACTTGCAATTCCAACAATTTTTTTCTCAAACTAAATTAACTGAATAATATACATATAAAAATGACCAAAACATAAAGTAGTAACACAACATGAACTTTTTGTTCCACAATAGTCTATTTTTTCCAATCACTTTATATAAACACCCATATAAAATGTATGCATAATTGACATTGAAATATTTTATGTAACATGAGTATTGAAATATACATTAATTTTTTTTACTATTATTAATATTTTTTAAATGTTGCATATTTGTTTTAGACTAAGAATTGAATAAATTACATTACTCCTTTTATTACTTTTATTAAGAAGTAATTTATTTTTTCTTTTCAATTACCTATATTCTTTGCATATTGAAATATTTTATTATGGTCAACATTAAAATATTTTTTTTACACTCTTTCTATATACATTTATAAGGAAAAGGTAATGAAAAGATAAAATAGTTAATATGCATATTTAAATAGCTTATTTAAGTTTTAAATTGAAATATGTTTACAATGTATAACAGCTATACATATTTTTCAACAAATGTGAAATATAAGAGATCGTTTACTTTTAATCATTGTGTTTCTATTAACTTTGATATAAAATTATGTTATTTTGATATTGACATTTATGGCTCCTAGTAAAAGTAATTTTTTTTTACCACATCTCCTTCATACTGAGCTATAATATCAATTATTGACAAAGAACATAATGAGAATGTGATAAGTATTGTTTTATAATACTTTTAACTAAAAATAACAAACCATGTATATTCATTTATGCTTTTTTATTATAGGAAACATTGTTTTTTTATCTAGATAATTTTTTTTATTTTGTTTTAAAATGAATACATGTCAAGTCAAGGTTGAACACTTAACAATTCCACATGTGAGAGATGCATCTCAAGGTAATTATATAATAAAAATAGATTTTAAAATAAATTTGTATTTATATTTAATTACAACTATATATAAACAATATTAATTATGTCTATTTTGGATTTGGGCTTTCAATATTTCAATTTAACTATCAATAATTATTAACTGGATGGTAGAGATTTAACCTCCATAGATTATTCTAGAATATGTTTTGTATTGTACCCAAATACAAGGATATTATTTATATTCAAAGTAATTATGCATTTTTTCTCTTCTAATAAAATTTATTAATTAAAATAATATCATATGAAATGAGTTATAATTTTTTGGGCATATGGTATTGATAAGGCATGGTATCTACACAAATCCTATTTACAAATTAAGAATCTCCATAATAAAGTGGGGTGTCTTGTCGCTTAAAGCGTACACCTAAAGCACAATGCTCATAGTAGATGTTGTCACTCTCATCCCTACTCACTCCATTTAGACTCTCTCCTTGCTAAGTCAAGAGGGTAGTCCCTAAAGATGAGGATGAGGGAAAACTTTGTTGTAACAAAAAGTCTTATGAGAATAAGGGCAAGACAAATTCTTCTTTCAGTAACTTAAAGATTATTTGACAAATTTCATTATAAGATGATCGATATATACGTTCACAAGACGAATCTCAATTAGATCAATAAGACAATAACGAGATAAAAATGTAAAGACTAGTGCCTTAAAGATTATTTGACAAGTTTCATTATAAGATGATCGATATATACGTTCAAAAGACGAATCTCAATTAGATCAATAAGACAATAACGAGATAAAAATGTAAAGACTAGTGCCTTAATAATAGTGATCAATAAATATGTAACACTTCCCACATAATATTTCAAGTTACATGACAAGTAATGCTCTAAGACAAATGTTAGTATGGAAGATGTAGGATGAGAAGAAAATAACTTACGATCTAAATGTAACGAGTGTTTTCACTGAAAAGAGATATCAATTAGATAAGAACAAGCAACCACTATAAATGGAACTTGCAAGTAAATCAGAAACTGCTCATAAATCAATGGGAGATGACAAACGTTAGGTGGATGAGATGAAATAAGCTGTCAATCCGCTTCAATGTAAGACATATCATATCAAAATTATCGCAAGATCACTACATTCCAATACCTTCAGTTATGTGCTTATTACAACGCTCTTCAATTAAGCGAAATATTAATGATGCAAATAGAAGATAAGAAGAGATAAGGATGCAACTTATAAACGAAAACAAATCTATGTAAATTCAACTCTTAATATATCCCACATTCAACAAGAAACCAACCGAGATGCTAGTGTTTTGGCTTTGAATTGGCAATATGGCCCTTCCCGAAACCAATGTCTCTTTGTCAACAAATATGATACTGTTGTAGCTATTGTTGAGGTATATCAGTCCATAGTAGTAATAAGATCAGTCAATATCGTCCCTAACACAATCAATATTAATCACACAAAGAGCAAGGGACAAGAGTCAGCGCATAATATATAATTTCAATATCATCCCTCACACAATCAATATTAATCACACAAAGAGCAAGCGACAAGAGTCAGCGCATAATATATAATTTTAAGGATAAGAACAATGTAGAACGCTTGAAAATTTCCATTGTTAAGATCAGATCAAATTACTGTAGCTTAAAATCAGTGAACTGAAATTGAGAGGAACCCAAGTCAAAATGCTTATTAGACACTTATAATTATTGTGTGATGCTTCTTATTGTTTTCAGTGTCTATTGTTTGGAGTTTCAGTGAGGTTAGTGTCTGCTACCAATACTTCATATCTGAACTATATGACAAACTTGCAGAGGTCACATATATGCAAAGTGTTTTAATGGGAATAAATTTTTAAACTACTTGCAACTAATATATGCCAAACAAGATTAGAAGATACCAATTATGGCTAAATGGGACAATGAGAATAATGATTCCCAATTAGTTATTATGCTTATTAGAATTTCTCCTCTACACTCGTGATGTATAGTAACTAGGAAACAAAGAGAGAGATCTCAATACATCCAAACAATAAGACTGCTAAAGGTGAATTGCAATGTCAATTTTAAGAAGAAAAGCTTGAAACAACCACAACCGACAAATAGTTGAGACTATTAACAATGATTTTGATGTGAAAAGATCCAAAATCTAACCATGCTATGCAATTAGAAAGGAAAATGGTTAGTATCCAATAAGGAAAAGACACTTTGACATCACAAGAGAAATGTCAATGGAGCTCTCAAACTGATATCCCTCTAATCACAAGAATGCACAAAAGGGACCAATGAAGAATGTTATAATGAGTGCATCAGACCCTGCTGTAAATATATATCAGCCTATAATAGTCACTGTCAAACAACATAAGTCATAATATTTCCCACAAATGAACACCAAATAGAAGGAAGAGAAAACAATGACCAAGATTAATGCAAAGATGCTACGTGTAATGTCATTGTAGAATTGTTATAAAAATAGGTTAAACCTTATGTTTTATAGTAATTTTGATTCAGAATGGATAACGATTGTACATAGTGATGCAATATTTATAATGGCAAGTCAAGGGTTATATAGACTTGTCCTGAAAATGTTAAGGTAGTTAGGGTAACTTCACCTAGTCATAAAGTCAATTTATTATTGGGGTTTAGGGGCTTGATGTTTTTGTAATCCATTACTTTTCCTTTGGTATTATCATGTTATATAGTTTATTTAAAGGCATGATGAATCCATTGTAAGATGTCTTTTCACCATTATGAGGGCATGGTAAAAAAGAGGAGACTGGAAGTGTTTGTTGGTGACATAATAAAATGCTTGGCCATTTCTCTTTGGACGTAACCCATATTGCATGAACCATATAATTTTGTTGTGTTCTGAATTTGTAATAATTTATGGTCGTTTGTTCCTTTTTTATTGTTATTTATCTCTCCTTTTCTCATAACACTAGTAGTAGACTCTCGATGGCTTGGTGCTTGTAGATATGTAGAAGATTGCGTCTTGAGAACTACTTGAATGTCTAGATTTAAAAAATTGGCATTTGTACCTTAAAAGTGATGTAAAGAAAAGACCATGGTAGTAGTGACAACAAGGGTCAAGATTTAAATGGTAGTACTGAAGCATCATGGAAAGGAAAGTACTATGAATGGTTGTTATTGTGCTAATTTCTTTGCTTTTGTGAAGACTCTTAGCAATTTATGAGATGACATAAGATGACCCCCCTCTCAGAAAATGATGATGACATGAAGGTGGTAAAGGTAGTGAGTGCACATCACTACTACATGGAGAATGGGTATCATTCCAAGGTTGGTGAAGGGGCTAGAATGTTATGTAGAATCACAACAATGCATGAACAACCAAGAGCATTTTGTCTAAATTGTAAATCCCACGTAAATCCTAGCCATCACCAAGATATATTTGTCAACGTTTTTTTAAGACTAGTTATTTGGATAAGCATGTTGTAGCATAGTAACTCAAGATATAATCCCTCTCGTATATAGAAAGGATGGGTTATCAATTTGTGGAATTAACCACTTAAATAAGCATGCGGGTGGCAGGTGTACATGCATGCTAGTTTGCAGCTAGCTTATTGTAAGAACTATTATTCAAGTAGACATGTTGTAGTGCGATGGCACCTGGACTTATGTATGATTAAGTTGTGAACTAGATTATTTGAATATGTATAAGGGTGGGAAGTATGTGTGTATGCTATCTTCAGGGGGGAATGTAAAAAAATTATAGAACTAGTAGATACAAGGGCTGATTATCCATGTATTCTATTGGATGGTAAAAAATTTATAACTTCAACAAAGATATTAGGGCCACGTTATTCTCGCAAGTTCAAGCTTAAGGAAGGGATTGTTATGGTAGTTGGAGTAAACTTGACTTGGGTGTAAATTTAATTTATCATTGCCAGTTTTGGGGATTAAGTTTTTTGCAACCCATTGTTTTTCCCATGGTATTCTCATGTTATGTAACCTATTTAAAGGTAACATGGATCCATTGTGAGATGTCTCTTGGTTGTTGTTAGGGAATTGTAAAAAGGAGGAGACTAGAACAATTCATTGCTGACATAATAAAATTATTAGCCAATTATCCATGGATGTTGTTCACATTCGCTGAACCATGTAAATTTTGTCTCTTGTTAATTTCTTATGATTTATGGTTATGTGTGTCTAGTTTTTTTTACGCCTCCTTTCTTCCATACCAAACAATTGTTGAGTTATTGATTTTTTGCAACGTTTTGATTTGAAAATGATCATTATGTAGCTTATGATATAAATTTTATACCTTTTTAGTGGAAAAATTAAAGTTGTTTCCTTGTAGGAACAATTTTATAGGGAAGTTCTATTTTAGGAATTAAAACTTTTTGAGTGCATTTTCAGGAATAAACAAACTTTTTTTGGCAAAACTTCTAAATCAATGTTGTTATCCCTTGAAAATTATTATATACATTGTGCGATTTTCAATTGCATGGATATCACTTGAATCAGAATTCATATGATCAAGTTATCCTTCCCATAAGTTGAACTATAGTTTTGAGCACCACGTTGTTGAGTGTATGCCACTTGACATTTCATTATCCACACATATTAAGCTAGTCATTTGTGAACTTTTAGGAAGAATTTAGATAAAAAAATCCTATTCCTAATAGAATGTGTAGGCATACCAATACCGAAACCCTAATCCTAGATAACTACAACTATCAGAATATATTAAAGATTCAGTTTCTAAGAAAGGAAGGGATTAAGTTATTCTTATATTTATTTATTATTTAATGGTTGAGTAGAGTAAAGTAGTGAGATATTATGAGAAAAATAAGGGAAGTAGAAAATATATAGAAACTATGTAGAGAAAAGTGTTTATGGAAAATATATAATGATTTTATCATTGTTTGCATTTGCATTTCATACTCTCAAAAATAAGAGACATAGAGACATAGCTATCACATTCTTGTAGTTTCCCATTTTGAAATTCTTATGATATGTATTGTATTTATTATGTGGATCTTATGGTGTATGTTATTTTAGGTAATTTTTCTTATGTTCTCTTCTCATTTAATTACTTTAAATTATACATTTATAATCAACTATCTAATGTGTTGTATGACCATTAATGTGTGGTTGATGCTAAAAATCATCAACGGCGAGAGAACAAATATACACAAGTGTGTTGAACAAATTATCAAATAATATGTGAAGAACATATAGTTGAGGTTTGTGTAGCATTCTCTCCATCCCCCTTAGGCTATTCTCGGGGTGGGGAAGGTGTTACTTTAAAATTAACCTAATATTCAAGGTTTATCATGAATATGGGATAACAAAATTCCACTTTTCCAATCTCATCAAAACTTAGAACATATTCCACCATCATGTTTTCCTCATCAAGAGCTTAATAGTGATATAACTTTTAACTGAATCCAATTCCCATATTGAAAGTCATACCCATTTGAGGATTTAGTTCTTTAAACCCTTACCAAATTAGCATGCACCACCACATGGAAATGTTGAATGACATACATGGCTCTTCTACATTACTCAAAATACAGTGTGGCTCGCACCATGTCAGCGCAACCAACACCATTTATCCATTACGTCAAGGAAATAGGTGATTTCCATTCCTAAACTAGCACGGTGAGACACAAACATTTATATTACCTACTGGAGGATTTCATGTTTAGCACTCTCCATCAAGTGCTACATGGAAGGCACTAACATGAACCTTCTTGTCTCTTAATTCTTTTGTTTTATGGCATGCCTTATGTTACCTTTGACATGGCATGACCTATGGTGCCACCTGGTATCCACATCATTTAGTGCCATGTCACATGTCAACTTGCATCTTGTTGAAAACATGGTAATGTCACCATGCCTCATGCCATCCTCTAACAATGCCACATGTCATACAAAAATTGACTCTTTCACCATTGAACTATATTATTTTACCTACCACATGTCTCACCACATAGGCCCCACATAAGAATATGTCCTCATCACCATCCACATGACATCCATGTAGACTTTTTCTGCGTATGTGGTACTTGTTGGAAATAATGCTAATACCGAGGGGGCGGTGAATCAATATTAAGGAAAATTTTAACTTTTATTCCAATTTATATTTACCATTCAACCTTCGCAACGATTCACATGAGTAATCAACAACCAATTATGATAGCAACACATCAACGCGCACCATTAGAAACTTACACATTGGATAGCAAGTTTTAAAATGGAAACCCTTCTAGGACAAAAAGCACCAACGCTTGTTTTTTATTTGACGTAAAAATGATCTTGTGCTCTATTACATCAAGTTTTTTGTGAGCCACCACTCACAGGAAGTACCAACTCGCTTTGATTGTCTGCTAACACCGACTAGGATGAAGCACCAACTCCCTTATTTTGCAAATACCTGATCAACTTAGCATGAAGCACCAACTTCATGAATTTATGAAAGCACCCACTTGTAGGAGGCACCATCCTCCAACCTCTCCCGATATACCCACTTGATCGAAGCACTGACTCCTTGGTTTACAGGCTCGAACCAACACTCAAAAGGAAATAAATACACATTGTAAATGGCAACCTCTCTACCTATTTTTAGTTGTTGTTCTCCTCCACAACCTTCGCTTCACACAACCTTTGCAGCACTGTCTTTTTCTAAGTCTGCACACCTCACAAAAACATATATTTCTATGCTTTTGGCACTTTAGATAAGAAACATACTCAACAAAAAACACATTTAGCTCTCAGCCTTTAGCACTACTGCAACATACTCAAAACTATGTCCTTTGTTCTTTGTCCTATTCTTCTACACATGAACTATCAACCTTTCTCCTCTACTAAGGAACTCTCAGCCTCTCTGTGTAGCATAGGTATTCAATACCTCTCACAACAGGTCACACTCAACAATGATGCATTCTCCACCATACACAATTGTAATCCCAGGTTTTATTTCTACATTAAATAAAGAATGATGTCATCTCAACTATCAGCCATTCTACCCAGAACCGTACTCTTAGCATGGATCTGCATCTTGTTGTTGCATCCATAAACTTGGAAATTGCAAAAAATTTAAACTTGATTGTGGGTACATGTTTGTCACTCCTTCGTGAGAATTAAAATTTTGTGAAACTATGCACGAAAGCAACAATACCATATAATTGGCTTTGAAAGTTGTTCATACTGAGAATCAATTCTCTATCAGATTGCACACTTCAACAAGGTTCTCCATGCTTACTAATTTATCATAGAATTAGGTGTGTACCGTAGCAATGACTCATTTGATCTTTATCCAATTCTTGTACACCCAACAATCTTTTCCATTTAGTTTTTCATGGGGTGGAAGAAAGACTAGGTGTGTCTTATTTAGTTTGAACTGGGATCATTAAATTATTTTGTACATCGTGGTTCTTGTAGCCTCATTTTCTTGTTCTATAAAATTATACATTATGGCTCATTAACACTAATTATTCCATTGCCACTAACTTGTTGATCTAGCTTTCGATTTATTCAAGCTCTCTTATCCATGAATATGGAAAACTGCCATATTTGTCACACCTTCCAAAATTGAGGACTTCTCCTAAAGTTTTCAACTCATCCGTCACTTTTTTTTTTATTTCTTTTCGCCTAAAGGCCCTTGGTCTCAATATCAGGCAACAATGTTGCAAAACCACTATAGAATGGATCATAGGAACTTCTTTTAATTATAGCCCTAAAGGCTTAAACACCATTCAATAAACCTCTATGTCGTGAGTCACATAGCACCACCAAGACTTACTCCCAGGCCAACCTTAACCTCCACCCTTCTTGTTCAGGTCCCTTTTTCATTATATTTGGTCCAAAGGCTCTTGGTCATAATAATGCAAAAAAAAATTGCAAACCATGACTTGGGCAAACCTCTTGTCATTTGAAAAAATTGTCATATGTCGATGAAATTTTTGTCTCCCAACTATGCTACCCTAATTTTATTATCCAACACTCATTTGTCTCCTCCAGGGTTAGCCTTATGGGATTACATGTATCGTGGGGCTGGATTGCACCTCCTCCCATTCATCACTTGATTTTACGTTGTCTTGCTGGCGTGTCCCAATCCTTGTATCCTAGCCAAAAATGTGTGTTCCCTAATATTTCCTCTGGGACAATCCTTACAGGATGGGATATCCCAGTGGGGTCTGCCTAACACTCACATCAACCAATCAACCACCTACTAGGATGAATTAGCTCTAACAGCTTCCCTGTCCACACGATGCCCAGTCAGTTCGTTGGTTTCCTAATGCCTCACGCCAAAACCTTCTAGGCTCCTATAAGTAGGATGACAACATGGTAATGTCATTAGTGCCAAATTTCATATTCAGAGTGGTGACACGTGTCACCTAAATTTCGCCAATTAAGTAACCAAAAAATGTTGAATCTTCTTGCTATGTGTCCCCTTCTACTAACATCATGATGATGTCACCCCAGGCAGTAAAATGTTTCCACATTTCTCAATCCAATGCTATCTGCCTACACTAGTTCCCATATATGTCGGGTCAAGGCTTCAAGCTTTAAACCTCTGTGGAATCCTCCTAACTTTCTGACCTCCAAACATGGTTGGAAAACACCTAAGTCCTCACCTTCATCTTTGTTCACTCAAAACAATCCTCCTGGGTACTCTTGTTGAGCCCATGTGTAAGGAGGGATTAACCATCAACCAATCATAATGCTCTTCATTTTTGTGAGGTTCACATCTACTCGATGCTTCCATCCTAGATTTCACCTTTTTCGCCCCTTTAATACTTCTAAGGTGAGTCCGATGGATTAACTATCATCTGGGCCTCCTTCCCTTAAATCCTCCGCCAATGAATGCTCTCTATGCCTTCTCCGCTATAATGTTGTTAGGACACATCCACCCAATCATATTTTGGAGGCTTTGCTAAAATTCTTCTCCTTTGCTGGCCACACAACCAAACTAAATTTCCATTAAGTGGTCCTTTAACCACTTTTAGCAGTGCAACTTTGACCTTGGGGCACTTGACTTTGACTAGCAATTTCTCTTAATCCAGGAGGCCATTCGTAGACTTCAACACGTCATTAGAAAGATCTTTCTGATCACTATCCAAGTACACTATTTCCAAGAGAATTTGAGCTGATATCTTTAGCTATAACCTCCTCCCAAACCTCAGATACCCTGTCCATCATCGGTATAAAATATTAGCTTCTTACCTCATCCTGCTACTATGATGGTTCTCTAGCAAGGAATGAAACAACAATAAGACTCTCCCCGAGCTTGACACACGAAGTACATCAATGCTAGCCTACTGGACATCAATTCTACCTTGGTTAACACCAATGAAAGCACACCTACTTCCACCAACATCAATGCTAATCTGTTGATATCAATGCTAACACTTGTTTCCACTGGCCATCCAAACAATTCCAGCTGCCCAACAATCTCCACCTTTGGCATTGATGGCAACACTTCATCACTTCTTCACATTGATGGCCAATCCTCATGTTTCTTTCCCACTTCTCATTGCCTGAGGCACCAATGGATTTGTATCCTCTGCATAGGAAATTACAACTTACTCTCCCCATTTTACATCAATGCCAAAGGGCTACAAGCTACATCTCCTCACCTTTTCAATTACTAAATTAGGATGAAATTGTTGATGTGCATTCTCCTCTACATACCTCTCTTTAAGGGATAATATCATCTTGATGGGGAAATTGAATTTGATCATCCAAACTCAGGTACACTCCTAATTGGTAGAGACATCTTCTTGTACTTGTTGCTTCTCTATCGACTGGATATGTGAGATATGCTCTGCCTTTCAATATTATTCCTCTCCTATAAAAAATCATTCAGTTCTTGTTGCCTTATTGCTACTGGCTGAAAACTCCTCTCTGGCAATGCATCTTTTGTACCAATTAAGAGGAATTGATACCAATTAAAATTGCACATGGTATTGTTGCTACACGCGAATACCAACCATTAGTCATTCATTTAGGCTTTCTCTTTGTTATCACTCCAATATTTCTCTAGAGCTGATTAGAAAGAAATGATTAGAGGTAACCACAAACCTACTTTGGAGATTACGATCTGGCCTTCCTAATGCTCAGAGAGGGCTCCCTCTTTATGTTTTAACTTTGTTTAGTTAATTGATTTTAGGCTAGTTGTGATTGTACCTGGGTTTTGATTTGGATTTGGTGGTGGGATCACTTACTTAGATGGATAGAGGGATGTATTTTACCATTGGGCTATGGGGTCAAATGTCAAGCAAACAGGACTGGATCAAGTTCTAAAAATAGTGTCTATAGGGAAAGATAGATGAGTTACTTCAAATCTCAGGGCTAGATGGTGAATTGGTTTTCAATCCGATCTAAGGAGAAATTAAGGTTTCCTTAGGCTAGATTATGAAGAAATTGAAAGAGGTCAACCGGGATGGGAGAGTAATTAAGGATTCTCAGATGAGGATATCAGAAGAAAACATAAAAAAGATTAAATGTTCAAGATAGAGTGTACTTAAACAAATTCTGAAATAAATATCCAGTTAATCCATTCACTTATATAACATTTAAGTTTGTGAGATACATAAGAAAATAAAAAATTTGACAAAGAAGATACTTCACTGTAATAGCTCAACACACGAATATTGTAATGCAATCTCTTTATTACTTGGTCTAGTCTGTTGACTTGAAAAATTGGTACAATAACCATTAGGTTTATTATCAAAATAACTCTACAAATGTATAACAATCCACTCAATACTTCGAATTTTGAAGTATTTATACAAAAATAATTTACAAAATATCCCAAACTGTCTTGGGAATTATTCTATGAGAATGAAGTATCTTCATGCAAGAAGATAGAGACGGATGTTCAACAGTTGTATGTTGTCACTGTTTATTAGGTTGTGTTGTCTTTAAGCTTTGATATTTTTCCTTTTATTCTCTGCCTTGTTGTTGGTTTTCACGCTAGATGTTCTTTTCACTCTGATCTTTCAACTAATACACTTTCAATTGATACATTTTTACCTGACTGGCCTATCATTATAATTTTACTGTGTGGTTTTCACCCTTATTGTACATTCTTACATTTTGACTGTGTATTTTTACAGTAAGTCATTCAATTGATCCCATGTTTATGCATGTGATAATTGGATATTTACCATCTTCCTGTATATTTCATCTGCCTCAGTGTATTTGGCAAAAGTGGGTTTATTCACAAAAAGGTGTTTTACCTCATGCTAGAGGTAAAACAAGTTCTCAAAGGTCTGATACAGGACCTTGTTAGTAGACATCCTGTTCAAAGATGAAGTGTTTACTTGGTCCCTTGCCACTTCCCTTATCGTTCTGTTTTACTCCTCCTCTGGAATTAATTTATCATTTATTAGTAAGGGATTTGGCAGACCTTTCTACCTCAAAAGGTGAAACTTAACCATGAATCTACCTATATCCAGTTGCATGGTTTGTCACTTATCTTTAAGGTTTTTTACTTCCAATATTGTACCTGTCTTGTCAGGTATCTCCAATTCCTAAAATTCATACTTATCTTTGGAGTTAAGGAAGTGAATGATGCTAGTGGCTTCCTCTGGCATGTCTCCCAACTCTGTTTTCACTCTCTGTATGGCTTCTATAGCCTATTTTACTAAGTCAATTTGTTCAAAAATCACTTGAATGGATGGCCAAATATCATTGAGAGGGTCAATTATATTGGCCCATAACTATTCCTTGGAATGACCAAGTGGCTCCTTCAAAGCCAATTCCTTCTCCAAGCTTTTTATTTTTTTATTCATTCTAGTTTCCTTTTGTACTTCTTCCTTGTGCATAATCTGGGCAAGCTTATAGTCAATCTCTAGATTGGTTATCTTTTCCTTTAGCTTGTTCATTTGTGTGGTTTGAATGGACATCTCTTCCATTGCTTTGACCAACTTACTTGCCTCATCACATGGCTCACATGTTGTTGTTGTCGACCCTATTGTTGATGTAGATGTTGTGGCAGCTGACAGTGTTGTAGCCATTAGAGATGTTGCAGCCAATGATGTTGCCAAGGTGGATGGTACTACAGTAGTAACTGTTGGGATAACAGTGGGAGGGTCAGTCTCAAGACTAGCTTGTTTTAACTGTATCAAGCTATCTAACTCCTTTACCTTTCCTTTAGTTGATCATTCAATTGTAAAATGCGGTCCATCATTTCCTCCTGATGTGTTTGGCTGTCAAGGACCTCTTTTGTCTGTGGGTGCTCTAAATGAGGCAATTTGAGTTGCTTTTTGAGAGCAGTAATGTCCTCACTCTTCTTCTTTATTAACTTTTCAGCAGCTTTGATGTCATTGGGATCATGTCCCGGTTCAATTACCAAGTCCTCCAATGACTTGATCATGTTATCCGTGGCCTATGAGGAGGGCTTTTCCAATTTATACTGTGTTGTAATGTTGTCCAATGAACTTTGCAGCATATGTGCAGCCATGGCTTTTCCTATCAAAGGAGTAGATCATCTCACCTGCCTACTTGTGGAATTCAATCTAGTCAATGGGAAGAACATCGCTCGCCAATGCCTCAAAGTTTGTTTTCCTATAGTCAGCTCATGTTTTTGGCTGCTCAATAATAGGCTACATGAAGGACACCTGCATTTTTCTTGTTTTGATGTCAAAAGCTGACATCAACCTGCTTTTATTTGTTGGTGTGTGCTTGAAGTATTGAGCATAGGTTTTAGCCTTCAACTTCTCATTTCTCAATTTGATTTCCTTGTATCTGTCCTTGATATCCTTTTCTTTATCGACTGGCCTAGTGAATGAAGAAACCTCAACACTAAGTTGTCTCTCAATCAATTGAGTGTTATATGTTGAGGGCTATTGTGTTTGTCCTGAAGTTGATGTCCCTTTGTTTTTTCCCACCATTGTATCAGTGTTAGTGATTTCCACTGATTTAATGGTGTCTTCCTGTTCAATTACAGGATTAAGATTGGGCCTCTTCCTGTAACTAATCTCGAACTGATCATATGTGGTTTCCATAGCTGAACTAGAACCCTCCTCCCTGTTTCTCTTTGGGTTTCTCTCCTCATTTGCAGGAGTCTGTAAAACAGGAGGAATATTCATTGGTTCTCCTAGTTTTGGAAACTACAGGAAGGAACTTCCATCGATTTGTCTCTCTACATTAATCAATGTATTTTCTACATCCACTATAGTTATATCCATGTAAATTAGAGTGTTTTCCAACCATTATGATTGGTTGGAAAACCTCTTAATGTCTGGTCTGGAATGATGGATGAAAGGTCCCAATTTGACCTTGATCCTTAATTTATTTATGACTCCATGAGGGTCATAATGCCATATAAAAATATTTTTGAACTTCATTTGCTACAAAATCTTATCTGCCTCTGGTCTAGCTTCTCTGGTATTACAAATGAAGGGGCCCAACCTCTTTTTCATTTTGAATTGGGTTTTCTTCCTAGTTGCTAGGAAGTTGACTTGATCAGAATTGATAACCTGCCTAAAGTATTCTAGTGCAAATATCCTCAGTGGGAGGTATTTGGGAAGTTTGTAAGGGGCAAGTTGGCATCCATAAATGATTATTTATGTGTGGTTCTGGTATAGATACTAGTCTCCCAACTTACTGTTCTTGGCCAACTATAACACCCTTTTGATCTTGGCTGTTTCTGGGTTGAGGGCTACTGGTTAGCATATTCATGACCAGATGGACAAATGAATCAATGAAGTCCTTATAAGTGAATGTGGTGGAGTATTTTTGGATCAGGCATGTTCAATATATAATTGAACTTGGATTTCCTTTGGTATCCAGCATTTGGATGCTGACAGGGAATTTATTTGAATGGATGGAAATGAACTAGATGAGATTGAGGAGTTTGGTTGGATAGTAAGCTAATGAATAACTAGTTTAGGGGAATGAACTATGGTGGATATTAGAGGTGAGGTGGTAGTAAATGAACGTGTATTTACAATATTTTAAGATTGTGCAGAAAGTTCAGAGGCAACATCAGTGAGGGAAGCTAATTCTACTTATTGTTGAAGATAGGCATCATCTATATGGCTTATCAATGTAGAGGTTAAAGCTTCTAGCTCGTCAAAAATATCCAACAAAAGTTTGTCTAAATCTGGATGTATAGGCACCTTTTTTGACTCAATGAATTGAATAAAATTAGGGTCTAACACAGTTTCATGAATTGCATTTTCTGATTTAGTTCTAAAGAATGAGAGGTCAAATGACAAATCAAATGGAATTTCCTCTAAAGTTGATAATTCCTTGGGGAATGAATTTTCTTTAACTAACTAGCTACTACATGCTTGAGTTTCTACCTTTTCTGGTTTTCCTAAAATTCTATCAGGGCCATCAGCTATTGTAACAGGCTTGGATCTGGATTTTCCCTGGTATAGTGAGTCTTCTTGGGAGCTAGAATTCTAATTTTTTAATTGCTTTTGAAAATTTTAACATCAACTCTAAAATGACCTTAAGGCGCACAATATGAGAATTAATATTTCCTTAAATTTTTATTACATTGAGTATCAAAGTCCCCAGTATGGTCGCCAATATGTTATCACTCCAATATTTCTCTAGAGTTGATTAGAAAGAAATGACTAGAGGTAACCACAAACCTACTTTGGAGATTAGGGTCTAGCCTTCCTAATGCTCAGAGAGGGCTCTCTCTTTATGTTTTAACTTTGTTTAGTTAATTGATTTTAGGCTAGATGTGATTATACATGGGTTTTTATTTGGATTTGGTGGTGGGATCACTTAGATGGATAGATGGATGACTTTTACCATTGGGCTATGGCGTCAAATGTCAAGCAAATAGGACTGGATCAAGTTCTAAAAATAGTGTCTATAGGGCAAGATAGATGAATTACTTCAGATCTCAGGGCTGGATGCTGAATTGGTTTTCAATCCGATCCAAGGAGAAATTAAGGGTTCCTTAGGCCAGATTATGAAGAAATTGAAAGAGGTGAACTGGGATGGGAGAGAAATTAAGGATTCTCAGATCAGGATATCAGAAGAAAACATAAAAATGACTAACTATTCAAGACAGAGTGTACTTAAACAAATTCTAAAATAAATTTCCAATTAATTCATTCACTTATATAACATTTAAGTTTGTGAGATACAGAATAAAATAACAAATTTGACAAAGAAAATACTTCACTGTAACATATCAACACATGAATCCTATAATGCAATCTCTTTATTACTTGGTCCAGTCTGTTGACTTGAAAAATTGGTACAATAACCCTTCGGTTTATGATCAAAATAACTCTAGAAATGTATAGCAATCCACAATCAATACTTCTAATTATGAAGTATTTATACAAAAATAATTTACAAAATATCCCAAATTTTCTTGGGAATTATTCTAGGAGAAAGAAATATCTTCATGCAAGAATATAGAGAGATGTTCAACTACTATATGTTGTCCCTGTTTATTAGGTTGTGTTGTCTTTAAGCTCTGATATTTTTCCTTTTATTCTCTGCCTTGTTGTTGGTTTTCACACTAGATGTACTCTTCACTCTAATCTTTAACCTGATACTTTTCTACCTGGCTAGCCTGTCATTCCCCTTTTATTGTGATGTTTTCAACCTTACTGTACATTTTTACATTTTGACTGTGTATTTCTACAGTAAGCCGTTCAATTTCTTCCATGTCTCTGCATCTGGTAATTGGATATTTACCATGTTCCTCTATATTTCATCTAGCTCAGTGTATTTTTCAAAAGTGGGTTTATTCAGAGAAAGGTGTTTTCCCTCATGCTGGAGGTAAAACAAGTTCTCAAAGGTCTGATACATGAACTTGCTAGTAGGAATCCTTTTCATAAATGAAGTGTTTACTTGGCCCTTTGCCACTTCCCTTATCCTTCTATTGTAGTCCTCCTGTGGCATTAATTTATCATTTATTACTAAGGGATTTGGCAGACCTTTCTACCTCAAAACATAAAATTTAACCATGAATCTATCTATAGCCAGTTGCATGGTTTGTCACTTATCTTCACAGTTTAGCATTAAATTTCTTTTGGTGAGCAACCTTTTTACTTCCAATATTGCACCTATCCTATCAGGTATCTCCAATTCCTACAATTCATACTTATTTGTGCAGTTAAGGAAGTGAATGATCCTAGTGGATTCCTTTGGCATGTCTCCTAGTTCTGTTTTCATTCTCTTTATGGCTTTTGTAGCCTCTTTCACTAAGTCAATTTGTTCAAAAATCACTTGAATGGATGGCCAAATATCATTGAGAGAGTCAATTATATTGGCCCATAATTGTTCCTTGGCTTGACAAAGTGGCTCCTTCAATGTTAATTCCTTCTCCAAGCTTTTTATTCTATCATTGATTCTGGTTGCCATTTGTACTTCTTCCTTGTGCATAATCTGGGAAAGCTTATAGTTAGTCTCTAGACTGGTTATCTTTTCCTTTAGCTTGTTCATCTATGTGGTATGAATGGACATGTCTTCCATTACTTTGACAAACTTACTTGCCTCATCACCTGGCTGAGCTGCTGCTGTTGTCGAGCTTGTTGCTCATGTAGATGTTGTGGAAGCTGGCAGTGCTATATCCATTGGAGATGTAGGAGCCAATGATGCTGCCAAGGTGGATGGTACTGCAACAGTAACTGTTGGGCTAACAGTGGCAAGGGCAGTCTCAAGAGTATCTTTTTTTCATCTGTATCAAGATATCTAACTCCTTTGCCATTTCCTTTAGTTGATCATTCAATTGTAAATTGATTTCCAACATTTCCTCCTGATGTGTTTGGCTCTCAAGGACCTCTTTTGTTTGTGGGTTCTCTAAATAATGTAATTTGAGTTTCTCTTTCAGAGCAACAATGTCCTCATTCTTCTTCTTTATTAACATTTCAACAGCTTTCATGTCATTGGGATCATGTCCCAGTTCAATTACCAAGTCCTCTAATGACTTGATCTTGTTGTCCTAGGCTTTTGAGGAGGCCTTTTCCAATTTATACTGTGTTGTAATGTTGTCCAATAAACTTTGTAGCTTATGTGTAGCCATGGATTTTCCCGTCAAGGTGGAGTAGATCATATCACCTGCCTACTTGTGGAATTCAATCTGGCCATTGGGATGAACATCCCTGGCCAACACCTCAAAGTTTGTTTTCCTATAGTCATCTCATGTTTTTGGCTACTGGGCAGTAGGCTCCATGAAGGACACCTGCATTTTTCCTGCTTTGATTTCAAAATATGACATCAACCTGCTTTGATTTGATGTTGTGTGCTTGAAGTATTGAGCATAGGTTTCAGCCTTCAACTTCTCATTTCTCAATTTGATTTCCTTGTATCTATCCTTGATATCCTTTTCTTTATCGGCTAGCTTGGTGAATGAAGAAAACTCAACATTGAGTTGTCTCTCAATCAACTAAGTGTTAGATGTTGAGGGCTACTATTTTTGGCTGCTAGACAATAGGGTGCATGAAGGACGCCTGCATTTTTCCTATTTTGATGTCAAAAGCTGACATCATCCTGCTTTGATTTGATGGTGTGTGCTTGAAGTATTGAGCATAGGTTTTAGCCTTCAACTTCTCATTTCTCAATTTGATTTCCTTGTATCTATCCTTGATATCCTTTTCCTTATCTGTTGTTGGGAAAAGTATCCAATACGGAATGACCCTATCCCACTCTAAGGGTGATAGTACCTCAGCAACAACTGAATGCAAAGCCATTCAAGATTACTTCTTTATGAGATGAGAGAGAGAAGAAAAGGATGATCTACTAACCGTTATCTTGCGCTAATAGTCGATCCAATCCTCACTCCTTGCTGCTTGCTCCTAGCTCCTTGCTCTTTCACCGGCCCAGCTACACAAAGATCCTGCAAAAGCACAAGAAAAGGAAACTACAAGAAGCATACATCCATAACTGATTCAAGGATTAGAATAAATCAAATATACAAGCATCAATACGCCACAAAGACACATGCATATAGAAGAACCTCAAATATTTTATTAATGGAAGAAGTAAAGTTCTGAGAGTGTTACAACCATAAGAGGCCCAATCCAGCAACACCTCCCAGCAGAAAGAAATCTCCTCTTCACCTCCTTCAAAGCAATCACCCAATAGTTCTATACACAAACCAACAGCACTTCCTTACTTGCACAAAGTTCCAGCCTCCCTAGACCTCATGAGAGAGCTCTATATATAGGAGATTTGGAGAAAGGATGAGTCAGCTTGAGACTGACATGAAGCTGACTAGTGTCCTCTCCCACTTTAGTTAAACTTCAGTTCTTGAGTCCACTTGGAGATTCTTGCTTCCACTTAGAGATCAAGACCCTCTTACTCATCACAAGGCGAATTCCTTGACCCAAGTGTCAGTTTGGAAGCTTCCTGGGCAATTGACACCTTGCAGAATGACTGTGCCACTTGGCCAATCTCGCCCAGCGCAGGTAGCCTTCATTAGATTTGACATTCAGCGTAGGTACAGAGTGGAGCAGTTGATATTCAGCGCAGATGCTCAGTGGAGCAGTTGACATGATCCATAAATAGCCTGTTTTTGAGTGTTTTCAGGTGGAGAACTGATTTTTAGTGCTGTGGTTTGCTGACCTTGTTCCTCTAGGGGTAGGAAGAACATGTTTAGGGACTTTGGATCCCTCAGATTATTGACATTTCATGCTTCATGCTGTTAGGCACAAAAATGTCTATAACAGTTGCCCCCTAAAGTATGAGGTCGTTTATCGGGTGAAATGCTTTATCAGAAGGATCCGAAGTTCATTCAATCGCTGAGAGGTGCCCTGTAATAAAATACAATACAATACATTATTTTTTCATTCTGCTTTCATGATCTAGCTGAGGCGGGCACTCCCATGCTCAGCTTTATAAATTCATTTTGGTACATAGAACAGACGATCGTCTGATGGTAGACTGATAATTCTCTGCTGAAATTATCATCCTTTGAGTAGGATGATCATCTGTTGCAATGATGTACATAACAAATGTCTTTATATCCTGAATATATATATCGCAGCCCGGATGGATGAAACTAGATCCGGGGTCTTCAAACTCGTTCGATCTTCACTCTAAGTACAAGTCGATCCATGTGAGAATTGCGCTGAAGTCGAACATGGAAAGACATCGCTTGATTACCGGTCAATAATGTAAACCGTTAACAAGCACGAGAGGAATCACCAATAATGACAATGACCCTCAAGGTACTGCAGTACAATTCACGTGGTGTGAATAAAGGACTTGGCATCGAACACCACGTAAAATCTTCTGGTCGAAGGTCATTAATGTATACCTGTCGCCGGAAGTGAGAAACTTGCCATTGAGGCATGCAAGCTTCAAAGTACTGGGGGGTTTGTTCCTAGATCAACTTCTTGGATAATGAGCTGAAGTCGACAAGAAGCGATCTGTCAAAGGAGGGCCTTAATGAATCCCACATCAGTGACACGGAACGGAGCTAATGATTTTAGTGGAGGTGAAAACAATCTGTGAAATATGATTCAGGGTGGCGATCATGGGTGGATGAAGGATAATGTATGGCAGTGGATGGGACACGGTTGACTCTTTCTGAACATATCTCTTGAACATATAACGACACTGAAGTGATGGATCGGTAGCATTACCCCAAATGTGGATGGTTTGGCGAGGACCATGGTGATGAGACCGGTGAATGAAACAACCCAACCCGATGTGATATGGAGGACAAAGTGTCATGTTCAAGAGCGACTTGCTACCATTAAAGCTTTGAGGTTCTCCCAATTTTCCCCCAGTCATTTCTGACCAGTACCTCTTTATTTTTGTCAAGCTTGAGGAGGATAACATATGCTTGTTCTATAACCTGCCCTTCGGGCAAGCCCATCGCTATGTTTTAACGAGCCTAGCGATAGGGAAACTCGTTCTCGTCTAAAGACAAGTTTGTCGCTATTTAATCATTTTAACGAGTCTAACGACAAGGAAAACTCGGTCCTTTTCATTTTTAGAGAGTCTGAAAAGGTACAGAAAGTTAACTCCAAAATTCCTTTTTCGTCATCTAATCCCTTAAGTCCGAAAATGTATAAAACAATACAGAAGGGATGAGTTTTCGATAATTTTAACGAGCCAAATAAAACAAGCGCTCGACCTTTTTGTGTAATAATCCCTCAGGTCCAAAAAGATTAAAATCTAGAGGAGGGATAGCTCTTCCGATCACTTTAACGAGCTGGAAGGCCAAAACTTGGCAAACTTTTCATATTTTACGAGTCAGGAGAAAAGAGCTCAAAGAAGACTCGTCTTTTGAGGAACGAGTGATAAACAGGGATAGCAGCGGATTCCAAGTACAGGTTGGAATTTTCCAATCACGGCAGTGTCACAAGGATGGCTAAGTGAAATCAATCTTCGCAGCTGTTCCTCAAAATGGGTAAACAATCATATGGAGGCGAACGATTGGCCAAATGAAATGGGGTGGCGGGTGCAAACACGACCAAGGCTTTTATGGCTAATAAATTTACGATCACAATGGTTATTTACCGGTACTGGGTTCATTTTTTTAAAGAGCTTGAATGCGCCAAAACACTGCTCAAAAGCTTATGTTTATTTTTTAACGAGCATGAACTATGACGCTAAAACTGCTCGGATCTCACTTTTCTATTTTTTAACGAGCATAAATTCCGCGGTAAAACTGCACGATATAATTTGTATGCCCCCAGCATAACAATGCAAACGAGGCACATGCCCCCTAACATCTTTTGAGTTTTTAGGTCATATGACCAATTTTGTCTTGGTTACAGAACATTATGTATGGACTTATATAAACAGCTTATATATTTTGATTTTCGGGTTCTATTCTGGTTGATTTGCGTGATCCATATGTACAATTTTTGATGATGTGTCCTTTTTATAAATGTTGCAAATGTCTATCTAACACATAGTTTGCTAATGAGCCAGTTAATGTGTTTAAGTTTCTTGAAATATGTTGATATTGAATTGAATCAAATCGTCTTTCCAAGATCTTAACCCTTAGGAACATGCGATAAATAGCTGGATTACGAACAGAATATATACCATTGAGTTGTAGTATTACGAGCTGTGAGTCTAGCCTGACAATTAGTCGGCGTATGCCACGTGTGATGGCATCAGAGAGTAGTTCTATCAACGCGCTATACTCAGCGATGTTATTCGTTGATTGCCCAATACATACACCTCTGAAACTTACTAACTCGCCGCTTGGATCAAAAATGGCCCAGGCTGCGGAGGACAGGTTCCGCGAACTACGACTCGCTCCGTCGGCATATCCAACACATGTCTCCAGAAGGTTCGACATCTGCAATGGAAAAAGGTGGATCACTCGACCAGAACAAACACTTTAGCGAAAACAAAATACAACAAAAGCATGCAAGTTACTATTTAAGCATAGTAACGCTTGAGGTACAACCCGTTGTGGGGCTGCGCCAGTGGAATTCCATCGTAATCCATTAACTCGTAGGCTCCTTTTGCTAACACCCTTTTAACAATATAGGGGCCCATCCATAAGGACTTGAATTTTCCTGCTCCTAATTTATCGGATTCTTGGTCATAAAGCAAGACCAAATCACCTTCCGAGAAGACACGGGGTTTGACATTTTTGTCAAACTGAGCCTTAACTCGTTTCTTATGAGCTTCGTTAGCCAAAGCGGCGTCACGACAGGTTTCATCCAACTGGATTAATTCCAAGAAACGAGCCTCTTCTTCTGAAGTTCCGGGGAGGAGGTCGATTGTGAGTTTAAGTGATGAAATTTTGCACTGGATCGGTAAGACTGCTTCCAGGCCATACACCAGTTGAAAAGGTGTGAACCCGATTGCGTTCTTTACTGAGGTTCGGTAAGCCCACAAAGCTGAGTACAGGATTAGGTGCCATCTTCTTTTATGAACCCCGATCATCCTTTGCAACATACGCTTCAGGACCTTGTTGATTGCCTCAACTTGTCCGTTGGCTTGCGGATAATATGGGGTAGAGCTGTCGTGAGATAGCCCTAGCTTGGCAGCTAATTCGACCATCATGTGATTGCGAAAATGTGACCCATGATCTGTAACTATAGCCTGTGGTACGCCGAACCTGGCAACTACATGATTAAAGAAGAAAAGGGCAGCTGTTTCACCAGTGTTATCTAATGTAGGCATCGCCTCGGCCCATTTGGTAAAATAGTCAACAGCGACTATAATATACCCATGCCGCCCGGTCGAGGTGGGGTTACATTGCATGAAATCGATGCCTCACTTGGCGAAGGGCCCAACAGCAACTACTGGCTGTAAAGGTGCGGGTGGTCGTCTGGTTTTGCTATCAAAGATTTGACAAGCATGGCAACTTCTGACTGCGGTTATGCAATCTTTGAACATGGTTGGCCAGAAGTATCCTGCTCGTAAGATTCTTTGTGTTGTTGCATATCCAGATTGATGCCCCCCACACGCGCCTGAATGACAATCATTCAGGGCTTTTTCGGCCTCCTCATGGGTAAGGCACCTCCTCAGAACTGTATCGACACCACGACGGTAAAGTGTATCACCGACGATCATGTAGTCTTTTGCTTGGTATCGCATACATTTTTGTTCGGAGCGAGAGGTGTTAGGACTGAACTTTTGGGTTTGGAGATAAACTATGATATCTCCATACCACTCATCGCTTACAGATATCAGAAACAAACTTTCGTCCACGATTGACTCTTCCAATGTTTCGTCGTTGGACGATGATGGGAGGTCGCACAATAATTCTGCGAAAACTAGAGCTTTCTTTGATTTGGATTTTACAAATTCCAGATCAAACTCTTGAAGGATCGCTATCCATTTTGAATATTTTCCCCCCAGCAACTGTCGCGACAGTATATAAGTCATGGGGTTGCAATCTGACAGGATGGTAGTTTTCCGAAAGAGGACATAATGTCGAAACCTTTGAATTGCTTGAACAACTGCAAGCGTTAGTTTTTCAACATATGAATATTTACTTTCTGTATCGTTTAATTTTTTACTTAAATAATAGATAGGATGTTCTATTCCATCGACTTCTTGAACTAAAACCATCGCAATGGTCGTATCTGCTGCAGCTAGATACAGGTTAAAACCTCTTTGATAGTCTGGGGCGTACATTAATGATGCTTTTACTAGACAATCTTTTAGAGCATCAAAGGAAGCTTGTGCCTCCTGGTCCCAGAGAAAAGGTACATCCTTTTTCAAAAGACGAGTATAACCCTTAGCAAGTTCTGCGTAATTAGGAATGAACCTCCTCAGAAAGTTTGCTTTCCCTTGGAGTTTCTGAATCTGAAGCAAATTTGAAGGTGGAGGCAAATTAATGATTGCCTGAACCTTACAGGGGTCGAGACGAATCCCATTTTTAGAGACTACAAAGCCAAGTAAACGACCAGAACCGACGCAAAACACACATTTGTGCGGATTGAGTCTTATCTTGTAGTGTCGACAACGTAGAAATATCGCTCTTAAATGCTGCGGATGATCAGTCCGCTTTCGCGAATGAGCCGGAAGATCGTTGAGATAAGGTTGAACAATGTTCTTGATGTCATGGAACACATAATTCATCGCCCTCTGAAACGTCGCCCCTGCGTTCTTCAAACCAAAGGGTAATTTTCGATAAGCAAATGTGCCCCACGGACAAATAAATGCAATCTTTGACTGGTCCTGTGGGTGGATATTTATTTGATTGTACCCAGAAAATCCATCCATAAATGAAAAGATTTCACATCCGGCGCATTCATCAATTATCTGGTCGATGAAGGGTGTAGGGTAGTTGTCCTTCGGACAAGCTTGGTTTACATCCCTATAATCAACACACACTCTAATCGTCCCTTCTTTTTTCATAACAGGGACAATATTCGGTACCCAATCAGTTAGAGGAACCGGGTAGATGAATCCAGCATGGAGGAGTTTTTCAACTTCCACCTTAATGGCAGCGGCTTTCTTCGGGTGCACTTGCCGAAGCCGTTGTCTTACTGGTTTGACATCAGGATACATTTTAATTTCATGTTCAACGATAATCGAGTCAATGCCTAGCATTTCATCATATGACCAAGCAAAGACATCTCTAAATTCGCGAAAAAGAGCGTTATATATTTCCAGTTCTGAAGGGGAACAACCTTTGCCGACATAAATATTCTCTGCAACATCTGTTTTGGTCGAGATATTTATGGCTATAGTCTCTTCAATATTGGATAGGTTTCGCTCGGAATCCACCGTATTTACAGTATTCGTTAGGAACTCAAATACTGAAGGGTGATAAAGGTCATTTTGAGTATCTTATTCATTTTCCGGAAGAAGGGAACGATGGTGGTGATCATTCCATGGTGCCCCCTCAATCATCATTGATTGTAAGATTCCTTCGTCAGTCCCATGTACTTTCGACCAAGGATCTAATGGGGTTCCATATTCTCTAGATCTATCTACCCAAACGCTTGACGAGCGTTGATTTGGGCTCGCTTCCCATGCTTGAAACATTGATTGCTACAATATTTCTAAAGGGCTTGGGAGCAAAACCATTGAATGATCCATGTTGACCTTCGTGGAAGATATCATGTTGCAGGTTGCTACAAATGGTACATTTCCTATATAAATAGGAGGTGGTAGCGCGAAAGTTCCCATCAATGTGGGGTCTTTCAATAATCCTACTCCGATATCTTGAATTGAATGGTTGCTCTCATGGATCATGGGAATGCTTCCTGTAACTTGTGAACCATTAGGGAGGAAATTCTGTTGGTCGACGATCGTAATCCCTCCTTCAAACGGGAATGCGATCTTCCTAAAATAAGTCGACACAACAGCTGCCATGGCATAAATCCATGGTCTACCCAGTAGGATGTTATAGTCAAGATTTCCATCAATGACTTCTACATCAATTTCTACTGTTTTTCCTCCTAGTTCAACTTTCAAGTTATTAAGGATACCGTAAGGGGTATAAGTCCTTCCGTCGAAAGCTTTTAATGTTGTCGAAGATCGTGACAAGGTTGGAGATCCTAAAGTTTTCCAGCAACTCATTGACATAATACATGTCGAGGCTCCCTCATCAATTATTGTTCTGTGAACAGTTTTGTTGAGCGCTTTAACTTGAATAAGGAAAGCTAGCTGAGCTGGTAACTGAGGATCATATCCCTTGTGGTCAAAGGATACTAGATTGGAATCCTTAGGATCCACCCCACCAATTGCCGATAACAATGCCTGCCTTTGGGTTGGACAATTTTGTAGCACTTCAAGAGTCGACATAGAGGATGGCGATTGGGCCAAATCTTCCACTATGTTATAATGCTGCGCCGCTCTGGCACGAGGATTAAATGTCGACTTGTGTACTACACCTTTTGGCGGTTTTATTGTTAATTCAGGGATGGTGGGCATTACAACTTCTGTCGAAGTTGTTGTCGAACTACTTGGTTGATCTTTACCTTTTTCATTCGACACTTGAGGATTCCCATAATCTTTGTTCCTTGTCGACATCAAAGCATCATTCTTCTGTTTCGAAACCGACAACATAAGGACTTGCGACGGGGAAGCATTTCCATTATCAACCAGATTTTGACTTGGGCTGGGAAATGGATCAGTTAACACAGCTGATGTTTGGGAGCTTTTAAAGAACCTCTTTAACTCAGCTTTGAATGGGCAATTCTTTGTGTTATGATCCTTATCATCACATATTAGACATGGATAATTTTGTTTCCCTTTGCTAGGAGGGTTTGAAGAATTTTTCCCAGGGGATGATTCACCCTGTTTCTTCTTCTTCCCTTTGTTTTGTTTCTTCTTGCTTCCTGGTTGATTGGTTTCTTTGCCTTTATCTTCTGATACGGCATTTACTTCCGAAGCAAGAATTTCTTCTTTTGCATTTTGATCCGAATTCTTACGGGCTTTATTTGACGAAGCCTTTATCGATTTCGCGTTTGCCGTGCCAATCACGCCGTCACCGGCATGAGAGTCACTATTTGATTTAGGAGGTGGAGGAATTGAAAACTCTGGTCTAGGGGCGTCAGGTATTTTGTCATAGAGTGTGCCGGACTGAGTATAAACTAAGTCCAAATATTGTGCACGAGCAATCACTTGCTCCTCTGTTATGACTCCCCCCTTGGCCACATCTTCCGTAATAGCCGGAAGTAACGACTTTATAAACCATTCAGCTAATAGCTGATCGGGAACATATGTTTTCACCATCCTACGACGACGACGCCACTCATGTATATGATCAGATATATGGGTAGCAGTTGTCTGTTTGAAGTTGGTTAATATTTCTGTTCCCGTTTCATACCTTATCGGTAATTGAAAGTGGGTTAAGAAAGTCATGGCTAGGGAACTAAAATTGTCGAAAGAGGCTCTTGGCAATTCAATATACCATTTAGCCACTGGACCTGTCAATGTCCTCTGAAAAAGGCGAAGTCTTATTGATTCGTCGTTAAGGGTGTTCGACGAACACCACAGATGAAAAGTCATAACGTGATTCGATGGGTCTTCACCTGGATTTCCATTGAATTTAGGAATGTCAGATGGAAGTTTATGAGGAATCGCTGGCCACCAAGGGGCATAGGCAATCGGATCGTTGGTTAAACGGTGTAAATCTGGTAACTCTAAAGTTGCCACGAATGGTAACTGTTGATTCAGGTTAGGCGAAGCGTAACCAGGGTACGATGGAATCGCTTGAGCAGTGGGTCTTTGCATACCAGCATAATGTAATTGATGTTGGTATGACTGATACGGCTAGTGGACTTGATCACTGTAAAGTGGTTGGTTTTGACCGTTTTGGATATACGGCTATCCACTATTCGCAAAGATCTGCTGCTCAGAACCTTGGTACACTTGCTGGAACTGCAGTTGTTGGTATTGTACAAGCCATGGTTGTGACGCCATGTTCTGTTGCGCCATGCTAACCATTGGACCAAGGTGTGGGGTAATTGTACCCGTTTGTACTTGTGTCGTCCCACCAGTTGGCGATTGTGGTTGTGACCCATGGTCAAGCGACTGTTGCATTACAACCTGAGAAATCTGAGGTTGACATGTAACAGGTATCGCTTGAACTTGCGACACGATTATAATAGCCGGTGTGGTTGGGATGTTCGTCACAGGTACACACTGTTGCATAGAATATACAATCCTTGCTTGTTGAGGTAGCATAGGTACCCAACTACTTGATGCGATTCCAGTATAACCGGAATACTGTTGAGAACTGCCATATGGATATCCTCCCGGAGGAGGTAATGAAAGGGCATACTGCCCCCCATATGGTAGCAATCCGGAACTCAGAGGGATTGTTAGTCCTTGAGGACTAGATGGCCCAAATTGACCTCCATGAGGATCAATCTGTCGAGTTTCAACATAAGAATTACCGGGTATTACTCCGGATGAACAAACTGGAAGAGACCATACTGTTGAAATAGTCCCTTGGTGGACTCCTTCTAGCTGTTGAGAGCTAGTTGGGACAGCTGATATGCCGGCAAACATCGTTGGAGTGACGGCAGGGGCTTCTGTTGTCGCTGTGTCATTTGACACAGTCCTAGATGATGACGGTTGTTCAGACATTTTAAGTATATCCAATAGATTGCCTTGCGATTCTACAGGGACTTCCACTTGTGGTGGATTAACCTCTGATGAAGGAAATAGAGTGACCCCTACTCCAAAATGAGTTGGAGTGCTTGCTTGCGGATCCTCTGCAATTTCCTCTATCGCAATCAAACCCGGTGGAAGAGGAAGACCGTCAGGTCCGTAAAATATTTCTGGTGCCGAAGAAGTGGTTGCTTCGACAGCGACAGTTGTTTGGGGAACAAAACTTTCTGGACCGGTTACAGCTGGAACTGGTTCAGTTACACAAGTATTTGCCCCCAGACTAGGATCAGTATTACTGTCCTTCTCTGGCTGTTGAACTTCTTCTATAGAGGCAAGGTTTCCAGAAATGTTAGGAGTAACCGGAACCTCAGTTGCAGTTGGAACACTTGTTCTAACTTTCAAAGGAGATTTTGAACCGGTTAAACGAGTTCGTTTTGCCCGTATTGTCTTCGATTCCGGGGACAAAGACGGTTGACTCGTAAGCCTCCGCGAATGACGGGTTTTCAATTGACTTTCTTCCACGATTGCGGATTACTCGATCAACTAAAATATTAAAAGGGGAAATTTGTGTTTCCGAATTGAATGAATTTTATTAGACACTTTTAGACACAACTTGCTTTTTCACTTTTTAAGAGTCGAGAAAAAGCTAAAGATGACTCTAGTCTCCTTCGATGTATTAACGAGCCCGAAGTGACAAATGCTCGGATGGACTTTTTCAGTTATAGAGTTTGAAAAAGGCCAAAAGAAACTGCTCTGGAGTTCTAGGCAGAGGGTGTGCCAAACTTTTCGCAAAACCACAGAATACGTTTTACGGTACGAGTGGTCGATCTTCGTGAATGCTGTGTTCACTGCATTGCGATCAGTAGGGCGACCGACACGGTTTCCTATTGGATAAAGGATTTATTCCTATAGGGGTCTCCCAATATATACGTGACAGTACGTGGGAGCACAAGTCCGTATTAGTGCCACCGACTCTCAGGAGGAATCACCCACCTTCGTCGAGATCGACAGTCACTACGTTTAACGACGCTGGAACACGTCTCTAGCTTAGACCTCTAAATGTTTGCATTATGTTTCAAAGCGTTGTTAGGTTCATTCAATATATTTTAGGTTGATCTTTTTAAAGTTTGCCTTTCAAGGTTCACCACGAGATGTATTGATACAAATTCCTAAATGCAGTCTAAGATGAGAAGCAAGCTTTTTCAATCTTTTTGACTTATGAAAATCTTAACTACTGAGGGAAAAGAGAGACAATATCTTTTCACACAGACCAAAGAGCACTCGCTAATGCACTTTTTCCCTAAATCAACATACAAACTTATATGCAAAATGCAAAGATGCAGGTATTTCTTTTCTCTTTCTTAATGTTGGTGAAACGCAAAAAGAAAGCTGTTGTATAATTTTGAATTCAATTTCAAGTGAAAGCAAACAAGCTTGTCCAAAATCAAAAGACACCTTAAGATTTACTTGTTTCGACACTAGAAATATATCAATTCAAACCATATGATGAAAGTAAAAGCTCAATTAGCTATGAACAGCAAACAAACTAACTCTTAAGATCAAAACGACACTTTATCACAGGTCTAGATCTAAGAGGCCACAGCAAGACTAGTTCACTTTCGTTATGGGAAACTGTAAATGTACAAGAAATACACAAAGAACAAACACAGTTTCTTTATACGACCGAGGCGGAATAGTGACAAGGAAAGTTGGTTTCAGATAGGCCTACTGACTGGTAACAAACAGCAAAAACAAGAGTGAAAACAGGGCAAGAACCAGCAGGAAACCCCAGCAGCACAAGGCAGAACTGGTCCAGCGCAGGTGGAACACTGCCTGTTTGACCTTCAGCGCAGGTAGCCCCTTCGGGAACTACGCTGAAATGCAAACAGCCTTTGTACAGCCTGCACTGAAGAACGAAACTTTCGTTTCTGGTGGTTTCCGGGTCACAGATTGCTCAAAAATTCACAGTTTTTGCTCAAATCAGAAGCTATCAGTCAAGGACACACTAAGGGATGACAAGGAGGATGAAAATCTATCACTAAGAGCTTATTAGAGTCCTTGTGGACCAGCTCTTCAAATCATAAACTTGCCCAGAAACTGAGCTAGAGTAGCTGCCCTCTACTTTGTATTTGAAGGATTCAAACACAGTTCGATTCGGTACTCCCTTTGTTTATGAAATGAATAGCAAAAACACAATCAACCAACAAGATACGATCCCCAGCGGAGTCGCCAATTTGTTGTTGGGAAAAGTATCCAATACGGAATGACCCTATCCCACTCTAAGGGTGATAGTACCTCAGCAACAACTGAATGCAAAGCTATTCAAGATTACTTCTTTATGAGATGAGAGAGAGAAGAAAAGGATGATCTACTAACCATTATCTTGCGCTAATAGTCGATCCAATCCTCACTCCTTGCTGCTTGCTCCTAGCTCCTTGCTCTTTCACCGGCCCAGCTACACAAAGATCCTACAAAAGCACAAGAAAAGGAAACTACAAGAAGCATACATCCATAACTGATTCAAGGATTAGAATAAATCAAATATACAAGCATCAATATGCCACAAAGACACATGCATATAGAATAACCTCAAATACTTTATTAATGGAAGAAGTAAAGTTCTGAGAGTGTTACAACCATAAGAGGCCCAATCCAGCAACACCTCCCAGCAGAAAGAAATATCCTCTTCACCTCCTTCAAAGCAATCACCCAATAGTTCTATACACAAACCAACAGCACTTCCTTACTTGCACAAAGTTCCAGCCTCCCTAGACCTCATGAGAGAGCTCTATATATAGGAGATTTGGAGAAAGGATGAGTCAGCTTGAGACTGACATGAAGCTGACTAGTGTCCTCTCCCACTTTAGTTAAACTTCAGTTCTTGAGTCCACTTGGAGATTCTTGCTTCCACTTGGAGATCAAGACCCTCTTACTCATCACAAGGCGAATTCCTTGACCCAAGTGTCAGTTTGGAAGCTTCCTGGGCAATTGACACCTTGCAGAATGACTGTGCCGCTTGGCCAATCTCGCCCAGCGAAGGTAGCCTTCATTAGATTTTACATTCAGCGCAGGTACAGAGTGGAGCAGTTGACATTCAGCGCAGATGCTCAGTGGAGCAGTTGACATGATCCAGAAATACCCTGTTTTTGAGTGTTTTCAGGTGGAGAACTGATTTTTAGTGCTGTGGTTTGCTGACCTTGTTCCTCTAGGGGTAGGAACAACATGTTTAGGGACTTTGGATCCCTCAGACTATTGACATTTCATGCTTCATGCTGTTAGGCACAAAAATGTCTATAACATTATCGGCTGGCCTGGTGAATGAATAAACCTCAACACTTTGTTGTCTCTCAATCAGCTGAGTGTTAGATGTTGAGGGCTGCTATGTTTCTCCTAAAGCTACTGTGCCTTTGCTTTTTTCCACCATTGTATCAGTGTCAGTGATTTCCACTGATTCAATGGTGTCTTCATATTCATTTACAGGATTAAGCTTGGGCCTCTTTGTGTAACTGATCTCGAACTACTCATCTTTGGTTTCCATAGCTGAACTAGAACTCTCTTCCCTGTTTCTCTTTGGCTTTCTCTCCTCATTTGCAGGATTCTGTAAAACAAGAGGAATATCCATTTGTTCTCCTATTTCTGGAACTTGCAGGAAGGAACTTTCATCAATTTGTCTCTCTACATTAATCAATGTATTTTCTACATCCACTACAGTGTTGTCCATGTCAATTAGAGTGTTTTCTAGCCATTTTGATTGGTTGGCAAATCTCTCAGTGTCCGGTCTGGGATGATGGATGAAAGGTCCCAATTTGACCTTGATCCTTTGTTTATTTATGACTCCATGAGGGTCATAATTCCATATAGAACTATTTTTGAACTTCATTTGCTACAAAATCTTATCTGCCTTTGGTCTAGCTTCTCTGGTATTACAAATGAAGGGGACCAACTACTTTTTCATTTTGAATTGGGTTTTCTTCCTAGCTGCTAGGAAGTTGACTTCATCAGAATTGATAATCTGCCTAAAGTATTCTAGTGCAAATATCCTCATTACGAGGTATTTGGGCAGTTTGTAAGGGGCAAGTTCACATCCATAAATTCTTATTTCTGTGTGCTTCTGGTATAGATACCAGTCTCCCACCTTAATGTTCTTGGCCAACTGTAACACCCTTTTGATCTCTTGGTTGAGTCTGGGCTAAGGGCTACTGGTTAGCATATTCATGACTGGATGGATGAATGAATCAATGAAGTTCTTATAAGTGAATGTGGTGGAGTATTTTTGGATCAAGGGTGTCCAATATATACCTCACCTTGGATTTCCTTTGGTATCCAACTTCTGGATGCTACCAAGGAATTTATCTGACTGGTAGTATAAAAACATGTGAAATAATACAGATGAGTACTTGAAGACTCTCTTAGTAGGTAGTCTGGTGAACTTCTCATGCATTCTATCTGCTATGAACTAAGCATAATTGTAAATTATAGCAGGAGGCTTGCTTGGGCTAAAGATGGAAAGGAAAGCTAGTACAACCTCATATACATGCTCATCTGTGGTATATCCTAAAATGAAAGAGATAATCGTAATAATCTATCTGCCTCTCTCAGAAAAGATGGTGGCAACATAAGGGGGACTCTTTGTGGGAGTATGACATTCCTCTATGATTAAAGTTTGGAAAATGTGGGCTATTCTAGGAAGGTCTAACTTGGTATATAGGTCCAACAATTCTCCAATAGATAGTGGGGTCTCATTAGGGTTTAGTTGGACATGCAGCATTTGGTTAATGGATTTTGCAGTGATGGTAAACAAAATTTGTTGGTCAGGGGTAACAATGGCTCTTTGGCTGGGAATGTAGCAAGCATGACAGAAGTGGATGATGTTTGGGAATGGATGTACTTTTGGAAATAAATATTTTGGAAAATTAGACTCCCAAAGGTGAATGTCATCGCTCTGGTTCAAGAATTTGTCCTTACTGAAGCAGTGGAGCTTTAGAAGGTAGGCAGGGTAAGTTGTGTCCTTTATTTCGAAGTCTTTGTCTGCTAATGCAAGGTGGTCGATGTCTAGGTGAGGGGTTTGTAGAGGTCTCATTTTTAGAGAGGTTTGAATTAGGCTTTGAAGGGTTTCAGACATGAGGTTTGGAGGCTTCTGGTACAATGAGAGGGTAATTATAGTCTATAAATATGGTTTGGGGTGTGTAACAGGCTTCTTTTAAATTTAGGAGAGATTCTTTAATTGATTCAATTAATTAACTGTTTCAATTAAACTGTGCATTTTCAAATTGAAGGGTCGTTCTAGTTTTTCCCAAGAATACATGGAAATTGATGGTCTAGCCTGCAAACTGGGTTCAATGGTGAATGCAGAGTGTATGGTGGCTTCAACTGTCAACTGGTTGCTTCAATTGGGTATCCAAAGCTTCTTCAAGTGACAGACAGTGGTAAATTTGGTTGCAAAGGTTTCAGGGTGTCACAATGGCTGAGCAGCAGTTGCAGTCAAAAATGAGCGAAAAGAGTGAATTGGGGATTTTCTAGCCTTTTAATGGGTAGCGGTCACATTTTGGTGTTGAAATTATAACTGAATAGTGGGCAGTTTTTGGCTTGGGCGGGGAAGTGGTTTTTTGGGCCATCGCACCGCTTTTGGAGGGCAGGCAGTATTTTTTGTGAGCACGTGATCTATCCTGGGGCTACCACATAGTAGAAAAGCAACCAGGAAAAAGCGCGAATATCGCATGCTCTCAAGCTGTTATCGGCTGGATAATGAACTTGCACGATATGGATGTGCACCGACGGATCTGGGGGTAGGAGATGAGAGGGTGATCATGCAGTTAAGATGCACAGAGGGAATCGAGAAAGGGATTTGCGAGGCCTGGGATTTAATTACACAGAAATGTAATTAATTAACCAATAAAGTCGGGTGTTCAATATAAACATATGGTTAATTTAGGTGGGACCATGGTTTATGTGGCGAGGGGTTTTTTAACTACACCAATATTTGGCGGGTTAAAAAGGTTTGTTGGGGAAATATGAAATGTGGGGTTAATTACAATAATGTGGGGACATAAAACTTAGGATAAGGGGGTTTTTATGGGTTTTGAAGGGAAATAGGGAAAGTAATAGGGGGAAAGTAATATTTGAAATGGGGAATGGGTTTCACACTAGGGAAAAGGGGTTTTGGGTAGGGGGATGTTTTTTGAAGGGTAATTAGTATGGAAATGTGTGAAACCAAGGGGTGAAGGTCAAAAAGAGGGGGAAAAGGGTAATTATAAGTGATGGAGGGGTAATGGTGAAATTAGCAAATAAGCATGTGGGGGTATAGTGAAATGAGGGGAAATTAGTTAAACAAGCTTTTGAATATATTTTCTTTCTCACATTTCCTTCTGCACATGAAACATAGGATTAAGCATGATAAATGTGCTTTTGACTCAGTAACCTTGTGCATTTTCAACCTCTCTTCTACCTACCCTTTATTTATCCTAAAATTTTCTCTTCATTTATTGGGTGCATTTCAGCTTATTGTTCCTTTATTTACTTTTCCTTTGACAAGTAAACTATCTAATTCTAACCTTATAACTTCCAATGGCCAAGATTAAACTGATGAGCTCATTTTTATTCTCTACCTAACTACTGATCTGCCAAGGTTAAACAGTTTGGCTAGATGCTTATTCTCTCTTTATCAACATAAAATTTAAAGTATGAATGGGTCAAGATTAAGTTATTTGACCAGCATGGATTGTGGCATTTCTGACAAGATGCACACAACCTTATTTTATATAATAAAGTAAAAAAGTAGTGGCACTTGAATTTGCACACTTTCATGATCTATTTTATTTCTTTTTAGGGTTCATATTTTCACTTTTTTGATCTTTTTCTTTCTTTTTGTCCTTTGATTATTCTTTTAGGACATACCCTCTTTACATTTTTTAATTTTTAATATGCAAATCATTTTGCAGAAAGCAAAGGTATGTACAATATTACAAGACTAACCATAGCCAATTCAAAATTATGAATCCTATTATTATAGGACCCTAACACTCTTCATTGTTGTTGCTTCTTCAGATATTTTACTCACTTCTCTTGAGCATTCTAATAGTCACAACTACTCTCCCTAAGATCATGCAACTCTAGATAGGGACTACTACATAAATGATACCAATTGCATCAAAATTGATACAAATTGGACAATGTACCATGAAAACTCTTATAGCTCCTTCTCAAAAGAAATACCCACTTGCACAAAAAGGTTATTCCACTTAAACCAAGGACAACCAATTGACATAGTTATACCAGTTGAAAGATAAGGGAGATTCAAACGCATGTACCAACTGTGTTCATGAACATAGGATTGTTAGGCTTAGTAAAATTCACAAGTTACATGAAATAAGGGTATTTCACCCAAGATGAAAACCTTTCATTTACTCAAAAATATTTCTTCTTGAGGCTAAAAATTATTTCATGCTATTGTTACCAACGTAGCTCCCCCTGAACCAATTCTCTCTCTCATTCCTAATCTCATTACATCGCCCTTCATGCTTCTACATGGGCAGTGATCCTATGGACTAGATTTAAACCTTGAGCCTCTTCATACTTGACATTTCTATTTTTGTACCTTCTCTTCTTCTTACACCACAAAATACACTATTGCTTCATGCTCCCCCTAAAACCAATTTGGATGCATTTTCCTTTCTCTTGCAATGTTGCTACATTCAAAATAAGCTAATTTATTCTTGTAATAATCATGGGGAAGTTATCATACCTCAAATAGTCAGAGATATCTTTCTTATTATTGTTTTCTATTTTCCTACATAGTACTTATTTGGACTCCTTTGAGGCCATTCTCTTCCTTCAATCAAGAGAAAATGAGGGTATACTCCCCTTGAGTATATTATCCTCCTTCTTCCAGACCTTGAATGGTTGAGTCCTGACAAGAGAATTACCTTTTAATTTTATTTTCAACCTATTTTGTTTTTCATCTTGGTTGTGGAAGTGTGAGGCACACTTCTCCTTTCATTTATCTTTCTTCACCCAAGCCTTCTTTTCATTGATTTTCGTCTTTCTCTTAAAGTAAGGATTAATTGGGATGTTTCTCCCTTTTCTTAACTAAGGAATGCATTTATTGCAATCAACACTCACAGAGAGGTATACCACAAGGGTAAGAGGTTCATTCTTCTTGTAGTTCTTTTATTTTTTGTACCTATTTCCAACTTATTCTTTTCACACAAAGTGTTGAAGACAAACTTGTATTGCTCTGCTGCACTATTTAATCGCATCCTCACTATATGAGTTCCTCCATTTGTTTTCATACATTGAGAAGTAGGATTTGTTTTGTTATATCTACAACATCATTCCTCATGCTCAAAGTTTCCATGGTTGTAGCACTCCTATCAAATCAATTATTGTTACTAGCATGCTTATGCCCATAATTACTGCAAGAAAAAAAATAACCATGATAAGTCTTCTGATAGTTGAAAATAACTTTATTTGGAGACCTCCTCCTTCAGGAAAAAAAGGACTTTTGCTGATTTTTCATTCACTCTCTATGGTTATTTGAATTTTTTCCTTGCACTCTTCTTTGTTGTTCCTTAATCTTATGTTCCTCCCCTCGCTACTAATTCTTAGCATTATGATTTTTCTTTTTCTTATATTTTTCGTTGTTTCTTTCCTCATTGATGATATTGAGACAATTATTTATATTTCTTTTATGGGTCAGGTCTCAGTGAGACTACTTTAGCTTGTAGTATTTCACAAGGAACCTCTTTCTCATGAATTTGATTTCATCTCATTCAATCTATTGGATTCAATTTGTTAATAATATAAACTGACAATTGTTTTTCTTAACACATCATTCAAAAAGTCATATTCTTACATCTGCTCCTTTTATTTTTGGTTTTTCTCCACAAGATCCTTGATCGCTTTTAGAGTAGAGATGAAATTCCTTCTAAAGTATATATTTAGATATAAATCCTCTTCTTCTAGGTTAGGCATACTGACAGACCCATACCAAATATTTATTTTATTTACAACTATTTCTTCAGCTTTACCGGGCATATTCTCATTTTCTCCTATTGATGAAGACTCATGAGATCTTTCTTCATTTTCAAAATGAGACATTCTTTTATCATATTTAGAGGCATATTCTTCTGTTATTTCTACTCATATAGTTCTATCTTCACCACTATTACTAGATGCACATTTATCCCTTTCTCCCAATGGTGCACATGAACTACTAGGAGATAAATGACTGATTTCTTTAAACTATCACAGAACAATAACATTCATTATAAGTGGTATAGCTTCTCATTTGAGTCTTCTCTTTCATCATATTTAGATATATGATCAATAACTTTCTCATTGGGAGAAATATCTTCTGCCTTTTGAGCATATTTCGTCTCTCTCCTTGTCTTTTCTCTAGCAACAACATCAAAAAAGTCTAGCTCACAACCGAAGAAACAAGGCTCTCCAACCTTCTCTTGAGCCTTTTGACTGTCTCCTCCATATACACAATGGAGATTGTCCCATATTTCGCTTCTATACACACAATGCTTTACCTTATTTGAATATGACTTTGATAGTCCTTTCAACATAACCCTTTTGGCCTCACTACCAAACTCATTCTTTTCTCCATTCAGTATGTAACACCGTACATCAACATCTAAAGCCATTAAATAGGCTTCCATTCTAATCCTCTAGAGCTCAGAGTTTAATCCATTAAAAAATCGAAATCGCTTTTGCGTTAGCCAAACTTTATTAGCCATTATTTCCCTTTTATCTACATTTGAGTGATCAAGCTATTCCTGAAGGGACCAGGATCTGATACTAATTATTGGAAATAATGTAAATATTGAGAGTGGGGTGAATTGGTATTAATAATAGTTTTAACTTTTATACCATTTTATATTTAGCATTCAAACTTGGAAATCATCCATGTGAGTAATCAACAACCAATTATAATAACCACACATGAATAAATCAACACATTAGCACACACAATGAGCAACACAGACACTGGACACCAAGCCTTAATGTGGAAACCCTTCTAGGAGAAAAACTACTAAAGGTTTTTTTATTTGATCTAAAAATGAGCTCATACTTTATTACATAAAATCGTTTATGAGCCACAACTCACAGGAAGTGACAGCTCCCTTTGATTGTTTGCTAGCATCAACTAGCAGGAAGAACGAACTCCCTTTGATTGTTTGGTAGCACCCACTAGCAGGAAGCACTAACTCCCTTCTACTTCCAACACATGATCAGCATACCATGAAGCACCAAGTTCAGGGAACGATGCAAGCACCCACTTGTAAGAGGAACTGACCTCCAAGCTCTCCTTAGATACCCACTCGTGGAAGTGCTAACTCCATGGTTTTGAACCTCAAACCCACACTCAAAATGAAATCAATATATAATGTAAATGGGAACCTCTCTACCTTTTTTCAGCTCTCCCTTCTCCTCTGTAGCCTTCACTTCAACCAACTCTTACAACACTCTACCTTCTTCTCACTCTTCACACCCCATAGCAACATATATTTCTCTGATTTTGGCCCTCTACACCAAACACTCACTCAGTAGCACACACATTTAGCTCTCATCCTTAAAAAATACTACATCATACTCAACACTCTGTTCTCTACTCTCATCGCTCTTCTTCTCCACAAGCACTCTCAACGTTTCTCCTCTAAAAAGGAACCCTCTTCCTCTCTCTACTAAAAAATTACTCTTCGCCTCTCATAAGAACTCACACTCAACAATGATTCATTCCCCACCTTGCAGAATTGCAATCCAGGGTTTTGTTTCTTTTTTATAAAGAGAACGGCACTATATTAGCTATCAAACACTCATCATGAAAGCATACTCTCAGCATGAATCTTCATCCTATAACTATTTCAATAAACTTGGCCATAGGAACAACATTAAACATGATAGTGGGCATTTGTGTGTTACTCCATGCTGAGAATCAAATCTTAGTCAAACTACGTACTACAACAACATTAATCACATAATAGGATCTAAGAATTTTTCATACTAAGTGGTGGGCTCCAGTATTGCAAAAATAATATTGCAACTCCTGAGGCTTCCTTCTTTACTTTTATCAACCCGGTAGTTCGTAACAAACTTGGAAGCGACGGTGTTGTATGCACAATTACTAGCTCTTACTGCAGGCTCTCACTTGGTCAGATGGCGCAAGTTCGTTGTGTGCTCAAGCCAACTACTATGAGTTCTAAAAGAATCTTTTAACCATGATGAAATAAATCTAACTCTACAGAGGCTATTTTATTTGTAGAAAGCGAAGGAAAACTGAAATGAAAAGCAAACCCTAGAAAACTCTAGCAAACCCTAATTTGCCTATTAACCCTAGTTTTACAAGAAAAGAAACGAAAACTAATGACATGAGTGCCATTGCCTACTAAAAAGGTAAATTACATTTATTCAGGCTACTTCTGAAGAGAAATAAGAAGAAATCATATTTTTGTACTTTTCAGTGTTTTTATGTGAAATTATTATGCTTGTGATTTATCTGGTGGTGACTGTGCAGAGGTTTGGTGGCAAAGGAACATGGAGTTGGCTTTTGTAGAGGGTGAAAAAGGTGTGGAGAGGTCCTAAGAAGCCCCTAGTACCATTTTGAATACTTCCATAGTGATCGGACTTCTAAAAATCACTCTCAGGAAGTTCTACAGGAAGCCGCAGGGGATCTATAGGAGGAGGCCGAACGCTATTTTTGGAGTTTTGAAGGTGGAAAGATGATGGGAAAGGGAAAATGAAGGCTAGATGAAGGTTTTGAGGTGTCTAGAACTTTTCAAGGAATATCAGGGATGAATGTGATGGTTGGATTTGTTCAAATGTCAAGAAAGCAACTCCATGAAAAAACACAGAAATTAGGGCAGATTGGTGAAATGTTGCAAATGAGCTGGGAAATATATGAGCAGTGAGTTGGTGCTAGCTATTTTATAGAGGGATGGTGAGATGAGATGTCGTACAAGAGATCTGCACATTCACTTATCAAAACTGACCAACGAAAGAACTAAAAACCGAAATTTCTCTAACTTCACCAAATTTCTGACCTTAAAAAACAGAGAACGTTGAATGGTATCTTATGAACATAAAAACATGCAAGAGAACTATGGTAAAAGAATAGGAAATGATTGAAGAAAATGAATCTGAACCATTATCAACCCTTCCAACTTAAAGTATCACAGTAGCAGTTGCATGGAAGAGCAAAAACTGTGCTTTTGGTGGCAACAGTAGTGTCTTGACCTCAAATCATAGTCCCAGGAAGGGAGAAATGAGATCAGGGCCTGTTGTGGCTTTTTTGAATCTTATTTTGTCACTACATCAATCTACGTGAGAAACTAAAACAAAAACAACTATGCTAACAATCAAAAGCAACCTAATCTAACAAAGTAAAATGAATCTATGCAACAGAAATTAACTCATGAATGGAAGCAAGAAAACATATAAATACATAAGGAGGTGCTGGGCAGCTTGGGTTGGGCCCTAACCCAACTGCTTCAGCCCTCTGAAAGAGATCAGTGCTAGCTCAAAAACTGTTTCATCTTCATTTATCAAAAATAGCAGTTACATCTCATAAACTGTCCTAAAAAAGGAACTCAAAAATAAGCTAAACAATGTGTTGCACAAAAGTGCGAAAATCTACTAGGAACTGGCTAACATCCAACTAAAAAAATTGAGGCCCTAAGCCCCCATATTTATACAAATGGAGTCCCCCAACAGCCCTCCTAAAATCAAGGATATCGGCTTCCCAGAACTGGAGATAAACAATAGTCCTTCTTTACTTGCTCAGCTGCCCCTTGGAAAGTGGGCCTTTGTGCTCTGACTTTCTGGTGCAGAATTCAAGGTAAGGGTTCATAAATGAATGTGACACCCTCCTACAAATCCTCTCCCTTGTTATTCCTCGAATTTGGCTGCCAAAAGCTCATTGAACCTTTGATTTTGTCTCAAAATTGACCAAAAATCTGCATAGAGTACACATTAGACTTTTAGCATAATGACTAACCCAGTTCACTCTATTAGCATAAATATAATAAAAAACATGTAATAAACTAATTAGAATGGTGGATTAATTTGAATTAAGAGGAAAAATGAGCCCATATAATTACCCATTTCTGGGGCTCATCATTACCCCCTACTGAAGGTGTTGCTCATCCTCTGAGCAACTAATCTATCTCTTCATCCTTGATGGATCTGATGGATTCCCTAACATCCCATGCTTCTGATGTGATAACCTCCTCTTTATCATGGAATCCTACCTTTCTATCCACCTCCTCCCATTGTTGTCTTTCGTCTTCCTCTTTTCCTCTTCTTTTCTCTTCTTTGTCTCTGTTAGCTTTGCTTCCTCAAGCTCTATTTTGGTTTCCTTCTCCTCTTGTTTAGTTTTTGTCTTCTCTGCTTTAGTCTTTTTCTTCTCTGGTTTAGTCTTTTCCTTTTCTATTTTAGTCTTTTTTCTTTTCTGTTTTGGGTTTCCTCCTTTCTGCTCTAGTCTTTTTCTTCTCTGTTTCAGGTTCTTCCTTCTCATCTTCTGTTTTGATTTCCTCCTCTATTTTCGGTTCTTCCTTCTCATCTTCTGTTTTGATTTCCTCCTCTGTTTCAAGTTCTTCTTTCTCTACTTTGGTATTTTCCTCTTTTTCTATTTCAAGTTCTTCTTTCTCTGTTTTGGTCTTTTCCTCTTTTTCTGTTTCCTCCTCATCTTCTATGTGGGGTTCCTCTTCTTCAAATTGAGTGTTCTTTTCTTCTTCGTGGATTTCCTTCTCAGCTTCCCCTTTTTGTTCCTCCTCTTCACTTCCAGATGGACTGAGGTCATCAGTGAGAGTTTTTATATCATCCTCTTTAGTCATGTTCCTGAAAATATCCTAGTCTATGGGGATTGTGTAAGTGTGGAGCGCATCCTCTACCAACCATTTAATTAGCCCATGGTGGGCCAATTGGTCTGGAACCCCTGCCTTCAGTTTGGTGCTAGACTCTATCAAGGATTGGAGGTGAAAATATGGAAGCCCGAGTTTTCTAGATGCCGAAAGGTCCATGCCATATCTTAGTTCATGTAACAGTTTGAAATGATACCCATAAACTATGTTGTATCTTCCTTTACGGGAGATATATTTCATGATCTGATAACTGACTTCACCCCATGGATAAGGTATACTTGTCCCCTTGATGACATTCTTATCCTCCACAGGGTGTTCATCATGCTGGAAAAAGATCTTCTTGGCCACTTGGCCCAATGGTTTTTCTTCTTTGCTCCATGATAGTCCAAGTGGGAGACATGTAATCCTGCTCATGAATTCCAGTGTAATTTCTATGGCTAGACCCCTGAAACTGACGGTGGCATGGATTTTTGAATGAGGTTTTAAAGTCAATAAAAATTTCTCTGTGACTTCCTCATCATACCCATGAAATGTTTCAAAGAAAGGAATCCAATTTGCCCTGGTAAAGAGGGCTACCACCTCCGGGTGTTCATGTAACCTGGTTGAGTTCAAAGGTTCCTTCCTCATAAATCCCCCTATCATGATATTTAGAGCCTTCTGGAATATCTCAGGTGAAGAGGGAGACAACAATTTTCAAAAACCAGGAAACAGAGAAAAAACTGTGTTTTTTCAAGAAATAGGCAAACTTTCAAATGTAATTACGCTCCTTTTTCACGGTTAATCCTTCCTCAAAATTGCATCACTCCTTGTATATGTGAAAACCAGGGTGAAGAGATGACCATACTTCGGAAACAGAGAATAGATGAAAACTGTGTCTTTCTTAAGAAGAAGGCAGAATTCTTTGAATGCAATTCATTTCCCTTTTCAGGCTGCATTCTATCTTACAACCACATCACCCCTTGTATATATGAAAATAAAAAGTCGGTTTGCACCGAGCCTACCTCTTCGAGCCCAAATTTGGATGAGAATCCCATTTTTTCTTTTGCAAGACTGCTCACTGGTCCACCTGTAGAACTGTTACAACTTCCTGTAGAATGTCGATAGCAGAAAAATGGCCGAAAACGATAGCAGATGATGATTTCAAGGTTATGGTGGTGGTATAGAGCTTACTGCAGCTAAGTGGATGAGGATGAAATGGAAGAAAATGTGGTGAAAGAGTTTCGAGGAGGCATACTTATGTTTTCTTTGAGATATTTCCACTGATGGTGAGCTGGAAAAAATGTGTGTTGGCATTATTTGGACTGTTGGTCCCTACTGCAGTGTCATCATGAAATGTTATGATTTATGCCTGCAATCACCTCCCATCAATTGCGTTGGAGTTTAAACAGCCAGCACTACCTATTTTTAGATTCTCATGAGTTGACTGGAAACACATGCAGTGTGAACTCTAGCTGAGTGTTGTTTGAACTAAACGAGGGTGGCCAGTTAGCTGGCCAATGATCTAGTTTAATCGCAACCATCTCATTTGTCCATGCAGTTTTTAAACTATACCCATGCAACAGAGGAACGAGTTTAGTCACTTACCTGTTAGTCGAGAATTACGTGCTGTCGTGTTGTTGCATGCTTAGGCTTTGGTGTTCTATCCATGGATTTCTGCTACTGGCACCCGTGGCTTTTGGTTTGGTGTCTTAGCTTCCTTGTACAGGTGATCTTCAATCAAGATCCTGCTCCTTGTACATTCTACACATCTGTGGCTGCACCGATTCTGCTTCTAGAGCTTGATTTTTAAGGGTATCAGTGGCTACGCTTCGTTTCTATCTGATGTGTGACTATTTTTCTTGTGCAGGCATCCTCTGGCTAGATTTAAGCTGCAAGAGTCTACTTCAACCTTCAGATTTGCATGCTCACGCTGTTGATGCTAGATTTTAATGGGACAGTGATTTTTTTGTCCATATCTCGCAAATGGTAGACTGGATTGACCTCGAATTTTTCTAACCATGTTTCCTTCATCATTATGCACCTCCCATAGAAAAATTGTGGTCAATGGATGCCCAGATTTCGAGAAAAACAGAAAATGGCTAAAGGTGATGAAGTCCAATTTCTTGGAAACCGTGCACTAGAATTGGCTGAAATTGCTTTGGCATGTTACTATCACTCATATGCATCTCTCCATGAAACAGGCTTTTAAATGGATGCACAGATATGGAGAAAATGCAAAAATGGTTGAAGGTGATGGAGGCTGATTTCTTGGAAACCGTGCACTGGAATTGGTTGAAATTGCTTGGGCATGTTTCCATCATCCCTATACAACTCCACATGATTTTTTTTTTTTTAAATGGATGCATGGTTTTCAAGTTAGGGAAAAAACAAATTCCTGCTCTATGTATTTTTGTATCAGAGCATTCTGTAGTTTTTTGGACAGTAAGAAAAAATGAGCTTGGGCTGTAATGCAGAGTTGGAAATGATAGAAGAGAGGTTTGAAGATTGCAGGGGGATTTATAAACCCTTTATGAAGCTTCCCTATTTCCCAAACTGCTTTTAAAATCCATTTCTAGCTCTCTGTAATTTCCACAGGAGTCTCTTGTAGAAAACACAGTTTTCAGAAAAGAAGCACAGTGAGGTGGAAAGAATGTCAAGAATGATGGAGAAGGGAGAGGGAACGTAGGATATGTGTTGTTATTGGTTTTAGAGCTCTCTTGGCACCTGCTGCTGCTTCCTGAAGTTCTCCTGCAGACCTACAATACAACTGGAAATTCATTTTTCTTTTTCTTTTTCCCTTATTTTTTTGAAAACAACTAGGGCTCCTGAAGGAGGTTTTCACCCTAATTTCCTTACCTGGGCACCTCCAACGGAGGTTTTCACCCAGGGGTCTTATTCTAATTTTATTTTCTCTTCTTTCCAACCCATTGAGAACCTCATGGAGGTTTTCAATCAATGAGCCAATCTGAGGCACCTCCGGGGAGGTTTTCACCTTAGATTTTTATTTTTTTTCTTATTTTTCTTTTTTTCTTTTTCTTTTTTTTTTCTCTACCCTACCCTACATGAAAAACAAAATCATTTTCAAGTATAATAATACTTCCAATGGAGCCATGTGCACATCCAGATGATAGACAAAATGATGTGGAGGCTTGAACTACATGCTTTGATAGGTATCCGGATTTCAAAGACCAAATTATTTGACTTTGAAGGGATCAAGCATAGTTGAGGAAGAGAGTGATGCTACAATTTAGTGACTGTCTAGAACCATATTTGAATATAGTTGTGATGTCCTTGGTCCTTTTGTTGATCTGTATTATTCTTCATGTCTTCTTCTATCATGACCTTCACATCTTCCTCTTTTTGCTGATTTTTCTCTTAAATACATGGATAATGTGATGGTAACCATGAGGGAGCTCTCTCGATCTCTAATTCTGATGTCTTATCTTCATCAAGTGTAGCCCATGGTTCTTTGATCTTGTATTTTGCATCTTATTTTGCTGGATGTCATCCTTCAATGATATCAATATAATATCTTTTTTGCAATACTCTTCCTGAGATATGTTGAATATCATTGAGCTCAAGAAGAGTTGTTTGGAAGTGTTGTACCTCAGCTTTGCAATTGGGTTGAGCTACTCCAATGTGTGGCTTTGGAAATGGTGGTTCCCCACTATATACTTACTGGGCCTGTCTGTTATTCGGGTTCGAGTTCGGTTGAGCGGGCATTTGAGGTTGCCTTGGTGGAGCAGGAGGCAATGGTTGTGGTTGAGCAGGTGGTGGAGGAAAAAGAGCGGGAGGAGAGTTGTACTGGGGCCTCCACCCCTTATGAGGTGCATTCCATTGAGGCTGTGGCTTAGCATAGGGGTGAAATGGATGAGTAGCTAGTTGGGCATGACATGGAGATGTGAAGGACCAAGGAGGAGGCATAGACCAGGAAGGATGAGCAGGGGGGCCCAAGAAGGTATAGAAGTGACTTGTTTGGGGTTGTAGTATGCCTGTGATGTCCATTGCATCCCCTGCTGATATGGTCTAGGTCCATGAGACCTCCTTTGGTCTATGTAATAGGTCTGTTCAGTGACTTTTGCGGCCCCTTGGTATACAGCTTTAAGTCTGGGTAAGCAAGGGCACTTGTTTGTAGAATGATTTTCTTCACAGATTAAACAAAACTTTGTAGATTTCTATGGGCATTCATTCCTAGGATGCCTCCTAGTGCACCTAGGACAAAAAATGGCCAAAGCCCTTTCTACTTCTTCTTTTTTTCTTTTGATATGCATGGTAAGAATCTACCTCATCTCACTCTTGAAATCTTCGAGCCGATTCTCAAATTCACTTCTAAGAGATCAGTTGGAAGATAAGGTACTACTCCCAACATTTCTATTTTCAGCCATTGACTCAAGAGGAATGGGTTTCTTCTTCTGCTTCCCCTATAGATTGTTCAAATATGTCTGGTTGTTCCCTAAGGGTGTTTCTTGATTGCAGCCACCGAAGAAGAGAGAAGGTTGGCTGTGTGAAGCAGTGTGGGTGTTGGGCAAACATTTTCTGAATTATCTCTACTCCTACAAGGCATGAAGGGAAATCTTTTTTTTTTTTCTTGTACCTGCAAAACTGAAGTGGATTGAACAACAAATTGCAACCAACTGAAATGAATTTGCTGAAATGAAATTGCAGAAATGAAATGAAAGCAATGAGATAACTAATCTACATTGATGAAATGGAAATTGCAGAATTGAAATGAAAGCAGGAAATGACTAATCTACACTTGCTAAAATGGAAATTGCAGAATTTAAATGAAAGTAGGAAATGACTAATCTATGCTTGCTGAAATGGAAATTTCAGAATTGAAATGAAAGCAGGAAATGCCTAATCTACGCTTGCTAAAATAAAATTGCAGAATTGAAAAGAAACAACTACTATACTCTTGCTGAAATAAACTACTTAGCAGAATGTTGCAGTAGAAAATAGAAGAAAAGTAGTGATCACAAAATACTCTAACCCTTCCCTAGCAATGACGCCAAAAAAATGGTGGGCTCTAGTATTGCAGCAATAATGCTACAACTCCTCAAGCTTCCTTCTTTACTTTTATCAACCCGGTAGTTCGTAACAAACTTGGAAGTGACGGTGTTGTATGCACAAGTACTAGCTCTTACTGCAGGCTATCACTTGGTCAACTGGCGCAAGTTCGCTAGAAGCTCAAGCAAACTTCTATGAGTTCTCAGAAGAAGATTTTAACTGTGATGAAAGAAAGCTAACTCTACAGAGGCTATTATATTCATAGAAAGAGAACGAAAACTGAAATGAAACGCAAACCCTAGAAAACCCTAGCAAACCCTAATTTGCCTATTAACCCTACTTTGCAAGAAAAGAAATGAAAACTGATGAAATGAGTGGCATTGCCCACTGAAAAGGTAAATTACATTTATTTTGGCTACTTCTAAAGAGAAATGAGAAGAAATCATCTTTTTGTACTTTTGAGTGTTTTTATGTGAAATTATTATCCTTGTGATTTATTAAAGGAAGATGGAGTTGGCTTTTGCAAAGGGTGAAGAAGGTGTGGAGAGGTCCTAAGAATCCCCTAGTACCCTTCTGAAGACTTCCATAGCAATGAGACTTCGAAAACTCACTCACAGAAAGTTCTACAAGAGTCTGCAGGGGATCTACAGGTGGAGATCAAAAGCTATTTTTGGAGTTTTGAAGGTTGAAAAATGATGGGAAAGGGAAAATGAAGGCTAGATGAAGGTGTTGAGGTGTCTAGAACTTGTCAAGGAAGATCAAGGACGAATGTGATGGTTGGATTTGTTCGAATGTCAAGAAAGCAGCTTTATGAAAAAACACAGAAATTAGGGCAGATTGGCGAAATGTTGTGAATGAGCTGGGAAATCTATGAGAAGTGAGTTGGTACTGGTTGTTTTATGAAGGGATGGTGAGCTGAGATTTCCTACAAGAGATCTGCACATTCACTTATCAAAACTAACCAAGGAAAGAACTAAAAATTGAAATTTCTCTTACTTGACCTAATTTCTGACCTAAAAAATAGAGAATGTTGAATAGTATCTTATGAACAGAAATGAGTCTGAACCAATATCAACCCTTCCAACTCAAATTATCACACTAGCAGTTGCATGGAAGAGCAAAAATTGTGTTTTTGGTGGCAGCAGTAGTGCCTTGACCTCAAATCATAGTCTCAAGAAGGGAGAAAGGAGATCGAGACCTGTTGTGGCCTTTTTGAATATTATTTTATCACTGTAGCACCCTACTTGAGCAACTGAAACAAAAACAACTATGATAACCATCAAAAGCAACCTAATCTAACAAAGTAAAATGAATCTATGCAACGGAAATTAACTCATGAATGGAAGAAAGAAAACATATAAATACACAAATGAGGTGCTGGGCAGCTTGGGTTGGGCCCTAACCTAAGAGCTTCAACCCTCTGAAAGAGGTCAGTGTTGACTCTAAAACTGTTTCATCTTCATTTATCAAAAATAACAGTCACATCACATAAATTGTCCTCAAAAAGGAACTCGAAAATAAGATGAAGAATGTGCTGCACAAAAGTGCAAAAATCTACTAAGAATTGGCTAACATCCAACTAAAAATACTGAGGCCCCAAGTCCCCATATTTATACAAATGGAGTCCCCCAACATCCCTCCTAAAATCAAGGAGATCGGCTTCCCAGAACTGGAGATAAACAAAAGTCCTTCTTTACTTGCTCGGTTGCCCCTTGGAAAGTGGACCTTTGTGCTCTGACTTTATGATGGAGAATTTGAGGTAAGGGTTCATAAATGAACTAGACACCCTCCTACAAATCCTCTCCCTTGTTATTCCTCGAATTTGGCTGCCAAATGCTCATTAAACCTTTGATTTTGTCTCAAAATTGACCAAAAATCTACATAAAGAACACATTAGAGTTTTTGGCATAATGACTAACCCAATTCACTCTATTAGCATAAATATAATAAAAAACATGCAAAAAACTAATGAGAATGGTGGATTAATTCGAATTAAGAGGCAAAATGTGCCCATATAATTACCCATTTCTGGGGCTAATCACTAAGAATCAATTCTTTTTCATACTTGACACTTCTAGAAGGTTCTCCATGCTTATTAATTGATGACATAGTAAGGGTTGTACATCAAGTATGGCACATTTGATCTATATTAAGTTTTCATACACCCAACAATATTTTTCGTTTATTTTTCATGGAGTCTAAGAAAGACTAGGTGTGGCTTATTTATCTTGAACCAAGCTCATTAAATTATTTTGCACATCGTGGTTCTTACAACCTCTTTTCTTATTTTGGACAATTTCTCAGTATGGCACATCAGCATTGATTCTGCTATTCCTCCTAATTTTCAAATCTAACTCTCAATATGTTCATACCTTGTTATCCATGAATATGGCACAATGTCATATTTCGAACACCTGGCAAAAAATGGAGGACTTCTCCAAAAGCTGCTGACTCATCCCTCCATTTGTTTTATTTCTTTTGGCAAGAAATACCTTGGTATCAATATCATGCAACAAACTCACAAAACCATGGTAGAGTAGCTCTTGGGCACTTCTTTGAACTCTTTCCCTAAGGGCTTAAACACCATAAACCTCTACGTTTTTTGTCACATGGCATCCATAGGACCGACTCCAGGTCCAACATTAGTCTCCACCCTTCCTGTCCCAATGAATTTTTATTTGTATTTGGCCTCAAGGATCTTCGTCAAAATAATATAGAAAAGTGTTGAAAAACATAACATGGGCACGCCTTCCATAATTTGACAGAGTTATCAATTTCTAGTGAAATATTTGTCTCCGAGCTCTATTACCCCAATGTTGTTTCCCATCGTTCATCCTTTTCCTCTGGGGTAAGACTTATGTTCCTACATGTCCCATAGGGCCACCCTACACCTACTAACATTGTTCGTTTGATAGAGCATTTTCTCCTCGACGTATCCTAGCCAAAACTCCATGAACCCTAATATTTCCTCTATGACAGGCCTTACATGCTGCTCTTTCCCAGTTTGGTATGCCTAGCACTCACTTCAAGAAATCAATTCCCTGTTGAGCTGAGTTGGCTCTAACAGTTTCCCTATCCACCCGATGCCTAGTCAGACCGCTAGTTCCTTTGCACCTCGTGCTAGAACCTACTCGTATCCTTCCAATGGGATGATGTCATGCTAACGTCATTAGTGCCACAAGCTACCTTCAGAGTGGTGACATGTTTCACCTATATTTCGCTATCAGGCAACCTAAAAATGTCAAATCTTCCTTCCATGTGTCCTGGTGTATCGATGTCATGTTTATTTCATCTCAACCAACAAAATGCTATCATATTTCCATATTTGGCATCATCTTCCTACATCATTTCCCATAGATGTTGGGGTTTGGGGTCAGACCTTTAGACTTCTGCGGAAACCTCTCAACCTACTGACCTCTAGACATTGCCCAAAAATTCCTAAGCCCTGACCACCATCTTTATTCACTCAATAAAGAACTTTGTGGTACTGTCGCTAGGTCTATGTGTAAAAAGGGCTGCACCTCCAACCAATCAGAACACTCCATGTTGCTTCCAGGACTACTTTTTGTCACAACAGACCTCCCAACTTTCATCTTCAATGCCCATTTAAAACTTCTGGGGTAAGTTCCATAAGGTTAACTGTGAGGTGGGCCTCCCTGCATTAAATCCTTTCCAATCAATTATATTGTTTTCTCTACTACTCACCACATTGCTCGATGCTTCCATCCCACCCTTCAAGTTTGTGTGCCCTTTAAGAATTTTAGGGAAGAGTCTGTTGGCTTCACTTTCAAGTGGGATATTTCCCTAGACAACCAAAACAATATTTGTCGTAATGTCGTAAGGCTACATCTGCCCAGTCCTCCTTTGGCACCTCTATTAAAATACTCTGCCTTGTTCAGCCACAACACTAAACTAAATTTCCACTATAGTGTCCTTTAACCACTTTTAGCACTACAATTGTGGCCTTGGGGACCTGGCTTTGACTCGCAATAACTCCTCATATAGGAGGCCATTTGTACAATTTAGCATACCATTGCAAATATCTTTTGAAGCACTATCAAACTACTCCATTTCTAGGAGAATATGTGTCGATCACTTGAGTCAGAACCTAATCAAAATATTTAGACACCCTAACCATCATAGGTATAATATTTTATCTTCTTACCTCATCATGCTACAAACATGTTTCTCTACCAAGGACTACAAATCCATAGGACTTGCCTTGAGCTTGACACTCCAAGCACATCAATTCTAGCCTAGTGGATACGATTGCTACCCTCATCAACATCAATTCGAAATCACTTGTTGCCACCAACATCAATGATAATATGGTTGACATAAATTACAACACACACTTCCACTACCCATCGAGACAATACCAATAGTCCAATAGTAGCTTGCATGTTAGCCTGCACTATGGGACCCATAGGGCTAGACCATTTCATACAAACAATATTTTACATTATAAAGAGATCTAACATGTATCTGATGTATACGTACCATACGTTTCTACCACATTGTCTTGGGCCCACATTACCACTGCACCACCGCACCCTAATGGAATGAGGTTCTACACTAGAATTGGTAGAGAACAATGGGAAATTTTATGTAATATGATAGGAATGTTGTCGTCTTGTGCCTTCCATAAACTATACACACATTATAAAAGAAACATTGCAAACCTCCTTCATGGATCCAAGCTCTATGGTGATGTGTAAAATTGAGACATAAAGTCACTTCTAGTAGCATATCGGACTCCCAAGCGACGTGGCACCACAATGTTGGCTAGTTGAATTGTTTATTAATTAACAATCAAGTACCACATTAAATTGTCAACCTGGGAAAGTCTTTTTATTTCAAAGGCCACTGCGTACTGTATGTACTTTAACTCCAAAAGCATTAAAAAGCTGTAGTATGTGTAGTTCTCACGTTATGTCATAACAGTGTACTGTAAAGATAAAATAAAAACAGTTAATAAATCTGAAAAGAAGAGTGATGGATGCTCTGTTATCAGAGGATTAGGACCCTATCCTCCAAACAAGGACGTTCAGCACCTGCCCCTGTAACCAGATTGCTAATACACACTAAAATTCTAATTCACCGGTGAAGTACAGCTTCAAACGATTAACGAAACAGAGTGCTAGCAAAAAGGAAACTATCTAAGGTAATGCTTACAGAATCCAAAACAGAGTACCAGCATAAAGAAATCACCAAACACACTTACACACTTGACAGAAAAGTAAATGGGTGAATCTTGTGAAGAAGGTGGGCCCAGTCCCTCTCACAAGATTCCCCAGAACACAACTGTGGGATTAAAGACTCAGAACGATCTTCTATTCATCTGCCAAAAGATTTAGTACAATAAAAGTTCAGAATTTGTTGTTGCCTTTTAGAATTCCCTTTACAAAATTATCCTCCCCCCTCTAATGTAGATGTCTCCTCTTTATAGAGGAGACATCTATTACAATAGATTATCACAGTTCATTTAGTTAGCCAAAAATAAGAATTACAAAATGCTGTTATAACAGTGCAACCGTGTATTCTTTCTTGAGTTTATTTCTGTTACACAGCTGGTGCCTGAACTTTGCCCGTGCTCTTGGGATCCTTGTATTATCCTTCGCCGTTTCCCCATGGTTGTTGATTTAGAAAACCCGTACTGTTCCTGATACTTGAGCAATCGTAACTATGTTTTGCTCTTTTTGGGTAATTGCTGATTATGCCGCATCATCGTGGAATTCTGGCAGTCTCCAGATAGTTGCCGTTTGTTATTTCCAGTTGTTGCAAAAATAGCGTTCTCCTGCTTTTAGATGGTTGCCATTGCTGGCTGTGGCAACTGCGTAGTTGCTGCTCCTGGTGTTGCAGCAACTGCGTAGTTGCTGTTTCTGGTGTTTCAGCAACTATAATTATAATTCCTACAGTCTTTAAACAACCCAGCAATTATTTGGCAACTTAATTGACTTTTCCACAGATAAATATAAAGATATTCATGAATATGCAATGACCAGTTAAACATTTAGATATGTGGAGAGTTACTTCGTACCTTGAGGTGATTAAGTCATTATACAATCAAAAGCTTTCAACCTATGACTGAAAAAGGATAATATTATGGCAAAAATATAAGGTCAAAATTGGTTAATTCTGAGTCCCAACATCCCCCCCCAACTGAAGAGATTACATGTCCCTATGCAATGCCTACTCTGAGTCTGAGTCGGAGTACTGGGATGAACAATGTAGATTACTGAGACAATAGTTATAGGAAGTGGCATCAAACTTCTTCCTGAACCCAAAAACAGTTTGTATTTGCCTCCATGCTGCTGCTTCTTCCCTGTTGGATAATCCAAACTGGCCCTTGTATTGTTCACCAGATAGCCATAAAAGTGGAAATTTAAATCTGTAACCCATCCAATTTTCAGCACAGTGTTGCATGCATTTAACATAATGAGGTACCCTTGAGAGTGCTACCTGCAAATTAGGTGGATTATAAGGGTGATATTCCTGCCTCTCCTTGGGGCAGTTTTCCCAAAACAGTTTATTTGCCTTGACAGCCAAGGATGCCTTAGTCTTCACATAATGCTGACAGTCTCTCAGGACCACTGCTTGCAGTTGCCTAACGTGGTCCTTCATTTCAGGATCACTTACCATTCTTAGGTGTTGTGCAATGAAGGTGGCTGCGTTCTGCGGTTCAGCTCTAATCCACAGAAGACAATTCTGTTCATTATGTTGAGCTGAGGCAAAGGCGTTCTGCCATGTAAGTTGGTTAGCTAAAAAGGAGATAAAGGCTCTCAGTTGTATGTCGCCAACTACAGGTATCATATTCATATTTCTTTCTTCGGACATGGCTTCATTATGGAGATAGAGCTCGCATAACAAATTTTGATCATTTTTCGGTGCCTCTGCAAAGGTTTGCATAAACTGCTCTGATGTAACCACCTGGTGAGGTCTACCTTCTCTAACAGCCTTCATCTGTAAGAATGTGAGTCTTTCCCTCAAAAATGTTGCATAATTGAAAGAGGGTTTCCTCGTGGCAAGTATTCTTTGGAATAATTCAAACATCTGGGACAATCTGGCTTTTAGCTCCCTAATCTCTTTGTACTGAGCTCTACACTGCTCAAGTGCTTCCCAGTTCTTATATGCATAATTGAACCAGGTCCCCTTTTGCTGTTGGAATGCTTTGCCTTGTGACAGCTCATATTCTCTCCACCACTTTCCTTTTAGTTCCTGAAAACTGTCTGTTTCTGTACATGCATCACTAACAGAAGGAAGTTATGTTTGTGTAAAGGCATCAACAAGGGTAGTCTGCTCTGTGATTATTGGAGTAGGCTGGGCTGATCCAATGTCTTCCTTTCCATTTCCATCTACTGTTTCTTCTTCATGTTCTATATTCTGTACTGATTCCTATTTATTTGATTCCTCTTCTTGTTTGGTGGCGATTTGGGTGGGCCGGGGTGAGTCTATATTTTCTTCTTCATTTTCCTCTTTTTCTATGGCAGTCTGAATAAGCTTGGGTGAGTCCCTGTTTCCTTCCTTGTTTTCTTCTGTAACCATTTCTTCCTCTTGGGTAGGCCGGGGTGAGAGTATGCCTTTTTCCTCATCCTCTGTTGTAGCTTCTTTTTCTTCTCGTTCCATGGAAATTTGGGTAGGTCGTGGTGACTTTTCCTCTTCTTTATTTTCTGTTACCTCCTGCATAGTTTCTAGAGAGCTTACTGGTTCTTGTGTGACAGTAAGTTCTTTTATTTTCTCTGGTGCAGTTTCTGGAGAGCTTACTGGTTCTTGTGTGTCAGTAAGTTCTTATGTTTGCTGTGGTGCAGTTTCTGGAGAGCTTACTGGTTCTTGTGTGTCAGTAAGTTCTTCTGTTTGTTGCTGCACCTTTTCTGGAGAGCCTGTTGGTTCTTGTGTGACAACAGGTTTCTCTGTCTGCTCCTACATCTTTTCGGGAGAGCCTGTTGGTTCTTGTGTGACAACAGGTTTCTCTGTCTGCTCCTGCACCTTTTCTGGAGAGCCTGTTGGTTCTTGTGTGACAACAGGTTCTTCTTTCTGCTCCTGCACCTTTTCTGGAGAGCCTGTTGGTTCTTGTGTGACAACGGGTTCTTCTTTCCGAGTGGAGGGTTGTGGTGTTTCCATATGTGTCGAAACAGGTTCTTTTGTTTCAACCATAACCACAGGGTCTTCATTCATTGCTTCTGCCACTATCTTGTATCCTGCTTGAGTAAATAGTTCACCACAACCAGTGCACACATATTCATTGTCCTTACTCTTCTCTACTGCAGATGCTACTCGTGCTAAAATATGCAGGCTAAATTCATTTTGATAGGCTTCCTTGACCCTTATAATTTCCTCCTGGTAGTCCTGTATTTGAGCTTTTAAGAATTCAATTTCTTCCTGCAGAGCCGATATGGTGGGCTGAGCTTGTGGAGTAGCAGGTTCCAGTGGAGGCAGAGGTTGTGCTTCATCATTGGTTTGATCACTTATACCCTTAACAGGTGGTTCTTGTGTGTCACCTGGGGTAGTGGCTGTTCCTTGTGTTGCAGCGTCTTGGCCAATATTACCTTGGGTGTCGGTAGCTGTTTCTTGTGTGTCAGCTGCCTCAAAATATGATGTCACGAAACTGTGAACACTCTGCATCTCAGCCTACGAGGGTGAGGGAGAGGAGTTTCGTGGACTGGTGGCAATGCGAGTTTTCAGGGTGATGGGCGGTGAACTGGGAGGGGTATGGCTAGGAGATTCAGCTATTGCAAATGACCGAGTCCTTTGCTTTGGTAGAGAGGCAGGGAATTCAGTCATTTTTCTTTTCTGGCTGGCTTTCTTAGGGATAGTGGCAGAAATAGCAACTGCTTTAGCCGAAGCCCTAGTTCTTCTTCTTTTTGGTGTGGTTTCTATTTTCCTCTGCATTTTTCGTTTGAGCAAGGTGATAGGGATGTTATCCTCCGAGTCATCGGTAGAAATACCCAGTATGGGGATGGATGGATTAGTTCTATCAGGGAATGGGGTTGTTTCTACGGGTATTTCTACTGCTGCTAGTTCATTTTCAGCAACTTGCGGGGGTGTTTGCTGGGGGTCTTCTTTGGGAATTTTCTCTGGGATGTTGTCTACGTGCTGAGGGGTTTCTTCAAGTGTTTTCTCAGGAATGTTCTCTGTTTGTTGAGAGATTTCTTCGGGTACTTTCTCAGGAATGTCCTCTGTTTGCTGAGGGATTTCCTCGTCTTGCTGAGGAATTTCATGTTCTGGCTGGGGAATTTCTGCCTCTTGATGGGGATTAATGGGAGGTGGAGGGTTATTTAAAGTAAGGCCTCTATTTATCACCAATTGAGCTAGGAGGTGGTGTTTCAGGGAAAGAAGCAGACGCTTTGCATTAACAGTATAACGTGACATATTTTTAAGACATCCCAACAAATAATATGGCATGTTTATCAACTGACGATTTCTCAAATGATTCAACAAGATGAAATCGTGCTGGTAAATTACCTGGTACCGGCCTTCGCATGTCAGGTATTGCTTTACAAATTCAGCGACTTTCGGCCATGGTTGAGGCAATGACTGAAGTGCTACACCTCTGCCCTTCGGTTCCACCTGCTCGCCAGGTTGAAGAAAATCCTACTGCACATTAAGGATCAAGTGCTTTCTACTGAACCATCGTATGCCATTAGCTGGTAGCCTGGTGACTTGGGCTATGACTTCCTCCGTAACTGGGATTTGGACTACTTGAACAACAGAGAATCCCTCTGTTAAATTGCATGCAAATTCAAGGACTTGCTGCTCGTCGAAGTCTAGAAGTCTCCAGAAGTAATCTATCCATCCTGCTTGCAGAAAAATCTGATAAACCTCGGGATAGAGCTCAAGAAGTGCTATTGTGTCAGGTTCATGTGTGATGAGGTTTCCTCCCATAGCTGTTATCTCAGTGAATTCATAGTTCAGAGTCGAGCTTCCGAATTCAGTTCAGAGTAAACCGTTGCAAATGGTGACATGCCGTGATAAGGTGACTTTTACATATTGCCGGGAGAGTTAAGGACGACGGCAGTTGGCGTAGTATGTAATTATGAGAGCGCTTTGGTAATCCCCCCCCTACGCGTAAGTGATATGATTGGAAGTACAATTATTTGGTAGTCCTATCAGCTTCTCCGCATTAACTATTATTTAATGTCCATACATAATCATGCGTACCTTTATGTTTTACCTTTTTGGGTCGCTGCGTCAAAAAGTCTTGTCTTATCTTTTGCTGGATCATAATGATTACCACGGGTCTAGGAGCATGGGAATACCGGCGATTTCTAATAATAATGACGGGAAGTGATAGTGAAGGGTTGTAATCATCACAAAAAGTGGTGTATTTCATAAAAACTCGTTTCTTGGGAGCTGAGGTGATAAGACTGGTGTTTTTGTAAATGAGAGGATTGCTAAAAAGGTATTATGGGATCGGGAAGTGGTGTTGCAGCAACGGGGGTCGGTGTTGCAGCCACTGGGAATGATGTTACGTCATCGGGAAAAGATGTTGTAGTAACGGGGATCGGTGTTGCAGCAACGGGGGTTGGTGTTGCAGCAACAGGAAATGGTGTTGCAGCAATAGGAATTGGTGTTGTAGCAACAGGAATTGGTGTTGCAGCAACAAGAATTCCAAATCCGCAAAGTTATTCCTTTAAAGCTCTCGTACTCAGCTATTTCCCACAGCTTCAAATCTGCAAAAAGATAGTATGGTGACCCTTGGCAGGGATTATTAGTAATTAAATAAAAAGAATATCTAATCTAAAAAAAAATGCATAATTAAACAAAAATTTAAGTGCTTTGAGGGACAACAAGTTCCCCCAGAAAAGAATACTGTTTAATTGCCATGCAAGTGGCTTTAAAATCTTCTTTAGAAACGGGTCTCTGATATAACCGAAGTCGATAGCCATTCACTAGTAGCGGTGTTCTGCTTCCATCAATTGTTAAAAGTATAACTATCCCATTTGGAAAAACAACATCCACTTCATACGGCCCTAACCACCTTGTTCTTAACTTACCTTGGAAATTCTCAAAACGGGAATCATAGAGTAGAGCCCAGTCACCTTTCTGAAACTGCTTTTGCTTGATGGTTCTGTCATGCCATCTGCTCCTCTGTTGTTGTATCATGGTTGTCTGATGGATGGCATCCAGTCTTTTCTCGTCCAATTCTTGAAGTTGCTGTAACCTGGCTGTCTGTGCATCAGTCAAATCAAGGTTAACAGCTAAAGCAGTTCTTAAAGTTTTGATCTCAAACTCTAGAGGGAAAATAACATTCTTTCCAAAAACTAATTCATAGGGTGAAAAACCTGTGGTATTCCTCCAAGTAGTTCTATAGGCCCACAATGCCTCGGACAACCTTTGAAACCAGTCCCTTCTATTTTCCTTTATTGTTTTTGTTAAAATGGCTTCTATGACTTTATTGGTGCTTTCTACCTGCCCATTTTCTTGGGGGTGGTAAGGTGTAGTCAGTTTTTGCTTAATATGATATTTTTGAAGCATATTTTTGAAGCCATGAGAGTTGAAAGGAGGTCCTCCATCTGTGACTAATTCTCTGGGCAGTCCAAATCTAACAAAGATTTCTTCAAATAAAAATGTTAGTACTGCTTCTTCATTAGCTTTAATGAGTGCCTTAGCTTCTACCCATTTAGTCATGTAATCTGTGCATACTAATATGTACACTCTTTGATTGGATGGAGGATTAATAGGACCTATGAAGTCTAATGCCCATTTCTCAAAAGGTTCAAGAATTACCTGGGGATTGAGAGGCATTTCATCCCTGTGGTTAGGCTGGCCCATTCTTTGACAGCTATCACAGGCCTTGACATATTTTCTAGCATCTTTAAAGAGTGATGGCCAATAATAACCCATTCTGAGTACCTTGTGTGTTGTTCTTTTATCTACAAAATGTCCTCCACAAGGGCCATCATGACAAGCTTTTAGTACATCATAAATTTCATCTTCACCAATGCACCTTCAGATTTCCTGATCAATTCCTGTATGGAAAAGACACCCTCTTATCCAGCTGTACCTAGCACTTTGCTGAATGATCTTTCTTCTTTCCCTGTGTGATAGGTGTGATCATAATTTTCCTGCAACTAGATAATTGGCAATGTCTGCATACCAAGGTGATTGAGCAGATACTGCAAATAAATATTCATCAGGAAAAGAATCATCTACTGGAGCATTTTCATCAATTTTTAATCGAGAAAGGAAATCAGCAACTACATTTTCTTTTCCTAGCCTATCCACAATTGTGATGTCAAATTCTTGAAATAATAACAACCATCTGGTGACTCGGGCATTTGTAACTGATTTATTCATCAAATATTTAATGGCCGAGTGATCAGCATGCACAGAAGTAGTGTAGCGAGTAATATAGTGTCGAAATTTATTTATTGCATAAATAACTGCTAAGAATTCCTTCTCGGTGACCGTATAATTTAATTCAGCTGGTGTCATGTTCTTACTAATAAAATAAATGGCATAGGGAAGATTATTTTCTTCCTGACCCAAGGCAGCTCCAATTGTAGTGTCTGAGGCATCAGAGGATATATGAAAGGGTAGTGCCCAATCAGGTCCTCTCAAAATGGGAGCTGCAGACAACTGATGTTTAAGTTCATTAAACGCTTTTTGACAATCATCAATCCACTTAAATTCAGCATTCTTTGTTAATAACACAAATAAAGGAGAAGCTATTTTGGAAAAATTCTTAATAAATCTTTTGTAGTATCCAGCATGTCCTAAAAAGCTTCTTACATCAGTTTGTGTTTTGGGGATAGGGAGAGTCTGAATTACCTGTATTTTAGCTAGATCGACTTGAATTCCAAGGAATGAGACAAAGTGACCCAATACAATACCTTGATTCATCATCATATGGCACTTTTCAGTGCTTAAGGCAAGGTGTGCTTCTATACACCGCTTAAGTACTTTTTCAAGATTCTGCAGTGCATCCTCAAAAGTCACTCCATAAGCGGTAAAGTAATCCATAAATATTTCTAATGAATCATTTAACATATCAGAAAAAATCCCTATCACTGCTCTTTGAAATGTTGCTGGAGCATTACATAGCCCAAATGGAAGTACCCTGTAAGCAAAGGTCCCCCAAGGGCTAGTAAACGTGGTCTTGTCCTGGTCTTGGGGTGCAATCTTAATCTGATTATATCCACTGAACCCGTCCAAGAATGAAAAGAACTTCTTACCTGCCAGATTATCCAATACCTGATCGATGAATGGTAAAGGGAAATGGTCTTTCTGAGTGGCTTTATTCAGTGCTCTATAATCCACACATACTCTCCGTTTACCATTTTTCTTGGGTACAATTACAAGTGGGGAAACCCACTCACTATCAGATATAGGGTATATAAATCCTGCATTCAAGAGTTTCTGAAGTTCCTCCTTCACAATTTCCCTTAGATTAGGATTCATTCGCCGCTGGGGTTGACAGACTGGCTGAGATCCTTCTTTAATATAAATCTGGTGAGTGCATAGCTCAGGGGAGATCCCTTTCATGTCTGTATAGTCCCATGCAAATGTTTCTTTATTTTCTTGGAGTAACTTTAAAAAATTTTGTTTTTCATTGTCACTTAAATCAGGATTTATATTTAATGTTTTGCCAGGCTCAATTTCTATTGCTGTGCTTTTGGAGGGGCTGCCTACTGCTGACTGAAATAAATTCTTATCTTCCAGGTTCTGCTGAGTTTCAGATTCCAAGATTGTAGAAAAGTGACTGTACATTTCTGGGTTGACCGAAGAAGGTTCAGAAATGAAGCTGCTGATTAATTCATCTTCGGTAGAATCTTTGAAGGTTAAAGCTTGTCCGATAGTTAGTATAGGTTGGGTTTCTTCATCCTCATAATCCACCCATACAGAGATGTCATTATTAATCATGGGTGTAGCATGAGGATAAAGGGAAAGCTGTTTTGTTTCTTGTCCATTAGAGATGGTCATTGATCCTGATCTACAGCTAATGAAAGCATCTGCTGTAGCCAACCAAGGTCTTCCCAGAATCAGCGGATGACCCCCCAACTTTGTTTTAGTTTGTAACAACACAAAGTCATCTGGGTAATTCCAGGATTCTACAGAAATTATTAAGTCTTCAATGACCCCCTCAGGTTTAATTGTAGAGCGATCAGCCAGTTCTAGGATGGTTGGTGTTTCCCTAATAAAGTTTTTCAACTGAAGCAATTGTGTTGTTTCCAATGTGATAATATTTATTGCAGCTCCTAAGTCTACTAGAACATTAGAGACAAGGGTTTTTCCAACCTGCACTGTTACTGTAGGGTGACCAGGGTCACCATATTTCACAGGAGGATCTTTCTCTGTCATTAAAGCAGTCAGCTCTCCCATCACATGAACTGTGAGGGGGTCCTTAGCTTTTCTTCCAGGTTTTTTTATACAGATATCTCTAACAGTCCTAGCATAAATGGGGACATCTCTTAGCGCTTGCAACAATGGAATTTTCACGTATAAATTCTGTAGTTCACCCAGAAGGTTAAAAGCAGGTTGCTCTAGTGTTTTAGTGAGAGCCAATCGTTCAGGGAACGGTGGATCTGCTGTCTGATCAATGTCGTTAGATGTCGATTCAGCTGTTTCAGCATTATTGTTAGTAGGTTTTTCTTTTCTAACTTCCTCCTTATCAGAATCAGTGATGTCATCAATGATGGGTTCAACAATTCTCCCTGAACGAAGATGGATATCATTACATTGCATGGGGAAGACAGGTTGATTTTGAATATCAATTACTTGCAAAGCTTTATTATTATTTGGGTTGGGGTTGGGTTGCACAGGCAGTTGCGGTCTAATTGCCTGGTTATTTGGAGGAGTATTAGATGGTAAAGAAAGAGACTGTTGTTGTTGAGGAAATGGCATCTGTTGGGCTGCCCAGCCTGGGTTCCATTGATTGAAATATGGTTGCTGGGGAGCCCAAGGATTCCATATAGTAGGATCAGGAAAAGGGAGATTTGGTTGTTGCATAGGTGGAAAACTCATTGTGTTAAAGGGTGGGTACTGCATTTGGTTCATGGGTGGGTAATTTGTTTGAAAAGGAGAATGATTATTCCAACGATTAAATGCTGTGTTAGAATTCATACCTTGTCTTTGTGGCCATTGCCTCCTCTGTGTCATCAGGTACACTGCTTCAGCCTCTTCTTCAGTTGATTGCAATGCTGCTTTAATTCCAGGCAGAGAGGGGCATTGCTGGGTCTCATGGTCCTTTTCGCAGATTGTGCAGATTGGTACCTTATCTAGCGGGCATTCCCTGAGTGGGTGCTTTTCTCTGCATTTGGAAGAAAAATAGCTAGGGCAGCTTCTGCTTCTGCCTGTTTCTTCTTTACCTACAGAGCATCAATTTGTGAAGCAAAAGAGCTTAACATCTTAGTTTTAAATTCTTCTAATAAATTACCTATTTCAGCCATTATCGCTCCTCCGCTTGCTGACTTCTGAACTCTTGAATATACATTATCTCTGCTTTTTGATCTGCTTACTGCTCCCCTTGAACATCTCATGCAGAGATTGATAATTTCATCAAATCGTTCTTTGGAAATGTCCCCTTTTCCCAGCATGTTTAACATGTCCAAGCAGTCATCTCGTACCCCTTTCAGCAATATAGTCTTCAGAATATCTTTACTCATATTAGGATGGTCAGACCACTGCAGATTATACTGTAATCTTTCCACAAAATCTTCCAAATTCTCGTCCTCTTTCTGAACCATTTTAAACAATTCTTCCTTCCTTTCTCTTGTCCGGCAGTAATCTTGATACTTAGCCAGAAAGCTCTCTTTCATCTGATCCCAGGTAGTGATTGCCTGAGCTCCTAGGCTCATAAACCATCTTAACGCATTCCCTTTCAGTGTTGCTGGAAATAGTTTTAGTTTCTGATTAGGGCTCACATAATCATAACTTCTACATAGTATGTCGAATTCAAAGAGGAATTCATCCGGGTCTTCAGAGGATAACCCATGAAAGTTGGGTAATGCTGAGAGTGGAATGTTTTTCATAGGAGTTGTTCCTCTCGGGAGCTCCCCAATAGGAAATTCCAGGGTAGAGAGCGAATTTTCCCCTCTTCCTTCTGTTCTGTTATCCTCCATTGGTCTTTTTCCTGAATCACTTGCTTTATCTTCTGTGTCTTCTGTTTCTTCAGGTTCTTCTACCGGTTCCTCGGTGTATTCTGGTACTTCCAGCTTCCTTTCAGGTCCTAGTACTTCCTCCGTCTGTCGATCTATTTGTGAGGAATACTGTACCTGAGGTCTCCGGGAACTTGTCCTCTGTGATGTTTCATCCTTTGAGATGATTTCGTCAATATAAGTTTTTCTTCCTCCTCCGCCTTTGCTGCCTATGAAATTAGGTTTCTTGTGTCCTCTCATGCACCTGTTATTCTCAAAAAGAAATCATTAATGCCTTTAGAAATCTCTAGTTGCCTTCCCCGGCAACGGCGCCAAAATGTTGGCTAGTTGAATTGTTTATTAATTAACAATCAAGTACCACATTAAATTGTCAACCTGGGAAAGTATTTTTATTTCAAAGGCCACTGCGTACTGTATGTACTTTAACTCCAAAAGCATTAAAAAGCTGTAGTATGCGTAGTTCTCACGTTATGTCATAACAGTGTACTATAAAGATAAAATAAAAACAGTTAATAAATCCGAAAAGAAGAGTGATGGATGCTCTGTTATCAGAGGATCAGGACCCTATCCTCCAAACAAGGATGTTCAGCACCTGCCCCTGTAACCAGATTGCTAATACACACTGAAATTCTAATTCACCGGTGAAGTATAGCTTCAAACGATTAACGAAACAGAATGCCAGCAAAAAGGAAACTATCTAAGGTAATGCTTACAGAATCAAAAACAGAGTACCAGCATAAATAAATCACCAAACACACTTACACACTTGATAGAAAAGTAAATGGGTGAATCTTGTGAAGAAGGTGGGCCCAGTCCCTCTCACAAGATTCCTCAGAACACAACTGTGGGATTAAAGACTCAGAACGATCTTCTATTCATCTGCCAAAAGATTTAGTACAATAAAAGTTCAGACTTTGCTGTTGTCTTCTAGAATTCCCCTTACAAAATTATCCTCCCCCCTCTAATGTAGATGTCTCCTCTTTATAGAGGAGACATCTATTACAATAGATTATCACGGTTCATTCAGTTAGCCAAAAATAAGAATTACAAAATGCTGTTATAACAGTGCAACAGTGTATTCTTTCTTGAGTTTATTTCTGTTACACAGCTGGTGCCTGAACTTTGCCCGTGCTCTTGGGATCCTTGTATTATCCTTCGCCGTTTCCCCATGGTTGCTGATTTAGAAAACCCGTACTGTTCCTGATACTTGAGCAATCGTAACTGTGTTTTGCTCTTTTTGGGTAATTGTTGATTATGCCGCGTCATCGTGGAATTCTGGCAGTCTCCGGATAGTTGCCGTTTGTTATTTCCAGTTGTTGCAAAAATAGCATTCTCCTGCTTTTAGATGGTTGCCGTTGCTGGCTGTGGCAACTGCGTAGTTTCTTGGCATTATGTTTCTGGTATGGCTTTATGTTAAAGATGTTGTACTTGATGGAAACTCCCGTGGCAAGGCTCTCAATATGTTGAAAATTAAGAAGTACGCAGCAAATCAGTTCAGAAGGTGCGTACCCGCAAGTACACCATGCAGGGACCGCGTCCAGATACGCAGGCCAGCCGTTTAGGAGGTGCGTACCCCCAGTGCACACATTTCAAGGCAGAGAAAAGCACACGTGGGGTTTCTTATGATTTACTCTTGGTATTTAGCCGACGGTATTTGTGTTATTACAGATTTGGCTCGTGGTATTGTTCCATGATTTTAGGAGGAGCTTGCCTATATAAAGCAAAGGAGATCACTTGGCTAAGCATCTTTTGCAATTGAATATCTTTAGATCTGAAATATTGGGTTATGGTCTTAAAAGCTTGATCTATATGAAAGGGAAGTTGAAGGCGAATCTGTGAAGGGTGATCTCTCGAGCGCATGATCAGATCTGAGCAACTATGCCACTCTGGTGGACTGCCTATTCGACCCTAATCAGAAGTACGTAGGTGTTTAACAGGAGATCTGTGTGGGTAGGCAGAGCAGAAACAGGAGACCTACGTGGGTACGTAGAGCAGAAGAAGCAGAGCTGTGTGGGTACGCAGAGCAAAAGAAGCAGAGCTGCGTGGGTACGCAGAGTAGAAGAAGCAGAGCTGCGTGGGTACGCAGAGCGACTAAGGTTCAGGTGCGTACGCATAGTAACAGTACGCGGCGCGATAGTATTTCGGGGTGCGTACCTGCAGTAACAGTACGCGGCGCGATAATCTCTCTGGGTGCGTACCTGCAGTAATAGTACGCAGTGCGGCAAAAGGATCTCTGCGGGTATACGCAGGAAAGCAGAACGTGAACTGCGTAGCGACGTAGGCCACAGAAGGGAAAACTGCGTATCTGTCTTAAGATGTTCTGTTGATTGAATTTTTCTGTTGATGAGGTGTTCTGGGTTAGTTCTGTTATTGCTGATCTGATAACTGCAGTGGACTGTAACTTTTATGTACTTGATGATCATTTGATGCTTTACGAAAAGAAGTAGGGGGTTGTAGCTCCCTTCCAGGAGAGACTGGAAAACGAGAGAGAGAGAGAGTTGTAGCTCTCTGCAGGTTGCAACCTGCGTACTGGTAAAGGACTGCACCAGTACAAATCCATTGTAAAAGAAGTTTCTAATTTGAAAGAATATAGAGACATATTGCAGCAGGTGGTTTTCACCCACATTGGGTTTCCACCTTACATCTTGTGTTCTTTGGTGTGACTATCTGTTTTTCTTTGTTCATGCTCATTATTTTATGGTACTGACATGCAAAAATAATTCAAAGAACAAATAAGGAAGATTTATTAAAAGAATTAGATAATACTGATTCACCCCCCCTCTTAGTATTATTTTCAACAATTGGTATCAGAGCAGGTCCTTCAGAGAAGCTTGATCGCTTGAAGGTAGATCGTTCATCATGAGCAACTACGAGAGAGAAGCATCAATCATGCCACCAGTTTTTGATGGGACAAACTTCAATTATTGGAAGGTAAGAGTTACTGCCTATCTTCAATCTCTTGGTACAGAAGTTTGGGACATCGTAGAGACAGGCTATGCTTTTCCTTCAGCTACTCCTACAGATGCAGCCGAGAAAAAGAAGTATGAAACAAATGCGAAAGCAGTGAGTACTCTATTAGGATGTATATCTCAATCAAAATTCATGAAGGTAATGCACTATAAATCCGCAAAAGAGATATGGGACAAAATCGTCACGAGCTATGAAGGAGACGAACAGGTAAAGCGTGCTAAACTTCAAACTCTCAGAATTCAGTATGAGACTCTCAAAATGTATAATGCTGAAAGTGTGGCTAACTACTTTCTTCGGGTAGATGAGGTTGTTAATTGTATGAAGAATTTGGGTGAAGAAATAAAAGAGGCTATTGTGGTTGAAAAGGTCCTAAGATCATTGTCCCCAAAGTTTGAATCTAAAGTATCTGCAATAGAAGAAAAGGAAAATCTTCGAATTCTTACTATGTCTCAGCTACATGGAATTCTAACTGCTTATGAAAAGAGAAAGGGAGGTCCATCAGACAGAAGAGAAGTTGCTTTCAAAGCATCAGGCAAAGGAGATTATTATGAAGCAAGCCACGTCCCGGAAGAAGAGGAAGAAGAATAAAATTTTGTCAGAAATCTTCAAAGGGGTTCTGGAAGGTTTAGAGGTAAGTTACCTTTTAAATGCTTTGCTTGTGGAAGAGTAGGTCATTATGCTGCAAAATGTCCTTATAAGGATAAAGGAAAGGAACCTGCTAGATGGAACAAGAAACAGAACGCAAATAAGAAAAGCTACTACACTCATGAAGATAGTGATGGTCTATCAAACAGTGATGAAGATGAACAAGGTAATGAATATAAGTTGTTAATGGCATTTGAAGATGATGATTATATGGATGCTATAGATGTGGATAAACTTTATGATGAAATTACTAGACTCAAGAGATGTATAGAAGAAAAGAACATGATCATTGATACTCTACAATTTCAAATTGATGAAAAGGAAAAACATCTTGAAAAATTAGAAGGTGAAATTGTTGGTCTTAGAAAAGAGATTGAGAAAAAAAAAGCTATTAATCTCAAGTTTGTCAAAGGATCTAAAACTTTGGATGAGATTATCAATGTGCAGCGGTCTCCACTGAACAAGACAAGTCTAGGTTATAATGGAGAAACTTCTCAAGCATCCACCTCAAAAAGTTATCTTGATGCAGCAAAAAGAAATGAGCAAAAGAACAATGAAGATCATCAAGTAAAGCAGGGACGAATTACAAACAGAAACTATCAGGGGCAATCCATCTTAAGGGTGAACAAAAGCTACAACCAACCACAGGTAAAATCTTCTCAATTTGGTTCAAGAATAGATGAAAATAGAAATTACAATCAGTTGGCTGGTAGATTCGATAACCGCAGAAGTTTCTTCAATGGACAATGCTTTTCTTGCCATAACTTTGGTCACAAAGCAGCTCAATGTGTTGCATATAAAACGATCATGACTAGGGAAGCTCAAAAACAAAGAAGTATGACAGGGATTACGAAAAGGACCTATAACAACTTTTCAGTTCTTGAAAATGAAGCTGGATGTTCTATTTGCAATAACTTTGGTCATGAAGACTCTGAATGCAGGAGCAGGTTTCAACAGAAAAAGGAACAAGCCTCAAGCACCAAAACATGGAGAATAAAGGAACCTCAAACAGAAAGATGTGGGATAGCATTTTATGCAGAAGGACAGGAAAATCTATGGTACATTGGCAGTGCATGTTCGAAGCATATGACAGGTGATAAAGAAAAAATTGAGTCTTATTCTGCTCTAGAAAAGGGAAAGAAAGTCTCTTTTGGAAATGATACTCCTGCAACTATAAAAGGAAAGGGCATTGCTCAGTTAAAAGAAAAGGTCAAGGCTGGAAATGTTTTGTATGTTGATGGATTAAAGCATAATCTTCTAAGTGTCAGCCAGATGTGTGATCAAAGAACCGAGGTTATATTCAGATCAAATGGATGTCTTGTTCGTGATCTTGATACAGGTAAAACAGTGATCAAAGGCAAAAGAACTCCAAATAATCTGTACATATTTGAAGAAGGACAACAACAATGCTATCTGAGCAAGGATGATGAGCACTGGCTATGGCATCGGAGGTTGGGGCATCTAAGCTTTTCACAAATAAGGAAAGCATGGAAATATCAGGTAGTTCGCGATCTTCCAGATATCAAAATTCCTGACAACACCATATGCAAATCATGTCAGTTTGGAAAACAAACCAGAACTAACTTTCCAGAGAAGGAAGGATCAACTAGCATGCCTCTTGAGCTAGTACATACAGATACATGTGGTCCATTCAGGAAAAGAACACCTAGAGGAGAAGAATACTTGATATTATTCATTGACGATTTCTCCAGGTTTGTCTGGCTAGGACTTATGAAGCACAAAGATGAAGCATTCGAAAAATTCAAATCCTTCAAAGCTTTGGTTGAAAATGAATCAGGTCACAAAATTAAGTGCCTCAGATCTGACAGAGGTGGGGAGTTTACCTCAAATGAATTTTTTGATTTCTGTGAAGAACATGGGATAAGAAGAGAATTCTCTATAGCTAGAACTCCTCAGCAAAATGGAGTTGTGGAAAGAATGAACAGAACAGTCCAACAAATGGCTCGTGCTATGCTTGATGAATCAGGAACTCCCGCAACTTTCTGGGGTGAAGCTGCACATGCTGCGGTTGTTATTCTCAACAAAACAAATGTCAGGGTGAACAGCACTCAAACTCCTCATGAGCTCTGGAGTGGTAAGACTCCTTCGGTAAAGCACTTCAAAATCTTTGGGAGCAAATGCTATATCAAGAATATTGATGAGCAGCTTGGCAAACTTGAACCTAGAGCACATGAAGGCATTCTTCTTGGTTACTCTCCACATAGCAAAGCATACAAATGCTACAATAAAAGACTTGGCAGAATTGTTGACAGCATTGATGTAGTGGTTGATGAGAAGGGATACATTCCTAGGCAAGTTCATCATGAAGACATTGGAGAAGATGAAGGCTACCCTCAAAGACAGAATGATGAAGAAGAAGAACCTCAAGAAGAACCAGAGGAGCAAACAAGAATAGAAGAGAAAACCCCATCCAGATATGGTCAGAAGAATCATCCAGAATCTCAGATTGTGGGGCAGAAAGAAGCAGGTGTACAAACAAGAAGAACAGTTGCAGAAGCCTCAAGCTATTTGGCATTACTCTCCTCCACTGAACCACAAAATGTGAAAGAGGCATGCAAAGATGAATGTTGGGTGAAAGCAATGGATGAAGAACTTGAGCAAATTGAAAAGAACAACACTTGGGTGCTGGTTCCTAGACCAAAGGATAAGAATGTTATCGGAACAAAATGGGTCTTCAAAAACAAATTGAATGAAACTGGAGAAGTAATTAGAAACAAGGCCAGACTTGTTTGTAAAGGGTATGCGCAGCAAGAAGGAATAGACTTTCAAGAAACCTTTGCTCCTGTTGCAAGACTTGAGGCCATCCGAATGTTCCTTGCTCTCTCAAGTTTTCAAAACTTCAAAGTATTTCAAATGGACGTGAAATCAGCTTTTCTAAATGGAGACTTGGAAGAAGAAGTATACATTGAACAACCAGATGGGTTCATTCTTGGAAATGATCCAAATCTTGTATGCAGATTGAAAAAGGCTCTCTATGGTCTCAAACAAGCTCCAAGGGCTTGGTACTACCGTTTGGACAAATATCTTCATCAACAAGGTTTTTCAAAAGGATCAGCAGATAGCAATCTTTATATAAAAGTTGAAAATGACAAATTGCTAATACCTGTTGTGTATGTAGATGACATTATTTTTGGGAGCAATGAAGAAGCTATGAGTCAAAGCTTTGCCTTGGTCATGCAGAAAGAATTTGAAATGTCCTTGCTAGGAGAACTGACATATTTCCTTAGTTTGCAAATCCAACAAAAAGAAGGAGGAATCTTTTTATCTCAAACAAAGTATCTCAAACATATTTTGAAGAAATATGGTATGGAAGATGCAAAACCAGTATGTACACCCATGGTCACAGGATGTAGCCTCAGTGCAAATGATGAATCTGCAGCAGTACATCAACCAACATACAGATCCATGATTAGAAGTTTACTTTATTTGACAGGTACCCGACCGGACATCATGCATGCAGTTGGAATAGTTGGAAGATTTCAGGCAAATCCGAAGGAGACTCATCTTCAGGCAGTGAAGAGAATTTTCAAATATCTTCAAGGGACTCAAAATTATGGCTTATGGTATCCTAGAGATACAGATCTTACACTTCATGCTTATACAGATGCAGATTGGGCCGGAAGCGTGGATGACAGGAAAAGCACAAGTGGTGGTGCGTTCTTTATGGGTTCCAGACTGGTATCTTGGTTCAGCAAGAAACAGAGTTCAATTGCCTTGTCTACAGCTGAAGCGGAATATGTTACTGCTGCATCTTGTTGCACACAACTCCTTTGGATGATGCATACTTTGCAGGATTTTCAAATCACTTGTACACCACCAATCCCCATCTTATGTGATAACACAAGTGCAATCAGCATCTCAAATAATCCTGTTATGCATTCAAAAACCAAGCACATACCAATCAAGTACCATTTTCTTCGGGAACAAGTACTTGAACAGAAGGTCAAGTTGGAGTATGTTCCTTCTAAGGAACAAGTTGTTGATATTCTCACCAAACCATTGCCCAGGGACACTTTTGAATACCTCAGGCAAAAGCTGGGGGTTGTTGATGCATCATCTTATTGTTGAACCTTTTCTGATTGATAGTACAGGTTCAGGGGGAGCATATAATGCATTGTTGGCATTATGGAGGATGGTTAGAAGGAGATCTTGGAAAAAGCTGCAATATGTCTCTATCTCTTTCATGGCGGATTATGGTTCTTTGTTGCAGATCTGATTCATATTCAGGGGGAGCATGTTCTTAGGAGGAGCATACCCCTTTGCCCTTGATGTCAAAGGGGGAGAATGAAGCTGAAGATTGTGAGGTTGCCATCAAGTCCAAAGGGGGAGATTGCTGGCATTATGTTTCTGGTATGGCTTTATGTTACAGATGTTGTACTTGATGGCAACTCCCATGGCAAGGCTCTCAATATGTTGAAAATTAAGAAGTACACAGGAAATCAGTTCAGAAGGTGCGTACCCGCAGGTACACCATGCAGGGACCGCGTCTAGATACGCAGGCCAGCCGTTCAGGAGGTGCGTACCCCCAGTGCACATATTTCAAGGCAGAGAAAAGCACACGTGGGGTTTCTTATGATTTACTCTTGGTATTTAGCCGACGGTATTTGTGTTATTACGGTTTTGTCTCGTGGTAATGTTCCATGATTTTAGGAGGAGCTTGCCTATATAAAGCAAAGGAGATCACTTGGCTAAGCATCTTTTGCAATTGAATATCTTTAGATCTGAAATATTAGGTTATGGTCTTAAAAGCTTGATCTATATGAAAGGGAAGTTGAAGGCGAATCTGTGAAGGGTGATCTCTCGAGCGCATGATCAGATCTGAGCAACTGTGCCACTCTGGTGGACTGCCTATTCGGCCCTAATCAGAAGTACGCAGGTGTTTAACAGGAGATCTACGTGGGTACGCAGAGCAGAAACAAGAGACCTACGTGGGTACGTAGAGCAGAAGAAGGAGAGCTGCGTGGGTACACAGAGCAGAAGAAGCAGAGCTGTGTGGGTACGCAGAGCAGAAGAAGCAGAGCTGTGTGGGTACGCAGAGCAGAAGAAGCAGAGCTGCGTGGGTACGCAGAGCGACTAAGGTTCAGGTGCGTACGCATAGTAAAAGTACGCGGCGCGATAGTATTTCGGGGTGCGTACCTGCAGTAATAGTACGCGGCGCGATAATGTCTCTGGGTGCGTACCTGCAGTAATAGTACGCAGTGTGGTAGAAGGATCTCTGCGGGTATACGCAGGAAAGCAGAACGTGAACTGCGTAGCGACGCAGGCCACAGAAGGGAAAACTGCGTATCTGTCTTAAGATGTTCTGTTGATTGAATTTTTATGTTGATGAGGTGTTCTGGGTTAATTCTGTTATTGCTGATCTGATAACTGCAGTGGACTGTAACTTTTATGTACTTGATGATCATTTGATGCTTTATGAAAAGAAGTAGGGGGTTGTAGCTCCATTTCAGGAGAGACTGGAAAATGAGAGAGAGAGAGAGTTGTAGCTCTCTGCAGGTTGCAGCCTGCGTACTGGTAAAGGACTGCACCAGTACAAATCCATTGTAAAAGAAGTTTCTAATTTGAAAGAAGATAGAGACATATTGCAGCAGGTGGTTTTCACCCAAATTCGGTTTCCACCTTACATCTTGTGTTCTTTGGTGTGACTATCTGTTTTTCTTTGTTCATGCTCATTATTTTATGGTACTGACATGCAAAAATAATTCAAAGAACAAATAAGGAAGATTTATTAAAAGAATTAGATAATACTGATTCACCCCCCCTCTTAGTATTATTTTCAACATAGTTGCTGCTCCTGGTGTTGCAGCAACTGCGTAGTTGTTGTTTCTGGTGTTTTAGCAACTATAATTATAATTCCTGCAGTCTTTAAACAACCCAACAATTATTTGGCAACTTAATTGAGTTTTCCACAGATAAATATAAAGAGATTCATGAATATGCAATGAACAGCTAAACATATAGATATGCGGAGAGTTACTTCGTACCTTGGGGTGATTAAGTCATTATACAATCAAAAGCTTTCAACCTATGACTGAAAAAGGATAATATTATGGCAAAAATATAAGGTCAAAATTGGTCAATTCTGAGTCCCAACACACAACATCACTTCCATGTGGCAAGCAGATTTGAATAAATAAACATATTAAAATGCCCATTCTACCTACCACGTGTCACTACCATGGAGGATCCATGTGAGAACACTTTATATGTTTCCTATCTACATGGAATCCATGAAAAGTTCCCAAGCCCTCATGGCCTCTACCACCTCATCCTAGGTCATGGGTCCCATTGAACCCAATATCCATGTGTAAATTAGGTTTTATCCCTCATATTTGTCTCTTTAAAAAAATTGGTGCAACCATGATTACCACTTAGCAAATGATTTGGATTCTAGGATGCGCTTTGACCACCTGCAAGCATCTAACGAGGCAATGCTTCTTCTGCACCTAATTCCCAAACTTTCTTCTACCATCTTAGATATCCAACCTTGAGCCACTTATCAAGACCGCTTCAAGAATCACCCCAATTGGGATCCACCATGAATTGCATCAACTTAACCTTTGTGCAGATGTATCTTGGATCATCTAAAATTTGGTTCCACCATGAGATTGTACCATGACCATTATCTTTGATTTATAAACTTCCAAACATGTCCATATCACCGAAATTAACCTAGACACTCCCGGATACAAGCCAAATTTCTTCTTTATTCAAACTTAGATAATGTTAAGTTTTTCCCAAGCGATTCACGGTACTGGCCAAGATTCTCTTATCTTTTTCCATAACATCCATTTTCGAAGGGATGCATCATTTTATCAAGAACAACCAATTCCAAGTTCTAAGCATAGACATAATATATTTACAGAGATGTGAATCTACATATTAGTAGGAATTATGACAATCCAATCCATGGCTAATAATACTCTATAATAAAACCAAATCCTTCTATCGAAAGGATTTGAACCATCACTATAAGACCACTTGATATATGATGAATTATTTAATTATTAGTCCATAAAAAAATAACTAATAATCGATCACGTGCAAAAAAAATCAATGTTAATTCCTAACATGAAATATAAAACATTTTAATAGTAGAAATACATGATTTCCTAAACAACAAAGATTCCTTTTCACTCATAGCATCCAACCATGGAATTTCACACATCATGGTAACTTCACGATGTTCATAGGACAATCATACATAATCATGTAATAGATCTATATAAAATTAGGAAACATATTAGTAACTATAGGGGTTTCTAAGTCCCTCACATCATGAGAATATTCAGAAAAACCATCTCATTACAAAGACATAGTAATACCTATTCCTTCTGTTATCAACTAGGTTGGTGGGCGTTGGTCTGTGTCAACCCTTAAAACCAACATAACTATTTCAAGCGAGCTTTTGATTGGAAGTTAGCCCTTCCAATCTAAGAGGGCTCTCTCAATATATATATATATAGTAAATACAGATGACCAACTCTGGTTTTCTATGTGATTTTCCAAGTGAAAGAGTGCGAGGACAACCACCATTGGGCATGGAGTCAACTATAGAAAAACAACAACAAAAAGCATTGTTTTATGGAAGTTGAGGCATATTTGGTTTATGAATGTGGAAATGGACATTCACAGTAATCACATCAAATTGAAGGAAGTTGGAGTAATGCAACATTGAATTCCAAGTAATCAAATAATCTCTGAAATCTGATAACAAAGGAGCATGATAGGATAGGACTCAAACTGGAATGAATCTTAGGTTAAAACAAAGTATGTTGAAACTCTATTTCCTATTAATTGAAAAAAATACAACAATGGTATTCTCACTACATCGATCCCCCCTATGCAGAGTCGAAAATGTACATATTTATAGAGAAGAGATCCCTTTACATAATTTTACACTTGGGCCAAATTAGATTCCTCGTTTTAGACACTAGTTCCATCCTAAGTAATAAAACTTTGAGACTTCATAGGTCTTTATGTTACAATAGAGTTTGAATAAAAATCAGATTCATATGAACTGTTACAATAATTTAAAGCATGGCACTCTATTTGTGGAAACTCGAACATTTGGCCTTTGAATACTTTCTATTGTTTGTTGTTGACACGTGCTGAAAATGACTCGCTATCTCTATTTCTTGTTGTCTTTGTGTCTTACTGTCTTTTTTTTCATTGCCTTCTGTGTCTTACTACCTCTATGTTCTCATTCTTTGTTTAATGGCCATGCTGCTCAAGAAACATTGAGAAACGCCTTCAGGACATGACGGTTTATAGAATGCATCGCATAAAAAATTTCATCCGGGGAGGGTTCTCGCACATTGCAATCACAAGTCGGAAGGATTTCGGGGAGAAGGAACTTTGAATTTGCGATCGTCAATTGCGATATGGCAATTGGTGGGAGAAGGACTATCCCAGTCAATAGCAAAACATAAATCATAATCGGTGAGGAGGGATATCACAATCTTTGGGTGAAACAATATCACAATTAGGAGGGGATGTGGTGATATGTGATATCGACGGAGGGTTTCGTCATATTGAATATTGGTGGGAGAACTATGATATCACAATTGGTAGAGGATGTAATACCGTAACCGGCCAGCGGACGATGTGATACTGTAATACCGTAGAGGACTTCAATATTATAATCAGCGGGAAGGGATATTGTGATATACAATATCACAATTGTAATCGGGAAGGGGGCCAGGGGGAGATATATGCAAAGGAAAAAGGGAAGGGCCGATAGTGATATGATTTGTGGGTCCAGCCTTATAAAAGGACTGCGACATATTATAAAGTATTTCAAAGGGGAATGGGTCACGGCTAGAGTTTGGAAATGGATAAATGCGGCTTAGAGTAGGAAATGGGTCGAGTGAGAGAAATGGGTTACAGCTAGAGTTGGGAATGAGTTATCAGATGAAATGGGATGAGAATATGGGAATATGGGAATTTCTCCGAAATAAATAGAATAGACCTGTCCTTCCTTCTTAATCTTCAAATGTAAAACACAACAACCTCTTTCAGAAAAAGCAACAGATAGATGTAAATATCAGTGGTGGAAAACCTTAACTAATAAAACTAAAATTTATTTTTAGTGGTTATCATGGATAACATTAGCACCAATGGGGATGTTGCACCTCTCTGATGCAGCAAAGAACCAGCAGCCCAGTTCCCTAACCATTGGGTTGATCCCATCTAAAGACTACATTCAAGCCCACTTCACCAAACTCAAAATAAAATTGCAAACTGTAACCTAAAGCTAAAGGAAATTCCTATTCAACAATCTTATTTGTGTCCTATTCTAACATCTGAAAATCTAGCTATTTAATTCAAGAAATATAAAATATCTAGTATAACTAGTCAAGGAGCTGATCCAACACCTCGGCTTCTTGATTGTGCTTGAACAAAATCAATAGTGGATCATAAATGGGCAACTCAGAATAAAAGCCGAATCCATTACCTGAGCTTCTAAATGGAAGAGACTTCACCTTCACTGATGACTAGAATAGACTTGTGGTAGAACTCATGTTGAAAATCTTCCTGCTACTGATCTGTAAGCCGTGGAGTCACCATGGAACTTTGATCTTCAGTATCTTTTAAGAATGGAGTTTCCATGGTAATATCACAACCTTCAAAACTTCTAGTTTTCTGTTACCCTCAAGAATCAGAAAGAAAAGATTCCAAGAGAATCCTAGAAAAGGAGATTTTCGGCTCCCGACAGATGCACCAAAATCTTATCAACCGGGTTGGTGGGGTTGCAATGTGTCAAGACTTCAACCCAACATAAATATTTCAAACGATCATTTGATTGGAAGTTAGCTATTCTAATATGAGATGACCCTATCAATATTTTTTTTAATACAAATGACTAACTCTAGTTTTCTATGTGATTTTCCAGGTGCAAAAGTGTGAGGACAACCACCATTGGGCATGGAGTCAATTAAAGAAAAAAAACAACAAACAACATTATTTTATGGAAGATGAGGCATCTTTGGTTTACTAATGTGGAAATGAACATTCACAGTTGTTGGAGAGGTAAATCCCCTCTACGGATAGAGGCGATCCCTACTAGCCCAGCAAGGGTCTAGCAACAATCAAACAACGCTGCTATGCATGTTCCTAATTACAATTTAACAAGAGGTAAAGAGCACCTACTTGGATTCCAGCGCTGTTGTTTGACGAAGAGATGCTGCCTTCGCTCCTCTGCTTTGGCTGGTCACGATCCTCCGCAATCTCCGCGAATAGATACCTGCACACACGAGAGGAAACAAACACAAGCGTGAAATCTAATAAAAGTAACTATACATCAGTCAGAAAAGATGTAATTCACATTTAACCATTGCATAGACAAATGAGAATGGAACAATAATAGCAGTCATATATTATTCATCAAATAGAGAAGAGTACAACCAAATGTTCTGACGTCGGTAACCTTCTCAGGAGGGGCCAGTCAGCAAGTGTCCCAAGCATTCACCTTTGGAAATGATTCTCCCAAGACAAGCAACTCTCTCTCTCACACAAGCAACACAAAACTACCTTCCCTAAGCAATCAATCACTTCCACACCTAGCACACCAAATACCTATAGTAGCAGCAATCTGAGCACTATAAGCTCTATACAATCCAAGCTATTCCAAACTATCAAAAACTAGCTGCTCATGGTAATGGTGGAAGTTTATATAGGAGAAGGAGCCTCCTAAAAGGGTGGAAGGATGAGCTTATCTTCAAGAGAAGTGGTTGCAAAGGGTCGAACAGACATGCCATAGAAGGGAGTCGACACTCACAAAGCCAACAACCAAGCCTGGAGTTATCTGGAAGGCTGGCTGTTGGAACAAATTCGCCTAAACAGGATCAGCGCGGATTATAAGGTAACTGGCACGCTGACGTCGCGCCTCAATAACTAGGAAAGTCATATCAGTGCGACCCAATACGAAGGAGAGGTGCGCTGGCTCATGAAATGCAACCAACGCGGAAAAGTGATGTGCTTCCGCGCTGGCAGCGCACTGAATACACTACGAGCCGCCAGTCATCGCGGATATTTTAGAAACAGACGCGCTGATGAGGAAAACTTTGGAAAAATGGGTTTTGGGACAGTTCAGAAGGCATGAACTTGATTATTGTGAATTCTTGACACAGTAGGGTGACTGACAGGGAGACAGTGACAAATTACTATGTAACAACAGTAATCACATCATATTGAAGGAAGTTGGAGCAATGAAACATTGAATTCGAAGTAATCAAATAAGCTCTGAAAACTAGTAACAACGAATCATGATAGGATATGACTGAAACTGGAACGAACCTTAGGTTAAAACAAAGTATGTTGTAGTTGTATTTTCTATTAATTGAAAAAATACAAGAGTGGTCTTCTCACTACATCGACCCCCCTTATGGAGAGTCAAAAATATACATATTTATAGAGAAGAGGTCCCATTACATAATTTTCCACTTGGGCTAAATTTGATTCCTTATTCTAGAGACCTATTCCTACCTGATTAATAAAACTGTGAGATGCATAGGGATTTTTGTTACAATAGTGTTTGAATAAAAATGGGAGCTGTATGAACTGTTACAATAATTTAAAGCGCGACACTGTATTTATGGAAACTCAATCATTTGGCCTTTGAATATGTTCTACTATTTTTTGTTGAAACATGCTGAAAGTGCCTCACTATCTCTATGTCTTGCTGTCTCCCTGTCTTTTTGTCTCTTTCTTTCATTTCCTTTTGTGCTTTACTACCTTTGTGTTCTTGCCCTCTATTTAATGACCATGTTGCTAAAGAAATTCTGAGAAACACCTTCCAGAGGTGATGGCTTATAGAACACATCACAAAAAAAATCGCATCTGGAAAGGGTTCTCACACATTGCAATCGCAAGTTGGAAGGATTTTGGGGAGCAGGAAGTTTGACTATGCGATCGCCGATTGTGATATCGCAATCGACAGGAGAAGGACTATTGCAGTTGGCAGAGGAATAGAAATCACAATCGGTGAGGAGGAGGAATATCGTAATTGGCAGGAAGAACAATATCGCAATCGGTGGGGGATGTGGCGATATGTGATATCGCTAACGGGTTTTTCGACATGTGATATCACAATAGGCAGGAGGGAGATGAATTTTATTGCGACAGGCAGGAATGTTTTGCAGTATGCGATATCAATGGAGAACTGCGATATTGTAATCGGTGGAGGATGTAATATGGCAATCGACCAGCGAAGGAGGACTTGGATATGATAATTGGAGGGAAGGGATATTTTGATATACAATATTGCAATCACAATCAGGATGGGGGGAGGTCGAAGATATATGCAAAGTAAAAAGTGAAGGGCCGATAGTGATATGATTTGCAGGTCGATCCTTATAAAAGGATTATGACATATTACAAAGAATTTCAAAGGGTAATGGGTATCGGATAGAGTTTGTAAATGGATAAATGCGGCTTAGAGTGAGAGAAACGCGTCATGGCTATAGTTTGGAAATGGATAAATGCGGCTTAGAGTGAGAGAAACGCATCATGGCTACAGTTTGGAAATGGATAAATGCAGCTTAGAGTGAGAGAAATGGGTAAGAGCTACAGTTGGAAATGAGTTTGCGGATGAAAGGGGATGAGAATATGGAAATACGGGAATTTATTTGAAACAAATAGAATAGACCTATCCTTCCTTCTTAATCTTCAAATGTAAAACATAACAACCTCTTTCAGAAAGAGAAACAAATAGATGTAAAGATTAGTGGTGGAAAACCTTAACTAATAAAACTAAAATTTACTTTTAGTGGTTATCATGGATAACATCTTCATTAATAGTGCATAAGAGGTTAGATGAAGCATATTAAACAATTATGCCTTTTCATGCAAGTAACTCTATAAATCATGAGAATATTACCAAACAAAGATAATTAACTTAAACCATCACCATGCAGGCATCTGAAGAAACACATACACTGTGGTCATACATAGATATCAAAAACTTCCTAAGGTAGAGTTATTCCATCTACTCAATACATAAATTGCACCTAATTAGGTAGCCGGCCATTATGGTTATGGTAGTGAGCTACCCAAACTTATAAGCATATAAAAATGAAATAAACTCATGAAATCAATGATCATTCCTTAGTTATATCAAATAACCAATTAGGATCATATCTAAAAACCAGTAAAAGAATAGAAAGAGTGAATCCACCTACTGGAAGTGAATCATGCATCCTTATATAAATGACACATGATTGATTATTGATCATAACTCCAATAAGGCATATTATAACCTAGCATGCATAATTCAAGAATTCATATTTGAATGACTTGAAAGGACTATCTATTGAAGGAGGGAGTTCCACTCTCTTTCCAGCCTTAGGCTAACTTCATTACAACAATTCTTGAAACTAACCACCCCCAGTTGGATTGAGGGTCTAAGGAATGTAGAAAATCCTCAAAAAATTGCAATTTCTAATCAAATCAATCCGATAACAAAATACATGAGATTTATTCTACTCAAAATTATGTAGAATGGAAACAAAGGATATAAATAAAATCAAAATACGTTAATCACACATTGAAAACAATATTTCCCTGGGGAACCCAACTGGGAAAAACTACTCTTTCTTGTATTATCAGCTCAGAAATCTTCTCTATTACAAATAATTTTATTCAAGCTTGAAGCCTTTGAAATATTGATCAACTCCTTCTAAAGAACTTCGAAACACGTAGCCAAATAAACCTACAAGGATGCTCCTATTGGCTTGAAACATTGACCCGTAAAAAATAGGAAAACATCTTATTTCCTTGCATAATTCCCAAGTGAAATAGGCTTTCTCAATTCTCAAGCATGTACACAAAACGTGTTATACAATAATGATTTCAATTCTGCCTCCATCCAATTTCAATAGAAATTGATTTCAATGACAAACTAGAGCTAATTTTAGCAACTAGAACTACTTAAATGGGAATCAATATTTTCACATCAATATGTTTTTCATTTCAATAATCAGATTTATATGCGCAACTTTAGTGATTGGAACTCATGTGTGCACGCAATTATTCATAAGGAAACCAGTGTATATCTAGTGAACTTATAATTTAGTTAATTCATCATCTGTTGATCTTTAATCTGTGCATGAGTACTTTATCAAACATTAAACAGTAACCATGTGCAGTTATTAACAGAATGAACCATCACACACATGAACACAAAGATTTAAGATGGAAACCCAATTTGGGTGAAAACCACCTGCTGTTCTCATCTCTGTATTCTTTTAATAACAAGAAAATATGTTTACAACATTGTACTAGTGCAGACTCATACCAGTACAGAGGCTTCTACTTGTAGAAGGTTACAACCTTCTCTTGTTCTCTAACTTCTACTGGAATGGAGCTACAACACCATAGCTCTTGCACTAGCCGATATGTTTACTAATACGTAGGCATGGACCTATAGAAGGCTATGACCTTCTTTCTTCCTCTAGGGACCACGTTTCATAAATTTTTAGACTGGATGCTCCTGGTACACAACAATACACATGGAGGCCTCGTTTCATACAATTTTCATACTGGACCTTTCAACAACATTGAAGCTTAGAATCAATCATCATTGCAATACAACCATCAACTACATCTACATCAACCAATCACTAAAACTCAATCATCACTCTCTGAATCAACCAAACTCAATCAATCACTGACAACATTTGAACCTATGACACAACTGAATCAACCATTCATTCATACTTAATCAGCGCCAACAAATCCACTCAAATAGATAGATCACTGTAACTAGTACACAGATCTGAACCCAGAATACTGCATCATCATTCAGAACCAGCTGTAACCTGAAAAACATGCATCAGAGTGTATATGCAGCTTGGAAGAGCTGAACTAGCGTGTATATGCAACTTCATCAAAGCGAACCAACGTATAGATCTGAAAATACTTACTTATAACTTTATTCCACTTCTCGACTTTAGACATACCCAAATCATCAAATATAAATCGTAAAACATGTGTTAGCAATCAAATCTAGACCATCATATTACATAATGATTAGTCATTATGATCCTGATCCATCATTAGATCTCATCCATCATCACTGAAGCAAATCACAATCAATCAATCTGAACAATATCACCAGAATGCAGTCATGAGAACATATAGCAAAACCCAAAACTCTGCATCAACAACCAAAACCAACTGTAACTTCAAACATCATAGTTCATAAGGTATACGGTACTTCAATGTGTCGAACCAGCGTGTATACGCGCTTTTACCAAAGCGAAACAACATACATATCTGCAAATACTAACTTAAAACATCACAGACATTCCAGACTTCAGTCATACCTAGATCATATCATTCACAAAACAAAACATGTGTTAGTATTCAGATCTAGATTGTCCATGACCAAACCACATAATGATAATACATTTAAGGCTTTATGATCCCGATCCATCAACCATCATCAATGACATGGGTGCATCCTTAGATCAGATCAAGCAATGCATCAAAAGCTCATAACCTGCATATATGATCTAACACTTCTGAAGATATTCAATACTTGCACACTTGGCCTAATGATTTTCTCCTCCTTATATAGTTTTAGGCTTTTCTCAATACCTTGGACCAATACCTTGGTCCAAATACCTAGGGTCAATAACTCGGACCAGGTACCTTGGATCAAAACCTTGGACTTAATACGTCGGTCCAAATCTTTGGTTTTCCAACATGTACGTGCTTTTCCTTTTGTGAAACTACGTGTATACGTTATATGCTTCTTTGGTTCTGTTAACCCACATGTATACGCTCCTTGGACAAAGTGAACCAGCATATACCTCTCTTTCTTCATTCTTTGGAGTCTGATATCTAATCCTTTGTTGTTAACCTACTACACTTTGAACTGTCATCTGAGAGATTTTCCATTGTACATTACTTCTGAACTGATTCCTTTGAACTGCCTTGCATTTTTTCACATCTATAAACACAACTACCATGGATTCTGTCACATCTGATATCTCTTATGTAGATTCATCTAGTTACCATATACAAGTGAGTTGTTCTACTACAAGTGGGTTGGCATCAAGTACAACACATTCATCATAATGCCAACAATCTCCCCCTTTGTACATGCTGAGATGCACTATATCATCCATTCTCCCTCTGAGCACATGCAGAGTCTACAACTATTTTCCAAAAGAATAACATGACTCTATAACTCAACTAAGTGACTTTGACCTTCCTATCACCAATAACTCATATATCAATCTCTCAACCAAGTGGGGATATATCGAATTTGACTCATCCTCACAACCAAGTGGGGATATACCAATTTATACATGATTGAAATATAGCAATGATTACATCATCCATCCTATGCATAGTGAGGATACAAATTACATCATATGACCAAAAAGAACTCATCAAAAGACAAAGACAAATTATTACATCATGGTTATTTATATGACCTCTACATCGAATGATATAAATGATATTTATAACAGAAACCAAATATCTAAACAAGACCATGATAGTAATCAAAAACTATCATACACCATGTATGATCTGCACCATAAGCATATATCAACAACATCCGGACCTGTAACCTATATATGTCCATCATCAGTTCTGAAGATATGATAAAGTAAATATCATCAACCTATGTCTAACTATGTCGTATGTAGATATTAATTCATCCTCTTGATCTCATCAGGATCAACTTACTTCGTTTCCTTAGTAGAAAGAGCCTTATCATAACCTTCCATGAATCAACTAAGCATATGTCATATCTCCAAAAAGTAACACAAAATAATTCACATCATATCATATGTGGAAATGCCATAGTCATCACATCATCATCAAGAACTGCATGATCTTTCACAAGAACCATTAATATATCAACCATGTATCATCACTGGGGAACATCCCACATCTGATAAGCATCAACCATGATAATCAACATATGTGAGTATCAACCTATCATCATAAGGTAATAACTCATCATAATTATGTGTCTAAGTAATCCATGTCTTCGAATATCCATGTCTTCAAATTGCTATGTCTTCATGTGACCTGCAATAACACCGTTCTCTTTCCCAACCAACAATATTTATCAATATGCAACTTAAGCAATCATCCATGTATTCATCATACTGTATATCCATCAAAGAGATAGCAATATGTATCTAGAGAACCATGAGCTCATGGTCATTTGTCAAGATTTCTTGATATCATCAACATCAACAATCCTTAACCATGTGAGAGCCAAGAACTATAGGAATCCTGAATCATAACTACACTATATGCATCTTTGAAGGCAGGATGACATCAACATAAAACAAATGAGTGGCTTATCATCAAATAATGAAGTTTTGTACTCAAGGTTTGTACTTCTCCTCGTCCTTATGAGGATCACCATGTACGCAACATATATGTACTGTATGTGTCATCAAAATTCATCCACAATCATCCATAAATCTAATCTGAGCAATACAAGTATCATCTGAGATTTCATCATGGGCGACTTATAACCATAACATAGCAATATGTATCGTTTCAACACTTTAGCCACATAAGCATCATCATAATTGATTAGGTACCAAAGATGTCTAAACATAATGCCAACAATTCTTTATTAGAAGCATAGCATGTCCTCCCCCTGAACCTGTTCCACCTGTTCACTGTCAAATCTGATCATTGCATTTATCAATAAGAAGTATCAAGGCATCATCATCAATCAAATATACATCAAGTTATGAATAAATTGTGAGGATCAAAAGCACTTCTAAATAACATCCACAAACTGTAGTCATCTATCATAATGGTAGAAAAGATAACTAATAATTGTCTGAATCATATCAAATCAGTTTTTCTAAGTCTGTCCCACTGCATTTTTCCTCCAACCACATATACGCGACTGTGCAGCTTCTAACTCGTGTATATACGTGACTTGTCTTCACGAAACTTGCGTATGTGATTTATAACATTTAGGTTTCACACTTTTAGCTCCCCCTGAGTTTGTTATGTCTGTACACTATTCCATGCCACATTTTTCTGACTATACTTCCTTCTTCTTCCATATCTTCGAGTGTGATGATGTTTTCTCCTTTTGGTATGGTGCCCTAAATTTTGTCCTGCATTTGTTTGCTATATGTCCAAAATTTTCACATGCTTAACATCTTACACGTTTCATATTCCTTCTATAGCATTCAATGGCTTTGTGACCAAACATATTGCAAGAAAAACAATATCCCTTAAAGTACCTATAAGTTGATGATCTTCTAGTGTGATAGTCTTGAACCATTCTACTTCTGCATCTCACTGCAACATGTCCAAAATTATGACATATAAAACATTCATCATTATTCATTTGAGAAAATAACTGACTATCACTTCCACAATTAGGAGTAAAAGATTTTATTTGAAGAATTTCTTTACTTGGTTGTTGATGGGGTTGATCTCTCATCTCCTGGTTGAGCATTTCAGATTTTTCATTCGAGTTCCTTACCTCACTTTGTGAGCTAGATTCACCTTCAATAGATTCATGAAAACCAAGACTAGTTTTGATGGCAAGAGACCTATGACTACTAAGAATATCATCCAAAATCTTAGTACTATCTTGAAATCGTAAAAGCTTATCCTTTTCTTCTAATTTAGCTTTTAGGATATCTACCTTAACCTGATATTGCTCTTCCTTTCCAAGATACTATTTCTTCATGATTTCTTTAACTTTTCTTCCTTCTTCCACTTGTTGCCTTAATTCGAGAACTTCATTTTCTTGTTCTTCAAGATCTTGGAGTAGTTCTTCATTTTGCTTACTTGATTTTCCAAGATCTTCTTTTAGAGAGATGATCTTAGCTTCAAGACTTTCATAGTAACTGGATCTATCTTTAAGTTTATTGACTGTTGTGCTCCTTTTATTTACTTCATTTCTTAATGATGTCACTTCATCCTACAACTTTTGACATTGATATTCCTTTTCCTTGTATTGCTTCCTTACTTTGTTTCCTTCCTCCAGTTGAGCTTTTAGTATGGTAGCTTCTTCTTTGAAGGCACACTCCCTTTTGTCCAATAGATCTTGTTGATCTCTAATTTTTTTTGTGAGCTTTTTAAATTCTGCCTCTATTTGATATCTTTCTCTTTCACCCATAAGAGTAAATTCAGTTGTTTCACTATCACTTTCATCATCTTCAAATGAACAGAGAAATGGATCACCAAAGGACAACAAAATCATACCTGATAGTTCTTTTGCTTGTTCATATTCATTCTGAGGTGATTCTGAATTTGAAGAGTTTCTTCCACATAATCCCCAATCGACACTCCCACTGTCATAGTTCCTTTGAGATGCCTTCTTCTTTTGAGGTGTTTTCTTCTTTCCCATTGTTTCTACAGATCTCCTTCAAGCGATCAAGCTTCTACCAAAGGACCTGCTCTGATACGAATTGTTGGAAATAATACTGAGAGGGGGGGTGAATCAATATTTGCAAATCAATATGTTTTTCATTTCCATAATCAGATTTATATATGCAATTTCAGTGAAGGGAACTCACATGTGCACGCAACTATTCTTAAGGCAACCAACGTATATCTATTGAACTTATGATTCAGTTAATTCATCATATGTTAATCTTTAATCTTTGCATCAGTACTTTATTAAACATTAAACAGTAACCATGTGTAGTTAATAACAGAATGAACTATCACACATAAGCAACACACATGAACACCAAGATTTAAGGTGGAAACCCAATGTGGGTGAAAACCACCTGTTGTTGTTGTCTCTGTCTTCTTCTAATAATAAGAAAATATGTTTACAACATTGTACTAGTGGAGTCTCATACCAATATTTAGGCTTCTACATGCAGAAGGTTACAACCTTCTCTCGTTCTCCAAATTTAACTTGAAGGGAGCTACAACCCCCTAGCTCTTGTACTAGTTGATATGTTTACTAGTACGTAAGCACCAACCTATAGAAGGCTATGACCTTCTTTCTTCCTCCAGGGACCACGTTTCATAAATTTTCAGACTAGATGCTCTTGGTACACAACAATACACATGGAGGCCTCATTTCATCCAATTTTTATACTGGAACTTTCAACAACATTGAAGCTTAGAATCAATCATCATTGCAATACAACCATCAACTACATCTACATCAACCAATCACTAAAACTCAGTCATCACTCTCTGAATCAACCAAACTCAATCAATCACTGACAACCTTTGAACCTATGACACAACTGAATCAACCATTCATTCATACTTAAACAACGCCAATAAATCCACTGGAATAGATAGATCACTGTAACTAGTACACAAATCTGAACCTAGAATACTACATCATCATTCATTACCAGCTATAACCTCAAAAGCATGCATCAGAGTGTATATGCAACTTGGAAGAGCCGAACTAGAGTGTATACGCAACTTCATCAAAGCGAACCAATGTATAGAACTGCAAATACTTACTTATAACTTTGTTGCACTTCCTGACTTCAGACATACCCAAATCATCAAATATAAAGAATAAAACATGTGTTAGCAATCAGATCTAGCCCATCAGATCACATAATGATTAGTCATTATGATCCTGATCCATCATTAGATCTCATCCATCATCACTGAAGCAAATCACAATCAATCAATCTGAACACTATCACCAGAATGCAGTCACTAGAACATAAAGCAAAACCCAAAACTCTGCATCAACAACTAGAACCAACTGTAACTTCAAACATCATAGTTCATAAGGTATACGCTACTTCGATGTGTCGAACCAGCATGTATACGCGCTTTTACCAAAGAAAAACAGTGTACATATCTGCAAATACTAACTTAAAACTTCACATACATTCCAGACTTCAGTCATACCTAGATCATATCATTTACAGAATAAAACATGCGTCATTATTCAGATCTAGACTGTCCATGACCAAACCACATAAGGGTAATACATTTAAGGCTTTATGATCCTGATCCGTCAACCATCATCAACCACATGGTTGCATCCTTAGATCAGATCAAGCAATGCATCAGAATCTCATAACCTGCATATATGATCTAACACTTCTGAAGATATTCAATACTTCCACACTTGGCCTAATGATCTTCTCCTCATATAGCTTTAGGCTTTTCTCAATACCTTGGATCAAAACCACTTAGGACCAATACCTTGGTCCAAATACCTAGGGTCAATACCTTGGACCAATTACCTCGGACCAAGTACCTTGGATCAATACCTTGGACTTAATACCTTGGACCAAAACTCTGGTTTTCCAACATGTACACACTTTTCTTTTAGTGAAACTACGCGTATACATTATACGCTTCTTTCGTTCTATTAACCCGCATGTATATGCTTCTTGGACAAAGTGAACCAGTGTATAACTCTCCTTCTTCATTCTTTGGAGTTTGATTTGTAATCCTTTTATGTTAATCTGCTGCACTGTGAATTTTCATCTGACAGAGGTTTCATTGTACATTACTTCTGAACTGATTCCTTTGAACTGCCCTACATTTTGTCAGATCTGTAAACACAACTTCCATGCATTCTGTCACTTCTGATATCTCTTATGTGGATTCATCTAATTACCATATACAAGTGATTTGTTCAACTACAAGTGGGTTGCCATCAAGTACACCACATGCATCATAATGTCAATACTATTACAGTCAACAGAGGAATAGAAATCACAATCAGTGAGGAGGAGGAATATCGCAATTGGTGGGCATAACAATATCACAATTGGTGGGGGATGTGGTGATATGTGATATCGGTAGCAGGTTTTTTGATATGTGATATCCCAATCGGCGGGAGGGAGATGAACTTTATTGTGACAGATGGGAATGTTTTGTAGTATGTGATATCGGTGGAGAACTATGATATCATAATCAGTGGAGGATGTAATATGGCAATTAGCCAGCAGAGGAGGACATGGATATGATAATCGGTGGGGAGGGATATTGTGATATGCAATTTTGCAATCACAATCTGGAAGGGGGGTGGATGAAGATATATGCAAAGTAAAAAGGGAAGGGCCGATAGTGATATGATTTGCATGTCCAGCCTTATAAAAGGATTGCGAAAAATTATAAATAATTTTGAAGGGGAATGGGTGACAACTAGAGTTTGTAAATGGATAAATGCAACTTAGAGTGAGAGAAGTGGGTCACCACTAGAGTTTGGAAATGGATAAATGTGGGTTAGAGTGAGAGAAATGGGTTACAGCTAGAGTTGGAAATCAGTTTGCGGATGAAATGGGATGAGACTATGGGAATATGGGAATTTCTCCGAAAAAAATAGAATAGACGTATCCTTCATTATTAATCTTCAAATGTAAAACACAATAACCTCTTTCAGAAAAGGTAAGAGATAGATGTAAAGATCAATGGTGGAAAACCTTAACTAATAAAACTAAAATTTACTTTTAGTGGTTATCATTGATAACACCTTCATTAATAGTGCATAAGAGGTTAGGTGAAGCATATTAAACAATTATGCATTTTCATGCAAGTAACTCTATAAATCATGAGAATATTACCAAACAAAGATAATTAACTTAAACCATCACCATGTAGGAATCTGAAGAAACACATACATTGTGTTCATACATAGATTTCAACAACTTCCTAAGATAGAGTTATTCCATGTACTCAACACATAAATTTCACTCCTAATTAGGTAGCCCGCCATTATGGTTATGGTAGTGAGCTACCCAAACTTATAAGCATATAAAGATGACAGAAACTCATGAAATAAATGATCATTCCTTAGTGATATCAAATAAACAATTAGGATCATATCTAAAAACCTATAAAAGAATAGAAAGAGTGAATCCACCTACTTAAAGTGAGTCATGCATCGTTATATAAATGATACATGATTGATTATTGATCATAACTCCAATAAGGCATATTATAACCTAGCATGCATAATCCAAGAATTCATATTTGAATGAGTTTAAAGGACTATCTATTGAAGGAGGGAGTTCCACTCTCTTTCCAACCATAAGCCAACTTCATTACAACAATTCTTGCAACTAACCACCCCCAAGTTGGATTAAGGGTCTAAGGAATGTAGAAAATCTTGAAAAAAATTGCGATTGCTAATGAAATCAAACTGATAACAAAATACACAAGATTTATTCTACTCAAAGTTATGTAGAATGGAAACAAAGAATAGAAACAAAATCAAAATATGTCAATCACACATTCAAAACAATATTTCTCTGGGGAACCCAACTGGGAAAATCTACTCTTGCTTGTATTATCAACTGAGAAATCTTCTCTATAACAAATAATTTTCTTCAATCTTGAAACATTTGAAATATTGATCAACTCCTTCTAAATAAATTTGAAACACCTAGCCAAATAAACTTGCAAGGATGCTGCTATTGGCTTGAAAAATTGACCCCTAAAAAATAGGAAAAACTCTTATTTCCTTGCACAATTCCCAAGAGAAATAGGCTTTCTCAATTCTCAAGCATGTACAAAAAACGTGTTATACAATAATGATTACAATTCTGCCTCCGTCCAATTTCAATAGAAATTGATTTGCATGACAAACTAGAGCTAATTTTAGCGGCCAGAATTAGTTAACTGGGAGTTAGTTGAGTTAACAAAATTCAAACTTCTCAGCTAGGCTCTAAACTATCTTTATTCTAGACTAGATATCAGTTAACTGATAGACATTTCTAGTTAACTCAATTAGATTGCTAAATTATAATGATCCACTATACACAACTCACTGAAGTCCATCTAAATCAAATTAACTGACAATAAACTAGTGATAGGCAACATCATACATGATAATTGATAGTTAATTCAAATTTCTAGGAGACTGAATTCAAATTTTCTTCCTTGACTAGGAACATGTCAAAAGAAGCCCTTCCTTGCTACAATTTCAAAACTCCCTCTTAGTGAGGAAGGGATTCTAGAAAACCCCAATCCCTCTTTTTTGGAACTCAAACTTGTCCCTTGATAGGGCCTTGGTAAAAATGTTTCTGTCCCGCTCCTCCATAGGAATGTATTGTAGCATAACAATCCTCCACTGCACATAATATCTAATGTGTTCATACTTGATATCTATATGCTTGGAACTATCATGAAACATGAGATTATTAGTGAGTTTTATACAGATTTTATTATCGAGGTGGACCAATGTAGGGTCCATCCCTTGATTGAAGAGTCCTATGAGAATATTCCTCCTCCAAATAGTCTCTCATGTTTCCTAAAATAGAATCCATATACTCAACCTCTATTACACTGAGTGCCACTAACATCTACTTCATCCTGTAGCAAAAAACTAGCTGACCTAATATGAAAGACTGCTCTTGATGTTCTCTTCCTATATAAGGGACTCCCTGCACAATTTGCATCTATGAAGCCTTGAAGCTTCACTCCATCATTTTGTTTGTACCAAAATCCATAGTATATTGTTCCTTTGAAGTATCTCAAAAGATGTTTTTTTTTATTTCCAGTGGATCTTGGAAGGATCCACCATGTTCCGACTCAACTGGTGTACATCAGAACAAGTATTAGGCCATGTTTTCACTAGATACATCAAGAACCCAATCAACTATCTATATATAGTACCATCAACTTCCTATTTTTTGGAAGCATCCCCCTTCCTTTATTTTGTACCTAGATGGATATCCATGGGGTTTGCTATCTTTCATGTGGAATCTTTCAAGGATCCCAGAGGTGTACTTCCCCTGTCCAACAAATATCTCTCCATATCCCTGCTAAACCTCCAAGAAAATGAAGTAATGTGTCAAACCCATATCCTTCATCTCAATTTCTCAGGAAAGGTCCTCCTTGGAGTCTTGGATTAAATTATCATCTCCTGTTAGAATGAAATTATCCACAGAGAGTACCACGATTAGTAAACTACCATCTACCATAATATAGTAGATATTGTCATCTTCTTCACCCTTGGTGAAGTCCAATACTCTGATATAAGTATCTATGTGAGTGTACGAGGCTCAGGGAGCTTGCTCAAGCCCATATAGAGCTCTCTTTAGCCTACATACATGTGTATCTCTGATAAATACCTCAAACTCTTTAGCCTTGTGAAGGTATATCTCATCCTCAACCACTCAATTGGGGAAGGTGGTCTTGACATCCATTTGGTGTATTTTCCAACCCATACACATAGTTAATACAAGTATGGTACTAATAGATGAGTACCTTTCCAGTGGGGCAAAGGTATCCCCATAATCACTCCCTTCAATTTGAGGGAATGCCTTGGCCACAAACACTAGTACAAAATGGCTAATTAATTACTAAAAAAATGACTAAAATTTGCATATAAACGACAACTTTCTAGTGGGTGACCAGTGGTAGCTAATTTAGAGTATCTTATAACGTGACCAACTATTAGTCATTTTTAGCTTAGTCATTAATTGGTTGTCTCAATTTTAATGTCTAGTGGTATATTTAGTGATAAATTTGGTCATTGATTTAGTCATTAATTGCCAAATTAATGACCAAATATACAACAAAATATATTACTATATGGTCACCCGAGGAAACCAATTAATGACCAAAGAAATGTGACCAAAATGTCGGCCATGTTATAAGATACTCTAAATTAGCTACTAATAGTGATACATATTCAAATTTTAGTCATCTTTTGAAACCAATTAATGACCAGAGAAATATGACTAAATTTTGGTCGTGTTATAAGATACTGCAAATTAGCTACTAATAGTCATTTATATGCAACATTTAGTCATCCATTGGAATCACAAATTTACGATTTGCAGTAGTCATTTTTTTCTTAGTTTCATATTTATTATATAAACGACTAATTTAGTAGTTTATATTCATTTCTTTTACTTTCATTAATAATCATTATAAATGACTAATTTAGTCGTATATTCATTTTATTTGTGTTCATCATTAATCAATATAAACTACTAATTTAGTAGTTTTAGATTGATTTTATGTGTTCATTATTAATCAACACAAATTGATTAGTATGATTTTGCAGCTAAATTTAAAAAATGTCATACAATGTGCATGTTCATCTAATATGAAATCACAGAGTTTCATATATTAATAACAATACTAAACAATATCAATTGCATCTATAAATAATTTCAACCACATAAATAATATTATATGAAATGTTAAAGTATTACAATGTGAATTTCTAACTTAATATTGTTTGAACTACAATTTACACATGAAATGATGTTTCATCACTTCAAAACATTATCATTTTGTGGCCAAGGCATTACAGTTGAATTCACCAACTCTGAAGACTTAACCATCAGTCTATATGTGTTTCTCTTATGTGGGATATTGAATCTAAGAATATCGCTAGATCGGTTCTCTTCTCTCTCTCTTTTTGAATTTCTAGCTCCAGTGTTAATGCTCTTAGCCTCTTTCTTCATTTCCTTCTTCTTAGCATCAATACTGAGTTCATTTTCTGAAAAAAAATGAAGATACAATGCAGAGTGTAAGACATGAAATACAATGAAAATTAAAATATAAACTAAAGTATACTATAAATATTGTATACGGCATATACCTCAATATCAGTAATGTCAAATCCATTTTCCCCATAAAATCAAGAAATTTGAACAAGTTTTTTTCAGTTTGGAGATAGTGGCCACTATAATGTGGCCCAATGACCTGTATAAGCAAAGCAAATAAAATGTCACCATATATAAAAACCCTTTAGTAACATAGTATTCAACCTTCAGGGAAAGCTTAGGCACAATCATGCCAACTAAGTTACATGCTAAAATGTTCAAGCTATAGGTAACTTGTGAAAACCAATAATCTAAGATGTGATGTTTAATCCTTGTCATTTTATTCACAACAACATTTCATTTTCGAATGCATGAACTTGGTCAAGTATATAAACAACATGTGCTCAAATAACAACATGAAAGTAAAAAATTGTGATAGTCATGAAAATTATTTAACACAAAATATTTATAAGGTTTCCAATCAATATCGTGTAATACTAATTTCATCTTCAAGATTTGGTTGTTCTTTAAATTGACACGATACCAAGTATTTTCAATTTCATAGTTAAAAGACAAAACAAAATCACAAGAAATGTTCAAAATACAACCAAACAATAAAGAGACGATATCATGGAATGGACATTGCAATTATAAAAATATTGTTTACCAGTCCACCGATGTCTTGTCTACAATTCTTAAAGAATTTTATTTCCCAAAATAACCATGAGGTGAAAGAATCAGAAGATTAAAAATGATAGGAATCCCTACTAGAAACATTTCCAAAGTTGATGGATCAAGTGCCTGAAGGACCTCTAACAACAAATGAATCATATCCAATATATGCTCCGCATTGTCTCACCATCCTTTTTCCAATCACCTTTCCTATAACATGCCCACAACAGAGTCATGTAACAACCAAATAAAGACATTGACATTTGTTTTATCTTTTCTATCTATAAAATTTGAATTTGATTTGTTTCGAGAACATATTAATTCATATTTAAATTCTTCCTGACTTATGAGAAGGTACCAATCAAGCATGACATCAAAAAAATCGACCTCAATGAGGTCCTCAAGCAATTTTTACAATATATTTTTTGTGCTATGATATCTTGGGTATAAAAAAGAACATATCTGGAAAAGAAAAATCAATATATTACTTATGTTCAAACTTTGTATATGGTTATTCTTAGGCAACTTTTTAATATGTTCCTCCGCCTTTACCAAAGCAAATTCTAGCTTGGTTAAACTCGGTATCCTTTCATTCATCATCAATTTCTGCAAGATAAATGAAACGAATTATTCTTTCCCATTTCTGAACATGCTACATATGATAAATTAAAAGTCACATAAAACCAAGAGAAAACCCTTTTCTAACCAAAACAAACAAACAAACAAACAAACAGTGCCTCTAATAAAACTTCATTCTAATATCAGTAGATGAAAAGAGAGTGGACCATTTTTTCTGCTTGATGCTATCTATTTTTGTTATCAAAGTGCTTGAGCTTCAGGAACCAACAAATGTGATGGAAGTTGTAAATGGGAAAAAAATTAGGTTGAGATTTGTAGACTTCCTCAAAATGATGTAAATGATGCCATTTTTGGATGTGGTAAATATCATAGTAAGAAATGGCCACATTGGATGCAGAGATTAAATATAAAAACTTGTGGACATGGCATGTATTCTAATAAATTACATTGCAATGACTACCATGGGCCTCCATGGGTTATAGCTCTTTAGTATGTTAGTCTTGATGATGAAAAAGAGATGGCAACGATAAATATTGGTGGTCCAAGTTTGTATGGTGGATATCTTCAAGCCAAGGTCATCATCTTAATGAACCTAGCTTCTAACATGATAAACCTAGATCTGGTCCTCACCCAAGATCCGTCAAGGATATTTTCACAAGAGTCTCACAATTTATCCAATAAATAAAAATTTAAATTTTATAATAAAACAAATCGAAGTGAACTTCTCAAAATCCTCTTAGGTAGGTTGTGGTCAAGTGGTTAAATCAAAGCACTTTCAGTGCATAAAACCGGGTTCAAAGCCACCCCAAGACATGTTATTGAATTAATATGGCCAACAAAGTTATCTACTGTTGGCTTGAGGGGGGCTGACCTAGTTTCAACCTTAATTGGCCAAAAAAACCCTACACTACTGGCCCTTTCGGCATCATTCTGTGGAGCGCGGATCGAAGTGTAACCCCAAGCAGTATGGGGGAATGCTGGAACCAAGTTTTTTCTCCCTAAGATGGTCGTGATGTCATTTAATTCCATCTATCCATGCCTTCATGCAGGTTGCTTCTCTCTAGAGCTTGCAAGACAAACCATGTGTTCCATTCTTCAGTACCTCCATGAAGGGATAGGATTGTCCTTCGCGCAACTCGAGCCTGTTATGCAGGTACTTTCACACTGCTATGGAAGCATGCCATACAAATTCCCCAAGTAATCTAAGTGCCTTGCTTATCTTATCAAACAATTATAGTTATTCCTGCATAAACAAATATTTGTATATTCGTTCAGTTATTCAATGTAATTGCATTTATTCGCACAACATATAAGCATAATAAAGAAAATTCATACACAAATTATCCAAAACCACCAATGGAACAAATACTAAGAAATTGCATAGTAACTCCTTTTATTAATATCTTCCAAGTGTTACAGACTCTATTCACCCTGTGCACACAACTGTAGGGTCCATGCACTCACCTGCGGACTTCTACCCTAGGCGTCTGTGCACTGAGCTGCAGAGCCTCTACCTACACTACAACCCAAGACTTAGACCTCTTGCTCTAAAGATATGACTCTCTTACATGTTGTCTCTCCAACTACTTAGAGCTTAGCTCTTTTTATACAATCCCATGGTCCGCGGACCATGGGTATATCTCTTACAGTTGAATTTACTTTACAAAACTAAGGGCGGACTACCCTTTATGATACATAACACCTTCGCACTTTGGGACCACAAAATGTGAAGTCTTTACAATAATATTACAAAAATTAACTTAAACATGGGCTTTTAGCCCTAAAAATTCCCTTGGGGCATCCCACTCCCAACAGGCCCCCAACACAAACATCATGACTCACCCTCGAGTCACTTGGTAAGCGCGAAGACATTGGCATGAAGCCTGTCTAGCTCAACCCTGATGACCGCAACTTCGGCTGTGCACTGAGCTACTGGCTACTTCGCATCTTCCATTGTCTTCTCGGTTACTGCCCCTGTGTTGTCAGCCTGAAAATGTTGTTATGTCGCTTGGAGGGTCGCAAGCTTGCCTTCAATGTTTCCTGTGACTGCATAAGCTTCCTTTAGCCAGGGCTTTAGTCATGCCTTCAGCACTGTTTCCTTATGCAGCACTGCATCCACCTGTTCCTTCAGCTGCTTGGCTTCCTGCAGCTTGGCTAACCTCTATGTTAGCACGACGGCTCGCACTCTGCCCTTAACTTCCTCATAGTGATGTTGGAGTTCACGTACTTCTGTCTCTAGCCTCTGGATGTTTGGGTCCTCTTGCAAGCCGGTCAGGACCTCAAACGATTGTTCAAACAACTGTGTGTAGTCTGCTACTACAATATCCACTGTCACAACTTCTTCTCTGACAGCTTCTGCCGGTTGTTCCTTTAACTCTGGCAGTGTTGAAGTTTGGGCCCTCAACTAGGGTTGTGTAATCTACAGGTTTAGCTCCAAATGAACCCACACCATATCTGTCCGATTGTCGCACACCGCTATTTCCAATTTGTGGATACAGACCTCAACTGGCTCCTCCTCCAAAATGGACAACTCTAGGACCATTCTGCATGCCTCCTCCACAACCTGTATGATCCTCTTACTTTGGCTGGTCGCCTTGGCCTCAGTGGCGATGGCAGCATTTCTCTACAGGGCCATCTGCTCATTTTTTATCTTTTGTTCACTGATCACCTAGAGGGTACGGTGCTCACAGGCCCTCAACTCTGCAATGACTCCATCTTGTAAGAAGTGGAGTGCATTGCATGGGAGAGCTGCCAGGTTCAATCCCACTCCCTTCAAGGCACTGACAATGAGCCTTTTAGCCTTATTTTCTATTGTCAATGCTCCATCTAGCAGCACTAGCACACTGGAAGCCTTCTTGTGCAGCATATTGGCCACCTCTAATGTGTCGATAGCCAAGCTGGTAGACACTGTATGAACTCATGATGCGCGGGGCTACAACTCCTGCAGTGCTATCTGGATGGGCACTAGGACGATCTGTTGCTTCTTTTCAAATTGTTGCAGGGCCTCCACGGTTCCATCTCGGACTGTGTCACTGATGTCATATAAGTCACCCTCTATTAGTGTGATAGGTTCTAGCGAGGTCTTCGTTGCCTTGGATTTCATTTTGGACCCTCCCTTCTCTAGCTCTCTCGGATGGTTAATGTGGCCAGACGTCTCTTGCTGGCTTGTTTCATGCTGCTCTGTGTCCTCCTCTTCAGTTTCAGGTGAAGGCGACCACACACCTTTGTGAGAGCCCCGCTTTGTGCCACTTATCTATTTTCCTGCCTCCTTTCCTCCCTATTCCACTTGGGCCTTCTCAATCGCCTCCTTTTTCCTCTTTTTAACTAGCTACGCCATCTTCAGCTTGGCCTCTTCGTTCTTCTTTTGTGCAGAAGACATGCTTCCACCCACCACCAAGTCTGTCAAGGTTCGCCACTCCACCAGCTATTTATCCAACATTGCATCAATGGCATCATCTGTTGCTAGTTACGACAAATCGTACCACTTTTGCATTAGGTCCTTCCGTGCCCTGATTGATATCCGATGCAAATCAAATTAAAATTCGACATAGCTCTATAGGTTAGCATATACCATGGGCGAAAATCGTGGCTTGCGATTGATGGCCATCCTGATATTAATTTCCATAAAGATCCAGAAGATCTTACTTTCCTGAACGTGCTTTGCATCCTTGGTCACCCACAACGAATCGTACTTCGCTGCTTCAGGAAGGTATGGAGAAAATTAGGGGAATTGGCTCTCCTTTGGTAGCTCCCATGTGTAGTGGAACATCTTTCTTTTCTCTTGCACTTCATGGTAGTTCACCAAGAACTCTCTGCGAAGGTAGTCTGACCAGTTAAACTTGACTCCTTCTAAGCGTGATGACAAGTGACAGCACATCATCAGTGTGGCACTTTTGCATCACCTTCTCTATAAGGATCTGCATTGCCAGCTTCACAGCGGGGTCGCAGATATTGGAGATAGCATACCCGCACAAATTCTTTACCAGTTTGAACTTCTCTTTCATTGATTCTGTGAGCAACTTCTCACCACCCTTGTCGCCAAAGATCAAGTGGGATTTTCGCCTGTATACGACAGATGTGTTATGTACTGAATCGACATATTGGTGATGGGTATAGGCTCCTCCAGCCACAAACACCCATCATGAACCAAGAATAGCAACTGCTTGATGACTAAAACTATCACAGGCATGCGGTTATAGTGCGGCACCCAGAGAAAGTTGAGTAATCCTCCCTTCTCTACTCCTCTGAGCCACTTCTGCGGCTCCAGTGCAGTCGTCCCTGTATTTGTGTCTATGATGCGACACATCAACTATTCGATCGCTAGGTGTAGGAACTTCTCATGGTCTGCCAAGTTCTAGTCTTTAAGCTTCAAAATCGGCACCAGTTCCAAACATAGACTGTCGAAAGTGATTTCGTCTGGTAGCAAAGGGGTTTGTAGAGGAGTCTTACTTTCATCAATGTCCTTCAGGACCTTTGACTTAGGCTTGCAAGGAGGGACATACTCTGGCAACTGTGTAATAGGGTCCACACCCTAGGCTTCAACCTCCTCTATTTCCCCTCCCAAATCCTCATCGTCCATGGGGATGTCTTCAATATCCTCCTTTTCTGCTTCTAGGTTTATAGCCTTGCCTTTCACTTTGGCAGTGGGCTTTGGTGGCTTTCGTCTTGGTGATGCGCATACGAGTATGGAAGGTTGCTTGTCCTTCTTGTCTTTCATGGTCTCCTTGGTCGAGGTTGGCTTCGGACTCGGCATTCTCAGAGATTTAGGGACCTCCACCAGTACTTCAACCACTTCCATGGCAGCTACTTCGGCGCCCATATCAATCTCTTACACATTCTCCTCAGTGGACATATCTCCCACGCATGTCAACATGACGCTATTTACTAGTGCTTTTGTCTCCTTTGAAAATTGTTCAAATGCCGAAGTCGCTACTAGATCTTGAAAGAATTCATAGTTCATGTGCACCTGAGAGCATAACAACTCAATTCTCAAAATGCCAAGTTTTTTTTGCTGGACAACCACTTGTAATTTATAGGACATTTTGAATGCAAATTCGACCGTTCCCCCCAAAATCGATTCATTAATGCCATATTGGCTGCAAATTTTCAAGGATCTAAGCCATAAATTTCATCTTAAATGTCAGTCGCCCACTCCATTTGGTCTCACTTCTATCATCTTTTCATGAATAGTGACTTTAACGGTCACTTTCCAACCGACCTGCGTGATTTCTCCCTAGGTAGCGCAGCTTCTTCCGTGCTGCCATAGACCCAGTGCAACATCCTTTCTTTGTGTCATCATCTAATCGTGCAACTCCCCAACCCGGGCAGTGTAGTTTATAGTCCCATGCCTCCTTTTAGCTGACTAGAGCACTAAGACTGTGCTTCCTTCATTTAGTCACATGGCTAGACTACCGATGTATGGCTTCAAGTGATTGCCATTCACCTTTTCTGGGAAGGGTTCTTCATTTAATTTGACTAACTGCACCCCTCGTCCATCGGTAATCTCCTTAATAACATAAGGCCCTAACTAGTGCATCCTGAATTTCCCTGGAAATTTATAAAACTTACTATCATATAAAAAAACTAGGTCATTTACCTTAAATGTGCACAGCTTGATGTGACGATCATGCCATGCCTTTTCGCGCTGCTTTTGGACCTGCTAGTGAAATCCAACGAAAAATCTTTCTTCTTCGAGCTCATCTAGCTACACTAGCCTCTCCTCTAGGGCTCCACGATCCATCATACCTATGATAACTACTATGCATAGACTAGGTAGGAAGTATTCCATAGGCATTACTGCTTCCATACCATAGACAAGCCTAAAACGGGTTTGTCTCGTCAATTTCTTGCATGTCATTCGATAAGCCCACAATACTGCAGGTATGCGTAGGTCCCAATCACTTCACTAAGGATTACAAACCTTGGTCAGCATGTTTTCCAGCACTTTTTTGAATGCCTCCATTGTTTTGTTAGCCTATAGGTGATAAGGTGTTCTCTTCTGGTGATATACCTGAAATTCCTCTATCAGTGCGCTGGTCATCTCATTCAGGAAGTGCGTAATAAGATCACTCATCAAGATCTTCGGGCATCCAAATTGCATCAGTACATGCTCAAATAGGAACTTCACAGCAGTCGTGCCCGTGCAATCCTTCATCGGCTACGCTTCTACCCAACGAGTCAAATACTCTGTCGCAGTGATAATGTATCTTGCTCCTATCTTTCCTTGTGGTTGAATGGGTCCTACAAAATCGATCGCCCACTTCTCGAAGGGTTGCAATGTCATTTGTGGATTCAAAGGAATTTCATCCCTCCGCGATGGCCGACCCGTTATTTGACATACATCACATGCCTTGCAATATGCTTTAGAATCCTGATGAAGGGTTGGCCACCACAACCCTGTGCATAGAATCTTCTGTGTAGTTTCTCTCCCTGCATAATGTCCTCCCGCGGCACCCCCATGAGCATCAGTGAGGATGTTGCTTCTTTCGAACTCAGGTACATATCATCACAATATCTCATCAGTCCTCCTTTTGTATAGATTCCCATCAATGACAGAGAAATCTGCTGCGCGCACCACTAATTCCTTCTTTTGCTGGATAGTGTATCCTTCCGGTGTAGTTCTTGTTGTTTGAAAGTGTATTATATCCTCGAAATGACCATCCGCAAGACACACTGCAAATAGTTGCAGGTTAGCCAATCGTTCTTCCAAGTTAGTAGGTTCCTCCCCCATTCCGATGCACAACAGATGATCGGGTCCCGCATTCAATCATCCAAGCTTCATGACAACTTCAAAATCGTACTCCTGGAACAATAAGAGCCATCTGCAGATTCACCCCCCGCAACATAGTCTTATTGACCAGGTACTTTAGTGTGGAGTGATCCGTATACATCTTAAAATGGTCTCCTATCATGTAGTGCTGATACTTCTGGAGTGCATACACTATAGCTAGCCTTTCGCACTCAATGGTGGAATAGTTGTTCTCTGCTTTGGATAATGTGTGGCTTGCAAATGTGATAGGATGGTCCAAGCCTTCTCCACTAGCTTGTGTTAGTACTGGCCCCAGCGCTATACGTGACACGTCGACATGTACATGAAACTCTTTCTTCCAATCCGCGAAGACTAGAATCAACGCGGTAACCATCTTTTCTTTCAATATATCCAAGCTCTTCTTACAGTCATTATTCCAGCAGAACATGACATCCTTCTTTAACAAGTTTTCAATAGGCGATGTGATCTAGGCATAGCTTTTGATAAACTTTCATTAATATCTCGTACATCCCATAACAGCGCACAGCTATTTCATACACCTCTACGCTTCCAAGTTCAGTATCACCATGATCTTCGTGGGGTCTACCATCAGTCCTTGTCTACAAACCACATGCCCCAATAGGTTTCCAAAAGGAATGCAAAATAGACACTTTTTGATATTGAGCATGATCTGGTATCTTTGACAAGTATCTAGCATCAAGCGCAAGCTTGCTACATGCCGCTTAACTAGCCCAAATATAGTCCAGTCATCAAAATATACCTCCAAGAACTTATGAATAAATTCATTAAATGTCACAACAACCATGCACGAAACAATTGCAGGCGCATTCTTCAATCTAAATGGCATTACAGTGTACTAAAAACAACCCCACTTAGTTGCAAAGGTTGTCTTTCTCCTATCCTCTGGCGTGATTTTGATTTAGTTGTACCCAGAGAACCCATCAATGAAGGAATATGCTTCGTGGCCGCTTACATTGTCCAACACTTCATCCGTGAATGGAGTCAGGAAAGGATCATACACACAAGCATCATTCAGTTTTCTGAGATCCACGCATATCCTTATCTCATCCTTCTGCTTCTTCTCTTGTACCACCATTGGGCTTACCCAATCAGATTCTTCCACAGGCTCAATGATTCCTACCATGAGCATATTGTCTAGCTCTAAGTGGACCTTCTCCTTATATTTCAAATTGGGACGGTAAGGCCTTTGCTTAACTAGCTTCGCATTGGGCTTTAACGTGATCTTCATCATTCCTAGGTCCCTGATTATTCCTTTTAGATCTGTAAGCTTAGTGGGGAATAAGTCTTGGTATTCACGGACCAGTTCAACAACCTTATCCACTGTCGCATCACCCCAGTAGTCTCCAATCTTCATGGATTTGGGTTCTGCCTCTTTACCAGTGTTATCTTGTTTTTTTCTCAATGGCACAGATATATCAGGGTTCTCAATTTGCAGTCCTTGAACCTTGCAGTGGCCTTTTATTTCTGGAATGTTAATCTTCTGCAAATTCTCGTCATCTTCTTCAATAGTTACATTATAACATTTGAGTGCATGAATCAACTAAATAGCTCACTCAGGCTGAACCAGGTCTAAAGGATCCTGCAGTATCCTAAAGATAGCTTCTTTCACCTCTTGTAGCACTTCATCAATATTTTCAAACCCATCCTCAAAACTAAATGTCATCATGAATCCTTCACGTAGGATATCCCATTCACCTGTCCCGTGGTAGAGCTCTGTTTCTATATACCAATTCATTGCGATAACATCTAGGGCATGATAGAACAGGTGCACCCACTTAGGTTGGGGATTTTCTCCATAAGCTTGCATCCATTTGGGCAGATGCACATTTGGATCGTTCTGCCCATCATACTTGTCTGTTAGTCACATCTTAGTCTTCCCAAATCGTGTTCTCATCATCCTCCTACATTCACGCCAATCATCAAAGCTTCCCTTGTGCGTACCACACCATCTTGTGGGCGTAGCACGAAATGCCAAGTCCAAGGCCTAGAAGCGCTGCTTTCCTGGTACCTCCCTTTCAAATGCATCCAAAAAGATATCCACCTAATTTAGACCATCATAAATAGGTATATTTATTACCTCTGACAACACACAGTGCGGTGATAGGGTCATCATGTAACCGATTCTGCAAGTGTTCTATTTGTTGGAGTCCAAAAGTGTAGGAACTCTCACAATCCCATGTAATCCATCCATCTGTGGTGGGATTCACCCAATATTGGGCTTGCACTATTATCTTATAGATACAATCTAGGTCGTCATCACTCTCATAATCGTGGACAGGTTTAGTGTAGCACGATCCTTCAACAGGATCGAGGGGTACGATTACACACAATGATTTCTTCTCAAAGACCATATTTCGCTTCTTAATATTGATTACCCTATTCATATCAATAGCCCAGTCAAGTCGCAGGAGCACAGGATAGGGATTATTGTCATCCACTATCTCTATTACTTAAAAGTCAGCCAGTGTGCTCGCTCCCTCAATATCCACGGTCACCCCCTGCAGCCACCCCATGGGGATGATCTTTAGCTGATTCAGCATCCTTAGCTGAATCAGAGACCATTGCAACACAGGTATACCCATTCGTTCCCAAGTCTGTTTTGGTAGGACATTCGCATCTGACCCGAGGTCCAAAATGACCTTATCGATTTCATACTCTCCTATCCATGCAGTCAGTCTCATCTCCCGTCCCATCCTTGTTTTATGCTTGCCAATCTTTCGTACTACATGCAGCTCACCTAGCGCGGTTCCAACACATATATTGATGAGTTCTTATAACCCTTTCACAGCCTTACTGTCACGTAGTAACTTCATACAGGTTTCCAGGAAAGTTGTGAGCATAGAGGGGTCCATCTCCTGCTCAGGCTTATCCTTGCTTCATGAGGTGGAGGCCTCAGCAAAGCTCTTCTTAGCTTCCATCAAGGCTTCATGAGCATGCTCCAAATTGAACTGAGCCTCTTTTGTCGGGGATTTGTGAACCCATCTACTGTCTTTAGGCTGTTTTCCCTTGTCATCTCCTATCACGATTCCACTTCTGAGCACTATATTTACATTTGGATCTTCCTCGCGCACCTCAGACCTCATCATCTATAGGTTTTGAGTTGGTGGAGGTGGTAGGGCCCCTTTTTCACATATCCTAGCTATCAACGTAGGACAGCCTTATGTTTCATGATCACACAGTGTGCAATAATTGCACGATGGACACGTTGGATTAGTGCAATCGCAGGCATAGTGTCCTGATCCTCCGCAATTGTAGGAAATCAACTGTCCTTGGCCAATGCCAGATCCTCCTCCACCTCGGCCTTGTCCACACCCCTGAAATCCTATCTGCATCATCCCTGCATTCTATTCAAGGGGTTGTGTTTCAGCCTGAACCCTATAGGCGGGAGTTCTATCCATCATTAATTCATAGCTCCTGTAAGTATGCTCATCATGTCCTACCGACCTAGAAAAGTTGCAGAACAGTTGTTGCAGTGCTTGTACATACTTCTGTAGCAAGTGACAGTTATTCGTGGCATGTTTTCTGGCTACCTGACAGATAGCCCACCATAATGCAGACCTCGTCCTAGGTACTTCTTGAGCTTCTGGCCTTAAAGGTATCGGTCCTCCTCCTCCAATGTGGTTCGCAAAGATCGGGAAATGGTATTTTTCATGACCATCACTCTTGCATTTCAATAACCATACCTCCTCGTGTACCTCTGGTCAAACCGTCCTGTCCTACTTCAGACTTTGCATCTCAAGGCATAGATTCTTCAATTGCGCATGGATCTGCTAAACTCCTAGATTAGGATCTTGCATCAGAGTCTCATTTAGTCTCATGGAAATCTCCAAGGCATCTTCCTGAGTTGTTATCTTCTGCTGTGACAGTGCACTCCTTAAGTGTGGTAGTAGCGAAGCGACAAACCACTTGCGATTTTGTCCATTGGTCAAATTCATGTTGGCTTCGTGAATTGTGCATTTCAGCCTTTGATCTAGTTCCCAAGGTGTCTCGCCTATTTGCATCGCGATCTCTTTGAATCCCACAATCGAATGCACCTTAGATTTAGGACTACTAAATTCCCTACTTAGTGCTACCTGGATGTTTGCTACTCCAGCATTCGGGTTATCGTTAGAGTACTTAATATACCAGGTTAGTGCACGATCTTGTAGAGAACTAAATAGTGTCACCTTCTTTATATGATCATCTGTAACACCTTGAGCTTCCCATAAAACCCTCACAATGAACTAGAATTGTTCTGGGTCCTCATTTCCCAAGCCTTTAAACAAAAGCAACTTCGTTGTATTTGCCATACTAAACTGTGGTGGAGTTGGAGGTGGTACGGGCGAAGTCGGAGGTGAGGGTGGTGAAGTTGGAGGTGGTATTCGTGGGAATCCTTGTCTTGTTAACTTAATAGAACTTCTTGGACAAACCTTCATTGTTCCTTCTTCATCACTTTGTGGAGGTGAAATCAAAGGGCTATACTCCAGACCCTTTTTCCCTTCGTTCCTGTGATTTTTTCCGCTTCGTGTAGTTCTGAACATCAAGGTAGCTGCATAGCCTGTTTTTCGCACAACAAAATTTTCATCCAAGTATTCAAAGATAGTACGTGCTTACCTCACGGTCCTTTGAAAAAGAATTGCTCTTCCTCGCTATAGCTGACTGAGGTATCGACTAATCGAGCCAATTATCAACAGTGAGGGTAACCGTATCCTCCGATGCTTCCAACCTTCACACTAGCTCTGGGGTCCACACAATAGGACCATTCAGTTTCCACCTTCCTTGGCTACCTACTAGCTTCGCGATCCACTTGTATAGCTTGATAGGGAAGGATCAGAAAAAGATCTCGCAGATCTCTGTAAATAGGCATCTGTCAAACCATTGTTCTTTTGTCAGTCACGTGTTTCTGTTCCCTTGTGCAGCGAATTCGTGGATTTTTCTATCCAACCAATCTCCAATTTCATTCTTAGTTGCGTTCCAGTGATATGACATCACACATCTCTTATGCAGAAACTAGTCTAGGGAACGGAACCATTTATTGGCTTGAGGGGGCCTGACCCAGGTTCAACGTTAAATAGCTAGACAAATCCCTAAACTACTAGCACTTTCGGCATCAGCCTACAGAGCGCAGACCGAATTCTCACCTGAACCAAGTTTCCTCACCCTCATATGTTCGTGATGTCATTTAATTCCCTCTATCCCTGCCTTCGTGTAAGTTGCTTCGCACTAGGGCTTGCAAGACAAACCCTGTGTTCCATTCTTCAATACCTCAACGAAAGGATAGGATCGTCCTTCACACAGCCCGAGCCTATTGCTCAGGTAATTTCATGCTACTATGGCAGCGTGTTGTACAAATTCCATGTAGGTTTTAACCACATACAAAAATTACCTACATTTGAATTCTAAAAAACAGAAAATAAACAATGTGAGAGCATAATACATAAAACACATATACATAGAGATTTTCCCCTGGATCCCAAAACCGGGATTGCCAACTTGATTTTTCATTATGCTCCTTTCAATGTTAAAATAGATATTTATACATGCCGAAGCATCCAATAAGATGGACCAAAAACCATTGCTTCCAAAACCATGGACCGAAAACCATCGCCCCCAAAACCATGTGCAAAAATCATGCACAAAACCATAGGTAGGTCTGCCCAACCTAAAATAGGGTCCAAAACCAAATTTTTCCGGGGCACTACCCAAGACCCCATAGAAGGGGGTTACCTGCACCTTTCAAACCCCCTGTTAACCCCCTACTACATAATCGTCACAACAAAGGGGGGGATCTTCCCCCGGTTAACTACGTCGGATAGTCATGGAAGGAATATAACACAACCCAACATTCTCCCACATGTTGTTTTCTTTCTATAGGGGGCCAGAAGAGAGCTTAGTCATTTATCTAACCCTACAATTCCCATTGTTTCTCTACACTAAGAGAACTTCTTAGAGCTCACAGATTTTGTCAATGCATCTACAATCTTCTTTTAACTGTCCACCTTTACCAGCAACACCTTTTTGTCCTCTATCATATCCCTCACAAAGTGATACTAAACATCAATGTGCTTTGTCTTTGAATGATATGCAGGGTTCTTTGCCAAGAAAATTTCACTTTGGCTATCACAGTCTATCCTTGTAGCTCCCTATACTAACCCCATACTTGAACACAATATCTGCAACCAAACGGCTTCCTTGCTTGCATGAGTGGCTGCCATGTATTCTGCCTTTGTAGTTGATAGTGCCACTACAGATTATTTCTTACTCATCCAACTAATTGCACCTCCAAATAGGTTAAACACATACCCACTTGCAGATCTTCTTTGATCCAGATCTCCAGCCTAGCCTGCATTAGCAAAGCCACGAATATCCAACACTCTGTCCAATCCTAGTCTTCCTTGGTAGTACAAACCATAATCACTAGTGCCATGCAAATACCTGAAAACCCGCTTCACTATTGTCCAGTGCTCCCTCCCTGGTTTTTACATAAACCTTCTCAATACTCCCACTGCATGTGCAATGTCTGGTCTAGTATAAACCATTGCATACATCAGGCTACCGACTGAACTTGCATATGGAACACGGGACATGTCCTCTTCCTCTTCTTGTGTATCGGGACACTGTTCAACAGATAATCTCACACCTACAGGAATAGGAACCTTCATCGGTTTATTATCATGCATATTAAATTTATATAGTATTGTCTTGACATACTTCCTCTGGTTTAACTAGAGCTTCCTCTTTTCCTGGTCTCTTTTAATGTCCATGCCCAAAATATAGTTTACAGCACCAAGATATTTCATGTCAAATTTGGAGGAAAATTGGGTCTTCAAATCCTAGATAATTTCTTTGTCATTTCCAACCAGCAACATATCATCCACATACAAGACCAGATAAATAACATGGTCACCAATTAATTTAAAATACACATAGTGATCTACTTTGCTTCTGGTGAAGCCAAGTCCCCGTATAAATGTATCAAATTTCTAATACCACATCCTTGGTGAATTTTTTAACCCATAGAGAGACTTCTTTAACTTACATACCAGTTCTTTCTTACCCTTCATCGCAAAGCCTTCAGGTTGCTTCATGTAGATATCCTCTTCCAGATCCCCGTGAAGAAATTTTGTCTTCACATCCATCTGTTCTACCTCAAAATAAAAAGCAACAACAACAGAAAAAAGTAATCTAATAGAAGCTACCTTGGCAAGAAGAGACAAAATATCACCAAAATCAATTCCTGACACCTGGGAATAACCTTTCGCTACCAACCGAGATTTTTACTTCACCACCTTTCCTTCCATGTTTGTCTTCTTCTTGAACACCCATTTGCTGCCAATGGGCTTCCTTCTAGCCGACAACTCCACTACATCCCAAGCCTCATTTTTGTGCAAAGATGCCATATCATCAACCATGGCCTCTTTCTATAGTTTTCCATCCTCTGAATCTACTGCTTCCTTCATAGTTCTGGGATCATCATTAGTAACAAATAAAGAAAAATTTGAACAGAAAGTGGATGGACTATACCTTTTCGACTGCCTTCTTTCGCGAACTAATCTTCTCACACCCGGAGTTTGTGGCTCTTTATCTTCTGATTCCTCCTCTGCTATAGAGTTTGATTCTTCCTCCTTAAGCTCAAACTCTATCTTCTCAAGTTCCTTTGATTGGACTTCATGTTTAATAACATCTTTTACTACTTTGAACACCACATCTCAGTTGTACACAACCTTCCTTACTACTGGGTTCCAAATCTTATAACCCTTTAAACCATCCTTATACCCAATAAAGATGCACTTTTCATATTTACTATCCAACTTGGTTCGTTTCTCCTTTGGAACATGTACATATGCATCACATCCAAATACCCTCAGATGTGAAAGAGAGGGTTTCTTACCAGTCCATACCTCTTATGAAGTCTTATCCTCCAACGCGGATGAAGGTGATCTATTGACCAGGTGACATGTTGTCTCCATTGCCTCTACCCAAAATTCCTTTCCTAACGCGGCACCACTGAGCATGCTTCTTTCCCTTTCCATCAACATCTTGTTCATTCTTTCTGCAACTCCATTTTGCTTAGGTGTGTATGGAGTAGTCTTTTGTCGTGTTATACCACACTTCTTAAAAAATTCTTCAAATTCCTTGCTACAGAACTCTCCAGCATTATCTATCATCGACACTTTTATCTTCTTCTCTGTCTGGTTTTCCACCAGAGTCTTAAATTATTTATACCTGTCAAAGACTTCAGATTTCTTCTTAAGGAAATATATCCATTTATTCCTTGAGAAGTCATCTATAAATGATACATAGTACACAGACTTACCCAGTGATGGAACCTTCACAGGTCCAAACACATCATTGTGCACAAGTTCTAATATCTGTTTCACCCTCTTACCACAAGAGGGGAAACTCACCCGATTCAGCTTCACATATACACAATTTGCACAGAAATCAAAATCCAAAGAGCTATTACTCATACCTTCTACCATACCTTTACCATGAAGTATTCGAAGGCCCTTGTTTCCAATATGTCCAAGCCTTTGATGCCAAAGCATGGTCTTCTACTTGTCAGGCGGAAAGAGTCGATAGTGCGGACACAACCAACCTCCCTAGGAGCCTAAGACTCTCTAGTGACAAACAAGACAAACAAGAGCAATCCTTCTCTAAACATGCATTTACTATATAAGAAATCAAGTGTTTAGATCCTACCTGTAGTCCAACGCTGTTGTAGCAGTCCAACCTCGCTGATCCGGATGAGCTCCTCCTTCACTTTGAAACCTGCATCCACTAACAATCAAACGATTAAATAGCACTTGATAATCTCATAGAATAAAACATATTTAACACATATACCAAGGAGTACATGAAACAACTCATAAATAACAAGTTATTGAGAAGAATGGACTCATTTGCATTAATAGGAAGCAAAAGGAACAATTACAACCTGAGCCTTGGTGTTGTGCAAGTCCCTCCCAGGGTCCATCAAGGGTTCTCCTTTACTTTGACAAAGCTCACCCACTTCCAAATAGAACAAACAAAGATGGAAATCTCTCCTCACAAGCTTCTAAATGGGAGTCCTAATTCCAGCAGCATCTACCCTTAGAAATGTTTAGCTTCCAACCTCCCCTCCTTCTGGCCCAATGCCTGTATTTATAGTGCTCAAGAGGAAGTTTATCAGGTCCACCATCAATGGGATAATCTCCTCTTTGGATGGGATAACTTCCTCATTGATGGGATAAGTTCCTCTTTGGTAGGGGTACATGAACCATCTGGAGGCACTCAATACACGTCGAACAACTTTCTAGAATGCTCTAGAAATGACCACAAGTAACTTTTTAAAGATGAAACTTGCGCATTTTGACCTTTACAGGGGGACACACCTGCCCCTTTACATACAGAGCGTACAAGTACGCAACTTTTGTGAACATTGGATGCGTACCCGTAGGTAAGGTTGAGAGAACCTGTGTACCCAGAGATAAATACATTTATAAAGACTTTCTCTCTTGTTGGAGTTTGACATGGAGAGCAGAGGCATAAGACTTGCCTAAGAGGATAGCATGACTGTTGATAGAGCCATACTAACTGTAAATAGCCATGGTGACATTTTTTAGTGTAATAGATTGCCCCCTAAAGTGCGAAGCCTGTAGTAGATTAGGGTTTTGTATTATCTAGGAAGGGTGAAGCGCTTTATCATTTCAAGGATTATCTCGTGGAGAGCCTGGTCAGAACTTGCAATTTTCAACACAAAATACATGTATAAGATTATATCATCACTGAGGTAGGCATTCCCATACTCAGATCAAAACTTTAACTAATAGACTAACTACTCTGATACAGGAATGATCTTGCAGTACATCATAATCATAGACTTTTGTAGACACAGTATGGGCGCAACCATCTGTTTATGATTAGTCTACTTAGATAATGAATACAAAACTCCTCGCAGCCTGGATGGTGGAAACTAGATCCAGGGTCTTCATTTCTGCTTCCCGAATTGGTACGATTCTAGCCATGCGAATAAATGAGTTGATGTCGAACATGGTAGAAACCACTTGATTACCAGTCGATGATGTAAACTGTTAACAAGTGGGAGAGAGACCACCAGTAATGTCAATGGTTCTCAAAGTACCCAGTACAATCCATGAGATGTGAATGAATGAGTTGATGTCGAAAATTTCACGGAATCCTTTGATCGAAAGTCAATGATGTAAACTAACGTCAAAGGCGAGAAACCTACCATTGATGCATGCAGACTTCAAGTTACTGACGATTTCTAAGTCATCTCTCTAGATAATGTGTTGATGTCGATAGAAAGCGACCCGTTGCAGGCAAGCCCACAACACGAAATCATTTGTTCAAGTTGAAGAAATGTTGCTGTGAGGACTGACTCAGGGATGGTCAAATGGATGACAAGTATTTTGCAGATGAAAGTTTTGCTTGCAGACCTCTTGAACACATAACGACACGACAGATGGCTTGGTGATGAATGACTCAAAGTTAATCCCCAGAACTCGGCTGAAGTCTTTCAAAGTGGTTTGATCAACTGTGAGGTAAAAGATTTCCCAACCCAGGTGAATGAAAAGTGTCGTGTCCAAGAGTGGTAATAAAGTTTCTTCTGAGACAAAAGGTAACCAATAGGCTCATTCTTCTCTCTTTTCCCCCACCATTTCTGGCAAGTACCTCTTTATTTTTAACAAGCTTGAGGAGGATAACATATGCTTGATTATAAGCTCATCCTTCAGATGAGTCCAACCTAGTTTTGATTCCAACCCTAGGAAGGAGTGGTTCGTTCTTGTTTGTAATTGAACAGGTCCTTTACTGTGAAATTTTAACGAGTCCAGTATAGGAGAAACTCGGCGTTTTTCAATTTTAGAGAGTCTGAAAAACTTAAGAAGACTCCAAGTTGAACTTTTTCGTAGATTTGTGTCCCTCAAGCCCGAAAAAGTATAAAATAATACCTGGGGGAACCGCTTGATCTTGCGACCAAGGAGTACTTTCATAATTAGTGCCACTGACCTGAAAAGTAAAAAGCGACCAAGGACACGTCGTTTTATTTCCAGTATTGAGTTTGAAACGACAAAAACTCGGCAACCTTTTCCTGTTTTTACGGTCAGAAAAGGGCTATAAGGGGACCATCTTTTAATTCCGTTTTAACGAGTGTAAAAGAAACTCTCGGCAATATTTTCATATTTTAGGAGTCATAAAAGGGCTTAAAAGATGACTCTGATATTTTGGTTCGTGAAAAATGACAATTTTCCCTCTAAATCCCTTTGTCCTGCACAAAAACGACACATTACTCATACCTGTTTAAGATAGGCAAAAATACATTGAAAAATATCCTTCCATGGTAAAAAATAAACAAACCTAACATTCATTCATCCAAAAAACCTATAAAAAGACTTTTTACCATGTCATTTCTACCGTTTTACAGTTGAGGTTGAGAAAAGGGCTTTTGGCAAGAAACTTCCCGTGGTCATTGCGGAGAATCCGACCGTCAGAATCGAACGCCGTCTCTTCCAGGTATTTCACAACATCCTCCTCTTCAATTTCATCCGATTAAAATTTTGTTTTAGGTTTTAGTTTTGGTTTTTGGGGGGTTTTAGGTTTTAAAAACCGCTCTGCGGGGTACGCAGGTGCCCTAAGGGTGACCTGCATCCCCCGACCTTTTCCTACACAGGAAAAAGGTCGGGGTACGCAGCCCACCTTTAGGCCAGCTGCGTACCAGCACTCTGTGTCCTAAACGCGGGTTGCGTCCCCCGCGAAGGGCGGAATTTGAAACCCCAAACCCCAAAAATAACCATTTAAAATTTCCCAAATTAATTCTAATCTTTATTTCTTGGTGTGTAGGGCACTCACCATGTTGGATTGGAGAGAAAGAGAGCACGAGGACGTTGATTTAGCCACAATTGGTCACCAACCTTCCATTGATGCCCTAAAAGCATGCGGACTATATAAATACTGGGCCATACCTGGCATGAGGGCTCAGGTGAGATTCTTGGAGTGGCTAGTTGGGAGATGGAACATTCATAAGCAATGCTTTTACATCGGAGGGCACCAGCTCGAGATAGAGCCCTCTGACATATACTTTCTCACTGGCTTGCCAAATAGGGGCGAGCAATTCAATCTAGCCGGGACTAGGCCGGGTGGCCAATCCCTTGCTAGTCTCCGGGCAGACTGGTGCATACCCAATCAAAACCATGCGAAAGGCATAGAAATCAAATACATCTCTCGGCGTGAACTCATGGTTATAGCTTTCACGGTTACCAGAATTTGCGGCGCAACCGCTTTACATATTGCCACCGGGTCCCAAATGCGGATGGCGATTGACTGTTTTCGAGGCACCATCTTCAACTGGTGTGATGCTATGTCAGCCAACATGAAGGGCCAACTAACTAGGGCAAGGAACGGACAACTGAAGACCTTTCGATATGGGCCTCTAGTTGTGAGCTTTGCCTTAGAGAGAGTTCCGATGCTGATCCCTCAGCATCTCACTGTTGATATCTTGGGTCCTCGGGAGCCAAAGCTGATACGATGGGTTACGGTGATGGCCCGGCATCCTGACGAGGGCGCGGCAGTTGTTCGATTCCCTGCTGGTTACTTTCACTGGTTAGAGGACCAGGTCTTTGCTATTCAGGACTTTCCGTATGATGGAGTAGATTTTCGAGGTGATCCGGACATGGTTCTTCCACAGGGAGAACAATGGGACGACAGAGGTACTTTATTTTTCACGAGTTTTCAAATTATACATTTTTTTGTTTTTATATATATCGCCTCAAACTGACAGTACAAATTTTCAAAATGCAGATGTAGGTCCACGGCGTCCAGCCATCCTCCAGGCTTTTGAGAGGAGAGCACCAGTTGTACCAGCACCAGCCCCACAAGATGCGGCCGCAGAGACCTTAGCCGAGCTGGAACGGGATCTAGAGCGTCTGACGGCGGATATACCAGAGACCACCATAGATGACATTCCCATTCGACTTCAGCGCTATGTGGTCACAGTCCCAGGACCTTTTAGGAGGTTCTTGTGTAGGGTAGCGCGGGCAGTGGTCTCGTATAGAGAACACCACCAGTGATTGGCTAGTCACTTTTGTAGACACACATGACATTTTTGGTTTTTTGTACTTATCATTTTTGCCGATCAAAAGGTGTTTTTCAACCTATGATCGAAGACGATGTATATTTTTTGACACACTCCTATCTATATATATATATCATTATTACCGGCTTATCTTGTTTAACATATGTGATGAAATGTTTTTAAATTTACTTGCATGATTATTGTAAATGTTTGTCCAACATTCGAGAAGCAATTGCATCTGCTAATGTATTTAAAGACCTTGGAATATGCTGATATTCAATGTAATCAAATTCACGTTCCAAGAGACGCACTCTCAAAGAACAACCTTAATAACACAGGATTTCTAATGGCATATACTCTATTAAGCTGTAATACAACAAGTTCAGAATCTAACCTCACTATCAAACGTCGAATTCCAAATGAAATAGATTCAGATAATAATTCAACCACTGCACTGTATTCTGCAATGTTGTTCGTCGTTTGACCGAGGCTTACCCCATGCATAGAAACTAACTCGTCAGAGGGCGAATAGATAACCCAAGCTGCGGAAGAGATATTCCGTGTACTACGACAAGCACCATCAGCAAATCCAATGTATGTTTGGAGAGGCGTCGACATCTGCAATATCAAGAGTAAAACCAAGATAAGCCAGAATAATGACGAAAAACACACTCTCTAAACTAAGCACACTATCTAAACTAACAAACATACTAGCTAGAAAGAAAACCTATCCTAACTAAAAAATTCTCCATACCCACCATTTAAGCATAATACCTCTTTAGGTAAAGTCCATTTCTGGGTTTACCCAAAGAGTCCCCATCAAAATCTACCAGCTCATAAGCCCCTTTTGCTAGCTTTTTCTTTACAATGTAGGGTCCATGCCACATAGGAACGAATTTTCCAGCACCTAGCTTATCGTTAGCTTGATCATATAATAGCACTAGGTCTCCCTCCGAAAAACTTCGAGGGGTCACATTTCTATCATACTGAGCTTTCATTCGCTTCGCGTGAGTCTCGATTGCCAATGCAGCGTCACATCGAGTCTCATCTAATTTAGCTAAGTATAATAAATGCTTCTCCTCTTCGGAAGTAGCTGGAAGTAATTCGACAGCCATTTGAAGTGATGGGATTTCGCATTCAATGGGTAACACAGCTTCCAAGCCATAAACTAGCTGGAAAGGAGTGAACCCTGTTGAAGTTTTTACTGAGGTTCAGTATGCCCATAGCGCTGAAAATAACATGTTGTGCCAATTCGACCGATGAATACCAATGGCTCGTCGGATCATGATAACCAGAACTTTGTTGATAGACTCAACCAAACCGTTGGCTTGTGGATAATAAGGAGTAGAGCTATCGTGGCGCAAACCAAGCTAGCTTGTAAGCTCAGTCATCATGATGTTTCGAAAATGGCTCCCATGGTCAGTGATGATTGCTTGTGGGACACCAAACCTAGTTATAATATGATTGAATACGAAAACTGCAGCTGTTTTGCCGCTTGCGTCGAATGTAGGCATCGCCTCGGCCCATTTAGTAAAATAATCAACCGCGAGGATGATATACGCATGCCCCCCGGCCGAGTGAGGGTTACAAGTAATAAAATCGATACCCCATTTGGCGAATGGAGCAACGGAAATTATAGGGTGGAGAGGAGCAGGTGGTGCGTGCATCTTGCGATCAAACACTTGACAGTTGTGGCACTTCCGGACTGCAATGATACAATCTTTAAACATGGACGGCCAGAAATAGCCAGCGCGCAACACCTTCTGAGCTGTGGAATACCCAGACATATGACTGGCACATGCTCCAGAGTGACAATCATTCATAACCCTCTCAGCCTCTTCGTGAGTTAAACAACGTCGAAAAACTAAGTCTGCCCCCGGCGATAAAGTGTATCTCCAATAATCTTGTATTACTGGGATTGAAACCGAATTTTTCGACGTTCCGACTTTGAAGCTTCAGGCCGAAAGGTTTGGGTTTGGAGATAGATGATTATATCCCCGTACCACGGATCTAAAGTACTGATAAGAAACAAAGATTCGTCCGCAATGGACTCCTCTGCCACAGTTTCTGTGTCAGCATGCGGGAAATCACACATCAATTCCGCAAAAACTAAGGATTTCTTAGACTTGGACTTCTCAAACTCCAAGTCGAACTCTTGCAGGATAACAATCCATTTAGAGTACTTGCCCCCTAGCAGTTGTTTTGTCAAAATATAAATCATAGGGTTGCAATCCGAAATAACTGTAGTTTTACGGAGAAGAATGTAGTGACGAAAACGTTGGACAGCTTGAACGGCTGCCAGGGCCAATTTCTCCACATGCGAATATTTTAGCTCAGTGGGGTTTAATGTCCTACTAAGATAATATATCACATGTTCCGCGCTGAATTCATCTTCTTGAACTAACACCATTCCAATGGTGGAATGCGAAGCTGCGAGGTATAAGAAGTAGTCCTGGTTGTAGTTGGGAGGATACAACAATGGTGCATGGGTCAACGCGTGTTTAAGTGCATCAAAAGATTGTTGGGCAATCTCGTCCCAAAAGAATTGAGCGTTCTGTTTCAACAACCGTGTAAAACCTTTAGTGACCTCGGCGTAGTTTGGAATGAATCGGCGTAAAAAGTTCGCTTTCCCTTGCAAACTTTGGAGTTGGCGCAAACTCGAAGGAGGAGGAAATTTGATGATAGCTTCGACCTTCAAGGGATCGACGCGAATGCCGGCTTTTGAAACAACAAATCCCAGCAATCGACCCGTCTCTATACAGAACACACACTTGTGGGGATTCAACCGAATTCGATAATGCCTACACCTCATAAAGATTGCTCGTAAGTGGACAAGGTGATCAGCTCGGTGTAAAGAATGAGCAGGAAAATCATCGAGGTACGGTTGCACAATGTGCTTGATGTCATGAAATGCATAAGACATCGCCCGTTGAAAAGTGGCCCCGGCATTCTTAAGTCCAAAAGGTAATTTACAATAAGCAAATGTCCCCCATGGACAAATGAATGCCGTTTTTGGTTGGTCGGCAGGTAGAATATTGATTTGATTATAGCTCGAAAAACCATCCATGAAGGAAAACATTTCACTTCCGGCACAATCATCAATAATTTGATCGATATAAGGCGTAGGATTTGTCTTTTGGACAAGCTCAATTTATATCCCTATAGTCAATACAGATTCTTATTGTTCCTTGTTTCTTGTTGACCGGAACAATATTCGATACCCAATCCGTTAACGGGATTGGATAAATGAAACCTGCTTTCAACAACTTTTCGACTTCTGCTTTAATCGCAGCCGCTTTCCGAGGGTGAATCTGACGCAACCGTTGCCGGACGGGTTTAGCGTCCGGGTAGGTCTTTATTTCATGAACAACAATGGCAGGATCGATTCCCGGCATTTCCTCATAAGACCAGGCAAACACATCGCGGAATTCTTGGAATAGGGCCTTGTAAGTTTGGATTTCATCTTCTGTACATGAGGCACCTATATGAATGTTTTCCTCAATTCCGGGCTTCACTGAAATATCAATGGGAATAGTGCGAGAAATATTCCCCAAATTCAACTCTGAATCAGAATGTTTCGTTAGATTCTGAGCGTCTTTGACATATTCAGCGGTAAAGATAGATGAAAAATCATTTTCAAAAACATCATCCTTAGGTAAAAACGAAGATCTGTGATGAAGATCTTCCCATGGTAGATCGTCTACACTTAGGATTTCGCGAAGTTGCTCGTCAGATGACACGACTTCGGGAAACGCTATCCGTTCTAAGGTTGATGTGAAAAGTGATTCTTCACTGACCACATTCATTTGGTCGATTTGGGTTGAACGCGAGTCGGTAAAAGACATGACAGCTTCATAAGCAATTTCATATGGACTCAAAGGCATAGCATCACCGAATGAGTCTATCTCAGATTCAGATGGGACAATCCAAGGATCATCATAAATAATGTTGTCTGATGTAATCATATGAATTGATGCAAATGAAGGGTCTGCGTTGATTGAGGGAAAGGAAAAGTTCCCAGTAAACCGGAATCTTTAACTAAACCTACGCCAACGTCCCTATAAGGGATTGTCGTCTTACCGACATGCTGGATACTCTCTGAAGAGGCTGGGTCGGATGAAAAGTATGTCAGCTGATCAATAGTCACGATCTTACCGTTATGTGGAAACTTAATTACTCTGAAGACCGATGAAACGACGCTGTCATAGCATATGACCAACTTCGACCCAAAAGAAGGTTGTAGTCTAGAGGGGCATCAACCACCTCCACATCCAGACTAACGGTTTTACCTTCTACCCCTATAGGCAATTCCTGTAGAATACCAAACGGACGGAACCCACGGCCATCAAAGGCCTTAAGGATGGTCGGGGATTGGTTCAACGAAGGAGAACCAAGCGATCTCCAACATTGAATCGACATAATACACGTAGAAGCTCCCTCATCAATCACAGTTCGATGAATAGGCCTGTTTTTGACTATCACTGGAATTTGGAAAGCCATTTGATGGGGTAGACGCGGTGTACTATTTTCTAGATCGAAGATTATCAGGTTCGGGTCCTGAACATCAACAGCTCCGATAGCCGACAAAAGTAATTTTCGTTGTGCTGGGCATGATTGCAGCACTTCTAAAGCCGACATTGCTGAGGGTGAAACAGCTAAGTCCTCAACAATGTTGTAATTCTGGGCTGCTCTCGCATGTGGATTGAAAGCAGACCTTCGAAGTACACCCTTGGCGGGCGGTTTGATTACTAAGTCTGGGTTAGGTTTCTCGATCTGTAGTGGATCGGAACCAGGAGCTGAGGTTGATGGGTTAGAATGAGAAGATTCTGCTTCCTTACCATCAACAGGATTCTTACTACCATAATCTTGCGATCGAGTCGCAATCCTCACATGAGACATCATCAAAATGGGTTCTTCACTGGCAGTCGAGGAAGAACCTATCATCTTACTTTCCTGCTTTGGAAATGGATCTTTTAACACAGCAGGAGTGGGAGAACCTTTGACTATTTTCACAACCTCGGCCCGATGAGGGCAATCTCTCGTAAAATGATCCTCTTCACAAATAAGACAAGGATATCGAGGTTTGCGCTTTTCGTCATTGGTTTCCGACTTTTCCGTTTTCTCCTTCGGAGCCTTGTCTGCTTTAGCCTTCTTCTTTCCTTTCTTCTTTCCACCGTTTTTTGATTTGGCCGTAGATGACTCTACAGCGTGAATATCGGCGGAAAGTTCAGGAGAAGACTCTCCTGTCGGGGAATCAGGCAAAGTGATTATAGGAGTAGTTGAAGCTTGGAAGACTTCTTCTTGCTCTTTGTATTCACGATACCAATCATACCATCAGCGGCATGAGATCCCGAAGGAGCAGCAGCGATTTGATTCGATTTGGAAGATCTGGAATCTTCTCGTGTAACGTACCCGACTGAGTATAAACTAAGTCAAGGTACTGCGCCTGAGCAATGACTTGCTCCTCAGTAACTACTCCGGCCTTAGCTACATCTTCAGTAATCTTCGGTAATAATGATTTAACAAACCATTCAGCTAAGATTTGGTCCGGAATAAAAACTTTCACTAACTTCTTCGACGTCTCCACTCATGAATGTGATCAGAAATATACGTGGACGTCGATTGTTTTAGTGAAGTTAATAACTCCGTGCCGTTATCGTATCTGACCGGCAACTGAAAGTGAGTTAAGAACGAGGTAGCTAACTGGCTGAAATTGTAAAAAGAGGCCCGTGGTAACTCAATGTACCACTTGGCCGCGAGACCAATGAGTGTACGCTGGAAAAGACGTAAGCGGATCGAATCATCCGAGATAGAATTTGAAGCACACCAGAGGTGGTAAGTCATCACATGATTGGACGGATCCTCTCCAGACTTACCTTCGAACTTGGGTATATCACTGGGCAACTTATTTGGCATTGGCGGCCAGAACGGAAGATATTGAATTGGATCGTTCGTTAGGCGCGTCAAGTCTGGTAAATCCAAAGTTGCGATAAACGGTAACTGCCGGTTAGGATCTCTAAAACTCTGGGTCACAAGACCAGTCCCAGGAGGAGGATATCCAGGATAACTAGGAACAGGAGTCGCATTTGGGATATTATATCCTCCTGGAAAACCAGGATTAACCGGACCGTACTGGGGTTGTTGAGGTTGTTGATAAGTGTACCCAGGATACGGTTGATACTGGTAAACCGGCTGTTGGACAGCTTGCCCATGTTGGTACTGTCCCTGGTACGGTTGTTGAACAAATTGAGGTTGAGTAGTGACAACCGTACTTATACCAGGCTGACCTGTAGGCATCTGGACCGTGGTTTGAATCGTAGATCCAGACAACGGTAAAGATGTCTGAGGAGTGGTTGCAGAGACAGTAGAAACCGGAGCTGTCGATACTCCAGAAGTAAGTGTGGCAGATGTAGCGGTAGTTGCAGCAGCCGTTTGAGATGGAGTACTAGGTGCAATTGGCGGCTGAGTAACTACCGAAGTTACAGAAGTTTGAACATTTGACTGGACAGGTTGCGGTTGCTGGGGTGGACCAGAAACTACGGGTTGTCCAGCTTGAGGTACCAACTGTATACTTGGCTGCAACACCTGTTGACCCTGTGATGGATCCCACACTAACATTCCGGGGTATTGACCCGTAACAGGTTGAGGATACTGAGATCCATAACCGGATTGAGGATAGGATTGATAATTGAAAGGTGCAGTTCCCATACCTTGAACATATGACTGACCTTGAGGTGGTTGATAACCTTGACTCGAGTATTGACCTTGAGGTTGATAACCTTGAGGTAAATACGGATACTGGGGTTGACCTTGACCTTGAGGTTGATACCCTTGAGGTTGATACCCTTGGGGTTGATACCCTTGGGTTAATATTGATACTTGGGTTGATCTTGGGGTACCTATTGAGGTGGGGTATGAGGCTGGGTTGACCTTGAGGCATGTATTGCACCATAGGTACATACTGACCTTGAGGGGCCCCCAGACACGATTTGTGTACCTTGAGGTTGCCCCCAGGCGTTAACTGAGGCTGCCCCCCAGGCGGTAATTGGCCACCTTGAGGTTGGGAAACGGGAACTGAACCTGACATCATGTAAATGTCTCCTACACCCAATGGTATATTACCATTGTTTCCAGCTAATAACCCATGATCACGGGTTGAGGAGATGCCCCCGCAAAGGTACCAGAAAGTGATTGATACCCGGTGGGAACAGAAGGACCGCCGTGTAAGAAAGATTCAGGAGTTTGAGTAAAACACGGACGACTGACCAGACATATTTACAGGAGTATAAATACCTCCAGGTGGAAAAGGAGTACGAGGTGTAGAAAAACCTACCCTGAGTTGTCTAAATAATTGGTTAACGAAAGGTACCAAGTAGTACTTCTAGGAGGACTGTAAAAGATAGATTCACGCTCCCTGAGATCAATAGTAAGTTGATCTTCAAGGTTAGAGACGCCTATTTCTTCCTCTGGAGCAAGTTCTTCGATAGCAATCAAACCAGTAGGAAGATTTTCGGTGATAACTCGTTCTACTCTTGGTGAATCTGGAACACTAGAAGTCGGAGTAACAGGTTCAGATATTTCAGGTTCTTCGCCTGTATCACTAGTAGATGAAAAACTACCAAAAGCTCAGAAACTGTAACAGCTTCGGGATTATAACCTGTCTCTAGACCTTGGTAATCTGAATGGACTACCAAGGAAGATTCTCCTTCTTCAGGTGAACCTACTCTACTGCCACTAGGAGGAGTTACAAGGACCTTTAAACCTTCTAGATTACTGGGGTCGTCTCGAGGAGGTTCACCCCTAAGTCTACGGGATCTTCTCAACAATTCGGCCACAGAAACAACTTCAGGAGACTGGCCCCGAAGTCTACGGGACTGTCTCGGTAATTCCGCCACAGTTAAAACTTTTAACTACTACACACGAAAACAAAGTAAAATCTCAAATCAAACCACCTAAAGTCTCTAAAGAACCAAACAAATTTGAATCACACGCCTAAAGAATCTAGGGCGTCAAACCAAGCACAAACAGTAGCCTTCCAGACCGAAAACGCTAGTTGGTGATGAAACCCAACATCGCGGATTCAGTACAGAAGTGGCGGGTGGAACAGTTACCCCGGCAACCTGCTTAATGAATAGACCGGCACAAGTTCCTCCACTTTAACCGTCTCGAGTGAAGTGAACCCCCCGGAAAATCCAAGTGAGTCTAGCCGACGTCTGCTCCAGGTACAGTGGGATCTTCCCTCCACCGTCACCTCGGTAGAATCCTAAAGATAATGGTCACTAAGGTTACCAACCGCAACAAATGCACCTGGGGGAACAGTCTACACTCCGACAGCACGCAAGGGCAGAGTATCAAGCTCAATCCCCTTGCCGGTTCCTTGACAATAATCCAAGGTTTACCGACAAGTGACCCCTGGCTCCTCGACAATGGTTAATCCGAGGTTTACCGTTTGTAATACGTGCGTGTCTGGCGTCGTTCCCAACGAGGGAGGATTGATCCCCTCACTGGTTCGGACACGAGCTCGTGCTTCTCCTTTAAGAGGAGCTTTCCCAGAGTACAAATGAGACAATTGGATTTATTCTATCACAAGATAAGCTACTTGTTTGGTTTTGTTGTCTTGGAGAGTTAATTACTCTCCTACTCCAAGACACTAGCCTGATCTAAATTGGTGTTTCAGAGCCCTAGTAAATAAAAGTTACTACGTTGATTTTACTTTAAGCGTTAATTTTATGGTTTTTCTTAAAGACAAAAGGTAGCGGAAGTGAAACCAATGGTGTGTAGACTCGACTCAAACCACTACAAAGATGCACCTAAGATGATTTACGCTACTTTCTCTTTCAATGAAATTCCTAACTAAGAGAGTTGAGAATGCAAATTTTATAGAAAACAACTTTCTTAGTAAAGACAATCAAAGAAACAATTCTCTTTATCTTTTCAAGCATACAAACATGACCACTCCTTACGTGCACGAAAAAACTCTTTTCTTTCAAAACTCTTCAAAGCTACTTGAAACAAAACTTTTCAAAGGAGATGTTTTTGTATTTTGTATTTTCTCTTATTTAATAAAGCATATAAATCTATTTTAACGAAAATCAATCTCAAAAGCTATAAAATCTATGAAAACTTGACTCACAAGCAAATCAAAAAGAAATTTACTCTAAGCAAACCTAACGAGGCAAAAGCCTACAAGGATGATTCTAGGTTGTTTTACTTGACCAAAATCAAGTCAAGGACCAGCTAATGCAGAATCAAAAGACCAGTCAAAACAAAACTCAAATCTTTTTGTTCTTTTTGTAAAATGGAATTCAATACTTAATCAACAAGTACTTCGAAATTTGCCAAAGAGACCACTCAAAGGTAAGTTGCTCTCACAGGTAGACTTTATGACAGGTCTGACTTCTAAGAAGGCTGACAAAACCAGAGAGATCTAAGGCTTGACAACTTCTACCGCCAAAGTCACTACAAGACCTACTCAAAAATCAAACCCTAGGGCTTAAACTTCTATGAAATCCACTAAAACACTCAATGCTATCGAAACAAGTTCAGGTGAAGATCTTTGACAAGAGACTAATGGATCTGGGCAGTAAAAACTAAGAAAAAGCAAAATCTAAGAGAAAAAATGCAAAAAATGGAAATTTCTTAATTTTTAGCAGGGACGCAGGCAACCAGTTAAGACAGGTGCGGGCCCGCTCTGTGCACACAGCAACAGTGCGTACAAGTACGCACTGTGCAATACTCAGAGGGTGCGTCCTACTGAAAAAACAAGAAAAACTAAATTCAATCTAACCTAAGCTAACCCACCCAAAAACAAAGTCACAGAGCCAAAAACCAGAAAATAAATGACTTTTCTCAGATCAAAGTTGCATACAAAGGAAAAGACTTTCACATCAATGGAGTCCCCAGCGGGAGTCGCCAATTTGTCAGGCGGAAAAGAGTCGATTAGTGCGGACACAACCAACCTCCTAGGAGCCTAAGACTCTCTAGTGACAAACAAGACAAATAAGAGCAATCCTTCTCTAACATGCATTTACTATATAAGAAATCAAGTGTTTAGATCCTACCTGTAGTCCAACGCTGTTGTAGCAGTCCAGCTCGTGATCCGGATGAGCTCTCCTTCACTTTGAAACCTGCATCCACTAACAATCAAACGATTTAATAGCACTTGATAATCTCATAGAATAAAACATATTTAACACATAGACAAGGAGTACATGAAACAACTCATAAATAACAAGTTATTGAGAAGAATGGACTCATTTGCATTAATAGGAAACAAAAGGAACAATTACAACCTGAGCCTTGGTGTTGTGCAAGTCCCTCCAGGGTCCATCAAGAGTTCTCCTTTACTTTGACAAAGCTCACCCACTTCCAAATAGAACAAGCAAAGATGGCAATCTCTCCTCACAAGCTTCTAAATGGGAGTCCTAATTCAAGCAGCATCTACCCTTAGAAATGTTTAGCTTCCAACTCCCTCCTTCTGGCCAATGCCTGTAATTATAGTGCTCAGAGGAAGTT